>OY998262.1:36193921-37475588 GCA_963922045.1 Persicaria maculosa | reverse complement strand
ATATGACCTTGTTTTTATAGTGGTGACAGTGTCTATGACCTTGTTTTTATTTTGGTTACAGCATCTATGACTCTCTTACCCGTTCATATATTAGAGGAGAACTGTCCCCACATGTATTTTGGCTTCTCATTAGCCCCTATAGGGTTTATGTCTCCCGTGTCGTAGGGTTTTCCTTTGATTACAGTGTCTTTGTCCCCACATGTATTTTGGCTTCTCATTAGCCCCTATAGGGTTTGTGCCTCCCGTGTCGTAGGGTTTTCCTTTGATTACAGTGTCTTTGACCCTTTTTTCATAGTGGTGACAGTGTCTATAATCCTGTTTTTATTTTGGTTACAACGTCTATAGGGTTTCCTTTGATTACAGTGTCTATGATCTTTTTTTCATAGTGGTGACAGTGCCTACGCCCCTTGTTTCATAGTGTTGACAGTGTCTATGACCTTGTAACCACATGTATTTTGAGTGAAAGTGTCTATGACCTTTGATTACAGTGTCTATGACCCGGTTTTTATAGTGGTGACAGTGTCTATGACTCTCTTACCCATTCATATATTGAAGGAGAACTACCCACCTAATGTATTTTGGCTTCTCATTAGCCTCTTTAGGGTTTGTGCTTACCTTGTCCTAGGGTTTTCCATTTGGTGACAACAATCATCTCTTAACGATGTACTGTACTTAACATTTTAGGGTTTAGGGTTTAGGATTTAGGGTTTAGGGCCTTGGCCCTAAACCCTAAAGACTTAACCCTAAACCCTAAACCATAATGTACATCACATGTTCTTTTGGCTTCTCATTAGCCCCTTTAGGGTTTATGCTTCCCTTTTCCTAGGGTTTTCCTTTGATTACAGTGTCGATGAACCTTTTTTCATAGTGGTGACAGTGCCTATAAAACTGTTTTTATTTTTGTTACAACGTCTATAGGGTTTTCCTTTTGATTACAGTGTCTATGACTTTGTTTTTATAGTGGTGACAGTGGCTACGACACTGTTTTTATTTTGATTACAGTGTCTACGACCCTCTTACCCATTCATGTATTAGAGGCGAACTGTCATCACATTTATTTTGGCTTCTCATTAGTCACTATAGGGTTTGTTCTTCCTTTATGATATGATTTCCCTTTGATTACAGAGTCTATGACCATGTTTTTGTAGTGATGACAGTATCTATGACTTTATTTTTTTACAGTGATTACAATAGTAGTTACATTTTTTTTTTATTGTGGTGACACTGCTTTTAAAAAATCTAAAAAACTAGAAATTAGAAATTAGAGAAGAATTGTCACCACATGTATTTTGGCTTCTCATTAGCCCCTATAGGGTTTGTGCTTCCCTTTTCCTAGGATTTTCCTTTGATTACAGTGTCTATGAACCTTTTTTCATAGTGGTGACAGTGTCTATAAAACTGTTTTTATTTTGGTTACAACATCTATAGGGTTTTCCTTTTGATTACAGTGTCTATGACTTTATTTTTATAGTGGTGACAGTGGTTATGACACTGTTTTTATTTTGATTACAGTGTCTATGACCCTCTTACCCATTCATGTATTAGAGGAGAATTGTCATCGCATTTATTTTGGCTTCTCATTAGTCCCTATAGGGCTTGTTCTTCCTTTATGATATGATTTCCCTTTGATTACAGTGTCTATGACCATGTTTTTATAGTGGTGACAGTATCTATGACTTTTTTTTTTATAGTGGTTACAATAGTAGTTACATTTTTAATTTTTTTTTATTGTGGTGACACTAATTTAAAAAAATCTAAAAAACTAGAAATTAGAAATTAGAGAAAAACTGTCACCACGTGTATTTTGGCTTCTCATTAGCCCCTATAGGGTTTGTGCTTCCATTTTCCTAGGATTTTCTTTTGATTACAGTGTCTATAAACCTTTTTTCATAGTGGAGATAATGTCTATAAAGCTGTTATTATTTTGGTTACATCGTCTATAGGGTTTTCCTTTTGATTACAGTGTATTTGACCGTGTTTTTATAGTGGTTACAGTGTCTATGATCCTATTTTTATTTTGCTTACAACATCTATGACCCTCTTAACCATTCATATGTTATAGGAGAACTGTCACCACGTGCATTTTGGTTTCTCATTAGCCCCTATAAAATTTCCTTTTGATTACAGTGTTTATGACCACGTTTTTATAGTGGTGACAGTATCTATGACTTTATTTTTATCATGGTGACAATAATAGTTACATTTTTAATTTTTTTAACGGAGATTATGCGAGTTAGAACAACTTCTATAATTGCGGGATATTTTCTGAAATTTTAGAAATTAACACAGGGGCATATTTTATAAAAACAGAAATTCTGGGAGGTTTTGCGTAATTAGTCTTCTTCTTCCCCCATCTCGAGCAGCTTCAACAGTGGTTTTCGCTGATCTTCCGACGGCTCGTTCTCCTTACACAGAGCTCCGTTTGACGCGTATGACCTATCAAACTGACGAGTGCAATCTCTACTTCAGTCTCGTTGTGTTTATTTTGTGGAAGGATGATCTTACAAAACGCGACGAATGCTTGAACAGGGGCTGCTAAGCGGGTGTTTCACGAAGCTCCAAGGTGTCCAACAATGGCGGTTAGCGATTTTGTATAAATTTGAGAGGGGTTTTTGCACGAAAACCATCCTTGAGAGATGTAGAACGTGATTGAGCGGGTAGAAGGCTTGGATTTAGGGTCGAACGTGATTTAGGGTGCACGAGGAGATTCGATTCGGCCTTCAATGGAGGAGGGCTCGGTTGTGAGGCTTGGAAGAGTGCGAAAGCAGCAGGGGCGGATGGCACTCGTCGTCGGTGGCGGAGAGAGAGGGGCGGTCGACGGGAGGTGGTGTGCAGCGAGGAGGCGGGAGGCGGGAGGTAGGGGATGTGCAGCGTCCGCCTCTTTTTCTCCAGATCTGTTTTAGTTGGGAAGGAGGAAATAAAGGCATGGGCAAAATTGGAAATTATGGCCTATTACCTAATATTGCCACCCTTGTGGCCTATGTCTTAAAAATTGGACCCAAAATGGCCACTTAGCAAAAAAACCCGAGATTTGTTAGATAAGGGGTTGAATATTTATAATAAAAATTAATTTAATCATTAATTAAAATGGACACATGTGATGACACACGCATAAATAGATGGGGTTATCATCTAACGTGGCTAAAATTTATTGGATCATCATTAATTGACGTGTCAAAAAATCCGGCCAGATTGCACCACAGAACGACACGTAAGCGAATCGCACCAGAGCCCGCCACATAGGATTTCCACGCCTCTGTTTTAGTATTATATATATTGATTGATTGATTGATTGATTGATTGATTGATTGATTGATTGATTGATTGATATATTGATATTGATGATATATATATATATATATATATATATATATATATAGTTCTACTTTTTTATATATAAATATAATTGCACTCGTAAATGGTTGACCTATTCAATAAATGACCACTTTTATAGGAGTATAATAAATAAATTTGTAAAATGAGCCTTGAAACTTAAAAAGAGATATATAAAGTGATTGTGGGGTCTAATAATTGTTTGTGATATCTCTACTTGCTTTGAACTTCCAATTGTCGTCCACTAATTTAGAGTGATTGTACGGACTAATATTTTATTTACCTCATCATCGGATTCAAGTTGGAAAGTTATTTCTCATGAAATTTTATGCTATATGTCTCATCGCTTTAGGCCTCACCATGGATTTGGTGCATAATAGAATTTAGTGAAAGATCGTTATTTGTGTTGAGAAAGGTAATGCGATGTAGAAAAGGACTTGCATAATCATTCTGGAAGATTCAACCGAAAAGAACTTGTGGATAGTATTCAAATGTTTTCTGATTCGAGATCCGAATAACCGCTCTTTATTTACCAAATTCAAAATGTAAAAAAACTTAGGGTGCACATTTTTTTTTTTTTGGTTGTTCGTCTTTAATTTCAGCTTCTTGTTATTTCTTATGTCTTCGTCTCAACTTTGTTGTGGTTTTGTGAGTTTGTTTACTCGTAATTAATTATGTATGTGTATGTGATATGTCATTTATAGGTTAATAAAAAACATTATCTCAACTCAGTCGAAAAATGATGAGTACACTTCGATCCCTCGGACCTTGCTTTAAGCAGGACAAATTTAAATTGTTGTTGTAATTGTTGTTGTATGGGTCATCGTTCTTTTTACGAGGGTCAAATTTGTTTAATTAATTATTTACAGAAAAAGATATATTTTGCATTAAAATGAAACGTACATTACATTTTATTCAAAAGGATTGGGTTTGCTATTCAGAAGGGGTTGGCGGCGCAACTTGTTGCCCGTTTACCATCTATGTACATGTAGTTCAATGTATATTTTATATTTGAGATGTTAAAAATAAAATTACATTTTAGGAATATTATTTCGAGAGTGAGTACATCTTGACCCCATAAACTCTTTTGAGTGAGATAAATTGAAATTATTATTATTATTGTTAACGTTGCATCAATATGAACATACATTGCATTCGATTCACCAGAAGAACTAATCTACAGTTGTTGAGACTCGAGTACACATGTCCCCTTATCTTAATTTACCTAACAGATATATAAAAAAAATATGACATAAACACAATGTGTGTTTAATTTTTTTTAATTTATATATATTTTTAGAGATATACTTGTTTGTTGTTGTTGTTACCTTGTTTAATTTTTTTTAAACACTAAACGGTGACTACAACGGGAGAACAACCGCTTCCCGACTCCTGTGACACCCCTATGGCCACCGTTGATCCCAACCCCTTACATGCCTGACATAAGCCATGATACATGTTTGTTCTCATGCAACTAGCTAGCCGGCTTTTAATTTAACAAGAGCCAGAATGCCGGAATTTATTTAGGGCATGATATCTTTCTTTATTATCACTACTTAGTAGAGGTGGTGGGGTGGTTGACTTGTTAGTGATTTTGGTCAAGTGACTCTAAAATTTGCCAAACACACCCTTAATATAAAAGGATATCAAATGAGGGACAATGAAATCCTACAAATCACTTTAAAAACTTTATATACCAAGAAGCAAGAATGATACCTAAAACAACTCCTACAATAACTATGTAAATGACTCTAAAAACATATTTTGGGAAGACATCATCACAGCGGATACACAACCATAACCCCCAACTCAGACTTAAAAAAACCTTCAATGGAAAAAACCTATATCAAAGAACTTAAAGATTAATTTTGATGGCTCCAAGCTTCCGTATGAATTTGCTACTTCAGACTTTATCATCCAAGACTCCACTGATTTGGTCATAGCGTCTGGCAGCTCGCAAAGTGACATGGTATCCTCGTAGATGGTTGAAGCTCTAGCACTCCGTTCTAGTCTGTTGATGACAAGGGATTTAGATCTACGGTGTATTAATATTGAGGGTGACAGCCTCATGATAGTCAGTTGTATCTTTAGGAAGTGAAAATGTCATTGGGGGATCAAGATGATCATCATAGACATTCTATATCCGATGCTTTGAGTGGGTGACTTGCACTCATGTCTTTCGCGAGGTTAACTAAGTGGCAAACAAAGTGGCTCACATTAGGCATACTATAGACCAATGACGGAGGGAGATGGGGGCATGAGGTGGCTCGAGCCCCCCTCTGGCTCAAAGGAAAATGTTAAAAAAAAATATGTATTTTTTTAGTAATTTTTTATAATTTAAGGGTTAAAAAAAATTGAAAAGGGTAATAAATCAAATAGTGTTCTTAGCTTAGTTGGTATGGAGTGAGAATTTGAATTATGAAGTCTTGAGTTCAAAACCCTATAGCTTGAAATGACGCCAATGGAGGGTGGGTCATGCTTTTGTCGTGTATAAAAAAAAAACTTAAAACCTTATTGAGTGAGGCTTTAGGCAAGATTTCAAAACGACTATTGTCAAGACAATTTTAAGTAATTCAACGCAGGTCCTTTTCATTTTTTTCAAATAAATTACAAAAAGGTCCAAAACTCTCATCTACGAATCAAAGCGAATGAAAAAAACCTAACTCCGTCGAATGAATTGTTTGCTCGAAAACTGGCCAAAATTGGTGAAATTTATCAAGGAGCGAATTGACCGACACTCACTTTCGTATGTCGATCAATTTAGATAGTTATCGAATGACATTCAAGGGTTATTTGTAATCGTCGTTTGATAAATCTGTCGAACTCGGAGAGGACGAGGTAAATAAGGGACCTCGGCAAATGATGTTGAGGGTACAAAGGAGGCTCGGCAAAAGTTGTTGAGGGTATGAAGGAACCTCGGCAAAAAGTGGTGAGGGTACACAAGAGGCTCGGTGACAGTAGCCGAGCATATATCATCACCTCGTGAGATCTACATGAACCTTTTTCCCGACAGTAAGCCATGAAAAAACGTCAAAAAAACCAACTCCAATCGCAACAAAACGAGCAATTTCTTTCGTTTTTGTTACAATTGCTACTCATAGTTCAACTCAAACAACATCCAAATCAACAACAATCAAACAGAACACACAAACAACAACCAATTTAATCAATTTCAATTCTAATTTCAAGCCCTAAAACACACAATTTCTTGAAATAAAAACCATTAAAATCAATTGTAAATAAAGCTTGTTGCCTTAAATTTAATAGATTTGTTGAAAGCCCTCACAAATCTATCGCAATGAACAAGGTATGAGTGATTTCTCTCTATCGTTTGTGACTCGTCCAAGTGAAACGAGGTTGAATAGCGTTAGTTTTCAATTCTTCTCTCGGGCAGATTTGTAATTGTATTTTTAGAATAGGAAGGACTTGTGTGCAATTTTATGAAAATGATCTTGTCAATAACCCTTTTTTCATATTGTCTGAAGCCCTTATGAACCTTATTTATTTATTGGAAATTTTATTTGGTACCTATGTTTGACTATTCTTGCGTGATACCAAATTTTTTTAAAAATTTCACATGACAACCATGAAATTTTGATAAATTTCGTGTTGTAGGCACAAAGGTTTCGACAAATTTAGTCTGGTAACCAAACTCATTAATTTTTTTTAAGAATATAAGATCACACAATAACCCACATACAACCATAAAATAACCCATAAATCTTTTTATTTTTCATGCGGCTACACATTAGCTGCATAATGAACGGCTAAATTATACCCAAAAAAAATTAGGGTATTTTTTTCAAAAGAACTTCAATTTGTAATATTTATACATAATCACCTAATTTAGATGGTTGTTTTCGAACACCCATCCATAACTTTTTTTAGTTTTAAAAAAATCGCAGACCATGATATAATACGAAGTACATTTTAATCAAATTATTTAGTATATTTTAGAAGAATTTTCAATTGATCATAATTTAAAATATGTAATTAATATATGGATTTGAAAATAAAGAGTGATTTGTTCTACTATAATAATTCATAAGACTTATTCAAATAATTAATTCAACAATTTTAATGCCCGAAAGAGTCATGGTGATTCTTGAAAACTAAACCTCAAATTTAGATGGTTAATTTATTTTAGGTGGTTTTGTTAATTTACTCATTTCTTATGCAAATAATTTTGCCTCTTTAAACATTAAAAGAGTTTGATGACTTTTTAAAAATAAAACACCAAAATTTGGTGATTATGTGAAGAAATTATAATATATGTGATTATTTTGTATTATTTTATATAAATTTTATATGATTTTAAACAAGTAGGATTACCACACAATCTTTGTCTAAACATCATGTTTCCTAAGTGAAATTTTTAAAAGTTTGAATTTCATATGAAAAAAGTCAAACCTCGGCGAAATTTCTCTTTATTTATTTATGGTCAAAACGTAGAAAACCAACCTTTAAATATACCTATTTGTCATAAATCACCTCTCAAATTAAATTTTTTAAAAAAACTACCCTTCAAATAAATTTTGTCACAAATGAACCACCCCGAAATTATTCCATTCACACCTTAGTTAAATTTGACTAATTATAATTTTACCCATCATTTTATATTATATTATAATAGAAATTTAACAATTAAAAAAGGAAAAAGGTAAATAAGTATATGTGAAATTGAACGGAGACTGGAGTTTATTTCATTAAGCACTTAGGTTTTGTACATTTTATGTAACATGTAATGGTTGTATATTATATGGGTTATGATTGAAGGGTGGAATTGGGTTTGACTAAGCTTGGTTTTGGGTGTTAGCTATTAAGCTGCCAAACCAAAGTTGGGCCCCCAAACACGTTGAGCCCAACTGGCCCATCTCTCCAATTGTAGGTTCTCCTCTTATGTATAACGCTGCGTTTTGAGCTAGGGTTCTCCTTCTGAGCTTGCCTATATATACTCCTTACCTCTTGCCTGCTTGTCACTGTTGAAGCTCTCCGTCTGGTAAGTCAGAGAGAGAGAGAGAGAGAGAGAGAGAGAGAGAGAGAGCGAAGCGAGCGCCAGGAAACCCTAGCGCCGTTGTATCCCTTTCCGGGAGCGTCGTTTCTTCCTAGCCCCAGTGGTCGTCTCCGGTGCTTTCTTGGTGGCCGATCTGCTGTTCCTCTGCAGATCTTCTTTCGACGAAGATCTTCTTCGTCTTGCTCTCGTTTCTTCTTCAGCGTTTCATGTTTTCTTGTTGTTGCATGTTATTCTTGCCTTATGTGTTTGTGTTACTATGTAAGCCCTTGAACATTTAAGTTAGTGGATTTAGGGTCCAATCTAGAGGCCCCGATGATGTAGGTGATTTGGACCGAACCTCGTAAAATCGTTGTGTTTGGTTCTTGTGTTTACTTTCGCTTCCCCTTGCTTGATTGTCAAACTCGTATCTGTTGAACATCTGCTATATCAAATTGGTATCAGAACTTGTGTTTTATGCTAGAGCTTGACTGTCCTCTTTCCAGTCTTTCTGAATCTTTATAGATCTCAGGAAGCGAAAATTGATGTAGGAAGCTATATAGGGTATATCGTCTGGTGCCATTCCCCCTGCATGATGCATCAAATCTTGTTATGAAGATTGTGTGAAACCTTGTGTCTCTTGCATGATTTAGGGTTTCTGTAGCTCTCGTTCTGCCGTGTGTTCTTATGAGTTTGGAATCTTTGGATCTTAGTTATTTTCGAGTTTTTTCCATTCTTGAAATTCTCAGATCTGGACTTAACTGTTTGGATCCAGGGTTTCTTGAAGAACTCTAAGCTCCTTAATAACTTTGAGATTCTTGATCTTGCTAAGTTACTCTCTGATGTGACCCTCAATGGAACTAGCTTGTCCGACGATCGGGTTGGAGGTCTAGATACTAGTGATGGAGCTTCGATGGATGCTATTGAAGATGCTAACGATAAAGCATCTTCCATCTCCTCATCTTTAGTTGCCACATCTTCCATCTCCTCATCGTTAGCATCTTCAATAGCATCTATCGAGCCCATGATGGGATTTCTGACTTTGCAATGTGGCAACTAAAGATGAAAGTTATCCTTATAAAGGAGAAGTGCTGGTTGGCCATCAATGCAGTATATCCTAGTACTGTAGATGATGAATAGAAAATGGAGTTGGACTTGATGACACATAGCGAGATTATGATACGCCTTTCTGATGAGGTTGCACGACAGGTTATGGGAAAGAAAACAACCAAAGAGTTGTGGGAGACCCTTGAGGGGTTATACTTGGTTAAATCTCTTTCTAGTCGTGTTAATCTGTTGTATTGTCTGTTCAATTTTAAAATGGATGTTTCTGCTTCCTTGAATGATAACCTTGACAAGTTCTTGAATATGACTTGGGATTTAACTAGATGTGGTGATGATATTTCTGATTTGCATTAATCTGTGTTATTGTTAAATTCTCTGCGTTCCTAGTTTGATACTTTTAAAGATGTCATTCAGTTCAGTCGTAAGGATTTGAATAAGAAGGAGATTATAGAGTTTATTGTTCAGAAAAATGATGTCATGAAGGTTTTTAAGTCTAAACAGAAAGCTAAGTTTGAGGCTTTAATGGCTAGAGCTAAATTTAGAAAGGAAAGAAACAAGAACTTTAAGAAGAAAGATGACAATGTTAAACCTGATAAGACTCCTTCTAATAACAACAAAGGTAAGGAAAAGGTGCATGAGAATGTACATGATAACAATCCTAAGAAAAATGTGAAGTGTTATTATTGTGATAAAACTGGGCATTATGAAAAAGATTGTTATAAGAAAAAGAAGGATGGGGTGTCTCTGCATTGTTTGAAGTTGGTTCTTGTTCTAAGCATGAGTTATTGCCTATTTGTAATGATTCTGCTTGTGATGATGTATGGATCCTTGATTCTGGTTGCACTATGCATGCTACACCGGATAAGAAATGGTTTGATCATCTTACCTTAATTGATGAAGGGGATGTGTTATTGGGTGATCATCATGTTGTTTCTATTAAAGGGGTGGGTATTGTGCCTTTGCTCATGTTTGATAACCAAATTAGGATTATTCAGAATGTTAGATATGTGCCTGATTTGAGAAGAAATTTGCTATCTGAAAGTGTGTTTGATGATATGAGATGTCATATTAACACTTATCTGGGAAATAAAAGAGTTTCTAAAGATGGGAAAGTCATGATTCAAACTGTGAAAAAGAAAGGTCTTTATCATGTTATTGCTAAGTTTATATTGAAACATCATGCTTATGTTGCTTCTGTTTATATGTCTAATGCTGAGATTGCTTTGTGGGATAAGAGATTAGGACATATTGGAAACAATGGCCTGTTACAGCTTTATAAAACTAATGTTCTTAAGCTTAAACCTGCTGAATTTGATATATGTTATGATTGTCTGCTTGGTAAGCATACTAGGTCTAAGTTTGATAAGTCTACTTTCACTGTTGAGCATCATTTACAGTATATTCACTCTGATCTATGTGGCCCTGCCCAAGTTGATTCTTTTTCTGGCATGAAGTATTTTATGTCTCTTATTGATCACTTTAGTAGATATGTGTGGATTTATCTATTAAAGGTTAAGAGTGATGCTTTCATTACCTTTATAAATTGGAAAACCAGTGTTGAGAAAGAATTTGGCTATGAGGTTAAATGCTTAAGAAATGATAATGACCTTTAGTTTTGTAACTCAGACTTTGATGCATATTGTAAAGAACATGGTATTAAAAGACACTTGATCGACTGTTCCTGGTACCCCATAGCAAAATGGCATTGCTAAGAGGGTGAATAGAACTCTATTGGAAAAAATTAGATGTATGATTATTTCTTCTGACAATAAACATTCTGTTTGGGGTGATGGTATCATGACTGCTGCATATTTGACTAATAGATCTCTCTCCTCTGTTGTTGATTATAAGACTCCCCATGAGTTGCTTTATAAAAGAAAACCTATCTTGAGTTATTTGAGACCTTTTGGGTGCATTGTGTTTTCTCATAAGTCTGATGGAAAACTAAATGCAAGATCTGAAAAAAGTGTTTTCTTGGGATATCCTGAGGGAGTCAAGGGGTATAAAATCTTATTTATTCAACCTGGTGCATATAAAGTCATTGTAAGCAGAAATGTGGTGTTCAAAGAGACTGAATTTTATTTCAAGTCTAAGCTAACCCCTACAGCTCATCCTGATGAAAGTGTGAAGGCTTCTGAAGCTGCAAATGGCACCTCTTTCTATGTGCCTAAAGCTCAGACTCCCCCCTTGGAGGACGGTTTTGATAATGATCAAGTTCAACCTCACAGGGGTCAGGTATATGAAGGAGCTAATGATGGTGGTGATACTGAAGCTCTATCTTCTTCCTTCTCTTCTTCTAGCTCCTCTTCTGACTCTGATTCTGATGCTAGGGATTTGGTTCCTGATGACACTGAGGATGCTATCTCAGTCAATCTGGATGGTCAGCCTTTGGCTGATTAACAGTTGACTAGAGATATGGAGCCTAGGACCAAGAAACCAAATCCTATAAATATATAGAGTCTAATGTGGTTGAATTTTCTCTTATGGTTTCTGAAGCTATAAATTCTTACACTCCTGATCTGTATGAACAAGCTGTTAAATGTTCTCATTCTGATCTTTGGCTTGCTGCTACGAAAGATGAAATTGATTCTATGCATGCTAATAAAACCTGGACCTAAGTTAAAAAGACCCAAGGACAAGAGGATCATTGATTGTAAATGGGCCTTGTGGATGATAAAAATCCTGATATATTCTATATCAAAAACAAAATACTCACATTGAACTACATTTTATATTTTATAGGATTTCTAAATCAGAAAAGGAAGAACCTACACATGACAAAATACAATACAAAGGATTACCCTGCGTTCATCAAAAAATTAATGAAAACAAAGAAATTGTAAAAAAAAAACAAACTCAATTGCACAAAACGGAGTCTGGGGATTCCGGGTCGAACCGGACGTGAAAAATTCAAAACCCTAGGCTAGGGTACTCTGTCCCAGTGCCCAATCCCGGGAAAACCATCACTGCACCAGACGGTAGCCAGCCATCACCGCACTGCCCAGCAACCTCCAACTTTTTTGCGCAATCAACCATTGTATGTCGTTCACATGTTCTTCTCTTCTCTTCTCTTTTTTATTTATTTTTTTATTTTTACCCTCTCCCTCCATGCTCAATCCCCTCCATCTTAATCTGGTTTGATTTCTCAGCCTTCTCTGATCTCTTATGGTTACATTTGGATTGATGCTTCTGCTAATTCGCCCATTGCGAAGCCCCTTTTGACGTTGCTTAGTTCGCTGTGGCTTATACTCTGTTCTGTTATTTTTTTGGTGATTTGAGTTTTTTTTTTCTTTTAGCAATTTTCCGTTCTTGTGTATCTAGAACTAGAACACTAGTTCAATTCCATTTCTGTCCGTTTTGGTGATTCAAGTTTTCTTTCTCGTAGCAAACACTCCGTGTTAGAGTTGCAAATGGTGTTTAGGTTAGGTTAGGCCATAGCTAAACTTGTTCCTTCTTTACGAATCGAAAGTGTTGTCATTGAATTGCTTGTTTCAGGCCGTGACAGAATGGAAGAGAAGCCATCAATTTCATCCAAAAGCTTTATTGATGAACTAGTGGTAAGTTCTATTGCTCTGCAATCTTTTGCACATCCATTACCCATTACTTGCTTGTAAGTTTTATCAATCTCTGTCCAATTGTAACACTCCCATTATAGTTGAAATTGCCAAGGAATATTCCACTTCTTGTAAATGGATGGTTTGGGGTCATTGTTTCATGCGTATTTGTCTGAGTGAGTTTTAGCTGTGATTGGTTGAGGGTCTCTACTGAGGTCATGTCAGCTCAGATATTTGAGGGTTGATTTGGATTTTGTGTCTTATGAGGCCAAGCCATGTAATTTGAATCCTTTGTCAGTTCATTACTCCAAAATTTTCATCTGGTATCGAACTGTCCTTCAAACTTCAGTAATCATTCTGGGCGTTGTATCATCTTGAATCAGATATCTTTGGCTTGGATTCCACAGTTAATCTCAGTTTGAGTCTGTTTTTTTTTTTGGGAAATGCAACTTTACTATTAGTTAGCGCATGAAATAGTATGAAAATCATGTTTTAATATCTGCAAAGTACTCTTTTGTAATAGATGCATACCATGCATAAGTTTTTTCATCTCTGTTACCATCATACAGGTTCCTGGAGATATAGTTCTTGACCTCTCAAACATGATTAACCAGACCATCAAGCTAGGAGGTGGTCTTCGTCAGGTACTTCTGATATTCTTTTAATGTGTACATTTCATATTAAGGTATATAAAATAAGGGGATTTTTAATATTTTAATAGCTGATCTAAAGAAGATCACAGATTGTTTGATGTGGAAGCATCCATTCTGATTGTTTTTTCTTTTAACATGAAAGAAACTCAAAATAAAAAATATGTAAGAAACTTGGGATAGGCATGATTCAGTTGGCAGCAAGGGGCAGTATGCTGGTTCAAATGAGTGTAGAAAGTAGAAATTATTCGCCATTGAGAACTATACCAGCCATGCAAAATACATGAAATTTTAACATTTTCTATCCATTAGAATGAAATTTTTTTAGTAAATTGATTACTGAACTTTGCCTTTGTGCTTTCTAACATATAATAAACCTTTGGCTTTTCAAAGATGCATGTTCAGAATTTAACCATGCCTCTACACTTACCTTTTGTCTTTGGCTGTAATCTGTATTTTTGGGTAGTTTATACTTGGTAGGCTATTTAAATTTTAACCAGTTGAAGTTCTTATTATATCACTATTTTTACTCCATGTATCTACTATCAGGATTTTGATGCAATTGTGGTGACAAAGACCGGAAGATTGAGATTTTCAAAGCCAAGTAAATACTGGGTTGAAAGCTCCCAGAAAAGGGTGAGTATAATACCAGAGACTTTTCTGCTAGTAATATAAGCAAACTGGTATAAATTGAACTCCAGTAACTCAAGAATGGCCTCTTTACAGAAAAATCCCTCTGATTGTCATGTTTTTTTCTTGTGCAGTATGTACCTTCTGTTGAGGATCACATCCTTGGCATTGTAGTGGACTCCAAAGCAGATGTGAGTGCACTTGCTAACCCGATGAGTTAGCTCTAGATTTTTCATTGTTCTATGTTTCCGTTGATATTTCATTTATGTCTTCCAAATGATCTATAGAAGTGCTAGCTTTGGATTGCATCATGGCAGTATCTTATAAAAATATTGTGAAAACGATTTTCCTAATGATGACTAGCTCTTTCCTCTTTTCACCCCTTTCCCTGCCAACTTAACCTTGCTGTACTTTGCATGTTTCTTTGGTCCTCTTTCATGCAGAACTTTCTTGTTGATATCAAAGGACCTACAGTGGCATTCCTTCCTGTGCTTGCGTTTGAAGGAGTGACCAGGCGTAATATCCACAGGTTTGAGGTAATTTTATGAAAAGGCTCTTTACCAAGTGAAATTTTAATTGTGTTCTCCATAGTTCTGTGATTATGTTCTGAGCACACTGGGTGAATGTCGTTGGCTTGTTACACTACTGGAACTTTATGTTTCACAGAGAACCATCCGCATTTCGCTGCACACAAAAATATTTTAGAAGCAGAAGCTAACACTTTGGATTGCTGGACTATTTGAACTAGATTGGCTTGTGTGGCTCTTCTGGTGGATTTGTGTGCCGCCTCTGGTGGATTTGTAGACGCATATACTTGGATCATTTAAAAATGTCGTATCCGCAAAGTATTTTGTTTATTTTTGAAATAAGGACTCAGATTATCCTTTATTTGTTAATCTGTAGTGAAATTTAGTTCTCCTGTTTCCATTGTCATTTCATCTTTCATGCAATGTGTCCATGTAGCTCGAAACCAACATATTTTGTACAAACAAATCCCTATAAGAGACATGTTTTTTATGAGTAATATGTTAGGGGCTTTTGCCAAATATTCAGTGGTTTGCTTGTTATGGTTGTGCTACATGGCCAGTAATTTTTTTTTCCAGTATATGGTTTTTGCTACCAGATAGCAATGCTTGACCTCACTATTATCATTGAGGATTATGATTAATGTTGCAGGTCGGAACTTTGCTTTATGCTCGTGTTGTGAAAGCAAATGCTGGCATGAACCCTGAGCTCTCATGCATGGATGGTAGATTTAGTTCTATTTTACACGATGCACATATCTTTCCAAAATTCAGTGCTTGAATTTTTCTGTCGATTACTTGTGAATTTTGTTCTAATTTGATGTTTACTATCTTGTGCCATTGTAGCCAATGGAAAGGCTGCAGAATTTGGGCCATTACAAGATGGTTTAATGTTTGAAACATCAACGGGGCTTGCACGAATGTGAGATCTATTTCCATGACATATCCATTGTGTTGAAATCTTAAGTAATGAAAACATATTAGTAATTGGCTCACAGGAACAAATGTTTTCTTTTTGTTTATATGAATATTGTGTAAAAAGAAAATTGAAGTATTTTTCCTTGTAAATCGTATTGAGTAATGTGCCTTTATTCTCCTTTTAGGCTTTTGAGTAATCCAACATGTCCGGTTCTTGAAGCTCTTGGGAAGACACTCTCCTTTGAGATTGCTGCTGGTTTGAATGGCCGAGTTTGGGTATTCTTCTTTTGCAACCCTCAACTCCCCCATTTATTTCTTGACAGAATCACTTGAAAAATGGCTTCTGTCTTTCTGCAAATAAACATTTTCACTTGTAAAAGAACATGATATTTTTCACCGGTTGCTTATGAACAATAGCTTTTTTCGGCAGGTACACTGTATTTTGATTTCTTCCATCTTTCAAGCAATCTTTGTTTACACCAATTTAGTACTGAAATAGGAATGTGAACCCAAACACTCCCTTGGCTTGATGATTGAATTGCCATGTCTGTTATATCTGCCAGCTAGATAATTTTCTTTCATCGATTGTAATCTATTTGCAGATTAATGCTCCATCTCCTAAAACAACAATCCTCGTTTCCAATACAATCATGAAGTCGGAGAGTCTAAGCGAAGTCCAGCAGAAAGTCATGGTAAAGAAGCTACTGCAGAAAATGCAATAAGGTATCCTCAGAATTAGGATTTCTCGTTTACACATTTTTGTACCGGATTTTTGGATTTTGTATTATGGAAGAGCTTGCAAGAATCACTTATTACTGCGCATTGCCGAGATTTTTGGTCTTGCAAATATGTAGAGATGTCAACCACCTTGCTATATGACAACCACCATATCTATCAGGGTAGATGATACATTTTCTACAATTTCTACCACATGGTTCCACCTTTGATATATAGCCAATGCATTAAAGGCGATGACAAAATTGCCATGATATTCTACTACTTTGTCTTGGGAAAACTAGGCAGAAAGCAATATCTTTGTCCTCAGTTCGACTTATGATGCATGAGGGATGATAGTTGTGTCATGTGTGGACTAGAGTTTAGCATTACGCCCCTCTACTGTAAAATCCCTCTTCTGTTGCATGTCAATTGGCAATAGCTTGATTTTATCTTGTGTGCTGTGTTGTTTGTGTTGTGGGAATCGAAAATAAACGCTGAAGAATGGTGAGCTTCGTAACGGAAAAGAAGGTTGCAGAAGAAGAAAGCTGATAGCTTTGGAAAATTGAAAAAGACGTCAAAAATAAACTTGGGGTAGGAAGTCGACTAAATAAACTAAGCAAAATGATAGCCCATACAATAGGCCCAATATCCCCCTTCAAGCTTAAGGTAGGAAGTCGACTAAATCGAGCTTGCCAAGCAGATTAGAGAGACGACGTCCGAGGATGCTCTTGGTAAGAAAATCAGCTAATTGCTGATTTGAGGGAACATATGACAATGAAATAAGGCCATCAAGCAGCTTCTTTCGGACAAAATGACAATCAAGCTCAATATGCTTGGTGCGTTCATGAAAAACGGGATTTCGAGCAATATAGATAGTCGCTTGGTTGTCACAGCGCACAACTATTGGAGTAATACCAGGGACATTGAGTTCAACCAAAATACGACTCAATCAAGCTAGCTCAGTGCACTGAGCTAGCTTGATTGAGTCGTATTTTGCCGACTGTGCCTGGTAGCTCAGTGCACTGAGCCACATATATATAATATTGTCCCTGGTAGCTCAGTACCAGGGACACTCCCCATATTTTGCCGAGGAGAGGGACAATTTATATCTTATAAAAGAGTAAATATTATATAAGGAAATAATTTATATATAAAACTATTACTGCGTTTCATTATATTGATATAGTTATTTCCTTATATAATATTTACTCTTTTATAAGATATTCCATCTATTCAATTATATGAGTTAATGGTAAAATAAAATAATTATTTTTAATTATATAGATTAGAACTATCTTATTATTTTTATTGAATTTTCTTTTTGACGGGAGAAAGCTTTGCGAGACGCACTTACGCGCCGCCACGTAGGCAGATTCACTCACACGCCGCCACGCATGCACCAATGCATCAGTTTTAGTATATGTAAAGCTATTATCATTTTATATTTATATTATATATTAGATATATTATAATAATATGAAAATGATATAGCCAAATAATATTAATTTGGAAAAAAATAATTTTATTATAACAATATATAATATATGTGGCAAAACGTCAATGTCTCATCTTTTTAGATAGAAACAGTTGTATGCACTAATATGGGGAGTGTTTCATTTTTTTTTTCCGCCTTCTGATTGTTTTTTAGCAACTTGATTGGTTACTTTGAACATTAAACAAATATTTGTTGTCGTAATACGCTCAGAGGTAGAACCAAATACTTTGTTAGGTGGACTACACATTTGATAAATGCTAGGTGCATGAAATTTTAAGCACTCTGGGATGAAAGCGCATAAAAATGTCGGAGAAGATATATTGATGTAATAATATAGAATCACATTAAAGACTAAACAACTTAAATTTTAATTATTTTGATTGGACCATCTAACATCCATCCAACTAAAGAAATACCAATTATCCTACGAATAAACCAAATTTTCATATTTAGAGTAATAATTTTTTTTTCTACATTCATTAACTCTATGAAAAAAATCTAGGTTTTATAGGTGGCTAATTATCTGTTTAAACTCCATATTCAATTAAATTAATTTAAGTTCATTTCAACTGTCCAAAATAAAGGTTAAACAATAATCTAGATCTATTTCCTGAATAACGAATAATTTTTGTTTTTTTAAATTTATATATTAGGAGTATGTAAATGATTCATGTTAAGTATTAGTTGATTGGATAAAATCATCATTTTTAGAATCTTATTAAAACAAATTTGAAATGAGATTTTATTTAGCAACATTATACATTTTTCATTTGAATTCTAAGCATAGTTTTATATTCATCCGATCACCGCATTTTTTAGTAATAAAATAGATTTGATTACTGATTAATATTTTGTAGCATCTTATTTAATCAAATTTGAAATTGTATTTTATTGAGCAATATTATACATCTTTCATTTGAATTCTAAGCATAGCTTTATATTCAGTTGATCACCAATTTTTGTAGTGATAAAATAGATTTGAATACTGATTAATATTCATGATAAAACACATAAATAATTGATAAGGAAATGTTAACGGTCAAACTATTTTGAATTTTATATTGATTAGGAAAGATATATAGTAAAAATAGAGTTAGCAAATATCTAATAAAAAATTATTAAAGATAAAAAAAATTAGGTGATAAGCATTCGAGTTAGTTTAGATTTTTTTGTTATCAAACTGATATTTTGATTTTTCAATAAGTTATATTAATTTTTTTTTTAAAAAAGTGAATTTCAAATATTTTAGTGAAAATGGATTAAAATATCTAGAAGAAAATCTTTATCAAATTTGTAACTTGAGAAATTTAATTATTTATTTGATAATTGTTAAAATGAGTCCCACAAATAATTATAAACCAATGGAATTTTGAAGTCAGTGGGGTTGTGGCATTACTGCATTAGCATATGGCGTCATATGACATTTTAAATGTGAGGCCGTCATGTGCATCATTCGCTTCTGTTTTAGTATTATTAAAAATAAAAATAGAGTTAGCAAATATCTAATAAAAATCATTAAATTTTAGGTGATAAACATTCAATTTAGTTTAAATTTTTTTGTTATGAAATTGATATTTTGATTTATCAATCAGTTTTATTAATTTTTAAAAAAAGCGAATTTCGAATATTTCAGTGAAGATCGATTAAAATATATGGAAGAAAATCTTTATGAAATTTATAATTTGTGAAATTTATTTATTTATTTGATAATTGTTAAATTGGGGCCAATAAATAATTATAAGCCAATGATTTTTTGTAAAAAGAGAATTTCAAATATTTTAGTGTTTTCAAAATTAGAATTCATTAAGGTGGACTATTATTTTATTATTAATTAAGATTCATTAGTAAAATAGAAAAATGAAGATCCTTAAATTTAATCTAATTAACCATTGGCATTTGATTCAATCATTCAAAAAAAGAAACGGTTGATTAGGATAGATATTATGGTAAATTAGGAAAAAGGAAGATAAACTTGATTTAGTTAATCAAAAATAACAATAAATCAGCTATTGAGATAACTGATAGTGATTGAGATAATTAGTAGGGATTGATATATAATCGATATTGATTGGAAAAAGAAATTGATTTCTTATAATATTGACTAATCTTAAATTATTTCAACTTTAAATGTAGCTTTATATTCGGTTGATTACATAGTTTGTATATAGTAGTAATTAAATAGAATTGATTATTGATTAGTATTGGATAAGGAAATCTTAACGGTTGCAATAGAATCCTCAAATATCTAATAATTTTTTTTAAAAAAATTAAACAAAATGAATTTCACGTAACACTCATTCAAAAGAGTTTAGTGAAATTTATTTATTAATGATATACTGATTTATTATTTTCTGGCTTTTAAAAATCCCGGATAAAAAATAATCTGCAAATTTGGAGAAGTTGTTATGATTTGTTCAACAAATTCAATATTTTAATTAATAAAAATGATTTTAAGTTTATTTATTTTAAATATATATGGGGGTTTGTTAAGTGAATGGCTGTCACGTGGCACTTTCAATGTGAGGCCGCCACGTGTATCATTCGTAGCTGTTTTAGTATTATATTAGATATTAGATATTAGATATTAGAGATTAGATATTAGATATAGATCGATTTTCTAACCAATGAGTTTAATTGAAAAAATATTGAATTAATATATAATCTATACCTATATGTAGTTCTTTATACACTATATTATATTAAACTAATGATCGAGAATATCACATCTTATATATTCTCTCTTTCATTTAAGTGATTTTTATAAAATTATCTTAATTTAGTTAAATCTTTTAAATAATATTACAACGATAATAATTTTTTTCTTTACAATAAGATTATTTTAAAATATCTATATTTATATACTTCTTTAAATGATAACAATTTTTAATTAGGTGTTATCATCACATTAATTATAGTTTTTTCAACCATTAAAATTATATATTTTTAATCTTATGATAAATTTTATTAAAATTTTATTTAATTTTATAATATTAAATTGTCATATTATTATAGTTTTTTTTAAAAAAATGTGCAGTGACACGAACATTGTACTAGTAAACTCTTAAAACAGAAGAGTTTTTATTTATGTGTCACGTCTAGGTTAATACTCTCATTTTTCCCTTTTCAATTGATTTTTATTTTTCACATAACAATTCTATATCTATATCTATATAAACTCTTAAAACAAAATAGTTTTTTCAATTGACTTTATAATTCATATATTTATCCAATATCTTGTTGGGTATTATTCATTTTGAACCATTAAATTGATGCATAATCCAACAAGGCTATTTTAAAGCATATATCCTTACCAATATTCATTAAACTATTGTAACAAAAGAAATCTTACTTGTTGTATATAATAAGTTTATTTTAAGTCAAAATACATAATTTTATGATGAAAATAAGTATTTTTGTTAAAGAAAACCCTTATCTAAAAACTTTTTTATTTAACTAAGAGTTGTCGTGATTGTCAGTGTGAGTTTTTATGCATAATGGAAAGGGTTCGATTCTCTTTAGGTACACTACTTTAATATTTTTTTGAAATTGTATTAGTTTCATACATTCTTTCCATATACAATATTAGATTAAAAAAACTCAATACCTTCTGAAATATTATTCAATTTAATAATATCCTTACCAATATTTGTAACAAAAATAAATCTTATTTATTGTATATAATAAGTTTAATACACACCTTTTGTTATATGTAGGTAGAAATTTATAAGAAAATGACTATAGTGTAATATAAGTATGAACATTGGCTATGTTTCCAAAATGACTATAGTTTTTTTACCTAAATAATAATAGTAACAAAAACAACAATGATGTTTCAAAAACAAAATATTGTTAGATAAGAAAACTCAATACTTTCATACCTTCGATTCTTTCCATATATCTTTTTATAAAATAAGTTTTTGATTTTCTAACAAACTTATGTACATTAAAGAAATTTAAAATTAATTCTTATAATATCTTTTAAGTGTAACTTCTTAGTATTTTGTTCAAGCTAACTAATTCGATGACGATAGTCAAAGGAGAATATATTAATGTACATTCAAGATCTTTTAATTTGTTATAATTGAAATAAATTTGGCACTAACACTCGATTTATAAATTAATTTATTCAAACATACACGAATCTATGTTAAATTCGACGATATATATGGAGAATTTCAACTTAGCTAATGAATATATTATATATTATGAAATGTTTAAGATACATTATCAAATGTTTAGGTAACGAATATATTATGAAATATTGAAGATAAAATATTATGAAATGTTTAGAGTTAAAATTTTATAAGTCATGACTTAGCTAATGAATATATTATGAAATTGTTAAGATAGAATATTATCTAATGTTATTATGAAACGTTTAAGATAAGATATAATGAAATGAATATATATATATATATATATATATATATATATATATATATATATATATATATATATATATATATATATATATATATATATATATATTGCAATCTATTATGTCATGAGTGATCTCAAATTATCAATCGTGGTTGTATATACCTGTCGTATCGATTGTCACTAGTAGCTAATTAAAGAGGAAACTGAGAAGATAGAAAATCAAAAGGGTATTTTACTTATGAAAAAGTTAAAACCTAGCTATAATAAGAATGCTTCAAATCCCTGTTCCCAACCTTGTCCCCCATTCTATCCCCAATCCCCTCTCTCTCACTAACCCCAACTTAAAGGAAAAACAAAAAACAAATTAAATTAATAAAAGAATTAATTTTTTTTTTAAAAAAAATTTATGTGAGAGGGGACAGGAGAGAGGGACGGAATCGGGGACAGAGAATTTACACCTGATTTCAACCCAATTAATCAATCTATTTCAACTGTTTCATTACCCTTATGTATGTTCAGCCAGTACTGGTCGAGTTCCTACTTTGAGCACACTTACTAAAAGCACAATCACCCGATTCAACGAGCATCCGTTAAATTTGTTACATGTGTTCAATCGAGATGATGGATAACCATTTTCGATAAACCAAAACGAAATTTCTTCCAATTTTTCCGATTTAGTCACTCAGCGCATGTTCGGATGTGTATTTAAGTGGATTCTATTAGATTAAGTGGATTGTGTGGAAAACAAAATCCCCTCAACTGGTGTTTGGTAGTGTATTTCAGGAGATCTGGGGATGGGGATTGTGCGTATTCCAGTAGACGAAATTCAGGCGAAAATGCAATCTCCCCCCCCCCCCCCCAGATTCTGGAGATTTCAAGCGGATTGTATTACAAGATTCACACAAATGCCCTCATATCCCCACATTTCTTCACTTTCTTTTTCAGATCTGGAATCGCTCTCAACCTGAAGGAAGAGGACTCGCCGTCACCATCGTCGCCGACTTCAAGGTAAGCTCTCCCTCCCCATGCTCTCTCCGGTTGCGGTGTCTGTCGTCGCGATTGCGGTGGCCAGAGGAGGTGTGACGGCGGAGAACCCATCCTCGCGATAGGGTTTTCCGGCCGGAATGGGCGCCCTTCGTCCCCATTGTAATGGGGACGGCGGTCGGAGCCCACGCACCCACTACTCGGCTAGGGTTCCTTCGGCCAACGTCCTTCCCGGCGACCCGGAGGCGAGGGCGGAACCCTAGGTTAGAGATGATCCCCTGATTTGGGGATTCTCCGCAGTGCAGCGGCAAGGGCGACGTTCAGTAGCCACCCGCTGAGGTGCAGCTCCGCCATTGCCGGCTGCTCCGACGAGGTTGACCCACCTGGGTAAGTGAGTAGCCACCGAATCGTCGTCTATTTCGAAGCCCCATTTGTTGGGAGGAAATGTTTTACACATTTGGTTATGAGTTTTATTGAATGAGTTTGAATGCATGTTTGCCTTGTACTTACATGAAATTGGTAATTGCTTTCGATGAGTTTGAGAGAATGAGTTTCAATGAGGTTTTGATTGTTTGTTTGCCTTATACTGACATGAAAATGGTAGTGGATTTGGGATGAGTTTCGATCGAATGAGTTTGATTCAATGAGTGTGAACGAGTACTCTACTGTTTGTTTGCCTTGTAGTCACTTCAAAATGGTAATGGCTTTTGCTGATTTCGATCGAATGACTTTGATTCCATGACCGTGAATGAGTGAAATTGAATGTTTGCCCTGTGTTGAGTTAAAAATGGAATTGTCTGTTGATGAGTTCGATCGAATGACTTTGATTCAATGAGTGTCAATGATTGTGATTCAATGTTTGCCTTGTACTCCCATAAAAATGGTATTGGCTTTGGATGAGTTTGATTCAATCAGTTTCAATGGCCTTTGTTGCATTCTTAGCTGTTGCATGGTCATATTTGTATCGGTCGTATATGTCGCTTTCTAAACCTATGCGATCTCCCCTCCAGGTAGAATAATGTCATCGTCAGTAGCTGGCCAAGTGGATGCCCGGAGAAGTACCCCTGGATTGGGGGCGAAGAGAGGATTGCGCCTTGGTATGAGCAGGTAATGTTGGTCGTCTACAATGCCATCCTATGTCTAATGTATGAACTGATTTGTGAGCTCATCAATTCGGTACTCGTCACTGTAATCAGGAGATGCACGACTACGGTGAGGCCAGCTCCAGTCGTATGGTATCCGGGGACGAGAACATGCCACCACTGCTGGAGATGATGGCTGAAAATGATCCGCCTCATGATGTTCCTATGAACGAGGTGCTTCAGGAAATTCCAGCGGCTGCTGAGGATTCGAGGGTCGAGGAGCTTGAGGAAATTGCAATGGGGCTTACTGCCCGGCTGTTCGTGGCCGAGGGGAATGCACAGAGCACTGCTCGAGACTTGGAGCGTGTCAATGCTCTAAACGAGGAGCTGGCTGAGCGCGTCGTCTCCCTCTCCACACACGCCACAGAGCTTTGGACTGAAGCGGTTGCTGCTAGGGAGATGGTGTAGTCTCTGACGATCTGCTTCCTGGCGATGACGTTTGTGGCTTTGGTTGCGATTGGCAGGCACTAGGGCGGCCCTTCGACGTCGTTAAGCATTTTGTGAACCCATGTTGTTGTACAAACATTGGGATTATTAGGCCAATTATGTAATGATGTAATGTAGGATGACTAGCAGTTCTAGATGACTCGCACACACCCCTACCATGTCAGTTTTTTGGGTTTCCGTAGGGGTGTTGTTAATGTTTGATAAGCAAGCTGGGAAGTAAGCAGACAATATGGTGATTGTAAGAAGGCAAGTCACCGGGTGCCTGTAAGAGACAACATGAACGCCCCGTTTTGTGTATGATCAAGTACGTGAACTGTTGACTCTCGCAATTTCATGACGATTACATTACATCTATTTTACGAAATGTGAACCACAATGCCAAGCAAATACCCATAACATAAGCATACTCCATAATGATGGTAGCAGTACCTGAACGACTTTACATAATACATCCCTTACGAGGATTGTCATACCACACAAAACCGACCTAGTGCATACATCACAGCATCCACTGTTTCAAAAACTGCACCAACTTATCGTCCGTCGGCAACTGCAACACGACTTGTATTATGTTGCATTTGGTACTACCAACCAGTCATGTTGCAAACGCAGACGGACTATCAACTCGAACTGGGTACCAAAATATCCCTTATATACTAGTAGAAAACCCGGTCCT
This sequence comes from Persicaria maculosa, assembly GCA_963922045.1. NCBI lineage: Eukaryota > Viridiplantae > Streptophyta > Magnoliopsida > Caryophyllales > Polygonaceae > Persicaria > Persicaria maculosa. Next base: position 37,450,083 of record OY998262.1, on the reverse strand, counting down.
ACGAGCGTACTTACCTCCGGCGCCGCCTATCAGCCCATATATGTCTGGCTATCTCGTCCCGAAGACCTTGCATCCCCTCTGGCTCAAACTCTTCGTCGTTGCTAGAGTTGTTCAGGAGCTCTTCCTCATCATCTTCGTCCTCGTCGATTCCTTGTAGGGGCATCTCCTCCTCCCCGGGCTCCACGTAAGGGTCGGAATTCTCCCCTACATCCGTCGACGGATCCCCTGGTGATCGACGAATGAAGTTGTGTAGGGCGAACGTGGCCAAAATGATGTCAACCTGCTTCGCAACCGGATACTTGTGCATGGGTTTCGTTATCTTCCACTGGCCCTTGTAGATGCCGAACGACCTTTCTACGGCTCCTCGCAACGAGGAGTGCCGTTGATTGAATGCTTCCTTCTCGTTGCTCGCAGGTTCGTCCACAAATGATGCTCGGTGGTACTTCGTCTTCGAGTACGGGATCATGTAACCCTCTCTCTCCGGGTATCCTTTGTCACACAAGTAGTAACGCCCGGGAGGAGGGTGGGGGAAGTTCATGCTTGGGTTACTAAGAGCGTGTTCTAGGACGCGCGCGTCGTGGGCACTTCCCTCCCACCCGGCCAAAATGAAGGTGAAGTTGAGGTCAAAGTCGCAGATGGCGAGGACATTGAATGTCGTAATCCCTTTGCGTCCCCGGTAAGGGAGCTGATCCTCCCGCGGGATGCATCCTTCGATGTGGGTCCCATCGAGAGCTCCGATGCATCCCTACGGACATTGACTACTGTAGTCAGAACGACTGTCAACAGAAGACAACACGTGACGGTAAATGTGCGTACCTTAAAGTATCGGCTATATCGAATGTCATTCCTTATATGCTCGGGAACCTCCGCAAAGGTCGGGTCTACGGGCTTGATTACGTCACGCGCGAGGCCGTGCCATCCATTGTGCCTGCCAACCAGAGCTTCCAAGACATCATTTATGGCTTCGCTGATGGTGGATGTCGATCTCTGGAATCGCTCGCAGCTGTCCCTTAGCGACGCACCCCACGCCATCGTGTTCACGAAAATCCCGACCTTCTCCATAACGCTCATGTTGTGGGAGCCGCGCAATCCGTAACGCTCTGACAGAGTGGAGCACAATGACCTGAATACGTGCTTCGGCATACGGAATACTTGCACACATCGGAGGTCTGTTTGATGGGCAAGTATGTCCTGAATCCACCGCTCCCCCGTGTACTCGGAGGTGTAACATGGGACCTTGTGCACGTACTTGTAGTAGTGCCGTGCTCGCTTAACCGTCCCAACAACAAGGAGAAATTGTCCTATGACTGCGCGCATGTGCCTACGCTTCTTCTTCCTCTGCTCGGTCTCCTCGTCGGTACCTTCTTTGGACCTCTCATCCGACATTGTTTGCAATACGCCTGCACGACAAGGAACACAGGTTCAACGCTATAACACCTCCAATTTCTCATAGCAATCAACAATCTCTTGAGCTGTTATGCTAGTACGCAAATCCAACTAGTCATCCCAACACATAATCACATACAAAGGGAAATAAACTGTTATGCTAGTACGCAAACATGTCCGAACAAAGTAAACCATAGAAGTCGGGGTGCGTCATACGATCGCAAAGCAACAACGAAAACACATCAAAGTAATAGTCTACACACAAGTCTCGATGACAAACTGGAGGAAACCGTACGCAGCAGGGTTAAAGGATGGGTAGGGTCAGTGTCACAGGTCTTCATCGCCGCCACTCTTCCGAAAGTGATACTTCAGCCAGGCAAGCCTCATTGCGTTGCTACGGGTGCACGCAAGAAACATCCTTGCCCTCTCGGGGATGATAAGAGTGTCCATGGAAAAGCATAACAAGGCGCTCTCGTCTTCGATGAACCCTTCAGCAACAAGTTCGTCGAGAACCTTCATCACCTCCGCCTCACGGCTGACGGGTGTCTTCGACGCCTCTGACTCACCCCTCACCCAATTCAGAATCTCAGCGCTTGTTTCCCCAACCATTTCCATGTGCGTGTCGAAAGACTCTTCTCCAGCCGAACGTCTTCCACTTCGTCTCTTAACAGATGTCGTCCCCGTCGACCCCGAAGGGCGCTTGCCAGGCCTAGGTGGTAAGCTACAACTGATAGGGTTTACAGAAGGAGGTGGCTGAACGGGAGGGGTAGGGAAGAAGTTGCTAGTCCCTCGTACCATGTCAGGGAACCGGCTGAGGTTGAAGTTGTCGATGTTGTCGCATCAACCCCAAGGTCGACCTGGGGGGCTGTGTCTTGTGTCCTCTGAGTCCCACCTCCAATATTGGTCGTAGTGGACATCGGCACAGCGCTGTCAACGGGGTCCATGGAGGGAGACACGCAGTGCTGCCCGGTCGCAACTGTCCCCCCATAAATCTGGTCCCATGCCTCTTCAATGTCAGGGGGCACGCACTTCTTCCTTAGTTTCCGAAAGTCCTCCTTCTCCTGCCACATCATTGAACCATGGGGATTAGGACATTGACAAACGACATAATAATGTAATTTCCTACATCATTGGGGAAACTATAGTAAGTGACACAGTAGAGTAATGGATCATACCTGACATTTCCGCTCCCACGATTCGTCAGTCGTGTTGATGCACCCTCGTTCAAAGTCCCAGCCTAATCTGGTCTCCCCGTGCTTCAACTCTTTCCAATTCCTCCATCACTCCTTCATAGTAGCGTGTTTGTTCTTCAACGTATTGCAGCCACATTTCTGCCCTGTAGCTTCCTCGAATTGGGTGGTGAGCACCACCCAGCTTAATCCCTGGTCGCGACCATATTTTCTTTGATACGCAATATCAGCAGGTCCAGGAATATTTTCAGCAGGGTAGGTGTCCAAGTGAAAGGTTTCTCGTTGTTAACCTTGGGTTGTTTGTCCTTCTCCATAGAAGGGGTCTTGCTACTCGATGCCATACAATCTGTCGGGGACAAATGATATCCGAGGGACAGATGAATCGGTAACACACAACAACGAATTAATTGAAGCAACACATCAACCACAGTCATCGACAATCGAGGATCAACCAAGGCAAAAATGAAATTGGAATAGCTTCACAGGTTCCCCTCCCTAATGAACTACCTCACATCGACGACGGCCAGCCTCTGCCGTCGCCGGACACCGACAATGCCATAACAGCCGATTTCTAATTTGCCCCAATTTGACATCTAGGGTTTTAGAGTTGCCGAAAACACATCGGAATTGTAATTTGCCCCAATTTCAAATCTAGGGTTTTAGATCTTACCGCAAAACACAATGAAATTACACAAATCTATAGGTCCTATTTGCGGAAACTAAGCAAACGCTACAAAACGGAAAAGGTTGCCGGATCGCACATACCTTTTGTCGGCGGTATTACCGATTGAGCTGTAGAGGACCTCGCGGCTTCGTCCCACCAACATATGACGACCGCCTTGTTGCCGATGACGAGGATTGGGTTGTCTCGGCTCGGCGCTGGTGTTGGAATCGGCGGCTCTGGCCTTCGCAGGGTGGGTGCTTCGTCTTCGCGTCGGCTGAGCGTGCTCTCTAATTTCGCTAATGCTTCAGAGAGGAGGAGGCTGACCCAATTTATGGAGGGGCATTGACCAAGGGTACATTTGTCCTTTCCTTTGTTTCAAATACACTTCAATCTTCAACCCACCAAACACCTTTTCGAGATTTCCGTCAAATAAAATCTCAATCCACACAATCTCAATAATCTACAAAATTAATATCCATCTACCTCCATCTTCTTACATCTACAAAAATCCCCTTAATCTACATAAAATTAATCTCAATAGGAAAATAAACAGGGTCGAGATTTCCATCAAATAAAATCTCAATCCACACAATCTCAATAATCTACAAAATTAATATCCATCTACCTCCATCTTCTTACATCTACAAAAATCCCCTTAATCTACATAAAATTAATCTCAATAGGAAAATAAACAGTTCAATTTGAGATTCGAACTCACAACCCCATGTAACACACTCGCGCAAGCGCTACTTCACCATCTGGGCCGTCGGAACGTTATTACATAAAATTAATCTACCGCCAAACATGCGCTCAGTCACCCACGGATAAATTCCATCCAGGGCTAGGTCTTACCTAGGCACAATTTCAAATACAAATAGTTGCACACAGGAGAGTCTCTAGGCCTCTTCTACCGCATCAATTTCGCATATAAACGGTAAGATGGAGCTACCGTTTCTGAAGAGCGCTTGAGAGGAAGCTATGAGAAAGCGCACCTCGGGCGCCGGCGCACACGGTGGCCCTAGCAACGACCGCCGGAGCAAAGTCTACACCGCCAAGGGCACACGCGACCGGCGCGTGCGCCTCTCCGCTAACACCGCCATCCAATTCTACGACGTCCAGGACCGCCTCGGCTACGACCGCGCCAGCAACGCTGTCGACTGGCTCATCGCTAAGGCCAAGGCCGCCATCGACGAGCTCCGTGAACTACCCCACTGTAACCCTAGCGCCGCCGACGATGGAGGAGGAGATGGAATGTATGAAAGTAGCAATCTTTTTCCGCCTCCAATTGACAAATCCGTGCAATTTCAGAGCTTTCCATCTGCAAATTGGCTGCTCGGCCGTAGCCAAGATCTCGAGCTTTCACCGCAATCTCTTCAAGATCACTCCCAAAATCAGAATCTGTTCACCGAAGCTGCTCAATTTAGCTTCGATAGTGACGGAGTTATGTTGATTCCGCCTCACGGTGGTGTTGGCAGCAATGGCGGCCAATCGCCTTCTCAGAGGGAACCCCTTCAGTCCAGTAACTCGCCTTTGATTCGAGCTCAAATCAGTGGCAATTCCTTTGGATCTACATCTACCAACAATGGTGGTGCTAGTAACCAGGATTATCTTCAAGCAATGCCAGCTCGAATCCAGGGCGATCATGACAGCGATCCTTATAGGTCGTCCTCTGTGTCCTCCGCTTCTCGCCATTGATCATACAAATTAAAACATGGTAACATTGAGTAGAAGAAGAGAGCTTTTCGGGTTACCCCGAATCAATGGAAATGTTTAATTTGTAGGAAACTACAAGTTTTCTACACATTTGGTTTCCAGTTATCAGTTTGTTTGGATCTTAATTTGTGTTTGCCTGAATCTTAATTCCTTTGATCATCAATCTAGTAGCTTGTTGATCAGTTGGTTTTTGGTATATTTGGTATGTTTTTAGTGCAAATTGAGAGTAAAGCTTTAAACTTTGCCCATATAACTTTGGTTACTATATCTAAATACGCAGAAAAAGCAGGTAAAATCATTTGTAAGCTGATCGCGGATTGATTTGTAAAGAAAATGGGTCGGGTGCGCAAAGAGTATTTGCCTTTTAAGCAGCTCTGCTTCTTCTATAAAGGTTACAATTGCATTATGATGGCAACAACCAGAAACAGCAATTAGTTCTTCTCCATGAATAGTTGCAAAGGTGGCCCAATTGCTCATCTAACAAAGTCAAAATGAGGGTGGGGTAGTAACTAGGAACTATCAAGTCACAATCAACACTTCAAACAGCACAATGTTCCTAGTTTCTTTTCTCCCTACAGTAGTATAGTACAACAAATTGTGATTAATGCCGAGGAAAAAAAAATTGAAAGGAAACAGTGTGATTTGAGTTCAGTTAACCATTGAAACATCACACTTCAATCACACTCTGAAAGTGATGTTTAGTGAGGCAAAGATAAATTTGCAAAGCAGAGTTTAATTTGAGTAAATTGCACAAAAGCAAGAAGGAAGTTTTGCACAAAATGACTATCAGAAAATCAATTGAGGGTTTTGCTAATAAAATTTATTTTTCTAAAACATATTTACATATTGTTTGATAATATTAAGAAATCTATTTCACGACGGTTTGCCATATGTCGATTTTTTTTTTCATTTCAAATTACCTAACAATTTATTATACTCCTTCCGTTGGACAAAATATGTTGTTTACTATTCACACATGTTTTTTTAGAGATAAAAACAATATAAAATATCTATGTTTTATAATTTTTTTAAATATTTTCTTAATAAGTACAAAGTTGTGAAAAATATTATAAAAAAATGGATATTTTAGGGCCCATTTGGTATCGATATCAATATCGTATTAGTATAGTTACTTTATAGTATATATCTTCTTTAACTATGTAAAAGAGAGAGTTGCTCTATGAATAGTAACTTTAAAAACTACCCATTATTTTTCATTTAATTACAAAAATGCCATTGTGGCTTATTAACTTTATTATTTCCTTTTCCTTTTTTTTGGATATTGTTGTTATTTATTTAGGTAGTTCAATTTATTATATTTTAATTTATCCCTAAAATGTATAATAATTATAAAACCTATCATTAATTTATGTAGATGGCACAACATTGCCCATTCTTTTTAATTAATATTTTGTTAAAAAAATAATTTGAAATATTTAGACAAAACTGATTTCATGTTAATATATAGTATTGATATGATTGGGATAATTAAATAATTAGTACAAGTTCAAGATATCATGGAAAAGTTGATTTTGTTTTATATGCAATATTATGATTATATTTTTCTTAAAAGAGAAACTATAGTTGAAATTTTTAAATTGCTTAATATGTGGTATTTTAATACTTATGGAGTATATTAAAAACGGTTTATCTACTGTGTGTCTTAAAGACATAGGGTAACGATATTCTATCGGAAAAAAAAACCCTAAAAGAAAATGGGTCAGTGAACCCCATAACCTATTTTGAAAATGGCTAAACCAGATATATCTAATAAGAAAAATATTTTCCAATTTTATTTCTTATCCGGCATAGCATTCTTCAGACCGTCCTGGACCAAACGCCTTAACTCTCAACTTGAACAACTCCCCTTCAACGTATATTTCAATAGAGTACCATCTAGTTGTTGCTTCTGCAACAATAACAACGAAGATAACAACTATCTTTTTATCCTTTGCCCATTTACAAGAACTATCATTGCTGCTTACGAGCATTTGGTAGGAAAAACCACTCCATTTATACCCAACTCTTGCAGCAAAATCAGCGATCTTTTAACTATGAATTACAGCAAGAAAGCTATCGAAAAACTCTGTTTTCTATGGCAAAAAATTTGGGAATCTAGGAACGATATGATTTTCAGGAACAAAAAACCGGGAACATCCTACTAAATAGCCATACGAACTATGGCGGACCTTGGAGATTGGCAAGTTGCAAACAAAACAACATCTTCTACCGTAGTGCAAAATGTAAAGAGGAGACGTAACTCTAAATGGATCAAACCACCTAGGGCTATCTACAAAATCAACGTAGATGGCTCACTAAAACCCACAGGCGCTTGCCAAGTGGGGGGATTATTAGGGATCATAATGGTTCTGTGATTGATATCTTTCAATCTAAAACGGAAGCAACATCTGCTATCCAAACAGAAGCTGTTGCGTTTTGTACATGTGTAAATTTAGCTCTATCTAGATGTAACGGCCCAGGATTATGATTCCCGAGTTACGTTTCGAGGGATTAAACCCCTCGTTAGGACCTTGCGCCCCGAGTACAGGTTGAAGGTTTCAAAACTTACTTTAATGTTTTCAAGGGGGATTTCATACCCAAAATCGAAGGGATCGTTGGAATCCCCGGGGAAGTCCCCTGTACCTGTCGTAATCTAAGCGTGGAAATCAGAAATCATGCGACTAGCGAAAACAAGTATAATACAAAAGTGTGCCACGGCAGAGCCGGGTCAAAACGGAGTCTAAAGTGTAAATCCGAAAAAGTATAATCAGAGTCTGGTGAAGTCTATACTCCAGCGCTCACTCTCCGCCGACAAAATGACCCGCGCAATAAGCAAACAGCACCGATAGGATGAACATAAATAATACCTAAAAAAATTGATATGGGGCGGGATCAGATCGATGCCCACTTAGCTCTGCATCCCAACCATAAGCACACATATACGCTATACCTAATAAAGATGCTTCTAGATGCATGGCGGAATATTAACACACTAACATGCTCCTAAGATCAAGTGCATAATAATAATAAGGCCTTAGCACAGAATACCAAGTGGTATATCCCTCTCCTACCTCCACCCCTTCCGATAGGTGGAGACTGGCCAGCTCGTGAATGCATTCATTCATAATTGGGCGGCACGCATGCCTAACCCGCTCCACAATAAAGCCCGCAGGCATATCATAATATAAGGAAGTTCATGACTCGATTGACTCAGGGTACCCGATGAGGCTGGGCTACCCTATGACCCTAGCAATGACTCTAGTTACTTCACAGATAACGGCCGTTCTGTTTACATACACATAGAGAAATAGAATGCTCAACGATCAATGCAACCTAGCATGGTACTACATGGCATGCTGATCATGAATGCAACACCTAGTATATCATGCACCTAAGGCAGGGAATAGCTCTATTCAATCTGAGTAAGCTCCGAAGAGACTTACCTGGTATCGCAGAACAGCAAAAGGCAATCAACCAGGCAATATGAAATCCGACACGTCACAGATGGTCACCTAACAAGTATAAGCACATCAATGAGTCTATCTCTAAGGCACACAAAGCATAGAATTATCACACACACAACTTCACAACATAATAACCGTCACATCATCATTTCCATATTATCAACCTTATCTCATAATCTATCATCTCAACTTCTCACAACCATACTCAATATAATTCTCCAATTCACCAACTTAAGATAATTCCAATTCATACTTAACCAAGTTGCATGCCATCATCTCAAAATCTCACTTAGCATATAATTGGACATCTTCAACATAATCATATAACATTTAACCACAAATAATAAATTCACCACAATATTATATATTAAATCTCAAGACAACATTTTATATTTTAATCCCAATAATTTACATACTACTTCTAACATCACTTCATTTTAACATCTTTATAAAATATTTACAAAAAACCCAACAATATTTATTTAATCAAAACATTCTTTTTAATTTACCAAACCAAACCCTTATTTTATAAAAATCACCAAAACCGGCCCATATGTTCTAAATAACCCAAACCGAACCCATTTGTTTAATAGGCCAAACCGGCCCTTATTTTTCCCAACCAAACCGGGCCTTTTTTGTTTTAAATAAACCCAACCCAAAACCGGATGGAAGAAGTAAAATAGGCCCAAATATATTCTTGTTTGAACACCACAAGCTTGGCCCAAAAAAATAGGCCCAAAAGCCTCATTTCCATTTCATCTCAAGTTCGGAGTTAGAAGAAAGAAGGAAGGAAGTGGGCCAGGGCTGGTGACATGTAAAAAAAATGACGTGGGGTCCAGGTGAGGTGGAGCTAATGTGGCGTGGGAAGGGGCCCACTCCATTTCTTCTTCCTCATTTTGCCGAATGAAGAACAAAACCGACAGGGCTTTGCCCAGAAATTGGCGGAGGAAAAAGGAGAGGGAGGGGGGGACCTCCGGCGGCGGTGGGCGGGTCTCCGGCCACCAGGAGCGTCCACTCCGTCGCCCACACCCATGGAAACGAGAAGGGAAGGAAGGAGGGGGGAGAAGGAAGCTCACCGAGGTGGGGTTTCGAGGTCTCGTCGGAGTTCGTCGGAGCTCGATTCGGCCTCGTCGGAGCCGATCCTTCGCCGGAGATTGCCTAGGGAGGGTGTTTAAGGGTTAAAGCTCCCCCTTTTCTAAGTTTGGAGGTGGAAGGGAAGAAAAAGAAGGGAGAATCAAGCCCTTACCTTTCGAAAACCGAAACAGGGGAGAGGAGGAGGTGCTCGACGGCGGTGGCTCCGGCTTCTGCTGGCGGAGACGGTGGGTAATGGTGGCGGTGGTGAGGTGCGGCGGTGGTGAGATGCGATGGAAATGGAGCTCAAGGGGGAGGAGCTAAGTTTTTAGGTCTGTTTTTTTTTGTGTTTTGACAGTGAAATGCCGAGAGAGGGAGAGAGAGGGGGAGGAAGAATCTGATTTTACAAGGGTCAAATTGCAACACAAAGAGGTCTCACTTTTGGGTAGAGGGAGGTGTTGTTTGTTTGCCAAAATAAGGGGGTCAAAGAGTGGAGGGAGGAAAGGAGAAGATAAGATTTTCCCGAACTAGAATAGGGTGAGTTGGATGGATAAGGATTCGGAATATGACGGAATTGAGAGCTCGGGTCGGGAATTTAAATTTCTGCTGATTGATCGTTCAAAACCCGAAATGGAAGACGGAATTGATTTTTAAAGCGGAAGATTTGGGTCGGAATTTATTTTAAATTCATTTTGATTTTCTTTTTCCGAAAATTAATATTTTAAAAATCCGAGCCTTTACACTAGAGGTTTACGGAGAGTCATAGTGGAAGGAGACTACTTGGAAGTTATCAAGGCTATTAATGACATCAAATATGTTAGATGGGAAATTTTCCGGGAAGTGGAACTAATCAGGAATCTTAGCTCAAGCTTTGACAGCATCAAATTCAGACACTGCTACATGGAAGCAAACAAGGCAGTTGATTTTATAGCTAAGTCTAGGAATACTTGCACGTTGTTGAATCTCCCTACCTGTAGGGATCTCTGTAACATCATCCGTTCGGATGATCATGGTGACACCTTACTTCTGTAAGGTACACCTAATTTTTGCCTACTGTAAAAAAAAAAACTCCCCTTCAACGTGCCCAGTGATGAACTGTGTTCTCAATTTAAATTATGGTTAATTAACATATATTTTAATACTTATAGAGTATATTAAAAACGATTTGTCTATTATGTGTCTTAAAGGTATAAGATAACACTATTTTATTGGGAAAAAAACCTAAAATGAAATGGATGAACCTCATAACATATTTTAAAAATGGCTAAAATCATGTATATCTAAGAAAAATATTTCCCAATTTAATTTCTTATCCGACATAGTATAGGAAATTCGTATTAGGGTCTGTTTTCTCCAGCACCACCTCTACCTTCATTTAAGAGGTGGACCTCCTCTATCTCGAATTTTTTTTCAAAATATTCATTAAAAAATAAATATTTACAATAATATTCACGAGTACAAAACTATTTGCAAAAATATTCATTTTTTGCAGGTTGAACAAATAAACGCGGTCTCAGAGCGCGTTTCTTTCAGAAGTCCTAAAATTTGAAACGGAAATAAAATAGGAAAAAACTAAATTAAAGAAACGCGGTTTGAAACCGCGTTTTATAACCAATTTTGAATAAAACGCGGTTTCAAACCGAGTTTATATCCTATTATATTTTTAAATATAAAAAAATTTAAAAAAAAAGAAGACAAAAGGTAAAACGCGGAACGAAGCCGCGCTTTTCTTCTTCTTCCTCCCTAAATTCGAAGAGTCCACGGAATTGGCATGAAGAATGGTATTCCCGTCGGTGGAAGGGATGGAGACGAAGTGTGAGCAGCCAACTCGGCCTCGTTTGCCGCCGGCCTCATCGCTTCTCCTCCTCGTTGCCGTCGCCGTCCCTCCTGCTCATCGCTCGGCCTCGTTTAGGTGGAGCCTCGTTGCCGTCGCCGAGTCATCGCTCCTTGCTCGGCTACCGAATCTGGGCTCACTCTCCCCCGAGATCGGCTTTGGCAGGGCCTAGATCTGAAATTGACCAGCTTTGGCCGCCGAATCTGGGCTCGCTCCTGGTCAACCGTCGAATCTGAAATTGACAAGTTCTATGAATTTTTCACAATCTGGGCAACGAGGGGGAGGGGGTGGTGGAATGTTGGTGGTCGGTGGCGGGCGGGCGGGTGGGCGTGCTTGCAGGGTGGCCGGTGGTGGTCGGCGTTGGACGGGTTGTGGCTCTTCGAATTTGGGGAGGAAGAAGAAGTAAAACGCGGCTTCGTTCCGCTTTTTAGCTTTTGTCTTTTGTCTTTTTAATTTTTTTTATATTTAAAAATATAATATGGTATAAACGCGGTTTTAAACCGCGTTTTATTCAAAATTGGTTATAAAACGCGGTTTGAAACCACGGTTCTTTAATTTATTTTTTTCTATTTTATTTCCGTTTCAAATTTTAAGACTTCTGAAAGAAACGCGGTCTGAGACCGCATTTCTCTGTCCAACCTGCAAAAAATGAATATTTTTGCAAATAGTTTGAACTCGTGAATATTATCGTAAATATTTATTTTTTAATGAATATTTTGAAAAAAAATTCCTCCATCTCCCTTACCTCCTCTCACAAAGGTGGGGAAATTTCCCCCACCTCCACCTCCCTCCCCACCTCTTTCACCCCTTAAAAAAAAAGGTGAGAAAACACGCCCTTAGTTTGTGTGAGAAGCACACATAACCAACTATAACAACAATAACAACAACCCGGTTAATCCCGCTATAGAGAGGGGTCTGAGGGGTCAGGATGTACGCACTCATACCCCGAACAGGTCGAGAGAGTGTTTCCGATAGACCAAGAACGATAGTGCAATAGGACCACATAGTAATAGGGCACAGAGAGAGGGGCATAGACAACATGAAATAAGAAAGGGAAGGCGTAGGGAAAAATCATTAAAGTAAACAAAGGCACGAGGATACAACTCCAATCAAAACCATAACAAAAGACACTAGACATCAGCAGCTCGAATGCTCCTTCTCCAGTGGTCTCTGTCCGAAGTCATATCCTCCGATAGGTTCAGCAGAGAGATCATGTCTGATAACCTCCAACCAGCTCTTCTTAGGTCTACCTCTCCCCCTACGGATTTCTCCCAAATTCAGGATTTCGCACCTACGAACAGGAACCGATGCAGGTCTCCTACTTACGTGACCAAACCAAAGTAATCCGGACTCCCGCAATTTGTCCCCAATACTCGCAACTCTAACCTCTCTCCTGATGTCAGCATTTCGGATTCTGTCGAGTCTCGTGTGCCCAATCATCCATCTCATCATTCTCATCTCTGCAACTGACAGCTTTTGTTCTTGAGCTTTAGTGATAGGCCAGCACTCAGAGCCGTACAACAAAGTCGGTCTAACAACCACCTTATAAAATTTTCCCTTCAGTTTAGCTGGGACTTTTTTGTCACAAAGCACCCCCGACGCTCTTCTCCATCTTAGCCACCCAGTCTGAACTCGATGCTTAATATCTCTATCAATACCCCCATCACTTTGAACGTACGAGCCAAAGTACTTGAAGTATTCCTTCCAGAGGAATCTAACCTCCCCCAATGCAACCGTGGATCCCTGATCATTCATCATACTCCTCTCCAAAACTAAACTGAACATACTCGATCTTGGTCTCCAAAACTAAACTAAATAAACTAAACTGAACATACTCGATCTTGGTCTCCAAAACTAAACTAAATAAACTAAACTGAACATAACCAACTAGTATATAATAAAAAAAAATATTACGAAGTCTAGGAGGAGCAAGTGAGAATATTTATTAAACAAAAATTCTGTTAGAACATCTCCCTTCCGCGCCAAAATCTACTCCTCAGTTTTCCGCGACCCCAAACCCTAGCCAGGGGATTCATGGTGGTGCTGGAGAACTCGACAGAGAGTCACTTTCTCTCTCGCGAGTAGTGGATTCCGCATTGGCTATCGACACTTTCGATGTGAAAATTGAACCAGATGTTGGCTTTTGATCCTCTGCCGGAGTTGTGCGGATTCGGGTTTGAAGCTTCAGAATACTTTGTTGTTCCCGATTGTTAAGCATCAAAAATTTGTTCGTCGATTGGCGATTATCATCAAGTGTAAACAATCTAGCATTTGTTGCTACTTTGGAGCTGGTTATGATCCACAAACTGAATCCAGGGTTTCCTGCTGGATCTTATTTCAGGTTAGTTCGTCGATTTGGGCACCGGAGATTCAATCATTGTATGCCAAATGTTGATAACGTCAGTGTTTTCCCTTCTTCCGTCCTCGAAAACAATCGTTGCCTCAGTGAACTGTTCAAGTCTGGCAAATTGGAGCAAGCACGCCAACTGTTCGACAAAATGTCTGAAAGAGATGAGTTTACCTGGAATACTGTGATCTCTGGGTATGCGTATCTGGGTAGGTTTGTTGAAGCGAAAGAGATCTTTGGTAAGACTCCAAATAAGAGCTGTATCACGTGGAATTCACTGATTTCAGGGTATTGTCGACATGGATGTGTAGATGAAGCACTTCAATTGTTCTGCCAAATGCTTCATGATGGATTTAGACCCACCCAGTTTACTCTAGGGAGTGTTCTTGGGATGTGCTCTAAGCTTGGTTTACTTCGAAGGGGTGAACAGCTTCATTCCTTTGCCACAAAGACTAGTTTAGACTTAAATGCCTTTGTTGCTACTGCACTGTTGGACATGTATGCCAAGTGTAATTGTATTTTAGAAGCCGAGTGTGTGTTTGAAATGGTTCCTGACAAGAACTTTTACATCTTATGGACCGCCATGCTCACAGCATACTCTTACAATGGATGTTCAGATGCAGCGATGGAGTGTTTCCGGACTATGTTTGGCCTAGGCATACAGCTGAATCAGTTCAGCTTCTCTAGTGTTTTAGCTACGTGTGCAACAGCTTCCTCGTTGTACTTTGGGAAACAAGTTCATGGTTGCATCGTCAAGTGCCATTCTGGTGGAAGTACATACGTTCAAAGTGCATTGGTTGATATGTATGGAAATTGCGGTGACTTAGAGACTGCATGGACTGTGCTTGATCGTATGGGAGTCGATAGTGTGGTTGCTTGGAATGCAATTATTGCAGGGTGCATAAGGGAGGGTTTCGAGAAGGAAGCATTGCTGTTGTTTAAGAGGATGAGGGCTAAGAACATGAAAATTGACGAATTTACTTATCCTTCTATTCTGAGCAGCTGCGCTTCGCAGATGGATATGAAGAATGCCAAATCCCTTCACTCATTGGTTCTGAAAAGTGGATTTGTAAACTACAATCTAGTGAGCAATGCTCTGGTAGACATGTATGCAAAACACGGAAGCATAAATTCTGCACTGACAGTTTTTTATAGTATCGCGGAGAAGGATGTGATCTCTTGGACTTCGCTTTTCACAGGCTATGTGCAGAAGAACATGCAAGGAGAAGCCCTTAAATTGTTCTCTGACATGAGAAAATCTGGAATTTACCCGGATGAATTCTTCGCTTCTAGCAGCTTGAGTGCCTGTGCTGAACTCACACGTTTGGAATTCGGGAAGCATATTCATGCAATCTCGATTAAGTCAGGCCTTGGATCATCTTTACCTGTAAACAATTCCCTTTTGACACTGTATGCAAAATGTGGGCACATAAGGGATGCCAGTAGAATCTTTTACTCACTCAAGACCCGTGATTTGATCACCTGGACTGCACTTTTAGTAGGCTATGCACAGAATGGTCTTGGAAAGCGCTCTTTAAGGATCTACAAGCAAATGATAGAGAGCGGCATCAAACCTGACTATGTTACCTTCATAGGGTTGCTCTTTGCCTGTAGCCATGGCGACCTTGTTGAAGAAGGCAAGAACTACTTTGAATCAATGAGCGAGATTTATGGAATAAAACCAGGACCAGAGCATTATGCTTGCATGATAGACCTTTTAGCACGAAGCGGAAAATTTGGAGATGTGGAGAAGCTACTAGATGAGATGGTTGTGGAACCGAATGCTGGTGTCTGGAAGATGTTGTTATC
The DNA here is from genome assembly GCA_963922045.1 of Persicaria maculosa. Taxonomy (NCBI): domain Eukaryota; kingdom Viridiplantae; phylum Streptophyta; class Magnoliopsida; order Caryophyllales; family Polygonaceae; genus Persicaria; species Persicaria maculosa. Next base: position 37,434,605 of record OY998262.1, on the reverse strand, counting down.
TGCTTGTAGAGTCTATGGGAACATAAGCTTAGCCGAGAGGGCAGCTATGCGGCTCTTTGAATTGGAACCCTCCAACGCCGTGCCTTATATCCTGCTAGCTAACATCTACTCTGCAGCCGGTAGATGGAAGGATTCCGCGAATGTCAGAGGGTTGATGAGATCAAAGGGGATCACAAAGGAGCCAGGATACAGTTGGATTGAAATTCGCAGTAAAGTGCACACTTTCATATCCGAAGATAGGAGCCACCCTAGAACCACGGAGATCTACTCAAAGGTTGATGAGATTATCGGTTTGATCAAGAAAGCTGGTTATGTTCCAGACCTCCATTTCGCCCTTCATGATGTCGATGACAAGGAAAAGGAGCGCGGTCTTACTTATCACAGCGAGAAGCTGGCTGTTGCGTTCGGACTTGTATCTTTGCCTCCGAATGCTCCTATTGTGATTTTCAAGAACATAAGGGTTTGTGGAGATTGCCACACTGCAATGAAGTTCATCTCAAGAGTCTTCTGTCGACATATTATCTTGAGGGATACGAATTGTTTCCATCATTTTACGAATGGATCATGCACTTGCAGTGATCATTGGTAGATCATGTTTGGTTGCAAGATTTTTTTTATTTTTGAATTGGTAAATATATTCAGAGTCAGTAACCAAGTTACAAAAAAATGTAGACCATATTAAGGGTCTGGTATAAAACTGGTCCAAGGAGACCGTATACCAAAAGACACCCCTCTATACTTAAAATTGTCTACCACCCCACAAAAACAGACCCCTCACAAACTGGATCCCTAAACTCTATACATTCTCCGCTCTAGACAGTCGACGCCATCGTTTCTCTTTGCAAACCATCCAAGCCACTGTTCAATGATGTTCCTACGCTCCTGAATGCCTACCCATCTCCGGACAAATTCTTGAACCTCCTCTTGTACATACGAAGGGAGCTCATACCACTTGCAACAAGCAAAGCTTCTTGTGCCTTGAATCAACGAGGAGACACAATCTGCGGCAATGGTGTGTTGTTCTGTAGGAGTTTCTCCCTGATCTCATTCCTCACACGCCCATGAATCATCTGCTTTTTCACGAGCATCCCATATGCATCCTCTTATCAGGAAGTTCAGATTCACCCATCTGAGCCATACACCGGACTTCTCTTGAATAAAATCTCCCAACAACTTGGAGAAGACGGCTTTATTCCAGGCCAAAATTTCTCTGATATCTAGCCACCCCTTCGAAGAAGGGCTTTGTTACATCCTGCCATGCCACCAGAATCTTCTGCCAGTATCTTTGCTAAGTGCCGAAGTCCTTCAAACTTCTCTATGATACTGAGGGATCAAAAACACCCAACGTCAAAAAGAGAACAAACCACCTAGGACTGCAAGTTGAAGTGCAATGCAGGAAACATAAGAAAGGCTGTGAGAATATGGGTAAGAACACCGCTCAGGTAAATTTATTCTATAAATACAAAAGCAGGAAACATATCTATTTCTTTTCTTTCTTTTTTTTACCTTTTGGTTTTCGTATGTAGATATATATGAATCATCTCAAGGTACAAAAATCCATTTTCCTAGTAATATGATGGAGGGAATGAACTACAATCCAGAGTCCAGGTCCAAATTCACAGAAATAGCCTTTAACATTTGGCAGCAACCACATTTTGACTAAACACAGATGATGGTATGAGCCAACTAGTGGTAACAATGAGCCAACTGCCAACTAGGGTGACCAAGACAACGAGTGGCAACATACTTGATACTTTTATATAGAATCAAGTTAATCACCTCGTTAAAGGAAAAGGGTTAATGAACTGAAACAAACCCAGCACTGCAGATTAGTCCCAAGATGGATGGTAAGCTTCAGGAAAGGAATACAGCTCTAACGATGAAAACATGCAAGAAAGCAAGCCATATTTGATCCTGCAACATAATCCATCAAACATAAGTAACAACACAAAATGATCCATAAATTCAGAAATAAAAACATCCTGAAATTATCAGTTACCTCACAGACAAGGGTGACTTCTTGCTTGTTAATGGCAGCTAGAAGTGCCTATGTGCAGAGTATGTATATATCTATACATTACGAGAATAGAAAGTTCACTTTATCATACTTCCTTACAAAAGTTTTGACCAACAAATACCAGGTCACATCATTTGGTATGAATCCATTTCCAAGACCCCTACATAGAAACACATAGGCATTGTCAAGCATCCCCTTCTTGCAATGCCAATTAATTAAAGTGTTATAAGTAATAGCATCAGGACGAATTCCTTCAACTTGTAGTCTCTCAAAAAGGTACAAAGCATCTTGAAGACGTTCTACTTTACATAAACCGTTTATAAGGCAATTGTAAGCTACTACGTCTGGTGTTAGGCCTCTATGAGTCATATCTTTAAGAAACTCAAGTGCGCTTTGAACTTTCCCGGTTCGACAGAGTCCATTGATCAAAATATTGCACGTAAAATTACTCGGATTTAGTCCTTTGACTGTCATTTCTTCATATATGCTCAGTGCCTTCTCCACTGAACCACCATCACATAGTGCCTTTATTAGGCCATTATAGGTAATTTCATCAAGAGGTAAACCTCTAAATGCCATATCATTTACAAGCTCGAGTGCTTCTTCTGTCTCACCCTTCCTCATAAAAGCATGGATTAATGTATTGTAGGTCACGGTATTTGCAATTACTCCCTCCAATACCATATCCTTCAACAAACACAAAGCCTCCTGCATCTTATCCGCTTTGCAAAGGCCGTATATTATAGAATTAAATGTGTATACATCAGCCTTACATCCTTTGCTTGACATCTCACCATACGTTTTCAACGCCTCTTGGATCTTCCCTTCCTTGCACAATGCACCAATGAAGCAATTATACCCTACAGTATTTAGACTGAGCCTCTTCTCTGACATCTCATTCAACAAGTTACCGGCTTCTGCCAATCGACTTTCTTTGCACAACCCATCAATCAATGTGGTGTAAGCAACAACGTTTGGCTTAATTCCCCTGGATTCCATATCATTGACCAACTCTCGAGCTGAATATAGGTCTCCACTCTTGCATAGACCCCGAATAAGTATGTTATAACTAAAAACATCCGGCTTGCATTTACTACTTAATGTACACTCTTGCAAAATGACCTTGGCCTCATCAACATTCCCAATCTTCACATACCCATTCATCAAAGTATTCAACAACACTAAATTAGGCTCAGGAACTTTGCTCAAAAGCGTCCTTGCTTGAGCTACTCTTCCTATCTTACACAATCCGTGCATAAGAACCCCATAGGTCATCGCATTTGGGACAAAGCCCCGGTTAAGCATCCGATCAACCCACTTTGCAGCCTCATGAATCCGATTAACCTTACAAAGGCCATGTATAACATCATTGAAGGTCTCAACATCAGGAACACATCCCATCAACATCATCTCATCCAAAAGGGTTGAGGCATCGCTCACCCGATTCCCCTTGCACAAAGCATAAATCAGAGTCTGATAAACCACCGCGTTCGGAACACACCCGTTCCTAGTCATATCCCTAAGCAGCGAGCATGCAGTATCGACATCATTCATCAAACAAAGGGCCTTCATCACAATTGCAAAGGTATACACAGTAGGGGAAACACCCTGATTGAGCATTTCATAGAACACATTGGGGGTAACCTCATAGCAGTTCCCAGCCACCAAAACCTCCAACACCACATTGTAAGACCGGAAACTTGGCTCGCACCCAAAAACACTCCGCATATCCAAAAGCAACCTGGTAGCCTGGCCAGGCAACCCAACTCTCCCATAATGTTTCATTATCAGTATAAAAACAATCTCCTTAAACCCAATCTCTTCCTCCTTCATTTGTAACAATAAGCTATCAATAGCCCTAAACTCCCCAGCAAACCCTAGCTTATTGATCAATGCATAATAAACATCAAAGGTGGGAGTAAAATTAACCTGGGTGCAGGCCCACTTGAAGACCTCCATAGAAGTGGGGACATCGATGGGGAGGTCGAGGAGTTTGCAGAGCCGGTGGGGGGTGATAAAGGTGAGGGATTTCTGCAGGTCTTCCAAATCGAAGGGTTTGAAGAGCTTCTCCCACTCGTTTTCGGGACCTGGGTCGTCTTGTTTGGTCGAATTCGTTGCTGTGGGTGGGTTTGAGGAATCAATTCCGCCATTGATGGAGGAGGAGAGCAATGAAACGGGGATTTTGAAGAGGGATTGGGCAACATTGGGGAGTAAAGCTTGTGGGATTCGCTTTGGAGGGAAGCGCATAGCAATTAGCACGAGCAGGCAATTGAATTGGGCGGAGAGAGATGAGAGAGGGACGATTTGGGGATTTGAAGTTGAGCTCAACTCGGTCAGGTTAACTAAGCAAGTTCTCACTTCCGAGTTCCGAGCATGGGACATCCCATTAGGGTGTGTTTGGATGATAAAGTTTGGTTAACCCAATTTATAATATATTTTAAATACTATGAATTTAAAATAATATTTTTAATAAATTATGTTACTTAATTAAATTAAATTTATACTCCCTCCGATCCAAAAAGGATGTCGTTTGACTTTTTAACACGTATTTTAAGAAGCTAAAAACTATATAATATATTGACTTTTTTATTATTATTTTTTTATAATCTAATACTTTTTACCAACAAATATTAAGTTGTAAAAAAATAATTTTAAAAAAGTTGAATTTTATATAGTTTTTAGCTCCTTAAAATACGTGAAAAAAGTCAAATGTTTCAAAAATTTTACCTAGACAAATATCATTGAAATTTTCATTGTTGGATCATTTCGGGGCAAGCCGTTATTTTACTATGTTCAACTCTCTTTGTCCTTAATTTGCGTCCATTTTCAAGATCTTCCAATCCGACGTAAACTAGGAACTATCATTTGAGGGACAAAAAGATTATTGCTAGTTCATATGCGATCCTGGAAAACTAGTTTATATATATAGCTAGGCAAGAGTTCTAGTGAAACGAATAATACGGTGTAACGGTGTAACGGTGAAACGAATGAATATTATATATATTAATTTAAATATGGTATTATGTGGATATGAATATGTGAATATTATGGTGTGTGAATATGAATATGGTGTTATTCGATCATTTTATGTTATTTGAATATAAATAATATCATATTTATATACTCATATTTACATCATATTCATATAACATAGTTTCATATTCATATAAAATAATATTCATGTGAATATGACATAATATTCATTTGTTTCACTGTTACACCATATTATTCATTTCACTAGAACTCTTTCATATATATAAATATATAAAGCTGAGTATAGAGTATGCACCTTGTGGGAAATTTTATCATCGAATTTGCATAAAGCGAAAGGACTATATCCCTCTTTGTTCTTCAACCTCCAATTGCATCCCTCGGCAACTAATAGATCAAATGCAGCTCTATATTTAGAGTCGAGCAAGGCAGTATGCAAAGGTGTGTTGCCCTCATTGTCAACTTCATTTACGAGATCCTTGATTGCCTTGTTTTTAAGGCATTCCTTCAAAAACTCATGGCCATTCTGTTGATTCCACCTTGATGTTATGCATATATATGTGATATATTTTTATATGATGAAAGACAAATAATATCAATTAGTATTTATTTATTGGTGCGGATATATTTATTTATATATTTATTTTTATCATTAGTTGTTGGAGATTTCAGATATATTTGTTTATATATTTATTGATTTAATATATGCTGAATTATCTATTTATGTGGATATATTTGTTTTATCTTTTATTTGGATAATTTGGATATATTTATTTGTTAAAATATTGTTGTTCTAGAAGATTTGGTTGTTGGAGATTTGATGGCTTTTTTTGTTGGTTGATTTATTTCAATAATGGATTTGTTTGTTAAGTGTCTTTTATGCAGATTTTATGGGGCATAAATGTTTGATTTCTGGTGAAGAATGGGTCATCTTCTGGAAAGCCAAAATCACTTTACGTTGAAGATTTGGAGCTGTTTTTTCGAACTTGTTGAAGCCAAGTTTTTGAACTTCAAACGGCACAAATTCAGATGTTATGGGGATATTTTCCAACAGCAACAAGTCAGCCCCTGCGCATATATAAAGGCCGAGAAGAGATGATAAAATATACACGACGACAAACTAAAGCATTCATCCTCTAAGCAAAGCGTTCTCCATATTTGATCATCCTTTGATTCTCTCTTTCTCTCCTTGTTCTTCTTGTTTTATCTTTTGAGAGTTTGAGAGTTTCTTTTGAGCTTTATCGTACAATTCATTTAGGGTTATACTAAGGGTACATCTTTTGAGAGTTTGAGAGTTTGAATGCTTTCTTTTGTTTCACTGGTGTGTTTGAATTGCTAGATAGGAAGTAGTCTAGAAGAGGGAATGTCTTCTAGAGGTTGTATCTAGGGCTCACAAGATAAAGTGAAATAAAGTTGTTGAATCCTACAGGTTGGATAACCCTAGGCGGGACGTAGGCGGTTGTGTCTGACCACTGTATTGTTTGCCATGTATAACTTAGTATCCACAGGTTCTATGCATCCTATCTTTACCTTCCGCCAGATTGATAAGGGCATGATGCTCACACTTGCTCCAAATCCCACAATAACAGAAAACTTACCAGGGTCAGGTCTCTTTTCAGGGAAGTGGAGTACTTTGCATTCACCGGCGATCTCTGAGATGGACCGCTTCTTGCTCAGGATTTCCTTCAGAAATTTGACATATCCAGGCATCTCTTGCAGGGCTTCTGTAAAAGGAATAGAGACATTCAGTTCTTGCAACATATTAACAAAACGGATAAACCTACCTGTAGTGGGATCTTTCAGTGCTTTGGATGGGAAAGGCAATGTCTTTTTCTGCTTCGGAGCCAGATCAGACGTCGGAGGTGTTGCAGAGTCGTCGACATCGGCCAGGTTTTTGTCGATATCGACTTGAGCTTCCTCGATATCGAGTAGGCTTGTCGATCTCGAGTTGCTGGGCTGGGCAGTGGAGTCCGAGCTTGGCTTCTGGTCTGTGTCGAGGAGATTCTTGTCGATATCGACCAAGGGCTCGTCGATATCGAGTTGCTGTTGCTCGTTGTCGAGTTGCTGCTCTGCCTTGTCTTGGTGCTTTCCGACCTCTGGCTCGTGTAATTGGTGCCCGCTCCTGAGCCTTACAGCTGCGACGTGTCCGGTCTTCCCTTTAGGATTTGGTTCTGTTTGCCCAGGGAGTTGTCCGGATGGTCGTGGAATCTGCGCCGCGAATTGACCCATCTGTGTCTCTATGCTCTTCTTCCAGATGTCCAGCTCTCCAAATTTTGCATTGATGTTCTGGAACTGGTTGTTGATGGTGTCTTGATTCCGACGCATCTCCTCAAGGATGAGTTGTAAGTCATCCTTCTTTTGGTCCCTTTCTTGATGTCCTGGAGCTCTGTATGGTGGGGGGGGTGATGAGCGGTTTTTAGTCGCGTTAACCGTATCAAAATAATTCGAACCTACCTAACTAATGTAGTGTGGTAAGCACGAGTCGATCCCACAGAGAATCAAGTTATTTCTAAGTTAAGTTTATTTACCAATTATTATCAAACGGGGGGTTTTTGGGTGGTGAAAATAAGAAGTAAACTAAAATAAACTATAAACAAATTGAAGGAGATAACAATTAATAAAATAGTTTCATCTACAATTATCCACTTTAGTTGGTTGAAACGATCATTGTAACTTCATCTTGTCCTTTTAAGGTTTCCTATGAATGCCCTTATCCCAACCTAATATAGTTACTAGTCCAACCAGTCCTAGAAACCCTTATCAATCGAACAGTCCCTAAAGAAGGATTTAACCCAATTGATAGCTTTAAGTTCAGAGATTAACCAAGGTATTTGCAGTCCCTAAAGAGGGATTTAACAACACATCCAACTTCCTACTCATTCAATTAGTTCAAGCAGCCCTAAAGGAACAAGTTTGCCACTTGGGTTAAGGTTCACAACCAGGAATCTACAAAACCTTAGCAATTGAATTGATTCTAACTAGTTGCGCGGGCTAGATAGAATAAAACAATAGACAATCAAGCACAAAGAAGTCGAAACATTCAATATAGGAAATAAGGAACAAGATTCCGAAACTCACAATCAATCCAAATAAAGCTTCAAATTGTAGACAAAACGGGAGAGTTTAGGTCTCCATAAAAATAAGACAAAACACAATTAGGGTTAAAGAATTGAAATTAAAGTCGGCCGTATACATCACCGTATGTTCGGCCTCCTTTTGAACTTCCGTAAGAATGTATATATATATCATAACTAACTATTCTATCCTAATATGAATATATAATAATATTATTATAATAACTATCTAATCTATCTAATTATATAATACGGAGTATATTATATTATTTTATCTATATAATTCAATCTAATTTCTAGAAATAACGGCAAAGTAATAATGAGCACTTGTACGCAGACGTCACTCCTTCCGCTTCCCGAACGTATGAATATGTTAGTGCAAACATCGATCCGAGCCGGCCACCTTGCTTCCAATTTGTAAAATAATTCCATAAATTACCGATCCAGCCTAAAAATACCTGAAATATATAAAAACACTAGTGTAGACTCCGAAAACCAAATAATACAAATTAACCATAATAATATGTAAACATGCTCTAAACTAATATGCAATTCTACACTAAAAACGTGACTAAAATATACTCTATCAAACTACCCCATGCTTAGACTTTTGCTTGTCCTCAAGCAATGAAAAACAAATATAAAATTAATCATCCCACAAATAAGATCTTCATGCTTTAATTTTATAAAAGCAACATCACGTAGTAGGAGCCATGAATTAGAGAACAAACATCCTAACAAGTATATGAGCGATCCAATAGTAAAGGCAAATTTAATCCAACCTCACCGGGATAATGTGTTTCACTCATGCTCTCATGTGTTTAGGCTTTAAAGTTCAACTCTCAACTCAATCCAAAATGCTCTATAAACCGTGAAAGTCATTACTTGCAAATAACATCATGAGGACTTTTATAGGGTTGTAATGGGGCTTTGGTAGGAACATAAGGCATGGGAAATATTTAGGCTTGTGGTGTTAAAAATCCGGGAAAAAGGAACAACAATAAACCAGAACAACACCAAAACTTTCATACTTCGCAAACCATTCCAATAACATAAACTCCAATACACATCAATAAGCACTCTTAGATTTCAATAGCCATACAACTCGTGCATTTTGTATCCATTTGGATGATGACTTTTTTTTTTCCTTGTATGCTTACTTTTGCCTCTAGGTGAATTTTATCCTCCCTAGGTCCAAGCTTACTAGACTTTTACTCCTAAGTGAATTTTATCCTCCTTAGGCCCCTAGTAATAAGTCATCTCTATTATGCAAGAAGGGTTACCTTATTTTGGCTATGCCCCTCGCAATGCACAATCATACATATATCATCTCCACTCAAAACAACTCCAACATAAAGATTTTTCACCAATTCTCCTCCTAATTCCCGGATAGGGTCAGGCTAATCATTGGCTAGGATATATTTTTGTGGAGCTATCAAAAAAATAGGCTTTAAGGCTCAGATAGGCTTTAAGCAAAGGATAATATGTAAGGTAGATAAGGTATAATATGGCTAAAGAAAACATGCCTCAATCATTTGAAATTCACAAGCAACAAACATGTGCAATACGGTATTGAAATAAGCATATGGAGAGTATAATCACACAATAAAAGCAAAAGGGAAATAATTATGAATAGTCCCTATAAGGCCAAAACAAACTCACAAGGGTTATGTTTTTGCTAGATTTCAATTTAACCTCAACTATGAACCATACTTGCTCAATTATATTCTCAAACCATGCTTCCAAAATCATTTTCAAGCAATTCAATCAAATCATGGGATTTATGCAATAAGATCATAAAAATGAATTAGAGGACAAACTAAAGCAAGATGGGTATCTTTAATAACACCTAAATGCAATGAAATGCATAACAAAAATTGAAAAAACAGAAAACAGAAAACTAACATAAATAAAGACGGAGCTACACATGAATTCCCCACCCCATGCTTAAAATCTTACTTTGTCCTCAAAGTAAATAAAAAGAAAGAAAGAGGTAGAGGAAACTCACAATGTAATCAGGCATTCGGAAAACCATTTAGTAGAAGCTTTGGGTGTTTGAGCAGAAGGTTCAAGCAACAACTTGGATCCAAATCACATTGTGAAACATCTTGGAGTCGGAAAAATATAGGCAGTCTCCTTTGCAATTTGTCCTGGCCAAAACAAAAGACAAAGAAAACATACCACAACCAAACACATTCCAACGTTCAAGAAAAATATATCAACCAAGAAGTAAGAACAACAAAGACCCCCATACCCAAATCAGTCTCTGTAAGTCATGCTCAATCACTTATGTCAATTTTAAAACATGGAATTCAAATATGACATGAGCCAACTCAAGCAACATCCTAGCAATCGAAGAAAAATCAGCTCTATAGGTCATGCTCATCCATATTTTTGCAAGGAAAATCATGAAAAATCAATGGACACATGGAGCAAGAGACGAGCAAAAGAAATCAATCGGAGCACCAACAATCCTGCAACCCATATCAAAGAACAAATCAAGCAGTAACAACACAAATCAACCCCTGCCGCTCAAAATCAAAATTCACCAAATTTATATTACAATTTGATTACACTTGACAAGGGCAATCGATGTCGAGGGCACCAATTCAGGGGCTGAAATCGAACGCCGGCAGCAGCAAGGATTTAGGCGGCGTCGGGATGCGATGGCTGAGCACTGGAGCTTCGGGTGGAGGTGCAGCAGTGGGAGGCTGGTGGTCCGGCGATGGTTCTTAGAGAGGGCGCGGCGAGGCGATACAGCGGGGGGAAGCTGTTGGTGGATGGCGGAATCGACGCGGTGGGGGCTGAGTACAGCAGTGGCGAAGGGCGCCTGGGAGAGAGAACAGGGGCTGAGAGAGGAGGAGAGGCGGTGGGTGGTGCGGTGAGGAGGAGCGGCGGCGATTGGGGAGAGATCCCGACGAGGAGGAAAGACGGTGGCCGGTGGCGAGAGGCCAGGACGCCGACTGCGACGCGGAACACCGGCATCGGAGGAGAAGGGCGACGGCAAGATCGGATGGCGGCCTGGAAGAGAAGAGAAAAGGGAAGTGGAGGCGGTGGGCTACTGGTGGTGGTCGGCAGGAGGACTGGTGGCCGGAGTGCAGGTGGTGGCGGTAATGGAGAGAGGTGAACAGAGAGGCGGCGGTAGTGAGGGAGGCGCCGCGCGGTGATGAAAGGGAGAGACAGGGAGACGGACTACGGGAGGAGGGTTTTCTTTTTTTTTTTCTTTTTTTTTTTAAGAAGAAAATAAATAAAGAAATATAAAAATTAATCATAACATAAAATAAAATGAATAGGAAAAAAAAAAACATACCTTGGGTTTTTTCCAACCTAAGATTAGACATTGTTAATGCCCTCATCAATTTGTTAAACTCTTGTGCACACATATCAATTAAGCATATATAATATAATGATAAATCGAAACTAAATAATATTATAGATAAAAACGGTTTCAATTTATCAAATATGCGAGCATGGCTCCTTGCAGAGGGTATGTAATACCACCAACACAGTTCCGCTGGTGGCTTCTCAAAGTAATGTTCCCAAGGGTCTGCATATTCACCAAAATTCACAAAAGTGTAAGAGATATCAATACCTTCTTCGGGAGCCACAGAAATCGGCTCGGTACATGATTCCTTGATAGGCAAGTCAAGGATGATTTCTTCCGATGAAATAGGAGCCAAAACACAAGGATCCTCATGCGTACACTCATGAGACTCCATGTCAGGGAGCATCGGGCTCTCATCGATCAACCCGTCATTGTTTGTGTCTTGGCTTCCATCAACTTGAGGAATTAAGCATTGCTCTACTACCAACTCACTCACCGGTTGATTAAGTTGGTTCAATTGTTCCTCAATTCGCTCCATCCTTTTAAGCACCTGCTCCAACATAACCTGGCGTGTGAAAGCTTCTTTCTGCTCCACCTGGTGACCCATGTAGCAGAAAAAATCCCACATCTCTGATAAATTAAAACTCGCAAAGCCTCCGTTAGTCATAGACTCGGCAAGTTCTTTGGACTCAGGAGTCATGCCCTCAAGTACACAAACAACCATATCTTGCAAACTATCTTGGTAACCCCTTGCATAACGGGCGTCCAATAAATTATTCACTCTTGTGAAATAATGGTGAAAATTTTCCCCTTGACACTGCATTAATCTCATCTTAAAATGTTAGTAGTAAGGTTGTCGTGAACCGTAAGATAGGTTCACAACAAAGTTAAGTTATATAAACAAAAATTAATAAATGCACAAAACAAAGAAATAAACTTGATTCCCCGGCAACGGCGCCAATTTGATGAGCGGTTTTTAGTCGCGTTAACCGTATCAAAATAATTCGAACCTACCTAACTAATGTAGTGTGGTAAGCACGAGTCGATCCCACAGAGAATCAAGTTATTTCTAAGTTAAGTTTATTTACCAATTATTATCAAACGGGGGGTTTTTGGGTGGTGAAAATAAGAAGTAAACTAAAATAAACTATAAACAAATTGAAGGAGATAACAATTAATAAAATAGTTTCATCTACAATTATCCACTTTAGTTGGTTGAAACGATCATTGTAACTTCATCTTGTCCTTTTAAGGTTTCCTATGAATGCCCTTATCCCAACCTAATATAGTTACTAGTCCAACCAGTCCTAGAAACCCTTATCAATCGAACAGTCCCTAAAGAAGGATTTAACCCAATTGATAGCTTTAAGTTCAGAGATTAACCAAGGTATTTGCAGTCCCTAAAGAGGGATTTAACAACACATCCAACTTCCTACTCATTCAATTAGTTCAAGCAGCCCTAAAGGAACAAGTTTGCCACTTGGGTTAAGGTTCACAACCAGGAATCTACAAAACCTTAGCAATTGAATTGATTCTAACTAGTTGCGCGGGCTAGATAGAATAAAACAATAGACAATCAAGCACAAAGAAGTCGAAACATTCAATATAGGAAATAAGGAACAAGATTCCGAAACTCACAATCAATCCAAATAAAGCTTCAAATTGTAGACAAAACGGGAGAGTTTAGGTCTCCATAAAAATAAGACAAAACACAATTAGGGTTAAAGAATTGAAATTAAAGTCGGCCGTATACATCACCGTATGTTCGGCCTCCTTTTGAACTTCCGTAAGAATGTATATATATATCATAACTAACTATTCTATCCTAATATGAATATATAATAATATTATTATAATAACTATCTAATCTATCTAATTATATAATACGGAGTATATTATATTATTTTATCTATATAATTCAATCTAATTTCTAGAAATAACGGCAAAGTAATAATGAGCACTTGTACGCAGACGTCACTCCTTCCGCTTCCCGAACGTATGAATATGTTAGTGCAAACATCGATCCGAGCCGGCCACCTTGCTTCCAATTTGTAAAATAATTCCATAAATTACCGATCCAGCCTAAAAATACCTGAAATATATAAAAACACTAGTGTAGACTCCGAAAACCAAATAATACAAATTAACCATAATAATATGTAAACATGCTCTAAACTAATATGCAATTCTACACTAAAAACGTGACTAAAATATACTCTATCAGGGGGTTCCTAGGAGGACCTTGGTTCCATTGTGGTTGATAGAACCTTTGATCCCCCATATAGCGATTGGGACCCCCAGCGTAGGCTACCTCTTCGTGTGTCTCTGCCATCCTGACTTGCTCTGTGTGTGGGCACTCAGTAGTGGTGTGCCGTTGTGATCCGCATTCGATGCAAGGCTGGTTGACAGAGAGATACTTGACTTGCTTGAGGAGCTTGTGATTCTGGTCTCTGTAGAATTGCTCCCTGACATCTGGGTCAATTTCCTTGGAAGCTTTATAGAGGGGCATAGATGGTGCTGGCCTGGCATAGGAGTTCTCCTCATATTTTTCAGTAGACCCATATTTGTTGTAATAATTGGTGAGCTTGTCGGGCACACCCCATGCATCAATCGATGACATCGTCAGGTACTCATATCGAGTGTACTGGTTGATCCTGTCCTTAGTGACTTGGTCAAGAGAGTTGAAGAAGATCTCTTGAATGACGTAGGGTGGCTGTCCATGAGTAGGGCAAGATCGCAGCAGTTCTTTGTATCATTCCCATGCTTTGGCCAGTGGCTCCCCAGACTTCTGTTTGAAAGCTGTAATCTTCTGGCAGAGGAGTGCTGTCTTGGCAGGAGGGAAGAATTTGTTCAGAAACTCTTGCTCTACCTGGGCCCATGTTGTGAGGGATTTTGGTTTCAGCCCTTCAAGCCACTTCAGTGCAGGTCCAGCGAGAGACCAGCGAAAAGCCTTCATCTTGACATATTCCAGAGTTGTACCTTCAGCAAGAGTACGACACATGTCAGAAAAATTTGTAATATGTTCAAGAGGGCACTCATTAAATTTTCCATAAAAAGCATTATTTTTAAGCTCTATAAGAAATTGAGTGCGAATTTCAAAAGAGTTTTCAGGGATTAGAATAGTCGATTCAGGCACGACGAGAGCCGGGTGCATATAATCCTCTGCCGTGGTTGGGTATTGGGCAAGCTCAGCTTCTGCTTGTTCACTGGCTGCTTTCTCAGTGGCGATAGCAACATCTTTAGCGGCCAGTTCCCTTGTAAGCCTCTATATCAGCTGTTCCTGTGTTTCTGCGGCCGCCATGGCTCTTTTTAGCTTAGCTTGGATGTGTAAGAGGCGTTCTGGATCGTCTAAGCCGTCAAACTCAGGTGGTTGACCAGAACGGCGCATACACCTGTAAAGTAACTCAGAGTAGACGTGAGATTTAACTACCTGAGGCGCGAATGATAGCTTCCCCGGCAACGGCGCCAATTTGTTGTAGGAGAGGAATCGAGAATGCAAATTGAAATATAAATAAAGTAAAGCAAACCAGATTCCGTCCCTTGCAAATAATTACAAGACTTCCTCCCGATGCAGTAGTGGAAAGTCAGGATCGATCCACGAGGAAGCGTGTCAGCGGATCCTAGGCAGCGGTGGAATCTCACGAACAGAAGTCGATCACAGTGCTCGATCTCGACTAGGGTTAGTCGACAGAAGATCGGACAAGTCGAACAAAGCAGCAGCAATCACGGGTTCTAGTCGATCTCGACTAGTGCTACTCGAGATCGAGTAAAACTGTTAATGTCGAGAAGTTCTTGGTCGAGCACCTGCACACAGAAGCTACGGCGATTCTGGGATCGAGGATCAGTAACTCGATATCGACGAGTGCTATTCGATATCGAGGAAGGCAGACAGTAAAACGGAATAAAATAAAGGCAAAGGCTTCGGGACTCTCGAAAATAAACTTTATAAAAAAAGACTTCCAAGATTGGGGTTTGCAACAACGATAACCAAGCATGCATAAGGCAAGAATAAAATAGATAATCATATAAATCGCATCAAAGGACTAAGCTTTCGCCTTTTCCAACAATTAGACAACTCTTTCAAGAAACCCTAATTGTCTCTACTGATTTTATGTTTACAATCCAAGTTGTTAGCATGGACCTCCGATTATGGGTAATAAACATATAACAAGTAGTAGATACTCAAAACATGATAAAAGTCGGATTTTTACCTCAAACACGCATGGCTATCGTCGGGCTCGCCCCAACCCTAGAAGTGGGTGGACTACTCGCGCTTCATTGCAATCTCAGACATTGATTGAAAGGAAATAACTACTTGCATTAAACTAAATTCAAAGCTTTTACAATCCCGGCACTCCAACTCTCGTTGAATGCCAAAACCCTAAAACCTTCGAACTCCTAAACTGTCTCTGTAGAACTACTTCTCTAACTTCTAAATTGAATGAATAAAACTCAGCCCCCTAAGGCTTTATTTATAGGCTTCTATTCCTTGCTATTCAAGGATAGAAATCTCTATCTATATCTAAATCTATATCTAAAAGCTTTAAAGATAAATAAATGGAATAACTTAATTAAATCTAAAAAGGGAAATTATATCTAAAATCCTAAAATATCTCTTCAAGTGGATAAATCTTCTCCTCCATGATGGATCTTGATAGAATCGGATAGAACTCGGCAATCTTCGGCCCCAAGGAATCCCAATCCGAGTAGGACAGCTCAAAACGCGTACGCGGCTTCTGGATAGATCTCCTCGATATCGAGGAGTTTACTCGATATCGAGTAAAAATGACGTCGACTTCAGCTTGGCTCGGCATGTCGACTAGCTCTTCCTCGGACTGGCTCGGGTGCTGGCTTCAGATGTTGTCGATATCGAGTAACTAACTCGATATCGAGTAAAGTTGGCTTCATCGACTTGTGTGGCTTGGCTTGTTGATTAGCTTCTCTTCGACACTGCTCGGACAGGTGACTTGGGTTTGTCGATATCGAGGACTTTCCTCGATATCGAGGAGTGGTGTCCGGTCGTCTTCGTCTTCGGCTTCTCGATCAGCTTGTGTTCCTCGACTCCGGGTTGGTCTTCAAGGTTTTGTCGACATCGAGCATGTAACTCGATATCGAGGATAATCCTGGAGTCGGGTAACTTTGCTCCTCGGCTTCTCGACATGGTGCTCCTCGATCAGTGATGTTCCCGGACTCCTTTGTCGATATCGACTAAAGCTTGTCGATATCGAGTAGCTTTGAGCTCCCGTCTTTGCTTCTTGGTTTTCTCCCGAAATGGCTCCATATTCTATAATATTAAACCAAAACTTATGTAGATCTCCATTTCTTGCAAATAAGCACATATTACATAAATTCGACATATTCCCAACCCGAAATATGCAAAGTGTATAGAATATGGAACTAAATTGTGCATAAAAACATGGCTACTTTAGAGATATCAAGCTTTTAGCTCCATGAAATACATGATAATAGACTCAATTAATTAACAAGATAATAAAATAGTTTAATTATTAACATTTGAAGTTCATATTTTACATATTGTTTCACTGTTCTAGGGTTCCAGCTTCCAACCAGAAAGTTCTTAGCTCCTATTAGCATTAGGCTCTATTTGTTTGGCAAGATCAAACCTATTTTGTTTTTCTGAAATATGCTAAACATGAAACTGTACTGCAACAGAAAACTTATCATCATCCAACAATAACAAATAAACATACAGTTTTTTTGGGAATATCAAGAGTTATTCCACCACCATCCTTGACCAACCACAATTCATCACAGAGTCTTTATCCAGCTATATAGAACCCAAATGTAATACTGAAACAATGAAATTCAAGGATGACGTTCATTTAAACATTCAAACTATACCATACCTTGTATGTTTCTTCAAAACAGGCAGATATCTCAGCTCCTCTGAGGACTCCCCCCAAGATACAATCAACATGAGAACCTGACAAAAATTATTGAAAAGCCATGATATACTAATACTTTACACAAATTGATCAATAAGAACTCGTTGGTATGATTTTATAGTCTTATTTAATAAAGTGAAAATGGTTTTGAGAACAAAAAAACAAGTAGTTCGGAAGACGCCAAGAACTCACATTTTTCTGATATTTGGTTCCAAGACAAAACTAACACAAACCTAACAATCCTATTTATAAGATAAACATCTCAAAATCTTATCCTAGGACTGTGCTAACTGCTAATAATGTCTTTGATGCGGATGAGAGAAGATAAAATCGTTACCAAACCAGCCTTAGATATCTAAGCCAGTTCAATCTTTATGATTTAACATTTAATTTTAAGGATGGGTTTGTGCAATGTGCATTAAATCAAGGTGGTTTTGATTAGTTTACTCTAATGAAAGAACATTCAGAAGATCAATAAGGGATCCAGATCAGACAGTCAAGAAAACCCATCCTAAAAATCTCACTTGATCAGGAAAGGGGCGGAATCCGAAACAACCAACCTTGTGTTCATGCTAGAATTGCACACATAGCAGATCAGACAGTCAAGAAAATGCAAACATGGAGTTGAGATTAAGAATACTGAAAGAAGAGAAGTTACCTTGCAGTTGAAAGCAAAAAAGTTGATGACCTTCGTCTTCATGAGAGGTAACACGGGAGGTACAAAGGACGCCATTGTTGCAATATGTGCAATACAAATTGCATATGCTTTTGCTAACATCGGACTTCGACAGGACCTGGATAGGGTTTCCGTCATCTTCTAAGACTACTAAAGAAGACAACGAAAACAACCAGTGGACCCCAGACCTGGCTAGGGTTTCGACTGGACGCAAGATTTCAAATTGACATTGCTGGAAGAGGTAGGGAAGAAGCGAAGGGAGAAACCCTCTAAGATCTGGAGGGAAAGTGAGGGATTTTGGGGGCGGGGCGGGGGAGGCTTGGTTTTGAGATCTAGAGAGAGGAAGAGCAACGATGGAGGCGGTGACCGGGGGAAGAGGCTGTAGCAGAGAAGAGAGGAGGAGGTGGACGAAGGTTGCTGGAGCCGTGGAGCGGGAGAAGGTCGCTGCTGGAGTTGGAATGGAAGGAGGTGATTGAGATAGCAGAGGAAGATCGGGGTCTAAATGAATGTGGAGAGAGATGAAAATTTTCTAAGTATTACAACGTATAATTTTTCCCCAAAATTTGAAAGCCCTCCAAATTTTGTATCGGAGAGAGATGAAAATTTTCTAAGTGTTATCATTTTCCCCAAATTTTGAAAGCCCTCCAATTTTTTTTCTTCATGCTTCAATCCCGCTCAGTTTTACTTGGAAATTTCAAACCCGCATGTGTTTTAATGTTTTTAAGAACAAACAATTTCACATATGTCAGAAAATTTGACAATTGTCTAAATATTTTTTAACATCACAAAAAAAATTATTGATATAAAAGATAAATTTAACATCTATTATTTGTTTGACAGACTTAAATCACATGATGTCTAATTGCAGTATTCTAGTAGTGGAGACTCTGCACATCAGCCTTCGAGGCGAATAATTGTCACTCCGAAAGTTCTGCCAGGTTGCGTCGTGGATCCTGGGTCCGAGGCGTTGCTCTGTCCACCATAGCTTCAACGTTCTCCATCGTAGGTGGGGATATGCTGGACCTCGGAACCCAATCTTCAAGTTCCCTTATCACCTCATCCTCAACTTCGTCCCCCTCCATCAACACCCTCATACTCGGGTCTTCCTCCAAATCGTGCCAGTCAAAATCATCCCTAACTTTTTCCCGCTTCACTACGGCATCGAAGTCCTCATCCTCCTCCTGATTGCTTATGGATATGACATCCAACCCCTGATACATGTCAACTTGACATTTTACCGTGTCATCGGAGGAGGAGTCCGTGTCACCCAAGTGGATAACATCCAGACCCTCACCCCTGTCACCTTCATGAATGTTCCTGTCACCAGTTCCAAACCCCTTGTCAGTAGCGTGTTCCTGGCTCTTCCCTATCACCTCACCCAAGTGGATCAAATCCGGACCTTCACCCTTGTCACCTTCACACATAAGCTTGTCACCAGTTCCAAACCCCCTGTCAGTAGCGTGCTCCTGGCTCTTCCATATCACCTCACCCAAGTGGATCAACTCCGGACCTTCAACCTTGTCACCTTCACACATATGCTTGTCAGCAGTTCCAAACTCCCTGTCAGTTGCGTGCTCCTGGCTCTTCCCTATCACCTCACCCAAGAGGATCACCTCCGGACCCTTACCCTTGTCACCTGCACATATATTCTTGTCACCCCTTCGAAACCCCGTGTCAACCTTGTCTTTCACCCCTATATCCTTGCTCTTCCATGTTGACTCGCTAACCCCTCCACCTCCATATAACCGAACATCTACAAATACAGGGTTTGGTTGTGCCTTACCTTCTGCCTCCAGGTCGTCCACTTTTTAGGAGTTACGAGGCCTACTCAAGCATTCTTCCCCGGCGCTGGGTTGCGGTACTTAAAGGTTGTCTTTCACCACTGGACCAACATATATCGCCATGGGCCATGGATGTTCCCCACAATTCGAGTTCAGAAACTTAAAAGCCTCAAGGTCGTCATCATCACCTATCGTTATCGGATGACCCGCTTCTTCCGCCTTTGGCATGTAAGACAACCGCCAATCTTCATATGAAGAATCATGGCCGACCTTGAGCCTCATCAGTTTATTCAGAGAGGCGAAGTCGATGCCCTCTTCAATGATCACATTCTTGCGCTCGGTTTCACCAGAATACACCCACCCGACACCCTCGAACAACCAACAACCGTTGAAGATGAGAGTGACACATACTTTGGCGTTTTCCCCTGCAAATAAAAAGTCGGATCAACACCATTGTTAATGGGTATCTACTCTTCGCGAAACATGAGGAGAAACATGAGAGAAGCCTACCCATTGCACCTGAGAATTAGGGTTTCTCAGAAACCTTGGTGACACGGAAGTTAACGAACACTGACACGAACAAAGAATGCGCCCGACACGTGCTCTGCAGCTGGACCTTGATGCCGATGGATTTTTCTCCAATGGTGGCCTTCTTATCCAGCTCTTTTGTCCATGGGAGGAAGAAACTGAGGTCCTCTCTCATCCTCTCCTTTTATACTTTGCAAATGGAGGAAAAACCCATTTCCCATCACCTTTTCCCATAGGCCATCATTACACTCCTCTCTCTCCTCTTTTTGGCGCCAAATTTCCCTACCAAAATATCCTCTCTCTCTCTCTCTCTCTCTCTCTCTCTCTCTCTCTCTCTCTCTCTCTCTCTCTCTTTCTCTCCTTGTGATGACTTGCAACCGGCCTTGCCCTTCCCCATTTTTATTTGCACAACTAGCAACCATGTTACTTTTGCAAATGATACAAAAAAGTGTCATTTTTGCAAAGCCAAAAAAAAATGTGTATAGTTGTGCAAATAGCCCATAATAATAACACCAAAAAGAGGGCCAAGGCGGGCCAAAGAAAGCACCGATCGGGCAGAACCCACAACTCGGGCCACCCTTGGTGCTCAAGTCAAGCTCGAAAGACGGAGGAACCGGGGCAGAATCCAGAGAAGACTTCCAAGCCCCGGAGGCCACGACGACGGTCACCCGCCCAGCGGCGCAGCCCAGAGCCCAACACCGGGAAAAGACGATGGCCGGATCTCAAGCAGGGGGAGGGCTGGAACAAGCTCCACCACCGCCAACGCAAGAAAACAAGCCCTCGAGAAAGGAATTACAGGCACCCTAGGAAGAGGGCGAAGAGGATAGGGGGATATGAGACCAAACCCCAACCCAGTCCAGCCACCACACTACCAGATGTCAATTAATCGAGGTCTGAGGAAGGGGAGGAAGAGAACAGGGGGAATCGAGAAGCCCGAAAGCCCCAAGCCCAAACCCCACATCACACGACCGTATACGAACCATCTTAAACCGGGTACCCGACACGGTAAAGCTATTCGGATCCGTTTCGGGTACCCGGGTACCCGACACGAACCATTTTTTGTTTGTTTTGCTACTGGCTATTGTACACAGTGTTGTGTGCTCGATCTGTGTGACTGTGTTGCTGCAGTGAGTGCCTCGCCCTCATCTGTGATGCTGCATTTTAACTTAAAAACATTGAAGCCATGAACAGATGCGAAGCAACAACACGACATCCATGACCAGATGTGAAAAAAAATGCAGCAGCAACATGAGATTCGAAGCAACAACATGGGATTCGAATATTAGATGAACAAATGTGAAAGAGGCTCTCGAAAATTCTATTACACAGTGAATATAAGACAGAAGAGAACTGATGTTTGATCGAAATTCAAACTAACAGATCGAAGGCTTGGACGAATTTCAACAGAAGACGTCTGAAGTGAAGAGATGCAACCAGATCCAAATTCAAACTGAAATGCAGCAACCAGATCCGAAATAAGTGCAGCAACATCAAAACGAAATCTGAATTGAAACTAAAATTGAACCCAAAACTGAACAGATCGATTCTGAAATTGTTAAATGACGAGAAGAAAACGAACCCGGCCTGTGGTCGCGCATGTGCAGGTGAAGAAGATAGGACTGGAGTCTGGAGAAGAGGAGAAAAGAGGACTGGAGAAGAGAGGAGGGACTTGGAGAGGAGTAGAGGACTGGAGAAGAGAGGCCGGACTTGGAGAAGATAAAGAGAACTGTCGGCTGAGGTGGCTGACTCTCAATTTAGGGTTTGTATAGGTTGAGCATAAATTTAAAAAAAAAAGGGCGAGAATAGAAAAAATGTCGATAGAAGGGCTCGAACCTGAGTTGAAACAGAATAAACGCGGACACGAACAAGCCCACTACCAACTGGCCTAATAAATCTTTTTTTTTTAAATAAACGGTTCGTGTCGGGTACCCGATAAGGGGATATGCCCGATCCAAACACGAACCGTTTAATGTCGTGTTTTCTCGGTTTGTGTCATTATTGTGTCGTATTTTTTCGGTTTCGGGTTTTTTCGTGTCGTGTTGTCGTGTTTTCGTGTCGTGTTTTTAGTTTCGGGTTTTTCTGCACACCCCTACCCGTAAACCTTGGGGAAGCCGGTTGTGCATCAAAACGAAGTCGAAGGAACAGAGATCACCTCGTCAGAGACAAAAGGTAACCGGAGGAGAAAGGGGTACAAGACCCGAGTTGAGGTGGCCGAGGCCGATATAGGGGCTCCCGAAGGAGGTTTAAGTCTCTCGAAGGAGGTTTATTCACTCCCGGAGGAGGATTTCGGCCACCCTAAAGGTGGTGGTCTGGACCATCAGTGGAAAACCCCCAAGGAGTTTTGCCAGCGAGGGTTACAAATACAGGACAATTGGTTGAGTGTTCAAAAGGAAATACATACTGTGTACAGTATATAATAGCTCGGATGAAAATAAAACAAACAAAGAAAGAAAAAGTCCCCAAGAACATATAAATTCCGTCTTTGTTAGTGATATTGTTACACATATAGAGTTTGTTTGATCAACAATTGAAAAATCTAAAGAGTGAAAAAACCTAAGAAGTATGATAAGTACATGTATTTTGTTGTAATTTTTTTCCTATAAAATCTTATGAACTTGTATTCCCAGGAATTCCAATTGAGTGAGGGTAGAGACAAGATGTCCGAGTGACCATTGACAAGATAAGTTCGACTAGACTACACACTGGTCCTTTTCATTTTTTAAAACAATTGCAATTAGGCACAAAACTCTCTCATCTACGAATCGAAGCGAATTGAAAAAACCTAAGTGCGTTAATCCAAATACTCCATTTGTTGAACAAAATTTTGGTAAATTTATCAATGAATGAATTGATCGATGCTTATTTTGGTATATCAATCGCTTCGAATGATTATCGAAAGACTTTCGACTATTATTCTTGGTTGTCATTTGAAAAATCTGTCGAAGCACTAAGAGGATGAGCTAAATAAATAAGGGACAGTTTGAAAAATATACAAATTAGCCGGCCAAATTAGGAAAATATAAAAGTTTTGGTAAAAATTAGAAAACTATACATCTCTTGTGCCCCCTCCTGCGTGACCCTCCTCCTCTCTGTGTGCCCCCCCTCCGCGTCGGTTTTTTTTTTTCGCGCGTCAGTGCTGATGCCGACGTCGGGAATGCAGACGTCAGCAGTGCTGACACCGTTTACATGGATGTTGGCGCCAACGTCGAAAATGCTGACATCAGCATTGCTGACGTTGTTTACGAGGATGCTGACGCCGACGGTGATGACATCAGAGATCAATATATTTGACGTATTAAGTAATTACTAATTATTTGGATTTCACAAATCAAATAACATTAGAAATTTTATATAAAATATAAAAGGGGGAAAACAAAGAAACAAATGAATGTTCTACCAAAAAAAAGAAACAAAGGAATATTTTATTTTATTTTTGGTAGTGAGAAACAAAGAATATCGATGAGCAATTAAATGAAATTCAGTATAGAAAGTCAATCCCCTTCTTAGTCTTCTCAAAAGTAGTTTGCTGACGCCGACACGGATACGCCTAATTTGCCGATGATGCTGACGTCCTTCCTCTTCCATCTCTTGTATTGCA
Source organism: Persicaria maculosa (assembly GCA_963922045.1). Taxonomy (NCBI): domain Eukaryota; kingdom Viridiplantae; phylum Streptophyta; class Magnoliopsida; order Caryophyllales; family Polygonaceae; genus Persicaria; species Persicaria maculosa. The sequence goes on along the minus strand of OY998262.1, from coordinate 37,410,709 downwards.
AAAACGATGTCGGCAAATATATACCTACATAAAAACATGCATAAATACGATGTCAGCACTAAAAAAATATGCATAAAAACGATGTCAGCGCTAAAAAATACGCATAAAAACGATGTTAGCACTAAAAAACAAATCAATTTTTAAGGACTCAAGCATATAAATATATCTACATATATAATATTCAACTAAAAACAATATCAGCACAAAAAAATACGAATAAAAACGATGTCAGCACTAAAAAATTATATCAAAATTAACCATTCTAGCTGCCAAATTAGAAGCAGTGCTTGCATTCCAAAATTACAACTATTGTCATAGGAAAGTAGAAGCAGTGCTTTACCATTACACATTCTTCAATCCCTAATATTCATATACGTTATAAAAAATTATCTAAATTCCACAAGCTGTTTAGATTAAAGATCAAAGAGATCCCAATTATTTGATATGCATTTACGTTGCAGCACTTCAATCCCTAATATTCACAAAATATAACAATCACATCCCAATAGTATTTGATATATATTGGAGTTGCTATCTCCAAATATTCACTTTTTCCAAATGCAAGGTTAATGAACTACCTACTACATCTACTTACTATACCTACCTACTACATCATAACAATGGAAGAAGCTACTGTTATTGAAGAAAAGCTATTTGACAAATCATTTCATGATTCTAAAACTCAAGCCCAAACTACTGAGCAATCAACTAATAGATCGATTTAGCTACTACATCACAACAATGTATTTTAACAGTACTAGGTGGAGAATTTAGCTACTCATGATGTATACTCAACAAGTTCCAAAATCACTTAGAATGAAGTTGTAGTTAACCATAAATTACTTAGAACTCTCAGCAACAGAAATCCAAGTACAAACAACAAAAACGCAAGCACGTCACCAGATCTAGAAATAGATCGAGCAAACAAACATCGGAAGCTTCAATACGTTGTCAACAATTAATATGCTGTTAGCAATGGAGAAGCAGAGGTGGAAGAGGAGCATGAGAGAAGGAAGAGATTTGAATCCATCTCCTCACCGACGGTTTTCGAGCCTAGTTGAGCAAATCGCGGAGGAAAGATAGAGGGAGTAGCGGAGGGATTCAAAATCGCGGACGCAGATCGGCTCAGCCAGAGGCGTCGATTTTGACTCAGATCGGCTCAGCAAGAGGAGAAGGATCGGGAGGAGGAGGAAAGATAGAGGGAGTAACCGATACCTTGATGTAGATCGGGGAAGACGAAGAGTAGGAGAAATCGCGGAGGCCGCGATTTTGACTCCCTCTCTGCGCGAGTCCTGGCGGTACGAGACGGCGAAGGCGCACGACAGCGCCGCAGATCGGCTCAGCCAGAGGCGGCGACGGAGGAAGGAGAGTACTGCCTTCGATGATGAGAAATTGAGGGCCCCCTAATTTAGATATGAGAAAAGAGATACAGAGTTACAGACGATGGAAAGGAAGGAGCACTGAGCGAGAGAGGCGAGGAGAAGCGCGCGGCTAGGTTCGCTAAGTTATGTACTTATGTATAGTTTTCTAATTTTTACCAAAACGTCTATAGTTTTCTAATTTGGCCAATAAATAACCTTAATTCCATTGAATGAGGTTAATGAGGGAGCTCGGTGGATAATGGTGAGGTTATAGCAACGAGCCTCCTTCGGATCCTCAATGATAGCAGCTGAGCCTCCTTTGTATCCTCAATGACAACAACCGAGCCTCTTTCACACAAAAGACAATACCACCTCATCGAATGCCTACACATGAACGATAACAAATATCGCAAACAAAACGTGCAATTTCTTTCGTTTTCGTTACAATTTCTACTCATACAACTCAAACAATACCAAAATCAACCACAATCAAACACAGACAAATGAGGGAGAAGAGGAAGAAGAAGACATTGAAGAAAAAATAACCACGTAACAACCGATTTCACAGCTCCCGCTTTAATTTAATCCATTTCTTTCCAACTTTCTACTCATAATTTGACATCCACAATACAAAAATCTACAATAATCAGACATAAAACACAAACCTATAACAATACCATGAACTTCAATTATAATTTCAAAAAACCCTAACTCAATATCACAAAAAAAGATACCAATCAAACCAAATATAATCAAAATTATTACCTTTGAATTGATAGATCTATCAAATTCCTTTACAAATCTACCTAAATCCGCATCCAAAGGGCAAGCCTTCTTCCAACATATGGTGGTGTTGTCGTGAACCTCGTTATATCCACAAGCTTGGCTTTGTGTCGCTACGTGTGTTTGAGGATTTAGTGGAAAGGACCTATTTGCAATTTTAAAGAAATAATCTTGTCAATATCCTTTTTCCCATCTTGCATGTAGCCCTTATAATTCGAATTTCTATAAAAGGGGATAATTTCACTTACCTAGGGACTAGATAGGTTGAATTTCCACCATTTTATGTACAAAATTACCACTTCCCCCGTTTGAATTTCCTATCATTTAAAATCTAACCAAACATCTTTTTTAATTAACCGGAAGTGCAATTGACGAGAATTTAATTCACGTGAATTGAATTCTTGGGAATTGAGTTTCCCACGTTTAACCAAACGAGGCCCTAGAGTATGTTTAAATTTATACACCACCAACACGTGTATATAAGAAAAAAAAAATACAAATAAAACTTTTTAAAATTAATTTCACATTTGTAGTATGTAGGAGAGTGGAATTTAGATTTAAAGGGAAAATAGATGGGGAATTTGCTAAAATGACCCTCATATCCAGAAGGTTTGCATGAGTAACCCAATCCGGAAAAAAATTGCACAAAAGCGGATATCCGCTTGACAAGGGGAGCCGGTAGCAGGTCACGTGTAAGCAGTAAGTTGTAACTGGACATCCATATTAGATAAACATGTCACATATTGTATTTCACTAGACACGATTGTAACTATGAAAAACACATGTCATTAACTACCATTATCGAATGGAGAAGATTTATGGGAGAAGCAGATTCTCTATAATGACATATTGTTTTATGTGTGCCCAATATCGAATGGAGAAGATTTACCCATATTTGGATGCCATGATTTCGTTATCTCCGGCCGACACTAGCATGCTTTACCCATATTGGAATCGAATGGATAAGAGTGACAGTGAGGGGGCATAAGCATACTTATAATTACATGGTAAGTTGAAGAGAAAAACCATGGAATAACAATAAAGTGGGTGGAGGTGAATTCGTGGGCCGACTTGTAATCGCGTAGTTGTAACTGGACACAACATGAATAAGACGTGATAGAAAGTGAAATATACTGGACACAATATGTTGGAGACAGATTCACTTGCATTAATCAAATACGACACAGGAGCAAACATTTAAAAGATAGTAGGATAGAGTAGCAACATAGAAGACTGTGAAAACGAAATTTACGGTAACAAGAAGGGAAATTGTGGCTGCGTGGTGAATCTGTATCCATCCCAATCGAAGTGTGGGCGCATATTGCGGGCACGATGATCAGACGTCTCGTCGCTCAGTGGGAAGTAGATCGTGAAAGTTCGGTCACTCCCATAACCGGACACAGCAAGGACCCTCCCGGCCCAAAACCCATCGTTGTCGCGGCAGTCGACACGGTTTTCGAGCATGTAGGCGTCGTAAGAAATATGAGGCGGCCGTGGACGAATTCGTTGCACCGGGATGACCTCCCTCAGCAGCTCTCTTCTGTTGTTGCGTAGGAGGGTCACATATTCGACCTCCCAGTGGTTAGGGTCCAGTTTGCAAACAAGGGTCGCCTCGTAGAACGACCCGAGCGTCCCAGACTCACCGCCGACAATCTCTACTCTTTGATGTCGTCGGTACGACGGCGGCGACATTGTTCCTGCATAAAATAAAAAAAATAAGGTAGTATATTGATACAAGTAGCACAACTGAAATCTACACGAATGAAGTGATCGACAAACCTCCATCGTCCGATTCGTCGGATGATATAACGATGGGGACAGGTCGGGGATGGAGGCCAGATGAGGAGCTGCGGTGGTATGAAGAGGATGCCATTTCGTTGAAGGGTTGTTGGAGAGGTTGTTAAATGGCAATGGGGAGTTAACTTCACCAATTTGTGGGGAGTATGGATGGTGAATGGCTATCATATAAGTGGGGTGTGTGGGAAATAGCAACATTGTTCAGCATGTGACCGTTGAGGAAAAAAAAAGAAACAAAAAGCAAAGGGGATTGAAATGCAGTGTTTTGTTGTTGTCTACAATTAACATGGCAGTGGTCTTCTGTATACATGACACGTGTCATTTCTGACATGACATTAATGAAGTGGGTTTACTTCTTGTCGTTAGACGGTACATGACACCCATTTAAACCAACTAGCCGGTTAATTAATACCGACTGGCTAACAACAGTTTTCCACTGGACACCTTTTACAGGGGTTTTAGTAAAATTTTGACCTTTGTATAAAACTGGGTTTCCCACTCACGATTTTTTTGACCGTATTGGTAGACAAAATACATTTTCAAACAATAGAGAGAGGAGTATACCCATATTAATTTCAAACCACAAAATACATTTTCAAACAATATATTATGTTCAAAGCAATGAATAAAATTTTGACCCAACAATAACTTCAGAGAGACCAAAGGGGGGGGGGGGGGAATCTTCCAGAGGGTAGAGAAAGACATTTGATAAGACAGGAGAGAGAGAGAGAGAGAGAAAGAGAGAGGGCGGGAGTGAGATTAAATCTCCCGCCCTGTCATTTGCGCCTGAAGAGAATAAGAGGGAGAGGAGGGAGGAGGGGGAGTCCATAAACCCATTCACGCGCTTGACACCTACTGGGGTTAACTGGACAGACACCGACTTCTTGGCGGAAATGAGTAAGTCATCCTTCCATATTAGGTTATGCGATATGTCTCTCCGTACAATATGTTCTTCTCCCTGTAAAACCTAATGCCCCCCCCCCCCTCTAACTAATGGAACAGGGGAGAAATCGTCCGTGTGTATCATTGTATTGTTTGGTGGATGGTGGGATTGTCAAGAGGGCACTTGGGTCGTGAAGTCGTCGAGGAGTCAAAAGGTCGTACTGGTACACGAAAGTATTGACTACGTCTCGCTGAAGAAACAACTGATGGCTAAGTTTAATGTCGATGGGAGGAGGCATGACGTCGAGCTCACATATGTAAAGCTGGAGAAGGAAAGGTGCAGACCTTTTTCCATTGGGGATGACGAAGACTTGCAGGCCTACAAGTTCGTAAACGGTCTTTTCGGTGAACGATTCTGGCCTATCGACCTTCATGTCTCCCTGGTACGCAAGGTTGGCAGAAATTTCACCACTATGGAAGGATCCACAACGGCCCATCCACTCGGGGGTGGCCCACCCTTAACCCAAGAAGATCACCCACAGTTAACAACAAAACCCCGCTTCGCAAGGGATGAAGAATTGGAAGTTTTGGTAGCACAAGGTGTCGATCGACAAGGAAGAGGTGTCCAGTTAGAAACTAAGAGTGTCCAGTTAGAAAGCTCAATCGTCCAGTTAGATAATCCATGTGTCCGGTTAGAACCAAGTGATGCGTTGGACCACGCAGTCGCTTATGGTCGTGGGAAGTGACGTCGAGGATGTAGTCAGCCCGTGGGATCACAAGGCGGAGCGAGTGGTAAGGGAAGTATAGGAAGCATACCAACGCGGAAAAGGGAAGACCGGAGCGTTTCCGACGACTGTGAAACTTGAACCAATAGAGTGGATGGGTGCCGCGCATGGGAAATTGCAGAAGCGCCGCCGCACGTAGCGGGGGCATAGGAACTTCCATTTCCGGGGACCTTTCGCAATGAAGTAGATAGTCAGCTCATTTTGGTTAGACGTCTTTCGCAAAGAATTATGTTGCCTTCCAAAAATGGAACTTCGTATGGGGGGTTTTGTTCTAGTTTGTTCTAATTCTAGTTTGTTCTATTATGTTAACGGAATGTCAACTGATGGCCAACTTTTGACATGACACTAACGGATTTTGGCATGATAATAGCATCATATTGACATGACATTGATTGCAATTGACATGTCATAATTAAAAACCAAAGAATACAACAATCCAGCAATAAGTGCATATCCAAATGTCTAAAACCAACAAACATCAGGTTCAAATGAAGCAACATCTACACAAACCAACAATGTATATAAAAGCAATAGGGGAGTTTTTTTAAGGATCGGATGGGGTTGTAAGACGTCTGTGAAAGATGGTCACACAAAGGGATTGGCGGTACGCCGCAATGAATGAATCATCCAAGCCACGGAACTTGGAGTCGCCGGTCGCGAGGAGCTGCAGGTAACAGATGGCATATGGAACACAGTCGCCCCTACATCACAATAACGAAATATGGTCACCCAACCTGTGACAATGTTTTCTAAAAGAAGTGGTAATAATGACTTACGATTGTTTGTTTTGGGGAATCCCCTTCACTCTTTTGTACGCCAAGGGTTTCGGGACTTTGCCGACCCATTTGACTTGAAGTTCGGGGTGGCCGTTCATCAAAATGGGGAGGAGGTGGGTCACCGGCTTCAGGAGGCCCGACATATGGCGCTCAACAACGTGGCTTATGTCGGGATCATAGACGTCCAATGTCCACTCCGCGAAGTTGATGTCAAGGGCCACCCAGTGCTCGTTCTTCAGATTCCAAGGTGCCAACAACCGGTCGACATCGGCCCAACCCGTCGGAAACATCTCCGGCAACTTGCCGTCGAAGTATTGGGTCACCGTGTTGTCCCCCTTCACCACCTCAAGGTTCCCCTTCGCGTCCGCCAGTTGCTTCTGCAGGAGATACCCCAAGAAGAAATCCAGAACGGCGACCCCTTCGTACTTGTCACCTGCGTTGATGTCCTTCCACAGGAGGGCGCAAGCTTGCTCAATATGCTGGACGCAAGGAAAAATCATTTATATGGAAGACCATATTAGGAAAAAGGTGATGCATCGAACCACAATGTGGGAACGTAATTAACCTCGGATGACACCCAGTTGGTCGGTGATTGAAGTGTCCCAAAGAACTGCTTCTCCAGTAGGGTGCCTTCTACCAACCGGACGGGGTCACTTCCGTCCTTCATCCACGCAACGAACGCGTCAACATCTGCTCTGGTCACCATGCCTAGCTCGGCGGCATCCATTGGCTTCTTGCCCACACGCGGCTTCTTAGCTGGCTGAGTTTCGTCCGCCTGGGACAACGTATCAGGATGTTGATGGGTGCTTCTTCTCGGCCGTATGAGGGGCACCTCAGCCTCAACATCGGAGGCACCGGGTGCCACCAACTCCTCCTGCAACTTGCACCCCATTGCGTTGAACATGACAGTAATAACAATTAACATGACAGAAGATATATATTAACATGACAGTCTCATGCGCAAACCTCTATGTCCTTGGCCTTGCCCTTCAACTTGTCCTCCTTCGTGGGCTCTCTCTCCTCCTTGCCCTTGTCCTCGTCCTCCTTGCCCTTATCCTTGTCCTCGTCCTCCTTGTCCTTATCCTTGTCCTTCAATGATCTCTGAACCTAAGCACATGACCTCTCAGTAAATTGACATTTACTGATATTAACAGGACATCTATTATGAAAAACATGACAGTCTCATGAAATGACACGACGATTCTGATATGATAGCAGGAGAACCTTACCTCCTTTCCCAGAACTTCCTTGTCCTTGTCCTCCTCCTCCTTGCCATTATCCTTATCCTTGTCCTTCACTGATCCCTGAACCTAAGCACATGACCTCTCAGTAAATTGACATATGTTATAATTGGCATGACATTTACTGATATTAACAGGACATCCATTATGAAAAACATGACAGTCATATGAAACGACATGACGATTCTGATCTGATAGCAGGAGAACCTTACCTCCTTTCCTAGAACGTCCTCTTGCTCCTCCGACTCCCTAGTCCCCTTCCACCTCAGTTCCCTCTTCATGTTTTCAATCGCCTCCTCAAGCGTGGCCATCTTCGAGGATACCTCCGCGGATATACTCCTCAGCATGTCGTCCATCTTTGCCACTAACCGTGACTCTATCTCTAATAGGGTAGCTTGTGTTTGCGTGCCCTCCCCTGATTCTTGCATTGACCCACGTGCTCCCTTTGCTTGTTTCTTTGGTGGGGGTTTGACATTTGCTGATAGGAACTCCCGGACTATGTCGTCGAAGAAGTTGTCCTGCTTGTCGTGAGTGTTTCGGGCATCACGATAGGAACGGGTTGCTCCCTCCACTTCATCAGGGAGTAGAAGAGGTCTCGCAACTGCAGGGTCATTGAAGTGCCCGAGCTCCTTCGCCTCCTGCAGTCGGGTTTCGATTGAGGCATACTCGAGGTTCGAGTCTCTAAACTCGTATCGCAGACACCTGGGGTACAGCTTCTCATCTATGACATTCGCGAATTGGTCGGCCATTGGAGTGAGGGCTTCGTACACCCATAGCTGCAATTAAATATTGTCCAGTAAATATTCACTCCCTGTCCAGTCAATAAATATTGGACGCCTAGTAAACGTGTATACGCCGTCCACAGTGAGATCTGTGTACGAACCTGGAAGGCGAGAGGGAAACCCAGCAGGCAATAGGCCGGGCGTGCATTGGAGCTGCCCTCATCCCGTTGGAGCTTCCTCTCGATTGCACGGTTCAGGAACTCGTTCGTTCGCTCGTAACAAAGCCGACCCCACGGAAACGCCAGGAACCTGTCAATGTCGTCGACAAGGTCGACCGCCCACCCGTGAATGTAGTTTTTGGGTTCCTTCCCGAACAATACTCCCTCGACCAGCATCAGCAGGACAAATTTTAACTTTCTGGTTGACGATTTCTCAGATGACATTGCCACACAGAACTGCACCTCGAACTCGGACATCCTCATCTTTGAAACTCCAAAGAAATCATACACTGCCTTCTCGAACCCGTCGTCGTCCTCGGGCTCTTCGCCATAGCCACAGTTGAGACCGGTGACAAGGGAGAACTCAGCTATGGAGAACCTGACGACCGCATCATGGATCTTGTACCACGTTTCATTCTCCTTCTTCGTCTTCAATTGTCGTTGGAGAACGTAGTGTACAAGCTGTCCCGAGAACTGGACCCTTGTGCCCAGTCTTGCAACGCCCCCCAACGGGTTGTCAATGTTTACTAGGAGCGGCATCCGGGAGTGTTGGTTAGTTTTTGCTTTGAAGTGTCTATCTTCCTCTACGGCGTACACAACCTGCACAAACTTCAACATGTCAGCCACACTGCAGCACAACATTCACAACTTACATTACTCGAACGAAAGCCATATTACCGCGCCGGAGGTTTGAGCTCTACGGTCTACAATCTTCTTTACACTTCGCTGTGACATTTTTAATATTCACCAGATATCCTGCATAGTGGAAGACCCAAATTCAGTATTTTACACATCAATTCTTCTCCCCCAAACCACGGTTCTCTTCATATCAATATCAAATGTAACATGACACAAACACAAGTACACATGACACACACAGATACACATGACACATGGTGGTGAATACATGACAGCATACTTATTCAATCTGTCCATCTCCATTTGCACACAAGTCACCCTATTCCAGATAATGTCGATTCCACATAAACGTTTCACCCTTTCTAACATTTTCCCTAACCCTAATGCGCCGCATTTCATCCAATTTCCCCCAAACCTGAACGCCTCTACAGTTATACGCCCCATTTCGCCCAATTCCCCCCTAAACTGAACGGATCTACACTCGCCCTGCTCCTGATAAGTTGGATTCGACAAGACAGTTGCCCAATTTCCCCATTTCCAAAAATTCCCTTCTCTCCCAGACGCGCAAACCCCAGTACCCAAACTTTCCACCCTTTGTTTATCACTTGACGCCGGTTACTTCCTACATGACAGGGCGATATTGCCTACTGTCAACCCATTCGACCCCTTCTTCGCATTTTCACACAATCAAAACCAGTTTAAGTTCTTCAAATCGGTTTCTCCCCTACGAATCCAAGCAAAACGTATTTAATCGGCATTGTGAGGGTTTACTTACTTCAAAAGCGGCCTCTTCGTCTCCTCTCCTGCTCTGTCGTTGTCTTCCTCGGGTTGACTTCTTCTTTTCCTCTCTCGCTCTGTCGCTCTGTCGTCTTCTTCCTCTTCTTCTTCCTTCTCTTCTTGTTTTCCTCAGGTTTGCATGTGCAACTGTTGCCCTCTCTCTCTCTTCCTCTTTTGTAAGCCGTGAGAGGTAGTTAGGGGTCGACAGTTTTCAAATTAAACTGCTTCCTCTCTCACTCTTCCACTCTCTCTATCCACAATAACTTCCCCTTGCCTCTCTCTCACCACCCCGCTTCCTCTCTCTCTCTCTCTCTCTCTCCTCCTTTACCTTCTCTCTCCTCTGTCCCGGTTATTTCCAACCGACAAACTTGCAATTTTTTGGTTGGGGGGGGGGGGGGGGGTTAACCTTTGCAATTGTTGTGGATAGTGGGTTAGGCTAGCAAAGATTTTCGGGGCAAGGGGTATTTGTATCATTCCCTCAAAATAGATTATTTTGTAAAAAAAAAATCATTAACAGTTTAATTTTATTTCATTTTTTTAGTAACTGTGTTTCTTTTAGGATGAAAGTTCAATTTTATTTATTTAAAATTTCTAAATAAATTATATTTCTAAATAATTAGTGTATTAATGTTTATTGTGATTAAATGTTTTTTTTGTTTATATAATGTTTGCTAGATTAATTAATTTTCAAAGAATTGGTTAAATAAAATATTCAATATTTCATAATTAAGGATTCATATGATATACATGATGTATATAGTGAAGAAATGGAAAATACATATTATTCAATCAAGAACTTAAAATATTTTGTTTTGTGTAAGATGAAATTACAGATCATACAATCAGAAAGAGCATATTTGAATAAAGATTGTAATTCCCCTATAATAAAAGGTAGTTATATAACTAATCAAAAAAAAAATGACATTAATCATTAATTCATTCTTCCTTTTCTTTTTTGAATTCTTTTTTCTATTTTTAGATGCTTTTTCAGACCTATTGCCGATGCTAAGTAACAGTCACAAATTTGTATCCATTTTTCATTATATTATGCACGGCTTGCCAATCATTGACGGTTCGAGAGGAAGTCCACAGAAAAATTATTGCTAATTGCCCAAAATGAGAAGCAAAAATATTCTGATATCTTGCCCCTTATACAAGAGCGACACTAGCCATTTTTTTTCATTGGTATAAATCCAACAATAAGAATTATGCAGTTCATTATAGAAGAATTTATCCAGTTCATCACAAATGAATTTTTTTGTTGTAAAAAAAGAAAAACCATTCCGACTGGCGGTCAGAATTTCTTTAAATATATCCTTGAATTCATTCGAGACGTGAGCAAAACTCATTAACCCGAGGCTCTTAATTTTTGTGCTCTGAAAAGATTCATATAATGATAGATGAAAATCCGTATTGATGCTTTATTACATTGCCCGTTATGAGTATATCTATTTCAAATTAAAATTAATAAAATTTCCTTTTTTATGTTTTTAATTTTATTCATGCATGGCACAATTTAATTGGTGTGGATATGACTTTGAACATACACTATTTTTTTAATCGTACTTTGAACATACACTACTTGTATGTGTACATTTGTCCATCTCAAACGGATAAGGCCTAATACTCATTCTTGGAAAAAAAAACCGGATAGCTGGGTCATATAAATTCCGTCCATGCCAGTCCGAAAACACTCAAAACCAGTTAACAATATACATAATGGGAGAAACCCCCAGCAGCCTCCGCATCGACGCGCCCTCGTCGTCGGAGTCTACCCCCCTCCACCACATGATCCTGGTGGCGTCGATCGCCGCCGGGATCCAGTTCGGGTGGGCCCTCCAGCTCTCCCTCCTTACCCCCTATATTCAGCTCCTCGGCGTCCCCCACGTCTGGACCTCCTTCGTGTGGCTGTGTGGGCCCATCTCCGGCCTCCTAGTCCAGCCCTGCGTCGGCTACTACTCTGACCGCTGCACCTCCCGCTTCGGCCGTCGGCGCCCCTTCATCGTCGCCGGCGCCACCCTCGTGGTCATTGCTGTCCTCCTCATCGGCTTTGCGGCCGACATTGGTGTGGCCTCCGGCGATCGCGCCGGCGCCGGTGCCGCCAAGCCCCGCGCCATCGCTGCCTTCGTCCTTGGCTTCTGGGTCCTCGACGTCGCCAACAACACCCTCCAGGGCCCCTGCCGTGCCCTCCTCGCCGATTTGGCTGCCGGTGACGACCGCCGCACCCGCGCTGCCAACTCCGGCTACTCCTTCTTCATGGCCGTCGGCAATGTCCTTGGCTATGCCGCCGGAAGCCTCCGCCACCTCCACCGCCTCTTCCCCTTCTCCCGCACCGCCGCCTGCGATGAGTACTGCGCCAACCTCAAATCCTGCTTCTTCATCTCCGCCGCCCTCCTCATCACCCTCACCTCCCTAGCATCCTTCTTCACCTCCGAAAAGCCCCTTCTAAACCCCAAACCCGACCCCAAATCCGACGCCCAAACGCCGCCTGGACCGTGCGCCTCACTCCCGTTCTTCAGCGAGATCCTCGCCGCCCTAAAGGACCTCAAGAAGCCCATGTGGATCCTTATGCTGGTGACGTGTCTCAATTGGATCGCCTGGTTCCCGTTCATTCTGTTTGACACCGATTGGATGGGCAGGGAGGTATACGGTGGCTTCCCCGGCGATCGGCGCTACGATCTCGGTATACGTGCCGGAGCGTTGGGGCTAATTCTGAACTCCGTCGTGCTGGGGGTGATGTCGGTGGCAATCGAGCCGCTGTCTCGCCTCGTCGGGGGTGCTAAGCGGCTCTGGGGCGCGGTCAATCTGGTGTTGGCGGTGTGCTTGGTGATGATGTTGCCAATCACGAAGATGGCTGAGAGTGCGCGCCACGAGGCGATGCTGCACGGCGCCGTGGCTCAGAACCCTCCCGGCAACGTGAAGGGCGGCGCATTGGCGCTGTTTTCTGTACTTGGCATCCGCATGCATATTGTGTTTGGTTATATATGGAAATTTTAGGTACTTAATTTTGTGTCTTTATACGTGTTTTTAATTAATTAACTTGATGACTCATGTGATTGGTCCTATAGAGAAATCTGATATATAGATTACTAAATATGCTATTTTAGTATTAAAGTACATATCAAAAAATTTCCATAAGATAACCAAACCGGCCCAATGCAATGCATGCATGCACTCACCGAGAGAGGGATATCAAAATTTTCGATTTTAGAATATATTATTATAATACTAAATATGCTATTTTTATTTTGTATTAAAGTAATCTAATAACTTAAATATAAAGACTAATTCTTTAGTTATAAGATTTTTTTTGAGAAACATTATTTATAAGATTTAATTTGTATGTAAGAATAAATATTTTTAGTTTTTTGGTCTTTTCCATCGATTTTGCTGCGACGTAGAATATATAAGAATATCAATTTGAATTTTGTTTACATGATTTTAATAATAAAATGGATTGAAGATAAAAAATTGTTAAATAAATAAATTTTTAAAAATAATTTTTAAAATTGAAATTATTAAATTATTACTTACTCTATAAACAAATGATTACTCATTTTATTTTTTTTGATATATTTTTGAGTAAAAATTTATAGAAAATGTTAATTTTCAATTAATCTTTTTATATACTTTTATATTTATTAATAATATAATCCCTCTATTAAAAAATACATGGGTTTTTGGTCATGTTCACAAGTTATAATAAAATACTTCACTTTGAAAAAATATATCATTTCACTAATTTTTTCATAAATTTTATTATTCTTTAAAACTCACTACACATTTTAACCAATCAAATTTTTTTAAAAAACTAACAACAAACAAATCAATACAAATCATTACAATTTCTTAAATACAACATATAAAAACCATCTATTTTGAAACAAAAAATATTATCTAAAAACCCATATATTTTAGAGCAGAGGAGTATGAAAGTATATTAAAAAATTTAATAAAATAATTAATATTATAAATATTTTTCACCTTAATTATTAAAGTACATATCGATCAAAAAAATAAAACACTTATATTTTGAAGTGAGAGAGTATCTAAGAGCATATATATGTTTGGAAAACATTTTTTTAATTTTCTTTTCTTTGTGTGAAAAATTATCCATTTTCTTATTTTGAAACTTAGGTCTCGAACTCGATTTATTTGGCTGGTATATTATTAATTTTCTGCTATCTTTATTAGCTAATTTACACGTATTTATTTGAAATGTCCTATACTCCTATTCAACCTTCCCTTACAGTTACAGAGTACCTTTTTGCTTGATTTAATTTATTCGGATTGATCGCCTCATTTGCGTTATTCATTTGCATTTTGACTAGGGCGGTTATTCGAGCCGAACGAACCGAGTAATATTTGTTCATATTCAGTTCATTTAGAATATAAACGAGCTCGAGCTGAGCCTAAATTTTGAATCGAGCTTAAAAATGTGCTCATATTCGGCTCATTTAAGAAATGAGCGAGTTCGAGTCGAGCTTTTGTCGAGCTTTAGTCAATTCTACTTGCTCATTATACAGTAATCTAAAGAAAATTTTAGAAATTTCACAAAATTCGAGCTATTTGAGTTTAATTCGAACGAGCCGAACTTTGGACCGAGTTTAAAAATGTGCTCATATTCGACTTGTTTAGAAAATGAACGAACTCAAGTCGAGTTTTTATCGAGCGAGTATGAGTCGAATTCCATGACATTTATTATTAGGGAGTATAAGGTGAGAAATGTGGGAAATTGAAAACATAACAAAGTAGGAGTGAATTGAGTAAAACCGTATAGTGGTTTGAACAAGATTTTGAGTTGTTATACCACAACTTTTTCTGCATCAAAATTTTCCCTTATTTTTTGTGGTAAAATTTTCTTTTCCCTTATTTTTTGAGGTACAATTTGGTAGTGTTTATTAAATTAATTAAACCCGACGATTTGTGCAGATAACATTCAGCATTCCATTTGCATTGGCATCCATATTCTCTACATCTTCTGGCGCAGGCCAAGGTATGCACATACTTTATTTTTATTTATTTTTAATTTAAATAAATAAATATAAAATATTTGTAGTTTATTTCAGAATATATTCCTAAAACTCAGGTATTTTAAAAATATAAATGCAGGCTTATCTCTAGGAGTTCTCAACCTTGCGATAGTTGTACCACAGGTGAGCTTCCCTTCTAAACTTCTTTGATCATTCAAAACTTCTGTAATTTTGATGGGCCGATTATAACAAACTTATGTTGTTGTTTGTGTAGAGGTTATGGGGCATCACCAATCTATAAAATTATAAATCCTTCTAACAAAAATTAGTTCACACATTTCATTCCTCTATTACAAATCATTTGTAACATTTTTAATTAAAATTTGTATTTTTTTTTCAAAACCAGATGTTTGTGTCGGCGGTAAGTGGACAGTTTGACAGTTGGTTCGGAGGAGGAAACCTACCGGCATTCGTAGCTGGGGCTGTGGCAGCATTCGTCAGCGCGGTTTTGGCGTTCACTATCCTCCCGTCGCCGCCGCCTGATGTGAAGATTAGTGGCACTGCGGCCGGCGGGCATTAGGGGCCATGCTATTAGTTGTGTATGTTGTCCTATTATAAACGGCAGAAAATCATCATTAAAATAGGCGCATTTGCTCTAAACCAACCCCTATATACATATTTCTTTCGTTAGCAAAGTCACATTCGACCTAACTTTCCATCCATATTTTGGCAAATTCTCGCAAACATGGTGGCACGTGCCATCAAGCTTCAATGGTAACTACTTGTTGACTTTTATGTGGGTATTGGCGTTGTTATACTTTGTATTCAACCTCCGCCATTACCGTCACCATGCTCGTCTTTGTTTTCAACTTCAATGGTGAAATCGATGGTCACCGAAGAGCTTTACCTCCATCAATGTTGTTGCCTTCTCCAAGGAGCCGCTCTTCTCCATGGCACTTCATTTCCTTGCTTTGTTTCATGCTAAATTTTAAATTTCCTGGAAATCGAAGAAGCAGTTTACTGTGTGATAGATTACATAGATCTCATATTGTATAGTAGGCCCAAAGACCCAATATCTTGTAACCTATATATATCAATGCCTAATCAATGAAACCCTCAATGAGGACTTTACATCAATCTCGTGATCTTACATGGTATCACAACCTTTTCTTCCTCACGGAACCCTAATTTGATCCTCCCACCCCACCCCTCATCTTCCGCCGCCGACGTTGTCCCCTCGCCGCCGATCTCTCTCTCCCCTCGCCTCACCTGCCTCGCTGGCCTCCTCCTCCCTGTCCTGCCTCACCCCCGACCTTCCATTCCCCTATCCCCACCTCCCACAAAACAGCCCTCCTCGACCCGAATTGGCAGGCGGCTATGCTCGACGAATACATGGCCCTTACAAGGAATGGTACTTGGGTTCTGGTTCCTCGCATTCCTGAGGCGAACGTCATTCGTTGCATGTGGCTCTTCCGCCATAAGTTCCGCTCGGACGGGATGTTAGAGCGCTACAAAGCTCGTCTTGTGGTCAACGGTCGATCTCAGCAGGCAGGTATTGATTGTGATGAGACATTCAGCCCCGTGGTCAAGCCTGCCACTATCCGAGTGGTGTTGAGCTTAGCGTTGTCGCGACATTGGGCCATTCATCAGCTGGATGTGAAGAACGCATTTCTGCATGGCCATCCGAATGAGACAGTTTACATGTTTCAGCCGTCGGGGTTCGCTGATACTGATCGCCCCAAGCACGTGTGTCTCCTGAAGCGCTCTCTGCATGGTCTGAAACAGGCCCCGTGGGCTTGGTTCCAGCGCTTTGCTTCTCATCTGCTACGCTTGGGCTTTGTTGGCAGTCGCTCAAATACGTCTCTGTTTATCTATCGCAGAGGCACAGACATGGCCTTTCTGTTACTATATGTCGACGACATCATCCTCACCGCCTCTTCTGATGCTCTTCGGACATCTATCATTTCACAGTTGAGTGCCGAGTTCGCCATGTCAGATTTGGACCCGTTGTCTTACTTCTTGTGAGTCACCGTGCAACGTCATGCGTCTGGGCTGTTTCTCTCTCAGAGTAAGTATGCTGCCGAGATTGTTGCTCGGGCCAAGATGAGTAACTGCAAGCCAGTTGTCACCCCTGTGGATACTTCCAACAAGCTCAGTGCTCACTCTGGTCCTTTGTTTGATGATCCGACGTTGTACCGGAGCCTCGCTAGTGCATTGCAGTATCTTACGTTCACTAGGCCAGACATCAGTTACGCCGTTCAGCAGATCTGCCTATTCATGCATGCGCCCAGGAAACCGCACTTTTAGGCCTTGAAGCGGATAATCCGGTACATCAGCGGTACACTCGAGCTGGGCACCACAATCACCCCTTCTTCTCGGCATGACCTCGTCGCTTACACTGATGCGGATTGGGGTGGTTGTCCTGACACACGTCGCTCCACCTCTGGTTACTGTGTCTTCCTCAACAACACCCTTGTGTCGTGGTCCGCGAAGCGACAGTCTGTGGTGTCTCGCTATAGCGCCGAGGCAGAGTACAGAGGTGTCGCCAACGTTATCTCCGAGTGCTCTTGGCTGCGCAGTCTCCTTCTTGAGCTCCGCTACCCTCTTTAGAAGGCCACCCTTTTATATTTTTTTGGATTACCAATCAAATGGTAAAAATTGAAACAATGGAAATTTCGTGAGGTAACCCTGGGGTTTCACCTAATTCGTGTGGTAAACAAGAGTTTCATATATTTCGCCTGGTAACCCTGGGGTTTTGAAATTTTTTGTCTCGTCCCCAGGAAGTTTACTTTGGCAAAAAAAAGTCAGTTTTAAGTTATAGGTGGGTAAGTAATGTAATATTAACCAAACTTGTTGATTATTTCCACAAATACAAACATTTTCAATCTTCTATGAACGAAGACGAGCATTGAGTAGCAGCAGAGGCAGGCCGGCGGCTTTAGCGGCGGCCACGGGTGAGAGAGGGGCGGCGGCAGAGACGGATCGGGCGGTAGCTGGCAGCGGGAGGCGACTTGGTCAATGGTGGTGGGCTGCGATTTAATGTGAGTTTTCCCCGAGTTCGAAAATTTTGAATAGATTCGACAGAGATTTCCACATGTAATATCTATCAATTTAGTTCTTATTGAGTGGGATGAGTGATATAGGGTGTAAAATTGAGCTCAAATCATGGTTTGAACATTCGAATTTCGAATTATGAATTTTAGGGTTAAGGGGTCCGAAAATTTGGGGGTTTTTTGTTTTGGTTTGTAGGGATCCGAAATGTACAATCTAATGAGAAAAAATCTTTGTTTGATTTTGTTTTTGGGGTTTTTAGTCACTTGTGTCTCGGCTGAGTTCATTTTGGTTATGATTTGTAGGCAATTTTGATGTGGAGAAAAAGGGGTTCATTTTTATGCAGGGAATCCGAAATGTATGATCTGTTTTCTTCCCAAACTTTGAGTTCATTTTTATGCAGGGAGTTTCTAGTTTCTTCCCAAAATTTGGGCCTTTTTTGGTTATGGTTTGTAGGGAATTTTGATATGGAGAGAAAGGAGTTAATGGACTTATCTGCTTCCCTTGTATCCGAGAGGAAAACTGCTGCTATAGAGGCGTAAAAAATTCTTGAAGAGTCATCTGATCAAGATTTGATTCTGCAACATTTAGGATGGGTAAGTGATACTTCTTAAAATTTGAAAGATACAAGGAAAGGTTTATGTGATTCTTTAATTGATTCACCTATTCTCTCCATGTTTACATTTCAGAAGTTGCCTGCCTCATTAAAATAATTAATAAAACTTCTCACGCGCCTCTTTTCTTGCATCTGCGGGACTTTGACTCCGTCAAATTCAATTCCGATTTCCAGTGGAAGGGAATGGCGTTCCCTCTATCCCTATCCTCCTTCTCCTAGCCGATCTCACCGATGTCGTCGGGATTCGGCCCTAGGATGCCGGAATTTACAGCGGAGAAGAGGAGGAAGCTGCTCCGGGCGCTCGCGAGCCCGCGCTGTCGGATCTGCTCGGGACTCACTGTCTGAAATCAGATCTGGGATTAGACTCGGGGGAGAAAAAAAGGTTGCTAATTTCAACCCTCTAACCCCTCTCAGTCTCACTGTTTCACCTCTCTTTCGTCCTTGCCGTCGTCTAGATCTACTCATCTGTTACATTATCTCATCCCACCTTCCACGTTATTATTGCAATTAAGCACCAACCAGTATCGACATGGCTTACAGAATATTGCTGGTTCTTTGTTCCCAAACTAAATTGTCTTTTAAATATGTCCATCCCTCCTTCAATTTCAATTTGTGAATGTTATTGATACACACGTGTCGGCGGACATTTTCAATTAATGAAACAATAGCTGCAACGAGCTATATTGTTGAATTCATATATATTTTGGGATTTTCATCTTCAAAGTGGGGTTTTGATATTTAATTGTAACATAGGACAATTAATAGCAAGTGGTTTATCGATTTAATATCAAGTGGTTCAGTGTTTTATACCGAGTGATTCAGGGTTTTTATATCAAGTGGTTTAGAGGTTTAATATCAAGTGGTTCAGAGTTTTTATACCAACTGGTTCAGGGGATTTATACCAAGTGGTTCAGGGTTATTATACCAAGTAGTTCAAGGTTTTAATACTAAGTGGTTCAGAGTTTTTATACCAAGTGGTTCGGGGTTTTATACCAAGTGATTCAGGGCTTTAAGTCAATTGGTTCAGGGTTATTATACCAAGTGGTTCAGGGTTTTAATATAAAGTGGTTCAGCACATATTTATAGAAGTGGTTCACAAAGTAAGTAGAAGTGGTTGATGAAATAAATTGTAGTGGTTCATGAAATAAAGAGTAGTGGTTCATCAAATAAAGAATAGTGTTTCATCAAATAAAAAGTAAGTGGTTCAAGGGTTTTATACCAAGTGGTTCATCAAATAGAGAGTAGTGGTTAGTGAAATAAATAATTAAAAATAAATAAATAATTAAAATAAAATAAAATAAGAATGTAAATTTTACCATTATTAAATAGTAGTGGTTCATGAAATAAATTGTAATGGTTCATGAAATAAAGACTAGTGGTTCATGAACTACTGACTTTAATAGAGGTTGGTTCAGTGACTAAATAGAGGATGGTTCAGTGAGTAAATAGGTTGGTTCAGTGACTTAATAATGGTTGTTCAGTGACTAAATAGAGGTTGGTTCGGTGACTAAATAGAGGTTGGTTCAGTAACTAAGTAGAGGTTGGTTCAGTGAGTAAATAGGTTGGTTCAGTGACTTAATAGAGGTTGGTTCAGGGACTAAATAGAGGTTGGTTTGGTGACTAAATAGAGGTTGGTTCAGTTAGTAAATAGGTTAGTTCAGTGACTAAATAGAGGTGGGTCAGTGAGTAAATAGGTTGGTTCAGTGAGTAAATAAGTTGGTTCAGTGACTAAATAGAGGTTGGTTCAATAAGTAAATAGGTTGGTTCAGTGACTTAATAGAGGTTGGTTCAGTGAATTAATAGAGGTTGGTTCAGTGAGTTACTCGAGGTTAATTGGTTCAGGGATAAATATAGGTTGGTTCAGTTACCGAATAGAGAGTGGTTCAGTGACCGAATAGAGGGTGGTTCAGTGACTCAACTATAAAAATTTCAACCATAAAAATGTGAAATTTTAAGGGCAAAATATATATTAATATGTCGATTAATGTGTAATTAATCAATTTTTGTGGGAACATTTTAATAATTGATGTGTAATTTTTAAGGGGTGTTGATTGCAAGAAAGGAATGAATTTCACATTTTTAAGGGGCATTTATTAATTATATGTTGGTTTATTAATGTGTAATGACAAGTAAGTTTATTTAATTATATTTTAATTACTTCTTAATATGCAAGGAAGTTGTTGTGGTGCATTGGTATTAGGCATTTGAAATACGTCGTGTGAACAACGGTTCGATTCCTATCAGAGACACGGAGAGCAATTTTTATTTAGGCCTTAGTAGGTGCGTGGTGGTGACGCGCCGAAGAGATCGGTCTGTGCGAGTGGGACTAGCAAGCATGCGGGATTCGGAAAACTTTCAGTGCCATCGTGTCAATTTTTTTCCGAAATTTTTAATTGACGTGGACCAATCATATTCATTCTTGGACCAATCAAATTGATTCTTTCCTTCTCACTTTTGGAGTTGTGTGTATCCGAACCCAACCCTATATATATAACCTCTATCTTGTCTTTTCCTTTCATGGATTCAGATGAGGTCATCGCAGCAATAGACCCAAGAAAGGTTAAGATCCTCCAATGATATGAACATACTATGCTTCTCACCCAAACAAAAAAAATATTTTGTTTATGTTCAGGATATGCAAAGTTATGGGTAGAACATGGTGGGAAATAAAAATGTGGGTTGACAAGTGGGGTTAAGCAAATTCGAATCAAATGAGATGGACTATTCTGAAACAGGAATTTCCTGTGGGATGCGTTGATTCATGTTCATTCTATCATTGCTTGAGGACAAGCAAAGGTTAAGTGTGGGGGAGTTTGATAGCATGCATTTAGACAGGCATAATAGGTTGCATTTAGCTTAGTTAAGATGCATTTCATGCATGAATTAAGTACAATTTGCATATTTGCTCTCTATGTTGGGGTAGTCGGAATCTACACACTTTTATTGATTATTTCAGGTAATCGTGGATCCGATGAGGAGACATGGGTTGATAACGCATTAGATGAGAATGTCTAGTTGATCGAAGAAGCTTACATGAAGATCTCAAGAGGTCATGAGAAGAAGAAGCGAACCTAAACGAAGAACAAGTCTTCAGAAGTTGTCGCCAGACATGCTAAACTTGTTTTGCACTTTCTGGAGGCCTCGGTTGTCCGATTAACTATTATGACCATGCGTTGGAAAGCTCTTTCAGATAGCTACAACTTTTCTGTAGACAACAAGAGCAAATTCGATACTGATTTTCTGTGAAAGACCAATGCAGCGGCCGCAGCATATATGCCACAGCCGCCGCCAGTACGGACGCTGCGGGATAAGGAAGAGAAGCCGCGGCCGCAGCACGGGTTGCCAGCGTGATGCCGTTTCGTCTAAAATACCCTAGTTTTTA
This sequence comes from Persicaria maculosa, assembly GCA_963922045.1. Taxonomy (NCBI): domain Eukaryota; kingdom Viridiplantae; phylum Streptophyta; class Magnoliopsida; order Caryophyllales; family Polygonaceae; genus Persicaria; species Persicaria maculosa. The sequence continues at coordinate 37,388,706 of OY998262.1, read as the reverse complement.
TGTTGTGTGTTTTGTGGCCGACTTGGATCTATTATAAGGCTGAATTTATGTTATTTTGGGACTACTTCTATGCTATTATTACGTTCATCAGACACTTTAGAGATTTGAGCGATGTCTTCCATGAGGAACTAAACTCATCTATTCTTCTTGCAATTTGAAGCTTTATTTGGATTGATTGTGAGTTTCTAATTCTCGTTCCTTGTTTCCTATATTTGAATGCTTCAACTTCTTCATGCTTGATTGTTTATTGAATTGTTCTATCTTGCCTGATCAACTTGTTAGATCAATTCAATCGCTAAGGTTTTGTAGATTCCTGATTGTGAACCTTAACCTAATTAGCAAACTTGTTCCTTTAGGGCTGATTGAACTAATTGAATAAGTAGAAAGTTGGATGTGTTGTTAAATCTCTCTTTTGGGACTGCAAATAACTTGGTTAATCTCTGAACTTAAAGCTATCAATTGGGTTAAATCCTTCCTTAGGGACTGTTCGATTGATAAGGGTTTCTAGGACTGATTGGACTAGTAACTATATTAGGTCGGGACAAGGGCATTCATAGGAAACTTAATAGGACGAGAAGAAGTTACAAGGATCACTTCAACCAAATAAAGTGGAAAATTGTAGGTAGAATTGCTTCTCATAATTGTCTAAACCAAAATCATTTACTCTTGCTTTCTTCAATCCGCTTTGATAAAAGGCGGAACTTACACACTTCAAAACCCCCTAATTTGGTTACTTTAATTGACATCTAAACCACACTTGAGTCATAAATTTCCCTGTGGATCGACCTCTTACTTATTGTTATACTAGTTATAAGTTTGAGTTTACTTTGACGGATCAACGACAGGTTTTCCCTCCGTCAAATTTGGCGCCATTGCCGGGGAAATTTATTGATTCTTGTGTGTTTTTGGTGCTGATTTTTAGTGTGGACAACTCACATGGTTCGCACTCGTGCTACTAACATATGTTGAATGTGAGGTTATTGCAGTTAGACGGAGAGAGTTTTCATCAATACTTCATCAGACTGCAGGAGTACATTAACGATGTTTATTCATGGGGATATTAAGCTAGTATAAGGGAAGTGCTTCTATGCATCTTTGATGGCATGACTTCTGAGACACGGAGTCTTGCTGAGCGCATGAGTGATGGAGGTTTATTAGATATGGGACTCTCAGAGATGTGGGAATTTTTCTGCTACATGGATCATCAATGTGCGCAGAACGAGTCACTTCCTCCAGTATCTCAAATCGTTGAGACCTCTGTTGCACCTCTTAAGGTCATGGCGGAAAATCACATTGAGAAGGTAGAGGAAGACCACACTCCATCTGACGAGATCATCCCTAGCTCCCCCATTGACGAATCTGATCTAGAGCCTACTGCTGAGGCTACAGAGCAAGTAAAGGTTGTCTCCTGCACTAGAGAGAATATTGGTGGATACGTTGATCCATTTGACTGCTTTTGACAAGCCACCAATAGAACTAAATTGGTGGTATTATATACCCTCTGTGGGTTGTCAAGCTCATGAATACAATAAGTTGAAACGGTTCTTAAATGTATTAATATTTAGTTTCAATTTATTTGTATGTAGTGCATGTTTGTTTGTTAGTTGTGCACAAGAGTTTGACAGGTTGATGAGGGCTTTGACTATGTCTGATTAGTGTCTTGAGCTTCAACATTACGTCGAGCCAACGACATAAAACAAGGCGCTTCTCGGGAGGCAACCCGAGGTAAGTTTTTCTTTCTTTTTCCTTTTCCTTTTCCTTCACCCTGATTATATTTGATTAACTTTTGTTGTCTTTACTGTTTCATTGAGGACAATGAAAACTATAAGTGCAGGGGAGAGGAATTTTGTATATAGATGCATATAGGAGATCATATTTAAATTTCTGTATCATGTTTAATCTCTGTAATCATTTTTATTAATTTTTGTTTATTTTCGTAAAAAAAATTCAAAAAATCCAAAAATAATCATGCATTGCATACATATGTGTTATTCAAATACCCATCTGCCTTAGGTTGTCCTCTAATTTAAATTTCAAGCATGATCATATAAATCCCATGGAGTTTTAAATGTTTTGGCCTTATCTATATTTGATTTTTGTGGAACATGAGCTAGCAAATATAATTGAGCATATATGATTGAGCTAAAGTATGATTGAAGTCCTAAAAACATGACCTTGTGAGAATGTTTAGCCTTATTTGAAATCTTTTGCTCAATTGTGTGAATTACTCTCCTTGTGTTGCTACCTCTTGGCATTGACTGCAATATCTATTTTTCAAGACCGACTCACATGCTTGTTGCTTGCGGAGTTTATCTTTATATTTTTAGTCTTTTGTTTGAATTTGTGAATATATATTTAGTGAAATAAGGTGGCAATGGTTGATGCACTTAGTAACCGGGTCTACGCATGACACATATGGGTATGATTCGCGCAAAACGGTATTGGAAACTATCCACTAGGAAAGAAAGCTTGATCATTGAGTAACCAGGTTCATTCATGACACCCATGTTTGCAACTTGCGTCAAAAGATGTTCAGGTGGACTTCATATTAAAAGGTTGAGGTGTTGATAGACCGGGGCCATTCATGACACCCGTGTTTGCGCCTCGCCTAAGGAAAGCACCAAGACAAGAAAATAAATAGAAAGAAAAAAAAAAGAAAAGAAACAAAAGAAAAAATGTCACATTTTGTTTATTTTCTTCATTGTGTCCCGCAAGTAATGACATTTCGGTGGAGATTTTGTGATATTTTGGTCAATGTCTATGAGCTTAGTGCATTTTGGATTGAGTTGTGAGTTGTACCTTAAAGCGTAAACACATGAGTGAAACACATATTTCTGGTGAGGTTCGATGATGTCTACTTCTAAGCTTTGATCACTGGAATACATGCTATGACATTTGTTTGATTGGCTTATGTTTTCACTTGCTATGATGTTGCTTTTTGATGAGGTTGAAACTTGAAGGAATTTCCTGTGGGATGCGTTGATTCATGTTCATTCTATCATTGCTTGAGGACAAGCAAAGGTTAAGTGTGGGGGAGTTTGATATCATGCATTTAGATAGGCATAGTAGGTTGCATTTAGCTTAGTTAAGATGCATTTCATGCATGGATTAAGTACAATTTGCATATTTGCTCTTTATGTTGGGGGAGTCGGAATCTACACACTTTTATTGATTATTTCAGGTAATCGTAGATCCGATTAGGAGACATGGGTTGATAACGCATTAGATGAGAATGTCTAGTTGATCGAAGAAGCTTACATGAAGATCTCAAGAGGTCCTGAGAAGAAGAAGCGAACATAAACGAAGAACAAGTCTTCAGAAGTTGTCGCCAGACATGCTGAACTTGTTTTGCATTTTCTGGAGGCCTCGGTTGTCCGATTGACTATTATGACCATGCGTTGGAAAGCTCTTTCAGATAGCTACAACTTTTCTGTTGACAACAAGAGCAAATTCGATACTAATTTTCCGTGAAAGACCAATGCAGCGGCCGCAGCATATATGCCGCAGCCGCCGCCAGTACGGACGCTGCGGGATAAGGAAGAGAAGCCGCGGCCGCAGCACGGGTTGCCAGCGCGATGCCGTTTCGTCTAAAATTCCCTAGTTTTTATGTTGTGTGTTTTGTGGCCGACTTAGATCTATTATAAGGCTGAATTTATGTAGTTTTGGGACTACTTCTATGCTATTATTACGTTCATCAGACACTTTAGAGATTTGAGCGATGTCTTCCATGAGGAACTAAACTCATCTATTCTGCTTGCAATTTGAAGCTTTATTTGGATTGATTGTGAGTTTCTAATTCTCGTTCCTTGTTTCCTATATTTGAATGCTTCAACTTCTTCATGCTTGATTGTTTATTGAATTGTTCTATCTTGCCTGATCAACTTGTTAGATCAATTCAATCGCTAACGTTTTGTAGATTCCTGATTGTTAACCTTAACCTAAATAGCAAACTTGTTCCTTTAGGGCTGATTGAACTAATTGAATAAGTAGGAAGTTGGATGTGTTGTTAAATCTCTCTTTAGGGACTGCAAATAACTTGGTTAATCTCTGAACTTAAAGCTATCAATTGGGTTAAATCCTTCCTTAGGGAATGTTCGATTGATAAGGGTTTCTAGGACTGATTGGACTAGTAACTATATTAGGTCGGGACAAGGGCATTCATAGGAAACCTAATAGGACGAGAAGAAGTTACAAGGATCACTTCAACCAAATAAAGTGGAAAATTGTAGGTAGAATTGCTTCTCATAATTGTCTAAACCAAAATCATTTACTCTTGCTTTCTTCAATCCGCTTTGATAAAAGGCGGAACTTACACACTTAAAAACCCCCCAATTTGGTTACTTTAATTGACATCTAAACCACACTTGAGTCATAAACTTCTCTGTGGATCGACCTCTCACTTATTGCTATACTAGTTATAAATTTGAGTTTACTTTGACGGATCAACGACAGGTTTTCCCTCCGTCAATCATCTAACCAATAATAATTTAGTCTTAATCAATTACTTAATTTTAATCTATCTAATCTAATTCAATTAATTCCAAATTTAATTTTCTAATCACGCTCATGTCCATCTTTAATTAAAAATAATATCCATCTTTAATTAAACATAATAATTGATGGAACTTACCCTAAATTTTTGGCTTAGATTTAAAATTTTCTCACTAATCAAATTTTTTTTTTTCAAACAATTTTTTATATATACAAATTAAGGTCTAACCATCTTGAATGAATTATTTCATCTATCTAGCATAAACCAATTCTCATTAATGATTAATCATTGATATTTAATCAATCTTCTATCTACATAATTTCTAAAACTTTATACTCCAAATAAAAAAACACGATTAAATCTTATCAACCAATTAAAAAAAAAATCAAATCATTTACGTCGAGATAATTTGAACGTAAAAGGCAAGATTAAACTAAAAAAATCTTTCGGATGGAACCTAATTAAATATGAACAAAAAAAGCAAGAATATTTATTTTAATTTTATTTAAAGTTCCAATGTTCAAATCTTTAATTCTTAACCGTTTGCCTAATAAATAAAATAGTTGTTATTTGTCTTTATCCATTTCTAAACAACTTTGATGTGATTTGATTAGAAAATATTTTTGAAACCATTATTTTCTGTGTTTTTTGTGCACATATGAGTAAACTCTTTTCTAAATATATACATCTTGAACACTTTTTTAACTCACGGATAATCTACTTTGCAAGCTATAAACTCTAATTTTAGATTTTTTATTTAGCTATACTTACAACTACAGTGTGATTTTTTTTTATTTATCTCTTTGGCCATGTTTCGTTCTTTTGCATGAGTAGATAAGAAATCAATTTTCCCTTAAAATGATGAGTTTGTTTGGTTGTTATAATCTTAAGTAGATAAGAATAAATTAATAAAAAAAATATAACTAAAAAATGATTTAATCCATAATTACTTATCAATTTATATCATAAAAAATGTTGTTAATAAAAAGAATTCTTTTTTTGTCATATAGAATCTTCTTATTCAATGGTTATCATTTGATACATTGTATACTTGATTTATATTTTTAAAGAAATGGTTGTTAATTTTTTTATATTTTTAAATGGTGTTTTCACATGATAATTGTGAATGTTTTACTTGAATAAACTTGGTCTTTAGACCTCTTTTATAATCCCAAACATATCGACATTAAAATGATGTGACAAATACTTTAAAAATTATAGACATGCATTTTTTTTAAAAGGAAAAAATTTGGCTAAGGGGATTAAGCCAAGAGCATCCTTATGGATGGAACTACGAAGCAGAGAATCGTCAGGAGCGATTGAACTGTGGAGAGCATAGGTCAGATGCGATAAGCAATCTGCTACCTGGTTAGCCTCCCGATAGACATGATGAATCTCGACAGAAACGAAGAACCTAGCGAGACTAGACTGTTCGAGACAATCATTTCAGAGTCTCCAGTAGGCTTCACAATACCTTTAAGACTGTTTATTATGGTGAGGTTGTCACCTTCAATTTCAATGGTTGTTAGGTTCAGTTCTCGGGCTGCTGAATTCCATACCATAGTCCAAGGCATTCGGAATTAGCAACCGAAGAAGCAGGGCAAGGCCCTGAGCCATAGAAAACTGGATATCCCCTACAATTACGGATGATGAAGCCATAGGATCCTGAGTTACTATTTGAGAGAGCGCCATCAAAATTGAGCTTAAAAGCTCCCGGCTTTGGTGGTTTCGATCTCGCTTGTTTTCGTTTGTTTGTTGTTGATTTACTCGTAAGTTTTGGTGTTTGAAGCCCATCGTGGTCCTCACTGGTTTTGGTAGAATTCCACATGATCATTTGTTCTTTGGTGAATGTAACAATGCTTCTGTAGTCCGGTTTTATGTTTTCGAATAGTACTTTGTTTCTAAAAAAACAAACGGCCCACCAAATAAACGCTAATTTAGCAAAGCGCGGGAGGCCTAGTGCTTCTTTAGTGTTGTTGATGATTTGGTTTAGATCCAATCTGTCCACAAAGTAGTTGTTTAACTTGATGAAAATTGTTGGGTCTATTGATAGTATGGTTTCACGTGTAATCGGACAGCTCCAGAGTAGGTGTTGTAAGTCTTCGTAAGCACTGTCACATTGTGGGCAGTTCGTTGGTATACCCAAACGGCGGGAAGTGAGCTTAACTGCAGTGGGTACCCATTTTTGGTGATTTTCCAAAGAAAAGCTTTTACTTTTGGTGATGCGTCAAGATACCATATCCATCTGACATCGGAACGTTGGTGATGTTTCATATAGTTTATCATATCAATAGCTGACTTGGTGGAGAACCAACCATTCTTGCTCCATTTCCAATATAATCTATCAAGGCGAATATTTTTAGGTATAGGTGTTTGTCCTAAGGAGTCTTTTACTTCATTTGGTAGTATACCATGAGTAGTGTCATATAAATTCTCGTGATCCTAGGATTTATCTGGTTTTAGGAGTTCTGAAACTCTAATGTTTATATTTATCGGCTAGATTGAAGCGGCCATGTCGGTAAGAGGACCATTCCTAAACCAGTGGTCAGTCCAAAATTTTATATCATTCCCATTACCAATCGACCAGCGTATGCCATCTTTAAATAATGGTATTAAATTAGTAAGTTGTGTCCATTGCCAGGACGAGTCCCCGCTTCTGGCGTAGTGTAAGATGTCTTGCTGTTTTAGGTATTTGTCTTTAATTATTGTTACCCATGGGTTGTTTGGTTCTGCAAGGATTTTCCATAGCAATTTGAGTTGTAGTGCCTTGTTCATATCTTTTGATTTGCGGAGACGAAGACCTCCATCCTCTTTAGCCTTATAGATTTCAAACCAACTTATGAGCGGTTTATGCTTTGGACCCTTATTCCATAGGAAGTTTCTGTTTATTTTGTCAAGTTCTGTGTGGATAGCCTTAGGGAGCATGAAGCATTGCATTATGTTGAGTGGTTTTGCTGATAGTGTGGATTTAATGAGTGTGCATCTCCCAGCTTGGGATAGGCCATTAGCTTTCCATCGATTTAGTTGTGCTTTTGTGTTGATAATGAGTTCCGTAAAGTCTTCTTTTGTTGTTCGTCTATTTATTATGGGGCATCCAAGATAGGTTCCCATACTTGCTGTGTAGGCAATTTGTAATTCATTGCGGTTAAGGTTCTTCTGACTAGTGGCAACGTTGGCAGATGTTTGGAAATGCGATTTATGCCTGTTCACTCGTTGCCCTGAAATAGATGAGTATTCTGTTAGAATGTTGTTTATTTGGTTACAGGTTGTGTTTGTAGCTGAGGCAAAGATGACTATATCATCAGCGAATGTAAGGAAGGGGATTTTGGTTCCAGAACGCGTAATTTTGATTCATAGATGACTCTGGGGTTTGGCAAATTCCTGTTGTAGCCCCCTCGCTAGGATCTCAGATACGAGGAGGAACAGATAAGGGGATAAAGGGTCTCCCGATCGAAGGCCCCGTTGCGGTGTAAATAGATAAGTTGGTTCGTTGTTATCCAGGACCGAGTATGTTACTGTTGTTATGCACTCCTTTATGCATCCAGAAAATTGATCAGAGAAGCCAAATTTGTCTAGAACTGAAAGAAAGAAATCCCAGTCCACTAGATCAAAGGCTTTTTCCATGTCTAGTTTCACTGCCATCCATCGAGACTTGTAACGACCCAGAATTATGATTTCCGGGTTACGTTTCAAGGGATGAAACCCCTTGTTCGGATCTTGCAATCCATGTACGGGTCGAGGTTTCAAACTCATTTTAAGATTAGTAGAAAGAGGGATTTCAAACCCTAAAAAACCTCGAAGGGCCGTTGGGTACCCTTAACCTGTCCTAAGACTATGTCGCGGAATCCATTTCAAACGAAAGTAAAGCGGAAGCAAAGTAAAGATACAAGTGTCACGGCAGAGTCGGTCAAAACCAAATCATGAGTGGGTAATTACCATTTTCCTAAGTTAGTATATTAGCCAGATTCTTCGATTCGCCAAAAGAGAACCCCGTCATATAGACATAGAGCACTCAAAATCTGCAGAAAATACCTTAAAAAAAAGAACGGGGAAAGGAGTCAGATCTAGCCACTCATGAGGGACCGGCAGTCCTCGCTGAGGCCACATAGTATGTGCTATACCTAATAAAGATGCTCTAATGCAGTATGAAAGTAAAAAACACTAGCATGCTCCTAGTTATAATAATGTATAAAAAAAATACTATAAAGGGCCCAAGACAATGCTAAGTGGCATATCCGTCTCCTACCTCTGCACCCTTTCCCGTTAGTGCAGAGATTGGCCAGTTCGGTGCTATAGCATAGCAATTTCCTCGTGGTGGTGCACAAACCACGACATCATCATATCATATCATCTCATCGCTTGCCCGATGGTGCTGGGCTATCATATCATGCTCATATAGACTCGATTGACTCAGGGTACCCGATGAGGCTGGGCTACCCTATGACCCTAGCAAAGACTCTAGGACTATCACATATAACGGCCGTTCTGTTTCAAACACACATTGTAACCACATGCTCAGTTCAATGCAATCCTAGCATGATACTACATGGCAGGCTTTTATGCATATGCAACACCTAGCATAAAATGCAACAACAGGCATGAATGTCCAACCTGAGTAAGCCCCCTAGGGAACTTACCTGAAGATGCAGAACAACAAGATAACACAAGCAAGGGCCCAAATTGCAAGTCCAAAGCAATACACACCTATCATCAAGCCATTTCCATAAGCTACCGAACCAGCATTCATACACACGAAACGCAAGTTCTCCACATATTCAAAACCAACCGACAGTAAAACCGTTTTCCAAAACCTTTCCGATACGATCAACATCAACTAAAATCATTTACTTCCAATCAAACCCACTGATAAAATCGTACTAACAATATCTTCCAAACACTTAAATCCCAAGTTAGGTCAACTCAGAAAATCAAGTAGTTCTTTTAAAATCGTACTTAGCCAAATCCCGACATTAAACATCTAAACCTTAAAACATATCTCGAAATCATATCATAGAAATAATTCCGGCATTTTCATTCTAAACCCTCATATTTAAATCAAGACAAACACTTATCCCAATAATAACACCTTTTTAAAATAATTCATGATATAAAACAATTTCAGAAATTTATTCTCATAAAATCAGATTTATCATAACAATAATATTAATAGTAATAATAATAAGCAAATACCATCATATAGAATCACAAGTATATTATTGTTATATCACATATTATAACCAAGATAATGAGTTGAAATAAAACAACCAACAGGCCCAGTCCCGTAACCCGAATAGAAGCCCAAACTGAAAGACAAAACCCAGCCCAAAACTGAAACAAATGACCCAACCCGGAACAGAAAACCGGATCCCTCTCTCTCCCAACCTGGATACCCACACACTCAATATAAGATACCCGGAAAGCTGGAAGTGGATCTGGCCCACCAGAGGCCCAAACCCGAGACGCGTCTCCCTTCCCAGTTGAAGAACAAAGCTCTCTGTTCAATCGATGGCGGAACGAAGGAAGGAGAAGAAGGAAACCTAGGTTCCGGCGGCAACCTTTCCGACCAAGACTCACTCAACCTGACCGAAATCCAATTTCGACCAGAACCAATCCCAAAAGAACTGAAACAAGAGGAAAGAGGAAAAAGGGAAAGAAAGCTCACCGAGGGGGTCGGATTCTTCACCGGAAAATTCTGTCGGAGCTCTGTCTGGCTTCTCTGGTGGTAGGTTGTCACCGGAATCGGCCGCTGGGTTTGGAAGAACGCAGGGAACGACGACGTCGTGGGGGCTGCTCGACAGCTCCGGCTAACCTGGGACCTCCCGGGAACTCGTCGATGTCGGGGAGGATATTGATGATGCTCGATCCAGAAGGATGAGCTGTTGTTGCTTGGAAACGGAGGAGAAGGAAGAAGTTGTTGGCGATGCTCGGAATTGGAACAAAACGGAAGGAGGTTGCTATGGCGGCAGTGGATCTAAGGTCCGAGGGTGGTGGTGCTCTTTCTGGGTTGATTTGGTGAAAGAAAAGGAGGGGATGAGAGGGATTTGGTGTTGCAATATTTTTGGGTTGCTCTTGGTGATTCCTCTGCAGAGGAGGGAAACGAGAGAGAGAGAGAGAGAGAGAGAGAGAGAGAGAGAGAGAATGGGTTCCAATTAAAAGAAGACAAAGAGAGTCCTTGGCAGGGCTGCAGATTGGCTTGGGAGGTGCAGTGCCCTTTGCCAGAAATGGGGCAGTAGTTGTGCGAGTAGAGAGGAGGGTGAGGTGTGGTTTAGCCTTAAATGGAAAGAAGAAGACCAAGCTGGCATGTGAATCTGCAGCTTCGGATTTGAAGCAGGGAGGGAGGAGAAAAGAAGTAAGAATGGTCCCCATTAGTACCAATTAAAATTTACCCGGAAACAAATCTCGAAATCCGTTCTCTCGACGTTATCCCGACTCATTTAAAATATTAATCAAAATTTCAGATTCGAAAGAAAATAATGAAACCCAACATAATTTCCAAATCTCGAAGTAAGAAGGCGGAACTAAAATCCGTCGGAATTAAAATCCAAGTTCTAAAACGATGCCGGAAGGTTTTTTTAAATATTTAGAATAAAACCAATAGCTCAAGGACGGAAATTCCAAACCTCCAAAATCTTAGAAATCGAGATGATTATAAATCCCTATTTAAATAATTTAATATTCTAAAATTTCCCGGTCTTTACATCATCCATCTCTAAAAACAAGTCTCGTCCCCGAGACTAAAATCACTCTAAAACATGGTTATGAAGTTTTAAATTGGTGAGTCCAAGGATCATGCCATTGATTCTGTAAGCATCTTATAGGGGCCCGTATGAGATCCTCACAGCACCCTTGACGTGATCATAACATTCCAAATTGGTCGTAGCAAGTATGTGATATGGGCCCCTATCACACCCTTACCCCGACCTTTCGGCCACATCATAACTCGAAAAGCAATCACAGCGTCTCTACTGGGTCTTAGCAAGCATTCTATATGCGCCCCTATAAAATGCTTGTATTCACTTCGTGAGGCGTTATAATATAAGCTCGGGTGCGAAAATTCTCAAAAAGGGATTCCGCAATTGGAAAAGATTGGCCTTAAAATCGTTGAAATTCTCGGTAACGTTTATTCTTTAAAATTTCAAGTAATTCCTTTTCAAACCGCTCGAAATCTTCAAATAAGACGTTTAACCAAGCAACTTTACACCAAAACAAGTAAAATCGTTTCGATCAAAATTTCGTCAAAATCCTCAAACACCAAATCAGTTTCCCGCATAACAATCAATCAAATTCAGAAGCTCGGAGGTGGAATCCTCCACCTCTAAGGGCTAATCCCATATTCTCTTCCTAGTTTCTAGATCATGCAACATCATTCACAACTCAATAGGTACTATAGCCAAAAGTCTCGTTCAACTCTTAATATCACCAACCACCTCTCATATGGCAGATCTCAACATCAATCATGATAATCTCAACCAATCGACATCTCAACCTCAAAACATGTTTTCACATCACATAAATCATACCATTCTTTCAAAATACGTCAAGAGCAATAACAAGATCTCAGCATCATATCACGAGTCATAAAGCATATCTATATCATACTGAAGGCATCACAAGTGCATAATCGAATTCTCATAACTTATCACGCAAGCACACATGTCAAGAGATCAATGGGTTAAGTGTCATGGAGTTAGTACGTCAGTACACATCAAGTCTTACAATTGCATATCAATATCGCAATACAAGTAGAACCAGTCATAACGGAATTTCATCGTAAGGACAACAAACTAAAACTGATTGACAACACATTAACACAACAAGGTCATGCTATCAAGATTCAGAAAGGAAGATCAAGCAGTATAGAAATCATCCAAATGTCAACATGCTCCAAAAGACACCACCTTAGCTCATCACAATATCAAATGACGATCAGTTAGTAACCAGTCACCGTTATCTCATGTATACAATTCATGTTCATACTTCAAGTCATATTCATCATTTAACATATTGATAATCATGCTTGTCAACCATATAATACAACATCATGCTTTCACATAATAACACATCATTATCTCGCATATCCTATTGCAACACATCCTAACATGCTTCTAAAACAACATAACAGGATAGCAAAGCATCAATATATCATGATAGCACCTGTCACTTTCAACTAGATTCCAATATTGCATATTAACATGTGATATCATTCTTTATCAGATTCATCATGGTTGTTATCTAACATCATGCCAACACATTTTAGTAGATCACATAAGCAATAAAATCCTCACATCATCACCACTCAAAATAAAATGCAATCCCCGCTCGCCCGATTCCAATTCCCAAGTCAAGGCCCGCCTCATCTAGACTCACCAACATCAACTCAGATAACATCCTCTAAAAGAAGTCACAATTCATTTCGATACTCCAATCTCGCCCCTCATTCCACCAAGCACTCTCACTAGCCATCCACCTCTAAGAACCCAACCCCCATCTCTAACTTCACACACGAGTGCCCTCTCACACTATATCCTCAATATTCACGAGCCCTTCCTTACACTCCTCGTACTACCCGAAGCATCACAAGCATCATCTAGAAGCTCATCAGAACCACCCACTTTGCCTCCTATAAATCACAAAGCTCACTCAGTCTTACCTAAGCCAACATCCCTTTCTCGCGACTCATCTCCTAATACCATCGATCATCCCAACCGCCTAAAATTCTTTCACCACTCTCCAACCACGCCACCAAATGAACTCACCCACAGGTTTAAGGAAGAAGGAATCATGAAAATCATCAAGCATAAGGTCTAAATCATATCAACTAGCATTATCAACCTAACATCATAGGTTCAACAAGTCTCAGTCTATCATCATGCTCAATAATCATTGCAAACATCATATATGAACATAATCAAGTCAAGCTAGCATGTTGCATTATAACCTTATCAGATACAATTCAGGCTTCTTAGCATATGTAGTTCACATTTTACAGGCAAGAGAATTCAAATCATGCTTAGCAACTTAACGTAGCAACATGTCAAGACATCATGGTACATGAGATCTACAAGTCATGAAATCATATCATCATAGACAGTAGGCAATCAGGCAACAGTCATCATCAAGTTAGCGCATCAACACATAAATCTCATCGCTAGGTCAGTGCAACAAATTCGAAAGGATTAGCAATTCGAATGGAGAACACTCTTGCTTGAAAGTCATATCGTACTCAGTAACCGTAATTCTCGAGGCATTCCCATCCCGCCGACGTCATTGATCCTAAGGCTCGTGGGTTATGGGCCCATGGTTCTGCCACACTACTGTACCGCTGCCCAACTTCCCACTTCCACTCTCATTCGGTCGCTTGTCAAATGTATCGTGTAGGAGTCCAAGTTAGTAGAGGTAGGGGAGGGACACGAGAAGTCAACCCAAATTCCTTTCGGAGACAAACACGGGCCACGACTAAAGACGAAAATACTAGAGACAAGACCCTGACCCGAGAATAGCAACACACCCTTATGGAGGTCTATTAGGTTGCAATTATGACAAGTAGACACAAATTCATCATGGGGCATATCAATCATTTTAATCCACACGAACATGTACCTATCTCGAGGAGCACGACATATATATTCATTCCAAAAAGACATATTCAAGTGCTACACGGATGCATGCGAGACAAGATAGTAGTCCATTATCCATGAAAGTAGATATGCTTAGCAACTTAAGCAAGATATGCGGGATTTAATGGGCATCACAATTATCACATATATGAACAATGCACGAGCTTAGTGTATGCATCATACGAGAACATATAGGAGCAACATAGTAACTATCTCATTTGGCACAATGATCATATAATAGGTCAGGCATGGAACGTAATCATATGACGGGATACATTTAGAAAGGATGAGTCCTACATGATACTAACGATACATGATGTGATACAAGCATAGTCATGAGTCATTTAAAGAGTTCAACATAATATTTAGGATAGCAAGAGGAAAATCACAGAGTAACAAGAATGACATCACGAGCGACAATCATAATCATGCTAGGAATGAACCATCATAGGACACATTTAATGATACGATAGTTATCACATCATAGAACAAGTACAACACGTGATTATTTAGCGGGTCGTATTGGAAATCATAAGCCCTATAGGACACTACTGGCATATATCGAACACGAGCACAATCAAGGCAATTCGACCAAATTCATCCTAACATTCACGTGTTATGCGTATGTAAAATCATGGAAGAACGTGGTGTGTGATCATGCAATGTGCCAAGTGTTACATTCATGCAAGTGCGAGATGATAAAACAGAGTAATAGGGAAACACTACCGAGAGGTAACATGTAAGCATGCCAAGATAACCATCATGAAAAGCAAGTCGCTCATTGAATTCAACATCAGTCTAATCATGAGTAAAACACCTAAGATGATATAAAAGGGGAGAATCACACTATCAGGGACCTAGCTCAAGAGAAAATCAGCAACAACGTAGGCAAGATACAAGTTCGCACAAGTCACAACCGAGGATCCTACATGATGCTAAAAGCTCAATATAACGTACGATACATGCATGCAACTAATCATGACGACGCGTAAGAAATCACTCAATTATATTCCACGATATAGAAGCAAGAGAAAAGTTAAACGATGCATAATACGAGTCTAAGTAATGGGCAATATGATTAGAATACGGGGCATGAGTGCAGATCAACACATACTGGGATGAAACATGCATTTTCCAAGACTCAATTATACCACATATTCTCCATTCAACACAAGTAACACACAACAATATTATGTGCAAAATAATCAGCAATAGCTAATCTGGCAAATACAAAATAGATGGGCATGATATGGATTCTTGTCACAAAAAGGATAATAAGCATCGACATGTCGTCATCCAACATGCTAAGGCAATAATCTACAAGCATTCCTACAAAGAGGAGTTGATCACACTATCATGAACCTAATCTAGGAGGAAATAATGATCATGTAGGTTCATATCATATGGTTCATGCTTCCAATCATTCATACGATCAATAAGCCAAGTAAACATCCTATAACAACATACAGTCATGATAGAGGGCAAGACATAACACGAGACTTGAGCAATGTAACTAACCACAACATGAGCTTACACAATAAAACTATGACAGAAAGCAAGGCATAACAAGAGCAGCTTCTTACTAATGATCATTTACAAGGTACATGCGGAAGATTACAAAATCATGTCATTCAATTCAGAGAGAGTCACCATTAAAACAAGACAGAGATCCCTAAGGGCAACCATTGACCTTCCCTAGCTGACTCATCACCCCTCTTTCCCGTGGGAGTTTGGTACGACTCTTTGTGGTAAGAAAACACTACTGATCATCATAAGAATGAAGAAAGACAGTCCCATGACAACTTACTCTTGACTCAAAATGCCATCAAGAACCACCTTCCAATACTCACTCAGACAACCTTCATATCCATACATGATTCTCGACACAATGTGGTTACCAACCCAATTCCCCGTGGAAGACACTGAGATCCAAAGAAAGGCTAGATAGAGCCGTTAAGGGGTTAACATAGTGGAAGGGGTTGTTCCAGACAAGCTGGGTTTGACTACACATAAACAAGGGTACTCCCACTATCCCGTTTGCACAGATAAGTCAATACACATTTAATTGTTAGGCATACCAATAAGACTTTAGCATATCAAGCACTCAACATAGAATCAGTCAATGAAAATTATAATGATCTCCTTCAAGGAAGAACGTGCTTAGACTCAATATATAAAGCACACCAAGCTATCTAATGTCGCTCTTCGAGGAGCGACTGATCGGAGGGGCAAAAACGTCGTGACCCTACCTAACTCGCCACTCCAACCACCTTGGTGCAATCTCCTTGGAGTCTTCCGGACCCTCTGTAAAGAGCAAGCTAGTATTTTGCCTACCTTTCCCAAATACACCCAATAGGGGTGGTCTAGCGCCTTTACTACCCACTTGCGTCCCCGTTTGGTCGGTTTTGCTCTTTTATTACAAGTCAAGTTCATTACTTAGTCCAATTTTGGTTAGGCATCTTAAGTTCATTTTGCCCTTCTTAAAATCCTTTCAAATCCTTTGAAATTCATTGGCGGTTTTCCAAAACATACAATCAACCCTTGGGTACCCGAATTGCACAACCTCGGCCCTGATATCAACTTTGTAACGACCCAGAATTATGATTTCCGGGTTACGTTTCAAGGGATGAAACCCCTTGTTCGGATCTTGCAGTCCAGGTACGGGTCGAGGTTTCAAACTCATTTTAAGATTAGTAGAAAGAGGGATTTCAAACCCTAAAAACCTCGAAGGGCCGTTGGGTACCCTTAATCTGTCCTAAGACTAAGTCGCGGAATCCATTTCAAACGGAAGTAAAGCGGAAGCAAAGTAAAGATACAAGTGCCACAGCAGAGTCGGTCAAAACCAAATCATGAGTGGGTAATTACAATTTTACTAAGTTAGTATATTAGCCAGATTCTTCGATTCGCCAAAAGGGAACCCCGTCATATAGACATCGAGCACTCAAAATCTGCAGAAAATACCTTAAAAAAATCGGGGAAAGGAGTCAGATCGAGCCACTCATGCGGGACCAGCAGCCCTCGCTGAGGCCACATAGTATGTGCTATACCTAATAAAGATGCTCTAATGCGGTACGAAAGTAAAAAACACTAGCATGCTCCTAGTTATAATAATGTATAAAAATACTGTAAAGGGCCCAAGACAATGCCAAGTGGCATATCCCTCTCCTACCTCTGCACCCCTTCCCGTTAGTGTAGATACTGGTTAGTTCGGTGCTATAGCATAGCAATTTCCTCGTGGTGGTGCACAAACCACGACCTCATCATATCATATCATCTCATCGCTTGCCCGATGGTGCTGGGCTATCATATCATGCTCATATAGACTCGATTTACTCAGGGTACCCGATGAGGCTGGGCTACCCTATGACCCTAGCAAAGACTCTGGGACTATCACAAATAACAGCCGTTCTGTTTCAAACACACGTAGTAACCACATGCTCAATTCAATGCAGTCCTAGCATGATACTAAATGGCATGCGTTTATGCATATGCAACACCTAACATAAAATGCAACAACAGGCATGAATGTCCAACCTGAGTAAGCCCCCTAGGGAACTGACCTGAAGATGCAGAACATCAAGATAACACAAGCAAGAGCCCAAATTGCAAGTCCAAAGTAGTCCAAAGCAATACACACCTATCATCAAGCCATTTCCATAAGCTACCGAACCAGCATTCATACACACGAAACCCAAGTTCTCAACATATTCAAAACCAACCGACAGTAAAACCGTTTTCCAAAACCTTTCCGATACGATCAACATCAACCAAAATCATTTACTTCCAATCAAACCCATTGATAAAATCGTACCAAAAATACCTTCCAAACACTTAAATACAAAGTTAGGTCAACTCAGATAATGAGTTGAAATCAAACAACCAACAGGCCCAGTCCCGTAACCCGAATAGAAGCCCAAACTGAAAGACAAAACCCAGCCTAGAACCGAAACAAATGACCCAACCCGGAACAGAAAACCGGACCCCTCTCTCTCCCAACCCGGATACCCACACACTCAATATAAGATACCCGGAAAGCTGGAAGTGTATCTGGCCCACCAGAGGCCCAAACCCGAGACGCGTCTGCTTTCCCAGTTGAAGTACAGAGCTTTCTGTTCAATCGATGACGAAACGAAGGAAGGAGAAGAAGGAAACCCAGGTTCCGGCGATAACCTTTCCGACCAAGACTCGCTCAACCTGACCGACATCCAATTTCGACCAGAACCAACCCCAAAAGAACTGAAATAAGAGGAAAGAGGAAGAAGAGAAAGAAAGCTCACCGAGGGGGTCGAATTCTTCACCGAAAAATTCTGTCGAAGCTCCGTCTGGCTTCTCTGGTGGTGGGTTGTCACTGGAATCGGCCGCTGGGTTTGGAAGAATGCAGGGAACGACGTCATCGTGGGGGCTGCTCGACGGCTCCGGCTCACCTGGGAGCTCCTGGGCACTCGTCGATGTCGGGGAGGATATTGATGATGCTCGATCCAGAAGGAGGAGCTGTTGTTGCTTGGAAACGGAGGAGAAGGAAGAAGCTGTTAGCGATGCTTGGAATCGGAACAAAACGGAAGGAGGTTGCTATGGCGACAGTGGATCTAAGGTCCGAGGGTGGTGGTGCTCTTTCTGGGTTGAGTTGGTGAAAGAAAAGGAGGGGATGAGAGGGATTTGGTGTTGCAATGTTTGTGGGTTGCTCCTGGTCATTCCTCTGCAGAGGAGGGAAACGAGAGAGAGACAATGGGTTCTAATTAAAAGAAGACAAAGAGAGTCCTTGGCAGGGCTGCAGATTGGCGTGGGAGATGTAGTGCCCTTTGCCGTAAATGGGGAAGCAGTGGTGCGAGTAGAGAGGAGGGTGAGGTGTGGTTTAGCCTTAAATGGAAAGAAGAAGACCAAGTTGGCATGTGAATCTACAGCTTCGGATTTGAAGCATGGAGGGAGGAGAAAAGAAGTAAGAATGGTCCCCATTGGTACCAATTAAAATTTACCCGGAAACAAATCTCAAAATCCGTTCTCTCGACGTTATCCCGACTCGTTTAAAATATTAATCAAAATTTCAGATTCGAAACAAAATAATGAAACCCAACATAATTTCCAAATCTCGAAGTAAGAAGGCGGAACTAAAATCCGTCAGAATTAAAATCCAAGTTCTAAAACGATGCCGGAAGGTTTTTAAAATATTTAGAATAAAACCAATAGCTCAAGGACGGAAATTCCAAACCTCCCAAATCTTAGAAGTCGAGATGATTATAAATCACTATTTAAATAATTTAATATTCTAAAATTTCCCGGTCTTTACAAGACTTTCCTTTTTTCTTTGAGAATGAGTGAAAATTTTCATTTGTTGTTAGTATGTTATCTTGTATTGACCTTCCTGTAATGAATGCACTTTGGAGTGAGTTAGTTATTTTAGGGATAATTTTCTTCAATCTAGTAGCTAGAATTTTAGAAATGATCTTGTACGTTGTTGAGCATAGACTTATTGGCCTATAGTGGGATGTTGTAGTCGGGTTATCACATTTTGGTATTAAAGCTATAAAGGTGTGGTTTGTTTGTTTAAGAATTCTTCCACTAAGGAAAAAGCTTTTAACCGCCTTAATGACCGAAGGTTCCACTATTGGCCAGTATTTTTTAAAAAAGCCAGCAGGGAAACCGTCAGGGCCATGCGATTTATTGTTTGCCATGCTAAAGACAACGTTTTTAACTTCGGAGTTTGAGATTGGTCTTGTTAACCAGTCGTTGTCCTCCATTGTGATCTCTCTGCCAATGTTATTAAGTAGATTACTAGAAAATTGTGTCCTGGGCTGTTGGGAGTATCGATTTGCAAACTCATTTTTAATTATATCCCGAATTTCTTTTTCATTTGTTATGGATATACTCGATGTTGTTTGGATTGATTTTACTATGCTCTTGTTCCGTCGCCCTGTTGCAATTTTATGGAAGTATTTTCTGTTGGCATCGTTTGATTTTATATGGTTTCTTTTCGCTCTCTGCCCCAGTATTTATGCTGGAACCTTAGAAGTGAGGAATGTTTAATGGATAGCCTTCTTATTTTGGTGTCTAAAATAGAATCATAATTAATGCATATTTTAGATTGTAGTTCTTCTAATTCAGTTTCTAGCTGGTTTATTTGACGTAATATGTTACCAAATGTAACCTTACTCCAAAGTTTGCTCTTTTTTTTGACTTCTTGTAGTTTCTTCGTTAGTTTGTACATGTGCAACCCTGGAACATCTGTTCTCCAGGCATTCCTTACAACCATTTCATAGTCATCTCTTGTAGTCCAAGCCATTTCAAATTTGAAGGGTTGTAGTTTCGGTTTTTGATTGTCCATTAAGTCTAATGTGATTTGTGCATGATCAGATTTTATGAAAGCATGCTTTTTTGTGTGTAAATCCGGGAAAATCCGGAGGAGGTTATGACTTACCATTGCTCTATCCAATTTTTCATAAATATTGTTCGTCCCATGAGAGCGTTTTCTCCAGGTAAAACTATTCCCAGTTGTAGGGGCGTCAAACAAGTTGTGTGTAGTTAGGAAATTATTGAGACGACTTAGCCTTTGAGTGCTTGGTATATTACCTCCTAATTTGTCATAGATTCTAGTATATCGTTTAGGTCTCCCATTATTATTATAGGGTTTTGGATATTTGCTATAATAGATGTGAGGCGTAACCAGAAAGCATCCTTATCCCCCTCGTGGGGTACAGCATAAATAAATAAGATTTCAATTACTATATTTTGAGTGTTGTTTTTATAAGTTGCTTATATTATTCGGTTATCTGAGTATGTTACAGTGAAAGTTTCATTTTGTAACTGAGCTTCCTTCCAAAGAAGGCATATAGCCCCCCCAGAGAAACCGGAGGAGGGGCAGAAGTGCATTCTGTCGAATCCCGGTTTGCGCCAACAAATATCCGGAGGAGGAAGCTGGGCTTTTGTTTCTGCTAGCATTAGTATTTTAATGTGGTGTGTTTTGGTAGTTGATTCTATATGAGTCCATAGGTTTCGCCTTTTCATTCCCTTAACATTCCAATAGCTAAATTTTATTATAACCTTTTTTAGCTGGAGGGGTAAAGAACAGGTTAGGAGTGATTGGAGGGTCCCAAATCGGATGCACAACTAGCAGCCACAGGTCAAGATCAAACCAAATCGAATGTGAAGGCAGACGAGTTGTGTGCAACTGATCAAATGCAAGTTCTTCAAACACAAGGTGGAGGTTCATTGATAACTAATCTTTTGTTTTGGGGTAGAAGCATGTATTCGACTTTGGGAAAACCAATATTGCTTTTAATTTTCCTAGCAAAGACCTGTTGTTGTATGCTGTTGATGAATATGTTTGTGTTGGTTTTGATCAGTTGATTCATTAGCAAGACATATATTTTCATGCATATCAGTTTGATTTCCCCGGTATCTTGTAGAGGGTGATGAATTATAATTACTGCAGAGAGGGAAATCCAGTAACAAAATGAGGAAGTAAAACATTCACAGAATAATGGGAACAAGAGAATGGGGAAAAGGATGGTTATGATGAAATAGTATAAATTGTGTAGAGTGTTGAAAGAGTGAAAAGGGTCATACCAGGTTGGGGAAGATTGAGAAAGAAATAGGTGAGCAAATAGCCAGCCATTGCAGAACCGAGACTGAGCTCGGCAATGAAAAGCTGTCTTGAAGGTGTGGAGATTCCCGATTGAGGAGTTGGTGAATCTGATTCCATATTGTTGGTTGCGGCAATTGTAGAGAGTACCCATTAATCCAGTAGGTGTCACAACAAGATTAAGCATAAAATTGAAGCTAGAATAGGCAGGGACCATAAAGGGCTGCTTAAGCAACAATGGGATATAATACAAGGGCTTGGAAAGCTCAAGATGGGTATAGTTCAACCTAATAGAAAAGCAAAGGCAATCTTCATTAAACTTTAACAAATGAAGGAAGGGTAAAAAGATGTGAAAATGTGTCAGTTGATATAATATAAAGGAGCCCAAATTACTAAGATGTGAAAAGATGTGAAAATTACATTCAATCCATTTACAATTAATAGATGTGATGGTAGGAGCATTCAGGAAATCCCTACTAAGAAAAGCAGGGATTGGCATCATAGGCTTAGATCGTGTGCAACAGCTAGGTGATGATTTCCAATTCAATGGTAGGATAAGTGATGGTGGCAATATACAACTTTGATATATATATATATATATTTGACAGGTTAAATTTACATATGGTTTATCGGGAGGGTGTCCCAAAGGTTTGGTGGGAGGTTATCCTGAGGAGTTTGTGGGAGGTTGTCCCAAAGAGTTTAGGGGGTGAGATTGAGGGGAAGAAATATAACCTGATGGTTATATTCACATAACTTCATCTTCTTTTTCCGATGTTTGTATCCTCGCACCTTCAACCAGATAGCCTTGAGGCCGGACGCCATAAACCCAGAGAAGGAGAGAACTTTGCTACGATTTGAAGGCCATTGATCCTCAAATCGGTGCATGAAATCATCCATACGGAGTTGAGAACACCAACCTTGTAGATGAATCAGGGAGTTCATGTCAATTGATTCAGGAGAGAGAATGCTAGGGCCAAGGAGAAGATTAGGGCTTTTCGATTTTTGAGATTGATCTGAGTAGAATCTTTTCATTTGGGGAAGAAATTGAAGTTGATGTAGAGTTCTCCAAAGGAAGATGAAGATCTGGGTAAGGATTGGGGGTGACGATCAATTCGGGGGCTCGAAGATTGGGGGCGCATGGGTATTTCTGTGAGGCGCGTTCATTTTTTGACATGCATGTTTTTTATAACTTAAGTTAGAGTTGTGTAACAATTATGGATAGAGATAAAAAAAATTATAAGTGCTAAGAAATATTGAATGATTTAGATTTTAATAGTCATTTTATTTTAGCTTTTTCTATGGTTCACTATTTTTTTTTTTTGATAAGGTAATAATTCGAAGGTCAGACATGTCTGACTCATCGAGAGGCCGACAAAGTCGGCAGACGGCGAACCGTCAAATATACAACCTAAAAGACAAACAGAAATACAAACAAGCGAAATGAAACAAGCAGAAAAACTCTAGAATAAGACGACCCAAGAAGATCAACTCCAAAGAAAGATGAGGAAGCCGGCGAAGAATGAAGCCAAGCACCACCGAACAGTGGCCCCGCGGGCCAGCGGTACAGCAGGACTCTATCTCCTGTGAGTAGTGCAGACGAACTCCAAGAAAGCAGAATCCCGGATACGGAGTCGCCCTGAGCGCACCACCTCGACCCCAGCCAGTCCCGACTCAAGACTCCACGCCCCCAACCAAGCAGAAGACCTCCTAGAAACGTCGGAAGCAGAGTCGCACACTACTCGAACAAAACGCCAGCAAGATTTTAGCTAGGAGAAATTTGTCTAGCCCTTGCGGGATTTGGTCAAGCCCTTGCGGGATTTGGTCAAGCCCTTGCGGGATTTGGTCAAACCCTTTTAGGTGGTTTTACTCGGACCTTTACGAGATTTGTTCATAAATATAAGCCAATTCATAAAAGCAATTTTTATTTAATATTTGTAAAAAATAAAATTGGGGTGCTTAGGGCCCAAGGCAGCCTTGGGCCCAAAGGAAGACAAGGTAGGCCCGAACAGCGAACCACCACCGGGCCCAAGGGAACCCAAAAGCACCGCAGTATTTGTAGCGTTGGTCGGAGGCGGCAGAAATGACAGACGACGACGGAAACATCCCCGACCAAAATCTGAGGACAGGAGCCGCCGGCGAACAAGGCGCCACCAGACCGCCAGTATTGAAAGAGAGAGTTGATCGGAGGGAGGTGGCCAGGCCTAACCGCGGGGAAGCAGCGACGGAGGAGAAACCGACGCCACCGCCGAGCGATGAAAACGGAGATGAGCGAGGAGCAGAAGCGGACTCCAGGAACACAGTGAGGGGTTCAGAATCATGATTTGGACAGGAAGAGAAGGAATCGGGGCCATGAATCAAGAAAACCCAAAAGCACCAAATTGATTTTAGCTTTTGATCGACATCCGAAGAAAAATTGGATCTGAGTAACCGCTCGATCTTGTTCATCAACAGGGGCAAGAAATGCCCCAAATCAGTTAGCCGGTCAACTCGCCCACCACCAAACAGTTGAAGGCAGGAACGAGAGGACGAAAACGCCCATGAAATTGGACAATGGTGGCGTCGGAAATCCAAGAGGAACCGACGACAACCCAAGAAAGTTGAGAGGGGGAGTTTATGGCTCCAATTGAACGGAAAACGCCCCTTTAGGGATGATTTAGGGCTGCAAGCAGCGATTTTTAACCCCGAAGGGAGATTTTCAAGCCCCGAAGGGAGTTTTTCAAGCCCCGAAGGGGAGTTTTTCCAAGCCAAGACCTGCAGCAGAGCGAGGAGGTGTCGAGGGCCTACCCTGGTGATGAAGAAGGATGAAACATTGGTTTTCCGACCCGACCCTCTCTCTAGAAAACTAGAGAGAGGTCAGAGCGTTTCTCAAGCACACGTGCCTATTGTATCTTTCTATGGTTCACTATTTTTTATTAGAGCAACGAATAAATTGTATCTAGACTATCCAATAAAACAATATTAGCTCTACATAGTTTTTTTAATTAAAATTTTTTTGTATACCAATACATATTCACTATTGAAGTGGGTACGTACATTTGAAATGGTAAGCCCAAGCCTTAGGCACAGTTACTGTATCTTGAGACGGATGAAGCATTTTTTTTTACTTTTAAGTTTATTACAAGAATATTTCTTTTCTCATTTTTATGCGCTCTCCATCTAAAAATTCTTAAAACTCTATTCACGTAGAGTTTGTATAATATGTAGTTGAACTACAAAATTATTTGGTCTATAATTTATTTACATTTTTATATCCTACCTTAGGCATTTCAAATCTCAAACCCGACCCTGCTAGGAAGGTGAGACATTGACGTTTTGCCACATATATTATATATTGATATACTCCCTAATATAAGCATTATTTTTTTATCCAAATTTATATTAGTTTGTTATATTGTTTACATATTATTATAATAGTACAATATATCTAATATATAATGTAAATAAATTATAGTAATATCATCTATAATATAATATACTTTACAAATCTCGTGCGTTACGCACGGGCACTACGCTAGTAAACTCTTAAAACAGAAGAGTTTTCGCTTATCTGTCGCATTCACCTTAATTCTCTCATTTTCAACTAATCACTTTTTTTTCCTTTTTTCAATTAATTTTCATTTTTAAAATAATCATTGGGTTTAATTCAAAATATTAAATTAATGCATAACGTGTATATATTTGTAAATTTTCATAAATTGTCACAATATATTGAGTCCATCTTGAATGAGTTAATTTTACTCTTCTTCTTATGAGTCTGTTCTTATAAGTTTAATTCAAAATATAAAACCAATATTCTATTTAATTGTATAATATTAAATTATTTTATTATTAAATTTTTATTTTTAAAAAATCGCGTCATGACGCGGTAACTCTACTAGTTGATCTAAATTTTGTTATTTTCCAAGTATGTAGCCTATTAGCTCAAGCGGCAGAGCAATGTGTGTTACACACAAAGATGTAGGTTCGACTCTTACATAGGCTAATATCTTATTTAAAACTAAGTGATCTAAAAAACATTTACTCTCAAATAATCATCCAATCTCAATTAGTGTTTAACAACAAGGTGATCTTCCCCTACACTGTTCAAATTCTTGTAGAATGATGCACACTTCTCTTTAGTTATCTCCTCAAGCTTCCATGATCAGTTTCTTCTTGTTAATAAGTTGTCACTTTCTGCAATATGTATATAGTAGACCTGGGCAAACGCGGGCTGGCCCGCCCGCCCGCCGAGTTAGACAGGCTTGGGTAGAGGGAAAAGCCCACACGGGCCGCTAAGCCCGGCCCGCGCCCGCAGCGGGTACGGGACTGGGTAAACCAATCTACGCCCGTAACGGGTACCCGCTATTTTTTTAATATATATATATTATTATTATTATACAATTTTTTTAATATATATATATATATTATTATTATTATACATGTAATATAAAACAATATGTATACAAAGTATATATACATATGTTAAAAACCTAAAAAAACAGTAACTTTTTATGTATTACGTAGTATTATTTTACCCACAAAACAGTATGTATACAAATATACATATATAAAGTATATATATATATATATATATATATATATATATATATATATATATATATATATATATATATATTATTACTTTACCCAATTACCCTAAAAAAATAGTATGTATACAACATAATACATGTAATAAAAAATAGTAACTTTATATGTAAAAAAAAAAGTAACTATTTATATATATATATATATATATATATATATATATATATATATATATATAAACAGTAACTTTGGTATTTAATAAAAACCTAATTAGTGTATATATAATAAAAATGGTAACTATATATATATGCAATATATATATGTTATAAAAATCTAATTAGTATAGCTCTAATAAGATAAATTAATTAGGTTTGCGGGTACCCGCGGGCTACCCGCGTCCGCATTTGCGGACGGGCTTGGACATGACTTTCAACCCGTTAAGCGGGCTTAGCCCGGCCCGCGCCCGCAACAACGGGACGAATTTTGGGCTAAAGCCCGGCCCAAGCCCGGCCCGCGCCCGCGTTTGCCCAGGTCTAGTATATAGCTATATGGGATTCGAACCCACATCTTGTGCCTAAGCACATTGCTCTACCGATTGAGCTAATAGGCTACAACTTTATAGGAAAAAAAAATCAAAACCAAATAAGAGATCAGTGATGTAACCAATCATCCATCATTCTAAAGTAAGTCATTGTTTGACTCAGCAAGATCGGAAACTAAAATTTCAAAATATATCATGGAGGCAGATCACAAATTAAGAGAACCAAAATAAAATACATATCAGCATATTGTGGGGGCATTTGGGACCTCTCGTACCCAAAGCGAGAATCATACAACTCGACCAAATGCCCTCTTGACATCAATCTTCAAACAATTGAATTTGTAATGATGCATTAAGGGGTAAATGATTAAACCAATAAATGATAATACCAACTAACTAGTCATTTATCTAGAGTAAGCCAAGAAGTATTCACAAAAATCAGAAAATTAAGAACAAATGGATCAACAAATCTTCAAAAAAAAGACCCCTCATTATTTGTGTAGATTAAGGTTTACGTTTAACTGAAATCTCTCACTTTCACTTAAAAATCTAAAGAACCAGTCTATTGACATACAATAGATGATAACTATATGGTTTGCCAAACTTCAAGGTATATACTTCTTGAACCTTTTTAATGCAATGAATTGATAAACCCTAACTATACAACTGAATAACAGTACGAAGATTCAAGCCAAAACCCAAAAACTAAATTGATGGACATTAAAAACCAAAACCAAAAACCCCAAAATTTCGGACCCTTTAACCCTAAAATTCATCATTCGAAATTCGAAGGTTCAAACCATGACTTCAGTTCAATTTAACTCCCTAGATCACTTATCCCACTCAATAAGAACTTAATTGATAGATATTACATTGAAATTTTAGTCGAACCTATTCAAATTTTTCGAACTCTGGAAACTCACCTTAAATTGCAGCTGCCCGCAATAGACTTCTCTACCAATGCAAGCCATCGCCCATGCCGCCGCCCCTCTCTCAGCCGTCGCCGCCCCTCGGGAATCACCGGTTGCTCGTCGGCCTACCGGCTCTGCACTTCGTCTCCCTCTTTCCGCTATCGCAGGGTGCGTCTTCTCCTTCTGTTCGTCTCTCGCTCGGGAGGAGGATGAAATGGGGATTATTTGTAAAAAGCCTCCACAATCTTTGTTAATATTACAGTACTTACCCGCACATAACTTTAAAACCACGATTTTTGGACAAAGTAAAATTCTGGGCGCGAGACAAAAAATTTCGAAACCCTAGGGTTACCAGGTGAAATATGTGAAACCCTTGTTTACCACACAAATTAGGCGAAATCCCAGGGTTACCTCGCAAAATTTCCATTGAAACAATAACAACAACCTAGTGAATTCCACACTTAACTAGGGTCGAGGTCAAGGTGTACACACTAATTCCCTGAGTACTCAAGAGAGTGTTTTCGATATACCCAAAGATAGATGAAAAGAGCACTTAGCAATAAGGCATAAGCAACACAGACAAAAGACAAAGAGGAATGCAAAACTAAATATAAGTCTTTTACTATTCACGTACGTTTTCTTAGGATGATAAAAACTATATAAAATATCAATTTTTTTATTAATTTTTTTTAATAATCATATACTTATAAGTAAGAAGTATGAGATTATTAAAAAAAATTAATAAAAAATAATATTTCATAAAGTTTGAACACATTAATTACACATAATGTGTAAAGAATGGGATTTGAACCCTTGACCTCTTGCAAGAGTCGTCTCTCCCTTATCACTAGAACAAGGGTCATTCATTTGACTTATACTCCCTTCATTTTTTACTTTTTAAGACTTATTGTTAAACATTAGATAAAATATTAGCTTATTTATTTTTTTAAAAATAATATTTTATAGAGTTTTTTACTCGGTAAAAAATTATGCTAAAAGTCAATTTTAAAAACATTAATATTTATATATTTTTAACTATTTAAATACATGTTTAAATTCAATGGAATACTAGTTATTATCAACACTATAAACATTGACATATATCAAACAAACCTCATATTCATTAACATAAATGTGAAGGAAGTCAATGTGATTAAATATAATGTTAGTAGTATCAATTATCAAATCAGCAACAACTATACAAATAGGTGGGGGTGTTGACTGCTGAAAGGGAAATGGAAAAGGCTACGGAGACATAAATGTGAGGATTTGTACAACATGGAGAAGGAACGGCGATTGCAATGAATCACCCATTAGGATTAATGGAGGATTTATAGGCATAGCTATAACGTCTAGCCTGAATGATGTTGCACTCTAAAAGTTAGACGAGTCTCCCCGGGGCACATGGCGTTGTGAAGTGACCATTTCGCAGTATCATATCCTAACATTGTTGTCGTGTTTCTCTTGTCCAAAGATAAGGGCATGAGAAAGGGCTTAAGAAAAAGAATTAGAAGATTAGGTTGGTTGAGGCTTTTAGCAACAAGTATAAAAGGCCCGACCATAGAACACTAAGACGACGCTTGGTGCTCGTCTTCTTTGCTAAAAAGACAAGTATCGCTATCGATCACAACTATAATCATGGGAACAATGTAATGACACGAAGTGTTGCGATATCTTAATCTTGTTGGTTTTTGAGGTTTCGACTTTGATCCCTAGGTTTGAAATGCTCATCCCCCATTGTAGTTTAGCTAGTTAGCTATGAGTGGAAAATTAAGGAGGAGGGTGCTATAAAGAACACATATCAAGGCCCAATTGTAAATGGCATCCAAGTTAATGGCCTAGTGGGCCCTGAGCTCCAACAAAGGAAAATGCAACAAATTTAGGCTATGTAAAAAGAGTATAGAACGAAAATGAAAGATATAGAGTTAGTAAAATTTGACTCTATCCGACCCATCCGAACTCATATTCGATCGAAACATGAAAATATAGTATCATGCACAATTTAAACTCGAACTCGAGCTCGATTCATTTTGACTCGATGCTCGAATGGACACAAACATAAACAAACCCGATCTGACCCATACCTAACTCGCCGTTGACCCAACCCGACTCATTCTTATCATTACCTTAAATGTTTATTTTTTAAACACTCAAATAACGTGAATTACATATAACGAGACATACTATAACTAAATAAATGAAGTGTAGTAGTCAATAATTAAGATAAACAAAAAATAATCATCATTTTATAATAAAACTAAATGTGACCCGATTTGACCCATTCCAAAATCCATTTGACCCAAACTTATCCAATCCAAAAGCTTACTGGCGATCCGAATCCAACCGAACATACAATATACTCGATATATGACTCGACCCAATATATGACCGAAACTAATAGGGTATACCAGAACCCAACTCGAACAGCCCAATTATCATATCTAGATTTTATATACGAGAATTAATTAGAGTTGAGACAAAAAAAAAAAAAGGTAAATGGTTAGATAATGATGGAGTACTAGTGTGAATGAAACTTTTTTTAGGGTCCGTTTGGCAATGCATGTAGCTTTTCGGAGCTTTTGGTTTTAATAATTTATAGTTTTAAATAAGTTAAATATAAGATTTTAATTTAATTAGCTTCTGAAATTGGATTTTCAACAGCTACTAACCGCAAACTTGTCAGAATTCTATTTATTTTCTCCTATTTGATCAGCTAGTTTGTATTAGCTATTCTATCAGCTGGGTTACCAAACACCTTACTAGCTTATGAAAACTTCAATTTAACATATATTTAACACACTTAATCCATCAGCTTCAGCTACCCTATCAGCTTCAGCACCCCATCAGCTTCGTGTTACCAAACTGACCCTATTGTATAGAAAATGGTGAGAGGGAAATGGTTAGAGAATGATGGAGATTAATATGATTATTTACCCTTATCAAAATTAAGCAATAAAAGAAGGAAGTGAAATAAATTTTATATAAAAAAATAAGAGAAGGGTAATAGTTATAATTTTGGTCCAAATTCCAGAAAACCGCCCTTTAAATACTCTATTTGCATAAAACCATCTCTTAAATGGGAAATTCTAGAACACCCCCCCCCCCCCCCCACACACACACACAAAAAAAGCTAGATGCTTATAAAAGATCATTCATCTCACCTTTTCTACTAAGATTGTTGTTAAGTGTGTGAAATTACCATTTTGTCCATGTACTTTTAATAATTTGAAAGGTAAAATAGAGATAGCCCTTAAACAACTTTCATTTTTTATTTGAGGAGATGATCAAGAGGAAGGATGAACACCTAGGAGAACCTCGAACTAACTAAATCAAGGATAGCTAACTTCAAACCAACTAAATCAAAGATGAAACACCTAAAAATTGTCAAAAGATGAAATAGGATATTAGTGATAAATGGAAAAAATAAAAAATTTGCACTTTTAACATCAAACTTAACGTAAAGGGTGGTATAAGTGTTTTTTTTTTTTTTTTTGCAAACGTCTAGCTTTTAAAATGTGGTTTCCTAAAATTTTTAAATTAAGGGGTGATTTTATGCAAAATGACGTATTTAGTTTGACGTGCTCGGCCGCCGGATTCAACCAATTCGCCGTATCCGAACTTGCTTGGTTGCGAACCTGCTTCCTTGGGCCCTGGGTGGCCCAAAGATGTCAAACCGGGCCGAAATCTTGTTCTTTGGGCCCAAGGATTTGTCTTGGCCAGAGGCAGCCCGAAAAATAAATAAAATAAAATAAAATAATATTTTCCGCAAGGGTTGAAACCAATCCCGAAAGGGTTTGAACAAATCCCGAAAGGGTATGACCAAATTACCGAAAAGGTTGTAAATGCTATTTCTATGAGTAAATTTGTTTGAGCGTTCCCTCAGACGCGCACCATGTTCGGGCTATGGCTTGTGCGTGCTTTTGGGTGGTCCTAGTTTCGTTTGGTTTGGTTGACGGTGTGGCACTTGGATTCGGGTCTAGTTGGGGTCATGATGGTGTGTTCAAAGACGACTCCGTTTCTAGGAGACTGCTTCTAGGAGTTTTCGTCTTCACTGCCCACAGGAGATGACGTCCTGATGTACCGCTGAAGGTCTTCATTTAGCCTAGGTCTCTCCTTTTGTACGTACATGCAAGATCAATCTTTGTTGCGTCTGTTTTTGGTTCGCTTTTTATGGCACTATTGTTTTCGACGGTTAATCTATCTGCCGGTTTGTCGGCCTCTCGGAGAGTCAGGTCTGTCTGGCCCCCGAATCTTTACAATATAAAAAAAATTGCAATAGAGAAAGAGAGATTTAAACTTGTAATCTATTGATCAATCCAAAATATCTTAACAAACTACTCTCATGAGGCTTGATATTTTTTTCAATTTTTCTTTTTTTTTGATGCAAATGTGGGATATATCCCTATTATTATTAATCAAATAAGAGTTATCCTCCTAGAGGAGGTACAATACTGCAAATAGAGGAAAAGCTGCTAGGGAGGGAGCTGTGTTCAGCAAAGGCGTCCCATAAAGCTGATTCATCTGCTGATCTAGAGAGAGTGACCAGTTGGCAAGTGCGTCCGCCGCCGCGTTCGCTTGACATCGGACGTTGGAAAAGGATACTTCCCAGCTAGGGTCACTTGCTAGGTCTCTGCACCGTTGGATCAAGTGATAGTCGGGGTTGGGAGGCACACATTCCGCCAAGATCAAAGCCTTTAAGTTAGATGAATCCGTCTCCACTAATAAACAATGTGTCCCCCGTCTCTTTGCCACCTCCAAACCATAGAGCGCTGCCCATGCCTCGGCCGTCTGTGCTCTGCAATACCCGCACTTAAAGGTGAACGCGCGCATGACTACCCCTTTGTCGTCTCGGATCAAACCTCCTCCACCCGCCGGTCCCGGGTTTCCCTTCGATACTCCATCAATATTTCGCTTAACCCACCCCGAAGGGGGCGGGGACCAAACAAGCGCATGGGCATCAGTTGGGGCATGTGTGAGGCATTTCTGGGCATGGAGCACTAGTACAGAATAAGCATTCAGGGTTTGTTTTACAAAGCATACGGGAGTTTTCAACCTCCTGTTATTCGCTTCGCTGAGAAATGTATCTCGAGTGTTTTATAAAAACTCCTGAGAAACGATTCTCGGTCAGGGGTTTTTTAAAAAACTCCCGAGAGATAGTTGAATAGAATATGGTATTTTTACCTTTAACTCTCTCAGGAGTTTTTTAAAAAAACACCCGAGAAAGGGAAAACTTTTTTAAAAAAAAAAAAGGTTTTCTAACCGGGCAAAACCGGTTAGAAAACCCTCTTTTAAAAAATCATTTATAAATACAAATCTGTACCCAAAATTGTTTCTACCTTGTTTTGAACTGGTAACATCATTACAAGTTCTGTTTCAAGCATCAAACACATACAAGTACATACTTTGTATCCCATGGAATCTCTGATGTACCAATGCATGGGAAATCTTTTTACAAGAGAAAGCAAGTCTCCTATTCCACGTATAGTACTATGCTATCTAAAAAGTCAGCTAGCCTAATTGTAATTACATAAAGGACACCATTAGAGTCTATAGCAAAGACTAAAGGAGTGGATTTAGAGTCTATATAGATTCTTGTAGTGCTTACAATGATGGCAGACCCTTGACTTGATTCTTGAGGTATGACTCCGACCAAAAATGTTGCATTGGAAAGTGTTGTAGTGTTGCGCCGAATAAGTCTTAAAAGTATCATTGTCCCTCCTGATCCTGCAAGTTTATAAACAATCAACGATATGATTACAAGTGACATTATTTCCAAAAGGTGCAAGTAATATTGAAATGATCTTCTTTTTACCCGGCCATCTACAAATCAAAGCCTTTCCTTCGTTTAAAGAGTGTAACAGAACCTCATAATCACACTATGATTAAGCATGCTCCGTAATGAACATAGTAACATGTTACAATCTCTTACATAAGTTTAGTGAAATAAAATAGGACTCTATCCATGAGATAACATGGTTAGTTTATCTTAAGTTATTGGGTAGTGACTGTGGTGTAATATAACGTGTGGTACTCACTAAATTTTCTATGCATCTGCATGTTAAAAATAATGCTAACAATACTGTTATATTTCACCCAAAACAAATTTTCTAGTCAGATAATATGACAAATAAGATTTTAAGGCAAGTAAATGGACAAGGTTGGTGGAATAATATAAGTTTTAAGGGGGTGAGAGAGTAGGATGAAAATTAGAGTAAACAAGCATGGTTGCCACCATTTAGAATTGTAAGTGATAGAGCTCTTCTTTTGCAGCAAAAAAATATCTAGCAATAGAAATACACTGTATAAAAAGATGCTTCAAACCTGAGGCAGTAAGTAATAAAATGATTCAAATAAAGGGTAGGTATTCTCTTCTCTCAACATACTTCTTCAGTTGATTTTACAAAGATAGAGCTTATCTAAGTTTCTTCACACTCAATGTAGAGGTAGTACGTAGCACCATATATACCGTTTAAATAGCAAATCAAAGGGCATCATTGGGGTGATTTTCTATACTAATTGACAGCCCAAAAGGTAACGAATGTTATTAATTGCATCCAAAAATGAAAAAGAAACAGTTTGCCAAAACATAGCACACCAATTATCAGAGAGATTAAGCCAAAAAATCTCAAAAAATTATTATTAAACAACATTCTACCAACATTTCATCATTAATTCTTGTACATGGCATCACTCCAATTCTACAATAAGAGAGCTTCCATGACTCAATATTTTTGCAACTCATTCCTTGGATTTCAAATTAGCAATGTGGATAAAATAAAGTATACCATGAATTCCCTTCAAGACCTTATTCTGAGGGAATCAAAAGGCAACTTGGGTCAATGTCTTCAATCATAATACAAATGCCTTAAAACCTAAGATTAACACAGAAATCCATGGAAACCCATATCATCATTTCAACTAACCAAGAATATCAATAAGCAAAATATATAGCCAGCTCAAAGAAACAGTTTAAATTTGGATGACACGCTACCTGCTCTGAAGTAGCATATGCTCCATAATGAACCTCTTTGCGTGACAATGCCTTCACTGAAGTAATGAATGCCTTGACCTATGACACCAAAAAGAAGATCAAACAAGAACTCAAGTATGCTTTACAAGAATAAAGTCTTCATCTAGCTTTCCTAGACAAAGCAGGATATAAATGTATAGATAATTTAAAGGAAATAGCATACCTTCTCAACCACAGATGTCAGCTTAAAGGTTGGATACAACCATGTCATCAATGATGAAAACAGGCCACCATATTCTTTGTTCAGGGAGAAGCGGTACCAGACTGGAGTTGGCATCAAGGCACGATAAAGCAGCAGCAAATACTCTACCAAGGTCAGCATTTGACCCTAAAAGGTACCACCAAATGTCAAAACAAAGATTGTAATGTTAACTTTGCTTAAACATAGGCTCTGCCCGCCCACAACAAACCAGTCAAAGCAAACAGAAAAATCATAATTCAAGAAATAACAAAGTTACCTGTCTATGGTAATTCCTCCCCCTGCTATTTTTGTAATACATTAGAAGAAAGTGTTTGATGACCATTACAGCCTGCCTAACCAAGGTATCTGTCAAAAGGCAGTTTTCATGTCACTGATATAAATTGATAACTGGGAAGTAAATCTTCGTAGAGAAGAGGAAAGGTTCAAACGGGGAGAAGAAAAAAGAGCATTTCACCAGAAAATAAGTTTGTTTTTACAACAAAAAGCAAAGAGCGAAAAGTAGACATTTACAAACTGACTTGATATTTCTATGTTTTCTTCACTATAGTATATATAAAGATAGATGGCATAATGAGTTAGCCAAGCGTCAGATATCTGACGCTTCTCTTATGCATATGGTCTTCATGAACTTGATTAGCTTAACACTTTATCATAAATTTGACAAAAAGAAAACACTCTGGACATATTTTAATTTATAACAAAAAAGAATGTCCAAAAACATATGGTCTTCATGTATCCTTAACTTTCAGTTTTGGGTTGGTTGTACTCTGTAGCTTGAACTTCAGAATTTGATCACAAAATACTAACTTTTGCATGCAGTTGCTGATCTTAGGGGATATCCTCCAATCAAGAGATTAATTGACAATTTAATACTCCCGTAATTTACAAGTGCGTATAATATTTATAAAAGATAAGAAATCAATCTGTTATTAGCTTATACTTGATTATAGATTTATTAAATATTTTCATCGAGTTTTGTATTATGTGGGAAAATCTGGAAGACACCTTTTAATTTGATAAATGCCAAAAGACAACCACACATAATTCTTCACATCTTATCTTTTTTTCATTAAAAGGCACCAAGAAGACAATTCCTCACTGCTCTTTCCTCTAATTCCATACAATCACTAATTGTATGTGAATTTCTAGTACCCAATTAGCATCCATAGTTACACTTTAGATACAAATAAACCTAGCTTCTGACACTCACAACAAGAAAAAAAATTCAACAAATAGCTGGAAAGTCTGTAACCCTAGATGATAAGAGAAACATACATAAATTCAATGAAACAATCACAACAAAGGGAAAAGGTACCAAGAATATATTTCTTCATCATCAGAAACTAAACATGAATCAAGCACATATCACCCTCATAAATTAGATTAAGCATAGAGAGCAAGAGATACCAGAGTACAATTGGGCAATTTCAGTTAAGAAAAACAACATGAGAAGACCTATACCGAGAGGCCAAACAGAAAAGGGTCTGCCACCAGATACATATATATGATTCACTACTAGAAAAATGCAATTAGACATCTGTTGTGAACAGATGTCTTTCAAAAAAAATTCCGATCTCTTTGTGCGTGTAGTAAAAGATCAAATTTTCCACATCGGTTTTAAGCCGATGTCTTGTCTTAGTTAAAACATATGTTTTATTTTGAATATAGATATAAATCAGCCCCTTAAATTTATTTTTGACATGTTCACTTTTTATTAAAGCCTCATTATTTTTCTTTTATAAGCTTTTGAAGATGTCCACATCAAGCCTAAATTTTACATTTACATTACTATTTTTAAAATAATCAATGTATTAAAACAAAATAGACATCTTTTTTTATCATATTGATTTTGTGTATAATAATTTCATATATATAATTTGTGAATTTTTATTGTTTTAAAATAATCTATCGTATGAAATATATACATAAGTGATGTATTAATATGTTATGGACATCGTTTTAGATTTTTATAAAGATGTTGTTGTTAGCAATTTATACCAGTTTATATTAAAATTGTGATGTTAAAATATATGTTACACATTAATCTAGATTAATCAGACGATGTCTATAATGATACTAGCATCTGTTTTTATGTAGTGGGTCGATTTCATAGCTATTAAGGCACAACATTTCTCATTTATAATCCGATACTTTTTTGTTTGATACACAATACCCTTTGCTCGATATAAAATATGATTTTGCAAATGATGGATACTTCAATAAACATATACATTAAAATAAATATGAAATCAACATTTACAAATGTTTTACATAGGAGGTACTTGAAAGATACACAACCAAAGAAACCCTGATTGTTCTCTCCACAACCAAAGGGTCGTCAAGGTTGCCAATATATACAAGACCTTAACAATATTTGAATCAGCCCACATCCCACAACTGCTTCTTCTTGACATGTGCAAATAATTCACCCACTACTATTTGTCACGTATTGTCTCGTTCTGTCAGACCATTAGGGAATCTTGAACAAAATCTACATAAATTTCTTGTTATTAGGGAGCTAACAGTGCAAAAAGATAGTATATGTCAATACTAGGAACTAATCAATTGTAGAGGCAAAAGGTGTTCGGTATCCCATCCTGCACTATACAGACAGCAAAATAAGATCCCAAACCTGAAATTAACTGTGCAAAACAATCAACAATCGACTCTTGGTATCCCATCCTTGCAAACAACTCAAGAAGTGCAGAAAATAAAACTCCAATAGCCCAGTAACCAGCAAGTTCAGCACAGGAAACCAACCCCGTCAGCTGAACTAAGAGAAACCAACCTCGTCAATAGAAAAAACAACCCCCAAGTAATGTGTACGAATTCTGAAAAATTCAGCAAGCACCTTCTTCAATTGCCTTTGTTCATAAAACCACACAAACATTGAAACTGAACAAGAGAAATCATAAATGAAAGGCAGATGAAAGGCATTTGCAAACAAGCAGGTGCAATCAAAATCTAAGAGCACAAACAAAAGAAGCTGCAAGGTGCCCATAACTAATAGAAAATGCAAGCAGTAAAGTTTGTAATCATCCAATAACAACATTTCAGATTGATAACAACATTTCAGATCGTTGCAATACGAGTAACAAGATAATTATCTGATGTATTCATGCTAAGAAGTAAATTGACCAGTTAAATGTCAAATAAGAAGCATTATATGTGAAAAAGTACCAAAGATATGTGAAAAAGTAACAAGATAAAGTTTGTAATCATCCAATAACAACATTTCAGATAGATAACAACATTTCAGATCGTTGCAATACGAGTAACAAGATAATTATCTGATGTATTCATGCTAAGAAGTAAATTGACCAGTTAAATGTCAAATAAGAAGCATTATATGTGAAAAAGTACCAAAGATATATTACCTTCTCCGATAGGAAATAACCATGGTCAATTGGATTTAATCTGAAATGACCATCTTTGTTCCCATGACAGTAGAGTTCCCTTGGTCCAAACAAGCACTTGATCAACAAGTCCAGTTGAGATGCTCAGAGAGAACCAATATGCCTAGTTTGGCCAATAATCAAGGAGCGGTATAGCATGATGCTCAATGCTACAGCAGTTAAAATCTTGTACATTTCATTCCCAAAACCAGCTTCTGACGTCTTTCCTATGACAAAATTTTGTCTATAGAACTGGTCATGAGGAAGGCTTGAAACTCTTGAAGCACCTATTTTGAAGTAAAGTATGTGAGGGGTGACAACAGAATTTCACATGGTGTATATATGAGGAAGTGAAGTAATGTCTATAAAAAAAACTCTAGACAACTGCCAAGTGCCGGCAATCAAGCCACGAAGACAGCATGTTACGCAAAGACCCAATCAACTATAAACGAACCATGTAGGAATCACTTACAAGAAAGTGCAACCCCTCAATAAAATTTTTGCTTAATTAAATGCTAGTTTTTCATTCTCAACCCATCTCCAAGATTAAGAAGCCATCTTTAAACATGTATCCACTACACTTAATCAAATGGAAACAAGTAAGTACCCACTGCTATTAACAAGT
Organism: Persicaria maculosa; assembly: GCA_963922045.1. NCBI lineage: Eukaryota > Viridiplantae > Streptophyta > Magnoliopsida > Caryophyllales > Polygonaceae > Persicaria > Persicaria maculosa. Next base: position 37,349,793 of record OY998262.1, on the reverse strand, counting down.
AAATAGATGTACTTTGGATCTTGAGATGCACAGGTCGATGTCTGTAAACAATCATTGTGGCATTTTAAATCAAAACTCAAGCCATAATCGAAACAAAACAAGTTCAATTGATATAATTTGTAAAATCTACAAGTACCCACTAGTATTATTCTTGATTGGCACACAAACAAGTTAGAATTAAGCTCAACCCCATTCTCTTCAAACAAGTTCAATTGAAGAAACCCTTGATGTAATTTGTAAAATCTGTAATTTTTAAAACATGTACTAAAGACTAAAATCTGTAATCTGTAATATTTGCTAAAAAATCTGTAATTGATAGCTCGATCTTTCAAGGTTGTCCAATATACTATCAGTACTGCCTCTTAACACAAGCTAAATATTTAAGGATTAAAATGTATACACTTTCCTTGTAGGAAGATATGCAAAACACTAAAATGAATAAACTTTAACACAGGCTAAATATTTAAGAGAAAACAAGAGCAAGCAGGCATGAACATGATTTTTTATTAAAAAAAATATAGTAACAATGCCAGCAAAGTTGAGGCTGTAATTGAGCATTTGATTTCACTCCCTCGTCATTCTATCAGATCATAATCTGACTAGGGTTTAAAGGTAAGGATGCTCACTTTTCAGGCTTGTTTTGGATATCATTGAGGTTATAATTGATTATCCGAATGAGACCCAGATTTGGAATAGAACCCGAACCAACCATGGCAGCAAAGTAAGGATCCTTTTGAGTTTCCCTTTTCCATCATTAGCAGTAAACCTGAGGAACATGGGAAAGGTAAGAAATAAATCAATGGATGCCTTTAAATATCTCAACCAAATATTTAACTCTAAAGTTCAACAAACAATTGAAATCAAATTAAGGTTTCTTTGCATCAAATTGGAGTTGGCTGAAACAACAAGTAACACATTAAGCCTAATGTCCACATATAACAACCGGAATCCAAATCAAATGCTCAAAGGAAACGCTAAACCTAAGAATTTCTCACCAGTTAACAAACGAATCATACTAATCTCACCTATGGCCTATAAAGTGACACAACATGACCCGCAGTGGCTAGATCTAGCAATCAAAAACCCTAAAAGAGACAGCAATAGAGAGAGGTAGAGACTCACATGAATCTGCTACCAAAAGACTTCAGATCTAGAAATTGGACAACCAACTCCGGAACATCAGAGGACGAATCCGGCAATGGCTTTGAAAAAATAGTCGCAATAGCGTTTTGAGTCCCACTGACTGCCATCTCCTTGTCTCTCGTTGTCGGTGTGGAACAAGAACGAAGAAAGGTGAATGAGGGTGAAGGCAAGATGAACGACGAGGGAGTGGAATGGGGGAGAAGCTAGGGTTTGTTTTTGTAGAAGGTGAGTGTCCGGAGGAAGTAGGGAAGGAGGCCGGTGGTGGCTGCGAGGTGAGAGAGAACGGAGAGTTTTTTTGTTTTGTTTTCTGAGTTAAGAGAACGAAGAGCTTTGGATGAAATGATCCATTCTATGCACACTAGCTTCTGTTTTGATTAAGTATGGGCGGGTGTTAAAAAAAATTCTAAGTATGGGCGGGCGTTCAAAACAATTAGAAAATTTCATTTGGCGCGCGTTTAAATTTTTTTATAATCAAACATTAAACATCTTTCAAAAAATTCAACTGTTGTCTTAATTTTTTTTAACATCACAATTTTATTATTTGATGTAATAGAGGAATTTAACATCGGTTGCTTTGTTGACAGACTTAAATCATATGATATCTAATTGCAGTATTCTAGTGGTGATTTGGGGATTCGATTAGACTCTATTTCATCCGATGGGAGTACAGTTTCAACCAAATACAGTTTAAGAAGAGAACGACCAACTTGGGAGCGAATACAAACCTAATTAAGAAGATTGATTGAAGACAGCGAGAGGAGCGAAGCAGCCAAGCCTCTAACTTCACCGGCGTCTCCGTCGACCTCTTCAGCAGCACAATTTCTGTCGATTTCGGGCGAGCCTCTTCAATGATGATCAAAGAGGGCGAGAAGAGTGAAGAAGCGAAGGGAGTTTATGGCGAACCCTAGATCAATTTCGACCGAAACCGCCCCCCGGTTCTCTACAACTGATTGAGATCGATTTTTAGGTTTTGCTTTGTGAAGGTTTTCTCAAGTTATAAATTAAAAGGATATTTAATTGTAAAAGAAATTGATACTTATCGGGAGTTAAAACCAAAATACCCGTAAGGGCATAGCCGACTTTTATTGTTTTATAAAAAATATATATCTAACGGGAGTTTTTATAAAAAAACCCTTGCGAGATTTATATCTCAGGAGTTTTTTAGAACCCCTGATAATTTTGCCCCGTAAGATGACATTTTTGTACTAGTGGAGCGTCGTCGCTTTATGAGCTATGTCAGCAAAAATACGCATCTGTTGCACCACGATGGCTGTGACGCCCTTTATGGTGTCTTTCCCTTCAAAAATCAGAGCATTCCTACACTTCCACAGGTACCAAACCATGTATGCGAAAGTCGCACTCCACTTGTCTTCTTTCCCTACATTGGTCAAGACCCATCTACTCACCTCTAATTCATTGAAAAAGGAGGGTTCAAGGTAATTACCCGTGAGCTTCCGCCAAGCTTCTCTAACCGACCGGCAGTCTCTAAGCAGATGCAGCGCTGATTCCTCCAATCCGCATCTTGGGCACCCGTGGAATTGTGAAAGATGGAGCCTCACACGCACCTGATTACAGAATATGCTATTGTGCGTTACCAAGAATAAGAAAGCTCTTACTCTTTGTTGTGTAGGTACACGCCAGATGTGCCTCCAACCATCCCCTCTTACATCATCGACTTCTCCGTGGAGAAGGGATCTTGCTGATTGAGTCGTAATGATGCCCGAGGTTGTGTGTGCCCAAAAGAATTTGTCCACCGCCAATGCATCGGGGTTAACCTGCACCGATTGAAGCTTCTGCAGTATATCAGCCGGGAGGAGGGGAGTAATAGCCTGCCAATCCCAACTGCCATCGACCCATAGCTCAACAACTGTTTCCCCCAAGCGATCTTCCGGTATAGGCTGCGTTGAGACGTCCATGAGACATCGCTCCTCAAGCCAACTATGCATCCAGAACAAGGTTGCCATGCCGTTACCAATGGCTACACGAAGGCCACGCACAAGTAACTCAGCCCCGTGATTGATTGCTTTCCAGTTGCGGGATGCTTCCTTTCCTACTACGAACATATCAATATCTATCCTGCCATGGCAATGCTTACCTGGAACGATCTGGCTCCAAAGAGCCTCCGGTTGTTGGATCATCCGCCAGCATAGTTTAGCGAGAACCGCCTGATTTGTATCTCTCATAGATCTAATGCCCAGCCCTCCCTTATCTACAAGGCGTTTCAGGATCTCCCAAGAAATAAGGTGGATGCTTCGCTGTTGTGGGCTGCTGCCCCAAATAAAACCCCGCACAAGTTTATCAATTTCATCGCAGATTGACCTCGGGATGAAGCTCGACTGCATGACGTAGACCGGCAAATTGGTAAGTACTGATTTAGCTAACGTCACCCTCCCCGCGAAGGATAACGATTTGGCCTGCCAACCCCTTAATCTAGCTGCCATCTTGTCCACCAGAAATCGGTATCGCTTACTCGGCATCCTTCCGCACGCCATCGGGACCCCAAGATAGTTCCCGAAATCTGAAGATATAGCAACACCCATCTCTCTAGCTATCGCTTGCCCCTCCGATTCGCTGACATCCCTACTGAACAGCACAGAGCTCTTGGCGAAATTCAGTTTCTCGCCCGATCTTTTGCAGTAGGCTTCAAGCACTCGTTTCATCAGCCTCCCCTGCTGAACTGATGCTTCGCCAAAGAGGATCAGATCATCTGCGAAGAACAAGTGCGATAGATTAATTCCACCGATGTCCACCGTTCTCCACCGGTTCTGATCGACTTCGTGGTTTATCAAGTGTGAAAGGAGCTCCGTGCACAGGACGAATAGGTACGGCGATAAGGGATCTCCTTGCCTGATTCCTCTTGACGGTGTGAAGTATCCGGCTTTCGCCTCATTCCAAAGAACATATGTCCTTCTTGAAGTCTGGCCTACAAGGATCACCTCGATCAATCTTTCCGGGATATGCGCTTCGGCCAGCGCTTCTTTGAAGAAGTCCCACCGCACCCGATCATATGCCTTTTCCAGGTCTATCTTGACCATCATCCAGTGGTTCCGTCTCCTTCTCAGGCCCATAGAATGGAGAACCTCGTGGACAATCACAACATTGTCTATAATCTGACGTCCCGGGATGAAGCTCGCTTGTGTGGGTGAGATTAGAACTGGCAGCACCGGTTTAAGCCTCTGGACAATCAACTTTGAGGCTAATTTGAATATCACATTCAGCAGCGATATTGGACGGAGTTGCGAAGGACGTTCTGGCGTTTGCACCTTCGAAATAAGAACAAGTAAAGCGTCCGTGCAGTGGTCCGGGAATCGCCCATGATTCACCATTGCAAGGACCGTCTTCGTAACCTGGCTCCCCACCGTTTCCCATTCCTTTTGGTAGAACATCGCCGGGAACCCGTCCGGCCCAGGAGCTTTGTAAGGACCCATGGACTGCAGGACCTCCTTTATATCCTCGGCTCGAAACTCAGCCCCCAAGAGAGCCACCTGCTCCTCCGAGAGGTTTGGGAAGGCGAAGCTACTCATGCGCTGATCTGACTGATCCATACAGCCTGCCTCAGCCGTGTATAATTCTCGGAAGAACTCCAGAACCATCAAGCAGATCTCCCCATTGTCTTCGACCCATGATCCGTCCGAAGCTTTCAAAGCTGAGATGCGATTAGCAGATCGGCGCACTTTGGTAGCAATGTGGTAGTAACGAGTATTTCGATCGCCTTCCAATAAGAAGCTTGCCCGAGATTTCTGAAACCAATGGAGTTGCCCTTGTTGAAGTACTCGTTCAAGTTCCCTAGACACTTCAGCTTCCAGGTTCAGGTAATGGCGTGAAATTCTTATTGCCAATTTCTTTCTAATTCCTTCCAGTCTCCCCCATAAATGTCTCTTCCTCTTGAACAAATTCCCAAAGACATCCTTGTTCCAACGGCTTAGGTTTGTGGAAAGTTCTCGCAGCGCCTCTGGCGCCCCCAGATCGCGTCTCCAACTCTCCTGTACATGCTTCGAGAACCCCTCATGCAGTAGCCAGCTCGCCTGAAACCTAAACGGTTGTAGTCCGGGGTTAACCGACTGTCTATGTTCTTCAAGACAAACTAGCAGGGGCAGGTGATCGGAGTGTGGCGCAGACAAGTGACGGATGTGAGCATCCGGGAACCAATCTTGCCACTCCACATTACACAGGCCGCGGTCTAATCTGGCCATCACTCTGTTCTCGACACTCCTACCCCTCCACCAAGTATACGGAATCCCGGAGAATCCCATATCAATCAGCTGCAAATTATCCACTTCTCGTCTGAAGGTCTGCGAGGCTCTATTAGAGCTCACAAACGAGTGAGTCCGTTCATGCTCGTCAAAAGTGGCGTTGAAATCTCCAGCCAGGAGCCAATGATTCGTATTCCTTGATGCAAACTCCTCCAAGGATCGGCAAAGACTATCCCTATTGACCGGTCTCAGGGCAGCATAGATCGCAGAAAGAATCCACGGTTCCGCTCCTCTCCGGGTGACCTCCACTGTGATGTGTTGCGGATGAGTGACGATTGTGTTGACCTGGACCATACCCGATCTCCACAGGAGCCAAATACCCCCCGAGAACCCTTCGGCTTCCACTCGTTCCCACTTATCAAAACCAATCCTTTGGCAGACTCGGTCGGCCTGATCACCACTGATCCTTGGCTCAACTAAAGCAATAACACTCGGATTGTGAACTCTAATCAACTCCCGTATGGCATTCAAAAAGTTGTCACTCCCTGCCCCACAAGCATTCCAAACAAGGATACTTAGTCCGTTTAACATATTAATACAGTGGTTAAAGAGAAACCATCGGTGGTCATCGAAGCGCGGCCCTAGACACTCACTGAGGTCCAGAGCATCCGCTATGGCTTGAGGCAGCATCATGCGACACAGAAGACATCTCTCCTCTGATATCACCGGCAGGAACTTCACCCACATTCGATTTGCAATTCTCGGAACCTGAGCGAATATTGGCCCCCTCCGACGCCTTGAAAGGAGGAAGCTTCTCCGAGTGTGCACCCGGATCGTCTCCACTGGTTGATTCATTGGAAAGGATCCCTACAGCAGCTTGACGGGTGAATTTATGCTTAGGCGGAGGTGAGGTTTTCTTGTGTTGGGCAAAGCTCGGACCTTTGGCGTAGCCTCCTCTAGAGCCCGAGTTAGCTTCTGAGAGCGTTTTGGGGGTCGAAGGATTGGTGAATTTAGATGTCGTATGAGGGGCGTTGGTTTTAGTGATAGGATTGTTGGGCGGGGCCGACTTGGGGGTTCGTGGTGGAAGGGCTTTTGGATTGCCTTAGGAGCGGAGGTTTGTCGAGTTTTCCTTAAGGATCGAGGATTCAGCGTCTGACTTGGCGGCGGGGTTTCCTTGGTTGGGCTTTGCCGTGTCACTATCTAGATTAAACCTAGCATCTTGATTGCCCGAATTATCAGGATTAGAATCTCCAATTTGAAGATTTTCCTTATCCTGCTCTACCACATCTTTATCACTTTCCACTTCTGTCCCTAGAATATCATATCGAGATCCAATCTTAACCGAAAACCCATCCGGAGTTGGTTGTTGGGATTCTTTGCCCAGGATTTGCTCCCCGGACTGTTCCGACGCCGGCACTGTATCGGCGGTAACATTCTCCTGATTGCTCATAGGTGGACGCTTCTCGCCTTGACTCGACTACTTTTGTGGCGCAGCTCCCTTCCTCTGAGCATTCCTCTTGACTTGCATCCATTCCCCGTGCGCATGTTTCTCCACCCGATCACGTTGAGCCAAGACATTAGCGTTTTCTGTGCGATCCCCCTGCTCTTGGTTATTCCCTGAGTCGCAGCCCTCCACGGAATGCCCAACTCTACCGCATTTGAAACATAGCATACGAATTCCTTCATATTGAATAGGCCAGATTTTCCCATCCAATCTGAACTTAGATAGTAGGGGCTTGCTTAAATCGACCTCCACACTTAATCTGGCATACCTGCCCCGATCAACAGACGCTGTCGTATTGTCCACTCTTCTCACTTTCCCTATCTTGCTTCCGATCCGGTACAGCAGACGAGAATCGAAATATTCAATATGTAGGTTCGGAATCCTTACCCAGACTGTCAGTGTCTTGATCTCTTCCACCTCCGCATCGAATCTTGGCACCCATTCCCTTATAGTGAGGTAGTTGTCCCCGATCATCCACGGACCCTCCATCACGACGTGATCATAATCCGCATGATTCGCGAATCTTGCGATGTAATAATCATTCCCAAGGTCCACCAGCGTGAATGACGATCGGAGCCCCCACTTCTGCGACAGTCTCCGATGAAGCTGCATATAGCCCGGATCCTTATCAAATAGTTTGATTATCAACGTGTCCTCCCACGGTTTCCTTAGGGCAGCCTTCTCTGCTCGATTCAGCACAATTGTGGGGCAAGCGGGGTCCTCCTCGATCCTCACGTAATATGTCATCATCTGTGCTATATCCGTCCCCTGAAACCGCCTCGCCATAGATGGGGTTCGAATGGGATTTGCTGAAGCCTTCCCCACCATTCCCCACGAGCATGTCCTTGTAGTTTACTTTCGGCGCGGTCTTGGAATTCAAACTTTCCCTTAGATCTAGGAATTGCTCCTTAGGCAGACCCTCTTCAGCACCTCCAACTACTCCGAAAACTACATCTACCGCCGGTGTTTGGCCATGAGCCTTATCCGGCGTCTCATCGGGCTGGGCAAAGAAGTGTCGGACCGGACTTCTCGAACGCTCTCTCTCGTTACTCATTTGGAACTCTCTCTCTCTCTCAATTGTTGCGTCTAGGGATTACTTGTACTCATTTAAGAGAACCTAATATATATCTCGTCCTACTGATTGGTTATAAATCATAATTTAAATACGGAGTAAATTCAATTTGTTAATCATTAATTCATTTCCTTTCCTCCATACTCGATCTTCTAACAAATTACCACCTGTAGTTAGTATTTAGTTGGCAAGATATATAATTTCACAATACTATAACATGTACGCGTTTCCATTAAGTAATACAGATCATTCTAACATTTTTCATATTTTTTAAAAAACATAAATAAAAATACACATATATTTCTAATCATTACTTTAATTTTTTTTTAAACTTTCACTAACAACTCTTTAATCATTACTTCGTACAAGAGTAGTTTTATAAAGTGAACACCACACTATCAAAAATGACATTTTTTATTAATAAAATTCACTCTATAAAATGACATGTTTTGATTACCAGAGAGTCGTGGTTTAGGTCAAATTCGTTCAAGAACTTTTGGGGTCAAAAGTAGTATTTTTTTTTTTGTTGAAATCAATTATTTTTAGAAATTAGATTGACGAAATCAATTATGGTTAAGACAAAGGACTCTTTCATGAGTCTGAAAGTATCATATTTATAGAGTAGAGTTCAGATTATAGAAGTAAGGGGGTAAGTGATAAGTCACTTATCAACTTACCTCATTAAATCAATCAATGAAGAATAGCCATATTAGAGCACCCACATTGGGGTGTTTTAAAGATGAAAATAAGGAACTTATCATTAAATAATAAAGGAGGAATGTATTTTGGTAAGGAATGATTTGATGGGTTCATTACTAAGAAACCCCTAAACACCCAATAAAGAAAGAATGTGGGAAACATGAGTGAGAGGGGAGGAAAGAGAAAGAGAGAGGTTTAGGGTAAGTGGTGGGGCTATTTTCAATTTTATATTATTTGTTTATAATAAAATGGGTTGTAGGGATGTGGGTTAAAAATTAAGTTGGGTTTCTTAAGGAGAGAGAAAAATAAAAATGAGAGTTAAGGAACCGAATCGGGTTCCATGGATGCGGATGCTCTTAGCTGGAGTTGTTGAATTGATCTAACATTATCCAACATCATTTAATCGATATCTAGTTTTTTATTCATCAGTATATCAATCAATGTTATCAATTATCAAGTGATAACTTAATATACTAATTCCATTATTTTTAGCTCATTTTATATACTAATTTCAATGAAAATATTTGATATCTTCTTTTCTTCTTTATGTCTGTCGCACGTTTAAGATTTAAAATATCGATGTATATATATACATCAATAAGATATGGTAGATGCCTAAACCAATAGCAATCTAAACATATAACCTTAGACATGATCTAAAAACATGGATACGTACAAAGCTAACAAATTTCGAGTAAAATGAAACAAAAATTGCAAGAGAAAACCCCCAATTCTTTCACAGCAATCTCAACAAACAGACAAATAAAGAATGGGGAAGAAAGAATGGAGGTGGCCACATCCCACATGATAAAGAAGCAATCTTGGATCATGTGTGATTCAGAGAATCAAATAATACTGTGTCCTTTTGGGGGCTGGATAGGTGGGGACCCACACAGTAGTAGTACATGGGGACCCCACAAATTTTGGGGATCCTCCCACTAAAGCTGCAATTGCAAGAAGCCATGAATATCCACCCATCCCTAAACTGAACAAGCACCCAGCAATTTCACTGCCTGCTTCCCCCTCCATTTTTGCTCCTTTTTCCCTCTTCTATTCAATGGATACCCTCAAACCCCCAAATCAAACCAAGAGAGACAAAAACAGATATCTGAGCTGGGGATTTGAGAGATAATTTGTCAGAAGGAAGAGGGAGATATTACTTTGCTTTCTTTCTTTTTCTTTTTCGTTGGGTGAGTGTTTTTGTGTGATGGGTTTGGTTTGATGGCCGATTTGATATGATCCAACTTCTTCTAAGCTTTGTGTCTGTCTGAGTGAAACTCAAGGTGGGTACTTTTGTTTTTGTTTTTGTTTTTGTTTTTTTCTCTTTCCGATTTGTTTGATATTTTTGTTGCTGAAAATTTGCCTGAGGTTTTGGGGGTTGTTTTTCTCCCCCAATTTCGCCCTTATTTTTCTGCATTTTTATTTCTTGTGCAATCTAGATGGCAGATAATGTGGGGTTTGAATCTCCCTTGTGTTTCTCTCTCTAAATTCCTGCTGGTTCCCTTTTACTCTCCAGATCTTCTTCCATTTCCCTTTTTCCTTTTTTCTTTTTCTGAGTTGAGTTTGCTTTGTTTTCTCCCCACCCTCTCATTTTCAATCTACAGTCCACTGTTTTTATTTTGTTGAATTTTTGTATATATATTATATGAAAAAAAACTGATCTTTGGATCTTTGGTAGGTTCATCAATTTCACTTGTTGTGTTTGTTTGGTGTCCTCAGGGATACTGATGAACTGCTTTCTGTTGCACAGATTCTTGGATTTAGGCATCAGGATCTCTTTAGCTGCAATTACTCTCCCAATTTGCTTTTGGGATTGTTGTAACTCAGAAATTTAGGCATGGGATTGTTGTAACTCAGAAATTTAGGCATCAGAATCTCTATTGAACATTTTGAGTACAAGTCTGATTTTTAGTGATTTGAGTGTGGAATATACAAAGGGGTGAGAATGAATTTGGAGGGGCAAAATCAGGTGTGTAGCAACAACAATAGATCTTCAAAGAAACAAAAGCAAAAAAAGATACCCCAAAGAGGGTTGGGTGTGGCACAGCTTGAGAGGATTAGAATTGAAGAACAGCAAAAGAGGATTGCAGCAAATGCAATCTTCACATACCCACCCATGATATCACCCACTAGTTCTTCATCTTTACCTGTGTCTTTGCTCAATTACCCGTCAAGCCAATCGCCCCCTTCGGTAGCCTTCCCTTCTTCCTCGCCAACTTCCATCACGAACGTCGAAAACTTGTATTTGAACTCGGTCCCAGCCCCTCCTGGTGGAGGCTTTGATGCTGGCTGGCCTTCGGTTACCACGGTTGATGGAAGTGGTCATTTGCACAAAATATGGCATCCTTATGAGTTGAACCATGACTTGCCTCTTCGTCCGAATATGAGTTTGCCCCTCTCTGATACAATGCCAAGCCCACCTCAGTTTTCGCAAGCTTCTGCTTCTTCATTGGTGAGGACTCGCATTTCTGCACTAGATCTCTGTCAAGTTATATTTGTATTATTGTTTTATTGACTGACTACTGTTTTGGATTCCTAGATGAACATCCCTTTGATGAATTCGCCGGTGATTTCAAATTTCCAGATAGAGCCCCCTTCAAACCAAAGTTCACATAGCTATTTTTCATCAGTTTGGCCAGAGGTAGACAAGGTGAGATACTATTAAACCCGGAATCAGTCCACTTAGCATCATTTGATGTTACTTTCTTGATAAGAAGTGTTTGCTGTCAATGGGAGATCGATGAGGATCTCGAGCTCTAGAGAAGAGCTTTCACTATACCGGAGCGTATTTAAGTAGCTAAGGAATCCATACACATGTTGATGTTTCTTGAATGTTTCTCTGCTTAGTATGCTTAGTTGCAAATGAATGAGGAAGGCGGAATTTTATCTGATTTCACTTCCTTAATGGCATGTAGATGGCTTCTGCAAAGAGACCGTATCCTTTTCCTCTAGAGATGCCTGCGCCCCCGTCTTTCCAGTGCAAGCTACCTAGAATTGCAAGCACATCCGACGAATCCACTCCATTTGGAAATGGAAATGGAAGCTTGCTCAATGGAGATTATGCAATCCCAATCTTCCGGTTTGTTCCTTTTTAGCTTACATTAATGTAATTGTCATCTTTCCCATTGCAATGCCTTCAAATGCTGTATTGCTCAGCTGCATTTGCGTGTTGTATCGACAGAGGGACCCCTCTGATGCCAAGTAGCAGCACAACGGAATCCACTCGAAAGAAGAACAACAGAGAAAATGGGAATCAACATGGAGACTTCCTCACACTCGCCCCTCCTTCGGTTACTTACCCACATCCAATCCCTAGATTCAGGCATTCTCTTTCACATGTAAGAACAAAAATCAAAAGCAAAAGCAGTTCACTTTTGACTCTATTGAATCTGTAATGTGTCCTGACACCATCTCTTATTGTCAAACTTGAAGAGAACTGCACAAGAAGCGGTTGCCGAGTCACCAAGATCAGCTGGCTTCTTCAGCTTCTTCCCGGCTTCACAGCAAGCGTCATCAGCAGCGAACAACCATAGCAACTCCGATGGAAACGGTGAAGTAGGAAACACTATTGATCTCAACTTAAAGCTATGAAATGAGTTCATCTCCTTTCAAAATCCAGTTCCCAATTCCCCTTTGGTTTTTTGCTGTCATGTGCCTTAAAGAAAGGAAATTTGCTGTTTTGCCTCTTTGGTAACTCCCCCCCCCCCCCCCCCCCCCCCCTTAGAAGAGTTAGTTGCTCAGTAAAAGGTAAATGCAGTTGAGGAATTGAGGAGTTGGGAAGCTGCAAATTTGTAGATTTTGTTTTGTTTGAATGATGTTATATAGGACTTGGTTTAATGGTAAAATCAGGAGATTTGGTGGATGTGGATTCCTGAAATCTTTTGGCATTTGCTTCTTAGAGGATGTCTTTCATTTCTTTGTGTTTGGTTGGTGTGGTTGAATCATCCCTCCCTCTGATTGGTAACAAACTTTGCCATGTGGGTCCCCTTTTCTCCTTGTCTTTGTATACTCATGAGTGGATCCCACCTTCCTCTCCTCTTTAACTTCCCTCATTGTTTGTTCATGACTCTTTAACTTCCCTCATTGTTTGTTCATGATCCATGGAAGATGAGTGATGACATGAAAATATGAAAGCCGTGTTACAAGTTGGCAACATGGTTCGATTATCGTGAGGACCGAAAAATGCTCCTTTGCTTGGGGACCTTGTAGAGTTGCAGGGCATTGGTGAAGGGTCTGTCTCCACCTTGATCAGTTGTGACACATTCCGTGATTTACATGGGAGCACTTGATCATTTGTGAATTGTGGCACATTCCGTGATCTCTCTAGGGTTTTGTTTTTCTTCATTAAGACAAAAGGGAAAACTTTTCATTAGAAATCCTTGAATGATAGATAGGCATACATATATATACCTACAATGGTGAGAAACGACACGAAAATGAGTCAATCTTAGTACACAACTAATAACACACTAGTTGCATATATTCTTAGTGTCATCACACAAGAGAGTTAAGCTTTTGATCTTGATCCATTAGAAGAAGTCAGTGAGTCTACGACCATCCGAGCACATAGTCAAGAACGTAAACAAGCAACAACGAGAAGGGGTAGAGAGCGAAGGCCAAAATCGACGTCCAAAGAGGGAATGCAGTCCGGAAGCTGCCTAGAATGCCCATCACAAGGCAAACGATGAGGATGACGAGAACCTCAGATGAGAAGTCCCATGTTAGGCCCCGGATGTACACAAGAGCTAAGAAAACCGAGAGACATAGGACGTTGTTCATGGTAACGGCTCCATACAGCTGACAAAGAGACGACGAGTAAAGTCTTAGAGAGATCCATCTAAGAAAATGAGAGATCAAAAGGATATTTTTAGTAACAAACATTTTACCTCAGAGAATGTTAGAGATGCAGTTTTTCGCTTCTTCCTGCTGGAGAAGATGATGGCGGAAACAGCCTCACTGGAGTTGGTCGCAAGAGGGAGGAAGATGAACGAGATGAAGAACGAAGGGATGCTCGTCGCATCAGAGAAGTTATCAACTGCATCTACGAGAGGGTCAGCGAATATAGCTGCAATTGTAGTCCCTATCAACAACATCAACATCGCTTTCAAGGCAGTTCTCTTCGGATTATCAACGACACCACCACTCTCCTCATTGGTGTCTTCATCTTCATGGCCTAGCAAATCCTGTTCTATAGTTGATTCCTGCAGCGAATTGCCAAAACACGACGATAAATCAATCAAACTACACACGAAATTACATCTCTACATGGTCATCCGGTAGCACAGCTTACATGATGAACATCAGTCAGATTCTTGGCGGTGTTAGGATCATCTCCTCCAAATTTACGCCCTGCGCTTATATCAGCAAGCCATTTCGTGATCCCGTGCTTGAATTCCTCGAAAGTGATCTTAGAATCCGCCTGGGTGTCGAAATCTTTCATAACTTTCTGCACAATGTCGTCTTCATCCAACCTCATCTCCTCCAACTCAGCTCCTAGTAGAAAGGCCCTCAACTCGGCTGGGTCTAGGTAGTTGTCTTGATCCACATCAATTATAGAAAACAACCTGCCACGAAAGCACCAAATGTCGTAACCAAAGGATGATAAAAATAAGGCCAATCCATTCGATCACACGAGCCAAACCTTTCTAAGACATGTGGGTTAGGCATTCCTTCCTCGTTCGTGAGCCTTCCTAGTGCACGCCGCTTCAGATGTGTTAGGAAGCCCGAAACAATCCTCTTGTGCTTTGCGTATTCTATCCGTCTTTTTTGAATCCATGGCTGAACAACCTGTCGAAGAACATACAAATAGATGATCCATATCGCGATTTTGTAATGATCTAAATGCATATATGTTACAATGTATCTATGATCCTTACAATAAGCAATGCCAATTTTGTTACCTGATAGACACAATAAGCAACAAGGAGTGCTAAAGAGAGGATGAGCGAGATGAGGACCGCCATGTGCCTCCCTGAAGTCGAGTTGAGAGCCTGAGGCAACTGAACAACGAGGAACGGAACCACAGACACTACCATGATCCTCGCAGCGTAGCTGGTCCAGATGTCAGTCGAAACACCGGATTCTACAAAGAACTAAATGTCAAGTACAATGTATACATAATATCACAACTCATCAAGTAAAATATATAGTAGGTACCATTTAGACTAAATCCCTTGGTGTCGGATCCATCGATTGCAGCTGTGGCACCGCGGTTAAGGTCACACTTGCCTACGATGACACACGACCCCCAGATGACGGTGAGGAGCATCACCGTGGAGCCGGCTAGCAGCCCCATCCCGACCGAAACTTGGCTTTGTGCGGTCGTCGTGCTACCGGAGAGTCCAGATACTGCACCGGCCAATTTAAAGGGAGGGTTAAACAAAATGTGAACATGGGAAGCAAGGGGAAAAAACCATTTGATCAAAGCTCGTGAAGTCATAAAATTGTTACTATAGAAGCATTAGCCATTAGGAGAGCAATGGCAAATTTGTACACCATGAATCAACAATAAACCGGGTCCGGACAATTTTAGCAAATACCAACGAGCCATACAAAATAAAGTAGTGATTCCAAACAAAGTAAGCCCCACCAAAAAAGTCTTCAACTTAAAATATGATTCAAAACAAAAACAAATGAACCAGTTTAAAAAGACCAAATATGACCCCACATTTTTAAATTACCAAAAATACTTCCAAATTAATTGTTTTTTCTTTTCAAAAAAAATTCCTTTCAAAGGCAAGAGAGTATAACTTGGATGACAATGGGTAGGGTGATGAGTGGATAGATCCTCATTTTATCTGATTTACCATGGGTGAACCATCACCCCACTCAGTTTATCATCTATATCCGCTTCACCCATATCCATTTCAATCATCACTCATCAAATGAGCGGGTGAGATGGGAGAAATATGAATGATTTTTTTTTTTTGTGATTTTCTCTATTTCCATCTAATCTGAAAGATAAATTGTCACACACAACTATAATAAAAAAAAAGTCAATACTAGAAAATATGTAATGTATCTTTAACATTATAAACAGAATGATCAAAAGATTATTATTTCATTTGAGTTTCAATGCTGAATCGTATGTAATTTTAAAGATTTACGGTTAGAAAGGGAAAAAATAAATTTATAGCATATTTTTATTTATAAATCTCAATAATAAAATATAAAAACAGTATATTATATTATAAATGGGTGGTGGGTGGTAGCGGGTGGTGGATGATGGGCCGGGTGCGGGTGAAAAAAATCATAACCTACATCTAAGCTGACCCATCACCTACCATCCACCACCCATCATCCCCTTATCACAAACTTTTTTTTTTTCCAAGTTTTCACCCATTTTGTTTTATGTCGGGTGATTCGAATTTAAGTCGGGTGCAGGTGAAATTGTCATCCCTACGCATAATAATAATAGTTTCTTCAAGTAAAATAGTATACTACAATCATTTTGAATATATTATTGTTTGTTTCAATGAATTTTAAAAAATCAAGAATTGAAATATCATAGGAAATAATACATGTATCTTGATGAAATTTGAATTTGTTTTCAGAGAAATATAATTGCAATTGCAATAACCATGAAACTCCATCATTTTCAAAAAAAAAATCAACAAATCTATTTTTTCCTATTTAAATCACACATTGCTTAATTACTCATTAGCCAAATAATTTATTATTATTATTATTATTATTATTATTATTATTAAGAATTACTTTAGTTATTTTACATCAACTAAATAAAGCTTAGTATTTTAATTCCTATAAAATTAAACTCATCCAATTGTCCAAACATATTTTTTTATAAATCACATTAAATTCAATTCCACAAATGCAAGATTATGATTTTTTTATATATATATCACATGTAAAAATATCCATATCCGACCTTGTCCATATCCTGATATCCATGTAACCTAGATCATCATCATAAATAAAAAGCAAAAAAGATTGTTTTTAAAATAAAATAAAAATTTACCAAGAATGAGGAGAGCATCAGGAAGAGCCCCAAGAACAGGAAGGAAGAGGCCGCCAACAATCCCCGGCCCCATTATCTCCAGCAACAGCTCACTCCCTTCCGACAAATACGTCGCCGCCAAATACATCAGATACCCATATACCAAGATCAAGAACAAGTTTCCGATCCCCGTCGACGTGCACGGCATGAACCCGTACGTCTCATCGCAGCTATCCGACGACGACGAAAATATCATCGACAAATACGGCCTGCCCGCTTCTTGATTTTGCTTCTCCACTTGGAATTCCGCCGGCGTCCTGGCGGCAGACGTAGCGGCTATTTGGACGGCCACGACGAGGAGGAGGACACAGTAAGACTGTGTGAAGCCTTTCTTCACCATTTTCGCCGCCCACGGTGTGGATTTTTTCAATTTTGCGGGAAAAAATTGATCAATTATGTCGATTTAATATAAATTTATAATCCTTTTGCTTTGTACCGTGTTAGTGCCGCGTCCGTGCACTTTGTGCGTGGGTGAAATGTACTGAAAATTGTAAATACTTTTAACATTTTTTTAAAATATTATTTATATATAATAAATTTTATGTCATGTTCATTAGTGACGAGTTTTTTTTATCAATAGTGTATTATTGAAAAAAAAAATACAAATATCATTATTTATATGGAAAATGCCAAGTTTTTTATTTTACGTAGCAGTCATTCAGAATTTCAGATTGCTTCATTCAGTTTTGTCTTTTGTTTTTTTTTTTTTTTCCAAAAAAATGGTTAGGTTTGGGGACAGAGGATTTGATCCGTTTAAGAGGCCTTATTTGCGATTGATTTTTTATTTTAGGGTATATGAAAAGAATCGAAATCAAAAGGCCGCAATTTTTAGTGGGACCCGGGAATATGCCCAGTGGGGCCTTCGATATTCCCAACGGACTTACCTGACCCGCATCGAAATAATCGATGCGGCCCAACCTGTACCGCGGGAACAATCTGGCTATGAATTCTGATGTATCATTCCCTTATCGAGTTTTCCTCAGACAATTTGGGAATCAGATGCTTACCTGCCGCCGTTGGTTGTCTTGGGGACCAACAACAACAGATTCTTGATTCAGGCGTCAAGTTTTCAAAGGGCGAAGAAAGGTCTATGTCCGCAGAGCAATTCCTTCTTCCGGAGAAGAGGTTTCTTCTGATGTGTTCAACTTACTCTCTCTGTTCTGCTCTTTCTTGTCCTCCCTTTTCTCAGGTTTGCTTGGTTTTGATCCGCTCCTTTCTCCCTCTTCTTCCTTCCCACCCGCCAAAAAGTCCCTTTTCTTTATGTAACTTGTCGCTTTTATAGGCATTAGGTGATCTTCAAATGACATGCCACGTGGAGTTTGTTGCTCGACACGGGTTCTACTCGTGGGGAGAGGGCATGTCCGCCACGTGCCCCTCTTTTCCATCCGCGGATGATTTCGTTCGAGTGAGTTTGCAGTTTTTTCAGTTGGATGTCCATCCGCGGACGGCCTTGATAATCTGTCTGAGATGACCTTTGTGATAATCTTTTACTACTTCTTGCCAACTTGTTGTGTTTTATTTTATTTTTATGTTTTTACAGATGTTTTTATTGTAGGTTTTGTCACAACTCCTCGGGCTGGGTCGATTCCTCTCAGGGATTGACGCGGGTCGATAAAGATTTTTAAGAAAACATCTGTACTTTTGTGGCCGCTTCAACTTTGGTTTTCGTTAGGGATGATGGGCTTCTTTCTTCCGAGTTTCGGCCCATTTAGGGTCCATTAGGCCCATTTATGTCTGGAAGTTCAACCGTCGGTAATTTCCTATAAGTTACCCCGTTCCGTTTTTTCATCTCACATTTGTCTTCTTCTTCTCTTCCAAAGAGTCCTGTCCTTATCCATTTCTTGGTTTTCCAGCGGCGGTCTTTTAGGTTTTCGATTGCCCGTTTGAAGTTTCCGGCAAGGTTCTTCAGATCTTCAAGGTAATTCTTCTTATTCTAAGCTGTTCTTGATTTTCCTTTTCAATTCTTTGATTTTTTGATGGATAGATCGAAAATTAGGGTGTGAGTTCGTCTCTGAATGTGTTTTTGGACGAGGTTTCGCTTTGTGTAAGTAAATCTTCATACGATTTTCTTCTAGCTTCTTTAGAAATGGCTAGTCTCAGTGGGGAGCATGACCCGTTAGAAGACTTCGAGAGAGGTGAAGGGTGGAAGGGCGATGTCGCTTCATCTTCTCAACCGCGTCATGCTCAAGAGATCCTCTTTTCTTCTTCTGAGAGTTCCTCTTCTAGCTCTAGTGGTTCTTCATCAGAGTCGTCTTCCGCCACATCCGCGTTGACTCCAAATCGGGTTGGTCCTACGGGCAGTCCTATTAAGGTGAGAAGGCGCCGGAAGCGTACTGACCCTGATTACTATTCTTCTCCTTACACAGTTTCTTCTTCTTCGAAGGGATGCGCGGGAGATGAAAATTCGAGGGATGCGGATGAATCAGGTGCTTGTTCTTCAGTGGACGCGGGTCCTTCTTCCACTTCTCACTCTGCGGATCAAGAGGTAGAGAATGTTTGGATTCCTTATGAAGCTCCCCCAATTGGTGTAGCGGAAAATCCGAAGAAGATTCGCTCTAAGGAGAATTTGACCGATTTGGATACCCCAGTGTATGACCTAGGGGATCTGGACACTTGCCTCTTCCTGGGAGATTTTAAACCTCTTCTGCCTCCATCCGACCGTCCATTAGTCGTAACTGATAGGATTCACCCGTGGAGATCTCCTGTGGAGGAGCTGAGGGGTTGTACCACTTTGTTCAAATTGGAGGATCTTGATGCCATTTCTCGTATCTTTCCATGGCCTGCGGGAGTAGAGTTCTGCCTCCCTGAGGAGGGGGGAGGTTGTTTGGATGCTTTTGAGGACTGTTTAGTTGTTTACGCGGCTAGTTTGTCCCAAGGCTTCCGACTTCCCCTACACCCCCTTTTCTCAGGGTTATTGAATGAGTACAATCTAAGCCCTGCTCATATTGTCCCTAATGGTTGGATGTTTTTTACAATTTTATTATGAGGTGTAAGGAGATTGGGGTCGCTCCTTCCTTGAAGTTGATGTTCAGCATCTTTTCCTTAAAAAAGGGGACCCAGGATTCGATATTTTATCAGTGCAACTCGAGTTATGGATACATGGAGAGGTTGTCTAGCAAGCCGAACTGGAAGTATAAGTGGTTTCTGGTCCGCAGCAGGTCTGGAAAGGGTTTCAATTGCCGGACCGTTCCAGGGCGTTTCTGCTCTGTGAAAAAACCAAATGTTTCCAATCTTCCTGAGTTCAAACAATCGTTTTCACATACACCTAGGTTCCCTTGGGATAAAATGCTATCCGCGTTCCGTCTTGAGATGGCTGGTTTGAGTTTGCCTCATCCGCAACTAGGTGGTTCTTCTTGTTTTATTGTTTCTTTGGGTGTTTGGATTTGTGCTTCTTGTTTTGTCTTGTTTTGATGGTTAACTTATCATTGGATGTTTTTGTACTCAGATAAAATGGATTTGGACTCACTTCTGAAGCGACATAAAGCTAAATCTGAAAAGAAGAAGAAAACAAATTTGGAGATCAGTGAACCTCCTGCCCCTCTTCCAGTTTCGGAAGTGGCGCCGATTATTGACATGACTGTCGCGGAAGAGATCGGCGCTCTGGTAGGGTCTTCTTCACTGGTTCCTGCGTCTCGGGAAAAACGCGTTCGTCCATCCGCTCCTGAAACCTCCAAGTCGAAGAAAAGAAAGGTTAGCATCGCTGTTGGGCCATCGGCCGCGGATGAAAGGGGGCTCTTCTTGGAGGGTGAAGCAACTCTCCGCGAGTTTCCCATTCCAGGCTTCGACTTGATTGATCTGCAAGGCCTTACCTTTCCGGCTAAAAAACGTTGTCTTCCCGAGCAAGGATATGTCAGTCGATTGGATGCTGTTACTCTTTCGACCAACTTTGATCGTCTTATCCAATGGGTAAGTTTGCTTTGTTGGCTGCCTTTTGTCTTTCCTTTTGTAATAATTTGACGCGGTTTAACTCTGGCCTTCCTCCTCTACTTATTCTTGTCTTAGTTGAGGGTGATTCAACCGGACGTTGAAAAGCATTTGGTGTGTGGTGAAGAGAGTCTTAGAAAGAAAGAGGAGGAGATTAAGAAATTGTCTCATCGGCTGCGGATCATGGGGAACACTATTGGCGACCCAGCCTCGGTGGAGAAGTTCAAAAAGAGGTCAGTGAAACTCCATGAAGAAGTGCATGCACAAAAGGAAGCTATGGCGGTTTTGAAGAAGAAATATGACGATCTGAAGGCTTCCCTGGATGTTGCCACCTCCCGCGTCAAAGAGCTTGAGGTAGCGGAAGGGAATTCGTGGGAACTTCTTCAGGCTAGGCACGCCAGCATTGATAAGCTGGAAGAAGATCTCTCCATCCTTTGCGAGGAGGCGTCCATTACCAAGCAAGAACTCGATACCATCAAGGCGCATTCAGACCGAGACGTGGCTCTTCAATGGCTTCAGAGTCCGGAGGGTTTGGCTTATCTGTCCTCTGAATGGATAAAAACTGAGGCCGGCGCTTCTTTCACGTCTTCCGTAGCCAAAGCTTGTCTCCAGACTCCGAAAGGTGCCAGTATTTTAAAACATAAGTGTTTTAGCTACTTTCGGAAGGGAATGGTGGCGGGGATCAATCAGAGTGTTGCGCGTTTGGCAATTAACCCCGGAGCTCCCCTAGAGAAGTTCGAGCCTAGTATGATTAGTGCTGATTGGGGGCTTTCAAAGGAAGAGATGGTCGCGGAAGAATCCTACTCTGAGGATGAAGATGCCGAGGACGCTGGCAATGAAATTGAAAAAACATTCGCTGTCAATTGATCTTTTGATGTTTTAGTTCTAGTTGGATGAAACTTTTCTGGATTTGGGAACTTGTGTTTGTTCCCTAATTTTGGCACTCCATTGAGATACTTGTTTCTTTTTGAGAATTTGGGTTTGAGATCTCTTTGGACAAATTTTGGTATCACTGTATACTTTGCATGATGTAAATTTTTACCTGTTAATGTTCTGACCTTTTTTCCAAGTGTTGAAAAGGTTAGTCCGAATGTACGAAGTCTTTTTCCCCTTGTCTTTATATTTTGCCCGCGGTTTTTTCCTTTTTAAAGCCTCAATCCTTTCATCCCCCTCACTGTTTCTTATGTGTTAATAACTAATCGCACCGTCGTATGCGTTATGTCATCGGGGAGCTTCAACCCTTGGGCCTTTTTTCAAAAGATTGAGAATGTGGATCAACTTTCTCGATTGGTGAGTTTCTTTTGCTTTCATTCGAAAAGCTTGGGCTATCTTTATTGGGCTTTAATTTTATACGCGTGCAGGTTATGCCTCCTCAATTTGAAGCCGAATATGGGCCGCTTCTGCCTTGATGGGCTTTTCTTTCATCGTATCTTGTCCGCGACTTTCCAGTGGCTGTGTCCCGGAGTGAGGACGGTCTTTTTCAGATCGACAATGGTTGGGACGAGTTTCTTATTCTTTACCATCTTGGGATAGGAAGCGCTATGATGTTTTTTCATAGGGGCAATGTCTCTTTCAAAGTCTGCCCGCGTCGCGAAATTGGGGATGACTATGAGACTACTCTTAACTCAGTTTCTTCCTCGTGTAGTTCAAATTGAGCTTCTTCCACGTCATGCTTTGAGAGTTTGTAATTTGGTTATGGATTATGTTTCCGCGAGTGAAGAAAAAGGGATCCACGATTCTCCTTCACTACCTACCGTATCTTTATGATTTCTAAATAAACTTAGAGGGGGATCTTTTATTATTCATAATACGAAGTAACATACAGAAACCTTCCTAGAGGTCGGATCCCTTTAAACCTGATACTTTATACTGGAGATGGTAGCGTGATGGATAAAATAGAAGCTTAAGGACGCCCTACTTCTCCATTTTCCTCGCTGTCAGGACTGACAACATCGACTTCAAAGATGGAGTCTCCTATGTAGGTGAAAATCAGAGTTGATCCTACATTGACTCGATTTGCTTGTGTGAAGTCGTGCCATCCTTGTGTTAACCAGAATAAGCCGTCTCCATCTCTTTCTACCTTTACTTCGTGTTCCTGGTTGGAGCGAGACCAGAGCCTGGCTTGAGTGTGAGCATCTTCATCGATTAGGACGTACATGAGAGGGAGCCGAAGTGTTTGAAGTTTCTCCTCCCTTATGATGACTCTGTAGAAAGCCCTTGGTGGCAACCCTGGATCCATTTTGTTTTAGGATGTTCATCACTTTAGGTTTTTCTAGCGTGCTTTATATCCGCTGAGCGAGGCTTTCTCGCCCTCGGTCTTATCGCTTTTTATCGAAAAGCAATTTTTAGTTTTTTCTTTTTCGACTATTTTTGGTTGCTTAAAAAGCCTCTTCCTTAGTCAAATAATTTTGAATTTAGAAAACAGAGGACGCGTGCCCTTGGTGACTGTGTCACCTGTTGCGCGCCATGCATGCGACTCTTCTTTCTTTACTTAACTGTTCCCTCGTGAGTGATGAGACAAGAGAGGGAAAACTTACTGTTTTCCTCCAATTTTTCTCGAGATGCGGGGATCCATTATAGTTCCTCCCTTAGCATTTAGGGCTGACAGGGTTTTTGGGCGAGAACCTCGATGGGCTTTCTTCCAAGCGATTGATTACCCCGAACAGTTCCTGCGCTTGGTAGGATTTTTATATTTAATTTCCATATCTCCTTTACAAATTCTTTCTTTTCTTTTATTTTTTCCTACTTTCCAGCTGCTACCACTTAGGTTTGAGGAGGTGTACATGGATGATGTCCCTAGTCGAGTTTCGCTTTCTTCTCATCAGTTGCGTAACTTCTCGGTTTGTGTAAAGCGTCATGATAGTGGTCTTCTCTATTTGGGCCGCGGATGGAAAGATTTTGTAGAGTCGCACGACTTTGAGAGGGGGGCTTCTATGATCTTTACTCACATGGGAGAGGGGTGTTTTGAAGTTAAGGTGGTGGACCCACCGTGGCTCAACATCGAACGAATTTTAAGCTTAGTCTTTTATGATGTTTTAATAGAACAAAGCTTAGGGCTCGTTTGTCAACCTTATTTAGCCCTTGGATGTGTTTGCAGTCCCGTCAATACTTCTTTTAGCTCTTGAACTGATCTATTTTCGGACGCGAGCTGCCTAATTCCTAGGTAGAGGTAATCGAAAGATCGGTTACAATCTTCATTAATTGTGAACTATATGAGGTCATGCATGCTAACCATATGAATGGCTTTAGTCTTTTGATGCTATTTTGTCGTGATGTATTGTTCACGAGTCTTCTGAATTTTATCAGTAATAGTGTTCATTGTCGTTTCATGCATGGCGCACCTACGGTTAGGTTTAGTGATTGACCCTTCGAACTTATTGCTCTCTTATCCCTATCTGTGACACGTGTTCAGTTTCGTTCGAATGTCCTATAAAAGAGAGAGTATAGTGGGAGAGGTGCTTAAACTTGATTTTTGCTTTCAACATGCCTTCTCCTACTAGTCCGTCTTGGTCATTTTTTGAGCGCATCAGCTTTCCTGAGCAACTCTTCCGTGTGGTTAGTTTCCTGTTTTCCGAGTTTTTCTTCTTTTTGGGTTTATCTTTTCTTCAATAATCTCTTATTTTTGTATTTTGTTAGTCGCTGCCGTTATGTTTTGCGGATGAGTTGGGTCCAGATCTCCCTAGGAACATTCTTTTATCTACTAGAATTCTCCGCGACTATTCGGTGGAAGTCATATGTGGCGATTATGGAGTTCCTTTTCTGAGAGGTGGTTGGAATGACTTTGCCGAATCACATAGCATTAATGTTGGTTCTTCCGTGACTTTCATATACAAGGGGGGAAACCGCTTTGATGTTCATATTTTAGATGCTATGGGAGACGAAGTGGACGCTGAGTGGGCTTCGCCAGAATCAGGGGGTCCACCTTCGAATGGGTTCCGCTTGAGCCAAGGCAGGACTCGTCTGATCCCGGCCAGACCCAGGCAGGCGTAAGCTTGTGTGTTCCCCTTATAAGCAAACAATGTCTTCAAATGTGCTGGTGTACTCTCGCCACTTTGTTGCTTATTTTATGCATAGTAGTTGGTTCTATGGCTGCAATTTTTAATAAAGGGACCAGGCGTTTTTAAAAGTCTTATGAGAAATTACTCCTTGAAATGTTTCGACCGGATTTCTGATGCGGAGTTAGAGCCTTTGCGCATTTGAGTTTTATTTGAAGAATACTTCCTCGAAGGCTGTTTTAACCAGAGGTCCGTTGTGCGGCGAAGTTCTAGTATAACTAAGTCTTGATAAAATTTTATCTCCGAGAATGCAACTTCGATCGGAGGCCCGACGCGGAGCCAAGCTCCAGCGTCTTTGGGACTTAATAAAACTTTATCTCCGAGAATGTAGCTTCGATCGGAGGCCCGACGCGGAGCCAAGCTCCAGCGTCTTTGGGACTTAATAAAACTTTATCTCCGAGAATGCAGCTTCGATCGGAGGCCCGACGCGGAGCCAAGCTCCAGCGTCTTTGGGACTTAATCAAACTTCATCTCCGAGAATGCAGCTTCGATCGGAGGCCCGATGCGGAGCCAAGCTCCAGCGTCTTTGGGACTTA
Organism: Persicaria maculosa; assembly: GCA_963922045.1. Taxonomy (NCBI): domain Eukaryota; kingdom Viridiplantae; phylum Streptophyta; class Magnoliopsida; order Caryophyllales; family Polygonaceae; genus Persicaria; species Persicaria maculosa. The sequence continues at coordinate 37,324,650 of OY998262.1, read as the reverse complement.
ATAAAACTTTATCTCCGAGAATGCAGCTTCGATCGGAGGCCCGATGCGGAGCCAAGCTCCAGCGTCTTTGGGACTTAATAAAACTTCATCTCCGAGAATGCAACTTCGATCGGAGGCCCGACGCGGAGGCAAGCTCCAGCGTCTTTGGGACTTAATAAAATTTCATCTCCGGGAATGCAGCTTCGATCGGAGGCCCAACGCGGAGGCAAGCTCCAGCGTCATTGGGACTTAATAAAACTTCATCTCCAAGAATACAGCTTCGATCGGAGGCCCGACGCGGAGCCAAGCTCCAGCGTCTTTGGGACTTAATAAAACTTCATCTCCGAGAATGCAGCTTCGATCGGAGGCCCGACGCGGAGGCAAGCTCTAGCGTCTTTGGGACTTAATAAAATTTCATCTCCGATAATGCAGCTTCGATCGGAGGCCCGACGCGGAGGCAAGCTCCAGCGTCTTTGGGACTTAATAAAACTTCATCTTCGAGAATGCAGCTTCGATCGGAGACCCGACGCGGAGCCAAGCTCCAGCGTCTTTGGGACTTAATAAAACTTCATCTCCGAGAATGCAGCTTTGATCGGAGGCCCGACGCGGAGCCAAGCTCCAGCGTCTTTGGGAGTTAATAAAACTTCATCTCCGAGAATGCAACTTCGATCAGAGGCCCGACGCGGCGGCAAGCTCCAGCGTCTTTGGGACTTAATAAAACTTCATCTCCGAGAATGCAGCTTCGATCGGAGGCCCGACACGGAGCCAAGCTCCAGTGTCTTTGGGACTTAATAAAACTTCATCTCCGAGAATGCAGCTTCGATCGGAGGCCCAACGCGGAGGCAAGCTCCAGCGTCTTTGGGACTTAATAAAACTTCATCTCCGAGAATGCAGCTTCGATCGGAGGCCGGACGCGGAGGCAAGCTCCAGCGTCTTTGAGACTTAATAAAACTTCATCTCCGAGAATGCAGCTTCGATTGGAGGCCCGACGCGTAGGCAAGCTCCAGCGTCTTTGAGACTTAATAAAACTTCATCTCCGAGAATGCAGCTTCGATCGGAGGCCCGACGCGGAGCCAAGCTCCAGCGTCTTTGGGACTTAATAAAACTTCATCTCCGAGAATGCAGCTTTGATCGGAGGCCCGACGCGGAGCCAAGCTCCAGCGTCTTTGGGAGTTAATAAAACTTCATCTCCGAGAATGCAACTTCGATCAGAGGCCCGACGCGGCGGCAAGCTCCAGCGTCTTTGGGACTTAATAAAACTTCATCTCCGAGAATGCAGCTTCGATCGGAGGCCCGACACGGAGCCAAGCTCCAGTGTCTTTGGGACTTAATAAAACTTCATCTCCGAGAATGCAGCTTCGATCGGAGGCCCAACGCGGAGGCAAGCTCCAGCGTCTTTGGGACTTAATAAAACTTCATCTCCGAGAATGCAGCTTCGATCGGAGGCCCGACGCGGAGGCAAGGTCCAACGTCTTTGGGACTAAATAAAATTTCATCTCCGAGAATGCAGCTTCGATCGGAGGCCCGACGCAGAGGCAAGCTCCAGCGTCTTTGGGACTTAATTAGGGATTTAACCGGAGGAAGATAATAATAGCGCCCTCTAACCGCTTTATTTAATTTTCGCGGGGCGACTAAGTTTCCCGTTACATATAAGCCCTGGCTATTATACATAGTATTTCTTTAGATTATCTGCATTCCAGGTTTTATTCAGAACAGTGCCTTCGGGGGTGCTGAGTTTGTACGCTCCTTCCTGGACTTCTTTTACGATCACATAAGGCCCTTCCCAGTTTGGGTCCAGTTTTCCTCCAGTGGTGGTTTGTCGGAGCACCAAATCTCCCTCCATGAGATGCCGCGGACGAACTCGTCTATCTTGATACTTTGATAGCCGCCTTTTATATTCTTGCTCCCTTATGGCCGCGACCATCCTACGCTCTTCTATAAGATGGAGTTCGAGCTCCAATGCTTCATCATTGGTTTCCTGGTTGTATGTTATTATTCGCGCCGAGGGGACCAGCATTTCGACTGGAATAACCGCGTCCATACCAAAGACTAGTGAAAACGGGGTTTCACCAGTTGGAGTTTTTACTGATGTGCGGTAGGACCAGAGAACTAATGGTAGAAGTTCAGCCCACCGCCCTTTTGCTGTGCTCCCAAGTTTCTTTTGAATCCCATGTAGCAGCTGTCGATTGGTCGTTTCTACCTGTCCATTCGTCTGTGGATGGGCCACAGATGAGAATTTGAAGTTTATGCCCAATCCCGCGCAAAAATCCCTGATTGCTTCACAATCAAATTGAGGTCCATGATCTGTAATTATCGAGTTGGGTACTACGAAACGGCAGACGATGTTCTTCCACAAAAACCTTCTAACCTTTTCCGCGGTGATTAGTCCCATTGCTTCAGCCTCAACCCATTTTGTGAAGTAATCGACCAAGACAAGTGCATACTTAAATTGTCCTGGGGCAGTGGGAAATGGACCAAGGATATCCATTCCCCAGACTGAAAAAGGGCAAGCACCAGTTATGCTTTTCATTCTTTTAGAAGGGCAGTGTATCAAGTTTCCAAATCTCTGGCACGCGTCACATTTTTTAATATAATTTTGAAAATCCTGCTTCATAGTCGGCCAGTAATATCCCAGTCTGGTTGCTTTGGCCGCCATGGCTCTCCACCCTTGGTGATGTGCACAAATTCCGTCATGTAACTCTTTTATGACGAGACTTCCTTCCTCTATTGATATGCATAGCAGATCCGGGAGACAGTAACCCCTCTTGTAAAGCCTTCCCTCTCTGATGGTGAATCGAGAAGATTTCGTGATCACCCTCCTGGCCACGTCTTTTTCTTCGGATATGATGCCCTTCCCCAGATACTCCGCGAACGACGTTCTCCAGTCTCCTTTTTCAATCCCCTGGACTTGATAGACCTCTTGGATGAGTCTGCGACTATTCATTCTTTCGGGGATCACCTCTTTTCCTACCTCTTCAAGCATGACTGCCCCTAGGTGAGCCAACACGTCCGGTCGCTGATTGTTGTTTCTGGAAACGACCGTTAGGCAAAACCTCAAGAACGCTTTTGATAATGCCTGTGCTTTTCTCTGATAGTCCGCCATTAAACCAGTTCTGGCCTCATACTCCTCTGTTATCTGTCATGCCATCATCTCTAAGTCAGTGTAGACTGACACCTGCCTGGCACCTTTGATCAAAGCTACCTCCAGGCCCGCGAGCAGGGCCTCAAACTCAGCTTCATTGTTTGTAGCTTGAAAGTCCAGTTTATAAGCGTAGTTGTACTGTTGTTCATCAGGTGCAGTGAGAGCAACCCCTGCTCCGCATCCGTCTTTGTTGGCCGCGCCATCAACCCTGAGCGTCCACTCGCTCCTTTCTACTTGTGCACCTAGTTCAAAACTCGTTTCGCTGATGAAATCGGCTAAAGCCTGAGCCACTACTGCCTTCCGTGGGGTATATTCTATTTCAAATTCTGTCAACTCAACTGCCCACTTCATCATCCTTTCCGACAAGCATGGAGAATGAAGGATTTGACGCAACGGTAGGTCAGTCATTACTCTGATGATGTGATCCTGGAAGTAGGGCCTCAATCTTCTTGCCACGAATACCAGACATAGAATCATTTTCTCCACTTGTTCATACCGCGTCTCAGCATCCTGTAGCACGCGACTGACATAGTACACCGAGTATTTTTCTTCTCGCGTCAAAACCGCACTGATGGTAATGTTCTTTACTGATAAGTACAGGTGTAGAGCCTCCTGCTTCTCAGGTTGGTGCAAAGTGGGGAGTGTTGATAAGAAATTTTTCAAACTCCCAAACGCTTCATGTAATTCTGGAGTCCATCGAATTGGTCCCTTTTTCTTGAGTAAAGCAAAGAAGGGTAATGATTTGTCTGCTAGGCATGAGCAAAATCGGCTTAGGTAATTTACCGCTCCGTTTAAAGACTGCAATTCTTTGATCGTCCGCGGTGGTTGAAGATTCTGGATTGCCACCACCTTTTCAGGATTTACATCAATTCCTCGATGGCTAACCATGAGACCAAGGAATTTTCCGGAATCAACCCCGAAGACATACTTTTCTGCGTTCAGGTTCAAACCTCCTCTGCGGAGGGAATCAAATGCTTCTTGTAGATCTACCGCGTGATCTTCTGCTTTCTTGCTTTTGACTACAATATCATCCACATATATCGACACATTCCTCCCAATCTGTTTACAAAAGATCCTGTCAATAGTTCTTTGAAAGGTAGCTCTGGCATTCCTGAGTCCAAAGGGCATGACGAGGTAGCAAAATATCCCCTGGTTGGTGATGAAAGTAGTTGCCTTCTTGTCTAGCGGGTCCAAGCTTATCTGATTGTATCCAGAGTAAGCATCAAGAAAACTGGGAACCTTGTTACCCGCGGTCCCATCGACAAGCTCGTCTATGGATGGCAAAGGGTAACTATCTTTAGGGCAAGATTTATTAAGGTCAGTGAAATCGATGCACATTCTCCATTTCCCATTAGACTTCTTCACCAGAATCACATTTGAAAGCCAATCCGAGTCTTCCACTTCTTCTATAAATCCCGCTTCTAACAGCTTGTCAGTTTCTTCTTTTGCCGCGGCAGCTTTCTCGGGAGCCATTTTCCTCTTATTTTGTACTATGGGCTTTGTTCCTGGACGAATTCTTAAAGTATGCAAAGCAGTTGTGGATGGGACTCCCAACAGGTCTCGCGGAGTCCATGCAAAAACGTCTCTTGATCTTGCTATGATTTCCAAGACTCGATCTCTTTCTTCTGGTTCTAGCGCCTGTCCCAAATAGACCTTCTCTTCAGGGTTTGGAAATGGGGTATATGCAATTCTTTCATCCGCGGTGGGTATTTTTGCTTCTGTCGGTCTTACCTCAAGCTCAGCCTCTAAGAGTCCTGATGGGTCGCTGTCTCCCATCATGGATTCATATTTCTCACTAATACACATTACTTCTTTCCTCTTCTTGATCTTTATAGGGGTTCTCCCTTGGATGATGGGACCGCGGATGATCCTCTCTTCGATGAGACCCTTGGCCTCTTTCATAATTCATGTGTACTTCGTCGCGGCGGGGATGAAAATCAACTGCTTCTGATTGATGTCTAGGTGGTTTGGCTTTCTCCTTTTTGAACTTTCCAGCAAGTTTCCCAAAGAGACCCTGATTGCCCGCGTTTGCTCTTGAACTGGACGCGGCTGCCTCTTCAGCCTCGATCTGTCTTGACACCCGTTCCCTCAAATTGTCGTAACTAGTTGGCTTCTTCCGAAATAGGTACGTCTTGAAGTCTCCCTCTGCCAAATTTCCCATGAGTATAATAATTGCCGACTCATGATTAAAGTTGGGGATTTGCACCACCACACTGGTAAAACGAGTGAAAAAGTGTCCCAAGGACTCTCCAGCTCCTTGCCTAATGGAATTCAGATCAAGCATGGTCTTCTTTCTCGACCGCGCACTTCCAAAATGGGATGTGAAGATGTGGGACAGCTGGGCGAAACTGGACACGGAGTTTTTTGGCAAGTTTGTGAACCAGGTTAGGGCGATTTTTGTCAAGGTTGAGGGAAACGTTCAACATAACATAGCATCGTTGTACTCATTTATCCCCATCGCGTTTGTAAAATGGCAAAGATGATCTTCGGGATCAGTCGTTCCATCATACTTCATGAGGTTCACGTCCCTCCACCTTTTTGGCACTGCCGCGGAACAGATCTCTTTAGTGAATACCGATGGAAAAACTGCTGGTATGTCTTCTGCTCTTTTTTCTGCTGAGTCGGACCTTGTAGAGGTAGAAACATCCGTGGATCTCTCTCCACGTCGGTGTTTGTTCTCATGCCGCCACTGATCATTCTTCCATGCTTGGTGCGGCCTCGCATGACTCTGGAAGCCGTAATTCAAGTTGCATGGGTTGTCGTATGCAGTATAATATCTATCAAAATTTCCACGCTGCTCCTCATGATGAAAATGCCCTTGTTGTTGCGGATTCTGCCCCCAGTGATCATAATAATAGTACTGTGATTGTTCTTGCTGAAAGGGGTTAGGCTGCTCACGATGCGCTTCATAATACCAGAAATTCTGTGGTATGTGTTCTCCCCCTAATCCATGCTGATTGTAATGGTGATGTGGAGGGGTACTGAGGTGCTGGTCCCCTACTTCGCCATCAGGATTAGGTTGGGGTGTCAATGGGACATACATGCTTGAGGCCTCCTGATCCTGGTGGATCCCTTGGCTCATGCTCTGTGTCGCGGTGTTTTGGTTATCACTCATCTTTTCAGCGTCGTAATTCTGCCACAGTGAAAGACTCATTTTCACATGCACATATTCATACTTCCAGATTCAGATGCGGACCCTTGTTTCTTTCAAAGTTCTGAGGGTCTTTGCCTGATTTTATCGAACAAAAAGAATTTTTAGAGGAACCCCTTAGTGTGAGGGGGTTCCCACAGACGGCGCCAGTGAAAAGACTCGAAATCAAAAGGCCACCATTTTTAGTGGGACCCGGGAATATACCCAGTGGGGCCTTCGATATTCCCAACGGACTTACCTGACCCGCATCGAAATAATCGATGCGGCCCAACCTGTGCCGCGGGAACAATCTGGCTATGAATTCTGATGTATCATTCCCTTATCGAGTTTTCCTCAGACAATTTGGGAATCAGATGCTTACCTGCCGCCGTTGATTGTCTTGGGGACCAACAACAACATATTCTTGATTCAGGCGTCAAGTTTTCAAAGGGCGAAGAAAGGCCTATGTCCGCGGAGCAATTCCTTCTTCCGGAGAAGAGGTTTCTTCTGATGTGTTCAACTTACTCTCTCTATTCTGCTCTTTCTTGTCCTCCCTTTTCTCAGGTTTGCTTGGTTTTGATCCGCTCCTTTCTCCCTCTTCTTCCTTCCCACCCGCCAAAAAGTCCCTTTTCTTTATGTAACTTCTCGCTTTTATAGGCATTAGGTGATCTTCAAATAACATGCCACGTGGAGTTTGTTGCTCGACACGTGTTCTACTCGTGGGGAGAGGGCATGTCCGCCACGTGCCCCTCTTTTACATCCGCGGATGATTTCGTTCGAGTGAGTTTGCGGTTTTTTCAGTTGGATGTCCATCCGCGGACGGCCTTGATAATCTGTCTGAAATGACCTTTGTGATAATCTTTTACTACTTCTTGCCAACTTGTTGTGTTTTATTTTATTTTTATGTTTTTACAGATGTTTTTATTGTAGGTTTTGTCAATGATTATCTGCATATGTATGTAAGTATGTTGGATGGTTACGAGTAATGGTTACAAGCACCGGTATCGAAGAAGAAATGATCTTAATTTTTAATTTTAATTACATTAGAAGTTGATGGTGGGAAAAAAGATTGATGTCATCTAAGAAACGCACAAGGTGCGGATAATGAACTAGTATATTAAAAAAAAAAAAAAAAAAGGAAAAACAAAGTGAGTATCTGATTCCAATCTATCGATTTGACTTTGCTCGATCTTTAAAAATTCGGGTACAAAAAAAAGTAACAAAAAAACTAGCTCGGATAAATTTCATTTGAAAAATAGGCCTATTAAATTACATACAGTTTACTTCTTCTTTTGTAGCATTTGAAGTATTTTATAAACAATATATTAGACCATGTGCACAGTGCACATGGAGTGGAATCAAATCATATTACTATATGCACTTTGTAATCGTTCTTCACGAATTGTAAAGTCTTACAATAAAGATGAACAAAGTAACCTCCTTAAAAGAAAAAGAATAAATTAAAGCTTTTTTGCTCATAAAGAATAAATTAAAGCTGAGAAATACTATTAGAATTGAACATAGCACAAAAAAATGGGAATGAAAGTGTGATTTTTTCAAAAAAAAAAATTTGGAAATTTATAGAAAATCATCCTCAAATAGGAGCATTTGCAAAATTAACCCAAAAACCCGGACCCCTTTGTACCCCCTATTCACTATACAAAAAAATCGCAAAACTAACTCAAAAACCCGGACCCCTTTGTACCCCCTATTCACTATCAAAAAAAATTGCAAAACTAACCCTCTTCCCTCAAAATCTCCGATTTCCTCACCTGCTGCAACCAGTGGAGAGAGAGAAAAGCAACATAGCATTTATTGCTCATCACTATCACCCATCTAAAACCCTTTCTCTATATGCCTCTCTCCACCTCTCTCCATTGAAGAGCTTTTTTATTCTTTGAAATCTGTCTTCTATCTCTCTACATTCGAGGGTGACAAGATCTCCATGGGAGCTCGAATTCGGCATGCGCCGCTTGTGTGAATCGTCGCCGGAGCACCGCTTTGGTGCCTTCGTCCTTCACCTTCATTGTGATGGGTTTTCCATGTCAATTCGAGGCAAGTGGAGGCCGGATTTGGAGTAGAGGAGGTGGAATCGAAGTGGACGAGCCATCGCATAGGCTTGGTGAACCGCTTTTTTTTTATTGATGAATGCACAATATATCAAATTTCCACTCTATGGCTTCAGGCTTCTTACTGGACATCCTTTGGTACTCTACTGGACACCCAATGATTTCCTACTAGACACCCTATGGTTGTTTCCTGTCTTGCGTGTTGTTCAATGTTTCCCTGGTTCTATTGTCGCCCTCCCCCCTAAGCCCAGACGGTAAAAAGATAAAGGGAAACTGGTGCATTAAATGAGGGGAGAGAGAGATGAGTGAAAAAGCAATAGTAAAGTCGCAGAGGAGAGAGGACAGAGGGGATAAGTTTGCTTTCGATAAAAAAAATCAGAGAGAGAGAGAGAGAGAGAGAGAGAGAGAGAGAGAGAGAGGAGTGAAAAAAAAGAGTAAAGTTGCAGAGGAGAGAGAGAGAGATTAGTGAGGATATGACATAGAGAGATGGATGAATGACAGTGAGGGGTATTAATATAATTTGAATTAAATCTTACGTTTCAGATAAAAAACATCGAAAAAGAAACAATTGGGCGAGGGTTTATTTCCAGGTTGACGTGTAAGCAGTTAGTTGTAACTGGACACCCAAAGAAAAACGACATGACACATATTGGAATCGACTGGACAAGAGTTATCGGAGAAACAGATTCACCATCGACTTCAGATAGAAAATGGGTAAATTTGCTTCAGATTTGATGGAGACACCTCTTGCATAACCTTTATCGAAAACAAACTTGCCCATTTTCTATTCGAAGTAGATGGTGAATCTGTTTCTCCGATAACTCTTGTCCAGTCGATTCCAATATGTGTCCTGTCGTTTTGCTTTGGGTGTCCAGTTAAAACTAACTGCTTACATGACAACCTGCAAATAAAACACCGCCCAATTGCTTCTTTTTCGATGGTTTTTATCTGAAACACCGCCCCCTCACTGTCACTCTTCCATCTCTCTCTGTCCTATCCTCAGTAATCTCTCTCTGCTCCCTCTGCAACTTTCCTTTTCTTTTTCACTCATCTCTCTCTCTCTCTCATGTCCTCTCTCTCCTCGATCTGCAGACTTTCTCTCTCTCTCTCTCTCTCTCTCTCTCTCTCTCTCTCTCGCTGACTTTGTCCAGCATTCGAGCAGTGGAACCCCAAACCCCCCTCACTTACCTGCTACCGGCAAACCCCTTTACCCCCATCCGATTTTGCCCAATTTCAAATCGGATTGGGTTAACCTTGCAAATAAACCGGTTTTTTGGGTTACTTTATGCATTTCCCTCTCCTCAAATATGGGATTTTCATTTAACCACCCCTTAAATTCAAAACTACAAAAATCACTTTTTAAATAGTCTTTATTTACAAATTACCACTCATTTGTCTATTTTCGTCAAGCTATCATTAAATATATTATCTTTTAATATTTTTAAACTCAAATTTGATTATAAATCTATTTAAAATTTGAATTTAAGAGTTGGATTACATTTTAGGGGTCGTTTTAGTTAATTTTTAAAAATAATAACAAATATATCCTAGCATTAATATCCCAATCTGTGTTTGAAAATGTTTATAAAATTTTAAAATAATATGTAAATTACTCTTTTAATTATATTATGATTATAAATCATAATTTCTATATATAAAGTTTAAAATAGCATTAAAATTACTATTTGTTTTTAATTTAAATATTTTCATTCAGTAATTAAGCTTTGATAATAAAAAAAATAAAAAAGGTCTATAATTATATTTAAGTTATACAATTAATCGATAACCTAATTTTTTAAAAATTTATAAACATTGTGTTTTTTTAGGTAAGAAAAGATAATGTTTAACCTAAATAATTTAATCCATATTTAAGTTAAGATTCATTGATCAATATTCTAACAATTACCATTCTTTCCTCATTTTTCATATAAAATTTATTTCACTTTTCCACATTTATTTACCTAATTTTAGCATAGGATAACCATTGGTGTGTTTGGGCTTTGTGCGTCCTTATCCACAAGGATGTACTTGAATAGTGGTCTAGCAGATCCTGACGCATCTAAATCATTACCTTATCAAAAAGAAAAAAAATTGGTGTGTTTGGATTCCTAAGTGTTTATGCTTATAAACATAAACACTTTGACAGTGTTTGTTTAACTAAATTTTTATGAAGGTGTTGTATGGTATTTCGAATTATTACCATGTTAAAAAAAATGGGTTTAATTCAAATATCAAATTAATATATAACATGTATCTATTTGTAAATCTTTATATATTATCATAATGGAGTCCATCTTAAATCAACTTATTACACATTTTTCTTATAATTTTGTTCTTATAAGTTTAATTTAAAATATTAAACTAATATTTTATTTAATTATATAATATTATTTTATTTTATTTTTAAGATGTTATTTTTTAAAAATTGTGCCATCATGCGAGAACTGTACTAATTGTTTTTATATTTGTAAGTTGATATAAACTATAGAAATAAATGAAAATACCTATAACTAATTTTTTTTTTACCAACTTTTAATATACTGTATGTTACTCCGTATATCATTATTACTAGCAATAACAATTTTGTTATTGGGGTTGTTTTTTGTTTTTATATTTGGTTGAAAGATATAACATGATAAGAGATGTAGATGGTGCGTGGAGGCGCACTACTTAATACTTATCAAAACTTCCTCAATTTGGCAATTTGTTTAGATTTGTTTATGGTTGTCATGTCAAGGCAATGAGTTGTTTTTTTTCACGAAAAATTACTTTATAAAAATGTAGTTAGATCGTGAGTTTAGATCCGATACATAGTTACATACCATTGTAAAATTAATAATTGTAGCTCATAAATTTATTTATTTAATAAACATTCATCCTCAAGTACGTAAATATTTTCGGCAATATGATGACATAGCTATCAAAGGTTTGATTATTAATTCCCATCCATTTGAGGGCAATATGATGACATAATCCTTTATTTTGCAATATATTTGAACCTTAAAATCAAAAAAAAATAATTAATTCCCATCCAAATTATTTCAAATTAAACCAAGTTTGATAGGCTAGGATTTGATTTAATATTCAATCAAATTTGCATAATATGATGACATTGCTATCAGATATTGATATTTTTAATACTGTGTTACATTACTTTTGTAACAAAAAAAAAACACATAAATTGTAAATTTCATGGCCTGAAGAAACTATTCTGAATTATATATCCTAATAATGAGATAACATTTCGACCACAAAGTTTAATAACTTGACGATCACATGCATTCTTAAATATAGTGAGAAAGGAAGGATGTGGGCAAAACGACGTCGTCCATAAGATTAGCAACTTAAGAAATTAAAGATTGTCAAATTCACACAACAATTACCAGTCTGATTGTAATATATATTTGATCATTTGATTCGATATCTATCTAATTCGAATCAGGTACAGTAGTAGCCTAAATGTGAGTGAGCTTCCCAATTAATCCACTTATTTCATTCACAAAGTTTCTATTTCAAACATTGTAATTACTTCTGTTTAAATAATCATTAATTACGATTCATAATACATTATATCATATAATGATATGCATAGGAAATGATGAAGGATCATCCCGATTAATTTTTTTGGTCTATGGAAAAATAGTAGCTGAAGCTGTTGGATTACTTGAGTTAAATATATGTTAATAAGATAGTATAGTGTTTGGTTAACCTAGCTGTTAGGCTAGTTGTTGAAAACTTGAGAATAAAAAACCAAAAGCTCCGAAAAGCTTGGGCGAATAGCTGTTGAAAAGCTTAGATTTCAAAAGCTTTTAAAAGCTAATTAAACTAAAATCTTATATTTATTTCATTTAAGACTATAGAATATCAAAACCATAAGCTACGAAAAGCTACTTACTTTTGCCAAACACACCCTAAATTGCAAATAACAATCAAATTCAGCATTATTGAAAATCAAGTTCATCCACATTTACAACAGGTTTTCGAGGTTTTCAAGTGAGAGAATGTAACACTCCCGTCCCACATTTTATATCATAATGATATTGGGAGTGATTTATAAGTGAATCCCCCAGGGGATATTGTAATAGACCTATAAATAGCACCTTAGTCTCACTCCAGAGGTAGTTTTGGGTGTTTTTAAATACACCGCAAATCCACCTCTAAAAATGCACGTTGCTTTCGACATGCAAGCTACCATCACTAATTAGCACTTTTAAAAAATTAATTAAGCCGCGTTAACCCTGCACGTCAATTCTAACGTGCAAGGTTTGTGGTGTATATAGCGAAGGCGGTAGTTTTTTGGATCTTTTTACTTTTTTTTTTTATGTTTTGAAGAGCTGAGAAATCAGTGGAGAGAGAGTGCTATCTTGGGAGAGTAACTGAATCCCCCCCAGGGAATTCAGTTTTGGTGGATTGTTCCTAGCTTGATTTTTCTTGTGTGCCTCCTTTCTCATTGATAAATTGGTGCTATCCACATGTCTTGGGTGTGTATCCATCCTCATTGGTGGGATTGGTGTTATCCGCATGTTTGGATGTGTGTCAATTCTTGTTGTCAAACCGGTGCTTTATCGAGCATCCACAAGCCCCCTTCCCGTGCTTTTAAGATGGCGCCCTTGATTGTGTGGGATTGTAAAGATTGTTCTTTCGATCATTCAACTTTCTCGTTCTTGATGTATAATGGGTCTTATCATTGTTTAATTAGGTTATCCTTACTAGAGCTATCAATTCGGGTTATCTGGCTGGGTTCGGGTCAGGTCACTAATGAGTCGGGTCAACTCGGTCAAAATTTTTGTGTATGGCTTGGTCGAGTCGGATTCGATCAAAATGAAATTCAGATTGGTTGGGTTTCAATCATAATCGGATTGGACCCATTCGGGTTTTCGGTAAGAACCGGGTCGGTCTCGTTCAGGTTTCGGGTCGGTATTCGGGTCAGTCTCATTCAGGTTTCAAGTAGAAGCGGATATACATTTGTTTCAAACTTTTAATTTTTGGGTTGAATTTATTGAATCATGTTCGTTCGGGACTTTCAGGTAATCAATTTTATTAAATTGAATATGTAATTCATGTTGTTTGCGTATTTCAAAAAGTATTTTTAGTAAAATTAAATATGATTCAATATATAGATTTTTTTTCAAAACATTCACTAAAAAATAAATATTTAACAAAATATTCACATCTTCAAACTATTTATAAAAATATTCATTTTGGTCAGATGCATCAGAAAAACACGGTCTCAGACCGCGTTTTACTCATAAAATTTCAGATCTGAAGGTGAAAAAAAAAGGAACAAAAGAAATGCAATTTAAAACCGCGTTTCTTTTTTATTTTTAGTTTTTATTTCTTAATTAATAAAGGAAAAAAAAAAGTACAAACGCGGTATGAGGTCGCGCTTTATGCGCCTACCCTCTCCACACCATGGCTTCTCTTGTCGACCTTGACTCTGCGTCTCTGCGCTTCCTCCCTCACCAACTAGGCCGGCAGTCTCCGCACCTCCTCCTTGCCACCCATCACCTGTCCACAACTGCCTGCGCGCCATCTACAGGTCTCTCTCGTTCTTCCGATTAGAAGCTCCGATCACACACGACTCTTCACCGCCAACCCTCGCCCCCGACTCAGCAAGAAGCTCGATTATAATATCCTCTGGCCACGAATCCTCGATTAGAAGCTCCAGGATCAGCAAGAAGTCGACTTGTTCTCTCCTTTTCATTTGATTAGAAGCTCCGAACGAATCCTCGCTGCGGAACCTCGCCTACGACCAGTGGCGGAGCCAGGACACTCTGAAGGGGTGGGCGAGATTCAAAAAACCTAAAAGTATAAATTGATCTACAAATTTTCCAACAACAAAATCATTGCAAAAAGTGTTCAAGGGTGGTTATTTGAAAGAAAAATAAATTTATGGACGATTTGCTGTAAAAATTTATTTTAAGGGTGGTTTTGTGAAAACTCACCTATTTTAAGGGTAGTTTTCTGTAATTTACCCAAATTTTTAAACCTTTATTTATTGGGGGTGGGCTGGGGCTCATAGCCCCATACCAGCCCACCCCTCCCTCCGCCACTGCCTACGACTTCGATGGCAGTGGACAGGAGGGGTGCGAGCGGTTGTGGACTGGTGGTGGGAGGGAGGGAGGGGGGGCGTGGTGATGGCTGGCCTGGCTGGCGAGGGAGGAGGCGCGCGGAGTCAATGTTGGCCTGGTTGAGCGAAGGAGGGGTGATGACCAGAGCTTGGAGGAGCTGTAAAATGCGGGTCGAGGCTGCGTTTGTGCTTTTCTTTTTTTTTTCTTTATTAATTGAGAAATAAAATAAAAATAAAAAAGAAACGTGGTTTAAAACCGCATTTCTTTTGTTTATTTTTTTCCACTTTGAGATCTGGAGTAAAACGCGATCTCAAACCGCGTTTTTCTGTTGAATCTGGAAAAAATGAATATTTTTTTAAATAGTTTGAAGATGTGAATATTTTGTTAAATATTTATTTTTTAGTGAATATTTTGAAAAAAAAATCCAATATATAATCTACTCATTGGCTCGTAAGCTCCGAATCCTAAAGTCGTTCTATTCATCATTAATTTCATTGAAATTTGGAAATACATTGTTATCAAAATCATACTTGATTCCCTATCTAAAAGATAATTCACGTTATTTGTGTGATTGTTATTTGTGTCTTTCAAAACGTAGTTTCCAAAAAACATTATACTATGTATATAATTCAAGTTATAATATCCTCATTGAACCCATCTTTTATTAGTGAGAAATGAGAATTTTGAATTCAAGTCTCAAGTCATCATTCATAATTCATTACATGAGTAAACAAGTACCTTTGATCAATGAAATTTTTATGTTGTTTAGAAATAGCATTAACTATGAGTAACTCAGTAATGGTGGATTACAATATTTTTTTTTGTAGTATAAATGTATAATAGATATATATTCAAGGATATTCGAGTCGGCCTGGGAGTTGGGTCAGGTTGGAAGTCGAGTCAGGTCTGATTTGAGTCGGATCCGAGTTGAGTCGAGTTTGTCTGTATTCGGGTCACTTCGGATTTCAGGTCAACATCGGTTGGGCTCGGTTTCGGGTTCGAGTTATGTACAACGCTAAATTTTTGGGTTCGGTCGGATTTCTCGGGTCTGGTCAGATCTTGCCTGCTCTAATCCTTACCACTTATCTATCTTATTGTTCATTCATGTCTTATTTCGATTTCCACTGCGTCCTTCTTTATTTCCTGATTTCATAGTTTCTAATTTACCTCTTCTTGATGTTCTCTTTTGAGTCGTTGATATCGAAGGTCGGGCCATCCCGCGGGTTCTTCCTGCATCAACATTTAAACATCCGGGTTGCATTTTGTTGGTTGCCTTTGATTGTAACGACGTTTCCGTCTACCGGTTTATCAGCCTCTCGAAAATCAGGTCGGTCTGATATATATATAAATCGGGTTGCATTTTGGGTCATGATGCTCAGTCCAATTGTTATTGGGCTAAGTTTCTTGGATTCATGCGGCCCAAACCGTAACAAGGACTTCACCCAACATGTAAGAATGTAAGATATGCTTTTTTTGTTGGCTTTAAATTTGCTCCATTCCGCCTCAAATTCAAAACTTGTACACTTGAAAGTTTATCAAATTACCATAGCTAATATGAGGGTAAATCAAGGATTAAGGGGTCTACCCTTAACCTTAATGGGTCATATAGTACCTGATCGATAGAGCGGTCGAGACCGACCAAACAAGACTATATGGAAAAAAAAATCAAAATCAAAATCAAAATCGTAAACATATCCTCAGCTGAAGAATGTAATGACTTGTAGGGATTCATATGAGTTGCAATCTTTACTCAGTTTGATTAGTCCACGTTATTAGGGGAAAAAAGCAACTACTAGATATTGTTTATTTCTTCTGCAAATGATGAGGATCACTCCTTATTACTTAGCAATGGATATGCTCGAATAGAATGAGATTGATATTACTGAATCCGAAAGAATGCCTCCATGGATGGATCTACGACAACCCAACTACGTACTTGAGAATGTAGATAAGCACCAAGGAGAGCGGGTATAAGAGGATGGCCACGAGAGACGTCCAAAGAGGGAACGTCGTTCGGAAGCTTGCAAGGCCTCCCATGACGACACACACGATGAGTACTATGAGTGCTTCGGATGTGAACTCCCATGACAATCCTCGAAAGTAAACTAAGGCTAGGAATACCGACAACGTTAGCACATTGTTCATGGTCACCGAGCCATATATCTGCAATTAATGTTACATTCTCACTGTCAATTGGTTTTGAGATGGAACCTCATCGAACTAACTTGTATGTTTGATCAGAATGGCACTTACCATGGAAAATGTGAGGGAAGTGGATTTCTCTTTCTTCCTTCTTGCAAAGAGGATGCCAGAGACAGCCTCACTCGAGGAGGCAAGAGGGAGGATCACGAACGATACGAAGAAGGACGGGATCCCCGTGGCATCGGAGAAGTTATCAACCACATCCACCAATGGGTCAGAGAAGAATGCTGCTATGGCAGTCCCTAGTAGGAGCATTAGCACTGCTTTGAAGGCTGTTCGCGTTGCGTTTTTGGCAGCATTGTCATCGGCAGCTCCCTCCTCTTCGCTTTGATCTCCCGAAAGGGACATAATCTTTGAGCTCTGCAAAATGTCAAACAGTTTAGTTAGATTGCCTAATGTAGGAGTGAATGAATTGCTATGAATCGGTATATATACATTGCGGAAGTGACGGGAAGACGAGTGAGAACGGTTTGCTTTCTTGATCCATCTCGTGATCCCGCCAATGAATTCATCCTCATCGATTTGGAGGTCACCATGTTTGTGATCAAACTCCTTGATCAGCTCATCCACCATACCATCTTCGTCTAACTCAACCTCGCGAATCTTCATTCCTATGATGAATGCTCTCAGCTCGGATTTTGAGAGGTACCCGTCGCCATTCAAGTCTATCTCTCTAAACAGCCTGCGACCGAATCAGAAACAATGTAACTTTGCTTCCAAAAAAACAAGTTCATTCAAACTTGATACAATAACAATACAAGAGCCTCAATCACCTTCTTATGACTTCTTCATTCGGCTTTCCATCATCAGTCATGAGCATCCCGAGTGCATTCGTTTCCAATTGCTTGATAAACCCCAAGATAACGCGTTTATGCTTCGCATACTGAATCCGCCTGTCCTGAATCCATGGCTGGAAAACCTGGTAAAGGCAGTAAGAAACCAACAGCAATATGGAGACAATGAGGGCAATCAAGACAGCCAAATGTTTTGCCGAAGATGACGAGAAGCCCTGAGGTATTTGGACTAGTATGAATGGTAAAACCGACAATGCCATGATCCTAGCCGAGTAGCTAGTCCATATATCCGTAGACACCCCAGAACCTGAGACATCAACGCGCACATAAATGGATTCAATTCCTACTAAAATTGGCCTTATTCGGTTTCTAGCTAAGGAGGAGAAATGAGCTGAAGTTACCGGTTAAGCTGAATCCCTTAGTGTCCGTGGAATCAACTGCATTGTGTCCATCAAGGTCACATTTGCCTACAATAAGACAACTTCCCCATACCAATGTAAGACACAGGACCGTTGATCCGGCAAGCAATCCCATCCCAACCGATACTTGGCTTTGCGCGGTTTCTGTGCTTCCAGACACTCCGGATGCTGTTGAATCATACAACAAATATGCAAACTTGTTTGGCTCGTCATACTTACAATCATACTTTAACGGTGAAATGAATGAATACTGTGTCACACTAACATGATCGAATAATATGTTATGCCTGTGTGAATAATATTATATTCATATACTCATATTTAAATCATATTCATACTTGTGCACCATATAATATTCATATATTCGTATTCACGTAACAAAATATTTATATAAATGCAATATAATATTCATCTATTTCACTGTTGCATCGTATTTTCTATTTGACTGGAGATTCCTTTCTTTCTAGCTAATGTGATCATGTTCAAGTTGCAGGTCAACAAATAGACAAGTCATAGTCAAAACAAGTAAATTATTTAGCTGCAACATGTCAATTTGCATAGACAAGTGATCTTGTTCTTTCTTAATTCAAAAAAAATAAAAATTATGCCTTAATTTTGGAGTTTTGAACAAGAATTTATTACTACTTGTTAAGACTTGAGAATGATCTTGTTGTATTTTGAGTAGCAAATTGAAGAGCATATATATAACGGAATCGAAACATACCGAGAACAATCATGGCATCAGGCAAAGAGCCGAGGACTGGAAGAAAGAGGCCACCAACAACACCAGGACCAAGAATCTCGAGCAAGAGCTCGCTCCCATTCGACAAAGATGTCGCAGCTATGTACATCAAGTACCCATAGACGCCGATCAGGAACAGATTCCCAAGTGCGGTGGTGGTGCAAGGCAAGAACCCATATGTTTCATCACATGATGAGCTTGTTGAGGACGAGACTTTGAGGCGGAGATAAGACGGTACTTTTGGCTGATCATGGCGGGTTTCGGATCCATCAAGCGCTTGGCCTGCCTGCTGCAATCGCGCTGAAGAAGTGCTGTAGGGGTGGAAGATGAAAAGGAGAATCAAAGCAAGAGGTAGAGAGAGCTTCTTGCTCATGTTATTTGGTTGTTGGTGGTGTTTGTTTTGGAGTTTGGGTGTGTTTGCCTAGCTTGTTGGTTACAGTATACGGGCAATAGCTTATAGTATATACTGCAGTAGTTTTGAATTTTTTTAGGGTGGACCATTCAATTAATTAAATTAATTGAATCATAATTGAAAATCTCACTTTACTATTGTGCAATTACTACTCTATTCCTAGTTATCAACCCTTTATATTGATCATTGAAATATCTTTTTTATATTGAAATTAAGTTTCAATTAATTTAATTAATTAAATGCCCACCCTAAATTGAAATGTCTACTCGATCAAATTAAGTTTTAATTCATTTAATTAATTAAATACCCATCTAGTTTTGACAGTGATGTGTTGTTATCTTATAAAAGAATTAGAGAAGTGGACAAGGCAAGTAGCTTGAGACAGCACCAAAAGAAAGAAGATTCATCATCGATCTTCATAGAAAAGGAGTAAATTTCACAAAATCACCCTTTATTTAGGCTATTTTGCACAATAATATCCTTCCCATTATACATTTGATTCTGATTATTAAATCATACCCATTCAACGTTTATTTTTTTTTATTTTAAGGTAAATATATTGCAAAATGGAAATATGTACAAAAGTTTTTAATCGGACCTTAGGCTACATCCGAGGCGGGCTCTTTTGTGGCATTAAGTGTGAGTTAGGCTCACATCCTAGAACATCTATAATAGGGTGTTGGAACTAGTCCATGTGCGGATCCTATCTCTTCAAGCTACGACTATAAGAAGTCGGACACACATCTCAAAAGTGTTAAGTAGTGACCTCTCATTCGGCTCGACCATCAAGGAGGTAACTCCTTAACACTTTGAGCACCCTAAATGCCAAACTCTTTACATGTACCCCATCCTACTAGAACCAAACGAAACGGCAGAACCTATTACAGTAGTGAGGCAACTGGGAACAAAAGGTTGCCTTCACATTTGCGCCAGAGCTAAGGCCTAACGTTTATATTCTTATTGGTGAGGGGTATATTTGACATTTCTAAGATTTTGTTGACCTTTCAATAAAGGTAATTAAAACCAGTGCAAATGGTGAAATTTAAACAAAATAAGGATAAAGGGTGGATAAATGCAATTTTTAAAATAAAGGGTGGTTTTGTTAATTACACCCAAAGAATCAATGGGCTGCTTGTGGCTTGTGAGTTGTGAGTTGTGAGTAACTTAACCACAAAAGCTATAAAATGATTCATTCGGAAGAGGTGAGATAAAACTCTAATCACATAAACTTTTATATTAAAAGGCGGAATATGATGAACTGAAAGCGTGTTTGAGATATATGTTGGATTAGTAAAAATAAAGGTTCACTTTATATTGATTATAAGTGGCTAAGATTTTTTATATTTATTTACAGTACTTAAGGTCCATTACAAAAGAGAAGATAAATTTATCAACTTAATTAGTAAGATTTTATCATAAGTAGTTATGATGTAATAAAGTTTAAAGGCATACCAAAAGTCCACAACTTACCTGTGGATAGTGATGGTTACATAATAAAATGATAAAAAGAAGTAACGTGTGGAAGAATATATTTAAGGTTGCGTGCTTGTTAGCGAGTTTTGTGCACACAAGCCATCCATTGGGCTGAGACCAAATTATCAACCAATTTTGTACCACGCTGACAAATTTTACCATCTTTATAATTAATTAATTAATCAACAAGGAAGAATAATTGTAGATGGTGTACTTTCATAAGTTTATCATATTGTATAATTTGCTAACACTTGGGGTTAAGTGTTTTGGGATCAATAGGAAACCGAGATTTGCTAGTCTTTATGTGGTTTGGGCTCAAGCCCAACCCTAAAGGGTCTTATCTCGTGTATGCCTAAAGCCCAGTCCACTAACTCTAGTTGGAGACCCTTGTCACTGACGATTGTTCCACTTCTCCTGAATCCCTACTTCGACACGCTGCGTTTTGGCTTCAAGGAGTATTATATATACTCTCTTCGGACCAAAACCCTAGATGAGTTCCACTGTTTCAAAGCTCTCCTCTTCACAAAATGGGAGCTGCTCTCCGACGCCACTTCTAGGGTTTTCCATTTATTGCTTCGTCTTCACTCATCCAAGGTCTTCTGATGGTGTTCGATGAAGCTTCTGGTATCTGGGTGCTCGTCTGCCGGTGGATCTAAAGGAGTTGTGCGGATCTCCGAATTCAAAGCTCCTCTTTGAAGTCTTCATCGTCTCGGAAAGGGAGTGCCTCTTCTTTATTTCTTTATAGGGTTCTAGTTTAGTGTTTTCTGCAGATTGTAAGCTTGCTTGTGTTTGTATGCCTCTTGAGATTGCCCCTGGATGTAACTCTTTCTTCATATTTAGTGGATTTAGGGCCTGACTCTCGAGGCCCCGCAGATGTAGGTGAAATACCCGAACTGTGTAAACAAACGAATGTGTCTTACCTTCTGCTTTCGCTTGCTTGTTTGAATCCTTCGTTTATTGCTCGTTGATGATTCTTTGAAGTCGTTCCTCATATTCCGCATATCCATTCCTCTCTTGTTTGGATTCTACAATTGGTATCAGAGCACTAGTTCCTTTAGGGTGTCTTCTCTGAGTAATAATCTGTGTTTCTCCTTAAGTTTTCAGATCTGGTGAACCTCGAGTTCTTAGATCTGTAACTAAGGATCCTTGGGCAAGCGGGTTACACCCACTTTGCTCTTCTGATGTTTTTTCTCTTACTGTTTTTTTAGATCTAGTTGTTGTGTCTTGTTGTTTTTTCCCATTATGTATGAGTCTTCTGTTCGAATTAAATCCTATGATGGGTGTTCTGACTTTGCTATGTGGCAGGTGAAAATAAAGGTCATCCTCATCAAGGAGAAATGTTGGTCAGCTGTGATTAACAAGTATCCTGACAAGCTTGAGAAAGCTGACAGAGAGGAGATGGACCAAATAGCTCACAGTGAGATCATGATTCAACTCACATATGAGGTTGCTAGACAAGTGCTTACCAAGACAATTTCCAAAGAACTTTGGGAGGCTCTGGAAGCTAATTTTTTGGTAAAATCTCTTCCTAGCCGCATAAATCTGCTCTGTCGTCTTTTTAACTTCAAAATGGATGCTCATATGTCTTTGAATGACAATCTTGATAAGTTTCTGACTATGATACAAGACCTTGAACGTTCTGGTGATAAAATAACTGAATTACATCAAGCTGTTTTGATTCTGAATTCTCTACCTGCTCAATAACTGAATTAGCAGGGAGGATTTGGATAAAACTAAGGTCATAGAAGCTATCATGCAGAAAAATGATGTCATGAAAGTCTTTAAGACAAAGCAAGAAGTTAAAAGTGAAGCTTTAATGGCTAGAGCTAAGTTCAGAAATCAGAAGAAAAATCAGAATAAGAACAAGAAAAATGACAACTCTGACAGCATGAAAACTGAATCTTCTGATAAAACTTCGTCAGATAAGAGCTCCCTTAAATGCAAATATTGTTCCAAAGACGGTCATCTAGAAAAAGATTGCTATAAGAGAAAGAAAGATGAAGCTAGGAAGAACAAAGTTGTATATGCTATTCTTGAATCTCAACCTAACAATTCTCATGAACTGCTATGTGTTGCTTTTGATATATCTGCATCTGATGTTTGGATTATTGACTCTGGTTGCACTATTCATGCTACACACAATAAGCATTTTTTCTCTGAACTTAAACTGTTTAATGAGGGAACTGTGATGCTTGGGGATCATTCAGTGTTGGATATTAAAGGCATAGAGTCTGTTCCTATTAGGGTGCATGATGGTAAAGTGAGAATTATTCAAAATGTTATATAGATGGGTGCCTGAGTTAAGGAGAAATCTTCTTTCTGAAAGTGTGTTTGATGATCTAAACTGTGACATCAATGTTCAGAAAGGCATGAAAACTGTTTCTAGAAATGGAAGGGTTCTGATTAAAGGGATAAAGAAAAATGGCCTCTATCATGTTATAAGTGAATCTAATCAGTCTAACTCTGCTTATTTTTCTGAGAAAAAGAAACCTAAGCTCATGAGTCTAGCTCAAACTTTGCTCTGGCATAACAAGCTTGGTTATGTTGGCAATAAGGGCTTACTTGAGTTATATAAACATGGAGTTTTAGATTCTAAGCCTACTCATATTGATTTCTGAGAAAATTGTATCATGGGAAAGCATATCAAACTGGCTTTTAAATCTTCTGCTTATTCTGCTAATCTTCCTCTTGAGTATGTTCATGCAGACCTTTGGGGTCCAGCACAGGTGGATACAATAGGTGGGAAAAGATACTTCCTATCTCTTGTAGACCATTACAGTAGAAAGGTCTGGATCTACTTGCAGAGGACAAAGAATGAAGCTTTTTGATCATTTTAAAATCTGGAAAGTAAAGGTAGAAAAAAGAATTTGGTCATGTGCTTAAATGTTTCAGGACAGACAATGATCTGGAGTTTTGCAATGCAAAATTTGACTCCTACTGTGAGCAGCATGGTGTTAAGAGGCACCTCACTATCCCTGGGACCCCCCAACAGAACGGTACAGTAGAAAGGATGAACCCTAGATTGTTCCACTAACCCTAGCTGGAGGCCCTTGTCACTGACGATTGTTCCACTTCTCCTGAATCCCTACTTCGGCACGCTGCGTTTTGGCTTCAAGGAGTATTATATATACTCTCTTTGGACCAAAACCCTAGACGAGTTCCATTGTTTCAAAGCTCTCCTCTTCACAAAATGGGAGTTGCTCTCCGACGCCGCTTCTAGGGTTTTCCATTTACCGCTTCGTCTTCACTCATCCAAGGTCTTCTGATGGTGTTCGATGAAGCTTCTAGTATCTGGGTGCTCGTCTGCCGGTGGATCTAAAGGAGTTGTGTGGATCTCCGACTTCAAAGCTCCTCATTGAAGTCTTCATCGTCTTGGAAAGGGAGTTCCTCTTCTTTTCTTCTTTATAGGGTTCTAGTTTAGTGTTTTCTGCATATTGTAAGCTTGCTTGTGTTTGTATGCCTCTTGAGATTGCCCTGGATGTAACTCCTTCTTCGGAAAGGGAGTGCCTCTTGAGATTGTAGGTGAAATACCCAAACTGTGTAAACAAACGATTGTGTCTTACCTTCTGCTTTCGCTTGCTTGTTTGAATCCTTCGTTTATTGCTCGTTGATGATTCTTTGAAGTCGTTCCTCATATTCCGCATATCCATTCCTCGCTTGTTTGGATTCTACACTAATACTATGATAGCACTGGGGGGATGTACCGTACGGATTCTAAACATGTGTTTCAATTTCACTATCATCTTAGCATATCCGCAATTTAATTATAAGCAATAAGTATTGAGTTCATATAACAATTTTATGGTCTGTTTGATACGAGTTTACTCAAACTTTTTAAAGCTGTGTGGTTAATTTTTTGGGGATTAAAAAGCAGCTTTATAAAACTTTGTAGAGTTCAATTGAAAGCAAGCAAATTGAGGCTAAAATATTGGTTGGAGTATTTGTTCATCTACCCTATACAAGCTCAATGAGGCCAATTTTTTTTGGTAAACAGGCCAACTGGCCAAGTAGTAGAATTGTTTAACTACAACATGTTTTTAAAGAATTATTATCAAAATAGAACAGAGGATCTCAACTGTCTTTCCAGCTTTTAGTCTTCAACGAGATTATGTGTTAGATTAATTCACAAAAAGCACGTGATACGAGCTTGAAAGAGGCACCTGAATAGGAAGAATTAGCCAATAAGATGTTGAGAAACAGAAACAAACGCACTTAACATGGTTTACATGATTCAAAGAACAACAATGGTAGTCAAGAAGGCAGAAAGAGGAGTTGAAGATGCCCTTACGATCGCGATTAGCATGCTCTTGGTTCGGACTTAACCGAATCATGTAACACCAAGCCTAGCTCACTTCTCGTCTAACTTAACAAATTGCGGAGTAAAAGAGTAATCTGTAATCAGAGTTATATAAATGGTAGCTCTCAAACAGTAAAAGATTGTATAGTATACAAAAATTAGAACACTCCAAAAACAAGAGTATCTCTAAAAGCCAGAAATCAATGAATACAAACCAAATTATCAGTACCCTTCAAGGGAAAATAAATACTCATATAGCAAATTTGGGAAACTCGAACCTCAATTCGATAGCCTATAGACGGATTGCGACACAAATTTCCTCAACTGAAGCTCTTCAGTAATGTTTACTCCGGTAATTAATCTTTGACAGAATCCACTCTGGTGAATCTGAAAGAATGACATAAATTTGAGTATATGGGTAGGTTCAGTGATGCCTTGAGTTTAGGCAGAACAGCAACCGTCCTTCTTCAAAGCCGAGACGTCATCTTTGCCACTGATGTCGATAGTTTGTCCTTTGGGCAAGGCTGCCGGGTCTCCCCCGACTTCTAGCGCTTTCCTGCTGACTACATTGTATATTTGGGTGAGTACTTCAGTGAACGCATTCTCGACGTTCATGGACTCAAGGGCAGAAGTCTCCATGAAGTATGTGTTCTCCCTCTCAGCAAATGTTTTCCCATCCTCCGTGCTTACAGCACGCAAGTGCCTCAAGTCAGCCTTGTTTCCCACGAGCATTATAACGATGTTGGTGTCCGTGTGATCACGGAGCTCCTTCAACCATCTCTCTACATTCTCAAATGTGACGTGCCTGGTGACATCATACACTAACAGAGCACCAACAGCACCTCTGTAGTATGCACTAGTGATTGCTCGGTACCTACAAAGGCGTAGAAAAGTTGGAAAAGAGACCCAATAGCTTTATCCTAAAATTGAATCACAGAAGCATTTCATTATGATTTCTGTTATCGACAAAAGAAATGAAAACAACAGCTTGCAAGGTGAAGCATCAGAAATGACATTACTCGAAATATTTTCTCTTTGTCACTCACCAACATTCAACAAACACTTGCCAAGATAAACACCAAAGTAGCTTCAGAAAGAACTATGAACATTTTCGGAAACTTCTGCTCTGGAAATATCAATTCCATCAGACTATTTTCAGTGAAACAGGAAACAGAATCCAAAAGATCATATGCTGTAAGATCAAATACAATGAAAAGAACATGATCCTTCTTCACCCATTAAATTAGACAACTCAAAAACTACCCGCCAGATGGCACAATGACATCACGATCAAACCCTAGGGTTTGAGAATTGAGATATTCAACCATCTACCCCATATATTCACAAATTTCATCAGACCAAACCAACCTCTAGCGATTGATGAAATAATCAGGCAAGCAGAAGATATTTTACTACAGAACAATCCAAATTCTCGAAATGAGCTTCGCATCAAAATGCAACAGATAGACTTAAGAACTACTGAATCATCAAAGATCTAAGAAATCGGAAAGATGTAAATACATCGAGCAATGCCAATTAACAGATATGAATGAACAAAATCATACAAGCAAAGAGGCTGATTATAGTTAAGCATCACAATCGTAAGCAATCTAAATGAGAGTAAGCACCTTTCTTGGCCGGCGGTGTCCCAAATCTGAGCTTTGACGATCTTCTCATCAACGCGGACGCTGCGAGTGGCGAATTCAACACCGATGGTAGACTTGGACTCGAGGCTGAACTCGTTGCGGGTGAATCGGGAGAGCAGGTTGGACTTGCCGACGCCGGAGTCTCCGATGAGGACGACTTTGAAGAGGTAGTCGTACTCGTCGTCTGCTCTGAAATTCGACATCTTTAGGGATTTCTGGTTTGCGGATTTCTCGCTCGGAGGTCAAAAGCTTCGGATTGGGGGTTCTGATTCAAATGGAGAAAGAGAGAGAGAGAGAGAGAGAGAGAGAGAAAGAGATTGTGGGGTGCGTCGAAGTTTGAAGGCGAAGTGGAAATCCTTGTGGGAGCATGTCTACCACGTGACTTTTATTAATTTGCCAGTCCCTTTTTTTAAATCTCTTGCCTCTTTTTGGCGCAAACTTTTTGGTTTTGATAATTTGGTCCTTTCTGTTTTGAATCAAGATTGTACCTTTTGCAAAAATTTACAGTAAAAGTTAGTGTGCCTTTTAAACAAAAATTGAAGGTTGATCAGGAGATGTTAATTCCGTCGCCCAAAGATCAAGTACACCTCACTAATTGTTAAAATTTTGGGTAAATTGCAGTAAACCACCCGCTAAATACAGCCATTTGCAAGAAACCACCCGTTAAATTAGAAATTGCAGAAAACCACCCTTTAGATACCTCTCGTTAGCCAAAAACCACCCCAATCTCTTACTTCCGTTAGATGAATGGGAAAATGGACAAAATTACCATATTACCCTTAGTGTTGATTCAAATTTCCTTTTGTTTGCCATTCAACACTCCTTTCCCCCAATTAATTAGGCCATGAAACTATGAAATCTGTCATGAGCATTGGGCAACGAACAACCAGGTAATAGATTTGAAGTTCTCAAAAACTATAAAAATCGGGTCTTTTACCCTCTTTTGAGATCTGGAAACAAGCCAACCCCTTACAAATAGCATGAGTGAAAAAATTCCTAAAACACTTCAAATTCCCTGAGATTCAGTGATTTAAGAACCAATAAATCGCTACAAGCCTACAATGCTACCCTAGTTGTGCTTACCGCTTGCAACACCGAACACCTTCCCCACGAGTGACAACAAATCTCCGCCTCGGTGAAAAAAATAAATTCGATTTCGATTCATCATTTACTAATTTAGTCCATCAATTTCATTCATCCAAAATTCAAACAACTCTAAAACAAAATAAATTTATCTGTTCTAAAAAAAAATCACGTACAAAGCAAACTATTTCCATTTTTATTTTTGCATTTACTTGTTTTTTTAAATAAATTTGCGGAATACCAAAAATCAAGACTTCAACTAGGAAAACAGGTCTTGGTCTCACCTCTACGAAAATTTCCAGTGCAATGTCCCTTTTCCTTATTCTTTTTTCTTTTGTAATGAAATCTTTCTTATTCCATGAATGAAGAAGGCTTTTTTTTTTTTTTTGGGTATTAGAGAAGACCTTGACTGATTCGTTCACTTTTTGACGGAGTCAAAAGAGAGAGATGCAGTGGGTGGTTTTTGGCTAACAGAAGATATCTAAGAGGTGGTTTTCTGCAATTTCGAATTTAACGGGTGGTTTCTTGCAAATGGCTCTATTTAACGGGTGGTTTGCTGCAATTTACCCTAAAATTTTAGCAAATCAATACTCCCTCCGTCCTAAAATACATAACCTTTTAGATCTTGAAATTTTGTCAAAAATACATGAGTTTTTAGGGTTGTAGGGTAATTATTACCCCTAAAAAGTACAATAGTAATTAAAATTAAAGAGTCCCTATCTCTATAAAAATAATGAGATTTAAATATAAATAGGTTTTCTAAAAAGTCCCTATCTCTAAAAAGTACAATAGTAATTAAAATTAACGTGTAAAGGTCTAAAAGACCATGTATTTTAGGACGGAGGGAGTAATGTACAAAATGAACCAGTGAATAAAGGAGAATAATACTCCTTCCGTCTCAAAATTTAGGTCGTTTGAATTTTTGGCACGCTTTTTAATGTGTTAAAAACTCTATGAAATATTAATTATAAAAAAAATAAAAAAAATTTGAAACTTATTACTAATAAGTTTGAAATTATTTTAAAAATTTTGAAAAAAAAATAATATTTTATAGAGTTTTTAACATATTAAAAAGCGTGTCAAAAAGTCAAACGACTTAAATTTTGAGATAGAGGGAGTATGAAAAGAGAGTTTTAATAGAATATTTTAGAAATCGAACACAATAAACAAGATAAAATAACAAAATTACTTTTATCATTAATGGTGTCTAAGGAGATAAATATTTTAGTCAGTGTAAAGGTGTCTATTGTACCTATGGAGAGGTAGTATTTGTTACAAATATCAAATTTGAAATAAGTGTCAGTAATTATTAATTGTGTGTATATAATTATAGGTTTAAAATTACTAGTCTGGTTAATTTGTTAAGATATTATTGATTTCTATCAAATTTCATGGTAGTCAATGGATGATCTACTTCATTAGAGATGGTTATTATGAAGGGATTTTTTGGTATAGATAGATATCGATATTATTTAATATGATATCTAATATCTACTGTTTAATATAGATAGATATCGATATTACTTGATACCTAGATACCAAATTTGGACTTATTTGATATACTGATTTTGAGAGTATTATCATTTGATATCTAGATATCAACCATTACTGATATCGAGATATCACCGAGATAGGAAGATGCGATTATGTATGGAATGTTTGCGAATTTGAATTCGGGTTCTACCTATTTTTTCATCCATTTTTCTATCCTATATATTCCAATAACATAGGATAAAAGTCCTAATTTAGAATTATATTTCAAATTTCAATTACTTTAGCTTTTTTGTTCCTATAGTCTATTATTTTTTTTATCATATAATCTTTCCCAATTTTTCAATTTCAACTAGATTATAAACTTCAAACATTTTTTCTACTTGTTCCATGTACCATAGTGTTAATTCCAACGTGTCGATATCAAATAACATAGTGTTAACGTTTCTTGTAAGTTTGAAACACGGACATAAATGAAAAATCCATTCAACATTTCGTTACAGCACGATCCATTGTAGAATGGAAATGATGCAACTTCGAATAATTGACAACAATCCACTTAGGAATGATCATGTAATCTCATTATCCAAGATCAAACCCATTTAGCTTTCCATCATGTATTTGATGCACTCAATGACCTTTGTACTATTTAAGTAAAATTCCAAACCAAGCAAAGTTGCTTTGAATTTATTTATTTTTTCACATAATAAGTGACAGTGGCGAATCCATAAATTTTAATAGGTGGGGCTGAAAAAATTTTGAGAATTTTTTACATATATATTATAGAAAATATTTTTTTTAATAAATATATAAGAAAAAATCTTAAATTTGTTATTTAAATAGTCGCTTTTAATAGAAAAAAATAGTTAAAAATGAGATTATATATATCTATCTATTATATATAATAAAAGGAGAAGTCGTTTGAGACACATGGTGACTTCTCCTTAAAAGTAGTCGTATTAACCAATCACATTTTTTAAAATTTTTTGAAAGAAATAATTATTAGATGTATAAGATAAAATTAGACCCAATTGGATTAGATATGGATATATTTTTGGACAAAATTTTATTCTAACTCTATTTAATCAATATATCTATATATGCATAAGATAAAATTAGACCCAATCTAATTAATGAATATATGCATAAGATAAAATTTTATAAACCACCTCTTCGGAGGCCTGAAAACAACATCTTCGGTGGCCTGAAAAACCTACTTCGTCCTCCTCGGAGATTGCGACTTCGGCCCGACTTCGGCCTCGGCTTCTCCTTCGATCTCCTCAGAGTATTAAAGTTATCAGACAGCCCCCCTCTTGAGAACCTTGGTGTGGGAGCCCCGAACTCCGGCCTCGGTCAGCGAACCCCTTCGGCCGCCTCCGATATCGGCCTCATCCTCCTCGCTCCTCCCGAGATCCTTCCGATTTCGGTGAGGGTGTATAAACCCTCCATTATTGTTCAACGATCTGTTGGCCGCTCTAGCCTCTCTCTCTCTCTCTCTCTCTCTCTCTCTCTCTCTAGAACCTAAGGTTTTCAACCTTTGTGAATCTCCTTTCCCGTGTAAAATTGATGAATTTGTATGGAGAACTTCTCTTGTCCACCCTCTTCTTGTGATTTATTTCTGGATTTGGGGGTTTTGGTTGATCAAGTGGGGTTCACTGGCTTTCGTTTCGCGGGCCATTCTCCCTTGTCGATGGTTTAGAGTTTCTGCGAGTGGGTGTTTTGGGGCATGGATGTCGGGGTATCGCCGGCAGCCTAGCTGCTGCCTCATTCCTTTGCCTCCTCTCTCCTTTTTCCCCTGCATATTCACCTCCGGTTTGGTGGATCGGCTCGCCGTTGGCCTCGTCGCCGGTGGAGTGCCACCAAATCTGGGTCTCCTCTGTCGGCTTTTGGGGCTACTGTTGTGTAGCATCATTCTGCCCTTCTTGGGCCTGAAGCTGCGCCCGAGCCCGCCCATAATCTTGTGCTTCGTCTTGGGCCCAAAGCACAACCCGAAAGGAAAAAATAATAACAAATAAAAATTCTTATATATTTTTTACTTTGATAAATATAAATTTAATAATAAATTATCCTGAAAAGGGATTTTTGAATTTCCGCTGGAAAGAGCTTGAACCAGATCCCGAAAGGGTTTGAATAAATCATGTAAGAGCTTGGATAAACCTTTTGGCGTCTTTGCACGAGCGGTGTGGGGCTCTACTATCGGCGTTTCTAGGAGTTCTTCTGCTTGGTTGGGGGCGTGAAGTCTGGAGTCGGAACTGGCTGGGATCGAGGTGGTGCTTTATGGGCGACTCTGTATCCAGGATGTTGTTTCCTTGGAGTTTCGTCAGCACTTCCCACAGGAGATAGAGTCCTAGCGTCGTTTTTCTGTTCTCATTGTATGCTTTGGCGGTTTCCGCCTGCCGATTCATTGACCTCTCGAAAATCAGGTTAGTCTGATATCGAATTCTTACTTAATAAAAAAAAAAGATGGAAAGAGGAAAGTAAATATTTATTTGTTTAGTTCTCTAGACATGCTGATTATAGAGAAGATTGTACATTAATCGGTGGAGTAGAAGATTATATAACAAAAGGGTTGTAAAAGTCTCCTTAATCATATCAGGTTATATTTAATTTTATTTACTAAAGTTTATTCCATAAATTTATTCTAGGGGTTGTTATATGGACGTCGATTTTCTCGCCATCGGCACGATGCCGAAGCCGAACTTCTGAGTCGAGAAGGAGAATGTTGAAGCCAAGTCTCCAAGTCGGCAAGGAGAATGCAAAAGGCGACTCCTAGATCGCCAGTATTGGCTGGTCAACCTGCAACTCTGCAACCTATCCCGTCGTCTAAGTCGGTGCAGAGTCTCCAGATCGGCAAGTCCGGGTCACTATAACTGAAAATGTCAAATGTTAGCTCACCTCCATCCTCTCCTTCCGGTGACGCCATTTAAACGGATGTTTTGTGAGTAATACACGAGTGGTGGATACTATGGTTTCTCTAAAGAGAAAGCAACCCGAAATGTTTGAACCCAACCTCCAAGCTCATATTTATATACCTTTGTATGGCCAATCATCACATGAAGCCGAACTAGGAAGCTCACACTACCTTGCATGCCGACTTAGGAAGTAGGCATCTCCACCCTAAATGCCGACTTAGGAAGTAGGTATCGACTTAGAAAGTGTAGGCAACTGTATCTAGTTTGTTGACCCAGGAACATGTTGCGATACTGAGCCTTTGACGAGATGAGCCGTGCAAATAGCATAATCATTATTCTAAAATATATATAGATTTCTCCAAATTAGAGAATGATTTTTATTTTTCCCATCACTCTCTATTTTGGATAATGTAATGGAACAATATTTTGGATAATGTAATGGAAAGTTGTTGATCGTGTGAGCTTGAAAGGTAAAAGATTAGCAAGGTTTCACATTATCCAAATCTATGGGCTATGGCCATAACAAGCAATGAATTAGACTGGGTCATCAAATCCTTGTGCTTCCATGTCCATCAATGCTCAATCATTCCGAACTCAGAGCTAGGGTATGGCCAAATGAAAAGCCATAAACCCTACTAATATGCAAATTCACGAGTGGTGGAATTAAGTGCACCAATGTCCACATCTATTTCAGGAATTGTTCAATAGAAATTGAGAGTGGGTAAATATCGCACGAAATTGAGAGTAAGCGTTTACACGAAAGAAAATCTTGGTTCTTTTTGTATAAATTGCTTGATTCAGAGGATCCTCGATATTATTGCACATTAAATTGACAGAATAAATATAGAGATTGAACTATAATTTATACCAATTGATCTCAAAAAAAATTTATACCAATTTAATAAGCGGATAATATAATATATATTTGTTTTCAGTTTACTCATCAAGAATGTGAAGTACAGCTAGAATCTTCGACGAAGAAGTTCGACTCAATGGCTTAGTTTACCAATTTAACAAGTCATTTGTCTGTCAAATTCAATCCAGGCGGATCTTTATTGCAAATCAATTGAGAGATGAAATGAAAAAACAGCCACAGCAACATCTTGTTTTTTTCACGGAAAAAATATTGAGATCGGTGATTGTTAAGGAATTTATTAAGGGGTCGTTTAGTATCGATATCTAAATATCAATATCAAGATATCGGGCAATACCAATATCGGGCGATACCAACCAAAAAATTAGTATATTAAAATAGGCCAAATTTGATATCTAGATATCAATTGATATCAATATCTGACTATTATCAAACACAAATATCAGATATCATATCAAGTGATATACCATAGATACCAAACACTAGATATCACTGATATCGATATCTAGCATTCTAGCCCTACCAAACACTAAATATCAGTCAACGGAAACGACCCCTAAATTATATTGAAAACTTCAGACAATTCATCAAATGAATTTAAGAGTTGGAAAGTAATTGCTCTCAGATCAAAGGCCAAGGTTTTCCACAATGGAGCAAAGAATCAGGCAGATCGGAAGCAAAATCTCTGAATTTAAACCCTAGATCGATACGCGATTCATAGAGATTGGTCGAAAGCACTTATCTTCCATCTAAAAGCGTAGAACGCAAGAGCCCTAGATCGAGCTCCAACCTCTACACTCGTAGAAAGAAGAATCATCGAGCTTCAACCAAGCGCCATGAATCACGCTCTCAATCAAGGCCTTAAATTCAAATATCCAAAGCCACCGGTCCTTCCGAAACCGCTTTCTTCGGTGTGGTTAAAGCAAATAAGAATCATCATCGAGCAACCTACAACTGGAGGCAAGAGAAATTGAAATCTGTGGAACTTACGAGAAAATGCAAAGAATCCATGGAAAAAACTAGGAATCCGCATGTCCAGAAGCACCAGATTCCGAAAAATCTTTTCGATTTCGCATCGCTTACTGATTCCCCTGGCTATTGGAAGAAGATCAGGGGAATTCATGGAATCATAGTCGGGATGCACTATTGAAAACAACGAAAAACGATAAAAATACGAGGGGGAATTCGTCGAATCGTATCTGAACTTAACTGGTGACGAAAGAGGAGGCGCAGTTCGATTGGGGTAGTACTTGCGCAAGTATTTATATAGTGGTGCAGAAATTAGGGTTTCGATAATTTCGTTTCTTGCCCGTTTTGCCCCTCCACGATCCCAACTACAAAGAATATCGGTCCCAATAAAACAGTGTTTGCTGACCCAAACCGGATTTGATTTTTTTTTTTTTTTGATTAGGAAAGGATTTGGATAGCGGACTATCCAAGCGCATCCCGTAGGATGGGATCACGGAGATCTTTGTTAGTTGTTATGTGAACCCCATAAATAGAGTGGCAAAGGTATGCAACCTTGTCAGCCACTCTATTTTCTGCGCGGGGTATATGAGAAAAGGAGACTTTTCCCATACTTCGAGTTATAGTTTTTATATCAGATAGGGTCATTTCCACCTCCCAGGGGCATCGGATATTGGCTGATAGATGGTCAGAGGGGCATCGGATATTGGCTGATAGATGGTCAGTGATGATCTTAGAGTCTCCCTCAAATATCATGTTTTTTAACTGTAGTTTGTTAGAGCATCTCCAAGAGCATCCCTATTTTGGAGAATATTCTGAATTTGGGGAATTTTGGGCTTTTTTTTAGGTCCAACAGCTTCCCATTCTCCAAAATAGGGTGGGAATGAGAAAACTAGGGTCTCTTCCCCAAATTTGCAGCAACGCTAAATTTTTTGGAGAACCCTTTTTCCCACGTTCTTCCCCTTTCAACTCTAGAAAACCGACTGTGAATTTGGATTGCTGCTCGACAACTCGGACTCCCTCTTCGCTCTTCGCTCTTCACACTTCGATTCCACTCCACCCCAGATGCTTAATACAAAATCGGTGGCGTCGTTGCCTTCGTCTACTACTCATTCTGCCGCCGCCACGGTGCCGTTGTTGCCTTCGTCGACTATGGCCTCGCTCCCGCGCAGTACGAAGACGCCTTCCATGCCTTCCGCTTCCTCGACGACTGTCGGATCGGAACTGATGTCGGATCTGAGAGTTCGCAACGCCTTCACCGTCCAGCCGTTCTTCGGCGGCGAGGAGCTATCGGAGTCGGAGATCCGGCTTGGTGCAAGAAGTTCTGTAGAAAACAGTTTGATATTAGAGACGATCGTCATAGGAGAGTTACAGAGGAGGGATGGAGGAAGAAGGAGACGTCTATTTAGTTCATCTAGGTAGCCAAAGGCGGAAAACAGTTTGATATTAGAGACGATCGTCATAGGAGAGTTACAGAGGAGGGATGGAGGAAGAAGGAGGGATGGAGGAAGTTCTGTAGACGTCTATTTACTCCCTTACTCTTTACTTCTCCTGTTTGTGAGAACCCACTGTATACTCCCTTACTCTTTACATCTCGGTAGCCAAAGGCGGAATTCCATGGGCAAAAGATGAATGATCAATTGGAAAGAATATTGTCTCAAGACTTATCTAGATGAACTAAATAGATGTAAATAGGAGAAGTAAAGAGTAAGGGAGTATACAATTACCCTTGCCTATATATATACATACATATATATGCTCTATTTAATACAGTATAACCTACACATTATATGACATACTCAGTAGCATATCTATATACATTCATATTGGGTATATATACATTCAGTAGCATCTTTATATATATACACTCGGTAGCAGATTTACTTAATAAATTTCATTTCTATCAATCTCGTCCCGTCACATACCCATTCCTAATTCTAACTAGCTAATCAATTACATCAAATTTCAATAAAAAAATTAGCAAAAAAAAAATCAATAAAAATATAATTTACAATTAAAATTAATTTACCATTCTCCAAAATGGAGAAATTGTTGGAGTTGGCACAAATTTTTTTTAGAGAATATGGAAGTTGATTCTCCATTTTGAAGAAATTTTGGGGAATCCGTTGGGCATGCTCTTAGCCTCTAGCACTACTAGTTTCAGAGCCGCCGCCTCCGCCTGAAGGGGTGAGGCGCGACCAAGTCTGGAGTAAGCAATTTGAATAGGATTGCCATTCCAGTCCCTTATAATCATGTCGGCTGAACCCTGCCCGTTGCGCAGGGAAGAACTGTCAAAGTTTATCTTATAGGTTCCACGTGGTGGTTTACGCCAATTTTTCCCGTTCAATTTATGTGTCTGGTTGGTATGTTTATTTCTTGTACCATGGGTACGAGTCTTGCTACTTGTAGGGCTATTATTTTCAATTTGACATGCTCTTGTCCAGTGGTCCGTTTGTCTTGTCGCGAAAGCTTCTATGTCTGCTGTTGATACCGGTTTAAGGTTTCTGAACGTAACCGCGTTTCTGAAGTACCAGATGCTCCACCATCCTGTCACAATGGTACAGATCTTTGCTTTAGGTAGTTGGCGTAGCCATCTAATCAGCTCATTTGTACTCCTGGATCTGTTTATTGTATGTTGTAGTTGTTGCCACTCCTTTGTGCTTAGGTTATGTCTTAATAGATCTGGATAGCATTCTGTAAGGATGTGAACATCATCCTCCACACAGTCAGAGCATCGGTCGCATGATGAAGGGATCGAAATACCCCTAGCAGCTAGTCGAGCTTTAGTGGGCAGGCCTAACCGCGCTATTCTCCATAGAAAATTCTTAATTTTAGGTTGTAGGTTGAGTTTCCATATCCATTCATAGTCCCGCGATTCGTCCACCGCGGCGTTCGTGAGGAGTTTATAGGCTGAAGAAGTGGTAAACCAGCCTTTCTTGTCAGGCCACCAATACAGCCGGTCTTCAAATGTAGTTACTGCAGCTGTACTGCCAATATTTCATCAACTATTTCTTTAGGTAGAGTGTCATTTAGTTTTTCGAGCCACCACTGTCCATTCATTATATATTCACTCACCTGGTCATTTTTGTTGTATTGAGCCGGACAACTAGGCCGGCAGTGAAGTGGCTCTTGGGAAATCCAATTGTCTGACCAAAATTTGACCGATTTTCCGT
Organism: Persicaria maculosa; assembly: GCA_963922045.1. Classification (NCBI taxonomy): domain Eukaryota; kingdom Viridiplantae; phylum Streptophyta; class Magnoliopsida; order Caryophyllales; family Polygonaceae; genus Persicaria; species Persicaria maculosa. Next base: position 37,287,775 of record OY998262.1, on the reverse strand, counting down.
TCCCTATTGCCCAGATGAGTCCTTTTTTGAACTTTTGGAGTAGGTTTGTTAGTTTTGCCCATTGCCATGACAAGTTCCCGGATTTTTCATACTCCGGGATATTAGTCCTCTTTAGATATTTATATGTGATTATTTGGACCCATGGGTTATGTGGTTCAGCTAGTACCTTCCATAGCAGCTTTAATTGTAGAGCTTCGTTCATTTCTTTTGCTTTCCTGATTCCTAATCCTCCTGATTTTTTCGATTTGCATATTTTATCCGATCCTATTAGCGGTCTGTGCTGTGCATCCTTGTTCCAGAGGAAGCACCTATTTATTGTATCCAGTTCTTTATGCATTGTGGTTGGAAGCATGAAGTTTTGCATTATATATAGCGGCTTTGCTGATAGGTTTGAGCCAATGAGTGTTGCACGACCTTGTTGAGATAGCGAATCCGCTCGCCATTTGGTCAGTTGGTCTTTTGTTTTTGTAATGACTTCCTTGAAAGTGTCTTTGTTAACCTTTCCATCAATTATGGGGCATCCCAAGTATTTTTCTACCGATTGGGAGTGGGTTATGCCTAGTGTTCTGCCAATTTCTGCGATTCTGTTTCGATGTATTCCACTCGTGGCTTGGAATGCAGATTTATGGAAGTTTACTTTTTGTCCCGAAATTTGACAATAGTCATCTAGAATATGTCTGACCTTATGGAACGCTTCGTTGCTACCTTTAAAGAAGATCACAATATCATCAGCAAAGGTCAGGAAGGGTATACAGGGTCCAGAGTGACCGAATCTGAATCCAATTCTCTTCTCAGGCTGTAAGGACTCCACTGCTAGGCGTCGGCCCAGGACCTCAGCCCCCAAAATAAAGAGAAACGGTGACAGCGGATCGCCTTGCCTTAGGCCTCTGGTTGGTGTAAACAGGTCTATAGGTCCATTATTGACAAGCACAGAGAACGACACTGACGTGATGCACTCCATGATCCACTTAACGAACGTTTGGTGGAACCCGAATTTGGTCATGACAGATTCTGTGAATTCCCAGTCCACACGATCATATGCTTTTTCCATGTCTAGTTTAAGGGCAAGCCAGCCCTCTTTCCCCTTTCTTGATTTGAAGGAGTGGAATATTTCATGGGCGATAAGTACATTGTCCTGGATGGCCCTATTGGAAAGGAAGGCACCTTGTAGCGGATTTATTAGTTTTCCCATTACTTGTTTCAAACGTTTCGTTAAGATTTTTGATATGATTTTGTATATTGCGGAGCACAAGCTGATGGGCCTATAGTGAGCCGTTGTACTGGGGTGTTCTGTTTTGGGGAGTAGAGTGATGAATGTGTGGTTTATTTGTTTTAGTATTCTTCCAGAGACGAAAAAGCTTTTTACAACTTTAATCACTGAGGGGCCTACCACATCCCAAGATGCAGTATAGAATTCAGCTGTCATACCGTCCGGGCCTGGGGCTTTGTTCTTGCCTATACTAAACACGGCCTTTTTTATTTCGCCATTAGAGGGAACAGTTATGAGTATCCTGTTTTCCTCCTCCGTGATATCTTGGGAAATTAGGGACAGAAAGTCAAGCATTTTGGTTTTGTTGATTGGTTGTTTTGTAAATCGTTTTTGAAAATCCTTCCTGATCTCATTATTTATGTTATTTTCTCCTGTTACCTGAGTGCCATCAGCAGTGGTTATACTTCGTATGAATTTCCTATTTCTTTTACCAGACGCTACTCTATGGAAATATCCCGTGTTGGCATCAGCTAGTCTAATGTGTTTGGATTTAGCTCGTTGATTCCAGTATGATTTTTGAAAGATAAGTAGTTGTTCCTTCTTCTTGATTAAGTTCAGTTCTTGTTTTTGACAGTTACCTTGTGTGTTGTATGATTTATGTTGTTGTATTTGTAACAGTTTATCTTCTACTTTTGTCAGTTGTCTAAATATATTTCCAAAGGTACTTCTGTTCCAGCTCTTGGCTTTGTCTTTGAGTAATTTTGTTTTCCGGACCAACTGATACATTGTTGATCCGTGGCATTTGTATCGCCATGCCTGTTTAATTATGTTTGTGAAGTCCTGACGTTGTAACCAAACGTTCTCAAATTTGAACGGCGGGGGTTTGACTGTTTGGCTGGTACTTAGCTCGATGGTTATTGTACAATGGTCTGATGACGAAAAGGCACCATTTTTGGTGCATATTGCTGGATATTGGTGTATTATTTCATGCTGGACCAAAACCCTATCTATTTTCTCCTTTATGTTCTCATTGTCTTCTTGTTTCTTTCTCCATGTAAAGGGATTCCCCCAGGTCGGGATATCCACTAAGGAACATTGTGTTTTAATCTCTGCGAGTCGAGTGAATCTGCGTGGGTGTGTTGGTGCTCCGCCTTCTTTATCTTCAAAACATCCGATTTCATTAAAGTCACCCATAATGATGCATGGGATTGTGGATCGCTTTATGACTTCCATTACCGGGTTCCAGAATCCATGTTTCTGCTGCTCCTGTGGAGGAGCGTAGATAAACCAAATGTGGCATGAGAAGTTATCGATTATGTTAGTATACTTAACCGCAATTGCTCTTGGCATTTGTACAATTATGTCGATGGTCTCATTTAGAACACCGTTTTCCTTCCACAGGAGACCTAAGCCGCCGAATTTTCCGACTGCAGGAGACCAAATGGCTTTGTCGAATCCCGTCCCCAACCATGCCGACGAAGGGGGGATTTTATCAGTTTTTGTCTCTGCAAGTGCAAGCAAGTGGATGTGTTCTGATTTACACCACATGCCGATTTCAACCCAGAACATAGGCCGCCCGATCCCCCTACAGTTCCAGAAACTGACTTTCATTGGACCGTTTTATTGTGGGGGGGAGGGGGGGGGGCGAGACTGGTTTTCGCACCACTCGGCCATATTGCTCCCTGTTTTTTGTCTTGTTCGTGAGCCAATGTTTCGTCGTCGTGCTTGTTACTTTGAATTGGTCCCAGCATGACCCAGGACTAGGGATGGCAGCGGGGCGGGTTCGGGGTGGGGAGTACCCTCCCCGTCCCCGTCCCCGTTTATCAAAACTCCCCCCGTCCCCGTCCCCGTCCCCGTTCGGGGATTGAAAATTGTCCCCGTCCCCATCCCCGTCGAGTCCCCGTCCCCGTTGGGGAATCCCCGTCCCCGTTTAATATCCTCTCATTGAGGTTCCCCGTGGGTTTCCTTATGAGTTTCCTCATCAAATTACATGATATAATCTTCACCTTAGTTTAATATATAAGTTTATCCTTACCATAAAATATATCAAACTTTAAAAATAAAAAAATATAATATAGATAGGTTAAATTATAACAAATAATAATTAAAAATGTTAAAATAATACTTGTAAAAACCTTCTAAAGGTGTTTAACGGGGTCCCCATTGGGGATCCCCGAGGGTTTCCCCATCGGGTGGCGGGGCGGGGCGGGGAACGGGGTGGGGACTATCATCCCCGTCCCCGTCCCCATCCCCATGCGGGGAATTGTTTTTACCCCCGTCCCCATCCCCGTTTATTTTCCCCATCCCCGTCCCCGTATCGGGGATTCCCCACGGGGATCGGGGAATCCCCGCCCCATTGTCATCCCTACCCAGGACTGAGGATGCGGTGGTGTTCTACTTTAGTGTGTTGGGGGCAGCTGAATTGGGTATAACCACTCACAGGTTTTAGTCTCTCGGTTGGAAGGGAGGCTAGACCATCGCGCTTCAGAATGTGATAGCCTTTGAAGGCTAGGGTGAAGGGTGTGATAGTCGCCGAAGCCCGTGCCCATAGCCAAAGCTCGCTGGACAAGCCAAGCACACAGTTCGTGTGCCCGGTGATAGTAGATATGTTCGATTTATTATTTGTGTTGGTCATGGTCGTTTTGGTGTTGTTTTTGAATTGTTTTGCATGGTTGGGTAAATATCGATGTTCACTCAACATACAAATCAGAATGCAAAGGATGTAATATAAATATGCATCTATTAACATTTGATAGTTCCAAACCTTACATAGACACGATTTCCATACGATCGACTCCGAGCTTAACACATTTCTTAACTGCCTAACACTATCATACACAACACGATTTTGGATTCGGAAATTTAACATAACCCAGCAAGCAAAGTTCACCCGCCACCCCGAGATATTTACAATACAAAATGTGATCATTAGATCTAGTTTAATACGAAGGTTCATAAAGGTTCCATGATATATTTTCAAAAGAAATTCAGTCTGACTTGCCTTTTCCCGCCAACTGTCGAGGTTGTCATTCATCAGTCCTTGCCTTCTTACCGCCTCCTTCCTTCAGATAGGAAGAGGCCGTATCGTTATCCCCCATGCCATTTTTCCGTTTTCCTGATTCAGACGTTGTAGTAGTTGTGACGCCGAGTTTTTCCATCCGCTGGACAAAGGAGCCTGACGGAGTGGAGGGAGCAGCAGCATTGTTTCCAGTCTCGGCAAACATAGCCGAGTTGTAAATACCCCCCAAGTGAAATTCTACTCCAGTAGGTATCCCATTGAGCACATCTTCAAAGGTTTCATGGCATAGGAAATCCATGGGTTCGTCCAGGTCTTCGACGCATAGCACATTGTCGAAATCAAAGGCGTCATCATCACCAGGCTTTAGGGTAAATGGCAATGGGGGTAGCTCGGCCTGCAATCCTTTCGGCTCATCACTAGGAAGGTTCACCTGAGCAGCTTCATTGTTCGGCACCGACTCTGTCGCCACTGGGCTTGGATCAGCTGGCACCTTCCCACCCACTCGAGAGGAGATGCTAGAGGTTCTTCCGGATAGCTTGGATGAGGATGGATCCGACTTATAAGTAACATTGATTCCAATGTTCTTAAGAAGCTCAGACTTAGGATTGCCCACCCGGGAGGATGACCCATCCGGTTTTCCTTTGGAGGCCACTTCGATCCAGTCTCGATCGTCTTCATCGCCAGTCAGATCCTCCTTCATTTTTGGCTTGGGGAAGGTCACATTGATCGGGTTGTGCACCAGTTGGCGATGAGGGCAATCCGAGAATAAGTGCTCAGGCGAGCCACAGCTTCCGCACCCCTCAGGAAACTCTTCGAACCAGACTGGATACTCTCTTAAGTTATCATTTTCATCCAGAACAAACACCTTCTTGTCCGGAATCAGTGTGATGTCTACATTGATACAGATGCGGGGATAACGGACTCGCATACCCTTTGTTGTGAAAGCATCAAGTTTCAAGATGGTGCCGAGTCCGTTCTCCTCAATGATCGTGGCTAAAACTTCCTTGCTTATATACTCCGATGGGAGTCCAGGGATCCTAATCCACATATCAAGGGATGATATGGATTCGGAAGCCAGATCAAAGCCTTGTTTCCAAGGCTTGAGCAACAGCAGCTGGCCCAGGATATGAAACGGATGACCGTTTCACACCCGGTCCCTGTCCTCAAGAAGTATGAATTTCATCTCAAACCAGTTGTGGGATAGAGGCGTTACCTGGAATCCACCCTCCACAAATTTCCAGTCAAATCTGATCTTTTTCCGGATTTCTTTCAGCTCCACAGGTTCACCGATAATGGTGGCATACAGTGTTTTTTTCTGAAGCTTGAGGATGTTTTCTTTAACCCCTGACAGCCGAGACTGAAGCCTCGCCACATCAAGAGTCGGTTTCTTTTTTCCTTTAGATGGTTCAGTGTTTGGGGTTGCCCCCTTATCCTTTGGGTCTGATGTCCCATCGGATGGATCATTGGGCTCAGCAATGACAATCCCATGGCTAGCCTTCTTCCTGGGCACTGATCTTGATTCTACCATCTTTTGCTTTCCTTTGTCGGGATTGGTAATGGCCATGCTCAAAAACAGAGAAGAGAGATTGTCAGAAGATTGAATTAGAACATTGGATGAAGAGGAAAAGAGAGAATGAGATTGAGAGAGAGAGTGGTAATAACCGTCTTCCAGGACCCCGAATTTATAGAGGAATCGAAGCCCCAGGCAAGGCAAGCCGATTTGGCGTAATGAAGCCCCCCCCCCCCCCCCCCCCCCGAGTCCCAAGTTTGCAAGACTAAGCGAAGAAGCTTACACAGCAAGGAGAATTTCAGCTCATGAACATCAATCACCTTGAATGCTCCACTGTTCCTTGAATCGATCGATAGTAATGGAGGTAAGAGCCAAGAGAACTCCGACCACCACCAAACTCTGAATTTCGTACACCAGATCCGACTGGATTCGCAGCCCTCATAGGTTGAATTGAATGCTCCAAGGGAGCACAGTGAGAGAGCTCTCTTCGATTTGAGGGGATTTGGGCTAATTTGGCAATAAACACAACCGATTTTGGTAGTTAGGGTATTAATTCCCTGGGACTTTGGTTGAAATTGTACCTGATTTACAGAGGTACTCGATTGCAAAGCAGCTTGATGGTGAAGTTCTTGGATTTGGGGCTTAGGGTTATCGCATATGAACAGGGAGACGGGGGGATTTTCTTTTCTTTTCTCTCTCATTCTCATTTGCTAGGAATAATTGGTATTCCAAACCGGATTTGATATTTTCACGGTTAAATATGTGATTACAAGGCTTTTTACGATTTAAAAGTTGTTATAGTTGAAATATTTACCCAAATTTTAATTCAAAAGAAATCAATCGGCCACGATTTCATAAACCATAGAAGCCTGCTTAAGATTTTTGGTAAAATCTCAAACTTATGGGAACTCACTAGAGTTTATGAAATATTGATCACCTCAATCTCCATATGATTTCTGAAACCGTAGCCATATCTGTGTTTTGACAATTTGACGAGATTTTCGCATTGTGAGTATTAACCTCTATTTTAAATGGTCATATTATATCAAAACCCCGGTGATTCATCTCAAAACTAATTAGTAATTAAACCCCATAAATCTTATATTTAGTTCAATATTTATAATTCCCTTTGATGTACATATTCTCAAAATCAAGATCTGCAAACGATTCCATTTTGTATCTAACAATATCAGAATAAAAAATCTGCATACCATAGTTTATTAACTTTATTTATCAAATTATTGCTGGAAAATTACCAATACTTCGTAGTGTATTCTGTGACCACTCTGAATGAAGTAAATTGTTTGTTACCTTGTTAAGCATTTGCATCATCTTTGAACAAAACTAGTACAGTTTCTGCGCTATTGCGCGGTTTATTTTTAAAATCATAATAATATGACAAATTAATATTGCAAATTTTTAATACTGTAAAAGTTAGTGTAAAATTAAAAATGTATAGTTTTATTGTTTGAAAAAACTGCAATTAATATAAACCATTTCGGGTTGGTTCAGCTGGAAAAGACTTACGGGAAGTACTCAAAGGTCCCCGATTCGAATCCCACCCCGGGTGGCCACTGGAGGGTTTACCTAGTTGTTAACTTCAGGGCCCATGGGATCAGTCGGGTGCTACTATCTAGTAGCCCCGGATACCCATGTAAATTCAAACAACTACAATTAAATGTAATGATAACACCTCATTAAAAATGATTATTGCTTAAAGAAGTGTATATATATAGATATTTTAAAATAATCTTATTAGAAAGAAAAAAAATACTATCACTATAATATTATATAAGAGATTTAACTAAAGATAATTTTACGAAAATCTCTTAGATGAAAGAGAGAATTTATAAGATATGTTCTCGTGCTTTTAATTTAATATAGTATTTAAAAAATTACATATAGGTATCGTTATTTATTAATTCAAACCCCTTGGCTAGAAAAATATATGTTAAATGAAAACTTTAATCTACAATCATTAAACCAAAATCATACTTTAGATAATTTAATAAGATTATTAAATTTTGATGTATATAAACAAAAATTTTGAATTTCTTTATGTGTATATAGATAAATTAATAAAAATTTAATGGGTATATATATATATATATATATATATATATATATATATATGTATGTATATATATATATATATCCAATTATGGATAGATTGAGATATATGGTAAATAATAAATAAGTTAATTGATTTACCCTAGCTAATTAATTAGATTATTATGGAAATACACCTACCTAAAATAACCTGGCATAAAATGACGACACTTGGCGAAATTGCTTCTCATTTAATAATATACTAGTTAAGTACCCGTGCAGTGCACGGGCCATACTTTCGAAATATATTGCATATAATATCATTAATTATTTACAATATAATAATATAAATATTATGTACCAATTAAAAAGTGAGCATTTTCTAACACGTTGAATGATAACGAAAATCAAATGTTAAATAATAAGAAAATGAAAGCATTACAACCATTAATATAATACCAAAAAATATAACGACTTTAATCAAAATGCATGAATAAGAGAATATATGGAAAAACTGAAATTGACAAAATGTTTGAGAAACAATTGAAATAATTTAAAAAATAGTAAATATGATAAATATATAATAACAATGTTGATAATGTCTTGTAATTCGCGGTGAACATCTACTTCACCACCCGTGATTAGAAAATCATCACCTACGTGGGAGAAATGTGAGGAAAAACATAAGTGGTGGAAAACAATGCAAGATAAAGCAATAAATACATTGATGTTCCTAAAAAATGTGTGTGGTTTGGGAAGTTGTACCTTTTGTTTTATTACGATTGCATAATTGCATTGCAAATGATTCACATAATAAGAATAATTACAATACTTGGGGGATATGAATGCATGACATAGATTAAAATAAAATTAAATCCTTCAACATTTATACTGATCTAATTCATTTTAAAATGCAAAAATGCATATTTCATTTAGTATTGAATAATTAATATATAGATAAGAGATTGCAAGGTAGCATCGAATAATCAGATTGATATGTCGTTAGTTTGATTTTCTAATTAATTAATTAATTAATTAATTAGATTTGTTTAGTTAATTGGATAAGGTATAATCCAATTACGTGCTTGCACTAAGATATGGTAGTTAATTAATACATAAGGTAATTAATTACTTAATTGGATTTTTTAATTAGTTAATGAATTAATTAGATCTCGCTAGCTTAATTGGATTTGGTTATATGCGAATATCATTGGATTAATAGGGTAAAATCCAAACAATTAGATATGAGGTTAGTCATATAATCAATCTTTATCTTGATATACTTTATATTTAATTAATTAATATTTATTAAGTGTGGTTTTTTTTTGTGTGTGCGTTGTCATTCATTCCTTTCACATATATCTTCAATTAGATAACTAACCAATTTCTATAAATGTCAAAGTGTGCCTTTTTTTTAAGTACGTGTACATTCTCATTCATTCCTTTCACATTCAGTTAGATTAGTAACTTCAAGTAGATTGTTCGACGTACTATTTCCTTAATCTGTGTAATGGAAAAATGAGTACTACGTTGTGTACTCGGGCACTTATCTTAGTTACTTTGTTAAAGGTTATAAATAACGCTTGAATGTGTTCCTGCATTGGGCCAATACGTCACATGTCAATATGCTTATGAATTACCTTGACAATGCGGTTTCTTTAATAATTTACATGAGATAATACATTCTTTTCCTTCGCAAACTGTATAAATTCAATCAAACTTAACTATACATACATGATTTAATAAAACATGAACTATACACAAATTAAAAAAATCCATATCTTCATCCCTTTTTCTTGAGTTTCAATTTATATATAAGGAAATCTCCATCAATTTAATCTCATAATATTCATACAATCTTCTTACAATGTTAAAATTGATCGTATTTTTAGAGTTTCCTTAACAATATAGCTAGAGAAGCTTATAATAGAAAATAATATTTATAGATATATATTAGTATAATTAGTTTTGATGTTTTATCAAAAAAAAAAGTTTTGATGTTAGTATATATACATATTACCTAGTTAGTTATTTATGTGTACTTATTTAGGTAAGAGATAAGTATAGACTATAGTAAGAAATGCATCATAACTTAATTTATTTAAAAATATAGATTATACTGTAAACTGATAGTCAATAATGACACTAATCGTACCTGATTCCGAAAGTTTAATATAAAATAATACGACCTAAAGAAATTTATGTTTAAAAGTAAAAAAAAATAAAATGATCCAGTTAAGCGGGACAAAGCATTTGTGATATAGCAAGAAAATTATAGCATTGGAAGCCGCAGAGTTTTCCGCCTTTCTTTATTTTCGATCGGTCGTTCCCCCGAAGAACAATGTCTTTATTCCCATCGTGAAAAAAGACTTCCGATTGATATGCCTTTTGATTGGTTGGTCCATGATCCTTCACAAGCCTACATTAAAATTAAAAGTAATAGTTATTATTGAAAATTAAAGTAAATGCTACATAAACAGTAAAATTAAATAATAATAATAATTAATTAATTAATTAAATTACTTACCGACCATATGAGTATGATCGATATTTGGACTCGAAATCGAATCGAACTCGACAAATTGAAATCCGTGAATCGGAATAGATGGTTGGTCAAGCTGAGTGATCGAAGCATTGTTGAATAGTAAAATACAATGTGTGATCGAATAGACTGCATTGTACCTCCCTAATGTTATATTCGTAGACTCCAAAATCTTTGATGGAATATTTAAGCCCTTCTTTCACGTGCTCGACTTTGTTAAAATAATTCTTTATAAGGAAACTTGTATTTCGAACTCTACACATAAGTTGTAAATTCAAATGTAAACGCGTGCAAAAAAAAATAATTATAGTGTAAATAAACTAATCAAACACAATTACCTTTTCATCTATTAAAATCATGTCAATCGAATTAACTTGTTCAGGAATATCATTGTAGTTTAGTGATCTTGATATTCTTAATACACGAATAATAATATTCCATCGGATTCGTGTAATGTTTAGGTTTTGTGGTAGTAACTCATCCAAGTAATGGAATTTTCGGTTGCTACCATCAATGTTTTCATCAGCTACAAAAAATAAAATAAAAAGACGAATCATTGTAATGTACGGTAACAAAAAGATCATATGTGCAAAACACACGCAAAAAATTAAATATCTAACGTACCTCTCTTTTGAACCTTCCTATTATTCTTCTCTATGGCCGTCATGGGCGATCTCATCTAACTCGGTTGAACTAACGTACCTCTCTTTTGAACATTTCTATTGTTCTTCTATGTGGCCGTCATGGGCGATCTGATCTAACTCGGTTGAAACAATTTATATGGCATACAACCAAGTCAATATATAGATAAGAAATTCCAATAGAATAAAAAAAAAAAAAATAGGTAATTAATTGGTTTTGGTTAGTTAGTTAATTAGATAAGGCATAAAAATCATTTGCAATTTGATCTCGCCCATTAGATATATATGTCGTTACTAATTGGATCTTGCCTATATTCGTATGCCGTTATTAATATCTCACCCATCATTTTCAATAAAATCTAAAGTAGCTTGTTAATTAATTAATTAAGTAGATTAAAAATCTTTTGCAATCAGATCGATAGGCTTGAATTTGTGTATATCTCAATTTGTTAGGAGTTGTTATCCTTAATATTGCAATCAGTGGATTTGTTACTAATTGTTATCTTTAATAACTAATATTCTAATTAGATTTGTGAAATAAATAAATTAATTGATTACTAAACTAAAAATTCCTACGTTAAAGGAGAAGTCGCCAAAAGCTTTAATTTAACAAACAATTAAAACAAATAGATTAAAAATTATCAAAAAAATTGAAGTAAATAAAGTAATCTTCAAAATAAAAACAAACCTACGCCGGATGAGGGATTTTAGGGGATCCAAATCATCAATCATAAAAACCAAGATCTCTGTAACGGCCCGGGATTATGATTCCCGGGTTACGTTTCGAGGGATGAAAGCCCTCATTAGGATCTTGCGCCCCGAGTACAGGTTGAAGGTTTGAAATTCTATCATAACATTTTAAAGTGGGATTTCATACCCAAAATTCGAAGGGATCGTTTGAATCCCCGGGGAAGTCCCCTGTACCTGTCATAAGTCTAAGCGTGGAAAACCAACAGTCATGCAAATAGTAGAATCAAGGTGTAGTACAAGAGGGTGACACGGCAGAGCCGAGTCAAAACCAAATCAATAAGCGCATTTATCGAAATTTAATATACAATGTTAGTGGAGTTTAAACCATTTCTTTGAGATCGCCCAAGAGAGTTCCCACGTCACGGAAACAAGGAATAAGCATGCTGGAAAACAAACCTAAAAAAAAATGTATGCGGGGCGGTGTCAGATCGAAGCCCTACGCAATATAATCCCAAACAAGCAGACATATACACACGCTAGTCCTAATAAAGATGCTTCTAGATGCAAGGCAGAATATTAACACACTAGCACGGTCCTAAGATCAAGTGCATAAATATAATAAGGCCTTAGCACCGAATACCAAGGGGTATATCCCTCTCCTACCTCCACCCCCTTCCGATAGGGCGGAGACTGGCCAGCTCGTGAATGCATTCATTCATAATCGGGCGGCACGCATGCCCAACCCGCTCCACAATAAAGCCCGCAGGCATCTCATAATATAAGGAAGTTCATGACTCGATTGACTTAGGACGGGACCCGATGAGACTAGGTCGTCCTATAACCCTAGCAATGACTCTAGTTACTTCACAGATAACGGTCGTTCTGTTTACAAAAGCAATGAGTAAACGAATGCTTAATCATGAGTGCAGTCCTAGCAGGATACTACATGACATGCTTTATTATGAATGCAAGCACCTAGTATGCACATGGCTACAAGCAGGGAGATCTCTTTTCGAATCTGAGTGAGCTCATATAGGAACTCACCTGGAAGTGCAGAACACCAAAAGGCAACAACTAGGTATACAGAAAGCCAACATGTCACAGATGATCACCTAACACATATATAAGTAATATAAATAAGTCTACTCCTAATGTTACTTAAAGCATATAATATCACACACAAGTCATCGAATTTATTAACCAAGTTAGGCAAGGTAAATCAAGTCACTTTCCCAAGATTTTTCAAAACTCTTCTAAAATCTCAAGTTATATCAAATCATTAATTAAACCCTTTCTCAATCATACTTGACCCAAAAATCCATTTACAAGGCGCTACTCTTTAAGCCAACTTATTTTATTACTTTATCAAAACAAATCCGACAAGATTAGAGTATTTCCAAAATTCTCTCTTTTTAATTTTATTAAATCCATTTCCAACCTTTAAAACCTTTTTCAAATCCAAATCCAAATATTATACTTTAATCTCAATAATAATATTCTATATTATATTCCATCTATTTAATATTATATACTTGAATATATAAACCTCTTAAAACTCATATTATTAACACGTTTTTATCAAAATAGGTCCAAAATCCCCTTTCTTTTAAAACAAAACAAATCTGGCCCAAGACACAGATAGGTCCAATCTTCCTTAAAAATTCGGATCCAATCAAGCCCAACCCCTTTGAAAATCTGATTTCTTTTTAAAAGCATGAACCGGACCAAAAAAAAAGAAGACCAGACCGGACCAAACAAAGAAAAGAAGGAAGGTGGGCCGGCCAGCTGAACCACTTCTCCCTCCCTATCAAAGTCCGACTCGGACCGATGACTGGGGGGTTGTGTGCACGGGCGCACATGCGCCAGTAGTTTAGCACACAAGCCAAGTGAGGTTCCATTCTAAATCCAATTGGCAATAGAAGGAGTAGCTCACCGACTCATATACTAGGGCTTGATATGTTCATCTTTCCGATGTGGGACACTTTTGGTCACATTCACATCTCAACACACCCCCGCAAATGCAACTAGGAATGACCATCTAGTTGACACTTGGACCACTAATAACTCAGACCAGGATCGAAAGACGGGCCATTAGGCTAACCGCTCTGATACCATATCAAAGTCCGACTCGGACCGATGACTGGGGGGTCGTGTGCACGGGCGCACATGTGCCAGTAGTTTAGCACACAAGCCAAGTGAGGTTCCATTCTAAATCCAATTGGCAATAGAAGGAGTAGCTCACCGACTCATATACTAGGGCTTGATATGTTCATCTTTCCGATGTGGGACACTTTTGGTCACATTCACATCTCAACACTCCCTGCTCACTGTTCGAAACGGAAGAAAGGGAGGAGAAGAGGAGCCTTCGCCGGCGGCCGCCTCGCCTGCAACCCGGCCATCCTCGACCTTCCCGACGACCAGGAATACAAAGACACCGGAAACGAGACATGAGAAAGGGGAAAGGAAGGTCGGAGCTCACCTAGGGCGTCGACTCGCCGGAAACCTCGTCGGTGCGCGATTGAGCTCCCCGGAGGCTCAGGGCTGCATCTCTCGGCCTAGATTGATGGTAAGAGGCTTAAAGGTGAAACCTTGCAACATTTTCGATCGGAAGGGAGGAGGGGAGCCTTACCGATTCAAAAACCGAAAACAAAGGAGGAGGAGCGAGGGCTGCGCGCGGCTTCTCCGGGCTCTCCTGTTCCTGCAGGCTGCACGGGGACGTCGAGGAGGAACGCGAGGAAGCCCCTGTGTGTGGTTCGCAGTGAACGGAAGAGAGGAGGAGCCGAGGTGCTCGGTGCTTTGTTCACGGAAAGACAGGGGAAGCTCGGCCGCGACGAGAAGACGCCCTGGTGGGGCTGCTGGTGGTTCTGGAGGCTGGCGTCGAGCGGGGGCGGAAGGGAATGACGACGGCGCTGCTGCTGGGGAGGTGGCGGAGACCTGGTGGCGGCGACGGTTGCACAAGCAGCCTGGAGGAGGGCTATTCAGCAAAACCAAAAGGGGAAGAAAGGATAAGGTGGTGTTTAGGTTTTGGGTTTGTGTGGATGTGAAAAGAGATCCAAAATCTGATTTTTCAATGGGTCAAAGACTGATTTTTTTCTTGGGAAGAGAGAATTGTTGTTTGTTCTTCAAGAATGGACAACCCATAAAGGAGGGGATAAGATTTACCCAAAGTGGAGAAAATGAGTTGGAATTGGTCAAACATGGAACAAGTGTAGAGATTTGGGTAACAATTAGTGATATGAGACGGAAAGAATTTTTTCCAATCCCGATGTGAAAGACGGATTCAATCGTTAAAGTTAAAAATTGGGCCGGAATTCACTTTAAGAGTATCGAGTTTGATTTATTAATTTAAGGACGAGTTTTCCTTGAAATATCCTATTTAGATTCATTTTTCTGAAAATGAAGATTTGAAAATCCGGGCCTTTACAATCTCAACTAAATTAGATAAGTTTTAATTTAACAAACAATTAAAATAAATTTAAACAAATCGATTAAAAATATTAAAATAAATCAATTAATTAAAAAAAGAGGCTACATTAAAGGAGAAGTCGCCACATGTCGTAGGCGACTTCTCCTTTAGTATTATAACTAGCGCAGTACCCGTGCGTAACGCACGGGATTTGTAAAATATATTATATTTTTTAGAAGATATTATCATAATTTATTTACATTATATATTAGATATATTATAATAATATAAAAACGATACAACCAAATGATATAAATTTGGATAAAAAAAAATCCTTATATTATATCAAATATATAATATGTGACAAAACGTCAATGTCTCACCTTCATACTTTCCTAGATGGAAACAATTGTATACATAATTGTAGAGTGTTTTAATTTTTTTTTCCAACATTCTAAGTTTTTTTAGTAAGTTGATTATTTACTTTGAGCATTAAACAAATATTTGTTGTGGTAATGGGTTGGAAGGTAAGACCAAAGAATTTGGTAGTTCGACTACATATTACACAAACGCTAGGTGAATGGAATTTTAAGAACTTTTGGATGGAGAGCACATAAAAATATCGGAGAAGAAATATTCTTGTAATAAACTAATGAAAAGGAATGAGGTTTTTAACCAACACAATGTAATGACTTTAGTTAAATTTACTAATAAAAAAATCCATATACTTAAAACAAAATTGGGTCCCCTTTAAATTTTGGCCTCGAGGCAGAGGCCTGTTTGCCTCCTCTCAAGCTCGACCCTCCTTTTTAGATGGAAACAATTGTATACATATTTGTAGAGTGTTTTAATTTTTTTTCTTAGCATTCTAAGTTTTTTTTAGTAAGTTGATTGGTTACTTTGAGTATTAAACCAAATTTTTGTTGTGGTAATGGGTTGGAAGGTAAGACCAAATAATTTAATAGTTCGGTTACATATTACACAAACGCTATGTGAATAGAGTTTTAAGAAATTTTGGATGTAGAGCACATAAAAATGTCAGAGAATAAATATTCTTGTAATAAACTTAAATGTAAAAAAAATGCTTCATCCGTCTCTAAATATAGGTCCTTTTATTTTTTTGACATGTTTTTTTAAGAAACTAAAAAGACTACAATAGAATTTTTGAATAAAAATAAAACTAAAGGAAAAATAAAGTATAATTTATTTTAAAAACCCCGTTTATTTATTAATCAAATTCAATGGAAAAGGTTTCTGGAATTTTCAAATAGATCAAGTTTATCCCATGTAACAACTCATAGTTTATCTCGTAAAAATCCTTTCATCAATTAATTTAAAAATTGAAAACTTTTAATTAAAAAAATTGTGTAGAGCTAATCTTGTTTTATTGGATAATGTAGATACAGTTTATCTTTGCTCTAATAAAAAATAGTAAACCATAGAAAAAGCTAAAATAAAATGACTATTAAAATCTAAATCATTCAATATGTTTTAACGCTTATAATTTTTTTTAACTCTACCCATAATTGTTACATAACTCTAACTTAAGCTATAAAAAAACATGCATGTCTATAATTTTCGAAGTATTTGTCACATCATTTTAATGTCGATATGTTTGGGATTATAAAAGAGGTCTAAAGACCAAGTTTATTCAACTAAAACTTTCACAATTATCGTGCGAAAAAACACTGTACCATTTAAAAAAAACAAATACGTATTTAACATCCATTTCTTTGAAAATAAAAATCGATCTAAATTTGATTCTTATCTACTTTTAAAAAAGTGGTATAACAACCAAACAAACTCATCATTTTAAGGTAAAATTTATTTCTTATGCAAAAGAACGAAACATAGTCAAAGAGATAAATTAAAAATGACACGTAGTTGTAAATAGAGCTAAATAAAAAAAAACTAAAATTAGAGTTTATAGCTTGCAAAGTAGATTATCCATGAGTTAAAAAGTGTTAAAGATGTATATATTTAGAAAAGAGTTTACTCATATGTGCACAAAAAAAACATAGAAAATAATTGTTTCAAAAATAGTTTCTAATCAAAACACATCAAAGTTGTTTAAAAATGGATAAAGAAAAATAACAACTATTTTATTTATTAGCCAAACTGTTAAGATTAAAGATTTGAACAGTTGAACTTTAAATAAAATTCAAATAAATATTCTTGCCTTTTCTGTTCATATTTAATTAGGTTCCATCCGATAACTCGAGGATGGGACTGAGTGGGAATCGTTTCTAAGAAGGGGAGGAAACGCTCTAAAAAAAAAAACCCTCTCTTGCCGCCGCCATCCCCTTCTTTCTTCTGTCGCGTCTCCGCCTTCCCCGGCTCCCCGGCCATGGCGCGGCGTTGCCGCAGCCCTCGGCCTCCGATATGAGATCTAGCTTCCAATCGATCTTTATCAATCCTCAACCCTCAACTAAAAACCCCTTTCTCAACCCTCAACTTTCTAAACCTAAATCTCCTCACAACTTTTCTCAATCTAGCCCCCAAATCGCCGGCCACCATACCAAACCTTCAAACCAAGCCTTATCAAAGTTTCATGCTTACTTTGATTTTCACAAAAACAAAGTTGGGAAGCGTTTAGTGCTTAACCCATGCTCATTTCAAAAACTCATACCTCAAATCTCAGCCAACAAGCAAGATCTGGCAAATCTTATATTTACTTTTAGTTATGCTTGCAGTAAGCACAGGTTTATGTGTAATCATGGAAGAACAAAGAAGAAAAGTGGACATCTGATGGATAGGAGGCGATTTCTTCCCCTTCCCAGTAGCTCCTTCTTTGAATTGAAAAAACGCTGCTTTCAAACAGATAAGTATCTCCCTGAATCCTTAATTCTTCTTTTGTTAGTCTTGAATTCTTGCTCTAACTCTATGCATCTCATTTACTGCTACTTTTACTGTATTCTTTACACAACTCTTTATTTGAGCATTGAAAGGTGGTATGGTTACTGTAAGAATCAACTTGACATATATGATTGTCGAAAAAATTGTGTGGAAGGGGCCTCTTTTCCCTTTCTAAACCATCAACAAAACCCTTTACCCAACAAAACTTTCAACTATCCATTTATTTCCAAGAACTGTATTATATCTAAATACCGAGGTAATGATGCTGTTAATAGCAATTTATACTCTAATAAAGAACATGCAGAGCACAGGCTTGGCCAACTTGATGGGCTCGAGTGGCTCTATGGTGCATTGTGCGCTAGAGCTCTCTCGGCTTCTGGAATTGAGCTCCTAGAGAAAGGGGGAAACCTGAAGACTACCCAAACCAGCAGGCAAAACATAGGAGGAAGGATGAAGTTGAACATACGAGGTGAAGCACCAAAGCGCCCTACATCGAATTCAAAGCCGAAGGCTTGAATCTATGACAGCAACTGGCTCATTCAGAGTGCTAATTCAGCCCTTCAGAGACTACCCAGAATAGATAAGTACATCCCTAAACCAGTCTTTCTTTTCAATACTGGTAATTGCATTAACAGCTTTAGTATATGCTTGAATCTGGATCCTTTGCATGATGTGATATTACCTCTGGATGTCCTTTATCTTGTTTACTTTGCTATGATTAACAAGTCTAGTGGTTTGAATCAAGAACCGTATGATAATAAGGCTAAGAGGATAAATCCTGCATACTCTTTTGATTTCTTATCTGATGTGAACAATATTAGTCTTATTTATAATTGTCAGGATATGGCCCTTAGATCTCACTGTAATCTTGCCTCAAATCCTATGGCTTGGTTGGATATGTGTAATAGATTGGTCTGCAGACTGGTTATTACTAGTTGCTCCTTACAACTTGCTAGTGTTGTTGGGAGCAACTCCAACTATGCTAGAAATTTCAAGCATAATGCGAGAGGTCCTTTTGATTATTATGTCAGTTACCACTGTTCTATCAATGCTTTAAATGTCTCTTGCTTTTCTCTGTTTTACTTTTGCTTGCTTTTTGTTTGCTTCTGTTTATGTCCCTGGAGTCCCATTGTCATGGCTCTGTTGCTCGGAGGGAGAGCTCCTTTGAATCCCTTGCCTGGCTTAGATGTCTCTAACATGCAGGTGGCTCTGTGTGGTTGGAATTCAGGTATAACTCTTTTAGTTCCTTTTACTCCAAACTTTCAGCAAAGCCCCATTCATCTCCTTAAGGGAGATGTGGTGGTAAGCGTCCAAAACTTCAAGCTGCACCCCTGTAAAGACCGGGAGATTTTAGAATATTTAATTATTAAGATAATGATTTATAATCATCTCGCTTACTAAGATTCAGGAAGTTTCGAAAATATCTGTCCTCGAGCAATTTATTTTATTCAAAATCATTCGAAGTAAATTCCGGCATAATTCTAAATTGGATTTTCGGAGGGATTTTATTCCGCTTTTATGTTTCGGGTTTGGGAAAATTTTCTTATTAAAAATTTATTAATTTATTTCGGTTCCAAGATTTCGATTTAAAATTTACATGAGTCGGAATTGGGTCAAGTGAGCGGGTTGCGAGGTTTAGATTCCGGGTACTTTGAATTTTGACCTTGGGACCACAAATTGTTTTATCACCTTCACCTCTGCCTCTTCTAAGAGAAATCAGCTCCAATTCCCACTCTCCTTCAATTTCGATCAGACCAGCCAACTTGCAGCATCCTTGTGCCTCTTAAAATGGAAAACAAACAAATCTTCATCTGCCCTCTTGCTGCAACCGATCAGACCCATCTCTCCCATTTTGTAGATCTGAAAGAAAGAGAACCACCCAGAGGAAACACAACACTCAGTCCTCACCCTCATCTCTTCATTTTGTGCCTTTGAAATACAGACCACCGAGACTCACCAAACACCCACCAGAACCACCTCCTCTCCATTCATTTCATCCCCTTCCGCCGCCTGCACATCGCCGTCGTCCTCGTAGTTCCGCCGCCAGGGAACCGCCGCCGCCGCCACCAGCTTCCCCTCCCCTGTCTCTCGTCTCCGTGGTCGGTGAGGACGTTTCCTTTCGTTTTTCATCCAATCTACCCATAAAGTTCCACCTTTAAGCTTATTCTTTTCCGTCCTAGGCCAAATACAATGAATTTCGACTCCGGCGAGCCTCGAATCGCGCTCCGACGTCGTTTTCCGGCGAACTTGATTCCCTCGGTGAGAACCTCTTTCTCTCTCTTTCTCCTTTCTCTGTTCGTTTATGTGTCCCTGGATGTCGAGTTGAGACGTCGGAGCCATCAGCCGTCGCCGGCGGCCTGGTTTTCTTCTTCTTCCCCGTTTCTGCCGGTTGCGTTATTTCCTCTGAGGAAGAGGACGACTCCGTTCCTTATTTCCTTTTCTTCTTTGTGGGCTTGGGCATTGGGCTTGACCCGGACCCTTCATTCGGGTTATATCAGTTGAGAGTGTGTGGGTATCCAGTAAAGAGGAGATCCGGATTATTTTGTTTCCGGGTTGTGCCTTATGAGGGGAAACGGTTTCTCCTTTATTTTGGGCCGGGTTTACTTATCAGACCCGGGTTGAGTTTTAGGGTTATATCATTTGTGGATCCGGGTTTGAGAGTTGGGCCTTTCTTTCCGGGTTGTATTTTGGGCCTGTTGGTTTTGTTCTTTAATTCTTAACATGCTTTATAATATGTGGTTGATGATAATTATACGTATATGTTAAAATATATGATGGTATTTAATTATTATGATTATTAATACTTTGTTATCATAAACCTGAGTTTATAAAAATAAATTTATGAAACTGTTATATATTTCTGAAAGTATTATTATATATTATAAAATGGTTTAAAAGAGAAATTAATTAGAACATGCCTTTAGCGATGTTTTAAATTGTGATTTTTGGAAAATTGAAACGAATTATGGACTTTGATTTATAAATATGGTTGTGAAAATAAAATTATTGTGGTGACTAAATATCGGGCTTTGTTATATAATGATTTTGGAAAAACAAGAATGCCGGAATTAATTCTATAATATAATTTTGAGAGATTGGTTTTAATGTTTAAATGTTTAATGTCATGATTTGGCTAAGTATGACTTTAAAAGAATTGTTGATTTCCTGAGTTGATTTAACTTGAGATTTAAGAGTAGGAAGTTTTGGAAAGAATGATTTTGGTTGATGTTGATCGCATCGAAAAGGTTTTGAAAAATGGTTTTACTATCGATTGGTTTTGAGTATGTTGAGAACTGGGTCTCGTGTTTATGAATGTTGGCCCGGTAGCTTATGTCAATGGCTTGATGATAGGTGTGTATTTGCTTTTGGATCGCTTTGGACTTGCATTTGGGCCCTTACTTGTGTTATCCTGTTGTTCTGCATCTTCAGGTAAGTTCCCTAGGGGGCTTACTCAGGTTGGACATTCATGCCTGTTGTTGCATTTTATGTTAGGTGTTGCATATGCATAAAAGCATGCCATGTAGTATCATGTTTAGGTTGCACTAATTGATTGAGCATCTATTTACTTTATGCGTTTGAAACAGAACGGCCGTTATCTGTGATAGTCCTAGAGTCTTTGCTAGGGTCATAGGGTAGCCCAGCCTCATCGGGTACCTTGAGTCAATCGAGTCATGAACTTCCTTATATTATGATATGCCTGCGGGCTTTATTGTGGAGCGGGTTAGGCATGCGTGCCCCCCGATTATGATGGAATGCATTCACGAGCTGGCCAGTCTCCGCCCTATCGGAAGGGGGTGGAGGTAGGAGAGGGATATGCCACTTGGCATTGTCTTGGGCCCTTTACAGTATTTCTGCACATTATTATACTTAGGGGCATGCTAGTGTGTTTGACTTTCGTACTGCATTAGAGCATCTTTATTAGGTATAGCACATACTATGTGGCCTCAGCGAGGACTGCCGGTCCCGCATGAGTGGCTCGATCTGACTCCTTTCCCCGTTCTTTTTTTAAGGTATTTTCTGCAGATATTGTTTGCTCCTTGCTTCTGTGACGGGAAACCCTTTGGCGAATCGAAGAACCTAGCTAATATTCTAACTTGGTAAAATGGTAATCACTCGCTTATGATTTGGTTTTGACCCGGCTTTGTCGTGGCATTTGTATCTTAACCTTGCTTCCGCTTTACTTTCATTTGAATTGAATTTCGCGACATAGTCTTAAGATAGGTTAGGGGTACCCAACGACCCTTCGTGACTTTTAGGGTTTGAAATCCCTCTTCCCACTAACCTTAAAATGAGTTCGAAACCTCGACCCGTACCTGGATTGCAAGATCCGAACAAGGGTTTTCATCCCTTGAAACGTAACCCGGAAATCATAATTCTGGGCCGTTACAACCCCATTGAAATCCTTGGATTTCAGGTGGTGGTAAGCTGCCCCAACTCTAAACTTAAACCTTTGCAAAACAAAGCAGCTACCAAACTTGTCTCTACAAAATTCACCTACACAGCATGGTCTAGAAACAGAATGCATGAGATACAAAAGCCTCAATTGATCCAACAACCAAGCAAGGTTGACATAGGCAAATACAAAAGGATTGAGACTATGGACAATGTGGGAGTACACAGTAAGCGCCCCATTGGAATCTCTGATTCCCAGTGGCTGGTCAGCTGCCCCAAACCTACCACTCAAACCTTCAAACAAAAACTTCTTCTCAAAGCTAGACTTCTTACAAGCAGTAGCTACACAGGTATACAATTTCTCCATGATCAGATTCATAAGGCACAAACAAGATGGCAAGGAATCAAAGTTACTTTGAGGACAAGCACACGAGGCAAAGAGCCTACAATCAGGAAAGCAAAATCAGTTATCAGCACTCACCGCTATAAGCATGCAGAGAAGTATTTGGTTTACCAAGTGAATGCGAGTTATTGTACATGTAATCATCAATGTAATTTTCCTTATGAAGTTCATAATAAAATTGGTGACTATGGCAATCAATTGTATGATTAATATAGCATATTGGAATGTAAGAGGTACTAAAAGGCCACTCTTGTGGCAAGAGATCAATCACTTTAGATTTACATAAGGCTCTCTATGTATCGGCTTCTGGTCACAGAGGAGGTATATGGATGCTTACAAAAACAAAAGCAAAGGAGATGACTCTTGTTCTTGAACTACACCACCGAACCATTCTTATCAAGATAACCATTGAGAAGCATGACTTGCTTTTACTCTTTATCTATGCACCTTCGTCTGAAGGTGAAAAAGAAGAATTCTGGCATGAAATGTATCAACTAATCCATAAATATATGCTTCCTGTACTGATTGTTGGTGACCTTAATGACATAGAAACTGATACAGACAAGGTTGGAGGTATCACTCCTAACATTAATAGATTTAGAAGAATCAGGAAAATTAAAGAAGAGCTTGGATTACAAACCCTACCCTTCTCAGGTTCACCCTTCACATGGAGAAAGAGCAAAAGGCTGATTAACAACACCTATGAGCGCCTAGATAGAATTCTAGCTCACCAACAAGTCTTAAGCTGGTTCCCTAATCTCTGTACCAAACACCACCAATTCTCTAGCTCGGATCATGCTCCTATCTCTCTCCAACTAGGCTCTCAACCGAAAAGAAAAGGCTCTCCCTTTAGGTTAGAAATGGCTTGGACTTCTATGATGCTCTTGAAAGCATGATAAAAAAAGTTTGGAGCTATAAGATAAGAGGCTCTTTAGGTTTCAAGCTCTTACAGAAACAAAAATTATTGAAACAAAACATCAAAAGATGGTGTAAAGCCAATCCTAATAATATCACAAAACAACTTTCAAAGGTAGATCTTCAAATTAAATCCCTCCAGGACAGATTGCCCTGGGGTGATATCTCAACCTCGGAAGGTCACAAACTGGCAAGATTAGAACATAAAAGATACAGACTGCTTGATTACAATTATAAGTTTTGGAAACAACGAGCTAAAACTAAACATCTCCAACTTGGTGATCGAAATACAAAATACTTTCAAGTTACAACTAGAATAAAAAACTTCAAAAGATCAACTACTTCCTTTATTACAAAGCAGAATGTGCTTCTAACAGACCAGGATTTGATCACAGATCACATTACTGAAGAAATGTCAGAAAGGTTCATAGGATCTAACCAAACCAATGTTTCTGCTAATCATGTCTGGAACATCCAACCCCAAGTAACAACTGAGGAAAATGTTAAACTCATCTCTCAACCTACTAATATTGAAATAAAAAATACTCTCTTTAGCATGGCAGATGACAAGTCGCCATGACCAGATGGCTATCCTCCTGAATTCTATAAACGCTATTGGAATATCATAGGACAATCTTGTTGTAAAGCAGTCAAAGCTTTCTTCCACTCAGGCCAGATGTTATCTGAATTAAACCAAACTTTTATAGCATTAATACCAAAAGTTGAAAATCCCACCTCTATTAATCACTATAGGCCTATTAGTCTCTGTAATACTGTCTATAAAGTTATCTCAAAAATAATCGCAAACCGCATGAAGCCAATCCTTCCTAAGCTAATCAATCCTTTCCAAGGAGCATTTGTTGAGGGTAGATCAATTCAAGATAACACCCTTATAGCACACGAGATTTTCCATACATTCCATAAACAAAAAGGAAAAAAAGGACTCATGACTCTTAAACTAGATATGGAAAAAGCTTATGATAAATTAAACTGGAACTATATTAAGGCAGTGCTGTTTAAATTTGGTTTTCATAAAACTTGGATTAGCTGGGTTATGAAATGCTTAACCACTACCTCCTTCTCTGTCTTAGTCAATAACACTCCCGGTCCTCAATTTAAACCTAATAGAGGATCAGACAGGGTGATCCCCTAGCCCCCTACCTATTCGTACTAGTAATGGAAGGATTGTCTAGGGAATTACACAAGGAAGCACTTCTTGAGGATGCCTTAATTGACATTAAACTGGCTAAAAATGGCACTCCCATACCTTTCCTAACCTTTGCCGATGATACAATCATATTTGCAAAAGCAGCCCATACCAGCTTAAATACAATTCAGAACATATTAAATAACTTTTCAAATCTATCAGGATTAACCATAAACTACAATAAGAGCTCACTCCAATGCTCTAAGAATGTTAATCCTAATTTGGCAAGGGATTTGGCAGCCCACATGGGTATCCCAGTCTCAAAAACTATTGAAAAATACCTTGGAATACCTCTTGTCAACGGCAGAATAAAAAATAGTGTCTTTGATGAAGCAATCCAGAACATGAAAAAACAACTCTCAAAATGGAAAGCATCCACCCTTTCTCAAGCGGGCAGAACTGTTCTAATACAATCAAACTTAAGCTCCAAAACAAACTACTTAATGCAAAACTTCCTTTTGCCCAAAGGAGTTCTTAACCAAATGGATCAAATCAACAGAGACTTCTTTTGGAATAAATCACCAGCAGATAAATACATCCCTCTAATCAGCTGGGATACCATTTGCAAAAGTAAATCGCTTGGAGGCCTGGGCCTTAAAAAAGCAGAGGAATTAAACATCGCCCTTCAAATGAAACTTCTTTGGAAAATATACAAAAATGAAAATAGCATATGGGTACACATCATAAAGGAAAAATACCTCCAACAAGAAAGCATAAGGAGCTTCAACAAAAAAGATGCTTCATGGCAATTCGGAAGGCTTCTCACCCTAAGGAAAAAATTTGAAGAAGGACTCCTCTGGGTTGTTGGTAATGGCTCGACTATAAACGTATGGGAAGACAACTGGATCCCATCGATCAACCTAAGAGACTACATAGGTACAAATGATCCTAACATGACAGTTGAATCTCTTATCTGTGACAGGAAGCTATGGAAGGAAGATGTGTTAAGGCAGACCTTCCCCCAAGGAGTCATCGACAAGATTCTACAATTAAAAATCCCCCAGTGGCAGGCTCAAGACAGCCTGATTTGGAGTCCCGACCCAGAAGGTAAGTTCACTACTAGGTCGGTGAAGAAAATTCTGGCTACACAACCCCAAGATCATAACTCACAAAGCTGGATTTGGAAGCTTAAGGCCCTCCCTCGCATCAAAAACCTCCTTTGGAAGATCAAGATTGATGGTCTTCCAAAGACTAACAGACTTAATAGGTATGTTAACAGAGTCCCTAACCAATGCTCTCTTTGTGGCCATGCAAATGAAGATGCTGCTCATCTATTCACTAAGTGCACCCACACAAGAGAAGTCATAGCCCAATATGAGCAGAAATCAGGTCTGTACTTCCACAATCTTAATCTCCATGGCCCCCTGAGTGAAAATCTATATAGAATCAATACGTCTAACACTAACTTTATTGATCTAGCTTTTATATGGCAGTCTATTTGGAACATTAGGAATGACAAAATTTTCAGGTCTAAAGACCCGACTGGCACCTCTGTACTGATCCAGATGATAAACCAGAGCATTACGGATTGGACAAAGGAAGAACAACACAACACAAAACAAAAATCAAACGCTATAAGAAGGGTTAGAGCCAGATGGACCAGACCTCCAAGGACTATCTACAAGATTAATGTAGATGGTTCTTTTACCCAATCTGGCAAAAGCCAGACTGGGGGAATCATTCGTGATTCTGAAGGAAATATTATTGATATTTTCTCCAAAGAAGCTAATGTTGGGTCAGCAATCCAAACAGAAGCCTCTGCCATGATTCTAGGTCTACAAAGAGCAAGACAGAAGGGACTAAGGAAGATTATTATGGAAAGTGACAATCAGATTCTGGTCAAAGTAGCCAACAGAGAACTGTCGCCCAGATGGGAAATTCTACATCAGATTGAAGAAATCCAAAGGCTTACAGCTGAATTCTTATCAGTGGAGATCCGACATATATTTAGAGAAGCAAACCATACTGCGGATTATATAGCCAAATCAGGTGTAATTTGTAACTTACCCTCTATTCCCTACCATAGGGATCTCTGTAAAATCATCCTTCAGGATGATCCGGGAGTTAGGTTGCTTTATTAGCAACGGCTCTCAATGTTTGCCTACTGTAAAAAAAAAAAAAATTAGGTTCCATCCGAAAGATTTTTTTTAGTTTAATCTTGCCTTTTACGTTAAAATTTTATCTTGACATAAATGATTTGATTTATTTTTTTAATTGGTTAATAAGATTTAATCGTGATTTTTTTTATTTGGAGTATAAGGTTTTAGAACTTAGATAGATAGATGATTGATTAAATATCACCGATTAATCATTAATGAGAATTGGAGAGGAAATATAATTCATTCTAGATGGTTAGACCTTAATTTGTATATATAAAAAATTGTTTTTTTTATAAAAAATGATTAGTGAGAAAATTTTAAATCTAAGCCAAAAACTAACGGTAAGTTCCATCAATTATTATTTTTAATTAAAGATGGATATTATTTTTAATTAAAAATGGACGTGAGCGTGATTAGAAATTAAATTAGGAATTAATTGAATTAGATTAGATAATTAAAATTAAGTAATTGATTAAAACTAAATTATGATTGGTTAGATGATCTATTTTTAAGGTGAGATTTTTAAACATTTGGAGAAGCAATTGGGGATATATCTTAAATTTATAACTTTAAATGTATAGCCGTCACGTGTCCCATTACAAGTGTTTTAGTATTATATTAGAATTAGATATTAGATATTAGATATAGATATATAGATACAGAATGGGCCCTCATTGCCCATTTGATGGAGTATCATTTATTTAGGTAAGGCCTATGAAACATCAGATGTAAGAACTTCTCTTACACTTCCCCCATTGAGTTTGGCATTCCTAACGTCATCGTGAGAGTTACGAAATGGTACAGCACCTCTTCAATCCGTGTCTTCTCACGAGATTCCTACGACATTGTGTTTCATCGTATGGGATTGCCTCCTCTAATTGATCATTTATCTTCACCTCCATAATCAGTTTATCTTTGCTTTCCACTCGCTCTGGGTCTTTTGGGGAACATCTTTGACCTGGGTCGTTGATGTTGTGTGGCCGAGTACACCTTGAACTGGGTCGATGATGTTATAACACCATGAACTGGTTCTGTTGATTGAAATTCCATCTCCGTGTTCATCAGCACCTTCTTCCTTTCAGGGGCTCGGTACTCTATCTTCGTGATGTGGCGAAAACTCCCTCACGCACCCCATGTTCCACCTCTTCTACTCTTCCTCCCTCTCTATTTGTTTATCCTCTTTTCTCGGCTTCCCCCTCTTTCTTTTTGCCTCCTCGCCATTCGGTCTTCCCCTCTTCCCTACACTTTTGCCTCCATCTCCTCTTTCTTCCTCCTTTCCTCTCCTTCCTCTCCCTGTTCTAGTTTTTCTTCCATCCTTTTTATCATTTTCCCCCATCTTTCCAACACAATTGAACACTTCTTGCCAAGAGCTTATCAATTTGGGTCCACCACTGAGCTCAGGGTACAATCCAGAAGAACTCTGAGCATACATATTTAAGACCATAAATAGAGGGTTTTTTGCTTCCTTCAAAAGAGTACCAACCTTCACGACATAATCGAATCCGGGTCCATATATTTGAGATGCACAAGCAGCCTTGTAAGCCATCAGCGACAAGTTACCTGAAAGTCAACAACAGAAACAGAACAGTAAGAATGAGAAAGAGAGACATGGTACTTCACAAATTATAAAAGAATAGATGACTATAAACAATTGATCATTTATATAATGGTTTTAGACACCCAAAAAAGGTAAGATACCCTTGTTTCAATGCATTTACCCTATGAGCTAATACATTGAAACTAAGAAAAGGCACTTTTCCAAAGGAAATATTTCTGTTTTGGGGTTGTTTAATAATTAATACGTGTCCATCGGCACACATTAGAAAAATCCTTTATATAAAAGGAACAATAGCAAACTATAGCAGTGTTAGTTTTTATTCATACGAATAGTGTTAATACTGTCAGATGATAAGCCTGTGACTCTCTACTGTCAGATGGTAAGCCTGTGACGTGGTCGGTAGAATAATGAAGCTTCAAAAAACTGTGATAGAATTACCAAACAATCTATATAAAGGGAACAAGAGTGTTCTGTATCAGCAATGGGTTCTTTATCTTCCCAGAAATGGAAAAGAAACTTATTCACCACAAACTCATTAAAACATGATTTAGTTGTGAAAGAGTAAAGTGACATACCTCCTGCAATTTCAGCCGCCAACAACTTCTTGTTGAAGTGACGATTCAACCACCATTTATAATGCAACTTCCAATTATTTCCCAACACACCCTTCACAAACATTGTAGGGATCTTCTTACTCTCATACCTTCTTTTACCTCCTGCTACATCCTCATTCAAACAAGTTGAGACTTGGTCTTCTTCACACTGAAAAACTTTAAGTAAACACGAAGCAAAGTCTCTCCATATATCATGGTCTGCAAATGCACCATCCAGGTGTAGAGCTATCATCTCCAAAAGTCGGTCAGGGTCATAATCACCTATAGGGGGGGTAGGGGGGGGGGGGGGGGGGTAAAATGCAGATATTTCAGGTTCATCAGGATGCGTACCATTAAAAAGAAAAGTATACCGAGAGGAAAAGAACTTGAAACAAACAAAGGTAGGTAAAAGGCACTGGACGAGTAAGACATGAGAAGGTCAAAGAATGTCTTCTAAAGAAATGGGGAAAAAGCCTAAATGCCAGCCAAAGTAAAAGATAACAGCATACAGAAAGAAATGGAGATCCAACCCCAAGCGGCAAGTAAATGGCAATCAAATACTACATATACAATTTAGAATAACAACGGTCCATAGGTGTGAGATTAAATCAAGTTTTTAACCAAATCGCCCTCAACAAAATTACACTATCTCTATTTCCTTTCCCTTGCCCTTGCCCTTTCAAACATAAATTACCAAAAGGGCCCTAGGTACAATTGTGAGAATGAAATCAAGTTCAGCAAAAACTGGCCTACCATGAACATTCTTTAAATGACCAGACCAATATACATAATGAGTGATGACCAACACACTACACGCATTTTAGTATTAAATTATAAGTAGATAAAACTAAGCAACTGTGCTATTTAAACATAATAGTATGTAACAGACATGATTTCATTAAATTTCAAAAAATCCAAATAAAAAAATTATGAGATATAGTAATGTAAAGTTCTAAAATTTCAGTACCAATTCGATATGCCCGAACAAGCCTTGCTATTGCGTGCTTGCAAGTAGGGTCCTTCTTCAAGATATCTTCATAGCAAGAAAAAAGCAGTTCATGATTGGTGCAGCCCAGTGACTCAAAATAATGAGTCTTCAATCTAGCATCAACACAAATGAAAAATCTCTTTAGAAGATTGCTAGGCGCCTAGACCCCTTTAAAAGAAATTAGATCATGGAAAACAATGTGCCAATTATATAACAAAAATAGAAGCATGAGCTATCAATAATTCTGAATGTTTTAAATGGGAAGAATGTTAATTCTAATAGTGTTATATATACAATTTCCGTTGCTATACTACTAGCTAAACCATCATTTTCTATAATTTTCCCAATGACAGGCAAGGAAGACATGGAAAGCCATGTGGACCATATGGTTGAAGATGGATATTCAAAATGAGTATGACACTTTAAGTCTAACAGCGCATCACAATAGCCAAGGCTTGGAACTAGCAGTCTAACTTGTTGATTTTCTGCAGCATAGAACTCTAAAAATGGTAGGCTGTAAAAAAAAAGATGAATGATTTTTGCAGAGCATGTTGCAGGGAAAAACAGAACAATCTTGACTCTTGTTATCATTGTAGTAGAAAGCTCAGGGAACTTAAATGGAGAAGAATACTATCCAGGAAACATCTCAGGGAAAACAAATTGTAAGAAAGTCACAGAATGAAACATGAACTCCTTTATAATATAAAGATCTTTACTTTCACTCAAGCAAATTTATAATATTTTCATATTTACCGATTTTCTCAAATCAGAGCCTCCTTACCTAGTAGCAAAAAGCGATTTCGAAGCATAAGAAAACTTCTCTAGCTCATCCAAGGCCTCTTTGACACGATCATTAAGCAACAGTATCTATTCAGTTGGGAGGGTAAACAAATCAGCAACAAATATTAATATTTGACCAGACTTCAGTGAACAAGGACGGGAAAACGAATGTATACACCATGAAGCCACATAAAGTAGCGCTTCTGTAGGCCTGGAGTTAAATGAGGTGGAACGGGAAAATTGGAGAAATGGAGTGTGTATAAATATCAATAATCAACAAATATTAATATCAATTACCTGCACTAAAGGAAGTAATGCTTCTGCTACTCCAGGTGTGGAGTTCAGGGCTTTCCTCAAGTATTGCACTGCATCCTTGTAATCATCATTTGGTTGTAATTCTTTTATCACATCTTCTATGTTCTCATTCAAGGGATCCCATTGTATGGGAAACAACAATGAATCAGGAACCCCTGTTACAAAATGAAACCTTGATTGAGTTACAGATCATAATATTGCAAAAGCAATATCCTACATATAGATACAGTGCCACTCAGGCATTTTTCACAGCATGCTCATTCATTTCACTTTCAATATTCATCATGCCACACTATGGCAGTATTACATGCACATACATCCTTGATTAAATTACTTTTGGAGCATGCGTTTATTCTTCTTGAGTTCTTTGCATTCTTAAGACAAGAGAAAAATCAGACTTGTACCAATGATATGTGGGCCGATAAGTGATAACTAGTTATAAAATCATCTTATAAGAAAAAACCTGATGGAAGCACAAGTAGAGTCTTAGTGCTGTTTCAGTTTATCCTTCAGTAGACAAATAAAAATAGGAAGAACATAGCCTCACACAGGTACTCTCACACAGTAAGAATGTAGCCTAAACCAACTAGGCATTTTATTACTTTATCTTCTCATACCACGGACTACAAAGAGCTTCAAATGAAAACAGAGGTACTCTCACACAGTAAGAATGTAGCCTGAACCAACTATGGACTTTGTAATTGATGAATAAGGGTTAGTTTCACAACTTTATGAAAGTGAATATAATATTACATTGAGCTTTAGGTTAAACTAAAAGGTGTATGATTTACTATTTTGGTTACCAAGTTAGGAGAAACAGGCATGCTCAAATAGCAATATGCAGTGGAGAATTGATTAATATAAAGTATAAACACCATTATCAAATTATTTGAAGTGTCTACCTATGTTAAGAACAAAAGACTTCCTATTTAACTGCCACAGCAACACAATTCTAAATGAGGATAAAGAACAAACTTACCATGGGAATAGAAGGCCGAAGAAGAATGTACGTTAATATTTCTTTTCATAAGAGACCCTCCTTCTGATCCACTCGTTTGATAAGAATTTATGTAAAGGCCCTGTCCTTGTGACTGATAATTAGTCATGACTCTTTGCTTGTCAGCATAAGCCACTGAATCTTTTCGGTTTGTATTGTCTATCTGAATCACCTTGTTATTCACGACAGATGTCTCTGAATGATGTATGAAGCTGGAGTTAGTCTCTTGAATACTGACAGCCTGATAATCTAATGAGTTTTCAACTACATTTTGCAGGTCAGTCCCAGATTCCTCTGCTTCTTCTAGCATCTCAGGCTCATGAATATCAATCAGCTGCCTCTCTGCTGGGAGTGTTGCATACCACAATTCATAATAGCATAACCCCGATATTAAGTTGGAGATAGGGTCATAATCAGCTTCACGGTCCATACTGAGGCTGAAAATAGAGTAATAAACTTAAA
This sequence comes from Persicaria maculosa, assembly GCA_963922045.1. NCBI lineage: Eukaryota > Viridiplantae > Streptophyta > Magnoliopsida > Caryophyllales > Polygonaceae > Persicaria > Persicaria maculosa. The sequence continues at coordinate 37,255,143 of OY998262.1, read as the reverse complement.
TTTGGTAAGTTGCATAAATTTGGTGGCATTAAACATATGAAACCTCACTTCAGCATTAACAAACATCCAAGATTCAATCGAGTTCATCAACCTATGATTTAGAGTTTATCTCCTTCCTCAAAAAAAACATAACCAGTAGTAGGAACAACATTGACATACTAACATACTGAAACACGTCCCATCTTTAAAATTAGCGCTAACTTGTAAAAGAAAACATCATTATTCTAAATAAAGCTGCAGTGTTTAATATAATACCATAATGCAGAGGATCGAGCTCCCTCGTAGTCATTCTGCTCGAGGAAGGAGAAAATGGAGTCAAAAAGAACGAACCTATCCTGTCAATAGTCAAATAAACAACAAACAAGATCAGGTTTGCCCTGACTGTCTTAGATTAAAAGTAGAAAACACATCAAATTCAAACCACTACTCAAAGTTTAGTAAACTACAATCTTAATAAAGTAATTTGAAATTTCAAAGCAGATATCAAAAAACTATGGAACTGAAGTAGGAAAGTCATTTGAAATTTTAAAGTGCTCTGTGATGCATATGTGGAGCAATCAAACGTCAAAACACAAGCTTTTAAGTGATATATACCTTCCTTGGTCTATTCTTTTTCGGCGCAATCTTTTTCATCCACAGATCGTAGATTTCCTTAATTTCCTTATTTTTGGTCTCAGCATCCTTAATGTCATTCGGGTATGCAGGATTACTTCCAACATGCTCGAGAAGTTCCTTTGCTACCTACACTTAAATAAATATAATGTAATAAGTTCTCTGAAGACTCAGTCATAAAACATCAACACGAATAAGAACCCTAGGCGAAGAAAATGAATACCAAATATTTGATACGATTGTCATGAAGCGACCTTTCTTTGCAAGTTCCTGTCAGCAAGACGCTCAGAACGCCGGCAGCATCCCCCCAATTTCGCCTCTTCACAAGCTTATTCAGAAGATACCGCAACCTAATGCGATTCTGATGACGCAAATTCCCTTTGGATCCGAGCAGTAGAGTAGTCGACGGCTTCGTTAACAGGCTAATAATCCTCCTACCCCGCTTAAGAGCTCTCAAGTCGCCGTACTTCAAGGATAATTCGTCGTTGCCACCATCTCCGTATTCCACATAGGTCTTGGCGAGTTGTTCTTCGATACCGACAGTTTCAGGCTCCGTCGGCTGATTGAGACTTGAAACTTGAGGAGGAGGATCAGAAGTGAGCAGCGATGGCGCCACCATTGTTGGACGCTATGGGGGAAAAGGGGGAGGAGAACGCACGAAGAATCAAGGGGCGCCTAGCAGTGGCGTATCCATGACTTTTTATTAGAGGGGGCTGAAACTACACAGGACGATAGTATCAATCAAGGTTATTAGGATCGGGATTCTAAGATCGAATCACAATAGGGTCCGTGGATCGGATCGTAAGATCCCATTAGGGGATCGTAAGATCCTCGAAATATAATTAAATAATAAAATAAAAATATATATAACAAAGTTGCTTAATTTAAAGTTCGAGGGAAAAAAATGTTAGTTACACAATATATTTTGATTTTAAGACATAAAAAGACTACACAAAAAAGATCCTTATAATCAACCAAGGAAACAATTGTCTCTAAGCTATTTTTCACGTTCCTTACGTGAATGTGTACATTTAAACACCCTACAGTCAACCAAGGAAACAAAATAAATGTTTAAAAAATACATATGGTTAATAAAAATAGGATCTTTAGGATCGTGTGGGATCGTAAGATCCTATCGATCCATTAAGATTCTAAAGATCCCATTGTAGATCCTACACAAAAAAGATCATATGCATAGATCCAGATCGGGCCCCTAGATAGGATCGTAGGATCTTAAGATTCTAAATATCCGGATCGGGATTCTAATAACAATGGTATCAATGCTACTCATTAAATAGGATCGATGTCTCTCATATACATCAAACTTAGCTTCAAAATTTTTCAAAGCTATGTTCGAGGCTAATAGGGTAAATGCTTTAGCTACCTATTAATCTTACGGGTAATTTCGAGGGTAAATGGCCTTAAAATTTAGATATTAAGTAAATTTGATGCTAATTTTTATATCAAAATTTACCCGATTTTTTTGCTCACTCAGATTCATTGAAATTGAATAATGAATTATATTGGGACAGAACATTGACTTCTAAGTTCTAATATTGAATGTACATGAATCAGTCAGATTTACACAAATATATGATGATAATAGAACACCCACATTGTTCGAAAAACAACGCAATACATATATGCATCTTGAACCGCCAACAACTTCACCAAAAATGAGTCCCTATGAACCAAATAAGTCATTATAACTAATGTTATTTCCCATATCCAACAAATCATTCAAAACAAACTCTATCAATATATAAAATTCAGCTTAAAACTCTCTACTCTCAATCCACAAATTGATTATCAAATCCACAAATTTACCCCAAATTGATTCTTAAATCCACAAATTTATTAGTGAAATCACAAACTCTGCTCGAAATTTACTCAAATTGATTCTCAAATCCAAAAAATTTAATCTAAATTGATTGTCATCTCAGCGAATTGAACTTAAACACAATCTAATTAAAAGGTAGATGAGCAAAACTCACAAATCCACAAACTAGAATTTCAAATCACAAACCAAAAATTCGCAAATTTAATTCTCACCACAACCACAAACCACAATTTCAAATCACAAATCAAATGCACAAATTTATTTCTCACAAATCACAAACCCTAATCGAAATTTCCCCTAAATTGATTCTCAAATCCACAAATTCTAATGTAAATTGATTCTCACTCAATTAATTGAACTTAAAAACAATAAAGTTAAATGGAAGAGGAAGAAAACTAACATTGACCTTGAAGATCTAGATTGAAGGAATGAAGGAAGAGAACAATGGAGATTGAAGAGGTGGTTGGTTGTGCGGGAGTGCGCCAGTGAGGGACAGAAGAGGGGCTGCCAACTGGTTGTGGTGGTCGCCGGTGACAGGGTCGGCCGGAGGCCCGGAGGTGGAGCTGGCAACGGCTGGGACTCGCTGTAAAGGCTCGGATTTTTAAATTCTAATTTTTCGGAAAAAAAAAAAGAAAATCAAAATGAACTTAAAAGTGAAATTTAACAGAAAACTCCATAAATCGGATTTTAAAACTCATGGAACGAATTTATGACCTAAAATAAAAATTTTGAAAACTAACTTAGCATGACAATATTGATCTTCGGATTATTTGAAACCTCTCAAAATGAGTTTCGGCATGATTTTAACGGACTCTTCCGACAGGATTTCAACTTCGCTACTTTGAATTGAGGTTTTGAAATATGAGCGGGATTTTACTGGATAAATTAATTCGATTTAAAAGAAATAAATAAATAAAACACGGGTCGAGATAAGGTCGAGAGAAAGCGGATTTCGAGATTTATTTTCGGGTATTTTGAATTGAGATTTTTGGGACCATACGTTACTTTTTCTTCTTCCCAATTCCAAAAATTTGCCCGCCCAGCTCTCTCTACTTGTTGACTGATCCAAATGCAACAGCTTCAATCCACCCCTCTCTAACTCCCCTTTTCTTCTTTTGACCAGTCACACTTAGCCTTACCCTCCTCCCTAACCCAAATGCTTCACCAAATTTGGCAAAAGGCCAAGACATGTCACTGCACATTATAGCCCTTCGCCTGCCTGATTACTTCTGCAGACCGCACCTCCCGCTTTCTCTTTGACTGATGCCCCAGCTCACCTCCTCCTCATTTCCTTGTCTTCAAAACCCAACGCCACAAAGCCTCTTCCCCTTTTGAATGTAAGAACAACCCCTTTCCAGTTCCCCACATCCTCCCTTTTGAGGAGTTCCGAGAGCAGTTGCTCATCATCCACATCTCTGGCCGCCACCTCCTCTCACCACTCCCCAGCCACCACCACGCCGTCGTTCTCCATGGGAGCCGCAACCGGGGCACCAAGCTCCCCTGTTTCACGTGAGCCACAATCGCAGCCCAATACGCATCCGTTTCCATCCCTTCCTCTGCGAGCAGCGACAGACCTCCTCCTTAAGCCAGAAGTGCCACCCAGGAGCCACCGTCGCTGCTCAGTCGCCGCCGTCGAGCCCCATTCCTTCCTCCATTCCCCTGTTTTCCGTCCAGGCATCTCGGTAAGACTCCTCTCACCTCCTTTTCCTCGAAAAAGCCATAAAAATCCTCCTTTTCACCTCCTATTGTCATACTAGGCCAAGAACGACGCGATCCCATCTCCAGTGAAGCCCAATCGGAACTCCGGCGAGTCGAATCGAAGCCCGACGATTTCGAATCCACTTGGTGAGCTTCTTCTTCCCCCCTTCTTCCCTTTCTTCTTGCCTTGTGTGTGTGTCGGTTTCGGAAATAGGTTGTCGGATCCCGGTGTCGTCGCCGGCGAGTGGTTCCTCTCCCTTTCCTTTCCTCCATTTTCGAGCAGATGTTTGAACGAAGAAGGTGAACAGTGCATTTTGGGTTTGGCTTCTAATTTGTGTTGTTTTAATCAGACCGGTCTGGCCATTTTATTTAAGCAAAACCGGTTTGGGTCATTTTAAAACAAAAATCAGATTTGACGGGTATGGCTTTAAAGGGGATTGGGTTTTCTTTTTATTTATGTTAAAATTTAGAAGCCTTAAATGAATTTGGGTCTTTCTTCATACATCCGGATCTTGGGACCAACTTTTGGTAAAAATGTAAATTATACTTTAGGACTTATAAATATAGATATGAATATTAAATTAAATTGAAAATCAAATATTATATAATATTATTGTTGAGATTTAAAAATATCTTAATTGGACTTGGATTTGGAAAAGAATTTGGAAAAATGTTTTAAAGGTTGGAGTTGATTTGATATATGGAAATTGATTTAATAAAGTTAAAAGAGGATTTTTGATAATACCTTAAATTTTTCGAGTTGTTTTGGAATAATTGCATTGAAGACTGAAGCTTGGTTTTCACAAAGGAATTTGAAACGGTTTTCGGGACTAACTCGGGAATTATGTGCTCGCTGACTAACTAGCATGATTGATGTGAATGGTTGTCTAATATCATGACTTGTGTGGACTAATGACATGATTGGTTGACTAATAGCATGAGGAGATGTTAAGTTATGTATCGTTTTTATTATCGCTTATGAGCTATAATGAATATGACGAACTTGAGATATCTGATATGTGGATTATTATCGTGAGGATGATATGGTCTTGAGGAATGTGGAAATACGATGGATGGTTGAGCTTGATGAAATGACGACTGCGATATGGTTGCTATTCTCGTTGAATGATATGCCTTGAGTGCTTGAATGATTAGACATAGACTTATATATATATGTGTTCTAATGTGTATCTAGGTAGTACTTTGTGATTATGAATGATGTATGCCGGATCTTCTATTATGCTGTTCTGCATAGCCAGGTGAGTTCCTATATGAGCTCACTCAGATTCGAAAAAGAGATCTCCCTGCTTGTAGCCATGTGCATACTAGGTGCTTGCATTCATAATAAAGCATGCCATGTAGTATCCTGCTAGGATTGCACTCATGATTGAGCATTCGTTTACTCATTGCTTTTGTAAACAGATTGGTCGTTATCTGTGAAGTAACTAGAGTCATTGCTAGGGTTATAGGACGACCTAGTCTCATCGGGTCCCGTCTTGAGTCAATCGAGTCATGAGCTTCCTTATATTATGAGATGCCTGCGGGCTTTATTGTGGATACGGGTTGGGCATGCGTGCCACCCGATTATATGGAATGCATTCACGAGCTGGCCAGTCTCCGCCCTATCGGAAGGGGGTGGAGGTAGGAGAGGGATATACCACTTGGTATTCGGTGCTAAGGCCTTATTATATTTATGCACTTGATCTTAGGACCATGCTAGTGTGTTAATATTCCGCCTTGCATCTAGAAGCATCTTTATTAGGACTAGCGTGTGTATATGTCTGCTTGTTTGGGATTATATTGCGTAGGGCTTCGATCTGACACCGCCCCGCATACATTTTTTTAGGTTTGTTTTGCAGCATGATTATTCCTTGTTTCCGTGACATGGGAACTCTCTTGGGCGATCTCAAAGAATGGTTTAACTCCACTAACATTGTATAATAAATTTCGGTAAATACGCTTATTGATTTGATTTTGACTCGGCTCTGCCGTGTCACCCTCTTGTATTACACCTTGATTCTACTATTTGCATGACTGTTGGGTTTCCACGCTTAGACTTATGACAGGTACAGGGGACTTCCCCGGGGATTCCAACGATCCCTTCGAATTTTGGGTATGAAATCCCACTTTAAAATGTTATGATAGAATTTCAAACCTTCAACCTGTACTCGGGGCGCAAGATCCTAACGAGGGGTTTTATCCCTCGAAACGTAACTCGGGAATCATAATCCCGGGCCGTTACACTCGCTTCGCTTTCGCTCTCTATGTGAGGGTGACTATATGTGTTCCGACCTGTATAAAAAGAAAAAAGGGTTTTAGATTATTTTTAAAAAAAAAAAACAGATGTTAAAAGGAAGGTAATGGGATTAGAACAATGGAGATTGAAGAGGTGGTCGGTTGTGCGGGCCGGAGTGCGCCAATGAGGGACAGAAGAGGGGTTGCCGACTGGTTGTGGTGGTTGCCGGTGACAGGGTCGGCCGGAGGCCCGGAGGTGGAGCTGGCAGCGGCTGGGACTCGCTTCGCTTTCGCTCTCTATGTGATGGTGATTGTATGTGTTCGGGCTTGTATAAAAAGAAAAGGAGAAAATTGGGTGGAGTATACCTTTTTCAAGTTTTTTTTACTAACTATACTCCTTGAGTTTTCTTTTAAGTAATTGTACTTTTTTTAGATGGAGATTACCTTTATACCCTTACAATCAAATTTTATCATTTTAAAAAGTAAAAACAAATTTTTTAAAAAACAAATTCTATCCTTTTAAAAAGTAAACGGTTAAATTATTGTAGAAGATTTGGTAGATGAAATTGATTAGCGTTTTAAGTTACTCTTGAATCTTCAAATTATTTGTTTAGAATTGTTTATTGACGGTTGTATTTTACAAACTCTAATTCATGTATGTGGTCGATTCTTGTAAGGCAATATCATTCTTATATTATAATATTATTTATGTAATAGAATAGCGTTCTTATTACAAAACCATGTAATACAATCTCATTCTTGTGTTACAATAACATTCCTCTAATACAGAATTATTCTTATATTACAATAGCGTTCATATAATACAAGATTGTAACCACGTTCCTGTATTGTTAATCATCAATCAACCTTGTGTATTCAAACTCATGTAATACAAGATTCTGTGTACTGAGTGAATTCCTGTAATGAGCAGAGTCTTGTACCTATTACTATATCCGTAATTGAATTGTGGAGTTGAGTTACAAGACATCACCTAAATGAATCGATTATTGTAACAATAGGTAGCGATTATTGTAACATACAATTATTGTAGTCATAGATAGTGATTATTGTAGCCTAAAATTATTGTAACCAAATAAGCGCTTCATCAAATCACAATAAGCGATTACTGTGAATCTGTTCTTAAATGAAATCATAGAAAAAATCCTAGTTGAAGGAAGTGTTGCATCTAATTATGAATCACGACATAAATCACAAGCAATTCATCAACCTTCGTTGATCTCATAACCGATTCATTAAAGACAATTTGGTGAGTTTTCAAATTATCGTAACCAAGGAAGTCATAGTAGAAATCACTTGAACAAAGAACACAAAACCAACCTTCAAAATCTTCACAAGCAATACCCATTCTTGAAGGGAGGTCTACGAACCTTCCTTGAAAGAGGAGCGTCAATTAATTGAAGAAGCGTCAATGGAATGAGAAATAATTAGGGATGTTGATATTTGTTGTTACAATCAAATCATGGGCAAATCTATCATTAATAAAACAAAATCTTCAAAGGTATATTTACTAAAACAAAAATTGAAAAAGGGATAGTTACCCAATTTAACCAAAGAAAAAAGGGTTTTGGATTTTTTTTAAAAAAAAAAACAGATGTTAAAAGGAAGGTAATAGGATTAGAACCTGGGCTTGAGAGTTTCCGTAGTATAATCCTCCCGTGCCCTCTCAGCTAAGGCAAGACGCTTTTGTGATTTTAGCTCACATCACTTTGTATATATTATAACAATACATAAATAATATACCTCTTTTTAGGTTGGGGGATTCAGTCATCCTGAGCCTTGTCCCGTCGTAGTGGCAATTTCGTTCAATTGACTTTCGGTCATATACGCCGTAGTGGCAATTTTTTGGCACATTCGGTTGCGAGACTTGTCCCGCCGAATGGGGTCGATCATGTATTTGTTGACTCGTTTCCACAAGAAATTGTCGACCTTGCGGAAATTGATCTGATCTAATAAAGAGGAGCCATCGTTTGATTTCAAAAAAAAAAAAGCCATCCCGAGCCTCCCATGGATCTGCCACTAGCGCCTAGGGTGTTAAAACTCGATGCAAGGGTTTAGGGTTCCGGTATAAAAAACCCCAGTAATTGCATACCAAATAGCCAGAATTGCCCAACCAGATTCCTCGTACCTCAACCCGAAGCATACAAAACAGGTGTGTGTTGAGTTTGGATTATTTGTTACCCATCTATATATCTCTATCTTTTTTTTAACGAAAAGATATTAGGAAGGACTATAAATGATTCGTAGCCCATCCTAGGACATCCTTTTAGTTGAGAATTTTCAGCTCTAAATCTGTGTTAGGGTTGGTGATAGTGGTTAAATGACCTAGAAAAGCCAGTATGTCCGCTACGCTATTAATTTCCCTAAACACGTGATGAATATGTACTGTTTGAAACCGACAGAAGTCTATCATGGAATCAGAAATGATCATTTCGACTTCCCAAGGGCATTTCCAAATACCTTTAAGTGCATTGATTATGCAAAGATTAACCCCTTCTATTTCGATGTTCTGAATATTAAGTTCTAATGATTTACGAATTCCCTCTCTCAAAGTTGTGGCCTCAGCTTTGATAACCGAGCACGATGGGATGCTGACACCCTTCATCGAGACCCAATTGGCTTCGTGATATCGGATCACAAAGCCAATTGCGGAGTTCCCATTATACCGGAAGGACCCGTCAAAATTTAGCTTAAAACTTGAGTCTTTTGATTTTTCCCACTTAATGCCTTTTTTCCTTCTGTTTTCACAACCAGTTGAGTTGTTAGGATAAATAGACGTAGACATTACGTTTGTGTTTCCTCGTCAATTTTAGTGATATTCCAATTGAGGATTTGTTGTTTGATAAATTTGATAATAATATTGGCAGTACTAGCGTCGTTTTTTAAAACTATCTTATTTCTATCTATAGAAACAAATAGCGAAATAAAAAGGGGAGGGGGGGAGTTTTCTCCAACTGGCTACCTGAAATCAAAGACATTAAAATCTAATTGAATACCAAATTAAATATTAGAAAAACCGACAAGCAGAAGAAGGAAATCGAATTTCATAAACAATAGCAGTTCTATTAAAATCAGATGGTGACCAATTATCATCAAAACAAAAGCATAAACCCTGGAAATCATCAACGCAAACCTTAGCCATTAATTCAAGTCGAAACAGCAGAGAAGAATTAATTGGAGAGAGGAAGGACTAAAGGAGGCGAACACAGAGAGGAAAAGCAAAGAAATGAGACAAACCTGAAAACAATAACAGCAACACAAATCAAAATCGGAGAAGGCGGCGGGTAGGACAGCCGTTGAATTGGAGGCGGAAAAGAGGGAGAGAGCCAGTCGGAGAACCTACCAATGACACAAGAACTCGAGAAGATGGCGACTAAAAGACAGAGAAAAGGAGGGAATGAAAGAGAAGGCGGTAGAACATACAATTAAGGAAAGAAGAAGACAGTGGGCACGAGGGAGGAAAGGATAGACAAGTAAAGAGGAAGCAGGCCGGAGGTGGAGAAGGAGCGGCGAATTGTCGAACGCGGCGAGATTAAGGAAGTGGGGGGTGGAGAAAAGGAAGAACGAAGCAGGAGCAACCAAAGCCGTGGATTCCCGATCTTCGACAACAAACAAGAAACTCAAGAATGGAAACAAGAAACGACCAAGAACACCAAGACTCGATATGCAAGACTCGAAATTGATAGTAAAGACACGACCGATAAGGACTGATTCGAACTAAAATAGAACGAGATAAAGACCCCAGACCTCCTAAGAGGGTAGAACCAAATACCAACGACTATAAAGCCCGCCTCTACAACCTTACATAACCAAGCGGACAACTTGGAGGCACAAGAGGGGACTTGTGGATGCTTGATAGCACCAATCCTATGACGACAATCGACACACGCCTCTACAACCTTACACTCTCCAAATCTGATTTTTTTGTCAAAAATTCAATTTTATATAATTTTATTGAATGAAAGAAACGTTTAAATAGAAAAATAACTAGGGTTTGGTTGGCTTCCTTAGAAGTTAAGGATTGCTTGCCAAACTTAATCCTAACTAGATAAAAATATCCTAATTAATAAAGATAAAACTAATTAGATATAATATCAATTAATTGAAAAGTCAACTAATAGATATTATTCTAATTTACATTATTCATAAATAAATGTAAGGATAAAATGATAAATTAAATATGGAAAGATAATTATTTTCGTCCAAACAGTGAACAACTGCAAAGATGTTGATTTTCGGCCATGTTCTCGGTAGATTCTGGAAAAACCTTCAACAGCAAAGTTGTAGATCTCTTCGTCCTCGTTTCGACAAGGTATGGCACGATCCAATCCGATCAATATGGACTCCGAACGATCCATTTTACTGAGACGTCGCAAAGCTGTCAAATCTGCTGAACGAATCCAAACTTGTTGATAAACACCACTTATTTTCCCTTCATCTGCGAGGGTGCAGAAAGGGTTGAGGAGGAGGGCGCCGGATGGATAGGGAGGCCCAAGCAGCCAGGAAACCGACGAGGGTCGACACACTGGCGCCAAAGGGGCTCACCACGGCCAGGATCTGGGGTGGACCACCACGACGGTGCGGGGATCTGCCCATACAATGGAGATTAAGCCAGACGCGGCTGGATTTAGGGTTTAAGCTTGGATTGGGTTGGTTTTTGGGGGGATTTTTGGTTTTGGAATAGAGCTATTCTCAACCACACGTGATTAGAGCGATTCTCCCTTCCCTCTCTTTTAGAATAGTACGGAGTAACTAATAAGGACTTTTAGAATAGTAATTTAATCTGATTCACATTAATCTCATAACATCTAAAAAAATATATAATTCTTTTTTTTTTTAAATTCATAACATCTAAAAAAATAGTTTGAAGAGTCATAGTTAAAAATTATTTTTTACTAAAATATTTTTTTGGGAAGCCATACTAAAATATTATTATTTTATGATTTTTACTCATTTAAATTGTTAGAAAAAAAAACTCATGATTTTTTCAAAATCTTTTTAATACATGTTTATAAATTATAAAATAGGGTGTCACTATGTACACCGCAAATCCGGATTAAGGATTTGCACGTTCTTAAGGACGTGCAAGTCTGGGACGGTGCACGTCCGCTAAAAAAGTCTTGCACGTCCTTAACAACGTGCAAGCATTGCACGTTGTTAAGGACGTGCAAACCCTAGTTAGGGTTTTGCGTTTAGGGTTTAGGGTTTAGGGTTAGGGTTTAGGTTTTCCGACGGTTTTGTAATGTTAATTGATAAAATTGAAGTGTGTAGCTAGTGGATTTAAAGGATTTAGTGTCAAATTAAATAGAACACAAGAATTGTTAAGGTTTTCATTCGGATAATATGCGAATAACGTTAAAAGGAACGGAAAAAAAGGTTTACATTCATAATTTTAATAAAGTTGTGGAATACAATCTAGGAAAATAGTAAAGGACGGCCGGACTCGGCACGCAAGGCTCTAAATCTCTCAATCTGAGCTTGAAACGGAGCATCCCATCCTTCGACGCTCGGATGATGATATTCGACCCATTCTAGCGGAGGCGGCGGAAGAGAAGCGTTAGGACGCAACCAGATCTATGAGAACAAAAATTTAGAGTTAGAGTATTGACATATGTATGAAAATCATGAATAGGTAATAAAAAAGACGTTTGAAGTCGTACCATGGCAAAATGGTCTTGGTTTCCGATGCAGGCTACACCAAGAGTTGCTGATTGAGGGTTGTTAGCAGGTGTCGGCGAGATCATGGGGAGACATGTGAACGGATGATGCCAAGCTAGGACGACGAGAGGAATCTGATATACCGTCGCAAATACTAAACCCATAATGGGTAGCTCTATCCACCGTCTCCTATCACCATGCACAGCTCCCGCCCATCTCTGGTAGTCGACGAACTGCTGGAATGGGTACCCTCCCGTATAACAACCGGCGTACAGATCGGCGTGATCCTCCAAGTGATTGCATAGTAACGTTTTGAGTTCCGGGAAAGCAGTCTCGCCGATCGGTGATGTCAAAGCCGCCAAAGCACGGTAGCCACAATGACCATCTCCAACAGTGTCCCTCACCGTCTCAATATGACCGAACATGAAGGGATCAATGTTGTTTCGACCCCAGTTGAACCCTCCGAACACATCATCACGTCCACGTCGAGCTGAGGTCGCCTGTGGACGAGGCCGAGCAGCATTTCGAGCAGCACGCGCTTCTTCTCTCTCAAACTGTTCCCTTACCTCCTCGTATGGCAACGGGTTGGTTCTGCAAGCATTCCTCGACCCCCGAGGCCTCCCCTTCCTTCGGACGCTTGCTGATGAGGGTGGGTGCAGCTCATCCTCGCATACATCGTTGGAAGCCGTGTATGAAGATGACAGCTCATACGACAGTGGGATGTCGTCGAGGTCAGTCCATGTCAAATCCATCCAGAATGGGTGGATGTCCTCGGCGGGTATCGGAGTACCGGAGTTGACGTATGCCTGAATCTCATGGACACAAGGGATCCCGTAACAAACCTTCCAATGTCGGTCCGTGCATACCGGAGGAACCTTTTCATTCACGACGTCCTGCCACATCCGGTACAGATAATCGAAGCACTTTTTGGAGATTAAAGTCTTTACCTCATCGAAAAGGTTGACTTTATACGCCGCTGTTGGCCATTTGAAGCGGTCGATCTCCAAAGCAGTTTGCAGCTCATGCAGTTGACAATCGTTGACTCTATGGATTGCATCGATCACGATTCGGAAGTCACCAGTCGATGAGTGAAGTGCCTCCTTCAGAACCTTGTGTTGACCCTCAACTCTGTACACATTGAAGTGCATACCACTAAATATTCGATATTATATCATATTGTAATGGGAGATATGAAGTAAGGTTGTACCTGTTTGTCGTACGGGTGCCGAGATGGAAGACATTATCTGCGTAGCACCGTACGATGCTCCTGCTGTATGGAAGCCAAACCGACTCCAAATACGCCACCACACCTGGGAATGGGTGCCATGCAGCTCGTAGCGCCCGACGACGTCAGTTGAATGAATCCTCCGACCTCGATTCGAACAGCCCCCAACAGTTGCCCTTAAAGATGCCAGTGTAGTTTAAATTCTTCATGATCTTCAAAGCAGCGTCCTCACATCTTCTTGTCACGTGTAACCAACAAAGGAGATGCTGGACGTCGGGGAAGACAACATTCAGCGCCGCCAAGAGACCTAGCTCTTGATCAATCATGATAGCTTGAGGCTGAACCGTCCCAAGCAAGATCTGAAGCTGTCGCAACACCCAGGAGTATGTGTCTTCGTTCTCTTGCGACATGAAGGCATAGGCGATGCAGTAAGTATTGCCTGAGGGTGTGAACCCGACCACCTCGCACAAAGGAATCCCATATCTGCAAGTGTAAATATGTTACATATAAAATACTTTATAATTGGCTATATGTGAAATAATGTAATCGTAATTAAGTAACTTACGCATTTGTTTTGTATGTGCTGTCCATTATGATGACGTAATGGAATCTTCGGAGAAGGCGTATCCCGTCGGGATGCGCCAGGAAGAGGTCGCTCAAGACGTTGTCGTCATCCGGATGTCGTCTGAAATCGTAGTAGTACCTTCTTTCCCGCAGATGGTGCAAGGTATCCTGGGTCATCGTCCGACTACCTCTTTCTTCGGCGACCATCATGGCGAGCGTGTTGGTAAGACTCTTCCTTGACGTGACGCTGGTCTCATCCAACTGCCTCAATCCGTACCCAATGGATTTTGGAGGAGTGCCAACTTTCTTCATCCACCTCGCCATCTTCTTTTCCCCCTCTGTCATCTGTCCGGCGATGGCGTGACCCTTCAAGGTCGTGGAAAGCCCGTGGTTATGAACACCGTGGGTTACCGTCATGCGCCACTGACCCGGCGGAGCTTCGTGTCCGTGTAGAGAGAATGGACAACCACTTATCTTCGACTGCGTGCACTGGAGCTTCCTCCTGCGTGGTCGGTACTCCCCAAACTGCTCGCAAGCAAGGAGAACCCCGCCTGGACGATTCGACGCCCCCGTCCAAGACCGCTTGATTACTAAAATCATGCAGTGTCTCCGAACCAAGTCCTTGAAATGCGTAACCATTTCGTCACGGTCATTTCAAACCCTTGGGTCCGAGAACTCAGACGTAAAGTCTCGAAACTGTATTCACATAATTGGAAATATGAACAAAACGGAAAGAATACGAAATATGTTCACTCTACGAAACCTATCCGTACCTGGGATACTTGGAGACGAGGATTGCTTTGCGGCTCGGCCATAACGATTCTAACGGTGAAAGAATATATGGAAAGAAGTCGGACTTTGTTTTGGAGTGCGGAATCAAGCTGTCCTCCTTCGCTTCAAATAGGCACTGTTGCGTTAATTGTAAGCAGAACCCTAGCACGTCCTTAACGACGTGTTGCACGTTCTTAAAGACGTGTTGCACGTTCTTAAAGACGTGCTAGGGTTTAGGGTTTGGCTAGGGTTTTAGGGTTTGGCTAGGTTAGGGTTTAGGGTATGGAAACTGCACGTCCTTAAGGACGTGCAGTTTCGACATACCCTAAAACCCTAGCTAAACCCTTAAACCCTAACCAAACCCTAAACCCTAGCACGTCCTTGATAAGGAGAGCATTTCCGGGGATGGTGGTCGGGGACTCCGGGGAGGCGCCAAGGGTTAGGAAGGAGAAGGGTTGTGGAGACGATTAGTGTTATGGGAAAAGGAGAGCATTTCCGTCAAAGCTTGAAGCTACACCATCAGTTGAAGGTTGATGACGAAGAGGCAAGCCAGGGCGGCGAGAAGGCCGCGCATGGCTATCGGAAAATTTGAGGAAGAAGCTTGGCAACTAGGTTTTTTTTTGGAGTGTTTTTAGATACAAAAA
The DNA here is from genome assembly GCA_963922045.1 of Persicaria maculosa. Lineage (NCBI taxonomy): Eukaryota > Viridiplantae > Streptophyta > Magnoliopsida > Caryophyllales > Polygonaceae > Persicaria > Persicaria maculosa. The sequence continues at coordinate 37,239,878 of OY998262.1, read as the reverse complement.
TGGTTTGTCCATCTATCAAACTCTTGTACATTAGGTCTCAAATTTCAAATATCTTATTATAGGTAGAGGAGAGAGTTCCTCTCCCTAAAAGGTAAAAAAAAAAAACTATTTGTGGGCAAAACTCCTAAGTGAAAAACACCACCGCGCGGCGTAACCCGTCACCACCATCATCGGCGTAACAACCTCTCGTGTGGCTTGCTCGAGCTTTTCCACTTTAGTTCTACGATGTTCTCGGCGATGTTTTGGTCTGTTGAAGGTGTGGCAGTCTAAGTTGGGATTGGCCGAGGTAGAGGTGGTGTTCATGACGACTCTTTTCTTCTAGGAGACACGTCCTTGGAGCATCGTCTTCATTGCCAACGGAAGATCGAGTCCTGATGTACAACTAACCAGTGGTGCTAGACTTGGTTTTCGTCTGTTTCTTTGACTGGGTTGTTTTCGTTTGGTCTTGGTTCCATTTGTAGTATTGCGGGTTTAGCCTGCTCAATTCACTTTTTTCTTTTGTTTCGTGTGTGGAGGTTGTATTTGTTTGTGAAGGTATTTTCATTTGCACCGGCCTATTGAGAATCAGACATGTCCAATTTCAAATTTTTACTTAAAAAAGAAAAGAAAAATAACTACAAATAATCCCAATTGTTAGTCTTTAACCAAAAATAATCCAACACTTTAAAATAACCCATTTATAGCCCAACTATGAGCCTATTTATCGAAAACACTTCAACTCAAATTTCATCCTTAGTTTAAATCCAAAATCTCCCAAACTTTTAGAAACAAATAAAATGTCCTCTCTCCTAGTCACACGTCCTCCCTAAACCATCACCTTCCATTGTCAATATACATCTTCACCTTCCTCTGTTCACCTTATCTCTCCACCCTCTCCGTTGAATCCCAACCCCTCATGACATCCGTATGTGACCCTCCCCCAACCTCACCATGGCTTTGACTTTGTCGGATGTGTCCCCAACGACCTTGCCTCTAACCATGCACATGTCCCTACATTCAAAGTTTCTCTATCCATACCAATTCGCAATTACCTTCATTAACATAAAGCGCAAAGAACATTTTCACATGGTTACAACTCAATCAAATGAATCCATATCCACACACCCCTCCCCTTCTCCGCTATTCCTACCAATTAAATCCGCATACACAACCACTGCAGTCTGCACATAAGGACGGGTAATCCTCATTTAGCGACAACTCGGAGTTGGAGGTTTTCGCTTCTAGACCATTCGGTCGCCGATTCATCGAGAATTCGAGATATGTACCAAAATTTCGCTCCTCCTTCAATAGTCCAACCCAACAAACTCTGGCAACCTAACCTGAACACAACCTATCCATTGACCAACCACTACTTATTTGGGTGAATGAATGACAATTTGTGGATTTTTTAAAGTTTGGGACATTTTAGGTTTAAGACTAAAGATGAAAGTTGTGTTGGATTGTTTTTGTTGTATAGGCTCATAGTTGGGTCATCAATTGGTTATTTTTAAAGGGTAAATTACACATAACCATCCATAAATTATGGTACTTTTCACATAACCACCCATAAAAACTTAAATTACAGTAAACCACCCATAAATTAGTTATGTTTTCGTAAGACCACCCACCCATTAAACCTCTATTTGTTTTGTTTAAAAAGACAAAAATACTCTTAATTCAAATTTATTTGTATTTAATGCAATGATTTGTTTTCATAAGACTTTTCATTTGTTAAATAATCCGGTTTACTTTTATCCTTTTAAAAAAATAATAAATTATAATAAAATTATTCATATTCGGCTAATTTGCCAAATGACATGTATAAGCTTATTTTTTAAATGATATGGTTTGTAATTTAATATATGAGCTAATTTACCCTTTTTTTTAAGCAATGATCTTGTTTTATTTTAGAATTTATCCCTATCTTATTCAACATTTGAACGAGAAGAGATTTTCAGAAGCTATTGCAAGTCTCGACTCTTCACATTGCAAATCCAATTAAGAGATTGGTTGGAGCATTTAGGGTATGTTTAAACTCCATTCCATTTTAAATATAATTCAATTATTTTACCTCGGTTTATGTGAGTAGTTGGTTGTACAACTAAAAATCTCATAAAAACTAAGGTAAACCGGTAATTTAACCAAACAATCACATACATAGGGATAAAACTATTACATTATATATAATTAATAAATTATGGAATCCAAACACACCTTTAATTTGCCTTCAATTTTTTGTTTACCAAAGACGACCATGTCTATTTTGCATTATAAACATAATACAATTGAAATCCAAACAATTATATACAAAATATTTCCTTTACAAAGTACAAATAAATAAGCTTAAATTAGGGGTATTTTAGTTGTTTTAAACAAAGCAAATAGAAGTTTAATGTACTTTGGGTGGTCATATGAAAACAAATCTAATTTATGGGTGGTTTACTGTAATTTAAGTTTTTATGGGTGGTTATGTGAAAAGTACCCTAATTTAAGGGTGATTATGTGTAATTTACCCTATTTTTAAATGTTGGATTATTTTTATCGGAAGAATAATAGGAGTAGTTAGGATTATTTTTGGTAAGTTTTCCAAAAAAAAAAATGGTATGAAATTCCCAATTAAAAAAAAGAGAGAAGAAAGTATTAAAATGGAGTACCTTTTACATCAAATTGAATATAATATATTTATATATGATTTTTTTTTATCCAAAGTTAATTAATAATCTTATATAATATTTTAATACTCCCTCCGTTGCAAAATATAAGTCCCTTTCCTATTTGACACGTTTTTTAATGAGCTAAAAACTCTATGAAATATTAATTTTTTATTAATTTTTTTACATAGCCTTATACATACTAACAATATGTATAATAATATGTAAAAAAATTAATAAAAATTTAATATTTCATGGAGTTTTTAGCTCATTAAAAAACGTGTCAAATAGTAAAAGACCTTATATTTTACAACGGAGGTAATATAATTAATATAATAAAATATAATTTACGGAAATTTCGCGTGGTACCCTCGAGGTAAGGGCTTTTTCGCATGGTGTACCAAAGTTTGGCATATTTCGCCTAGTACTCCTGAACTTTTATTTTTTTCCACCTCGTGCCCTTCCGTTAGTTTTTTGCCCAAAAAAGTCAACTCTCTGTTAAATAAAAAAAGAAAGAAAAGAACCGTACCAGGCAGAGAGAGAGGGGCGACTACGAGAAAATGTGGTGAAGGAGGAGATCTGTTGCTTGAAGATCTTGAAGACAGTGGAGTTATGGAGGGACACACGCGAGAAGGGAGTAGGCCAATGTCAGTGACTGCCTGTAAGTACTCCTTTCTCAATTTCAGCTTTAGGTATTTACTATTTAGGGGGAATTTAGGGCTTTCGAGATGCAAACACGAGGAAACTCCGGAAGAAGCTAGGAAAAGAGAAAACAGAGAGATGATCGGACCAAGGAAGAGCTCGACATTGACAAATGAAGCACCAGACCAGCGAACAGTGGGCGTGGATGCCGCGCAGTGGGCGACATCGACGACTGTTGGCTTATGCAGGTAGGTCAATATTCACTTTTCATTTTAAAATAATGAAATTTATGGTTTAGGAATTTAGATTTTGGGATTTCATGAGTTGATTTACAAATTTCATGAGTTGATTTAGGGATTTATCTAGATTGAAATTTTGAATTTAGGGTTACGATTAGAATTTAGGCATTACGGCTTAGGATCCTATTTTGAATATTTATCCGGATTGAAATACTTTGTCACTGAGGATTAGAGGTTTATAATTTCAGAGAGAATGTTAAGGAGATATTTTATGCTTTTGATGTATTATGAAAATGCCTTTAGGGATAAAATTTTGAGGCATTCATGTCATTAATATGGCATTCATGGATACAGTGGGCAAGCATTGCAACGGCAGAATTTTGTAGGCATCCATGGATAAATTTGAAGCATCATTTATAGTTTGTTGAGCTTCAATTGTGTTTCTACAATTTAATTGTAAACTGTTGCCGAATCCTGGAAATTTCAACCAAGATAACATCGAATTGGTAAGAACACAAACCAAGTAAGATATAGTACACTGTTGAGAGCTTATGAAGCGCTGAGCTGGTCAAATCATGCTATAATTCTCCTTTATCTAGCATGACTATATTCTAAATATGGGGGTTTGAATTTAGATACTCGAATTTTTCATCTAGCATGACTATGTTCTAAATATGTCTTTTAAGTTACACTTTTTTGATGGAACACAATGCTATTGCTTCTAAAATATCGTTGGCTCTTCTTCTGACATTTAAAAGAAACTCAGTATGAATAGTGAGCTTGGAACTGTGGATCGTTTTGATGAGCTTGTTATGCAGATTGATTAGCTTCCAAACTTGATGTGCTTGTTTGATGCGTGTAATATTAGTCTATTAGCTCAAATGGTAGAGCAATGTGTTATGCACATCGATGTGGGTTCAAATCCCACATAGGCTACAAACCTTAGATTTGATATCTCAAACCTTTCTCACTTTCTTTATACATGATAAATATGGAAGATAATGCATTTAACTAACTAAATCCAATTTAGACATGCCCTTAAATTACTTGAATGGTTCATGACTGAATTCAATTCAATAAGCCTATGTGAGATTCGAACCCACGTCTTTGTGCATGAGCACATTGCTCTCCCATTTGAGCTAATAGACTCAAAACATTTGGAAAGACAGCCTATTTTTCTTACCAATGAACAAACTTTAACACTTTCTTTGAAACCTTCAACCAGGAATAAAGCAAAACATGGTTTCCAATGTTTCTTACCAGTGTGTATTATTTTAGCAATCATAAAAATTCAGAATACACATGCTGTAAAAATTCAGAATACACATGTTGTAAAATTTAGAATATGTTATAGAAAATGTTGTACAAAAATGCTATAGAAACAGATTCTGAAAAAATGTTGTAAAACAGATTTAGAAGCCTATGGCCTGCATTTTACACATGCTGTAAAAAAATGATAGCAACTCGGATGAAGCTGTTGTGTAATGTGTTTTCAGAATTTAGAAACAAATTTATAATACAAGCTATAAAAATAGATTCAAAAACATATTCGAAAACATATCCAACATACAAGCTGTAAAAATGTATTTGGAGGATTAATATGCTCATCTGTTCAGTTCATCTTTGCTCTAAATGGATCGTATTAAGGCTTAAAAGCCACCAAAGTACCCAACAAGTTGAAGATTTCAATAAAATAAATGGTTTTCTATCACAAAGCCAAAATGTATGCCATCAATCTCAATTTCTATCCTCAATCAATCAAACCATGTAGAAATGAAAACTAACAACCATTTTAGAACCTTCAGAGATCAGCAAGTGTAGAAGGGTGTAGTGGGCCGAAGGCCCAACCGGTTGTCCAGCCCAATGGCTAGTAGTTTGTTAGTCCGGGTTTGTTAGAGATTAGTTGGTTAAGTTGTTAGTTAGCTTAGCTTAAGAGGCTGTTAGTTGTGTATATATATATAGCTTGTATCTCATTACTTTGGTTAAGGTTTTAATACATAAGAAAATTCCGAAATTGCTCCCGGTTTCCATATGGTATCAAAGTCTGTGGTGCTTGGAAACTGATCGATTTGCGCGAATTGATTGGAGTACAGATCTCGGCTTGATCAAGTGGTTCGCTTGAAGCTGAGATTGATAGCTCTGTGGATCTGCAATCATGGAGGAAGGAAATGAAGGTAGAGTCCAGGATCTTTGAAATGAAGGAAGAGCTCATGATCTTCGGAATGGTGACAGGAATCGTATTGGAGAGATGTTGAGCCAAGGAGCCATTGCCTACAATCCTTACTTCCTCTCTGGATCTGATCATCCAGGGATGATGCTGGTGGCGACGAAGTTCAATGGATCGAACTTCTCCAGCTGGAGCAGAGGGATCCGCATGGCCTTGGAAGCCAAGATGAAACTCGGTTTCATCTCAGGTGCGTGCATAAAACCTTTAGATGATGCTGATGAATTAGAAAAATGGACTAGAGTTGACTATATGGTAATGTGTTGGATAATAAACTCGATGGCGCCGGAGGTAGCTGAGAATTTTATGTATGTTGAATCAGCGAAAGAACTTTGGGATGAGATATCAGAGAGGTTTTCTGAATCTAATGCGCCTTTAGTTTACCAATTACACCGAGAACTTAGCAATATTAGGCAGGATAATGCAAGTGTTGCTACTTATTTTGGAAAATTGAAGAAGTTGTGGGATGAAATGACTGTGATCGAAGGAATTATAAATTGTGAATGTGAAGCTCTCGCTCAGTGCAGGTGTGCTGTCATAAAAAAGATGCTTGAAAGGGAGGTCAAGGCGAAATTAATGCAATTCCTCATGGGGCTTACTGATGCTTTTGAGAGCATCAGGAACACAGCCCTCTCTATGGAACCTCTACCGAGTGTCAACAAAGCATTTCATATGGTGTTGCAGATAGAGCGCCAGAAGAAGATCACCTCTGGTATGCATGTGCAGGTTGAGTCCAGTGCTATGGCTGCTAATAGAGCTTTTCAGCAATGTCAAGGCCAGGGAGAGCTGTCCAAGTATGAGCAGGCTAAACGTGAGCAAAAGAGAGCTAAGTATGAACGAAAGTGCTCTTACTGTGGAGCTAAAGGTCACCTAAAGGAGGATTGCTTCAAGCTGATTGGTTATCCAGACTGGTATACAGGCCCTCGGGATGGTGAGAAGGACAAGCAGCCTCATGGACGGAACTTTGTGGCTGAAAAAGTGGCAAGTCGTGACAGTCCTCTTAATTGTGAATCATCTACTCAGAAAGTTGCTCCAGAGCTCATTGCTACTGTCTACGAGGAAGTGATGCGTATGATGAAGGGAAAAGGACTAGCTGATGGCAATGAGTTTAATTTGAATCATGCTGCAGTAAACTTTGCAGGTAATATACACACACTTATGTCTGTATTGAAAACAAAAGGGAGCAAGTAAGTTTGGATAATTGACACAGGAGCTACCGTTCACATTGCCTTTGATGCATCTATCTTCACTGAGATACATGCATTAAAGAAGTTAGTGATCCTTGGTTTGCCTGATGGCACTACCAAGACTGTGAGGTACTCTGGCACCATTGTGATTTCGAAAGGTTTTGTGTTGAGACATGTACTTTATGTACCTGGATTTCATCACAACCTGATGTCTGTGTCCAAGCTACTGACTGGTGGATTATTGGAATTAAGATTTAATGATGTTGCTTGCATTCTCCAGGACCTTACAACTGAGGAAGTTATCACTAGAGGTAAAGCTGAGGGAGGGCTATACAAGTTGGTTGCTGATGATCATTTACAGTTTACTTACAACAATAAGGTAGTTGTCAATAATTGCAAATCAAACACTGGTGTCAATGATTTGCATTTGTTACATGCTCGTTTAGGTCACTCATCGCTTTCCAAGATGAAAAGACTTCCTTTCTGCAATTGTTCTAGTTTGGATACTTATTTTTGTGATGTTTGTGCCATGAGTAAGCATCATAGACTTCCTTTTTCTAGGAGCATGTCTCTTGCTGAACATGGATGTGTGGGGACCTTACAAAATTGCTTCAATTACTAGTGCTCGTTACTTTCTTACTGTTTTGGATGACCATACAAGATGCACTTGAACTTTTCTGTTAAGCGATAAGGTTTAGGTATTTTCTGTGATAGTCAGTTTTGTTGCTATGGTGGAGACTCGGTTCAATGCTCTTGTGAAGTGTTTTCGAACTGATAATGGGACTGAGTTTACTCAACAGAGATGTAAAGATTTCTTTGCTTCCAAAGGGATTTTACATCAAAGGTCTGTGGCTGAGGTTCCTCAACAAAATGGTCATGTGGAAAGGAAACACAGACATTTGGTTGAGACTGCCAGATCTTTATTTCTCCATGCTAATCTTCCTAGTCGTTTTTGGGGTGAGTGCTTCCTCAGTGCTACTTATATCATCAATAAACTGCCTTCTTCTATAATTGGATGGAAAACTCTTTTTGAAGCACTTCATCATACTCATCCTTCTTATGATGATCTTAGAGTCATTGGATGTTTATGATATGCCTCTAAGAGCAAGGTTCATAGAGACAAGCTTGCTCCTACTGTTGTGAGGTGTGTTTTGCTGGGATATGCTAATGGTCAAAAGGGCTATAGAGTTTATGATCTTGCCAACAGAACTGTGTTTTCACTACTAGAAAAATGCAATTAGACATCTGTTGTCAACAGATGTCTTTCAAAAAAATTTCCGATCTCTTTGTGCGTGTAGTAAAAGATCAAACTTTCCACATCGGTTTTAAGCAGATGTCTTTTCTTAATTAAAACCCCTCAATTTTGGTTATGACATATTCACTTGTTGATGAATATCCATGATTTGTCATTTGAAAACATGTGAAAATGTCCTCCTAAAGCAAAAAAGTGACATTTACATCTTTATTTATAAAATAAGTAATGTCTTAAGACAAAATAAACAACAGTTTTTGTTTTAGTGAACATGTTTATAATCATGTCTGATATATAATTTATGATTTTATATTGTTTTAATTTAACCGGCCACGTGAAATATAGGAATAACTGATGTCGTTTCCAACATTTATATCAGTTTTTTCAAAATAAAATGATGATGTTGATGCAATGACACATCGATTTATTTGACAGATAACGATGTTACTTCGACAAATATATATCTGCTCATATATCATTTTAATGTTCAAACCGGTGTTGCACATTGATTTAAATGAATGAACCGATGTGTATAATTATATTGAAATCTGTTTCCATAGACTCACATATCTACGACAAACATTACCTAGCTAGCCACAACATCACAAAAAACATACAATCACTTGTTGATAAAGCCCATCATCATGATGCCACCTCCTTCCGTGCCGCTCACAAGGAAGGTACCTACCTACGCTACGCATCATAAGCAAAAAGAAATATCTAAAGCTTATCGAGTATGATCCTCAAATCATTAAACTGTTAGTCAAATTGGAGTAAAATAAATCCTCAAGTCATTGCAGCTGAGGAGAGGAGCCGGCGGAAGGAGTTGCTGTCGGATCCCGGCTTCGGTGACAATGGGCGGGGAGGTGGCTCTGTCTTCATTCGTGCTGCTGCCAAAGATAACCATTGTACCTTTCCAGGTTCTGTCTTACAACTTGAGTGGTGTTATCCATTGTACATTTGTACCTTTCCAGGTTCCCCATCTGATCACGCCACGGGCTTATAAAATCTTCCTCTTTAAAGATTATTCCGGGTACTAGTATTCCAACTGCTAGACGCTGCATTCGAGAGAAAAAACCCAAAAAAAATAATAATTTAACTGCTAATAAACTCATAAAGCTCATGCTCCAAGAAATCTTAGTCATGTCAAACACCACATTGTTTTCCTGAAAGATATCAGTAAATAGAGCATTGAAAGAAGAATAAGTATGAATTGAGTTATGAAACATACGCCCTGGTTATGATTCTCTCCAACTACTTTAAACTAAAACTCCTCAATGTCTTGTCTCCTAGTCGTTTAGCCACCTTGCTCCCAGTAAGCCCAGCTCCAGCAGCTTGAATAAATCAGGGAGCAAGCATGCAGTCGTGTAATCAATATGGTTTTACGGCTAGATAAGCAAAGGGTTTCCTTCCCTAGAAACTCCACGAGGATAAACTAAAATAAATCCATACCGCCAAATGATGTCGCAACAGCTACTGAACCTCCGAAAGACCCCACAACATTTACTGCTGCAGCAAACCCACTTGCTCCAATGGCAGGCACAAGAGCATGCAGAGTTGGAGCCAAAGCACATATTCCTTGTGCAATAGCAGGTGCAGCAGAACCTGCAATCGTGTTTGATTCATAGCAGCCATAAAAATTAGATACTTCTGGCTACATATGTAATAATTTTTTCAGTTAATCTCAAACACTACATCTAGTTGAATTATACCACCAGTTAGAGCCAATGCAGTTCCTCCAGCAAGAGGAGCCCCACCAATTATAACTACATGCTTCCACTTGGAGCTTTTAGAGTCTCCTTTTCTATAATTTTTCCGCTTCTCTGTATCCATTATATAGCAGGCAACTTTTAAAATGCCAACATTGAGCTTTACTTTCCTAAATCTAGAACACAAAAGGGCCAAAACAGTGGACAAACATTCTTACAGACTTTGAAATAGCTTTTCCTGGGGTGGATGTCTTGTTTGAAAATAAGAATCTTGTATTTCTTGGACCACTAGTAGAGAAAGTGAAACGAAGAGGTCGACCACCAGCAGGTGAATCCACACAGAAGCCAACGTCATCTCACTGGAGAACAGTGAGATGACATAATCATAAGATGACCAACATCTAAACTATAACAAAATTTAACTTACTAAATTTAACATGACAAACTTCCAAGCACTTAATTTAACTTACTAAAAACTTCTAAACTTAATTTAACTTAACAACTTATATAGAATGAAGGCATCAGTAACATTAATTTAACTAAAAATAATTCTAAATGCATTTATAGAATCAAAGCATCAATAGAAAAAAAAATCCAATAGCAACTTGATCAGCATTGCAGAAACTTGTATCAGCAAAGCAACACAACAAAGCATAGCAACAATGCTAGCAAAGAACATCAACTTGTATCAAAGCATCAGTACAAATAAACCGCATCAAAGCATAGAAAACACAGCAGCAAAAAAAACACATCAAAGGATAGCAGCAAAAAATTTCAAGGATAACAGCAACACAACAAAGGCAATAGTTGTAAAAAGCGGATTCCTTAAAATCTAATGTGAATAGGTACTGAAGAGTGGCTTACCTAAAAAACATAGGAGAGTGGTATTCTAGGAGGAGTGGCATCTAATGGTTGTTGATGTTGCACAATCGCCGAGCCTGGTCATATGAGCACAAGCTTGAAGGAATGCCATCACTAGGCTGATTCCAGATTTGAAGACCAACCTCTTTCAATTCTTCTAAGGTCTTAACATCTCCTTTTAAGATTTCCTTGCAAAAAAGGGAACAAAGAGTTAGTTCTCATGCAATAAGCCAAGTTAAGATTATAATGTTTTCAATAAATTGGATCAGAAAAACAGAGAAATTCCACACATTCAGAACATATATTTCATCTCAAATTATGCAAAAAAAAAAAACGAAGGGAAACATCGGATATGAATTGATGCTTAGTAAACACATATAACTACTATTAAAGAGTGCCATAATTCTTCACAGGAATACATCATGTATGAGTATAAAATGCAGCAGTACAAAACAACTCAAATCATAGGTAGTATTGCCAGGAATGAACCAGTTTTAACGCAAAGGAATTTCACAACATATACCCCAAATATGTGACAGAAAAAATAGAACCAAATATCTCATGACAAAGGATCATGAAAAACACATTATCAACAAGAAATTAAGGCAAGCATGATAAGCTATCAAAATCCATGTCACATAAGACCATATATATGTGCTAAAGTTGCTGCACACAAGCCTGAATGTGGTTTTACAAGTTCAAGAACCTCAACCATCAGAAGTAGCAAGAAAAACTAGCATTAATATTACCGTGAAAAAGAGAAATAAATAGTTATATGTTCTAGCATCAATTTGAATGGCAAAAACTTAAGTCCATACTTGACCACATAAATAGGCAAGAGTGTCGAGTAATGATAATGTAAAAGCCACATGAAGGGTAATAAAGGAGAAGGCATAGGGATAACAAAGCATGAGAGATATGAGAGAATAGAGCACATATATAGGAACATATGGACATCAACATAGAATCTTTAAGAGAGTGCATGATTTCCACTCAAAAGAACCAGATAGGCCTAAATACTTCTAAAGTCTGAAAATAAAAGATATACTCGTGAATATTTCAGCAATCAAGTATTAAGGGCCAAGAAGATTCCTAAACACGTATGAAACTTTAACTCAAATTTCTTATGTAAGGAAAAACATGACAAATCATGAAACACTTATATAGGGTTGAATTTTAAAGCATCAAACATGGAAGCAAAAATCAGCAAGTAAGTGTTCAACATCTCAAAGTTTCAGGACAGCAACAAATCAGTGCATAAATCATGCTAAAAGACCACATAACCAAGTCAGAAAATTCAGGAAACCCATATATGTCATATACTCATATAGAGAAGCATCAAGGATATGGCAGACAGAGAGAATTCAGCAACAAGTCGCAATAAAGACCATAAACAAGAGCACAACAATTCAGAATCCATAAGCCAAGTACAGCTTCCAGTCAGTCCTAGCCCAGATTTCAGCAATAATACTTATTAAAATGTATAAAATCGAATCCAATTCGAATGAATCAGTCTCATCTTTTTTTGTAACCAATCTAACCTGAACCAGCATCTTTTGTGCTACACGATTCTTGGGAATGGAGACAAACTAGCAGGCTACAATCCATGATCCTATCTTGCTCGAGGTATGAATAAGAGAGGGAAAAATCAGATCTGAAACCTCATATCTAAGGACGGAAGAAATTGGAAGCAAAAGGGTGGATAGATCTATTAGGGTTAGAGAGGACTTACCGATGATTGTGGTCAGTGTTGGTGTCGGCGTCTTCTCCGTAGTCGCCACCTAGAGGGAGAGAGAGGAAGAAGACGAGTGTACCTGACCGGTGGTTATCGGAGGAGGTGAGCCATGGGAGAGACAGGGTTTGTCTTTGGCTGTGGGGGCGATTCGAAGTGGAGGGGAGGAAGGGTTGAGGTTTGGAGAGAGGGAGGAAGTTAGGGTTTGTCTCCGACGGGAGTTTTTGGGGGCGATTTGGAGTGGAGGGAGGAAGGGTAGAGGTTCGGACTCTGGAGAGACGTTGCAGATCCAAAGGCAGAGGAGATGGAGAACAGGAGAAGGTCCCAGGTAGATATTAGATAGGGAGAAGAGGAAGAACAAGGCGAGAATAAAGTTTTCTAATGGTGAAGAGAGAGAGAAAATGTGGGGAGATGGGAAACTTTTTTTGTAAGCTCCTCCAATTTTTCTAAGTGTTAGAAAATCCCCGAATTTCGAAAGTCCCTCCAATTTTTTCTACTTAATTCAATCCCGCTCATTTAACTTGGAAAATTCAAACTCACGCGCATTTTGATTATTTTTAAGAATGAGCAATTTCACATCTGTCAAAAAAGTTGACAGATATCTAAATATTTGTTAACATCATAAATTTAATAATTGATGTAAAAAATGAATTTAACATCAGCTGTTTTCTTGACAGACTTAAAAGACGTGATGTCTAATTGCACAATTCTAGTAGTGTTTATGGCAGACATGTAGTGTTTCAGGAAAGTGTATTTCCTTTCAAGATCAGGGGTTCACACCCTCTCCCACCTGATCATGTATTTCCACCATACTCAGTCAATGGTGATGATGATCCAGTTATCCCTTCTATTGGTCATATGACTACTCCTCCTACTCCTATTTTACCTAATGACACTCATAATGAACCTCTTGTTCCTGATAGAGTTTCTCCTCACCTTTCTCCTATTGTTGATATCAGTAATGATTCACTTGTCGCTCATACCATGGAATCTTTTCATCCTCGAAGATCCTCCAGGCAAGTTGCTCATCCTACTAGATTCAGTGACTTTATTTGCTCATATCTACCTGCTAGAAACCATGCTTCTGATACAGACAGTTCCCCTTCCCAAACCTTTGGTGTGTTCTCTGCTCAAAATCTCACTCATTTATCTCCTTCATATGTCCATTCCTTGGCTCTCATGCTTCATACCTTTGAGCCTCACACCTATAAACAAGCCAAACAGAAGCCTGAATGGGAAGAAGCTATGTCTAAAGAACTTCATGCTCTAGATCAAAATCACACCTAGGAACTCACATCTTTGCCTCCAGGGAAAAAGGCTATAGGTTGTAAGTGGGTTTTCAAGATCAAGTATAGAGCTGATGGAACTGTTGAAAGGCATAAGGCAAGGCTAGTGGCAAAGGGGTTCAACCAAGTGAAGGACAAAGATTATAAACACACCTTCTCCCCTGTTGCTAAACTCTCAACTGTTCGTGTTATCCTTGCTCTTGCTGCTGCTAAAGGGTGGAATCTTCATCAACTAGACATCAATAATGCCTTCTTACATGACACTCTTGATGAAGAAGTATGCATGGTCCCCCCTGATGGTTATCTTAAAGCTGCTCCTGGACAAGTTTGCAAGCTTACTCGATCACTCTATGGGTTGAAACAAGCAAGCCGCCAGTGGAACATCACTCTCAAGAATTTTCTGCTCAGCAAAGGCTTTGCACAGTCCCAACATGATTATTCCTTGTTTACTAAAGGCCATCTGGGTAGCCAAACCATTGCTTTAGTCTATGTCGACGATATGCTGCTTCTTGGAGATTCATAGCTTGATATCATCTCTCTTAAGCAAGCTCTTCATCAGGCTTTCACCATCAAGGATCTTGGTATGGCTAGGTACTTCCTTGGCATGGAAATCTCTCGATCTGCTCAAGGAATTCTTCTTAACCAGCGAAAGTATGTGCTTGACATCATTGAGTCTGCTGGGGTTACAGGTTGCAAGCCAACCTTGTTTCCCATGTCTCGTGATCAGCGTTTAACTCCTACAGATGGGGATCTTTGTCCGAACCCTGAACGTTATCGTCGATTAGTGGGACGCCTCTTATACCTCACTCTGACTCGCCCAGATATCACTTACATAGTGCAACAGCTGAGTCAATTTGTGTCTGAACCCAGGGTCCCTCACATGAATCTTGCTCTTTATTTGCTTCGATATCTCAAAGGATCCTTCAATTATCCTTTGTTCTACCCAGCTAAGTCATCCTTATCCATCTTCGCTTACTGTGATGCTGACTGGGACGTTGTGCTTATACAACTCGTTCATTGACAGGTTATTGTGTCTTTCTGGGTGGATCTTTGGTCTCTTGGAAAACAAAAAAAAAACAAAAAACCGTATCCAAATCCACTGCTGAGAGAGAATATCGCAGCATGTCTGCCACTGGGAGTGAGCTTGTGTGGATACATGTTTTGTTGAGTGACTTGCTCATCACTATTCCTCTTCCTATTCGTCTCCACTATGACAACCGTGCAGCAATCCAATTAGCCTTAAATCCCGTCTTCCATGAGCGCACCAAACACATCCGAATTGATGTTCACTTCATTCAGGAATTGATCGAAGATGGGTTCCTTAATCCTGTGTTTGTGCCTACTGGTGCCCAGCTTGCCGACCTGTTCACCAAAGCTCTTGGTGCCTCCGCTCACCATCATCTTTGTGGCAAGCTTGGTCTGATCGTCCCTCCCAGTCCAGCTTGTGGGGGGATGTAGAAGGGTGTAGTGGGCCGAAAGCCCAACAGGTTGTCCAGCCCAATGGCTAGTAGTTTGTTAGTTCGGGTTTGTTAGAGATTAGTTGGTTAAGTTGTTAGTTAACTTAGCTTAAGAGGTTGTTAGTTGTGTATATATATAGCTTGTATCTCATTACTTTGGTTAAGGTTTTAATACATAAGAAAATTCCCAAATTGCTCCCGGTTTCCATAGCAAGTCTCACCATTATTGTAATGAATAAAAAATGTCGAACAAACGTACTTCTAAGAAAGAAAGAATGACAAATTTGAGAGCTTATAATAGGGCGAATTCGATAGTTGTTACACTTCAATCATGCTTCGTTCATAATAGGGCGAATCCTCGACTTTGATCAAACTTTGTGTTTTTCAACTACCGAATTTTCCGCTTCAAGCGCCTAATTCACATAATTCATAAGCATACTCGTTTCTCGAGTAATCAACATACACAAAAGAAACAAAAATTTGGCGTGCCTTATCAAAGCTATGGATCTCATAATGAATCATCTGTGGAGATGAAACAATCACACCTACAATTAGACATGGCCACAGGTCCGACCCGCCGGGTCGACAACCCGGGGAGGGTGACCCTAACCCTGACCCGCGGTTCGGACGGGTCGACGGGTTAGGTGACCCGACGGGTCGGACTGTCGGGTCAGCCACGTGGCACCAAATCGGGTACCCAACGGGTTTTGCTGGTTGACCCGCCAGGTCAACCATTTTTTTTAAAAAAAAAATTTGTTCTAAACCCAAAATAAAACTCAACTCAAGTCTTTCACCACATTATCGAAATGGAAAGATTTAAGGTTGACAAAACATGGTATGTGGGAAGATATATATATATATATATATATATATATATATATATATATATCTTCATTCCACTCCCATCATTTCTTCACACTTTAGATGTGGTAAAGAAAAGGTTGGATTGTGGGAATGACAAGTAGGGTATGAGGATCTATATATAGAGAAAATAGAGGTATATAGCCCACTTTCGATGTGGGACAGAAATATGAGATATGAAAGAAAATGTGAGAAATTGATGTTTCGACGAATCAAATTATATGATGTAAAATGTAATGTAATTAAAGTCTTTGGATTATATGGTGGAATATAATGTAATTTAAGTATTTGGATTATATGATGTAACATATAATATAATTAAAGTGTTTACCTCTTAGGATTTAATGAAATGAATAACACATGGTGATGAAACATCATGATACAATATATCAAGTTATGTTGGATTAACCTTTCTATTTAATTTAATTGATAGTTGTGTTGATCCATTAATCAATCATAAGTATTTTATTTTACTTGCATTATTATGTTAATTTCTTGATCAATGATTTCAAATCTAGGTTCATCTTCATATAGATATGTTAAACTTTCTCGTTTAAAGTTGAATTAGCCACATGTTGTGTATACACTTAATGATGATGTTATTAGAATTACATACTTGGGTTGCTTGTTATGACATGAAAAGACACATTGAAAAAGTATTGCCAATAATATATTTCATTCTTGTGTTTGAAAATCCGAAGTTCTATATCATTTTGAAAATAAACGAAAACTCGACAGTAAGGATACTATACAAGTGTAACTTGTATAGTATCATTTTGTTACCCGTTCGTTATTTCTTTCATAATTGATAGGTAAAATATTTTTTTTTAAAATAATATTTATATAAAGTGTAGTACTAGTGTTTGTATATGATAAAAATTTATAAGTATGGATTGACATACAAAAACCAAATGGTAGAGATTGAAGACATGGTGTAGTTTCTACCCTTGTTCTTGTCCCACATTGAAAACTAGAGGAAAGGGGGAAGGGTGCTAAGTCAATAAAATGAGAAGCATGGGGGTTCATTTGTCTCACATTGTCATTGCATATTAGTGTATGTAATATTATGAATTATTCTAAGAATAATTTATATAATTTACATAATAATTATAAATTTATTTATTAAAAATAAATTTTTCAAAAAAAATATATTTTAAAATAGCGAGTTGACCCGGAGGGTCGAACCGGGTTGGACCCGCCGGGTCACGGGTTATCTTTTCCCCGACCCAAACCTAGACCCTCAACCCGAGCAGACCCTCGGACCCGTGGACCCTGACCTGTGACTCGTGGCCATGTCTACCTACAATGCCACGAAATTGATCCCAAACACACAATTTGAAACTATCCATCTTTTCCTCTAGACAGATTGCTACAACATGCTGAGATCATTTATACTGATCTTTTATCATACAAGTTGCTGCCATAGTGATGATTTTTTGCTACAACCTGCTGAGATCATTTATATTGATCTTTTATTAGCATTCATATGCTTAAAGAGCTTTAGTTTTTTCTGAAGATAAATTCAGTTATTTCCTCTAAGCAAGCGAGGAAACAACTCAACATGACACAAATGCTATTCACATCAAATTGATCCCTAAATCTAATCCCAAACCTCAATTCCAAGAGCCTTCATCTGCAATCCAACCCAATCAAAATCTCCAATTCAAAAACAAAAACCCTAAATCTCATAACTAATTGAGGAGGGAGGGAAGAAAACTTACTTCGTCCGTCGGCGCCACCAGGTCCAGGTGCTCCCTTCGTCGGTGTCTCCCCTCATCGAGGGCTCTCTTCGTCGCTGGAGTTCGTGGTCTCCCTCGGAGAAGCCATCGGTAATTGTCCAAAGCTAAGAGGAAGTCGTCAAAATTCATTAGGTTTTTTTGTTTTTAATTATTTTAACAGAAAATGTAAACGATTTTAACACAGGGATACGAGGCGAAAAAAACTCAAGTTCAGGGGTACCAGACGAAATATGCCAAACTTTGGTACACCATGTGAAAAAGCCCTTACCTCGAGGAGTCGAGGGTACCACGCGAAATTTCCGTATAATTTATTAACAAAACGCGCAACTGCAATGATAAGGAATAGAAGTAATTTGGTCCAAAGGCCGAAGGCCTTTGGACCAAATACTAAATGTCCTAGGATTGGAGCATTGCTAGTAAATGTCCAAAATACTTTCATAATACCCCTTTTACCCTTACCTCTATAATTTCCATCAGAACACTAACCCTGCCTATTTCATCGTTCAGAATTTCAGATCTAGTTGCCTCCTCCATAGCTTCCTCATCTGTTCTCTCAATCACGATCGGTGCAATCCCTTGGGCACGCATCCAACCAAATCCCTTCATCTTCATCCTCAGATCTCCATCCATGGGTTCAAAAGAACGTCGTCAACTGAGTCGGCCCTATATCCGGTCGTAGATGTTGCTGAAGACGGAGCCTCCATCACGGAGGTACAACGATCCTCAGATCTCTCACTTCCTCTGCTGCAGACGGAAATCCCTCTATCGCTCTGCTCAGATCGGTGCAATCCCTTGCTCCCTCTGCTATATACGGAGATGTTGCTGAATCTGGAGCGATTCTGGCCCTAAATCCGGCGAGCACCTACAAACTCTCCTCGTTTTCCGGCGACGACGCCAAGGCGATCCGATGCGCTCCCCCCTCCTGTGCTACCCGACTAACGGTGTCTTCTTCACGCTCTTCTTCTCCGGCGTCTCGACCTACCGGCTACCGAATTACTCTTCTCTGTTCGAATTTTGTATTTGATTTTGTTGAATTTTGGGAATGTCGGCATACTTTTGCTTGATTTTGAATTTGAAACATGAATTTCAGAATGTGAATTGAAGAAATCAAGCTGCTAAGATGCAGCAAAGAATTGAAAAAATGTTGCACACTGTTGGTTCGAAGACTGTTTTAGTGGAAGAAATCAAGCTGATTGAGGTTCAATTCCATTTTGCTTCTGTTGCCCCATTTAATCATTTATTTTGGTTATAGTGATTGTATATTGAAACATGTAGTGGTGACCTGTATATTGAAAGTGCCCCTCGAAAGTGATTGTATATTGAAACATAGTGGTGACCTTGTTTTTGGTATTTAGTGTCCTAGGTTTTCCCTTTGATTACAGTGTCATAGACGCTGTTTTTATTTTGGTTACAATGTCTATGACCTTGTTTTTCTTTGGTTATAGTGTCTATTACCCTGTTTTTATTTTGATTACAACGTCTATGATCCTTTTACCCATTCATTTATTAGAGGAGAACTGACACCACATGTATTTTGGCTTCTCATTAGCCGTTATAGGATTTGTGATTCCCTTGTCCTAAGGTTTTTCTTTGGTTACAGTGTCTATGACCTTGTTTTTATAGTGGTGACAATGACTATGACCCTATTTTCATTTTGGTTACAGCTTCTATAGGGTTTTCCTTTGATTACAATGTCTATGACCCCCTTTTTTAATAGTGGTAACAATGTCTATGACCCTGTTTTAACAGTGGTGACAACGTCTATGGCCCTCTTACTCATTCATATATTGGAAGGGTTTTTATTTGGTTACAGTGTCTATTACTCTTTTTTTTATAGTGGTGACAGTGTTTATGAACTTGTTTTTATAGTGGTGACAGTGTCTATGACCATGTTTTTATTTTGATTACAGCGTCTATGATCCCCTTACCCATTAATTTATTAGAGCATAACTGTCACCACATGTATTTTGGCTTCTCATTAGCCCCTATAGGGTTTATGCCTCCCTTGTCGTAGGGTTTTCCTTTGATTACAGTGTCTTTGACCCTTTTTTAATAGTGGTGACAATGTCTATAACCCTGTTTTTATTTTGGTTACAACATCTATAGGGTTTCCTTTGATTACAGTGTCTATGACATTTTTTTCATAGTGGTGACAGTGCCTACGACCCGGTTTTCTTAATGGTGACAGTGTCTATGACCTTGAAACCACATGTATTTTGAGTGAAAGTGTCTATGACCTTTGATTACAGTGTCTATGACCTTATTTTATAGTGATGATAGTGTTTATGACTCTCTTACCCATTCATATATTGAATGAGAACTGTCCACCTAATGTCTTTTGGCTTCTCATTAGCCCTTTTAGGGTTTGTGGTTACCTTGTCCTAGGGTTTTCCATTTGGTGACAACAATCATCTCTTAACAACGTACTGTACTTAACATTTTAGGGTTTAGGGTCTTGGCCCTAAACCCTAAAGACTTAACCCTAAACCCTAAATCATATTGTACATCACATGTTCTTTTGGCTTCTCATTAGCCCCTTTAGGGTTTATGCTTCCCTTTTCCTAGGGTTTTCCTTTGATTACAGTGTCTATGAACCTTTTTTCATAATAGCGACAGTGTCTATAAAGCTATTTTTATTTTTGTTACATCGTCTATAGGGTTTTCCTTTTGATTACAGTGTATATGGCTTTGTTTTTATAGTGGTGACAGTGGCTATAACACTGTTTTTATTTTGATTACAATGTCTGTGACCCTCTTACCCATTTATGTATTAGAGGAGAACTGTCATCACATTTATTTTGGCTTCTCATTAGTCCCTATAGGGTTTGTTCTTCCTTTATGATATGATTTCCCTTTGATTGCAGTGTCTATGACCATGTTTTTATAGTGGTGATAGTATCTATGACTTTATTTTTTTATAGTGGTTACAATAGTAGTTACATTTTTTTTTTATTGTGGTGACAATACTTTAAAAAAATCTAAAAAACTAGAAATTAGAGAAGAACTGTCACCAAATGTATTTTGGCTTCTCATTAGCCTCTAAAGGGTTTGTGCTTCCCTTTTCCTAGGATTTTCCTTTGATTACAGTTTATATGAACCTTTTTTCATAGTGGTGACAGTGTCTATAAAGCTATTTTTATTTTGGTCAACGTCTATAGGGTTTTCCTTTTGATTATAGTGTCTATGACTTTATTTTTATAGTGATGACAGTGGCTATGACACTGTTTTTATTTTGATTACAGTGTCTATGACCCTCTTACCCATTCATGTATTAGAGGAGAACTGTCATCACATTTATTTTGGCTTCTCTTTAGCCCCAATAGGGTTTGTTCTTCCTTTATGATAAGATTTCCCTTTGATTACAGTGTCTATGACCATGTTTTTATAGTGGTGACAATATCTATGACTTTAATTTTTTTTATAGTGGTTACAATAGTAGTTACATTTTTATTTTTTTTATTGTGGTGACACTACTTTAAAAAAATCAAAAAAGCTAGAAATTAGAAATTAGAGAAGAACTAACACCACATGTATTTTGGCTTCTCATTAGCCCCTATATGGTTTATGCTTCCCTTTTCCTAGGGTTTTCCTTTGATTATAGTGTCTTTGAACCTTTTTTCATAGTGGAGACAATGTCTATAAAGCTGTTTTTATTTTGGTTACAACGTCTATAGGGTTTTCCTTTTGATTACAGTGTCTATGACCCTGTTTTTATAGTGGTTACAGTGTCTATGATCCTATTTTTATTTTGCTTACAACATCTATGACCCTCTTAACCATTCATATGTTATAGGGAAACTGTCACCACATGTATTTTGGTTTCTCATTAGCCCCTATAAGGTTTATACTTCCCTCGTCCTAGGGTTTTCCTTTGGTTACAGTGTCTATGATCCTATTTTTATTTTGCTTACAGCGTTTATGACCCTCTTACTCATTCATATATTAGAGAAGAACCATCACCATATTTATTTTGGCTTCTCATTAGCCCCTATAGGGGTTGTGCTTCACTTATCATATGATTTTCCTTTTATTACATTGTCTATGACCACGTTTTTATAGTGGTGACAGTATCTATGACTTTATTTTTATTATGGTGACAATAATAGTTACATTTTTAATTTTTTAACAGAGATTACGCGAGTTAGAACAACTTCTATAACTGCGGGATAATTTCTGAAATTTTAGAAATTAACACAGGGGCATATTTTATAAAAAACAGAAAGTCTAGGAGGTTTGGCGTAATTACTCTTCTTCTTCCCCCATCTCGAGCATCTTCAACAGTGATTTTCGCTGATCTTCTGACGGCTCGTTCTCCTTACACAAAGCTTCGTTTGACGCGTAGGACCTATCAAACTGACGAGTGCAATCTCTACTTCAGTCTCGTTGTGTTGATTTTGTCCAAGGATGATCTGACACACCGAGACGAGTGCTTGAACAGTGGCTGCTAAGCGGATGTTTCACGAAGCTCCAAGGTGTCCAACAATGGCGGTTGGCGATTTTGTATAAATTTGAGAGGGGTTTTTGCACGAAAACCATCCTTGATAGATGTAGAACGTGATTGAGCGGGTAGAAGGCTTGGATTTAGGGTCGAACGGAGAGAAGGTCAAGCGACGGCGGTGATTTTCCTTCGTCCACAAGACGTTCCCCACCTGCAATGGCCGCCAATACGACTAGATCTTCAGCGTATGGCTCGGCGGCGTCGAGCTCCTCCGCTCCATGGAATTCGCTCCCTTCGATCGATCTTCGTCGAGCACCTGCAATGGCCGCCAGCACGGCGCCGGTTGTTGGAGACTTGTACAGATCGTCTTCGATCGATCGATCTCCATGGAATTCGCTCCCTCCGATGGCTTCTCTTCGAATCCTCCTCCCCGATCCACGTCGAGCGCCTTCTATCCTTTCTGTGAGACGATGAGTCGATGATTGGGAGCATCCATGGCCAGATCTGTTTCTCGCTTCACTTGTTTTAATTTGGGAGAGAATGAGAAAAAATAAAGGCATGGGCAAAATTGAAAAAAGTGGACACACGCCTAATATTTCAACCCTTTTGTCCTGAACTGCAAAGGGAAAAAACACGTGATTAAGATTAGATTAGCCACGCTCGCACAAAGACGGTCCCCGTCCAGGTAAGTAGCCAGTGCTCGCGCGCTCTCCCGTCCTCGGATCTTCATCCGCCCCAAATCTACATTTCAAACCTTGATTTCCCTATTCCAATCCTACTTCTACCGTCAAGTCTTCGCTCCGACTGCACCTAATTGACTGCCTTCATGGGTCGACCGCCGAGCAATGGAGGCCCTGCCTTCCGATTCACTCCAACCGAGGTTTTCGCTCTCTTCAAAGTTCAAACTCCCTCAATGTCTGCTCTTTCTCCTGATTTCGGTTTCTTGGTCCCTGCTTTTGTGTGGATTTGTGGTAGTTCTGTCGTCGTTGTTAAAGTTTCGAATTTCGGCGTCTCTCGTGTTGTTATTTTTTAGGTTTAGGTTTCTGGCAATTGGAATTCGCCTCTTTGAATTGGTTTTATTGCTGGTTTATCGAATTTCGTTATCAAATTTCGCTGCTTTCTATTTTGTTCTGGCTTCTTATCCGGCTATTAGCATATGCGGATTGCCTATTCGGGTGTATTGGTGACTAATTTCTTGTTAATTACAGTTGCTTTGTTGTTGTATAAAAAATTGAAGCATGTCATTTTGCTTAGGTCGCTGAAATGGAAGCCATTTTGCAAGAGCACAAGGTTCAGGTTCCGTCTAAAGAGCTAATTAGTGCTATTTCAGAGAAATTCAGGTTTGCTTTCTGTTTCCTGTATGTACAAGATCTCCCTTTTGGCTGAGATTTATCGTAGTGCTTGTGTTACATGTAGTCAATCAGCAGAACGAGCTGGTAAGGTAACCGTGCAAACAAAGCAGGTGTGTGATCCTTCTTCCTTTGTTTGTGCCAAAAAACATTTTAGATAAGGTGTTGTTTGATTGGAATCGGCATTGGTATCGTTATATGAGGTATTGGAATGAAATTTCCATAGGCAAGGGAATGACTTATACAAGGGTAGGGTAGGATGGCTGGTTTCACTGACACCGTCACTCACACCGTCATTTTGATACTGATACCAGCTCGATGCCTGATTTATACCTGACGCCCAATGTTTGCAATGTTTGTTTCGGGGGGCTGGAGGGAAGAAAAGCTGGTTTAAACTTCACCTAATTGGACGAGTGTGTTTTATTTCGATTTACTGTAAAAGCATTGATCATGCTAGTGCTGGAAAATTCCATGTAGGTTTGGAACTGGTTCCAGAATAGAAGGTTTGCTTTAAGGTCTAAGATGCCGAGACCTCCTGCAAAGTCCACTGCGACAGCAATACCTCGCGATGATATGGCTCCAGCTAGAAATGCACCTTTAGGACCTCAACCTCAGTCTGCACAATTTGGTAAGTTTGACTTACGTAACCATCAAAATTCTCCATGCACTCCAAAAATGTTGAGAGTAGGTGCCATAGGTTTGGCATTTATTATTTCATAGATGGACTTATTGTTCATCTCCATGCCGTTTCTCCATCTTAACCAAAGATGGCCTGACAGATGAAAGAAGTTAAGAAGTTATCTGCACCTAGAAGCATCAGTACGCCTTATAACAATATGCAAGCGAATCCTTGCTATGTTGTTCGTGCTCGAAATATCTTCTTTTATCAATTTTCGAAATTGTACATGGTATTATTAATGCATTCCTAAATTTAAATAGTTTCGTATTTGCTGCTGGAGTTGAAGGTAGGTATCCTCTGCAGTTGGTGTGACGTAGGATAATGTAAATGTAGCTTGAATTCTAGACTTTTCTAGTATTTTAATTTTAATTTTTCATCTTTATGCAGGAAGAAGTGGTTCAGAAAATCCTCAGATGGAATTTGAAGCCAAATCTGCCAGGGATGGTGCATGGTAAGTAAGGCCTGCCATTCAAGTTGATGCCCCATGGTTGATGCTTGTACTCCATAACAATTATCAGCAAAAAAAAAAGTACGTTCTTTTGAATAGCTTGTTTCATGTATCTTCAGGTATGATGTTCAAGCATTTTTGTCTCATAGATATCTTGACACAGGAGATCTAGTAAGTGTCTGAATCCTGCTACTTTACTTTCATGTTTATGGATTTTGATGCTTTACTTTCCCTTAAAAGGCTCCTTCTGCTTGAGAACTTTACCTTGTAAAATGTAAACTATCTTTTTTCGATGTGAAAGGAGTGTATGCATATCTTGTTAGCTTTACCTTTCCTTCTCCCTTTATTTTTCGACATTTCACAAGCCACTCTCTATTTGATTCAGGAAGTTCGAGTCCGTTGTGCAGGATTTGGAGCTGACGAAGATGAATGGGTAAATGTTAATAAACATGTTAGACAGCGATCTCTTCCTTGTGAATCCTCAGAATGCTTTGTAGTTCTTCCTGGAGATCTCATACTATGTTTTCAGGTAATAAAGATTCCATTCAAGTGCCCATATTTTGTAGTCCTCCAACCATAGATGAATAGAGATAATAACCTCCCTAAACATGCTTCTCCCACCCTAATATTCAATTCAGGAAGGTAAAGAGCAAGCCCTTTACTTTGATGCTCATGTCCTTGATGCTCAAAGACGAAGACATGATGCAAGAGGTTGTCGTTGCAGGTTCCTTGTCCGCTATGATCATGATCAAACTGAGGTATTCTTGCAAAACATTGTTTTGTATGTTCTCCTGTCTATGACGCATTTGTAAATCTAGGTATCCTTTCCTGCTGCTTATTTGTCTCTTCCTATCATAAGTTAAATTTACATATATGTGATGTCAGAGTTCAGTCGACCCCTTCCTTGTCCTTCTATATTGGTAACATACAGCCTCTAGTGTCTGCAGTTCAGATATTTGATTATGGATCAAAATTCATAGTAATTCGAATTCAAAGGGTTTGATTCTATTGATTGATCTTCAAGTTTCCTGCTTCAGCACACAGGACGTGTAGGTTGGTTATTACTTATTAGTAGTCCTTCATTTTCGCCTCCGGGGGAGTAGAGACTTAATAATATGATGTTTGTTGGTGATCTGATATGTTAAGCTTTTCCATTCTAGAGGAATTTAGATTTACCTTTCTATTGCACTGGTATGTTGGAGATTTTTTTAATTGGATTTTCTATCCTATGCCCTTGGGGCATAGGATACACCCGATTTAGCCACTTTTAAA
This sequence comes from Persicaria maculosa, assembly GCA_963922045.1. NCBI lineage: Eukaryota > Viridiplantae > Streptophyta > Magnoliopsida > Caryophyllales > Polygonaceae > Persicaria > Persicaria maculosa. The sequence goes on along the minus strand of OY998262.1, from coordinate 37,213,873 downwards.
TTAGATTTAGCCACTTTCATATGCCCTGGGCACACAATAAGCAAACCGTTTTTAAATTATTATTGAAAGAATAATTGAATTTAAACTGCCGAGTCATTGCAGAGTTTTGCCTTGTGGTTGAGAATGTTATTGCGGTTCATACAACATGAATCTTTTTTTTGTCTATTGATTAAATTCCAGTTTTGTTCACAATAATTTTTTTCTCCTTCCGTCAGGAAATTGTGCCTCTTAGAAAGGTCTGCCGCAGACCAGAAACCGATTACAGGTTGCTCGTGTTGCAGCGACTTCAGCCTACGAACGAGTCTTTGCCTGTAGTCACACAGAAGGCGGTTTCAGATTCTTCAGGGCCAACTCTGAAAGCAGCTAATTTCAGCGAACCTACGCAAACAAATCTGAAAACTATGACGAATTTCAGCGTCAACATCGTCCCCACATCTGCCTCAACAAATCCAATTGTTTCTCCAGTAACTGTCCCTTCTGAACCGAAGAAAGCTGAAAGCACCCCATATGTGCAGCAGGCTTCATCTGCAGCCAGTGCGGCAATAGGTACCATTGCACCTGCTCCAAGTGAAACGGCAAACCAATGAGGTTTTCACTTATGGATTCCATAACAGACCCCTTTGCTCTTGTTACTCGAGCTTTGCGAGTTTGCGCTTGCTGGCGCAATTGCTTTGTGGTTTGTGAACTAGGATGGAAACATAGTGCAGAGGAGGGGGGAAGGTAGCTTAGTAACTTTCTGGTGATTTTGGTTGCAATGTTGAATAGGAAAAATTACCTATCCATCCCTTTTCAGTTGCAGTGTTTGTAGCTTCTAGACAATTGTGTCGGGTTTTATTATTATTTAAGAGTCGGGATCCACTCTTCTAATACAAAACTAACATTTTGTCATGATCTGGTTGGATAGGTAACTATGTATATGAGTTTTACTGTCACTTCTACTTTGGTATTTAATTTACCCTCAACTCAATGTGGTACGGGCCTTTTATTCCCTGACATGTGTTGTGCCTTGTAATTAGTTGATGCTGCTGGTTTTTGTCTGGTATCTTGTATGGTGGTCGTGTGGGTGTTAGTTAGTGTGTGTGGTGCTTGATGATGCGTGTTGGTTGTGAGGTCTTTTGGGAGCCGTTCATTGGGTTATGTTTAGTTGTATTTGCTGCTTATTTTTTGTTATAAATAGTTTTGCTTCTATATATAAAACCGATTTTGTACCCTATCTAAGGAACCATGCCTGGCAGCCAAGATCATTTGATTATTTCATGTCAATCAATCGTCAAAGGCGTGGAGGAGAAGCTCAATGTCGTTAAAACTTAAAAGCGTGGAGAAGCAGCTTGTTAGGCTTTCAATTCGTCAACAGATGATTAATTTATACTCCATCCGATCCAAAATACATGTCGTTTGACTTTTTAGCACGTATTTTAATAAGCTAAAAACTATATAAAATATCAACTTTTTAAAAATAATATTTTGGATAGCTTCTAGACAATCAGGGCCGGACCTGAGGCGAGGCCCAACAGGCCCTCGCCTCGGACCCAATCAGTCCAGGAGGCCCAGGTATATATATTATACAGAGTATATATTTTTTTAAAAAAAAAACTCTTCAGCACTTAAAAAAAGGAAAGTGGAACTGTAGAAGGAAAGGAAACGCATCGTTCCAACTCCTAAAAAAGAACGCTCATGCACTGTACATCAAACAACAAGGAGGGTGATAGGTTGGCGACTCGCCCGAGCGATTCGCAGCAAAGCAGCCACCCGCGACCACCGGCGCCAGATTATGGGAACCACGACCAGCCTTGCTGTCGCTCTCTCCTCTAAGGCTCCCCCTTGGCAGTCGGTCTCTCCCTGACTCCCTCCAACCGCAGCGAATTTCTCAAGCCCGGCTCGCTTTCGGTTTCTCCCTCCAGCCTCTTCCGGCAATCCGGCCTCTCCTCGACTCTCCTCCCAAGCTCCCCTCTAACTCTAAGTTCTAATTGCGAAATCAGGGTTTTGAAATTAGGATTGTTCAATTTCATCTTAGGTTTTCAAAATTATTTGGATTCAATTGGTTAGTTTTCGACTTTTTCAATTAGGGTTTTGAAATTAGAATTGTTGGAGGTTTTGGAATTAGGATTGTTGGATTGAAACTTCTGAATTTAGAATTGAATTTGTTTGATTTATGATTCGAATTTTCTTTGGATTTATGATTGAATTTGTAGGGTTTTGGAATTGAATTTGTACGATTTTGGAATTGGATTTTTGTTTAAATAGCTACTTGCTTTTTTGAGGGCTTGGTGTTTGTTTTTTCAGATCGTGAGGGCACATCTTTCATAACTTGCCTCAGGGATGTTACAACTCAGGTACGGCCCTGTAGACAATTGTGTCATGATATGTAGAAATTAGAGTAAAATGTAATGTACTTGGGATTAAAAGGGAGTATTAAAATTTCACGAGTTCCTCTTATGGTATAACGTTTTTCGTGGGGTGTACAAAAGATTGACGATTTTCGCCTGGTAGCCTTGACCTTTACTCCTAATTCACCTAATGCCTCTGTGTAGTTAATTTTGACGGAGTTGTGATCTCTCTGTTAGTATCGATTTAAAAAAAAATCACCTTGTGCCCCTGTGTGGTTAATTTTGATATAGTTGTGAACTTGAAGTATTACAGGGGGACAGTAACGGATCTCGGTATTTGGTATTGAATCAAGAACATATAGTAAACGTCCTTATTATGGATGCTTTATTCTCTCGTGGTAATTGTAGCCTCTCGGGAGAATCTATGACTCCATCTTTGATGTACTGCTAAGTACTAGTACATTCGAGAATTCTTAATTGGCTAGTTGTAACTAGGCAGGAAAGGTGATTTCATTATATTTTTTCCCAAACAAGGCCTATCACCTGTTCTTATTGATTTTTTTTTTAAAAAAAAAGAAGAAAAAAGAACATTGGATGGTTAGAGAGCAACGAAGACTTCGAACGTCTTCAATGTCGAACTGAGAGGGAATTCAACCGACCGCTTTTCCTATTTCCCTTTTTCCCTTTCACTTGAAAGGGAAATTCAGAACCACACGTATCTCTTTCAGTTCTTTCTCATCTTTTTTAACCACAAAATTACAGACCAAAAAAAATCAGAACCATGTTTATAAGAAGGTGCGTCTGCTTAATCATGATTTGCGGTGTATTTAACAAATTTTTTAAAAAATTATCCGAACAAATCTGTATAAACTCTTAATTTAGAAGAGTTTAAGCTAATGTGTCAACATTAGAGAGATTTTAGGGGTTTTGACCAATTATAATTTTCTTTTTTCTCTTTAATCTTTTTTTTAATTCTTCTTTTTATTTTAATTCTCTTTTTTTTCCTTTAATCTTACTAACTATCTATATAAACTCTTAATTTAGAAGAGTTTATGCTGAGGTGTCAACATTTGAGAGATTTTAGGGGTTTTGACCAATTATAATTTTCTTTTTCTCTTTAATTCTTTTTTTAATTCTTCTTTTTCTTTTAATTCATTTTTTTCTTTAATCTTACTAACTATCTATATTCTATATAAACTCTTAATTTAGAAGAGTTTATGCTGATGTGTCAACATTAGAGAGATTTTAGGGGTTTTGACCAATTATAATTTTCTTTTTTCTCTTCAATCCTTTTTTTGATTCTTCATTTTTTTTAATTCTTTTTTTTTTCTTTAATCTTACTAACTATTGGGCTTTATTCAAAACATTGAATTCAATCTAATATAACTACTCGACTTAACTCAAATTCATTTACTAACTATCTATATCTATATACTATAGAGTATTAATTTATGTCACATATCCTCTCCATGTTCAAAGTTTTAACCAATGAGATTAATTCAAAACTTTCTTTCACTATTTATTATTTATTTTTCTCTTTATCTCTTTAACCCAAGTGTATTTTTTTTCTATTATTTTTAACACATTTACTAATCAATTGGTTTAATTAAAAATATTGAATTAAATCTAATGTCTATGGTTTATCTATATTTAAATATTATTTATAAAAAAACCGCGCCATGGCACGGGGATCGTCCTAGTTTTTTTTTAAAAAAAAACTTAAAATTGGAGGGAATCGTTTCCGCCAAATCCAGTCAGCGATCCGCGTCTTAGTTTAAAAAGCGCATCGCTACCGTTCACTACACCTCCACATCAACGGTCCAGATTACATCTTCTTTCTCCCGCTCGTACTTTCAAATTCGCTCTCCTATAAGAACTCCCTCTCCCAAATCAGTCCAAATCACTCATCCAAACCCCGAATCTCCCAATCTCCAATTTCTCTCCTCACCTCCCTCAATGGCGCGTACTAAGCAAACCGCTAGGAAGTCCACCGGAGGAAAAGCCCCGAGGAAACAGCTGGCCACCAAGGCCGCAAGGAAATCCGCCCCGGCCACCGGCGGCGTGAAGAAGCCCCACAGGTTCCGCCCGGGGACGGTGGCGCTCAGGGAGATCAGGAAGTACCAGAAGAGCACGGAGCTCCTCATCAGGAAGCTCCCCTTCCAGAGGCTCGTCCGCGAGATCGCTCAGGACTTCAAGACAGACCTCCGCTTCCAGAGCTCCGCCGTGTCGGCCCTCCAGGAGGCCGCCGAGGCCTACCTTGTCGGGCTCTTCGAGGACACCAACCTCTGCGCCATTCACGCCAAGCGCGTTACCATCATGCCGAAAGACATCCAGCTTGCTCGCAGGATTAGGGGCGAAAGAGCCTAATTTGTCCCTGTTCCATTCCTCTTTGCTGATTCCAATTAGGGTTAGGGTTTCGTCTATTTCAGATGTAATTTCATCCATTTCGATGAACGTTAGATTTAGAAAATGGGCCTAAAACACGAATTAAAGGCCCAGTTTAATTCAAATCAGAAAGCCCAATTAGTGGCACGCTTTTCGATGTGTGCAGTGCAGCTGATATTTTTACGCCGGCCAACCAATGGGTAGTTTGCCATACCTCCTGACTACAAAATTGAAGTGAAGTGGTCCCAAAAGCTCGTATTTCCAGAGGCTCCTATCTGTATTCAGTCAGTATTAGCAAATGTGTAAGACGTTGTACTTGCTATGAATGCAGCGAATTCAAATACGGAGTACCCCGTAGTCGATAAATTGAGAAATACTACTCCGTACATTTCTATGCATCTAAATCTCCGTAACATCTTTACAATTTGTCAATTTCTAATAAAACCTAATGACACAGGACAATAACATATCCAACATTGCAAGATTTTTATTTATTTTTTATTGAAAACCAAGATAAAATTTTCAAGGTAAGCAATTTGAACCCAATAAAGAATTGAAAAACTAGAAAAGCCAATACACATAGGGAAGTTATGTGTTGTACAAATAAATTTTTACAAATTTCGTAGTTACACACACATGGTAACATTATGCTTTGTGTGTGGGGTGCAAGAAGCTAATTTCAACCGGTTTGCACCATTAGGCTGTGTTTTCTTCTCCCTCTCCCAACACTACCCCAGTACCCCCACCCTCATTTAGGGCCTGTTTTATTCCTCATTCCCTAACACCACCTCCACACTCATTAATGGAGTGGATCTCCCTCCCACCTCCTACCTCCCCTTCCCAAGATAGCTAATTTTGCCCTATCTCCACCCCATTTCACCCACCTCCACCCCTTCCACCCCTTAAAAAAGCATTTAGAAAACACGTCCTTAGAGCAAGTCCAACATCTCTTGTAAAAGTTTTCTAAAATAGAGATCAAAACACCAAAATCTCTAAAAAATTTATGCTCCAACTCCAACAATTTCTCTATTATACAGATTTTTATATTTATTATATATTATAATAAATGCAGAATTTCATAATATAATAAATGAGTTTTTTTAAACTTTAGGTAACTAGTATAGTTTTCATACCTTGTACGAGATTTATCCCATAAAATAAATAAATTCGATTTATTTATTATTATAATTTATTATGTTGAAAATATCAATGTATTCATTTTATTATTTTTAATTTACTATTACTAATCACGTATGGTTTTTAAGGATGATAAAAACTTTATAAAATATCAAACTTTTATTTATTTATTTTTATAATTTCATACTATATAATATTTATAATATATATTAAATTATATAAGGAAATTATGAATCCAACAAAGATTTATATTTTGAATCCCATTTTAGTTTCATATATTATATAATATTTATAAGTCCAACTAACCTTTATATTTTGAATCCCATTTAAATCTTATTTATGACTTAAATGGTTGGCATGGGGCTTGGTGAAAACATTTAATTTTAGAGAGTTTTCTCTTCCTCTATATATAGAGAAATTTTTACCCTCTCTCCTCATTTCTCTATTTTACAAAACCATATAGAGGAGCTGTTGGACCATTAAATCCTTCTTTTTCTCAAAATTTCTCAATTTTCTCTATTTTGGAGCTTCTCTTGGGGTTGCTCTTAGGAGGTCCACCTCCTCTCCATCCCCTACCTCCCCTCACCAAGATAGCAAATTCTCCCCTATCTCCACCCCATTTCAGCCACCTCCACCCCCCTCCACCCCTTAAAAAAGCTTTCAGAAAACAGTCCCTTAAACCTTATGGTAACACTTACGGAGAATTATTTCGTAGTTTAAATGACAAAATTGGTTTCAAATATTATTAGAGTTTATTTAGTATAAAAAGACCAAACTAACCATAATAACTAGGGTGGCTCATCCGGGTCGACCCGATCCGACCCGAACATTCCGGGTGGGGGTCAACCCGAAGGCCCGGGATTTTTAAAAATGCGACCCGCCACCCGACCCGAACCCGAGATTTGTAATTCCGGGTTTTCCGGGTCGGGTCAAGGGTTCACCCGAAAACCCGAGTTTTAAAATTCCGATATATTTTACGGGTTTCAAAGACGTAACACATATAGATTTATAATATTTTATTATTTTCCTTAAATATATTACACAGTATATTAGTATATATAATATCCTGTGCATATATGTGTTAATTTATACATACACTGCACATACTACCTATGCACAGTTGCACACTGTATACCAATTTACATACATACAAAGTAAACATGCATGGTATATACACTGTATTAGTATACAATACACCATATGTATATTTATAAAGTACACACACACAAAGTAAACACACACATATATGCACACCTCTACACACAACAATTAAAAAAAAAAAAAAAGAAGAAGAAGAAGAAATCCGGGTCAACGGGTCAGACCCGAAGACCCGCCGGGTCTGACCCCGACCCGCCCGTTGACCCGGGATTTTCTAAAATTCGACCCGAGACCCGACCCCTAGGGGTCTCGGGTCAACCCCGACCCCTAGGGGTCTCGGGTCAACCCCGACCTCGTGTTTTCCGGGTCGAGTCGGATCGGGTTTCCGGGTCGGGTCCATTTTGAGCCACCCTAATAATAACAACCAAATAAACTCTAATTTTGATAAATATTTTTTTTCGTCCCACACAAAATTTATACTGTACTCCATATTATTTTATAATCTTTGAACTTCTATTTCACGAAGTTTATAAATTTCAGTTCGTTTATAAACTTTGCCCATATGAAGCCTAGTATTGGAAAATTGAGATTTTAATTTTAAAAAATCTATATAAAAAAAAAGATATTATTTTTTGGTCGACAAAAAAAATATATATATATTATTGTATATGATTTGTTCTTAATGTTTATTTTATATTTTCAAGGAAATTAAAATTGGCTAAAAATAGTACGAACTATTATCTATAATATGAACTTTGAAAATTACTAAAAGGTATACAAACTATTTCACATTAAACCAATTTTGACATGGGATAATTTTCTGGCTAATTTTTTTTATGTGACAACTAAGGGTTCAAAAATTTAATGGCATGGTTCCACGTCATTAAATGCACAAATTTTTAATTTTTGTATTAAAAAAAAGTACAATTTAGTACTCCTTACGTTAATTAAAACTTGACATTTTACTATTCACGCACGTTTTTTAGGTGTTAAAAACTACATAAAATATTAATCTTTAAAATAATTTTTTAAAATAATATCATACTTAGCGCGTGTATGACAATTGGGCTTTTTTTAGGGGTTGAGTATTTTTTAGGAGGTGAAGTTTATTTTTTGTAAAAAAATTGATTGGTGTTTGATGGTTATAAGTGGTTATTACGGATAAAAGGTAAAAAATGCCCTTCTTCCTCCCTTCCTTTTTTCCTCCTTCCTCCTTCAGATTTTTGTTGTTATTGAACTGCAATTTAATTCTACTGCTTCCTCCCTTTAGAATTTTTTGTTCTCTTGAACAACAATTCAATACTTCTTCCTCCTTCCTCCCTTCGTATTTTTGTTGCTCTCGAACAACAACTTAATGGCTGCAGAAATCGAACCAGCAACAACTCTCATTGGGCAGTGGAGATAGCCAAATGTCATAAATTTCGGTGGTTGGGGTGGTTGTTGTTGCAAATCGAGAGAGAAAGGGGGTAAAACAGATTGTCAGCATCCCCATATTCGCAATCCCTAACCTCCATCTCCATAGTCGCAATCCCTAACCCCTAACATCTCCAGATTCGCTTCAAGATGAAACCCCAATCGAATCCCCCAAGATGGAACCCCAATCGAATTCCTAACCCTAACATTTTCATTTGAAAATTCGTTGAAACGGTAGACAAATCTGGAAGGCAAGAGCCAAAAGCGAGATCTGTCTTGCTCAATCTCAACCCAAAACGTTAAACATGAAGGAAAGAAGAAGGATGAGGATGATGGAGGGCGAGGGAAGAACGAAGGAGGGAGGCGTACTTGAGCTTCGGGCGATTTTAGATTTGAGGGCAAAAGTGAACAACTTTTTGGCACCTCATGAAATAAACTCCAAAAGCTACCCTTAGAGGGCTTCCATTTTCACCAAAAATAAACTCCCCACACCTCCAACTGCAACTCCCACAACTCCTTCAAAAGCTGTTGCCAAACACCAGGGTGAATAGCTTTTTTTTTTCCACCTCCAAAACCTCTTGGAAGCTCTTGAAAGCTGGTTGCCAAACACATGCTTATTACTATTAAGTATGAATATATAAAAAGAAATGTAAAAAAATGTTAATATTTTATATAATTTTTATGATTCTAAAAAAACGTGCATGAATAATAAACGACATGTTTTAATTAACAGACGGAGTATATGTTAGATTTTTGTAGTTAACAACAACAACAATATACTGGGATGTTGTTGTTGTTACTTATCCAATTTGTACTCAATATTAGTCTTTTTATTTTTATAAAAATTACATTTGAATATTTAATGATGTGATGCACGCCATTTTATCAAATTTTAATACTCAATTTAAGGTGTCTTATTTTACTCGAATGGTGCATATTAGTAGAATTGTAATGTGCTCCTATATAAGCTAATTTATCAAACCTCATGTTACCACATTGACTTTTGCAAAACCTCATAGATATCACGCGTAATTTTTCAAAAAAAAAGTTATAGGTAGAATTTGAAAAGGTTCACATGTAGGGAATTTGCCCATAAATCTACATGACTTTTAATGCGACTATTTTTACCTGACTTTAAATGAGACTATTCTTTCTCCACCATTTCACAACGATGAGAAAACTATAAAAAATCATAAAACATAAAAAATGGATATATATGAGAGAAAACAATGAAATAAAAATATTATAGATTTAAAAATATATATATTATCATAAATCAATATAAGATAGGAAAAAAGTTAGCAAATAAAACTAGAAGTCTCGATTTTACTAAAGGTAGACTAGATTTTTTTTTCTCGTGTTATCTATTCACTGGTTGCATTAGATAAGATTTAACTAAAAAAAGATGCATTAGATAAGATTATTAAACATCATTTTACAATAGTAAAGGTTAAAGTAAATGAATTTAGATATTGATTTCAACTTTCAGTTATAATGTTATTATCTTTTGGGTTTTAAATTTTAAATATACTAATGAAATTATATCAATCTTGACTCATTAAAATTTTAATTCTACATGAGAAATTATGATAGAATAAAATTTTGTTGATATAATTTATATATATAAAGAATATCCATAAATCTAACCCCCCGTTTGTTTTTTGGTAGGGAAAAGTAATGATTACCCTTATGAATATAGTCCATATTTAAGTTAAGATTCAATGATCACTATTCTAATCATTCCCCTTCTTCTCCCATTTTTCATACAAATGTGTTACCCTTCTATTCCCTAACTAGTTCAGTTCCCGTGCCCAAGGCACGGTCTTTTTTTAAAATCTAATTATGTACAATATCAAACATTAATTTTCATATAACCTTTTCATTTTAGAGATGCAATGACATACTGTTGAAATTATTTGACTTTTTTTTTATCTTAGATCGATGATAGAGATCTCCATATGAAGTTTCCTTCAATTCCATTCTATTAAAGAAAGAATATGACAAATCAAATATAGGTCTTTTAAAAATGGACTATCTCATTATATTATATACATTCTATGATGACAATGAGATAGTATCAATAAAATTGTGAACTAAATTTATAATTCATTAGCATGTCTTATACAATTAGTTGATTATTGCTTGATTTATTTTTAACAAAGAAAGAAATAAAATAAAAAATATTCACATTTTAATAAAAATAATTTAAATATGAATAATATATACGTAGTAGTAATAAAATATAATTTATTAATAAACTCCATAAATACGTGGGTAAAACAAATTATTTATATAATTGGAAAATTTGTCTACATCTTGATTTTAATTCTTATCCTAAATGGTCAAATCTTAACTAAAAAATATAATAAAGTATTTTTTAAATTGTAAAATAATCCAACAAATATATTGTTATTTAAATTTCAAAACAATCCAATAAAATAAATACCTATTAAATCGATGCTAGTTGAAGATAAGGATTTCAATTTGTATTGGATTATGGTAAAATATTTGTTGTAACAACCAGATAGGGTTACAGAAGATACCACTTAAATATTACGAAGTAATTGTTTATTTATTTAAAGAATACAAATTCCGAAAATACCACAATTTAACATGAAGGATTGGTGAAATAATATGGCACCGCATAGAACTAAAATTAACAGGGAATATAACACGAGACTAAGAAAAAACACGAACTCGATTTCTTATCCACTCTTTGAACTTTTGCTTTTCCAACTGTGAATAACACGAACTCGAATTTTTTAGTTTCCTTTTGCTTTTAGATCATCCAATAAAGTTAAACCGTTCTTCATCTTCGACCTGAGCAAAAAAAACATTGTTAGACTTGATTATAAAGCAATAAAAAAATGTAAAAGTTTAAAATTCAAATCGTTAGTAACATTTTATCAATGGATTCGAATACCTACAAAAATTGAAAATTACAAAAATATGGTTAGAATTTGATAAAAATGCAATAGAATGATTAGAGTAGAGGTTTTTAATAAATGGAAAGGTGACTCAACGATTATCATCAAACGTATAATGATTGTCAAGGGTATGGAATGGATTAAATAGGAATGAAAAATGTTTTAAACTAAATAAGATAATTAAAATAATTGGTAAAGATGATTATTAAGGATAGGATTAGGATCCCTTGAATATCTAAACTAACTAACCATCATATCTAGATATCCAAATCAATTAGTATTATTAATTATAGTATTAATAAAGATTAATAGATAAATAGATATTGAATTAATTTTTAATTGGATTATACTAAATAATTTAATTATATCTTAACTAAAAATCCCTACATTAAAGGAGAATCCGCCACATGTCGTAGGCGACTTCTCCTTTAGTATAATAATAATAATAATAATAATAATAATAATAATAATAATAATAATAATAATAATAATAATAATAATAATATTGATTTGTACCTATAAATTATTTTTACCAGGTGGAGATTTCTTCAATACTAACTACATGGGTATATTACCTATTGATCCCTAATCTTTAATATATTTTCTAAACCGTTTATTGTTTCTTTTTCTTAATGTTTTCATAAAAAATAATTGTTCTATTTTATTTTTCTGTATTCAGTCTAAAGCTTTTAGTTATTAGGATATATGCAGATCATCGTTTGGTTGTTATTTAGATTTAGATATATCTGCATGCAGTTATAACTTTATCACATGAATTTGGTTTTAGTTATTATTTTTTTAGCAAATATATCGACATATCCAAACATCCAAACAATATATATGCCATATTTTTTTTCTTTTTTTTTTAGCAAATATATATGGCATATCCTAACAATAAAATTTTTAATTGGATTATCAGAAATTAATTAAATTTGTAATTAATTTTCTAACTTAAAAATCATACTTTAAATTAATTTTATAACTGAAAAATTCTATTTTAAAGATAAGCCGCAACATGTCGATGAAGCTTATCATTAAACAAATCAACCGATTGAATTGTGCATATATCATTTCTTCTTATGTTTTTAAGTCAATTTTATGTTGATGAACAACATGGAGATAATACATAATAACAGTTCTACATATTTATTGGGTGATACAACAAATGAGGTCAAATACCTCTAAATTTTAAAGGATGAAAGTATCACGTAGCAATGAGATGCACAAATATGCACTGTTATCAACAAAATTTGATTTTTATAATACCAACTAAATCATGACAATGGGATGAGTACAAATCTATTTCTCCAATAACACAAACGTGAGACCAATTCAATTTGAATAATCCACATAAATGTATAAATTAAATATGTAACGTCCTTTTTTTTGGAACCTTTCAAAATAGTGAAAATACTATGAGATCACTAACTCAATATATATAGAGAAGGGATATAAGACATATCTTTTATTTCGAATATTTCAAAATATTTGGATTTGATTTTATCTCTTCCGTATCTTTTAGTTGGACCATTACGGCTCATCATGTGTGGATTTGGTTTTAGTTATAGGATATATACGGATCATCATTTTTTACTTACGGAGTATTATTTAGATTTAGATTAGATATATCTTCTTGCAATTATATAACTTCATCGTTCATGTGTGGATTTGGTTTTGGATTCGGTTTTAGTTATTATCTAGTTGATATTTAATTAATTTTTTTGGTCGGTTGCAATTATATATACCTGCATGCAATTTTATCGGCATATCCGCAATTTTATCGGCATATCTTTGTTCATGCAATTATAGGATACGACATATATACGGATCTTTGTATGTAGTTATACGATTATAGGATATATTTGCATGTAATTATAATACGGCATCTCTTTATTTTGTTTTTTTAGCAAATATATCGGCATATCCAAATTTCCAAACAATATATATACGCGCCATAACTTTTTTTTTTAATTAGTAAATATATGACATATCTAAACAATCATTTTCAAACTAAAAAAAATCCTACTTTAAATTAATTTTCTAACTAAGAAGTCCTACTTAAAAGGAGAAGCTATATCCAAACAATAATTTCTAACTTAAAAATCCTACTTTAAATTAATAATCTAAATTAAATTTTAAACTAAAAAGTGCTACTTTAAAGGAGAAGTCGCCACATGTCGTAAGCGACTTCTCCTTTAGTATTATAATATAGATTTGGAGAGGGATAACTAATACCTCTAGGATGGGCTAATAATCACCCCCATCCACTAGTACAAAACTAAGATTTTATTACATAACTATTTATGCCGGAGGTTCAATTTGCGCAATAAAAACATTAAAATGGTTTAATTTTATTCTCCTAAATACTGAAATATAAATATATGCCGGATATTACAATTTATGTCCGGCATAAATGAAAACGAAATATTAAAAGACCTTAGTTATTTATGCCGGGCGTGCCAAATTTTTTATCCGGCATAAATAATATGGAAAACCGGCATAAAAAGCGAATAAAATTACCTAGACATTGTTTATACCAAATATAAATATCCGGCATAAATAATCGTTTTATTTCCGGCATAAAAAAAAAAAATTTGGAAAGGAGAATCGCTGTTCTGAGTTCTCTCTCCCAAACCAAACCCTCGAAACACAGTTCCTCAACTTTGCTCCTCTCCAATCGGCGGCCCTCAGCGCCTGTGTCGGTCTTCGTCGGGATCTTCACTGTGGCGGTCTTCCGGCCCTCCACTCCTCGTCGGCGGGGGTCTTCACTGTGGCGGTCTTCGTCGGGATGTTGTTGGCCGCTCCTCTTCGCCGGCCTAATCGAATTCGCTCAGCCTCGCCTTCGCCGGCCCTAATTGAAGCGCCGGCGACCCTCCTCTTCGCTCAGCCTCGCCGGCGGCCCTCCTCTCCTCTCAGCCTCGCCGGCGACCCTCCTCTTCGCTTAGACTTCGCTCCTCTTCGCTCCACCCTAACTCTGGTCCTCTTTGCTCCTCTTCGCTCAGACTTCGCTCCACCCTAATTCGCCGTCGTTGCTTCTGCTCAGCCTCGCCGTCGTTGCTTCTGCTCAGCCTCGCCGTCTCACCTCTGCTCATTCCTAACTGTCACCGCTGCTCCTGCTCGGCCTCTCCTCTTGAACGTTCTCTCAAGTAAGTGAACCTCTATCTTGTGTTGTCTAAACCCATGCTCAATTAAGCTAGTTTGTGGCCATAAATTGCAAATTAGTATATTTAGGGGTTGTTAGTAGAACGTGAGTTCAGACGAGGAAGAGAGAAACAAAGTGTCAATTGATTCAACCATAGGTTTGCAGTGGGTGTAGATGAGTCAAAATTGCAGTGCTCTCTCTGAAATAAGTCTCAATTGGGGTTTTAAATTCAAGCTCAAGCTTCTGTTTTGGATGAGGAAGAGATAAATGCAATTTGTTTTATTTTTTCCTAAGGTTGATCTTGAATAAAACACAAGCTTGAGCTTGAATAAAACAAATTTTAATACCAACAAGCATAAGGGGAAGACTGGCCTAAGATTCAGCAGATTCCAAGCATAGATATTCATAGTAGCTAGTGGGGCGCTACCTCCGATCCAACACTGATTTCCCTCCTCGTTGGTAAGTTCCCCATTCTCAATTATGAATAGATATTTTTGGTATGTCTAATGACGTTTTTGTTAATCTCGGCCTCTGTTTGCAACAGAAATGCTTGCTCAATAATGGCTTGTTGGCATTACAATATATAGTTGAAGCAGGTCCTCTTTCGATATTTCCCATCTGCCGTGCATAGAATCTTCGATCAGGTATTACATTCCTAGGGCCATAAGGCTCCTGTCCTCGCTCATCACAAATTACTTGTTCCCATATCTTATTCTCTGTGTCTACTCAATTTGATTGAAATCTTTCAGGTGCTTAATGGGCTCGTGTCCTCTCAACTGACCAACATACTTTTTTTTTAAGCAAAGTTGAAAAAGGTATAATAATGTGGACAGAAACTAGCAGTGTAACTGTAATCATATGCTTCAAGGATCTTCGGAACATGGAGTCCACTTCAACCAGTTTAATACATGGTAATGGATCTCTTGTTGATCAGTAATCTGGAAGTCACTCTCAATTTCACATTTGTATTTCATGAGCTTGAAAATTTTCAGGTTGGAGCTGCACACCTGAATGCAAAACCATGTAAAGAACTATGGAAGAGCGCGTGCATCTGCTAACTCTTTGGGGACAACATACACTCTTAGTTTACCGAGTGAGAGCCTCTCTACTTGTTTAGTTATTTTTGGCATAGAAAACAACTCAGATCGATTTTGAAATAACTTCTTTAGTTACCGGTTCAGAGAAACACAAATGTGTCTTTTAATGTTGAACTTATTTTCCAAATAACTTGCAGCAATGGGGCTGTTGAGGCCTGGCTTTGGTAAATTCATCACTGGGTTGTTGGTATTAAAATGGTTCTGGCCGACACTCTTTACTGGCATCTTGGTATGAATCATCGGTACATGGAGTCCACTTCGGTCGGGTAGTATAAGTTCTTGGGGCCTTGTCGCAGTTCTCGTTTCCATATTTGTGCTTCATGAGCTTCAAAAAATTTCAGGACCAATATTTTACCTTTGTACATATTCCATTATTTGTCAGTCCATCAATCAAATGTTCCAGACTACTACCCCCAACCCGAAATCCATTTATTCACTGCGGCTTTCTTTTGTTTGTTATTCACTTCTTTATTTTGGTTGCAATATCTATTTTTCTATTCCAGTGGTGTAAGGCCTTTTGGAGTGTCGCTGTTGATTGCTGGATTTGATGACAATGGTCCGCAATTATAGCAGGTATTTTATGAGTGATTAAATATTTTTATGGGAACTCATCTTTGATTGCAAGTAAAATCTATTGGCTGAATGGCTTTATTACCAAGTGTCATATACATTCGTGCCATAACTTATGAATTCATTAAAGTGCCTTTTGTGGCCGTCCTCTAACATGAAGTTTGAAAAATATTGAAAGCCATGGTTTATAGTCTTACTATTGCATGCCGAACTCATTTTCTGATTGCATGTAAAATCTATTGGCTGAATGACATAAATACCAAACGCTAAATCTTGATTATTTTACTTTTTGCTATTTACTTGCAGCATCAAATATAAATTTATGTCATAATGACTTTACCGATGTATTGTAGTGATTTTTGCTGATGGCTCTCTGATATGATATTTAGACAAATATTGGAAAGTGCCAATATATGTAGTGATGTTCTTTTCTCAAACCTGATATTTAAAATATCATCTAAAGAGACTGCAAAAATTTTGGGTGGATATTTATTTTTTCATGATTGTTGATTTCATTCGCTAGGTGTTCTAGAACTTTGCATGATGGTGTATTTAGCTCTTGTTCATTATTTTTTTAATCCATATACATTTTTTTCTTGCCATGCTTCAATATTATTTTACTGCTAATATTAATGGTTTTTGGATATTGCTCTAGGTGGATCCCTATGGTTCATATTTCTCATAGAAAGCCTCAGCAATGGGGAAGAATGTTTCATATGCAAAGACATTTCTTGAAAAGAGGTAACAGGATATGATTTTTTCTGCAATGGGTAATAGGTTATAACTTATGACAGCATCCCAAGCCGTATGCTTTGCAGTAAAACTCGATTAATTCTTCTGCGAACTAGTGCCATGCCATCATTTCTGATTGTGAACAAATGGTACATATGCACCTACTTTGCAGGTATACAGATGATATGGAACTAGATGATGCTGTTCACACAACTATTTTGACACTAAAAGAAGGGTATGTAACCATATAATTTGTACTTTTTAGCAGACAAAGGTAGTGTATTTACATTGTAGGCATGCATGAGATACATGAATTCCTAGTTACCAGAAACGAAAGTGGAACTTTCCCAAGCTTCTGTTTTTACCAGTTTTACTTGGGGATATTTCCCGTTTTATCCATTCCTCCAAATTTGAAGTTTTTATCATAGTACACACGATTGCCTTGAACTCTTGTTTTCTAGGATGATGGAAGCAATGGCCATTGGCATAGATTATTTTACCTCCCTGCACCATCCATCACACTAGATGTCCTTGTCTATTTCCATGAAATAAAGCTTCTTAGTTTTGTATGCAAACATATCTCTTTGATGCACAAAGATTATTTTACCTCCCTGCACCATCCATCACACTAAAGGAGTGGCTTGATTACTTATATACCTTTATTTTTAGGTATGAATCTACCTTGCACATCCTTAATTTTGAAAGTTGGTCTCTCGATTGGAATGTAATAAGCTCAAGCTATTAGCTTTCATAACAATGTCTTTCTGATTTTTATTTTAGGTGAGCTACAAGTTGTCTCCAGTTCATGTGCTCATCGAGAGATGACTTTCATTTGGTGAGCTCGAGCATCTATCAAGATATGTACCCGGATGTGGCCATGCATTTACTTTCATTTTACTTTATCAAAGACAACTTTTGTTTTAGCATGTTTACATTTTAGTTCTATCATATGATGTACCCCGAATGTGATGTTGGTGGGTCAACTTAAACAATGGATTTGTAGTGGTTGTTGCTATGGTTTGGATGATATTTATGTATGTTTTTTTTATGACATTTAACAGGGGTTTATATTGATATTCGAAACGTGCTCTTGCAAAATCACATTAAACTATATATCCCGGAAAACCGTCCGTTATAATAGATCATATAATATACCGACCAAATTAAAATAAAATAAAATTAGTATTTATGCCGGATCTGGAATTTTTAACACCCGGCATAAATAGCCTGAGCTTTTTTTTTCATGAAAAGAACAACATCATTTATGCCGGACTTGTGTTAGATATATCCGGCATAAATAACTCTATGTATAAAAACACCCTATTATTTATGCCGGGCGTGTGGATTTTTATATCCGGCATAAATAAGTGCATGTTTAAAAAACATCAATATTATTTATGCCGGGCGTGTGGCATTAATATCCGGCATAAATGACTACGTGTAAAAAAAACACACAATTATTTATGCCGGGCGTGTCAAATAAATATCCGGCATAAATAAAACGCCCCCTTTTTTATTACATTTACCTATACCCCGGAGATAACTTTTCAAATATCCGGCATAAATAGCTCAAATATCCGGCATAAAATCTAGTTTTTGTACTAGTGATCCTCTCCTCCAAGCTCATAAAAAATGGTGATCATATACATTTTATGTGTAAAATTTAATACCTTACCTTTCTATTCCCTAGTTATCTAAACAAACGAGCCCTTAATGAGTATTGAAACTCTTATCATAAACTGGATATCTCAATTTTGAGTCATTCGAATGGAATACGTTTCCCAAACATTATATTTCAAAACAGAAAGATTATATTTCCTTTAAAACTAAACCACATCATTAAACTCCACTCTCACATTAGTTATCGGCTTATTTATTATAAAAATGAAATTATTAAATAGTACATTATAACAGTAAATTTTACAATAAATGAATTTACTGTCATGATAAATGCTCATGCATGAGAAATTTATTAACATTGACTAAGACTTTTGGTCTAAAATGTATTTATTATGTTACCTATTTCGAGTGATTTCAAATTTCACACAAATGAATGGAAATTATGTCAACCTTAACTAGAAATGTAGTTCAACACTTTAAACAACCCATGAAGACATTAGGGTAAGGCTTTGTTTGGTAAATACACAAAAACCCACAAAGTAAAAAAAAAAAAAAAAAAAAACAGAAAGTGATATAAATATATATGTTTGGTTGTACAAAAACTAATGAATTGAACTTTATGAGAATTTCAATTTCTCCGCAAATGCAACAAGTATATTTCTACATAAAATTTATTTTTCTCCCATTTTAATTTCTAAACATCAAAATGTACCCAAGTTTTTTCCCCTCAATTTTCATGAAATGTAATTTTTGTTCATCTTACTTTTTTTTTTATGACGAGGAACCCACATTCGGTGGCAAACCCCGAGCACGTGACCCAGCCGACAAGAGCCACGTACTAGATAAACTGGCTTGCGCCGACCGGCTCGACCCACTGGTAAGGAGCAAGGTTTGTTCATCTTACTTTCAATATATAAAAATAACAAAAAAATCATAATCCTAAATGAGTTGGAATCCATTATTAGAGTTAAAAAAGAAGAAGAGATAGATTCAAGTTTAAGTTTTTTTTTTTTTTTTTTTTTACAGTAGGCAAACAGTCGGAGCTATTTACAAAGAATGTAAACGCGCTCCGGGATCATGGTACAAAGTTCCCTATTAAAAGGGATTGTAGATCTATCACTAATGATACCCCTAGTGGCTATATAATCTGCAACTTTGTTCGCTTCTCTGTAGATGTGATTGAATTCAACCTTTTCGAAGTCTGCTTCCATCATCTTGATTTCTTCTGTCTGGCGCATAATCTCCCATCTGCTGTCTTTTCCTTTTGAGAGAAATCTCATCAGCTCTTGGTTGTCTCCTTCTACAACAATCTTGTTCAAGCCTAATCTTCGAGCTGTCTTCATCCCTATTAGAACTGCTGCTGCTTCAGTTTGAATAACTGTACCTTGATCTACTTCCTTGTAGAAGATCTCAGTAACATGGCCCCTAGAATCACGAATGATTCCGCCCACCTGACTAATGCCGGTGGGTTTGACGGAACCATCTACGTTAATCTTGTAGATGGCTCCTTCTGGTCTAGTCCATTTAGATCTAGACCTTTTTTTTTCTCTTATTGATATCTTTATTAATACTCTTGGGATTTGTTTCTTGCCAGTTCTGGATATTTTTATTAATCCGTTTAATCAAGTTACCAAAAGTGTCAGGGCTTGTGTGTTTAAAAATTAACTTGTTTCTAGTTTCCCAGATAACTTCCCAAATAACCACTAGATCTTCGAAGAATTGATTTGCATGCTTGATTTGATTAATGGTGTCACACGGGGAAACTTGAACTAGATTCAAGTTTAAGTTGATTTTAGATAACAAAAGATATATTTTTTTAATTATTGTTTTTGGAGTGAAATAGGGCAAATCGATTTCGTATAGAGACTCGGAGAATATGCTTCAAACCAGACACATTTTATTTATTTATTTATTTTGTTTTAAAAATAATACACTTTTTGTATGTTTTTTTTCCAATGAAATACAGTAGTACAAGTTGAAATACCCCCACCATTTTCTCCACCATTTCCCAATAATGGAATTTATTTTAGAAATTCCTCAAAAAAAGAAAAAAAAAAGAGGAAAAAAAAAGAAGAAATTCGGTACAAAAGGGAGGAGAAAGGCAAACAATGGGAGAGACGAAGAAGAGGAAAACACTCGTAGTTTGGAGCTGTGACCTCGCTCTCTCCCTTTCTCTCTCCTCTTCCTACTTTCTCTCTCCTCTCGCCATCTCTCTCACTTGCGTCTCTCTTTCTCCTTCTCTCTCCCTCTCCCTGCTTCCATTCCCGTACTGAAATCGCAAGCTCCTCTGCCTTCCTCTTCGATCGATCACGGTTAGCAGTTGCAGAGGTTGTTTTGTGTGTTCTCTTTGCTTTTTTTCTCTTATTTCTTCAAGCTCTCCAAAGCTCGCCTGATTGTTCGCCTCCGTCGTCTTCCGGTGCCAGGTTTCGTGTTTCAGATCTGAACATTCGTTAGGGATTTCAATTTTTTTCTCCCTATTCGCTCTCTCTCGCTGTTTGTTGATTTTCCTCCACGTTTTGATTTCGATTCCTATTCCCGAGAGTGTTCGTGGCTCGAATTCCCGTTTACAGGCCTCAGTTTAATCGATTCTCCGGTAAATCCTTCGTTTTTTGGTTTCTGTCTCGCCTGATTGGTTTCTCACTCCTCTCTTGAGCATTGCTCTTTCTGAGAAGCTCGGGCTTTCCATTTCCTTGTGCTGCAATTGGCTATTTCTGTTGCTGCTTGGTTCGCTGTATGTGGTTCTTTCAATGATGAGGTTTATGGAGAACTAGGAACATTGAATTCTGGATCACTTTTTGTCGCTGAGGTGCAGCTCATCCATTTTCTCAGGTAATTGGTTATCATCTTCCAATTTCACACGGCTGGAGCAACTTTGTTTAAGAGTTTAGAGGCATCATTGGATACCTTCTCACAAGAAGAAGGTACCAACAATGTCCACTTGACACTAGTGGTCTTTATATTTACCTCCAGGAAAAGGGGGAAAGGCCAGTGGTCTCATGAGTCTTGACAAACTTGAAAAGGTCATTATTGCTTGTTGAATTCCATATTTGGAAATTCTAAAAAGGAGTGTGTTGTTTAGCCCTCCATTAAAAATTCACATTTATTTGGAAGTCATGAGGTGTTGAGGACTGTAATTTTAGGTATTGTAGAAGTCTTATGATGCAGTATCCACATTGTTATTGTTGCATTTAGTTTTTATTTTATTTTGATGATCTAAATTTCATTCATGCAGTTGGTTGAAATGTGCGATTCATCAAGTGATACAGAGACAGAGACGGATACAAAGATAACGCGGAGATCTCGAAAAGTTTCCTCATCAGCCAAGGAGGATGGAAGTGTTGGAAATTCTTCTGGTGGAAGTCATTTGAAGAAAGGTCCATGGACATCTGCAGAGGATGGAATTTTGATTGATTATGTAACCAAGCATGGGGAGGGAAACTGGAATGCTGTCCAGAAATACTCGGGATTGTCAAGATGTGGAAAGAGCTGCCGCTTGCGATGGGCAAATCACCTCAGACCAGATTTGAAGAAAGGCGCATTCACTTCCGAGGAAGAGAAACGGATTATAGAGCTCCATGCTAAGATGGGGAATAAGTGGGCTCGTATGGCTGCAGAGGTAATGCATGTTTTACTTTCAAATCTGTTTGGTTGTTACTGTATTGAGTTTGCTTGGAATGTGCTTTGATTGCCTTATTTTGCACTTGGAGATGCATAAAAGTGTTAGTTCAACATAGTTCTAGGGAATAAATAATAAATAATTTATATTGTAAAGATAAAATAAACACATAAGTATCTTACGATTTGTTCCTGAAAAGGATCTAGTTTCCACAATCCACATGGATGATGATATTTTGAATCGTTAAATATATTACAAATGAGAAAGAAAGATTCACAAAAGAAAAAAAACAACAACAACTAACTAACCCATGCCAAGAGTCTAGTGTAAAAAAACAAGACAAAAAAGGTATGATAATGCTTTGTACATGCTACAAGTGGTAATAGTCTAATAAAAGCTATTGGCATCAATGGCATGGATCTTCTTGGCTTTCTTTTTTATCACTTGTTAGGTCATAGGTGGAGATGCTTGGCTGGTTGTAATCCTGTTGCTTGCAGTTTTCTTGCTTCTTTAATGTTTTTTTTTAAAAAAAAATGAAGTGGTTCACATTGGGTACGATTGGAAGGCTGATGGGTTTCCTTCCATTGCATTATGGTTTTATGGTCGTGCTGCACTGCTTTTAAAATCCTAAAAGGTTGGGTTGGCCCATGGAAGTTAGCAATATGATTTTGGTGGCTATACTCGATGCATACCTATGAAGATATATGCTGGTTTTATATTCTAATATGCAGATATGCTTTCTAATTGGATAGAAATTAATGACTCACACGAATAATTTGATCTTTTATTTTTATTTTTGAAGTTGGGTGGGGGCAAATTGTCAAAATGACATTTAATAATATTCTCTAGTGTGACTTGTGAGATTGGCTTTGAAAATTGTAACGACTCCATTATTGTATTAAAAGAGCATCCAGTGACACTCGGGCTCAATTTAATGCTGGAAATATGGTTCACCCATTTTAAATCGGTGTTGCACTAGTTCATTGCTTATACTGATTGAACATATAAACAATACTTAAAGAACCAGTTTATACGTAAACCACTGTGGAATTTCCCAAAATCCCACCATGTCAAGGCTTTTGCGAAAATTCTCCTCACCAATCATCTGCTTTCAATTCTGCCTTGGAGCAATGAAGCATTCATGGTGCTTCCAACTGATTATCCAAAATGACTTCTTAGCCTCAAATGTATTTTCAAAGTCCCCAACACTAGCATGAGTGCGCATGACCTTCCTCCTCCATATTCCATATCCAAAAGGTTTTGGTTGGTAATTTGTTCTTTTTCTTTGATGCTGTCTTTGTGCCTGTCTAACTAGTCAAGTACCAATGTAGTGACTTTGTTTCAGTATCAGCTTCCCATGTTTAGAGCTAGTAGTTCTGTAAATATTGTCTTCCTTTTGACCCTGTGGGTCATAGTAGAAGAAAAAATGAAACATCTTTTGTTTTTGAATTGTTTGGAGTCGTAGAAATTCAGGGATCACTGGGAATGATGGGCGTTGGTACTATCACTGTTGTGGAGGAATGGATGGTTTTGGTTGCAAAGAGCTATTAACAGTGGGTAACCAACATGTTCACTACCATTAGTTGGAGGCAGGGGAAAGAAGTCCAGAGAGAATCAGCAAATAGTGAATGCCTTTATTATCTGCTTCATTGGTGTTTTCGTATGAGTTATGGCTCAGTCTTTTACTTGGAGCAAGAGGGGTTAAATCTTTAATGGATCTGTTTATTAATGATGTGTAATATGTTGAACCTCTTTGAGAAAATTTTGAGAAAGAGAATTTATGTTACTATTATAAAATAGATAATCCTTATTTCCGGCTGTAAAAATGGGGCTTATTGTGTCTGGATGGTTTTTTTTTATTACCTTAATGGTACATTGGTACTTGTTTTACAATCTCAGTCTGTCATTAGGAGGTCGTCTTAAATACTTATTTGGTAATTTAGCCATTGTTTGTGTGATTGCTATAATCAATGTGTTGCTGGAGAGGCAGCGTGTACACCGGTTGTTTCTGTCAAGGTTTAGGAGATCTTTGTTCTATAAATACTTTTTTCTTCTTTGCTCCTTTATGCTGCCTTTCATTTGATTCTCATAAAAAATATGCTGGATGAGGCTGTGAGTGATATTTAGCTATTTGATACTGATCTCTGCATATATGTCTTGCTTGCTTAAGTGTGCATTATAATTTATTCTACCATACAACCTGTTCATCAAAATATTTGCCTTATCCTTTAACTGCGTGTATAGTTTTGTTATTCGTTGCTCATATAGTCATCTTTCAGTGTTGCTAACGGAAACATTGTCAAACAATTTGGTTGTCCGAGAAAAAGCTTAAGACTATGTAAATTTTGTCATAATTTATACACTTCTGCTTAAGTTCAATATCTCTGACCTCTTTTCATTCTTCAGCTCCCTGGACGTACAGATAATGAGATAAAAAACTTTTGGAATACAAGAATCAAAAGGCTCCAACGTGCAGGCTTACCGATTTACCCCCCAGAGATTCGTGCACGGGCTATGAATGAGAGTCAACAATGTCAGGATGCACTCTCTGGCAGCTCAGCAGGAAAAAATCACTCAGAGACCTCTGAATTGAATCATTTTGATATCCCTGCCTTTGATTTTAAAAAGGTGGAGCTGGCTCAAGGATATTTCAACTCATCATCACTCCTCAATCTACCTGGCCGCAGCATCCTATGCAATGATACAAGCTCGTCTCTTGACTTTTTGCTTCCCATGCATCCACACAAACGTCCTCGGGAAACAGAGACCACTTTCCCTAGTTCGGTAGGAATTGGAAACATCTGTGATAGTTTCTTGGCATTTGATCAGTATGAAGATAATGCCCGTGGGAAACATGGTCAGCCTTTTTGGTCGCCTTCTTTTGATCCTGACCTAAACATCAACAACCCTTCCCCAATTGATATGCTTTCTGGTAGCCATGCCCTTACAAATGGCAACCCTTCTTCTTCCAAGCCCACTTCCGGGGCTATGAAGCTGGAGCTCCCTTCACTCCAATATTCAGCATCTCACGCAGGTAGCTGGGCACCTTCTTCCCCTCTACCTTCGCTCGAGTCTGTTGATGTTATCCAATCTCCCTTGAGTGAACAAACTCAATCAAATTGCCCATCACCACGTAACAGTGGCTTGCTGGAGGCAATAGTTTTTGAATCACATCTGAAGAACTCGAAGAACAGCTCGTTCCCTCCTATTTCAGAAGCACTGATTGACTGTGACTTGCTGGAATCTTCATCCCAGAACGCCGGGGAAACAAAATGGGAAGTTTCTGGTGATTCTGTATCCCCTCAGTCAGTAGCATCAGGTTTGCTAGATTTTAATCGACCTAGTGGAAGTTCTTCGGATGAGCCCCATTCAGCAGAAACTACAAATGGTGAGATTAAGATTCGCTGCATCTCTGTTTGCAATGGTTCCGAGTTTTCGCTTTTTTCTGTTTATTGTTGGTGGATTTTCAATGGTCTTGTTTGCTCTGCAGGATTCAAAGGCAAGGCAGAAACGTGTCCTTGGGCTTCAGCAGATACTTGCGGGGATACTAAAGATTTCCCTTCACGGTTGGAGGACTTGAGGCCTGATGTCTTGCTTGATTCGTGCTGGTTCAGTTACCCAACAGGACTTACCAAGGATCTGTCTATCACAGGTGATATAGGGACCCTTTTTGCTGATGATCTGAACTTTGATTGTGCACACTTAAGCAGTCTATCTGCCGAATCAAACCAAAGCAACGCTATGGGCTCCTCTGCTTGGGAAAACACATCGGATATCTTCCAATTTTCGGATCATCTATAAACTCGTTAGGTATTATTCTGTTTCAATCTTGGACATTCTTCCTAGTTATCATTCTGAGTATGGGATTCGCAATTCTCTAGCCCCGGTGACCAAGTATCGCCCAGAGAACAGTCTAGGCAGATGCCGCGGCTTCATTTGCTTTGCTTGTCGAAAAGTCGACTTTGAAAAGATTTTATGCCAACACCCTTGCCATTACCGGCGGGGCACATCTGTTCTTTTAGTGTTTCATGTTCTTGTTTCAAAAGTGTTGTGATGCCTTCTTTCTTTCCTTCTCTCTGTTTGACCTGTTTGTTGATAGGCTATCAAGAAACTTACCATTTGATTTTAACAGTGATTGCCAATCAAGTGAAGTAATCCTCCCGATTTGCTTATCAAACACTGCAAGTGAAAGTGAAAACCAAAAGTTTTATGTTTGGTAAATAAATAATCAATCAATCATCTTCTTTTCTCATTGACTTGAGCAAAAAAGAGAAATAAGCACAACTGAATCCATGTTTTTTTTAACCAAATGCAAATACTTCTGAATTTTCTTTTGCAATTGGCCTTTGAAGGGTTTTAAAATTGTCATTTGAAAGATTTGCACACCACAAAACTATCATACAAAACCAAAACAACAGAACTTGCATTCCAAAACAAAGGCATGAAATTGGCATCAGAAACATGTGAGGAATTCAGTGCTGCAAAAACACAGCAATCAATCAGTTTCATGAGAGCTCTAAAAAACCCAAAATGTGTCTTTCTCTCCTTTGTTTCTCCATTGCAGATTTACAACCACCAACTAGAAGTCTAGAAGCGATGTACCACATGATACACAAAGAACAACACGTTCAAGATGTCCAAATGCTCAGCAAAACAAAAACACTATACATCTGTCTGTCTAGCTACCAGGCTCTTATACCTCACGACGCTGCTCGAATGAGACGATTCGAGTCAAGCGATGACAATCGCTCCGACAGATTATGCTCAACCAATCTGCACATTCATACTATCAAACTACACTCAATGCAAAACAAAATTGCCTAACATTTTATAAGAGCACTGTGCAGTATGCAGCATCTTACATCAAACCTTTTATGCTAGCTGAGTAGTACCCTCAACCACCAGCCCGATCCGACCCGCCTCCCACGACATCACCGGAGCTGAGGCAGCCTCGCTGGTGGGCACTCTCCACTGATAAACTCCAGGCACCAAGCAACCCCCCAGAGTTGAGCAACATCCGGGTCCGGGCGGCCCGTTTTCAGCACCCGAACCCGGATTGCAGGAGCAGCTCCCACCATCAGCACCGATCCTCTCCTTGTAGTGCTTTGATCTGTGGCCTCCTAGCGCCTGGTGGGTGGAGAACTCCTTCTTGCAGGTCACACACCGGAACCCGCCCCGACCCGGAATCAACTCCGGGTCGACGGGGCGGGTACCCGGTTCCTTGAAATCTTCCGTGATCTCAACCTCCACTACCGGCTTCTTCTTCTTCCTCCCCCTCTTCTTCTTCACCTCCTCCTTGCCGCCATTGAAGGTCACATTCACATCGATCTTGGGCAGCTTCCGATCACCACCGCCATCATCATCATCATCCTCATCATCACCATCATCAAGAAGAAGAAAACAGCTGTCACTTTCAATCCGAACCCCAATTTCATCACAACAAAACCGACCTTTACAAAAGTACCCTCCGCCGGCCCACAGGCGGGGCCCACCGGCCAGCCACATCAAATTCCTCGCAGCCTCCATAACCTCCGGCGCCGGCAAGGAACCTCCCTCCCGGCCGCGTTTCCCGGTGACCGGCCACGGCGGAATCGCCCTAAGAAGATCGTCGCCCGGGTGCTGTCGCCGGCGGGAGTGACTGTGACACCTCATGTGTCCGTACAGCGACTTCCACGAGTGGAAGGACCTGCCACAGGCGTCGCAAACGGGGGCGGAACCAGTACCGTCGCCATTGAATCTGTGCCTGTGGGAGCTCGAATCTTGGGCGTGGACCCTCATGTGGCCCCCCAATGCCTTCCCGCTCGGGAAATCTTTCTTGCAGATTGTGCAGAGCTTTCTAGGGTTCTCGTCTTCCGCGATTCTTTCCTCCATTGACTCGATTCTGAGCTTCAGCAAGTCGTCCTGTTGCTTCTTCTTCCTCCTCCCCCTCTTCCCCGAGCTCTGGTGCTCCGCATCCATGGCGGAACCCCCAAATTCACACACGCGGAAGAACGAAAAAGAAACCCCAAGAACCCGAGGAATGGAATTGTAGAGAAATCGAGCAGACAAAGAAAGGAGCTTGTGGGCTAAAAATGGTGACTTTCACCCTTTCCGGACTCGAATTTCGGTGGGTTTTCGCAAGAGAGAGACCTGAATGAAGAGGAAGATGGAGATTTTTTAGAGTGAGAGAGGAAGAGGGAGTAATGAATTCTGAATGCACTCTCTCACTGGTCTCTGATCGGTTCCCTTGATTTGGTATATGCAACGACGGGAGGGAGGGAGTGAATGAAACGAAAGCTCGATTTTCCTTTTTTTTTTTTCTTTTTTTTTTTCATTTTTTAAAAAGAATTACTTTTTTAATGGGTGAGAAAGAGAAAGAGGAAGAGGGGCAAATCGGTCATTCGATTTTCTATAAAAAAGATTGCCCGGAATTGAGAAATCAGGGTTGTAACAAATCTCTTCTGTTATGTGAATGATATCACAGTCACAGAGGGCAAAAGATTTTCTCGGTTATATATGGCCTTTTATTTTTAATTAACTTTTCCTAAAATATATAATCTCAAACTCTCAAAGGCTCAAATCAACTCTTCCTATTCATATTTCTTTTCGGATTTGATTTTTCTTATTCATGGATTTTCGCCTCTTTTTTTTCACTATTGTTCACTGTAAATTCTCTTTTTTTGATTCAATGTTCACTGTAAATTCTCTGGCAGCACAATGTACTTTGAGGTAAAGGAAGAAGCCGAAGAACAATTTTTTATTTTTTTGTTCTATAGTGTCGATGATGAAGCTTAATGGTACTCTCATAGTCTCATTTACGATGGTGCACATTTTTTTTTTCACTATATGAACTATGAAGTGGTACCGCCTAGGTAAAATTTTACCTCTCTCAAGCAATCATCATCAATAAACCAATTATATTTAATAAATTAAAAGTGGTTTGTTTTCGATTCTAGTGTTTTTAACAAATTAAAACTTTTTATAATAATATAGCTTTAAGATAAAATTTTACACAATTTTATTAGATATCGAAATATTTTTATTCGGCTTCACTTTATAAATATAGAAATATATTCATAAGATTAGATTTTACCCAACTTCATTTGAGATTAATATATTTTTATAAGATCAATATAAAAATATATTATTAAGGTAAATTACATAAAATCACCCTTAAAATAAGTGATTTTTCAAAAAAAAAACGCTTAAAATAAGTGATTTTTCACTAAATCACCCTTAAAATAAAAGTTTACATAAAACCACCCATAAATTTATTTTTCTTTCAAAAAAGTACAACCATGACCTTTTTTTTGTGTAAAAAGCTATAAAAAGGGCAATGTGAAAATTCGAACCGCCCGGTTATGGTTCGTTAATTTAAATCGGTGAAGAACGTAAAAAATTATCAAGGTAGGTTGATAACGGATAAGTCTTGTCGGCTTTCGAAATTTTCATTTTATGAAGAATAAGAAGGAAGGCAAGATGGGATATATGGCGATCAAGTTGGACATGGACAAAGCATATGATAGAGTGGGCATTTTTGAAGCATTGTATGAACAAGCTTGGCTTTCACCGTGACTGGACAAATTTGATCATGAAATGCGTAAAGTCGGTCTCCTTCTCGGTTCCGGTGGGGGGCACACCGTCCCCAACTTTTGTACAGAGAGGGGGATGCGCTTAGGGACCCTTTGTCGCCATATTTATTTCTTTTGTGCAGCGAGGCTCTTTCAGACCTTATTAGGAGAAGTGAGGAGGAAGATAGATGGAAAGGGATTCGAATCGCCAGGTTGGCTCCTACATTTTCTCATCTCTTCTTTGTTGATGACAACATCCTTTTTGCAAAGGCTACTTGTCAACAGAGCTCTGAAATTGTTGATATCTTCCGTCTTTATGGAGAAGGGTCGGGTCAATAAGTCAACATTGCGAAGTCGGAGGTTTCTTTCAGCAAGAATGTAGGTGAAAACTTAAGAGATGAGATTCAAGCGATTATTGGGGTAGCGGAAATCGAGAAGCACGAAAAGTATCTAGACTTGCCAACGATAGTTGGGAGGTCAAAAATGGTTATCTTTAATAGTGTGAAGGAGTGGGTTTGGAAGAAGCTAAAGGGTTGAAAAGAGAAGACGTTGTCAAGGGCGGGAAAAGAGGTGCTGATCAAAGCGGTAGTGCAGGCCATCTCAACGTACACGATGTCTTGTTTCATGTGGCCGAGCTACTTATGTCAGGATATAGAGCAGCTGATGTGCAACTTTTATTGGGGGGTAGTTAGGATAAAAAGAAGATTCATTGGATGTCGTGGAAGCGGATGTATAGGTCGAAGGAGAATGGTGGGTTCGGCTTTCGGGATATGGAAGCTTTCAATCTTGCTCTACTAGCCAAGCAAGGGTGGAGGATTCATCAGGAGTCTGATTCTCTCTTGGCTAGACTCCTAATGGCGAGGTACTTTCCTTGATCGAGCTTCCTTGAGGCCGGGCTGGGATATTCACCGAGCTTTGCTTGGAGGAGTATATGGAGGGCGAAGCAGGTGATCAAGCAAGGTTCTTTCTGGGCAATAGGGAATGGTGAAAGCATAAGGGTATGGAGGGATAGATGGATATCGAGATCTATGTTTTTCCTCCCGATAGCCAACTCAAGCGGTCAGGATGAGGCAACAAGGGTGCTAGAGTTCATTGACTGGGAAGTCGGACGTTGGCTGGAGGACGAACTGCGGGCTTCCTTCCTGCCATGTGACGTAGAGGAAATCTTAAAGATTCACCTTGTGAGCTCGACCTCGCCCGATTTCTTAGTGTGGAATTATACTAAAGATGGCAACTTTAGTGTCAAATCCGCCTACCATGCCATCATGGAGAGGAGGTTTCTGGAGGAGGGAGGAGTTGAGTCGTCTTCGACGGCTTTGGTTGTGAACCCGTAAAGGTGGCTATGGAAGGTAAAGGCAGTGTCGTGAGATCGAAGTTTGTTGTGGAGAGCTTGTAGAAACATTATCCCATGTCAGAAAGCGTTGTTCAAAAAAGAGAATTGTTGAAGACCTCTTCTGTAGCGTGTGCGGGAGAGAGGTGACCACCTTTCACGTCCTCTACGAGTGTAGTGCTGCATAAGAGGTGTGGAGGATGATACCCGAACTTAAGGGAACGGGGCTGCAACAATTTTGAAGCTTGGATGGAGAGGATTCTATGCTGACAGAAGAGTGAAGTGCAGACTCTATAAGCTACTGTGGTTGGAAAACTCTGGCATGCTAGAAATCGCCGAGTGTTCGAGGGTGTTGGAATAGAGGCAGGGATAATTGTTGAGGAAATGAGAGAGGAGGTGGCAAGATGGGAAAGGAAGGAGTGTCTTTCACTGCTGCTCAATGGACGGATAGAGCCACGCCGAGCTACGCGCACCGGTGGCTTCTGGATGTGGGGCTAATCAAGATCAACTGTGATGCATCTTCGAGTGCTACAGAAGGGTGTGGAATAGGTACAATGGCGAGGGATTCGGATGGTGCAGTGGTCTGGGTGGCTTCAAAGTCCATCCAAGAGTGGTCAGTGCCGTTGGTTGCAAAGTTTGAAGTAGTTGCATGGGGGCTTCGACTTGTGGACGAATTGGACATGCATAGCGTTATTGTGGAGACAGAATGCAGTCAACTAATCCAGCTAGTGAAGGGGAGAGTCCCATCTTTTAGGGGTAGTGGGCAACCTGGTCCACCAAATCTTGATCATGGCTCATCGATTCAAAAGGTACGAATGGAGTCTTGTGAAGTGAGACGGAAACATGGCCGCTGATTTTTTAGCAAAGCTCACCGGTGCCCTTTTTTGTGACGTCTGAGGACGATCTCCCTACTGCTTTATTTGATATTGTATTTGAAGACTTAATGGTTTCAGAATAAAATCTTGTCATTTTATATAAAAAAAACCCTTATATCCAGGTCAATAGCACAATCCATAAATCGAATTAAGAAAGGGCTTTTTGCATATTCTATAATAGAAATTTCAAATTTGTAATTCATAGATCGAACTAAGTAAGGTCTTTTTGCATATTCTATAATAGAAATTTCAAATTTGTCAATTTTCATGTCCAATTCGAATCACAACTCTTCTAATTTCAGGTTTAGGGTTGTGTACATCTATGAATAAAGAGAAAACCTCGGGATATATCTCGACCTTTGAGAATTTTGGTTGGGTTCATCAAGATCGAATGCAAATAAACAAACAAAAAAAAATCACCAATATAATGCTACGCCTTTGAGCTATGCCAATGACAGAAACCGCTATTAATGGGGTTGCAATCCAACACCTTGCTTCAATAGGTATAAAGGACGATGATTGATGAACAATTTCCCTTTAATTTTACAATTTTCCTCGGACTTCTTGTTAATTATATTTAAGCCCATATTTTTTTTGTGATTTTTAGCAATTGTATCAATATTGGTTTATTAGAAAATAGTTTGTATTTAAAAATATAAACTTTAATATTTATATACTTTTTTGGTTTATCAATTTCGAGTCATTTTATATTTAATTGAATTGATTATTTTTATAACAATTTAAAATATTTTGTAATCTTTTGGAAGATATACATTTTGCTTTGGCAATTAATGACTACTTAATGTGCCTAGATTATGCATTCTTTACTTTTAACAACATTCATTTAATCACAATGAAAAATATTTATTTGATAAATAAAACCCAAATAATGGAAAATAAAACTAATATATTGTCATGTCCCGACTCGGATTAAGCCATGGACATATGAGATTGAAAGGTTAGGGAAGAGATTAAGGGAGGAAAGATGAAGGTTTAGGGAAGAAGGAGTTTAGGGTTGAAGAAAGAGTAAAGGGAGAGAGTAAGGGTAAAGAGCAATTGAATTGATTATTGATTGGATGATTCTCACAATTACAATCAAAGGTATATATATACTAATAACACTCATATCACATATACCCTATACATGACATATATAATTATCAATTTTGTTAGCACCATGCAAGTCCTCATCATCAAAGCATGAATTAAGTGAAAAGTAGAAACCTAATAGAAGAGTAAGAGTAACATGGATGTCATATTAAATTAATATTTTTGAGATGAATATATGAAAATTACTCGATCTTTTTATTCATCCAAAAATATATATATATATTTAAAATAAATATACTTAAAATCATTTTTATTAATAAAAATATTTTGAATTTGTTGACCAAATCATAACAACTTCTCCAAATTTACAGATTATTATTTATCCAAGATTTTTTAAAGCCAGAAAATAATAAATCAATATGTTACTAATAAATAAATTTCACTAAACTCCTTTGATTAATGATTGTCACGTGAAATTTATTTTGTTAATTTTTAAAACCTTTTTATTAGATATTTGATGATTTTATTCCACACAACTCTCTGAGATATTTGATGATTTTATAAATAGCGAATTACAAAAAATAAATATTTCATATGAATTACAAAAAATAATCTCTGGGAGCTTCTTCAATAATTCTTCTTGCATCTTTGCTCTTTCAGCCTCGCTCATAGTTTCCCACTTTGCATCAGCAGTATCAAGAAACTGCATACATGATCATTATTAATCAAATCTCAAGTAGTCTAAAAACTAAAAGCAACCAAAACTAAGAATTATTATAGGTACACAAGTTCATACCGGATCGAGTATGCATCCATGAGGGTCTTTTTCCCTGAATTGCTTCTTGAATGTCGGAAAGAAGTCCTCTCTGGTGATCTAGAACAACCAAATTAACTTGAAATCCAGATCTCATAAACTCAATCAAACAAAAACGGCAGAAAATCAGTATTAAACGTACAGTGAATTAGATCCCGACCCTAAAATTAGATAAGGTAGCCATATTATGAATGACGGCAGTAGCTCTATTGGGGACTTGCACTTCAAGTTTTTTTTCCTGAGAAAATAAAATAAAATCATTATCGGTGACGGTTGAATATACATGAGCTTTACTAAAGCAGGCGATTCAAACATAGCAATTGATATTTATTAAAATCCAATGTTTATCTATTTACCAAACACAAAAGAGTGCAATCTCAATACAAAGATTTGATTTTACCCATAACACTAAAAAAAAAGGAGTATATGTCATAGTAAATTGCCGCCTATTTACCTGCTTGAATGATTTGTTAAAATCTAATGTTTATATATTTACAAAAAAAAAATCAATCTCGAATACAAGGATTTTCACGGTTGTCTCGAATATTTTTTGGGATTTTTACTGCTGAGTTATTAAACCAATATTTATCCATTCACTTTAACTATCATATTTACTCATCTATATATATTGATAATGAAATATAGCAAGTAATTCACCTATTTTCATCCACCTACAACGACTTACATTCTTCTTTTTCCTGCGGCTTACATACTTCTTTTTCCTGCTTCATCTTCATTCATTTTCTACTTCTTCTCAACCCACTTTTAGTATTTTACTTACTAATGTTTTTACATTTATCTATTTCAGAATCGTAATCTCCATTGCTTTCCTCTTCTTGCGCCCTCTTGGTATCACTTTCCCAATCTTTTCATGTCTTTCAAATCACCTTCTTCATGTATTACTAGGTTTATGTTTTCATAAGTAGAATAATGCATAACAAGAATAGGAATATGAAACCGGAATGGATCTTTGAAAGTGGTACTTAGGATCTTTTAAAGATCATGTAAGCACATTTCCTTGGAGCCATCTTATTTTACATTGTTATTTTGAACAAAGATTACATTTATACTACTTTAGATTCCTTCACATATGATAACCAAATTCACCATTTGTTCTTTTCTTTTCAGTTCAGTGTATCCTCCATCCAGAAGCAGTTTTTTATGTACACTTTTTTCGAATCTTTCACATGCTTTTGTTAAGTCACTCAACAATTATAAATTATAATGACAAAATTCAGATTGCAGTATATTTGTTAAAAGTAAATCAAAATCCCCCTTTTTAGAGCTTTTTCCTTTTAGTACCTTCATAAAATCCCAAATTTCAACATCTTGATGCCTTGATAGTTGTTACTTCACTTTTTAAACAAATCATTAAATGAATGTCATTGATTTTAGATTCACAATACCATCTTTTAAAACTGCATACCATATAAATTTATCATTCACGGAACCAAGTATCAAGTAAAACATAACAACTTCAACATAGAAACATATTTACCTCACTCCTGAAGTCAACATCCCTAATGAAGAGCTAAAGCATAGAGATCATGCAATCACATTGCCGATCATCTCCATCTCATTTTAGACTAATTTTACCTATGATACTTTAACATCACGTATACGAAGCCTATGCGGGATTTGAACCCTCATCTTTGTGATTTATGAAAACACTCTTCCAATTTTGAGCCAATAGGCTTAAACTCATGTTCAACATTTGTGTATTTAAAATGCCAAACAACATAAAACTATAAAAGTAATGCCCTTAATAATGTAAATAGCCAAACATGTAAACAATGGAACAGGATGTGGGCAACTTCTAGCACCATTGAGTTGCATCTTTAGCTCGGGTATTTGCACATACAAGTTCATAAACCCGACAACAAGGATACCTATCCAACTTCTTTGATTCATCTTTCTGTCCAATTTTTATCGATTTTATTCTTCAATTAGAAAATCAATCTGATATTCTTTAATTCAATCATACATGTATAGATGAAGCAAGTTTAGATGAATTTTATAAACTATTACCAATCTTAACCCCCAAAACCTCATAACTAATAATCTATTATCTACCATACGAATCTAATCAAGTTCCTTAGTGACAACAAAACTACTCTAAATCCACCCAATCATGCAACTGCCTTCGAATCAATTATAAGAGGGGTGATGCTTCGACAAAATAAAATGCAAAGACATGAATTGTTCGAGCATGGTATGAATCTTTGGTAAAGTTAAGAAGGAAACAAATAAATAAGAATCGTTACCTTCATCCCAGAGTGTAATGTCGGTGTTCGATTTTCCTCTCTCTTTAATTTTTCAGATCAAAATTGAGGAGGGATCTTTTTCAAATCGAAATTGACAAAGGTTAATTGCAAGAATAACGTCGAATCTCTGGATTTTATGAAAGCTTTGGAGGACAGACCATAGAAATTGATTTTAGGGTTTCGAAAGGAAGAGGATGACTGAATTGGGGCTGGGGAGAAAGGAGTCGTCTCTCTTTGATTTTTCAGATCGGCGTATCGGAAGGATCGATTTCAAATCAAAATTGAGGAAGAGTCTATTTCACTTTTCAGATAGAAATTGAAAGGAAGAGGATGAATGAATTAGAATTGAGAGAAATGAGGAAGAAAGGAGATGTCGCACTGGTGCTGCCTTTTCATCGTTTTCTCCTCTTTTTTTTCTTTTTCTTTTTTTTTTAAAATTTTCAAAACCTTGAAAGATTGATCCAATTTCAAAGGGGTCCATAGTTCATACTCATCCAATTTAATCCATTTACATTTACATTTTACATCATCCATTTGTACATGCAGTTCATCCGTTGATGTATTAGACATTTTACGTGCTCTCCATCCAAAAGTTCATAAAACTCTATTCACCTAAACTTTGTAGTCGAACTATCAAATTATTTAGTCTTACTTTCCAATCCATTAATACAACAAAAAATAATAGTAGAGCCAAAATTAACATTGACATTTTTATATTCTGTCCCGGGCATTTCAAATCTCAAACCCGACCCTGCTAGGAAGGTGAGACATTGACATTTTGCCACATATATTATATATTGATAGTATAATATAAGCATTATATTTTTTTTATCCAAATTTATAATATTTTGCTATATCGCTTTCATATTATTATAATAGTATAATATATCTAATATATAATGTAAATAAATTATGGTAATATCTTCTATAAAATATAATATATTTTACAAATCCCGTGCGTTACGCACGGGCACTACGCTAGTACATATACTAAAACCGATGCATTGTCGCCTACGTGGTGGCGTGTGAGTGCATCTGCCTATGTGGCGGTGCGTGAGTGCATCTCGCAAAGCTTTCTCCCGTCAAAAAGGAAATTTAATAAAAATAATTTGTATAATTGTATAATTAGATAGTCCTAATCTATATAATTGGATAGATGGAATATCTTATAAAAGAGTAAATATTATATAAGGAAAAAACTATATCAATATAATTAAACGTAGTAGTAAATATTTATATCTATATTTTTTGGTGGAAGAATTATTAATATTTAGATTTTTTTTAATTTATTGGAATCTATCTAAATTATTTGTAATATTGTATTAATGTATTCACCGTGCACGGGACGGGCCCTACACTAGTTATATATATATAAATATAAAGGTAAGAAGTTTGATTTAAAAATTATTTTTGAAGATAAAAATAAAAAATTTAAGCACTATATTATATCAATAAACCGTTAGAATTTTATAGGAAAAAATATATATTATAGATTTCTTTATCCAATAGAGAGAAAGGATGAAAATCGTATAATTTAAAAAATACAAAATTAGTGTAGGTAAGGAGAATCGAACTCTTGAAGTTGAACCATTGATCTTATGCATTACTTTTGTATTTCTTTATGTTAATATTAAAATATATTAAGTTAATTTTTATCATTTAATAAATACAATTAATAAAGTATTCATCCAACTATATATAAGGGTTTCAAGTTTTTTTTTAAGTAGTACATTATGAATTTTGTTTTACAACTAAAAAATTGAAACAGTACATGAAAAAAGGCAAAATTGCAGAAAACCACCATTTAAATAGGGTGTTTTGCGGAAAACCACCCCTTAAAACGAAAATTACAGAAAACCACCTGTTAAAACCGTTTTCTTTGCAAAGTCACACCCATCACCCAATTTTCATTAATTAAATGTTAAAGTGTGTGGAAATTTAATTATACCCCTTATTTTTATTTATTAGTTTACTCATTTTAATTGGTATTAATTGTTATTGAACTTTTTGATATGTTTTTCAAAAGAAAAAAACATTATAAAATATCAAAATAATATTTAAAAAATAATAATTTCATACTTACAAAAAAAACTCTATAAAAAATGATGTGTAATTTATGTTTTATACATATAAAAATGTCTAATACTAGGGATACTTGAAGAAAATAATATTTTGAAAAAAATAATGTTTCATATAGCTTTTATTATTCTAAAAATATATTGGAATAGTGAACATCAATATCTATATACATATACTAAAACCGATGCATTGTTGCCTGCGTGGCGGCCTGTGAGTGAATCTGCTTACGTGGCGGCACGTGAGTGCATCTCGCAAAACTTTCTCCCGTCAAAAAGGAAATCTAATAAAAATAATAAGATAGTTCTAATCTATATAATTAAAAATAATTATTTTATTTTACCATTAATTCATATAATTGAATAGATGGAATATCTTATAATAGAATAAATATTATATAAGGAAATAACTATATCAATATAATTAAACTCAATAATAGTAATAAATTTGGCATATACCGATATACAAATTGTCATATAAGTGTATCTACATCTGGATTATAAATCATCTATCCAATGGAAGGTTTATATATAAATTACACCATATGGATGGGACCTAAAAAAGACATTAGGTTCACCCAATTGCAATATAGACGAATTTTATGGTGAGTCTTTGGGGTTTAGGCGGGTCTTGGTGACCTTGAAGGCCTTGGTGGAGGGATGAGGTAAGGGGTTTAGGCGGGAGTCTAGACGGGCCTTGAAGGGTTTTTTTAGAACGGTGATCATAATTACCAAAAACATTAATAGATACATAGTAGGAAATATTTGATAGGTGTTATCGATTATTTTTGGTGGAAAGAATTAATTATTTCATAGTTATTTTATTTATATATATACTATTTTTCAAGAGAATGAGTTATTTAGATC
The DNA here is from genome assembly GCA_963922045.1 of Persicaria maculosa. Classification (NCBI taxonomy): domain Eukaryota; kingdom Viridiplantae; phylum Streptophyta; class Magnoliopsida; order Caryophyllales; family Polygonaceae; genus Persicaria; species Persicaria maculosa. The sequence continues at coordinate 37,174,984 of OY998262.1, read as the reverse complement.
TAGATTAATTTTAATCTTATATTTTTAGTTATTAGTTTAATTATCATAATGTAATTCATATTTATTTATTTATTTTCATATTTATAATATGATTTTTTTATAGATAATAAATGTAATTTTATAATATTGTGTTAAAATATTCCCGTGCATGTGACGGGGCATACACTAGTATAATACTAAAACAGAGGCGTGGAAATCCTATGTGGCGGGCTTTGGTGCGATTCGCTTACGTGTCGTTGTCTGGTGCATTATGGCTGAGTTTTTTTTGACACGTCAATTAAGGAGTGTCCAATAAATTTAATCCATGTCATATCACGACCTAATTTATTTATCTACGTGCAATTTCAATCAATTTTACATATTTTCGGTTAAAAAGATCTTCAATTTAACTAATTTAGATATGCTTCTATTTATTTCATTTTATTTTATCAAAAATATGTTATATTAAAATTAGTTTAAAGATAGATTTTGCCCGACTATAGGTTACTTGATATCTTAGTTAAAGATAGATTAGTTCAAATTGGGGTAAACTAAAATTACGTGATTGTAGTTGAATAACTATATTTGATTTCTTTAATGCACAAATCAATTTTATTAATTTTGTAACGATCCACCCTTTCTACGTACATCATCCACCAAGTCCTTTCCAATTGATCGAATAGGTAATACACTCCCTTCGCTCAATAAATTTAAGACATGTCACACAACGACTTAATCTATTTATCTACGTGTTATCCTATGTGTTCATTTTAATTGATGACTAATTAATTTTTATTATTTGAGTTATTTAACTTATCTTTTGACTATAAATACTAACGTCAATTTTAATAAATTAAATAAATTTTAATATAAATATTTAACCTCATATCTTAATTAGTTGCAAAACTTATCATTTAATTAAAAGTATTTTACCCTGAGTTACTTTGCAAATCTTAGCAAAATAATAATAATAATAATATAATAACATCAACCTATGGATTGAATTTTCCATAGTATATAATAAAAATCTTATCAATATAATAAAAATCTTACCCAATATTTACATTGATATTTTGGTATTTCATAAAAAAATTAAGTTTTTTTTATCATTTGAGTTATTTCATAAACAAAACATTATCCATCTTTTACTACTTTAATTTTTATCGTATCTAGCCTTAATTTTTTTTATTGAACATTTAATCAACTACATCAATTTTTACCAAAGTAATTTATTAAACAATAAATCTTCCCTCCCATATTAATTAGTTTTGGCTTAATCTTTATTGAATTACATATATTTCATACGGAGTATTAACTAGCTTTATTTTATTATCATGTTTTAAATACATTAATTTTGTTTTAATTCTTAGCTCTTTTTATGCCTTAAGGGCACAAGATGGAAAAACCGTAAAAAATATACCAAATGACTATGGATGCTTAGCATAATTTCAATTTAATTTATGAGCATTTAAAGCCTTTATAATTAAAAAGATTTCAAATAAACCGTTTAAACCTTCGTAATTTAATAAAGAAAATAATTTAAATATGTTTAATATAATAAAATAAATTAATCAGCCGCACAAGAGTGCGGGTAAAATAATACTAGTATTTTTAGAATAATAAAAACTATATGAAATATCATTTTTTAAAAATTTATTTTCTTCAAGTAGCCCTTTAGTAATATACACTTTTTAATATATATAAAATATCAATTATATCTATTTTTTATAGAGTGTTTTTGCTAATAAGTGTGAAATTATATATAAAAAAATGATATTTTAAAAAAAAATTACTTTTGAAAAACATGTTAAAAAGGTAAAAATTAATTAATACCGATTAGATAAAGTAAAAATAATAATAAAAATAAGGGATATAATTGATTTTTCACGCACTTTAATATTCAAAAAAAAATTAATTAATACCGATTGGATAAAGTAAAATAATAATAAAAATAAGGGATATAATTGATTTTTCACGCACTTTAATATTCAATTAACGGAAATTTGGTGATGGGTGTGACTTTGTAAAGAAAAAGATTTTAACGGATGGTTTTCTGTAGTTTTCGTTTTTAGAGGTTGTTTCACACAAAACACCCTATTTGAAGGGTGGTTTTCTACAATTTTGCCAAAAAAAAAAGAGCGACAGTTTATTAAAATTTGAGGCGATTCGGCATTGTTGGGATGGGGGAGTTGTTAATGGGCTTCCGGTATTGGCCCATAAGCCCATTTGGTAGTTAAGCCCAATTTGACCAAATTATCTCCACATCAGAATATATAGTGGGACCCATCATATTAATGTACTATAATATGATTTCCTATTGCGTGCGGCTTGCTTTCTGTATGCCTGTAGCCCTGTACTACTCTAGTCGGCAGTCGGTCTTATTATTCGAAACTGACGCCATGTTATTGTTAAGCTACAGTCGCAGTACTAGCACAAATCCCGCAAATTCCGGTTCCGTTCCGGTTTAGTCCTGATCCCGGTGGGATTTGGAAAAAAAATTGTGAATCTCGTCCCGGTCCCGTCCCGTAAAATTATACGGGACGAGGATTCCTTATCCTGCAAATCCCGTCCCGTCCTGCATATATTTATATTTATATTTATATTTCTATATATATTACTCTTTTGTATACATATATATATATATATATATATATATATATATATATATATATATATATATATATATATATATATATATATATATATATATATATATATATATATACTCCATCCGTTCAAAATTATAAGTCATTTTAGACTTTTGCACACATATTAAGAAAAGTCTAAAAATATTACTTTTATACCTCTCATTAATTATCCACTACCATTATCAACCAATAACATTTCACAAAACAACTCAAAAAGTTACTTTTCTCTTATCTCAATGCCTCGAAAACCTAAAGGGACTTATATTTCTAAACAAAATTCCAAACCTAAAAAGACCTACACACACACACATATATATATAGATGTGTTAACATCTCTTATTGTGTTTTGTATTAACAAATCTGGACCCTTTATTGTGATGAAATGGAGAGTTGAGATTAAACCAATTTTTCCGATTTTTTTTATTTAAAGAAGGAGTGGGTCCCATTACTAATTTGCCGTTTAACTTCCAGTTCTATATAAGCGCGTGCGTTGCAATTATTTTTTTTGTTTCTTTCTTTTAGCCGTACTACCCTGTTAGAGATTTTTTGTAAAGACCGGGAAATTTTAGAATATTAAATTATTAAAATAGTGGTTTATAATCATTCCGATTTCTAAGATTCGGGAGATTTGAAATTTCTGTCCTTGAGCTATTGGATTTATTCTAAATCTTTCGAAATGAGTTCCGGCATTATTTAATTGGCAATTTAAAATATGTTATACTCTGCTTTTATATAACGAAAACTGAAAATAATATTGGAGTTCATTATTAAACTCGGATTTGAAAATTTTTAAATCGTTTTGAGTTTGGTCGGATAGGATCGAGAGAGCGGATTTTGGGATTTGTTTTCCGGGTATCTTGAAATAGCTAATGGGGACCATTCTTACTTCTTTCCTCCTCCCTCCCTACTTCAAATCCAAAGCTGCAGATTCACATGCCACCTTGGTCTTCTTCTTCCCATTTAAGGCTAAACCACACCTCACCCTCCTCCTCCCTCATGGTTTTGCCTCACCTGTTTGTGGCTAAGATGCAAGCTCCTCTTCCCCTCTTTTGTCCGATAGATCAGTAGCAACAGGCTCTCCTCTCATTTCTTTTGGCTTCCCAACCTCAATTACAGGCTCTGCAACCTCACCTTCTCCCCAGAAAAACAACCCAGTAGAAGCCCCAAGATCCCTCCCGGAAACAGACTTCAAACCACCGTCTCCGCTACCATTTCACCTCCACCCTCCTCTTCGTCGAGCACCTCTGAGCCTCCTCCCGGTCGCTCTCGAGCACCCTGAGCGCAGCTCCGAGCCCCCAGGCGATGTCCGAGCCCTCCAGACGCCTCCGCCCCCTTTCCCATGTTTCGCCACTCCAAGAGGCCGAGCCTCTTCTTCTCTCCGTCGAGCCCAGCAGCAGCAGCCGATGGTGCTGGAACCTACGAGCTCCTCCTCCTCGTGAAGCAGGTCGGAGTCACACCGTCGCCCAGAAGCCGGAGCCACTCGCCCTCTTGTTCCGATTTGAAGGTCTGTTCGATTTTCACTCGATTTCAATACCAAACCCCTCAGATCGAACTCGTATTCATCTCTCTCGCGCTTCCTAGGCCAGTAGCGACTCGAATCCACCCCCAACGAGGCCAATGCGCGCCTCCGACGAAGTTCCGGCGAGATCTCGAGACCTCGGTGAGCACTCGTGTAACCCCTTTCCTCTTTATTTCCTGTGTGGGTGTGGGAGAGAGATCTAGTCGATCAGATTGAGTGCGTCTTGGGTCGGGAACGATCCGCCGGCAGGATCTGTTCTTCCTTCTTCTTCTTCCTCCGTTTTTCTTCCTTCGGGGGTGACAGAGCGCTCTGTCCTGGAGATGTGGGAGAGACGAGGATTTGTTCCTCTTTCCTTATTTTGGTTTTGGGCCTATTTGGTTGGGCTTAACCCGGATTTCTCATTCCGGGTTATATCATTTTGCAACCGGATCCCCCCTTCTCTTCTGATGGGGCTCGGATTTGGGCCGGGTCTGTTCTAAGTTCTAAAGGGATCTGGATCCGTTTATTTCATTCCGGGTTGGATCTTCCCCTTTCCTATTGGATCCGAGTCAGGCTTTCTTTTGGGCTCGTTTTTCTTTTAAAAGGGTTTTGGGCTGCGATTTCCTCTGGGCTTGTGGGATTGTTTATTTCATTTCATTGTCTTGGTTATGTTGTATTTGATAATGATAAATATATGTTATGTTACTTATTATTATTATTATTATTATTATTATTATTATTATTAATTTTATTGTTGTGATAAAATCTGATTTTATGAAAATAAGTCTGAAATTGTTTTATAGTATGAAATTATTTCAAAAGTGTTATTTTTGGAATAAGTATTGTGTTATGACTTAAATAAGTGATATTATTTGAATATGTGTTGTGTGATGTTTTAAATATGGGATTATTGGAAATTTAAATGATTTATTAGTCGTGATTTATAAACATGGTTTGTAAAGTGGATTAATTTTGGTATTGTATTTTGGTTAAGTGTTATTTGGTAATTTATTTAAAAAGGGTTTCACGTTTACGGAAGGATTTCTTGTCGGGTTATTTACTAACATGCCGGAATCATATTGTTATTGTCTCCTGAGATAGGTCCATGTTAGTGTGCAAGATTGCAACGTTGTGTGTTATATGACTTGATGTGTTACATGATAATTGAGTAATGCGATCGTAACCTTAAGGGTTTCCCATGGGCATCGGCGAAATTTCCGTGTTCGGTCTTACCAGATACCATCCGAATCTATCTTCGTGTCAAGAGTTAGTCGAGTTATCCCTTACTGTATCTTTCTTTTGCTTCAAACTTAGGTCTTGCGTCATGATGTTTGATTGTGTGAGTATGATAATTGTGTTCTTTCCGATTGATTGCAGTGAGCAGATTTCTTTGATTATATGATCTGTTATTGACGTGATCTGTTGATGATGGGATTTGATAGTATAATGAATTCTCATATATTGATATCTTAAGATTGTTAAGATTGAAAAGTTGTGATCTGTTATTGATGAATTCTGATATGATGATATTCTGGATATGTTAATATTTGAATTTGTTGTTGAGATTGATTATGAGAAGTAAACCTAGGAAGGGGAATATGTGAATAGCCTTTAGAGGTGGATAAGCAGTATCTTGAATCCTTGCAAATCTGGTTGACTGACATGGGAAGAGCTGACTTGAGTTTTCGAAATGCTTGTTGCTTTTAGAAAGGATTTTAGTCTCGAGGACGAGACTTGTTTTTAGAGGTGGATGATGTAAAGGCTCATGTTTAAAAATATTATTTTATAAATTATAATTTGACTTCAATATTAAGATTGTGGGATTTCGCCAATTTTTAAAACCTCCGTCCTCGATCAAAATGATTTTTATTTTATTCGAAGCAAATCCCGACATTTGAACGTAGTTAGAATTTAATAGTGGGATTTTATAATTTAATTGTGGTATAATTCTTGCAAATTTTAAAAATACCGGGTTGATTTTATAATTTAACACAATTTTTCTAACCCTAGCCGCTCTATTCATCTTCTCCTTCATAGTCCGCTAGGCCTCTTCGTTACTCTCTCTCTCTCGATTCAGAATTCCCTTTGAGCTTCCATGGATCCGGATCTGAGCTCCCATGGAAGCCCCGCCCTCTCCCGCCTATCCTGTTCGTCCTCCGCCCCTCAATTTCGGATCTGAACTTCTCTTCCCTCTCTCTCCCCTCACAATTTCGAGCTAAGGCGCCACCTCTACCTCCCTTCCTCCTCCCTCGCTCCGTCGAACCTCAGCTGAGCTTCCTCACCTCCCTTGGCTCCCTCATCTCTCTCACGCTCTTCGTCGCACCTGGCCGCTCTTCTCCGCCTTCATTCGTCGAAGCCAACGTCGCCGACCTCACTCTCTCGCCGACTTGATCCCTTGACACTAGATCTGAGGCCGCCATTTCCAGCGAACGAAGCCCCCTCCTCCCCGGATCTACAGAGCTCCGTTGCTGCCTCAACAAACCCCGTCTCCAAATCTCGGGCTGGAACTGCGCCGCTTCTCTCTCTCCCTCTCTATCGATGGCCGAGGTCGGGTTTCTGTCATCGACGATGAGCCACCAGCGAGTCCTAGGCCGAGCATCGAGCCAACGTTGGGCTCTCTCCATCACCCTTCTTCTTGATTCCGACGGAGTCAGAGTTCTGTTGCAGCCCGACGCCGACGACCTCGCAAGCCTAAGCCCTTCAATCAGGGCCCTTGAATATGAAATCCCCCTTCAATCGACGTCTAGATTGGGTATAGCTCTTGGGCTCTCTTCTTAAAATCAGTGGGACCTTATCGATGAAACATTTTGGGCTGAGTTTGGCTTTCAATTGATTTCTCTACTTGAGTATTTGGTGTTGGATGAATCAGAATTGTATTGTGAACTCGGTTTTATAAATTTCCCATGTTTGGATTATTAATCAACTAATTATAAATGTTTTGTTAGCTTTTATGAGTAAAAAAAAATCTGATCACTTCATTTGAAATGGAATTAGTAGGCAGTAAGCGGGAATTGATTAATGGATTCGGGTAGTTCTGAGAATTGGATTACTTGGGCATACAAAAGAGAATAAGTTAGTACTTGTTTACTCTCTGATTATTAATGAATCCTTAAGTACGAGTATCTTATTTGAATATTTTTGACTAATGTATTTGATGAGCAGAAATTTTATAATAGTATCTAAGATATGGTAAAGTGTATAAGGTCATGGAAGAGATACATTGAGAATTGTTATACTTGTGAACTCCCTTGTGATGCCTTGTGGCCTTATCAAATGATTAGTTATGCTTGTATTCGTAAAGGATTTATCTAATGTCTCTTATGAGCATTGGCAAACTAAGTGGATAAATAAGATCCTTATTGAGTTATTTGAGGATGTGATAATTCATGAACTACTTTGAGCTTGATATGAAGTAAAATGTTTTGAGTGATGATCTTGGTAAGACCTTGAACTTAGTTTCATACTGACTGGGAACAAGGTTAATTGAGGATGATGGTCATGAGGAGAATGCTGGATTACTGGGACAAAATATTATTTAGTCCTGTGTTGACTTGAAAGTCTATTTGTGTGTGATTAAATATATATTGATGAGTTATTCCTTGCTTATTACTTGCTAGTGTGATTGGATGATTCTCTGAATGGCTTGTTGCTGATGGATGATTCTTTGAGGGGCTTGTTTGCTTGCTAATTGGACCTAAAGACTCCAGGTAAGTTCCCTAGGGGCTTACTCAGATTGGACATTCATGCCTGTTGTTGCATTTTATGTTAGGTGTTGCATATGCATAAAAGCATGCCATGTAGTATCATGTTTAGGTTGCATTAATTGATTGAGCATCTGTTTACTTTATGCGTTTGAAATAGAACGGCCGTTATCTGTGATAGTCCTAGAGTCTTTGCTAGGGTCATAGGGTAGCCCAGCCTCATCGGGTACCCTGAGTCAATCGAGTCATGAACTTCCTTATATTATGATATGCCTGCGGGCTTTATTGTGGAGCGGGTTAGGCATGCGTGCCCCCCGATTATGATGGAATGCATTCACGAGCTGGCCAGTCTCCACCTATCGGAAGGGGTGGAGGTAGGAGAGGGATATGCCACTTGGCATTGTCTTGGGCCCTTTACAGTATTTCTGCACATTATTATGAACTAGGAGCATGCTAGTGTGTTTGAATTTCGTACTGCATTAGAGCATCTTTATTAGGTATAGCACATACTATGTGGCCTCAGCGAGGACTGCCGGTCCCGCATGAGTGGCTCGATTTGATTCCTTTCCCCGTTCTTTTTTTTTAAAGGTATTCTCTGCAGATTTGAGTGCTCGATGTCTATATGACGGGGTTTCCTTTTGGCGAATCGAAGAATCTAGCTAATATCCTAATCTAGAAAAATGGTAATTACCCACTCATGATTTGGTTTTGACCGGCTTTGCCGTGACACTTGTATATTTACTTTGCTTCCGCTTTACTTCCATTTGAAATGGATTCCGCGACATAGTTGTAGGACAGGTTAAGGGTACCCAACGGCCCTTCGAGGTTTTTAGGGTTTGAAATCCCTCTTTATACTGATCTTAAAAGAGTTTGAAACCTTGACCCGTACCTGGATTGCAAGATCCGAACAAGGGGTTTAATCCCTTGAAACGTAACCCGGAAATCATAATTCTGGGCCGTTACAGTCCTAGAGTCTTTGCTAGGGTCATAGGGTAGCCCAGCCTCATCGGGTACCCTGAGTCAATCGAGTCATGAACTTCCTTATATTATGATATGCCTGCGGGCTTTATTGTGGAGCGGGTTAGGCATGCGTGCCGCCCGATTATGATGGAATGCATTCACGAGCTGGCCAGTCTCCGCCCTATCGGAAGGGGGTGGAGGTAGGAGAGGGATATGCCATTTGGCATTGTCTTGAGCCCTTTACAGTATTTCTGCACATTATTATGAAATAGGAGCATGCTAGTGTGTTTGACTTTCGTACTGCATTAGCGCATCTTTATTAGGTATAGCACATACTATGTGGCCTCAGCGAGGACTGCCGGTCCCGCATGAGTGGCTCGATCTGACTCCTTTCCCCGTTCTTTTTTTAAAGGTATTCTCTGCAGATTTGAGTGCTCGACGTCTATATGACGGGGTTCCCTTTTGGCGAATCGAAGAATCTGGCTAATATCCTAATTTAGTAAAATGGTAATTACACACTCATGATTTGGTTTTGACCGGTTCTGCCGTGACACTTGTATCTTTACTTTGCTTTCACCTTACTTTCGTTTGAAATGGATTCCGCGACATAGTCTTAGGACAGGTTAAGGGTACCCAACGGCCCTTCGATATTTTTAGGGTTTGAAATCCCTCTTTCTACTAATCTTAAAATGAGTTTGAAACCTCGACCCGTACCTGGATTGCAACATCCGAACAAGGGGTTTTATCCCTTGAAACGTAACCCGGAAATCATAATTCTGGGCCGTTACAAAGATGGTATCAGAGCTGAGGTTGTGCAATTCGGGTACAAAAGGGTCGAGTGTATGTTTTGGAAAACCGCCCATGAATTTCAAGGGATTTGAAAGGATTTTAACAAGGGGCAAAATGAACTTAAGATGTCTAACCGAAATTGGACTAAGTACTGAACTTGACTTGTAATAAAAAAAAAGGAAAACCGACCAAACGGGGACACGAGTGGGTAGTAAAGGCGCTAGACCACCCCTATTGGGTGTAGTTGGGAACGGTAGGCAAAATATCAGCTTGTTCTTTACAGATGGGTTGGGAGACTCCAAGGAGATCATTATGAGTGTTATTAACTGATTCTGTGTTGAATGATTGCTATGTTAGAGATCTGATTTGGTATGTCTAACAATGAGTTGTGTATTGGCTAATCTGTACAAACGGGATAGTGGGAGCACCCTTGTTTCTGTGTGGTCAAACTCAGCTTGTGTGAAACAGCCCCTTCCACTGTGTTTGTTGACCCTTTGACGCTCCTATTGAGTCTTCCTCCCGGATGTCAGTGTCTTCCATGGGGAAACGGGTTGGTAAACACATTCTGTCGGAATCATGTATGGGTGTGAAGGTTGTCTGAGTGAGTATTAGGAGGTGGTTCTTGATGACATTTTGAGTCAAAAGTAAGGTGTCATGAGGTTGTCTTTCTTGATTCATATGATGACCAACCTTTATTTTCTTACCACAAAGAGTCGTACCAAACTCTCACGGGAAAGAGGGGTGATGAGTCGGTTGGAAAAAGTCAATGGTTGCCCTTAGGGATTTCTGTCCGATTGTAAATTTGACTCTCTCTGAATTGCATGACATAATTCTGTAATCTTTGGCATGTACCCTGCGAATGACCAGTGGTAAAAAGCTACTCATGTTGTTGCATCTATGATTGGTTACATTGCTTAGGTCTTGTGTTATGTCTTGGCCTATTGATCGTAGGATTGAATGGAAGTGTGAGTTGCATGAAATGAATCTGCATGATTTTACTCTACTAGGTTTATGATAGTGTGATCAATTCCTCTTTGTATGAATGTTGATAGATGATCATCTTAGCTTATTGGATGATGGCGTGTCAATGCCTATTATCCCTTTTGTGACAAGAATCAATAGTATGCTCGTTTGTTATGTATACATCAAGTTAATTATTGTTGCTTACTCTGCAATTTATACTGTTGTGTGATACTTGCACTGAATTGGATTATGTTGGTGTAAATGAGTCTTGATAAATGCATGTTTTATCCCAGTATGTGTTGGTTTGAACTCATGTTCTCGTGTTCTAGCTATATTGCCCTGTTGCTTAAACTCATAGTATACATCGTAAAACCTTCCTCATGCTTCTATATTGTCGGAATGTGATTGAATTGATTTCTTACGCGACGTCATGATTAGTAGCATGCATGTATCGTATGGTATAATGAACCTTTAGTATCATGTAAGATCCTTGGTGGTGACTCATTTGAATTGTATATTGCCTGCATTATTGTTGATTTTCTCTTGAGCTAGGTCCCTGATAGTGTGGTTCCCCCTTCCTCCTCTCCTCTTAAAATGTTTTACGCATGATTAAATTGATGTTGAATTCGATGATCTACTTGTTTTCCGTGATGGTTAGTTCTAGCATGCTCACATGTTATCGCTCGGTAGTGTTCCCTATTACTCTATGATATCCTCTCGTGCTTGCATAGATGTATGACTTGACACCTCGCATGATCACACACCACACTATATCATGTTTTCACCTACGTAGAACGCAGGAATATTAGAATGAATCTAGTCAAATTACCTTGACTGTATTCAAGCTCGATGTGTGTTACTAGTATCATGTAGGCCTTATGATTTCCAATATGACTCGATAAATGATTACCTGTCGTACTTGTTCTATAATGTGATAGTTATTGTACCGTTTTCTGTGCCCTATGACTGCTCATTCCTAACATGATTATGATCTATCGCCCGTGATGTTCTCCTTGTTACTCTATGGTGATCTCTCTTGCTTTCATGAACACTAGGTTGAACTCATTAAATGGCTCTTGACTATGCCCCTGCCCTGTCATGTATCGCTAGTATTGTTCAGGACCTATGCTTTCTAAATGTATCTCGTCGTATGATTACATGTCGTTCTTAACCTACTATATGATCATTGTTGTCGGATGTGATAGTTACTATGCTGCTTTTATGTGTTCTCGTATGATGCTTCGGCTGATTGTCATGATATACCTCGTTATGTTATGTTTGGACTCAATTGTTGATGAGTATACCATGCTAGTTCATTTTTCATATACATGATACTTGCCATCCTCGTTAAACCCCGCATGACCATTACTGGCTCCGCATAATTTTCTTGGAATTAGTAGGCATCTCTGCTTTCATGGAATAATAAACTGTTAGCTCTTACTTGCATCAGTGTAGGACTTGATTGTGCCTTTTGGAATGAATACGCATGTTATTCTCCTTGATATAGGTACATGTTAGTGTGGGTTATTGTAATTGATATGTTCCATGATGAATTTATGTTAGTTGTCGCAATTATAACCTCACCGACTTCCATAAGGGCATCGTTGCTATTATCGGGTCAGAGTCTTGTCTCCAGTCTTGTCATCCTTTTAGCCTTGGTCTGTATTTCCGAAGTGAACATTGGGTTTACCGTCCCTGCCACTCCCCTATCTCTGCTAACCTAGACTCATCTGCGATACTTGGACGAGCGACCGCGTGAAAAGAAAACAAGAAGTTAGTTAGCGATGGAGCAGCGCAAAGGAAGCGTGGGCCCATAACCCACGGGCCTCAGGATCTATGATGTCGGCGAAACGGGCACGCATCGAGAATTACGGTTACTGTGTACGATATGACTTGCAAGCAGGAGTGCTCTCCGTTCGAATTGCTAACCCCTTTGAAATTGTTGACGACAATATTGCACTGACCTAGCAATGAGATTTACGTGTTGATGTACTGACCTGATGATGATTGTTGCCTGACCGCCTATTGTCTATGTCGATATGATTTCATGACTTATAGATCTCATGTACCATGATGTCTTGCCTTGTTGCTACGTTGAGTTGCTAAGCATGATTTGAATTTCTTTGCTTGTAAGATGTGAACTACATATGCTAAGAAGCCTGAATCGTACCTGATAAGGTTATAATGTAACATGTTAGCTTGACTTGATTATGTTCCTATATGATGTTTGCGATGGTTATTGAGCATGATGGTAAACTTAGACTTGTTGAACCCGTTATGGTATGTTTATGAATGCTAGTGGATATGATGTAGACCTTATGTTTGATGATTTTCATGATTGCTTATTCCTTAAACCTGTGAGTGAGGTCATTTGGTAGCGTGGTTGGAGAGTGGTGAAAGAATTTTGGGTGGTTGGGATGATCGATGGTATTAGGAGGTGAGTCACGAGAGAAGGAGGTTGGCCTAGGTAAGACTGAGTGAGCTTTGGGATTTATAGTAGGCAACGTTGGTGGTTCTGATGAGCTTCTAGGTGATGCTGGTAATGCTTTGGGTAGTGCGAAGAGTGTAAGGAATGACTCGTGAATATTGAGGACATGGTATTAGAGGGTACTTGGGTGTGAAGTTAGAGATAGGAGTTGGATTCTTAGAGGTGGATGGTGTGGTAGTGCTTGGCGGAAGGAGGGGCGAGATTTGAGCATCGAGATGGATTGCGATTCTTTGGGGAATTTTTGTCTGAGTTGACGTTAGCGAGTCTAGAAGAGGATTGGTCTAGGCTTGAGAGTGGAGATGGGCTAGTGGGGATTGTGTTTTATTTTGACTGGTATGATGTGCAGACTTTCTTGGTTATGTGATTTGTTAAAACGTACTAACATGATGTTAGATAACGACCATGATGAACCCGATATGGAAGTACATGTTGATATACAATATTAAAATCTAATTGGTAGTGACAAGTGTTACCATTATATACCACTGCCTTGCTATCCTGTTATGTGGTTTTAGAAGCATGTTAGGACGTGCTGTGATATGATATATGTAGTAAACATGACGTTGTATTATATGGTTGGAGAGCATGATTATTGATATGTTAAATGATGAATATGACTTGGAGCATGAATATAATATTTATATATGAGATAATGGTGCCTGATGACTAAATGATCGTTATATGGTATTGTAAGGAGTTGAAATGATGTTTTGAGTATGTTAGCATTTGATGCTTGGTATATGGTTAGAATCTTTCCTTTTGCTGAAGCTTAAATGGCATGGCCTTGTGTGCTAATGTGTTGACAATTAGTATTAGTTTGTTGACCTTATGATGAGATTCTGCTATGATTACCTTTACCCTGTTAATGTTTGAATTGACATGCTAAATCTGTTATGACAATGTGGAATAGAATTAGGACAAGTTGGTAAGATGATTTGGTGAGTTATGTGTTCATTAAGTGAAAAACCCCTGTTATGACTGGTTCTACTTGTATTACGATGTTGATATGCGATCGTGAGATTTGAGGTGTACTGACGTACTAACTCCATGACGCCTAACCCATTGATCTCCCGACATGTGTGCTTGCGTGATATGTTATGAGAATTCGACTATGCACTTGTCATGCTTTCAGTATGATATAGAGATGTTGATGTGACCTTGTGGCAGTGTGTTGGCATATGTTTGAGACTTGTCGTATGATGTACTCATTGAGGATCGATTGGTTATGTGATTATGCATTGCTTATGGCTTGTGAATCTTGTTTGAATTGAGACGGATAGATTGATTTGATTTTGGAAACTAGGAAGAGAATATGGGATTAGCCCTTAGAGGTGGATGATTCCACCTCCTGACTTCTGAATTTGATTGATTGGTATGCGGGAAACTGATTTGATTTTGGGAGATTTTGACAAAATCTTGAGTTGAATGGATTTGACTTGTTTTTGGTGTAAAGTTCTTGGTTAAACGTCAGATTTGAAGATTTTGAACGATTAGAAAGGAAATAACTGTTTTTTTTTATATAAGAATAAACGCTATCGAGGGTTTCAACGATTTTGAGGTTAATCTTTTTCAATTGCGGAATCCCTTTTGAAACTTTTCAAACCCGGTGTTATATTATAACGACTCACGAAGTGGATACAAGCATTTTATAGGGGCGCATATAGAATGCTTGCTAAGACCTAGTAGACACGTTATGATTGCTTTTCGAGTTATGATATAACCGAAAAGTCGGAGTAAGAATGTGATAAGGGCCCATATCGCATACTTGCTACGACCAATTGGGAATATTATGATCGCGTCAAGGGTACTGTAAGGATCTCATACGGGCCCTATGAGATGCTTACGGAATCAATGACATGATCCTTGGACTCACCAATTTAAAACTTCATCCCCATGTTTTAGAGTGATTTTAGTCTCGGGGACGAGACTTGTTTTTAGAGGTGGATGATGTAAAGACCGGGAAATTTTAGAATATTAAATTATTAAAATAGTGGTTTATAATCATTCCGATTTCTAAGATTCGGGAGATTTGAAATTTCTGTCCTTGAGCTATCGGATTTATTCTAAATCTTTCGAAATGAGTTCCGGCATTATTTAATTGGCAATTTAAAATATGTTATACTCTGCTTTTATATAACGAAAACTGAAAATAATATTGGAGTTCATTATTAAACTCGGATTTGAAAATTTTTAAATCGTTTTGAGTTTGGTCGGATAGGATCGAGAGAGCGGATTTTGGGATTTGTTTTCCGGGTATCTTGAAATAGCTAATGGGGACCATTCTTACTTCTTTCCTCCTCCCTCCCTACTTCAAATCCAAAGCTGCAGATTCACATGCCACCTTGGTCTTCTTCTTCCCATTTAAGGCTAAACCACACCTCACCCTCCTCCTCCCTCATTGTTTTGCCTCACCTGTTTGTGGCTAAGATGCAAGCTCCTCTTCCCCTCTTTTGTCCGATAGATCAGTAGCAACAGGCTCTCCTCTCATTTCTTTTGGCTTCCCAACCTCAATTACAGGCTCTGCAACCTCACCTTCTCCCCAGAAAAACAACCCAGTAGAAGCCCCAAGACCCCTCCCGGAAACAGACTTCAAACCACCGTCTCCGCTACCATTTCACCTCCACCCTCCTCTTCGTCGAGCACCTCTGAGCCTCCTCCCGGTCGCTCTCGAGCACCCTGAGCGCAGCTCCGAGCCCCCAGGCGATGTCCGAGCCCTCCAGACGCCTCCGCCCCCTTTCCCATGTTTTGCCACTCCAAGAGGCCGAGCCTCTTCTTCTCTCCGTCGAGCCCAGCAGCAGCAGCCGATGGTGCTGGAACCTGCGAGCTCCTCCTCCTCGTGAAGCAGGTCGGAGTCACACCGTCGCCCAGAAGCCGGAGCCACTCGCCCTCTTGTTCCGATTTGAAGGTCTGTTCGATTTTCACTCGATTTCAATACCAAACCCCTCAGATCGAACTCGTATTCATCTCTCTCGCGCTTCCTAGGCCAGTAGCGACTCGAATCCACCCCCAACGAGGCCAATGCGCGCCTCCGACGAAGTTCCGGCGAGATCTCGAGACCTCGGTGAGCACTCGTGTAACCCCTTTCCTCTTTATTTCCTGTGTGGGTGTGGGAGAGAGATCTAGTCGATCAGATTGAGTGCGTCTTGGGTCGGGAACGATCCGCCGGCAGGATCTGTTCTTCCTTCTTCTTCTTCCTCCGTTTTTCTTCCTTCGGGGGTGACAGAGCGCTCTGTCCTGGAGATGTGGGAGAGACGAGGATTTGTTCCTCTTTCCTTATTTTGGTTTTGGGCCTATTTGGTTGGGCTTAACCCGGATTTCTCATTCCGGGTTATATCATTTTGCAACCGGATCCCCCCTTCTCTTCTGATGGGGCTCGGATTTGGGCCGGGTCTGTTCTAAATTCTAAAGGGATCTGGATCCGTTTATTTCATTCCGGGTTGGATCTTCCCCTTTCCTATTGGATCCGAGTCAGGCTTTCTTTTGGGCTCGTTTTTCTTTTAAAAGGGTTTTGGGCTGCGATTTCCTCTGGGCTTGTGGGATTGTTTATTTCATTTCATTGTCTTGGTTATGTTGTATTTGATAATGATAAATATATGTTATGTTACTTATTATTATTATTATTATTATTATTATTATTATTATTATTATTAATTTTATTGTTGTGGTAAAATCTGATTTTATGAAAATAAGTCTGAAATTGTTTTATAGTATGAAATTATTTCAAAAGTGTTATTTTTGGAATAAGTATTGTGTTATGACTTAAATAAGTGATATTATTTGAATATGTGTTGTGTGATGTTTTAAATATGGGATTATTGGAAATTTAAATGATTTATTAGTCGTGATTTATAAACATGGTTTGTAAAGTGGATTAATTTTGGTATTGTATTTTGGTTAAGTGTTATTTGGTAATTTATTTAAAAAGGGTTTCACGTTTACGGAAGGATTTCTTGTCGGGTTATTTACTAACATGCCGGAATTAATTCTATACTACGATTTTGAGGTATTGGTTTTAAGGTTTAAATGTTTAATGGCGAGATTTGGCTAAGTTCGATTTTATCAATGGGTTTGATTTGAAGAATGATTTTAGTTGATGTTGATCGTATCGGAAAGGTTTCGAAAAATAGTTTTACCGTCGATTGGTTTTAAGGATATTGAGAACTCGGGTTCGTGGGTGTGATAATGTTGGTTCAGTAGCTTATGAAAATGGCTTGATGATAGGTGTGTATTGCTTTTGGATTGCTTTGGACTTGCACTTGGGCCCTTGCTTGCGTTATTTTGCTGTTCTGCATCTTCAGGTAAGTTCCCTAGGTGGCTTACTCAGGTTGGACATTCATGCCTGTTGTTGCATTTTATGTTAGGTGTTGCATATGCATAAAAGCATGCCATGTAGTATCATGTTTAGGTTGCACTAATTGATTGAGCATCTGTTTACTTTATGCGTTTGAAACAGAACGGCCGTTATCTGTGATAGTCCTAGAGTCTTTGCTAGGGTCATAGGGTAGCCCAGCCTCATCGGGTACCCTGAGTCAATCGAGTCATGAACTTCTTTATATTATGATATGCCTGCGGGCTTTATTGTGGAGCAGGTTAGGCATGCGTGCCGCCCGATTATGATGGAATGCATTCACGAGCTGGCCAGTCTCCGCCCTATCGGAAGGGGGTGGAGGTAGGAGAGGGATATGCCATTTGGCATTGTCTTGGGCCCTTTACAGTATTTCTGCACATTATTATGAACTAGGAGCATGCTAGTGTGTTTGACTTTCGTACTGCATTAGCGCATCTTTATTAGGTATAGCACATACTATGTGGCCTCAGCGAGGACTGCCGGTCCCGCATGAGTGGCTCGATCTGACTCCTTTCCCCGTTCTTTTTTTAAAGGTATTCTCTGCAGATTTGAGTGCTCGACGTCTATATGACGGGGTTCCCTTTTGCGAATCGAAGAATCTGGCTAATATCCTAATTTAGTAAAATGGTAATTACACACTCATGATTTGGTTTTGACCGGTTCTGCCGTGACACTTGTATCTTTACTTTGCTTTCACCTTACTTTCGTTTGAAATGGATTCCGCGACATAGTCTTAGGACAGGTTAAGGGTACCCAACGGCCCTTCGATATTTTTAGGGTTTGAAATCCCTCTTTCTACTAATCTTAAAATGAGTTTGAAACCTCGACCCGTACCTGGATTGCAACATCCGAACAAGGGGTTTTATCCCTTGAAACGTAACCCGGAAATCATAATTCTGGGCCGTTATATTTTTTGCCAGTAATTATTCGCTAAATTTATTATTAGTATTCATCTGTAAAGAGAAGTTATCGTTTAGATAATAGCAAAAGGATTGGTCAATTTTGCAATTTTGCAAATATTCTCTAGGTTGATAGTAATTATTCGTTAAGTTGATAGTAATTAGTCACTAGGTTGAAAGAGTGTAAATGTAATTCTTGATTTTCCATATCTAACTACCCACATACGTATGAATAATTCCTTATTATCAATGAATATGGACTCTCAACTTACCGAATAGTTGATAAATTCATGGACATGAACAATTTTACACAGAGTTTGATTTTCAAGAAAACCACATCTAATTACCCACATACATATGAATAATTCCTTATTATCAACGAATAGTGACTCTGAACTTGCCGAATATTCGATAAATTCATAAACAATTTTAGACAGAGTTTGAATTTGAAAAAA
The DNA here is from genome assembly GCA_963922045.1 of Persicaria maculosa. Classification (NCBI taxonomy): domain Eukaryota; kingdom Viridiplantae; phylum Streptophyta; class Magnoliopsida; order Caryophyllales; family Polygonaceae; genus Persicaria; species Persicaria maculosa. The sequence goes on along the minus strand of OY998262.1, from coordinate 37,156,256 downwards.
CATACGTCTAATTTCCCTTATACAAATGAATAATTTCTAATTATCAACGAATAGTAACTATGAACTTGCAGAATAATTGATATATTCACGAGCTTGAATTTTAAGAAACCTAATAATTCCCAATTATCAACGAATAATGACTATGAATTTGACGAATATTTGATAAATTCATAAACAATCAATAATAAGCGCAGTGACTAATAAGAACTAATTGAAAGCTTCACTGGTCAGAGAAAAGCTCGTAGAATATAAGAATCTCCATCAAAGGAGCAAATGCCAGACTTGTTTGTAGGTAGAATAACCATTAAAATTAGAATTTGGAACCGAATTCACATATCCCTCGTTACAATCTATCTCTAACTCGTCCAAGGAAACCTAATTATATAACATATCCCAAATCAGGATCTAAAACTTAATTTAATTCTCAAGCCCACTCAATTAAAAAATTAGTTCTAAACTCAACGCTAGCGGGAGGAGAACAGTGGTAGCGGCCTTCCGACGGGGTTTCCGAATTCTATCACGTACCTTCCACATCAAATTTGTAAGCCAAAATTTCAGATCGCCTTGGCCTGCACAATACCGACGTCGTCCGCTCCGCCATCACCTGGTAGAAATCGTTGCTGCCGCCGCCGCCCTCTGCTACTTCCCTCCTCTGATCTTGCCCTCGATTCGACGCCGGATTCGAACTCCCACTTCGCCGCCGATAGATTGCCGAAACCGCTAGGGTTCTTTTGGGAACCCCTCTCGGTTTCTCTATCGCGAAACACTGGCATTCACACGCGTGTTATAGAGGTGGGATAGGTTTTCTACGGGGCCCACTTTTTTTTAAGTAGAAATAATTAACATTAAGAATTAATCGTGGCCTTCCATTTTGCTTCGATCAAGGGTCAAGATTTGTTAACACAAAACACATTAAGAGTTGTTAACATTTGATCCATATATATATATATATACAGTGTATGTATAAACTAACATGATATTATATATAGTGTATTTAATTTACATCAGTGTGTGTGTGTGTATATATATATATATATATATAATTATAATTATATGTATGATCGATGTGTATAGTGTGTATATATATGATGAAAATCGTAAAATATTATAAATCTATATATGTTTCGGCTTTGAAAACCGTAAAATATATAGGAATTTTGGATTTTTTTTATAATGTTTTTTATTTGAGGGACAAGGCCCGTCCCGTCCCGTATGAGACAAGGCCAGCGCGGGATTGAAAAAAAAGTAGTGAATCCCGTCCCGGTCCCGTCTCACAAAAATTACGCAGGACGGGACGTGGGACGACCCTCGTCCCGTCCCGTCCCGCGCCCACCCCTATTTAAACTTGTTAAAACATGACCTGATCTGAAAAAGTCGATCCGAATTTTTGATAACTTTTTAGGTTTGAGCTTGTTATTTTAGACTCGGGACTCGAAATCAATCTGAATTCAAATGACCAGTAAATTTTAGGGTCGAGATTCGATAATCCGTTAGGTTAAAATCGACCCGGTGAGTCAGAACCATGTAGATGTCACACAAGCACCATATAGAACCCATACAATTCGTCATGCAACGATGTTCCGTGTTCATTAAGGTCACTCATAAGTTAAATAACGTATATATTTTATAATTATAGTATGCTTAGAACACTTATTTATATAAATATGATATTTTTATGCTTAAAACATTTATATAATAATGATATTTATAAATTTAATTATGATATTATTAGTTATTTTAATTTGTTATATTTATATTACAATTTAATTTTGATAATATATTAATATTATTGAAAAACCTTTAAAAAATTTGAGTTTTTTGACCCATTGGTTCGATGTGAAACTGGGACTAATTCCCGAAACGACCATTAATCCAATTGATCCGAAACCCGATCTACCTAAGACCCAAATGACCTAATTGACAAGTCTAAGTATATTCCATCCACTATCTCGGAATCGTATTTACAAGACTAAAGTATCGCTAAGGATATGATCACGACACCAATTTGGAAAGCCATTTTTATATGACATCAATCTATTAATACTTACTTCGCAAATCGGTAGGTATTTTTGCCTCTATTGGTTTGGACGAGTGTTATTCAGTTGAACGAGCCGAGCCGAGTACTTAGGTGCGCATATTCGACTCATTTTTGGTGTCGAATCGAGTTCGAGCGGAGCCTTTTTTTTTTCGAGCCTAAAATCCTGCTCATATTCGGCTCATGAGATGCAGAGAAAGCTCGAACTCGAGCTCGTTTTTCTCGAGCTCGTTTGGGCTCATATATATGAGCTCTATTTATTGTAATAACTCATTTTTGTTGGAAACTACTTTGAGCTCGTTTTTTGAACTTAGCTGCATTATATTCTAATTGTATTACACACAAATAACAATCCATAACTGCAGATACATAACACATTCAGTCCATACATTCAATCACAACTTGAAAGCATACAATCCAAACTTGAAAACACACATAAGTCAAAACTGCATCAAACTGAAAATAAAACTCCATACATTCAATCACAACCTGAGAGCAACGCATTTAGTCCATACACGTGATAATCTTTATTATGTCTCCATCAAGCACACAAGTAGACAACCTGAAAATAAGCAAAAGTGTTGAGAGCATAACACATTAATCGAATTAATCTTTTAAAGCCACAAAATAATGTATTAATAGAGATTGAAAGTAATAAAACACTTGAGAATGAAATTTAATAAAATCCACGAACATCAAAATTTATGGATTATAGATTATAATTTCATATTTTCATATTACAGATCTATATAATTTTAGATTGGAGATTAACTAGTATAGATTTCATATTATATAATATCATATTACAGATTTTCAGTTTACAGATTTTTAATTTTACAGATTACAACTTATAATTCAGATTTTCATATTTTCAGAGAGAGTTACAAATTTTCATATCTGAATACAGATTATATAATTACAAATTATATATTTCACTTGAAATTGAAAGGGAAAGAAAGAATTCGGTTACCTTGTCGAAAACAAACAAGAACTTGCAAACTACTCTAGAATCCGACAATTAAAACGAATCAACGGAATCAATGAAGCTTGTCAACTATAAAAAAGAACAAATTTAGATCGACATCACATGATAATGAATCAATAGAAATTGTTAGGGTTTTTAGTGTGCAGCTACTCGAATAACGTCCCTCAAGTTAGGGTAATAATCGAGGTGCGTTAATTGCTGGTTGATATGAGGAACGATTCAAACGAAAGGGGGCGAATGAAAGTTGAAGAAAAAAGATATGGGTGATAGTACCAGATGTTGGGCGCCGGCCGCCGGCTGAAGTCTAAAGAGGAGCCGAGGAGGAGGCGGAGACCGAAGAGGCGGAGACAAGACCAAGAGGAGTGCGGAGGAGGTGAAAACTGACTCCCTGAAGACTGGAGTAGGCGGACGACTCAACTAATTGAGGCCAAGAAACCCTAAAACTAAACGAGGAAAAACATGTAAAGGTAAAATAGTAAGAGTTTACTCGAGCTCGGCTCATTTTGTGAATGTGAACGAGTTTGAGCCGAGTTATTTGAGGCGAATCCGAGCAACTCGCGTTCACATAAGACCCCTACAATAGTGGTCATAGACTCATATGCAAAGATGGGGGAGCAAGGAGGAACATTCGTTCCTCCTTTCCTCCAGCAAACTAGTTGTATATGTTTTACTCGTCAATAGCTTTTTTTTTAATATATCATATGAAGGTTCAATAATGTAAAACAAGGTAATATAGAAATACTCTAGAAGAGGGGTTGAATAGAGTATGCCCGGTTTTCGCAGAAAGTCTCAAGACTTTTGGAGCTCGTATAAAACCCTTTGAGATTAAACCTGAATCACAAAGTTAGACAATCGAACCAAGTGCGGAAATAAGGTAAAGCAATAGATAAAGGACACGAGTAATTGTTTACGAGGTTCGGCACGAACTTGGCCTACGTCCCCGCCTAGGGCTCTTCAACAACCCTAGGATTCAAAAGGCTTTATTGATTCGCAAAGCTTAGGATCCTAATAGCTCACCGAGAAGCCTCTCTCCTATACAATTGCAATCTAGTCAACTCACGTTCCCTTGGAGTCCTAGACCAATCTAGAAGAGCCCCACCTCTCTCAGCTATCTAGTACAATCCTCTTACTCTCACAAATCAATAGCCTAGTGCTTACTTCCCGAGTTACAAACTCTCGAGTATAACACTATAAATGAATATATCCTATAAGCTCACAGTGTAACTCTCAAAGGCTTTGAAATGAAATAACAAACTCTTGAGCGCTAGCAGAGAGTACACTTGGAAGACAGATCTCGCTTGAATGAATGAAAGCTTGTGTTCACTTGGTGTCATCTGTCTTCTTCTTCCTTTCCTTTATATAGAAGCAACATGGCGCCTAAGGATCTTCAACAACGGCTAGTTCGGTTGCACTGCACCCTTTTTCTGTTTCATTTATTGTATGTTTTGACGGTTCTCCGTCTGCCGACTTTGTCGGCCTATCGAGGTGTCGGGCCTGTCCGACTCTCGAATTATTTCCTAATAAAAAATAGTTTCTTCCACATAGAACATATTGACTCATTAAGCTTCACATGTTTTACGACATAATTATTATCGTAATATGAAGATTGTTTATAATTAAATGAACAAAGCGATAAACGATAATTATCGTGAGAGGTATGGCCAGACACAACCTCTAGACAAAGGTCAGTGTCTCACAAAATAGATGGATCAACAATCCTCTAAAAAACATGGATGGGGAACAAAATTGGGAAATACAAGCCCCTCCCACAACCCAACAGTATATATATATATATATATATGAAATTTAGCCTTTGGAACGTGAGAGGTATGGCCAAGCACAACCTCTGGACCAACCTCGAAACCATATGTAAATTAGAACATATTCAAATCGCGTCGACTGTTGAAACCAAAACACCAAATCTGCCAGAAGAAAGTAAATGGAGGAAAGTCGGCTTTGACAACATGGTTTACTGCTTTGCCATATGGAAAGGCTAGTGGTCTATGCTTATGCTGGAAATCTTTTCAACTTACAAACAAATCCATAGAGATTGTACTCGTGGAAGAGTGATTTATTAGCATCCTATATAACAACTTAGAAACCAGAATAAAGTTCCACATTATCTTTGTATACGCTCCACCAAACGAAAACGAGAACAACGAGTTTTGGAACAAAGTTAAGCACTTCATATATTGACAATTCTAGCCTACCATGTATCATTATAGGAGACCTAAATGAAATGCAACAATCAGGAGATAAGCTATGCGGTAGCCCACCCGACCCAAAAAGGTTAAAGAGATTGACAAATATTAAAAGCGAATTTGGGCTAGAAAACATTCCGACAATATGCAACGAGATGAAAAAGAGAAATGGACCGGATAATACCTTTGAAAAGCTCGATAGAGACCTCGTAAAAAAACACAATCTTCCAATGGTAGCCTAACATATATACAAAGAATCATGCATTTGCCTCATCGGATCATTGCCAAATATCTGTCAACCTGACAAACAACAACCATTACCGAGCACAACCTTTCCGATTTGAAATGATGTGGACCAAAAGGAAAGACTTCGAGAATGTCATCAAACGGGCGTGTAGAATGACTTACAAGGGATCTCACATGTATAACCTATTAAAAAAACCAACTTCTGAAATGTAAAGCTAAAAGCTATAATAAAATATCATTTGGTAGCATCTTTAGACAAATTAGAGAAGTAGAAGATGAGCTTTGAAAGATACGGGAAAAGATAACACGCGACCAAATGAATTCATTAAACATCAAGAAAAAGCTCTTTATTTGAAAGCACAAGAAATTACTGGACTACAATAGACGATATTGGAGTCAAAGAACAAAAAACAAAAAACCTCCAATTAATTGACAAAAACTCCAAATATTTCCACCGCATAGCAAATTGCAGAAGAAATAAAAGAAAAATTAAACAGCTTACAATAAATGGACTAAGTATCACAAATGAAAAGGAAATTTGTGCAGAAATAAAAATGGAATTTCATAATAAATTTAGAAAATCTAATATAGACTATAGTAGACTCGAAGAACAATTAACTCTTATCGATGAGGAAGTTACGGGGCAACATAACCATGAACTAACCAAACAAGTAACTAATTTAGAATTAAAGAACGCCCTCTTTGGAATAGGTGCACAAAAAATCACCAGGCCCTGATGGTTTGCCTGCAAGATTCTATCAAAAGTATTAGCACATAGTAGGGCCAAACATAATTAATGCAGTTAAAAGCTTTTTCAGAAGTCGAAGATTATTAAAACAAATAAACCATACGTTCATCACCCTCATACCAAAGTGTGACAACCCTAGCAATACGAATCAATATAGACCAATAAGCCTATGCTCTACAATATATAAAATTATCGCTAAAATTCTTACGGAGAGAATAAAAACAATAATCCCTAGATCGACCCATCCCCTTCAAGGTGCTTTTGTCTCAAACAGATCTATCCAAGACAATGTACAAATAGGCCACGAAATTTTTCATTCATTCAGAAAAAAAAACAAGGGAAGAAATGATGGATTGCTATAAAACTTGACGGAAAAAGCTTGCGATAAAATCCAATGAGACTTCATTATCAGAGTCCTTCGAAAATTTGGCTTTGATGAGAAGTTTGTCAACTGGATCAAAGAATTTGGCTTTGATGAGAATTTTGTCAACTAGATAAGGGAAACGTCATTAGATTTCACCTTGCCAAATAAATAACTCAAACTAACAAACTAACTAGCAACCTAGTATAGCGGATAAGTAAGGGGTCGATCCCATAGAGAAATAAGTACTTCAATGCAATGTGTATTTATCAATTATGACAATAAAGATAAAATAGGAATACGAAAGAAGATAGACAATGCAAATAAACCAAGATAAAGATGTGAATAGGAACAAAGAGACGATAAAAGATAAGAGTGTAGTTTCGCATACAATTCGCAACATTGGTTAGGTCATTGATCATTGACTCTATCCTACCTTTTCTTATTTGATTCATCCAAACTTGGATCACTCCAAAGCTTTAGCAATTAAACAATATCAATAACACAACAAACAAAGATAGAGGTGCAACTCCCTGACCCTAATCGATGCAATTGATAGAGCGTAATTGTTACTATTCCATACACACCCAATTGATGCTTTCACGAGATCGATTGATTATGTTTGCTACTTATTCAATCAAATTGCAAGAAGTAATCAAACTTAGTAAGAGAGCAAATTCCGTCAAGGTAGCTAATCAAGAGGGAATATATGCAATTAGACCTGGGCAAACGCGGGCCAGCCCGTCCGGCCCGTCCTGCCCGCCCGCATTTTTGGACGGGCTTGGGTAGGGTGAAAAGCCTAAGCGGACCGCTAAGCCTGACCCGCGTCCGCAGCGAGTACGGGACTGGACAAACCCCTCTACCAATAACAGACCACTAGGCCCATAACGGGTACCCGCTTTTTTTTATATATATTATTAATTACATATTTACATAAAACAAAAATAATATAATATGTATACCCTTATTCCCTAAATCCATAAATCTCCTAATTGCTATTGTAGTAGTTGCTAGTTGCTACTGCTTAGTGCTCACTCAACACTTCCAACAACACAACCCTCCGTTTTTTTTCCAACCACTTCAACGTTATACAGGTGTTGTTGGACATAGGTGCAAACTGCAAAGGTTTTCATTTTTTTTTCTATTCAATCAATTCAACGTAACACAGCAACGGTGAAATCTTGCGGGTACCCGTGGGTCGCCCGTGCCCGCAATAGCGGACGGGCTCGGACAATATTTTCAACCCGTTAAGCGGGCTTAGCCCGGCCCGTTCCCGCAACACCGGGATAAATTTTGGGCTAAAGCCCGTCCCAAGCTTGGCCCGCGCCCGTGTTTGCCCGGGTCTATATGCAATCAATCAATTGAAGAACAAAGATATTGAATCAATCAAACATAGAATAGAAATAAATCAAGCCTCACAAATCATCTAATCGAGACTTGAATCATAGCAAAACCACAAGAATTCTAGGCAAGCATAACGTACCTTGAATCCCTAAACTTAAATCCTCTCATTGTAATGAGTTTATGGGGAATATAATGAATGAATAGAACTGTGAAAACCAACTAAAATATGTCTAATATAGGCCTCCTTTTGTCGACCAAAAACCCTAGGAAAGATAGATAAGAGTTTCCATAAAGATAGACTTGGGCCGCGTATCACAAATCCAGATCTGATGAGAACGGCGGGCGTCGTGTAAAAGACGGCGGGCGCCGTCCGTACGGATTGACAACTTCGAAAGACTGAATTTGTAACGCACTTTCTGGAGTCATTCTTCGTCCGATTGACGCATATGAATATGTGTTGGAAAGCTCTTCCCAAGCACTACGATTCTCATGAAGAGCTCAGAAGCTAATTCTAACTTCTTAGAACCTTAAAGATGTGATTTATCCATATTCTCCATTTCCGCTCTTATTCATTAACTCTTCTTTGTCAGTTTTGCTCCATGCTTTCTCCACCTTTTGAGGCCGGATCATAAGATCTACAAATAAACACTAAAAACCGTAGATTCCAAACTTCGAATACCAAATGATCAAGAATATGGATAAGCTTATTAAACATGCAATATGAATACTTAATGCACCTAAGACCTACCTATAATGCCTATATAAAATATGCATTATCAAGGATCACAAAAAATGGGCTCTCTACCAAAGCTAAACTCGAACAAAGATGGCTCGCGGTGCCCATGCAATGTGAATTCTGCAATCACCCACGAGAAGATTTATACCATATCCTCCTAGAATGGCCAAGCACAAGAAATGCTGTCAACAATATTGAGCCAAATATATGCTGGGAAATAAGTAAATATAGAAATCTTGACAAAAATCCAAGCGAAATATTGAATGATCGAAAACTAACATTAGGTAGAGAGTCATTTACCAAACTAGCAACCATTTGGTGGAGTCTATGGTACTTTAGAAACCAAATAATTTTTAGAAATGATACCGGGAACATCAATTCCATTGTAATTTTTAAATATAAAAAAATGATCTTGAATTGGATGTCCTCTAGGAAGGACTTATAAAAAAAAATGATCTTGAATTAGAAGTCCTCTAGGAAGGACCTCAGAGATGATGAAAGGGAGAATCCAAGTCATAAAAAACCAATGACAGCTCGAAAAAAGAAAAATATCAAATGGGAAAAACCCCAACATAACTACTATAAACTAAACTTTGATGGATCAAGACTTGACTCGAGAGAAAAATCGATAGTATATATTATAAGAGATCACAATGCACATACCATATCTCTAAAAGCTGAGAAAGAGAATTGTATTACTATAATCGGGGCCGAAGGCCTAGCTGTATATAAAGGCATTAAAGAAGGGATTGCTCACTTATTTATGGTATGTAGAAAAATTGAGTTTGTACTAGAGATGGTGATGATTTCTTTTCAATGCCATTTGCAGAGTGGTGGAGAGTTAACATTATGTCGGAAAGAAAAATGGTTGATGGAACAGAGTGGGCAAGTGTGTTTGCAAATGCAACATGGTGGGCATGGCGCTAGAGGAACGACAAAGTTTTCAACAACCATGGCAGTCGACCGGACAAGGCGAAATTCATCAAGGAGTACACAAGGCATTATAGAGAGGCTTGGTGCAATCATAGTGGCATCAAGACTAGCAAGGAGAAGAGGATCAAGGAGATTGGATGGGAAAAATCGGACCAGGGCTGGCTAAAGGTTAATGTAGACGGACCGATTAATAAGAATGCATGGGCAAGGTGGGTTCATCCAAAAGATTGGGTGGTGTCCAATACTCATTGCTGAACTTTGGGTTATTGCGAGTGGGCTTAAGATGATGCAAGACTCTGGTTTTCGCAAAGTTATGATGGAGACCGATTCCATGACTGGCCATAGATTGGTCCACAATGGTGGTGGTGGAGAGCCATCCGATGTCTTGCCTCGTAGGACTCTACGAAGGCTTTCTCAAGAGGAGTTGGGAGATTCAACTCAAACATGTCTTTAGGAAAGCAAACCGTGCCGCCGACTCCCTTGTCGAGCTTGCCCATGCATTACCGTTGGGTGTTCATAGGCTCGAGGAGCCACCTGATAGTATTTCTAGTTTACTTGTAGAGGATTGGATTGTAGGGGGAGGACTACCCCCCCCCCCCCCCCGACTTGTTATTGTGTAGTCCTTTTTTTAATTAAGTAAGCATTCGAGATCAGGCTAGCCTGATTCTCAAGAGGTCGACAAATCGGCAAGCAAAAACAGCCAAAGCATACAATAGAAACAGAAAATGACGCTATGAAACAAATAGAAAAACTCTACAAAAAGAATGAATTAAGAAGAACTACTCCCAGCAGTTGCAGACGAAGGAGAAGAACGAAGTCAAGCACCATTAAACAGTAGCACCGCAAGCCAGCGATACAACAAGACTCTATCTCTTGTGGGAAATGCATACGAAACACCAAGGAAACATCATCCCGGATACGGATTCGCCCATAAAGAACCACCTCGATCTCAGCCAGTCTCGACCCTAGACTTCACGTCCCCAACCAAGTATAAGACCTCCTAAAAACGCCGAAAGTAGAGCCCCACATCGCCCGTGCAAAAAAACACCAAAAGATTTAACCAACCAAAAATTGAGCAAGCCCTCTCGAGATTTAGATCAAGGCCTATCAAGCGAAATTTCAAAAATACTATTTCGGGATACGATGTCAACTATAAAAAAATAATACATATTAAGTTAATAATTTGATCAAACCCTTAAGGGATTTAGGTCAAACCCTTTAGGGAAATATTTGCTTATAAATTGTTTATTTATTATTATTAAAATTATGCAGGTTGCCTTAGGGCCAGCCTTGGGCCTAAAGCACCGGGTTTTGGGCCTCCACGGGCCCAAGAAAATTCCTTTGGGCCCAAGGAGAGATCTTGTAGGACGTTGCAACAGAGCAACACCCATGCTGGGAGGGTTTTAGGCGGAGGGACACCGACGACCGACGACCACTGATAAGGACAACCCAAGGGTTGACGGAAAAGGAGGTGATAGATTCAAACCAAAATCTCCCAAAATGAGAAGGGAGGAGAAGGAGGAGGAGGGTTGCGGCGGAGAAAGGTGCGAAACCCCGAAGGAGGAGAATGGACACAACGACGGTAAAGTCGAGTGGACAAGATCCAAACCACCCAAAACCGAATCCAAACGGACTTCGAGAGGGAGGAGGAGAAGAAGATGTGGAGGGAGGATGGAAAGCAAGGAGAATCTGAAGGGAGGAGACCGAAAACACCACCAACAACCACCTCCCCGTAGCTGAGGAGAAAGGATGGACCAGATCCAGGAAAAAGACAGTTTTTAAGAAGGGCGCAACAACTCCGAGGAAAGAATCGAAACTAGCAGCACCATGGAGTACCAGACATAGGACAATCAAGGTCGCCACCGCCGCATTGGACATCGGGGACAGGGTAACGAGGCAGCAAGCCAAAGAAGACGAATTCGGAACCGATCTCTGCGAGAAGGGTCCAGGAGGAGGCCGGAATCCCTCAGTAGGGTGGATGCCCAAACGGATTGAGGATGTGGTGAACAAGGAGATGAAACAGAGGTTCGCCGGAGGAGGATGTCATCCTTGATTAGGGGCGCGTGGGATTCTGAACAATATAATTGAGAGAGTAATTGATTGATTTCATTACTTGAATTGAAGTTCAGTACATGGAATATATAGCCACAAGAGAAAACAGTTAGCACATTAGTATAGTGTTGTTACTTCTAATGCAGTTAAGTACAATTATCATTAGAGGGAAATGTGGCTTCCTTGTGCAGTTTCTGCAGTTGGTTTACTTGCTACAGTACCCCCCTCGATCCTAGTTGGCACAGACAAAGATAGGATCGTAACAAGACGAACCGTGGTGATGAGAGATGCTTGGTTAGCAAATCAACAATTTGATCGTTAGAAGAAACGAAACCAATATGCAAGGATTTGGAGCGGACCCTCTCCCTGACGAAATGATAATCCAAGGATAAATGCTTGATCCGATGATGTAAAACTGGATTGACTGCTAGGTAAGTTGCCCCAATATTATCACACCAGAGTGTAGGAGCATGAGGTAGAAAAATCTGGAGTTCGGAGAGAACCATTTGAAGCCAGAGAGACTCACAAGTAGCTTCTGCAAGTGCTCGATATTCAGCCTCCGTGGTTGAGCGGGAGATGGTTGGTTGTTTCTTTGATGACCAGGAGATAAGATTCTTGCCATGAAACATACAATATGCAGATATAGATCTTCTTTCAGATCGATCTGAACCCCAATCTACGTCGGAGAAAGCCGAGAGGGTGTGCAATGGTTCAGCAAAAATATGAAACTTCAAGTCTATGGAGCCATTTAAATATCGAAGTATGCGCTTAACGACATGCCAATGGATTTGAAGAGGATGACGCATATGCTAACAAACCGAGATAACCGCATATGAAATATCAGGCCGGGTGAAAGATAGATATTGCAGACTACCAACAAGGCTTCGATAGAGATGAGGATCATGAAATCCAGGAGAGGAGTCTTTGAGATGCGAGGCTGCCATGGAAGGAGTTGCAACCGGTTAGGATGTAGACATTCTTGCTCGAATCAGAAGGTCTCTGATGTGCTTTGACTGAGATAGATAAAAGCCATCCTCTTTTCTTTGAATTTCAATACCCAAAAAATAATGAGCATTACCAAGATCCTTAATAGGGAAGCGATATGAAAGATGAGTAATGAATTGGGCAGAGAGGACCGGATCCGAGGCAAAAACTAATAGATCGTCCACATAAACTAGAACAAAAACATGATGATTCCCTAGGCGATGAATGAAGAGAGAAGAGTCGGCAATGGAGGGGGTAAACCCCAAGGTGATAAGAGCATCACTGAGTTTAGAAAACTAGGCTCTAGAAGCCTATTTTAGACCATAAATAGTCTTACACAGTTTGCAGACGTGAGAAGCAAATTTGGGATGAATAAAGCGAGGAGGTTGAGCTATGTAAACATCCTCTGATAGAGACTCGTGTAGAAAGGCATTTTGAACATCAAGTTGGCGCACTAACCACCGTCGCATCGTAGCAAGAGAAAGAAGTAGACGAATGGTTGAAGGCTTGGCAACAAGACTAAATGTTTCATGGAAATCCAAGCCATGAAGTTGATGATAACCCTTGGCAACAAGACGTGTTTTTCGTCTTTCAATAGAACCATCAGCATGGCATTTGGTTTTGAAGACCCATTTGACGCCCAAAACTTGACGCCATTCGGGAAATTTAGAAGTTTGAGCAAAACATGATGGCTCTTCCGAAATGACTTGGGTATTATAGCAACGAGGTTTGGATGGGGGCCAGGGAATGGTGCCATCCGATCGAAGAAGTGGCCTGGAGTTGTGACTCATTGAACGGGTAATCACGGAGTGAAAGGGTACAAGAGAATTAGGGTCAGGAGAAGGCGGAGATGCATCTTGTGAGGAAGAAGATGAAGTTGAAGTCGGGCTTGTTTAAGAGGACACATGAGGTGGGCCTAGCAGATCGGTAGGTATTGTATGATTAAGCTGACCCAATGATATGAGAATTGGTAAGGAAACGTGATTTGAAAGGGAAGATTGAGCCGATGGGATCTGCAATGAATTGGTAGAAAAGGGGTAGATATTTTCATGGGAAATAACATCCCGGGAAGTATAAAATTTTTGATTCACCCAATTGTAACAAATATACCCCTTATGTGAAGTATTATACCCAAGAAAAATAGCGGAGGTTGAATGAAAATCAAGTTTATATTTATTAAAGGGACGGAGATTTGGAAAACAAAGACATCCAAAGACTTTGAAAAATTTATAATCGGGAGGTTTGTGAAAAACAATTTCAAAGGAACTTTGGTTATCCAAGGTAGGAGTTGGTAGTCTATTTTGGAGGTAGACTGAGGCCTCAAAAGCGAAATCCCAAAATGTGAGTGGGGGAGAAGCATGAAGACGAAGAGTAAGACCCATATCCATAATACGACGATGACGACTTTCAACACTCCCATTTTGTTGATGAGAATATGGACATGTGAGGCGATATGAAATGCCTTCTTGTTGGAAGAAAGATGTAAGTGGTTTAAATTCAGTGCCATTATCGATTTTTATTGAGATAATCTTTGTAGATAGAAAATTTGAGATGAGAGTGATGAAATTTTGTAACATACGAGGCACATCAGATTTTAATTTAAGAGGAAAATCCAAATAAACTTGTTGTAGTCATCAACTATAGAGAGGTAGTACCGATTCCCATTAATGGATAAAGTATGAACTGGACCCCAAACATCACAAAAGAGAAGTTGTAACAGTTGAGTGGATTGGTTGGGCTTAATGGATGAGGAAGAGCATGAGCCTTAGCCCAACTACAAGAGGAACATGGAAAAACAACTGAACGTGAATTAGGGCAAGACAAATTAAGACGTCTGAGAACCGACAATGTAGTATGCCGAGAGGGATGGCCACACCGTTGGTTCCACAGATCAGCCAGTGAGATAGACGAGTCGACAGTGGTGGTGACTTGGAGAGACGAAGAAGATGCGGAAGGTGGCATGTAGTGGATGCCGGAATGACATAGAGACCATCTTTAGTGGGTCCCACAAGCAGAGGAGCCCTCTTCTGCAATCTCTTGACAAGAAAGTGATGAGGAAAGAATTCACAAAATACTTGATTATCAATGTAGAAACGATTTACACAAAGTAGATTCTTATTAAGAGATGGAGCATGAAGAATATTGGGTAATTGAAATGACGATTGGAGGAAAAGAGAGAAGCAGAACCGTGATGAAGGATAGGGATTGTGGATCCATCGCCAAGAGATATCTATTCTGTTCCATCATAGGGAAGTCTATCAATTCGCAAATTGGAGATGTCCGGAGTGTAATGATGAGTCGTAGTTGTATTGGGGTACTAGACAGTAGAAGTAGCATTGGCCTGAAAGGACTTTGGTAGAGGGGCCTGGAATGCCTGATCAAAGCGATGCCAACATCGAAGTGCCATATGTCCTGGTTTGTTACACACCTGACAGACGGGGCGGTGGTCTGAGGCACCACAGAAAGAAGTGAAGCCACGACCACCCTGGAAAGAAACCTCGACCATCTACTCGTCCAGTACCAGCTGTTGAAAATTGATTGTCAGAAACACCAGGAGAGTAGGAACCTCGGCCATCTCCTCGGCCATGAGAAGAACCTTAGCTACGACCATCTCCTCGGAAGCGACCCCGTTGGCCACGACCTCAAGTGGAAGTGAAATTGACTTCCGGTGGAACAGTTTCTGTAGTGGTGGAATGAGCAGAGATCGGAGGTGGACCAAGTAAAGAGGAGTTATTCCGTCTAAGACGAGTTTCAAAATGACAAAGTTGAGACAGCATCTGATCCGAGTTCAACATGGAACCGGTTGTACTCAAGGATGTAATGACCGGATCATATTCCGAGGGTAGACCGGGAAAGAGGTAACCAACGAAGTCGTCATCATTGATAGTCCTTCCCGCTTCTCTTATGTAGGAGACAAGTTGTTTTGCTTTGTTGAAGAAAATAGATATGGTGTCACCGCCCTTCTTCAAGGTGGAAAGCTCGACCCTTGTATTAATAGGCTGAGCATTGGACTGAACCGCAAAAAGCTCATGAAGTCGATCCCATATTTCTGCAGCAGAGGAGCAGTCAAGGACTTGAATCATGACATCCTTAGTGAGAGAAGCAGTTAGGATGGCTACCACAAGTTGGGCTTTGGCAAGCCATTCCTGAAATTTCGGGCTTGCTTCATCAGTTGAGGGAGGTAAACCTCCTTCGGCATAAGGAAGAAGAGAAAGTGCTGTGAGGTAAGGCTTGATCTGACCCTTCCAGAGAGGGAAATTTTCAGTAGAGAGTTTGATAGTACTAATAGAGGAGAAATTCGGGAAGGAAGGGTGGTTGTGGTGAGAGCCATAAGAAGAAGATGCAGTTGGTGGAAGGAAAAAAATTATTTGGCGTTAGCCTTGAAGTGGCTCTGATACCATTCTAAACAATATAATTGAGAGAGTAATTGATTGATTTCATTACTTGAACTGAAGTTCAGTACATGGAATATATAGCCACAAGAGAAAACAGTTAGCACATCAGTATAATGCAGTTACTTCTAATGCAGTTCAGCACAATTATCATTAGAGGGAAACATGGCTTCCTGTGTGCAGTTTCTGCAATTGGTTTACTTGCTCCAATATGGGGCAAAAGATCCCAGCGCATTCTTTTTTTTCAAAAGAGGGGTTTCAGGTCCCGTAAAATGTTATTGTGTAGTCCTTAGTCACTCTTGGAGAGCTTGGTTCTCCAATTTTTCTTTACAAAAAAAAACATCAAAAATATTGAAATTGAAAGAGATAATCATTGCATTATTAATGCACTCTTGGGCTCTTCGAATTGCCCATGGGAGATCAAAATGCTCATCTCAAACTCCCGACTGGACCTATTGAAAATTACCTCGGTCTACACTCGTCATGTGTTTAGGGAAGTTAATAGCTTTGTGTATAGTCTGGCCCACTTGGGACATTAAACCCCTAACGCTAACTTTAACTCCGACATAGAACCTTAACTCCGACATAGAATTGTAAGTTCTCATCCGTAAAGATGCTCTAGGGTTCGTATGAGACGGGGTTAATAAACTGACTAAAATTATAAATAGGGTAAAATTTATAAACTGTTGGTAAAAATAGTTAAAAATTTAATTTAAACAACAAGATAATCTCCGTATGGGGTGAAAAACAGTTTATTTGTAAAAAGTGGAGTTTATTTGGTTGTTATTAGGGGTATTGTGGTACTTTCAAAACAAATAAGATAAACTGAAAGGGGTAAAATAGTACTTGTATAAAATAAACATCCAAACAACCAAAAAAGATGTTTAAAAAATAAACACCCACAAATGATTAATTTTTAACAGCTTAAATGCCCAACCATACACACCCCTAGGCTGAACTACCGACAGAATGTAGCCAGACCTAACTAAAAAAAATAGTAGTACCGCTGACCAAGAGTATAGGGGTGGAAATGGGTCGGGTGGGGCTATTTTTTCACCTGACCCGTTTCAAAAAAATCTCCTCCGACCAATCACCTACCCATGAAATATTTTACCCATCACCTGATCCATCGGGTGATCGGGTGGGTCGGGTGATTAATCGGGTGAAGCCAAACACATTGAACAGTTGAAGCCAAAATAAGATTACATAAAGCAAGACCATGCATTGAGGCCAAAATAAGATTACATAAACCAAAATAACATAAGCCATAAGCCAAATGAAATACAAATGGAAATCCATACGAAGCTACTGGAAAGTGAAAATCCAATTAAAGCTTTAAATCATAAGTCAAAATAAACCGATGGATCTATAAGGAAGCATTCTCTTGTCCAAGAGAAGAGAAATGCCGAACAAGAGGGTGATATTTTTTTATTTCTTTTTTTTATTAGGAAATAATTCGAGATCAGATATACCTGAATCTCGATGGGCGACAAGTCGACAGACGGAAACCCGTCAATACATACTGATAGACGGTTTTTAGTCGCCTAAACCGTATCAAAATAAATCCGAACTTAACTAATGTAGTGTGGTAAGCACGAGTCGATCCCACAGAGAATCAAGTTATTCCTAAGTTAAGTCTATTTACCAATTAATAGAAAAGGGGGATTTTGAGTGGTAAAATTAAGAAAGAAAATAAAATAAACTATAAACAAGTTAATGGAGATAGCAATTAGGAAGATAGTTTCATCTACAAATATCCACTTTAATTTGACCGGTTGATCCTCGATTCTTCTTCAAGTTCTCTTTTCATCCTATTATTGTTCCTGTCCTGATCTTGTGTAAATTACTAATCCTACGAGTCCTAGTAACCCTTACTAATTAGATAACCTTAACACGGTCAAGATTTAACCTAATAGTAGCATTAAGATTAAGGATTAACCAGGATACATGCAACACCAAGCTACGAGTCAGCATTTAACATATAATTGATTCTCTACACACCAGTTTAGTCCTACGAGTCCTAAAAAGGCATGATTGCTACTATGGATTAAGGTTCACTACGAGGAATCTACAAAATCCTAGCAATAATCTCAACTAGTTGTACGGACTAGAAGAAATCAACAATATTCGCAAAAGAATCAATACGAATCAATAGGAATAGAACAGGAATAGAAATCTCACAACTTTATCAAATCAAAACTTCAATCCATAGACGAAACGGAAGAGTTTAGACAAAACAAAACATAATTAGGGTTAAAAGTAACGGTAGCAAAATCATGAAGGCCTTCTTCCGGATACAATTCGATCAGAGCCCAGTTATGTAGTCTTAGCCCAACTGTAGTGTAATTTGCGCAATATGCATCTCTCTCCAATTCAACAAGGCATCCGTATGAATATAGCTCGACCATCATATAATTTGTCCAATGCAATTTATTCTCAATTCGTTCTAAAATACCTGAAATCAATAAAATACGGGTGTAGACTCCGAAAACTAAATAATACCAAATTAACTATAAAATAAGTAAAATATGCATCAAAATAATCTAAAATAATATATAAATATATGACTAAAATACACTCTATCTCATACAAATGAAAACGAAAACAAAAATCGGTGCAATACAACAAGGAGAAACACACCCTACAAGAAGCAAGAGGGTGATACTTATTTACCAAGGTCCAAGAGTATGTAATATACAATATTTATTTATTTTCAAATTATTATTTATTTATTTATATATTTATTTATAAGTATTTTATAATAAAAGAGTGATCTAACAGGTGGACTAACGGGTGATCTAGCGGTTCGAGGGATGGATCGGGTAATGGGTGAAAATTTATCACTCATCACCCATTTCACCCGATCCATCACCCATCCGTTATCCAATTTTTTTCGGATTTTCGCCTGGATATTCGAGTCGGGTGGGTCGGGTGAATCAGCCACCAACGAGTGATTTCCACCCCTACAACAAGAGTACACCATCGTGAAGTGAACACATTATAGCGAAAAGAAAAAAAAAAGAAAAATAAAAAATAAAAATGGCGCGTGTAAGACAGTCGCCCCTATAAACCGTCCACTTAGTGGATCGGAATCAGGCTGTTTCCTAGTCTCTTCCCACCCACTGCCAATTACTTCACTCTCTCTCTCTCTCTCTCTTTGGTATCTTTCTGGATCTTCCCTAATCCAGCCTCACTCTACCATGGCGTTCATCTCTTCTTCGGTAATCTCCTCTGACTCTCTGTAATTGGATGCTTAGGCTTCATCTTTTTCCCGATTTTGCCCCACTTTTTAATTGATTTTACTGTACTTGTTTCGCTTGATTTTGCTGTTCGTACTCCAAATTCTTGCTCAATATGCCTTTACTTTCTGTTTCGGATGCGTTTGGTCCCCGTTCATCGCATAATTTGTAGTTTTGTCATCGCAATTGTCAATTGTTGCTGTTGATTTACTTGGACACTGTGATTCGTGTCTTCCGGAACAATCTAGAACCTGATTGATCTCGTTCTTCTTCTTCGTAGATCTCGCTGGTGTTAGATTCGCGCTTTGCAATTCCAGTTTCATGCAATTAGAATGTTTTTAAAAATCTTATACATGTGATTTTGTTTTCGTTCATTTGCTAAATAGAGGTTTGATGAGTGAATCAGTTCTCTTTTGTCCCCCCTGATATAACTCTGTATTTGTGGCTTTGAATTGTTAAATCTTGAGTATGGAGTATTTAATGGTGCAGATGAAGGGCTTTAATTGAGACAACAGCGAACTAGATGCTTCAATTTTGTAAGGAGGGATAGAATCAGTAACTGGTAGAATGTCGAGTGGTGAAAACACACACTGGTGTTATCAATGCAGGCAGCCGGTTCGTCTTCGGAGCCGTGGCACGACATGCCAGTATTGTGATGGGGGTTTCATCCAAGAGTTGGACGAGCTAGGGAGTCGGGGCTACCGGGAAGGCCCTGATCAACTAATGGGGCTGATGGATGCTTTCGACTCTCTCATGTGGCGAAACAATTTGGATCAGAGGTTTGGAGTCATGGAAGCATTGGATGCTTTTATGAGTCAAAGGAGGAGGTCGGGTATTGATTCAGATCGTAGCCCTTGGTTGATTTTTCAGGGCCAGGTGCCTGCTAGAATGGCCAGGAATGGTGGGTTTGAGATGCTGTTGAATGGCAACTCAGGAGTTGGGTTTACTCGAGGAAGCAACGGTGACTTGTTCGTCGGGCCTGGACTGCAAGAGCTTATAGAGCAGCTTACAGCCACTGAGCGCAGGGGGCCACCACCTGCGCCTCGTACAGCTATTGATGCAATGCCTACTGTTAAGATTTCACAGAGTCATCTCCGAAGTGATTCCCATTGCCCTGTTTGTCAAGACAAATTCGAGCTGGGAAGTGAAGCAAGACAGATGCCTTGTAACCATATGTACCATTCTGACTGCATTGTCCCCTGGTTGGAGCAGCACAATTCCTGCCCGGTTTGCCGCCTTGAGCTGCCTCCGCTAGTGTCTACATCTTCCCGACGTGGCCAAACCTCAAGCAGCGGGAGTAGAAGCAGCAGGAGTGCCAATCGATCTGATAGCAGGGACAGCAGTGACCAGAACTCAACCCGGAGGAACCCATTCTCGTTCCTTTGGCCATTTCGCTCATCAAACACAACAAGTACAAACAACCGTGAATATGCAAGAACGGATGGCAGCAGCTCTACGCATAATCATGAAGAGAATCACGAAATGAGTTACTCAGGTTGGCCTTTTGATTACTAAGGCTTGTTTTCTTGTGATACTTCATTTTAGTACTTGTTGCATAGCTATCAAGTTCACAGTGTGCGTCTTTCCTTAACCCTTCGCGTGCATTAGACTACTGGTCTTGCATTTCCTCAAAAGTTTCTTATGTGTTTAGTACATAAACCGAAGTGCACTCAGCATTCATGCTCCTGGATTTTGTGCTCTATAATGGTTGATAATGGTGATCTAGATTCGATTATGATGCCACTTTTCTTCATTTCAATCTCCGTTTTCTCCTTGTGTATTCCTTCTGAGGTGATCTTTTGAACCATGCTTTAACTTAGTATCATTTTTATAGAACATGGATTGTCAATGCTTTGTTGCCTTCGTCTGATTAGTCTTATTGCTCGGAATCTATGAAAACTCGTTAGAACCGAGAAGTTAGGGACGAGTCTTCAATCACCCAGTTTCTGAATGAGCTCATGTGAGGATACAATCCCAACAAGCCAGTAAAGATTGTTCCTTTCTAGTAAACTGAACTTCCCATAACCTTTACAAAAAAAAAAAAAAAAATGAACATCATGTGTTGTTGTAGCTGCAAGTTCCTTTCAATCATGTGATTAGTGTGTTCGCATATGCAAACACAAGGATTACCAGGTTCTCGATTGATCCAGGCTTTACATATGTGTCCCTATAGGTACAGTTCATTTTAGATACGCACTTTTTTCTCGTGTTTGCGTTTTCTACTCGTTTGATGTCGATTTTCAATGGAATGTCATTGTCGTGATTTCAGATCACTCATTCTAGTAGAGGAAGATAGAACAGGAAAAGTGAGAGAGAAAAAGTAGGAACTTGAACTAGATTACATCCTTTAATAGGACCCCTCCCATATTTGGAGCATACAATTTTTGAAGTATAAAAGTTCAACTGAGAAACAAGACAAAGTTGCAGCCCGCAAAAATTCAACGGAAAGGCTATATGCATCAACGGCATGTTCTAAATACACCCAATCTATCGTCCTTAACTTGACACGTGTTTATAATCATTGCGCTCAGAGTGAAAAAAAAGTAAAAAAAAAAACTTAGAACGGATCTAAGATCAATTTCTTGCCTTTTTTTTCACTATAAAAAAAAATTGAAAAAACAACACAATTCATTAGGAACGGATCTAGGGTTCGTTATAATTTTTTTTGAATTGGCAGAACGTATTTTGGATCGTTTATTAAAATTTAAAGCTAGCGAGGGAAGGAGGTTGAGGGATAGGAGAAGGACATGTTTAAAGGCAGGTGATTTGAACTTCTTTTCTCGTTTCTTTTTGGAACAACATTATCATCGAAGGCATTCTTCACCCAGTGATAACATGTGTAATATAAATTGGTCACAAGTTGATATAGTAGTTGTGGTGTCACATATCATACAAAGAGATTGAACTTTCGAATTCTCATGAAAACATTAAGTCACAAGTTGATATAGTAGTTGTGGTGTCACAATTCTTAGTTTCGGGTGAGTCTATAAGAACATGGAGTATCTCCAAAAGCTTAAACAATGGTCATACTTCATATAGTCTATAAATTATTTTTACTCTTAACTATAACAATTTTTACATTTCAAAGATCTGAAAAAGTATTCAAAACAAATCTCTCTCCAATAAGTTGAAGAATGCTCCTTAGTTTTATCAAAGAGTATCATCAATGATCAAATTCTCACTTGTCAATCAAGTTATTGAATAGATTGTTTAGCATCCTCGACATCAATTTGCGGTTTTGAACGGAGCTCCAGCTACATGCGTTACTTTTTTTTTGATAAGGTAAAGATTTAGGTGAAATCAAACCCTGGTGGACCACCATCTAAGAGCATCCTTATAGATGAGGACACACAAAGCCGAATCGGCGAGGAGGTCCTATGTGGATGTCTTGTAGATGAGACTCACAATCCTGCCGGTGGTCGAGTTGATCTCTCGGAAGACGTGGTCAACTTGCACCATTTCAAAATGTCGAAGGAGGATCAGGGTGTCGGAAATCAGCATCTCGATCTCTCACAGGCAGCTCCATAGTCTTCACAAGCAGTTGATAACGATTCGACTGTCGCCCTCAATCATGATGTTGGAAAGACCAAGCTCTTTCGCCTTGGCGATGCCTCCTCTAAGGGCAAGAGCTTCAATTCTTAAGGCGGAAATGTGCCCACATTTGAAACCGCCACAATCGATGACTGAACCACGGTGCAAAAGCCTCACCCGACGATAGTTTGGATTCACCAAAATTGATTTTAAACGATCCATCAACTAGTTTGCTTTATCTCAAATTTCTTCTTCTTGACTCATTTGTTCATAGTTTCTAGTGATATTGTGGCTCATCTTCAAAGGTGAAGTAACCCAATTTTAACTGTTGATTGGTATAATTCTCCATATTTTGGATGGATTTTGTATTTTGGTTTTCGAATATATTTCAATTCCTGCTGGTCCATAAACACCACCATGTCGTTGTTAGTCTCCCCTTTTCTTTTTGGTTGGGATTGAGTTTGTTGAATATATTTGCAAACGATATTTTTGATCGATACATTTCTTTCTTTTTTTTTTTATCCAATTTGATCGATGTATTCCCGTTTTTTATACTCTCCAGATGCATACTTTCTTCCCGCACAAGAAAAATCAATTGGGTTCCACTGGGCTACCGGCCCATTTAATTGGGCTTGAGGGTTCAATAAGAGGTCGGTTATCGGCGTACCGTCCGTATTTAAAGCGACGGCGCAGGTGGAGGAAAAGAGAAAAGCCCGGTGGAGTTGTTCCCGTCAACGGCGACTGAAGAAAGGCAGTTATGGCGTCGGACAATGAATCGGCGTCGGAGAATAAAACCCTAGCTTCGTTCTACTCAGGTTACCTCAGGAGTCTGATTCCTGCTTACTTCATTAGCTCCGACGGTCCCTTCCTAGGCAACATTGCAAGCTTTTATCGCCGAGTGATCCGCTCCCGCTCTGGCCGGCGTAAGCTTGTTTTCCCCCTTCCTCTTCCCGCCAAATCCATTGACTCTCCGCTGTAATACTCTCTTTCTCTCTCTAAAAATGATAATCGATTAATTTCTTGCGCCAAAAGAATACTGAATTGCTTGAAGAATTTTTCAATTTTTGAAAGGGATTTATTATTTGTTCATCAAATTCATTAGTGCGCTTTAGAGAATTAGCTGGAAGAACTCATTTTGGATGTGTGTTTATAGGGTTGTGAAGCAAGAATCACCTATTTTCCATGTATTGGAGGATATTTTAGAGCGTATTTTCCTGAATTTGCACAAGGTTCAGAGTAATCTTCGTTTCTGGCAAATGAAAGCCGAGGTTGGTTAGTGTAGTTGTCATGATCGAGTGTTCTTTTGTCTGCGGATATCGGAGAGTGAAACTTAAGTTCTTACTTATCTGATACGCAGGGCTCAAATTCTGAGAAGGCGTGTTTCATGTTATTCCAAAGAGGGCCACGGGCTTTTGTTCAAGAGGCTGTTCAGCTGATAAACAATATTCGTTCCGATGGTTCGTCGCTGCAGCACTTCAGCCAGTCCGTTTCCTCTTATATAGTGGAGAGGATTACTGTTTTGGATTGCTTAAGAGGTGCACTTGCTACATTTTTAGCAAAGGTTTGCTTTAATCTTGCCTTTTGGAAGTTCATGAGTTTGGTTGGTTGTGTATCTGTGATACCAAAGACTATTTATCGAGTATTGCTTTATTGAGTTTCATGTTTATTAAACAACTTTTTTCAATCAGGTCTATTTGGAGATCGAAAGACATGGTGAGGATCTGGTGACAGATCCACTGAAGGTGTTACCCTCATTCTTTATGACTTTGAATGGTTTGTTTTCAGCACTGGAGTCTTCTCTTGGGAACTTGCATGATGAACACCAGGTTTGTAACCGAAGAAGATATATGATGTCCTCATTCATCATCCTCATGCTTTTTTGCTTTTCTATTGAGTTCATTTCCCATGCTGGTTTATGTCTTACTTCCACAGGGTGTAAAATGGCAACTTATCACCTTGCTTTTTATTTGTTCCTTTCTGAAATTGCCTTCCACTTATCTTCTGCAGACAGATTCTACAGTTGGAGGAAACAATTCATTACCATTGGTGTTTGATAGATTGCCAGATTTGATCAAAGAAGGATCTCAATTAACAGATTCCGAAGTTCAATATTCCATTGATCGGATTTATCAGAACCTTCATAAGCTGGATTGTTATTTATCAGTCCTTGTGAGCCTTACTCTTAATGATTTGTGGAATCATGTTTTTTTTGTATATTTTAATGAAGCCCTAAGCAACTATGGTGGATGTAAGCCTTTATATCCTGAAATACTATCATATTACTTCTTTTTTAGGTTGCCAAACATAAAAGACCTACAAAATATGCTCGCTATTGGATTCGTTACACATGTGGAGCTGTAGGGCTTTCAGCCTGCTCGCTATGGCTTATAAACCATAGTAGGCTGGTTGGGAGTCCCGACATAGACAATTGGGTCCGTGAAGCAAAGGAATCAACCATTGTCTTCTTGAATGATCATGTAGAGCAGCCGGTATGATTCTGCCATGAATTTTTTTTGGAAATCCTAGCTTGTAGTCTTCTTGCTTGCTTTAATGTTTTAATTACTAAATAATGTTGATCTGTGTACTATAGATTTGGAGAAACCCCATATGTGATCATCTGGTTGGAACACACAACCTGTAAATTGCTCATAGTTTGCAGTAGCTTTTAAACCTTTTTTTTAAAATTAGTATTTTTAACCTTAATATATTTTGATGTCTGCTTTAATTATATTGAACCCCGTCCAAACATGAAGGGAAAGTATGATGGTGCAGTTAACATTCAATTTAAGCATCATGTAGAATTTGACCTTAACTTCAGATGGCCTTCAACAAACTCAAAATATGCACTTAACCGATTTAAAATGTCACAGGCTCACAGTTTCTTCAACTTCAAAGGAAATTTGTAGTTAGCTTATTTAGCATTTCATCTCCTTTGTTTGAATGTTAACCCAATAAAAGCATTCCACTGGCTTGTCCGGGGTCCACAGCTTCTTGCATAGATTCTGCATGCAGTGGTTGCCACTTGCTTGAAGGATTTGTTTTCCCCTCTCCTTTTTTCAGTTTTCTCAACAGTTGGTTTTATAACAGATCATGCAGTTTCGATTATTTTAACCAGCATGTTATCTTAATGCTTTATCAGCTTCTATCAATTAGGGACGAACTCTTTGAAACATTTAGAAAGAGGCATAAAGGGGTGATGGAAGCTGAAGAAGTGCAATTAACAGTCAAATCCTTGCACAGGTCTCACTCTCTATCCCTATCTTTCACTCAGTCAGTATGGCATTGTGATATGTTTCGATTGATATTTAGATAGGATGTTAAGATACTTGGAGAACCTGTGTTGATGGAATAATTTGTCAAACTTTATTATCCAATGGAGGATTTACGTGAGGATATTTGCAACTAAATCCAGTTATACTGATTAGCACTATACCAATCCTTTTGATCATCACTTCATCTTGCCTTTCGATATCAAACATTATGCCTCACTCCTTGGTGTGCAGAATGTTGTTGGCTTTCTCTCAGCAAACAGAGGGTCAAAAGCTTCCAGAAAATGCTTCAGATCAGCAAATGCTTGAAATAGTAATGAACAGGTGAGAAACTTTATTGATGTCTTGTAAATGTTATTGCATTTTTATGAATGTGCAGTTGTTGAAATTGGTATTTGTGACAACTTAATATTTTCCGTCACTAATTCTACCTCTGGAATCTGCCGTTGTTGCCGTTAAAATTAGTTAGTACCTTCTCTATGATGGATGATCTTTTATATGCTAAAATAACCCTCTGAAAATATTCTTGGTAATGCATGATCATCTATGCGTGTACTTTTATCTTGTTGGAAGGAAAAATAATGTGAATTACTGATGCAGGTATGAGAAGGAACTCATGAATCCAGTTAAAAATCTTTTTAGTGGAGAGCTTGCCCGTGCTTTGCTCATCCAGGTTAGATCTTCTGTTTTAAGGGTGTTGCCTCTTCATTTCCAGTTGGTTCATATGGCTGACCTTAGAATGTTCAATTGCAGGTCCAGAAGCTGAAGCTGGATATCGAGACGTAAGTAGAATACAAGCCCTCATTACCTGTGTTGATAGTTTGATCAAGGCCCAATTTTGAGGTTACACATTGAATTTTTTTTTTTTTTTTTTAATATCTATTATTGTATTTACCTTGATCAGAGCAATGCTTGAACTAGACCAGATCCTCAGAGCCAATGAAATCAACTTTGCTGTTCTGGCTGCTTTACCAGCTTTTTTCCTATCCCTTCTTGTGATCATGTTAGTACGCTCATGGTTTACGCAGGTAATTCATCTGGTCCTTCCTCAAGAATCCATCTGCACTTTTTTCTGGAACAGGCGTTCAAATTATGGCTTGCTTTATTTGATATTTTGATCAGTTGTATAAATCATAAAGAGTCATATATTAGTATAATAGCATACCATTGATTTTCTCAAATTATCTAACTATTATGCCCAATAATGGAGTATAGCCATAGGCTTGCTATATTCCGCTTGTGATTAGGAGATAAAACCTTGTAAATTTTGGTGCTGCTTCATTTGGTAATTGGTATTGATACTCTTGTCTAGTAATGGGATGTCTGTGAGAGACCTTGTTTGTACAGTCCTTTGAAGTGAAACTTTGAGGCAGATCTTTTGGTTGCCTCTCTACTGACCTCTGTAGAATAATAACCAGGTGGTTTGGACTCTTGATTTTATTTTGTTAGCTCTATCCAGGAAGGTTTAGATGCATTTGGGACCAGCTAATTACCATGTTGTATTAAATTTGATCTCATGATACGCTTTTGCATGGATCATTGATGGCATTAGTACACTATCAATGAGCCAGTGCTGTGCCATTTTTGTAATCATTTTATCGGCTGGTTGCTGAATCTTACTGCCAATTTATTAGGACAAAGGAGCACAAGGTAGAGGAAGAATTGCTCGCCGTCAACGGAGGCTTCTTGTTGTTGAGGTGGAAAAAAGGATAATGCAGTATCAGAATTGCTTAGAGAAAGGACAGGTAAAGGGCATGCCTGCAGGTGTTAAATGCATTTAAAAAAAAAATATCTTTTGTTTGTTGTTGACGTTCTCAAATATTTTGAGGTAAATTACAAAAAGCCCCCTTTAAATTAGAGGACTTTCAAAAAACCGCTCATCAATAAGTTTTTCTTTCAAAAAACCTCCAAGAATCACTCTTAAGAGTATTTTATGCTTAACAAAATACGGTATTAAAGTGTCACTTTATATGAAAAACAAATTACCTCCAATATTTAAAAACAAGGTGATGTTTTAACTTTTTAAAACCATTTTTAAGCACTAGAAGGCTTGCAGCCTTGCAGGTGGGTCTTTGAAAGGAAAATTGATTTATGGGTGGTTTTGTGAGAAGTCTGCAAATTTAAGGACGGTTTTGTGAAATTTACCCAATATTTTTATCATTTGGCTTCTATTGACTGAAAATTGATTCCTCCCACAGAATGAAGATGCAGAGTGCATCTTTGGATTGCTTCTGTATAGCCTAGACCTTTTGTACCATGCAGTGGAAAGACATGCAAAAGCAACAGGAGAATGGCTATGGTCAGTTTCAATTTAACGTTTGATTCTAGTGCGTTTCTTGTGCTGCCAGACTTGGTATTAACTGCTGGAAACTCGTGCAGTTTACGACAGGATATCATTGATCTTGGGAAGCCGGGTCTTCCATCTGCGTATAAAATGGCTGTAACTTCAAGACTGGCTGGAGTTTACGAGTGCTTGCTCCCTATGCCAAAGCACTAGTATTGTTGTGCTAAAAAACGCACCTCGGTTTTGTTTGTGACCATGAAGAACTGAAGATCGATGCCTTTCTTGCTTCTATTTTTTGCTGCTGCTGTTCACCCCAGGTATACAGTACCAAACCATGGTCTTCTTGGCTTTCTTCTGCTCTTTTGCAACTCAGCTTTGATGCTTGCTCGTACATGATTCAGCAATATTGGCTCTCCACTTGTGCAATGTAACTATAAATTGTTCAAAGTTGACATTTTGCCGCAAGTTTAGGAGAAATTCACACATCAATGACCTACCCATTTTTGTGCAGTGGAATGTTTATGAAGCTAATTGCCAACACACATCGAAATCTTGGGCAAGAGGAGATTAATTTGTGTAGTGTTATATTGTTGCATTTCAGTATCAGTAGTTTTTGTTGGGATTTGGTTTTGCTTGGTCGTGTTTTAGCCGGGGTTCTTGTCAGAATCTAAACAAACGTCGGGTTTTTTGAACAACATAACGTTGGGTTTTAAAACTATATTACGATTACGATAAAGTTGATATTCCATATGAAATTATATGGATAAAGATATAGTTTATATGGATAAAAAAATAAGTATGAAATTATTTTAAAAATTACTAATTGATATTATATATAATTTTTATCATTAAAAAGAATGTGCATGATTAGTAAATAATATGTTTTTGTGAAATACATGGACTGCTATTTTAAAACTAAATCAACCTTGTATCGTCATTTTCCAATGTATTCTGATCGTTATTTCCCAATTACATCCGACCAATAGTTTTTGTGATAATTCATTATTAAGGACATAGATTATATATATCTTCATTGTGGTTGTTATTGTTAGAGCTCGTTTAGTTACTATTTAAAAAAACAAGGAAGTTAAAAAACAAGGAAGTTAAAAAACAAAGGAAGTAGAATAAACACTCGTGTTTGGTTGCTTTTTTTTAACTTAAAAAATTCAAAAATTTCAATTCTTACAACATGGAGGAATTTCAATTAGCTAAGGGGAGTAGATAAGTTGCAATTCCACCATTTTTTATGGAAAAATTCAAGTTCCTCCATTTAAATTTTCTACATTTTATTATTATATATTTTTTGATTTTTAAGGGTTTATTCATTTCATTTTAGATTTTTGTTTTTTAAATTAAATATACTTACCATATACCCTTCAGCTATATAGGTTAGAAAATTTGTAATTTTTTTTGGTAAGGGAGAAAATTTGTATTTATCTTAAGAAACCTAAAACTCATATAAATAAACTATAATTTTAACCTTAGACCATTTCTACCCATTCATAATTTCGTGCGTGATTAAAATCCGAAGGGTTCCATTAATTCGTGAAATCGTCATTTTTGGGTGCTCTGACATCCAATGCTACTTTTACCCATAAAATATTTCAATTTCAAACTTCCTTATTTCAAATCTAAACCAAAATGTTGTAGTCAATTTGACATTGAATCACACCCAATAAAAAAGTAAAATGCTCATCTTTATCATCGCTTGTTCCAATGAACCAACTCAATTCATTTCTTTATACTATTATTTAATTAATTATCCTAAGTCTCAATAGCTTAAATGAATCATTTTCTTACTAAATGTATAAGTTCATTTGGGCCCATTTGTACTCCACCTTTCATTTTCAAATAAATGTATAATTGATTATTTAGTGAAGATTAAAGCCCTTGCAATTTATTTTTCTTCTATGCTCGACCTTGGCTAAATTGTTTTCATACTTTGAATTCTAGCTAATGAATTAATTAAAAGGATTTAAATAACAACCTACGGAGTGGTAATTAAAATTTTCAACATTTGAATTAGGAGAAGAAGCTACTGTATGAGACTACGATCGAATGTTAATAAAATACAGTACTCCGTATTTTGATTGGTAATGATGATGTTATTGTTTACCCCTAAACAGGGATAACGATTTATTGTCAGTTTATCTGACCAAAAAATAATTAAAAAAAAATATTTATTCTGAATTTATTATGCTCATAGGAAAATTGAGTCATATAATTTCATAAAGTCAATTCAACCTTTATTTATTTAATTTAATTACCAAAACTGAAGTGTTTATTGGATTTGTTCAATTTTGACCGGATTATTAGGATCTTGAAATTTGGTTGTGTATTGCATTAGTAAGAATTTGTTTTTTCTATGTTTATTCCCCCCTACAAGCACCCAAAATCTTAAATAAATTACGGGAAAAAAACTTAAATAAATGCAGACGTATAGATTAATTGGGGTTGTTGATTAAATTGAACTAATGAGAAAATGTGACATGGCTGAATGTACTATACTTTTTTTTTTTATCTGTATAATTAGTTTTTTTTTTAACAATTTTTAATTAAATAAAATATCTGCTCCTTTCATATTATTAATGTTTTTCTAATTTGGCACAAAAAATGATTTTCTAATTTTGCTAATTTATTTTATTCATTATGTTTCATTTCTAAGACACTTTATTAATACTTCAACTTCCCATAATTCTCCTTTATTTATTGGTCTATTTTTTTTTAAAAAATCATTTACTCCGTATTTGCTAAAAATATGACTATTTTTTTTAAATATGTGAAATTAGTTAAAGAGCCAATCATTATTCAGATATAAAGGGAGTATTATAATGTGTATAATCAATACTGTAATAAATTATTCTGTAATACAGGGGAGTATTACTCTATAACTAGTGGACGTTCCCGTGCTACGCACGAGTTTACTTTTTTTAAAAATTTGATACTATATATTACATATAAATAATAATTTATATTACTCATATTAACTTATAGTTTCAATCTTATAATTTTAACGATTTATTTCATCAGTAACTTTATATTACTCAATTGATACTATATATTCCATATAAACAACAATTTATTTTCTTCTTTGATTTACATTATTCAATTGATTATTCGGATGAGTTACTTAAAATTTTATTTCTAGTTAGTTTTTATTATATGGTTTACTTATTCAAACTAAAATTTAATCTTATTTCATTTAATAGTATGAAAAAGAAAAAGCTTACTTCTATTTCACTAATGAATGAGAAATAAATGACCAAAAAGCTTACTTTACTATATAGTAAGATAAGATAAGATAAGATAAGATATTTTAGAATTGTTTTACTTGTCATATAGTATACGAAAGTATATAATGACTAGTGTAGGCCCCGTCCCGTGTACGGAAAATACATTATACATTAATATAATATTATAAATAATTTGGATATATAGATTCCAATAAATAATAAAATAATAATCTAAATATAAATCATTTTTCCACCAAAAAATAATATAGATATAAATAAAATAACACTTATCAAATACTACATATTTATCTATTAACATTTTTGGTAAGTATGACTATGAAATATTTTTTATTTATATTTATGTCAATTAATTAAAATCTAAATATGTATAGATAGATTGTGGCTTATATATATAACTTTCTATAAACTATGATAAAATATTATTTTATTAATTTTTTTCCCTAAAATCAACCATAACGCGCCACATATGATTTTTTTTCCTAGAATCAACTATAACGTGCCACATCGGACGCTATGCATCGGTTTTAGTATGTGTACTAGCATAGTACACGTGCGTGACGCACGGGATTTGTAAAATATATTATGTTGTTCTAAAAGATATTATCATAAAATATATTATGTTGAAAATGGGGCCTGTCAGCGCGTGCCCCATTTTCAGCAGTGACCTTGTGACGAAGAGAGTGACTAGGACCATAGAGCTTATGGATTCTGTCGCGAGGATTGATGACCCTCAGTGCGAGTTGCTTCTGCTTCGGGCTTGTACGGGTATTTCTAAGCTTTACTTTTCCTTGCGTACTTGTTCTCCGCGTGTATTTGGGCCGGCCCAACTTTCCTTTGACAAGGCACTTCGTTCTAGTTTGGAACGTATTGTCACTGCGTCTGGGCCTGGGTTTAGAGATTGGCAGTGGAGGCTCGCCACATTCCCTTTTCATTTTGGTGGGCTTGGAGTTTATGCTGCTGGTGATGTCTTACATTATGCTTTTTTGGCGTCCCGTTTGCAGTCTGCTGAGTTGCAGGCTAAGATCCTACGTTCTTCTAGTATCATTGCTGTTGGGCCTACTTTTGATGATGCTTGTCGCTCTATTAATGAGGTCACGGGTTCTGATCTTCTACGCGATCCTAGTGAAATCGCTGCCCCCAAGCTTATGAAGAAACTGGCAGATATATATTTCGCGAAGGTTGCTACTACATCAGACTCTGTTTTCTCATTGACTCCGCGACAGGTGGCATTGTGGAAGTCTCAGCAGGGTGCTCACTCATCTGATTGGTTGCGTGCAGTTCCTATTTCTGGGTTGGGGCAGACTATGAATGGAAGGACCTATCGTAGTGTGTTTAGCTATCGATTGGGAGTTCCATTGTTCGCGGTGTCCAGACCTTGTTCTGCTTGTTCTCGGGTCTTTAATGGTGATATCTACGGTGACCATGCTGTGTCTTGCGCTGGTTCCGTGGGCATTAAACATCGACATAACCTCGTTCGCGACACCTTATTGGATATCTGCTACAGGTCTGGGATTTCTGCCGGTAAGGAGGTTGATATTGGTTTGATTGATGGGCATGATAATCATCTTCGTCCGGCGGATTTGCTACTTTATTCCTGGGACAGAGGGCGGGATGTTTGTGTCGATCTGACGGGATCATCCCCTTTGACTCAGTCTGGGATGTCTGACTTTGTGCCTGGTCGTGTTGTTGTTGATGCTGCTCGGCGTAAGTGTGCCAAGTATCGAGATTTGTGTACGACGGCTGGTTATGGTTTCATACCCTTCTCCTTCTCTTCGTTGGGGGAGTTAGATACGGATGCGGTTGCTTTGCTGAAGCGGATTCAGAAATTCTCCGTATCTCAGGATGTCGGGGCTCGTGTTGCCGCTTATATTTTCACTAGACTCAGTTTTATTATTGCTAAGGGAGTGGGTGCCCAGATAGTATCTCGGCTACCCACTAATTTCTTGTAAATAGTATTTGGTTAATAGAAGCAAGTTAATAATAATAAAAAAAATAAAAAAAATAATAATATGATAATATGAAAACGATATAGAAAAATAATATTAAATCCAAACATCAAAATGATAAATATACTAAACTGGTCTTTCTCACTCGATTCACGTCTTCGATCAATAATTAAAACTGTGCTATATAGATCACGATAACTTCATTAATCCACAATGTTGGAGAATTCACAACGTCATTGCACAATTTTGATTTTGGAGGTATTATCGGGTTTAAGAAACCTGTAAAATAAATATAGTTCATATTAAGATGGTATATTAAGTAATAATAGATACAACAAATAAGTAAAATAAGCCGCGCATTATCTTCTTTGATATGCATTAGTGTCGGAAAAAAAATCGGATTTACATACAACTTTGTTGTAAAGGCTCGGATTTTTAAATCCTAATTTTTGTAAAAAAAAAAAGAAAATTCAAAATGACTATAAAAGTGGAATTTAATGGAAAACTCCATAAATTGGATTTTAAAACTCATGGAACGGATTTCTCCAACGAATTTCAATTCCGCTACTTTGACTTGAGGATTTGAAATATGAGCGAGATTTTATCGGATTAATTAATTTGGTTTTGGAAATTCGATTTGAAATACTTAAGTCGTGGTAAGATCGAGAGAGCGGGTTACGAGTTTTTTTTCTTTCGGGTATTAAATGATATTGGAAGCACTTGAAACCTTTACCTCCTTATTTCTTACACGTTTCAGCAAACAGAAGACCAAACCAAAACAAATCTCCCTCATGATTCTCCTCCTGCACACTCCAAACAACCCACCTCAACTTCTCCCCCTTTGGGTAAAATCCTATCTCTATTTCCCTCCCTCCTTCTTTGATTTCCTTTCTTTTGAAAACAGACAAGAAGCTAAAGCTGCTACATTGACCAGCTGCAAACCTCTTTTCCCCTTCAAATTATGGATGCAGCCCCCCATTCCCCACATTTCATGTTTATTTCAAATCCCCCCCCCCCCTTCTCCCTTTGAGCATTTGCCGAGAGCCCTGAGCTCCAAAGCTCCCTCCTTTGCCGCCACTGCACCCCCACACCTCCATTCCGCCACCACCTGGTCACCGTCACCTCCTTCCCACCACCGTCCAGGCCGAGTCGAAGCCAGCCGCGAGCTCCATCTCCCTGTTTTGCCTAGAGCAACACTAGCAGCCCCGCCCCTCGTCTCTCGCCCTGTTTTGCCGAGAGGAGAACCCAACACCACCTCTTCCTCTTTGCTCCCTCCTCCCTATGCCACCGGCGGTAGCCCGACGCCTCCTGGAGACACCAGCAACCACCAGAACAGCCGGAGCGCCACCGAGAACCTCCTTCGCGCCCTGTTCTTCGTTTCGCCTCGGTAAGGTTCGATCCCGCTCGTTCCTCTTTCTTTTACCTTTTATCAACCCAAAGCTTCCACCTTTCACCTTCCCCATCTCTCCCAGGCACTTCTCGTTCGAAGAATTCACTCTGTCGAAGTCGAATCGTGCCTCCGACGGAGATTTTCCGGCGAAACCTTTGACACCCCCGATAAGCTCTTCTTCTCCTTCTTCTTTCCCTTTCCTGTCCATGTGTGTGTCGGCGTCGGGATTGGGTAGCCGGAGTCCGGGGTGACGCCGGTGAGCTTCCTCCCCCCCCTCCCTTCTTCTGATTTCGAACGCAGGAACTGTGGAGAAGGAAGTGAACAGTGCCACTCATGGGTTCGGTTCTATGTTCTTTAATTTGGTCCGGTTCGGCTTTAAATACTAAAAAGAAACCGGTCCGGTTTTGGTCTTAAAAGAAATCATTAAGGTTGGGTGTTGGGCCTAATTTTCCATCCGAAAATGTGGGTCAAATGGGCCTAATTTTCTGATCAACTAAATAACTCTAAGAAATTGCTTTGGGCCTCATTTTGATAAAATGGATATAACGTTTTCAGACTTTGATATATAGTATTTAAATATGTAGTTATTAAATAAATGGGATATAAAATATAGTATGATATATTATGGATTAGATTTTAAAATATGATATTATTTTGAGAATTATAGATATAAAATTATGGTGTTTTAAAACAATTATAATATTATGGGACTTGGAGATTTAAAAAGGTGTCGTCGGATTTAAATCGAAAAAGGGATTTGTCGAACATTTTCAAAGGTCGGAACTTCTGACTAATTAACTCAGTTTTTGAAACAATTTTCGGGAATAACTCGGGAAATTATGTGATCGATGAAATGTTAGAGTTATGTATCGTTTGACTTATACCTTATGAGCTATGATGGATATGATGAACTGTTGAGATATTTAAAGATGCGGATATGTTATTATGAGCATGCGAATGTGACTGAATGGGATATGGAGTATGAGATGATCTCGTGGAATGTGGCGATATGATTAATGGTTGAACTTGACGGAATGATGATTGTGATATGGATGCTATTTCCGTTGAATGATATGCTTGAGTGCTGGATGATTAGATGTAGACTTATACATATATGTTCTGATGTGTATCTAGGTGATACTTTGTGATTATGAATGATGTATGCTGGATCTTCTATTATGCTGTTCAGCATAGCCAGGTGAGTTCCTATATGAGCTCACTCAGATTCGAAAAGAGATCTCCCTGCTTGTAGCCATGTGCATACTAGGTGCTTGCATTCATAATAAAGCATGTCATGTAGTATCCTGCTAGGATTGCACTCATGATTGAGCATTCGTCTACTCTTTGCTTTTGTAAACAGAACGACCGTTATCTGTGAAGTAACTAGAGTCTTTGCTAGGGTTATAGGATGGCCCAGTCCCATCGGGTTCCGTCTTGAGTCATTTGAGTCATGAACTTCCTTATATTATGAGATGCCTGCGGGCTTTATTGTGGAGCGGGTTAGGCATGCGTGCCGCCCGATTATGATGGAATGCATTCACGAGCTGGCCAGTCTCTGCCCTATCGGAAGGGGGGTGGAGGTAGGAGAGGGATATACCACTTGGTATTCGGTGCTAAGGCCTTATTATATTTATGCACTTGATCTTAGGACCATGCTAGTGTGTTAATATTCCGCCTTGCATCTAGAAGCATCTTTATTAGGACTAGCGTGTGTATATGTCTGCTTGTTTGGGATTATATTGCGTAGGGCTTCGATCTGACACCGCCCCGCATACATTTTTTTTTAGGTTTGTTTTGCAACATGATT
This sequence comes from Persicaria maculosa, assembly GCA_963922045.1. Taxonomy (NCBI): domain Eukaryota; kingdom Viridiplantae; phylum Streptophyta; class Magnoliopsida; order Caryophyllales; family Polygonaceae; genus Persicaria; species Persicaria maculosa. The sequence continues at coordinate 37,119,519 of OY998262.1, read as the reverse complement.
ATTCCTTGTTTCCGTGACGTGGGAACTCTCTTGGGCGATCTCAAAGAAATGGTTTAACTCCACTAACACTGTATATTAAATTTCGATAAATGCGCTTATTGATTTGGTTTTGACTCGGCTCTGCCGTGTCACCCTCTTGTATTACATCTTGATTCTACTATTTGCATGTTTGTTGGTTTTCCACGCTTAGACTTATGACAGGTACAGGGGACTTCCCCGGGGATTCCAACGATCCCTTCGAATTTTGGGTATGAAATCCCACTTTAGAATATTAGGATAGAATTTCAATCCTTCAACCTGTACTCGGGGCGCAAGATCCTAACGAGGGGTTTCATCCCTCGAAACGTAACCCGGGAATCATAATCCCGGGCCGTTACAAAGATGGTATCAGAGCTGAGGTTGTGCAAACCGAGTATGATAGGTTGAAGTGGTTTTGAAAATGGCCCAAGGTTTTCAAATGGTTTCCAAAATGTTTTTGAAAGGGCAAAATGAATTTAATATGGCTAACTCAAATGGACTAAATACGAACTTGACTCTATAAATCCGGTAATCAAACAAAGGGAAACGAAGGGGTAGTAAAGGCGTTAGACCATCCCTATTGGATGTAGTTGGGACCGGGTAGGCAAAAATATAGCTTTTTCTTTACAGATGGGCCTACAAGACTCCAAGGCTTTGCGTCGTAGTGGCTGGAGTGGCGAGTTAGGTAGAGACCGTGAGGTTTTGCCCCTCAGGTTAGTCGCCCCTCGAAGGGCGGCCCATAGGATAGCTTGATCGTTGATTGCTTCCATGCTGAGTGCTATTGTGCTTAGGGTAGAGAACTAATCAGTATGCCTTGACTTGAATCATGTATTGAATAACCGTGCAAACGGGATAGCGGGAGAATACCTTGTTCTTATGTCATTGGAACTCCCGTCTTGTCGGAATATCTCTTCCATAATTCAAACCCCTGATGATTCTGACTCCGTCAACCGTCCCACCAACACATTTAGGCATGTTAGCAAGGGTCGAAGAGCATCCGCTCTCCCCGTTTCGAGTCTTGTTTTGTATCCCACCACCAATGCTTCTATCGAGTCACGTACCTTAGGTTGGTGTCTTCCACGGGAAAATTTGGGTCGGTCAACTAGCTACTTCCGGGGGTGTGTTGGATATGGGAAATCCATGAGTGTTTTAGGGAGGGTGATCAATGAAACAATTTCGAGTTAGAAGTGATTTGTCTTATGGAGTTATCCTTCTCGATTCTTATACTGATCAACTGTGTCTTCTTACCACGAGAGTCTAAACACAAATTATACCCTCTCATCTCGAAAACAGTTTGAATGTCCTTGTGTCATACCGAGCAAGTCATATTAACGTCCCACGGGGAAACAGGGTGATGAGTCGGTGATTGTATGACATGGTGTGTTGGTATATTTCAGCATGACTTGTCTGATAACTTGCATGATCGCACTTATGAACGAATATATATATCGAATCTATGAATTCCCATCATTGTTACTCTCCTTTGAATTAGGTCCATGATAGTGTGGTCAACCCTCTTTGTATGAGTGCCATGAGAAATGAATTTTCGAGCATGTTAAGTTAATCAAATTGAACCTCATTGACTATGTATTTTCTTAATGAGTGTTGGTAGTATCATGTAGGATATACATCTCCTAATTATTGACCATCATGCATCTATGTGCCATACTTGTCATACTACATGTATATGGTTGTGTTGGATGTGATAGTTGTTATGCCCAAATGACTTAACAATACCCCTTGACACGATTATTAGAGTGCATCTTAACATGCTTACCTGGAACCCACATTGTTTTGACCTACTTATGTGTACACTAAGTGAGTAATGGATCATACATGTGATATCCTATAATGCTCGCTATGTCATATATAACTTATGCTGCATATGTCTATTGTCGGTTTGTGCATACATGATATTAATATGTCAAGCATGATTAGTGCATGAGATGATAAGTTTTAGCCTGTCCCGTGTGCATGTAAAGTTGATTTTGTGAAATGTTATGGATGCATAGGACGATATTCCTTTAATAGGTACATGATAGTGTGGAATGATATGATTGAAATATTTTGTGATTGCCATGTGCACCTGTAACCTTATAGAATACCCTAAGGGGATTGTTGTAACTCTCGAGTCTGTGTCTTGTCTTGAGTCTCGTCATCTCTAGTCCTGGTTTGTGTCTGAATTCTTAAGAAAGTCGTTTTGTCCTCCCTTGCCCTCCCCTATCTCCGTGACTTCTAACCCCTCGTGATCCCCTTGATGGACGTCGACATAAAAGAGGAAACGAGCGATCGAATGGCACCAGAGTGAAGCAACGGAAGTGTGGTGGGCCCATGTCCCATGGACCCTAGGATCAATGTCACCAAAGGAAGGACGCCTTTCGAAGATGGCGGTTGCAGACGTAATCCTCCTAGATGACTCAAGGAATGACGTTCTTCACCCGAATTGTGATCTCTCCTATGCGATCTGGAATCGGTGTCGTGCGATAGGCTTGGAACTAACTAAATTGAGGTGTGATGACTGATAAGCTGAACTGGTAGTGAATGATTGTCTGACTAACTTGTGTTTGTGATGATGTGCCTATATGCTTAAGTGTACTGACCTGCTAGTAAATCGGTTATGGGTTATATATGTGGTGGTGTATTCTTCTTGGGAATGAGTCGAGTGTTTTCCTTGGTGATACGGATCGGGAAATTGCAGGTAGTTTGAGGTGTTCGAGTTGGTCATTGGTTATGCGAGATGGAATGCATGAAGGATGTGTTAGCTTGGGTAGAGTCGAGTGAGTTATGGCTTGTCGGAGATAGTGTTCAGTGAGTATATTTGAGCTTCCGGGTAGGTCTTAGGTGAAGAGTGGAGTTAGCATGGCGAGATTTCGAGGAAGAGGTCCTAGCTATAAGTGTCGGTAGGTAGTGGGTGCAAGTATAGGTGATTAGTGTAGTTCTAGAGGTGGATGAGTGAGCTAGGAATGGATCGGTTGGATCCTTGAGGGGATATGTTGATAGACGGGTTAGTGTGCCAGGAGAGAGTGTCTAGATAGTCTAGGAGCGAATCATGGGCGGCGTTGAGGATGATCAGTTAAGGAATGTCTAATGAATCATAGGAATTGGGACTAGGTTGTATGTGCGGTGATTGGGAGCGGTCTTGGTAAAGGATTGAGGTTGAGGAATCGCTAAGGAAGAGAAGTATGATGTTGCTTGGGAAATTATCGATCTTGGAGATTAGGTTGTTCATGTCAGGACGGTACATGTGATGAGTATTTGGGATTGTTAGATAGGATTGATAATCCTTAGCGAAGTCATTAGTGAAGGATTTTTAGGTGCGTTGTTGAAGGATTTTAGCATAGGGAAGAAATCGAAACTGGTGTGTGAAAATTGTTATCAAGGTATTTGAGGATGTAGAGTGAATCTTCGAGGAAAGACTGGTAGCTAGGAAAAAGTGTTGTTGAGATTCTAGTAAGATTGCGGGCTTAAGGTGGAATAGAGAGATTCTGAGCATGGAATTTGGGAACCAGGCAAGGAGGAAGGCTTTGAGGGCACTAGAGGGTGAAGGATTTCAGAAGGTGTGGCGAGATTGTGGTACTTGGGAAAGTTTGGATGAGGGTGTCATAGGAATTCTGTGAGAATGATGATCGATACATAAGGGCGTAAGCGGTAGAGATTTCAAGGTTAAGGTTTAATAAGATTTGAGATGAGGAAATTTAGGAATATGCTGAGAAGAGGATCTAGAGTAGGTCGGCTAGAGGAGTCGTGATTGGTTCAGGTTTCATGAGATTCGGAATGAGATGAGTAGGTAGAATATGTGGTTGGTCTTTGAGGATAGGCGCGGGTGATGAGGAACTCGGTGATTCGTGGTTATGAGTTAGCACTAGACAATTTCTGCGTTAGAGTTGTCGAGAGTAGGCGGTTGAGTGGATTCTAGCAAGGTAGGATGCTTGTGTTGGTAATGTCGAGGATAAGGATGGGAGTGTCAGGTGTGAGATGGTCGGTATGAGTTGGGTTCTTAGAGGTGGATGGCTAGTGAGAGTGATTAGTGGTACGGGAAGTGTGATCATGTTAACAAGAGTATTCGAGATGTCTCTTTGGGAGATAATGGTCAGGCAGAGTCTTGAGAACCTAGGGAGAGTCAGCGAGATTGTTAAGGAGCACCTAGATCGATCGTGAGAGTGGTTGAGTCGAGAGCTTGAGATTTCTCTTAGAAGGCGAGATGGGACTGGTAGAGGACTCCTAGGATGAGGGTGTGCTTTATAGAGAGTCTTGGTTGTTGGTCGAGTTGTTAAGCTTGTCGGAATAAGGGAATTGTGCGATTGTGAACTCAGAGATATGGTTTTAGGTGGTCAAGTAGGATTTGAGGTCAGGATGTCGAAGTGGGATGGTTTTTAGATGGCTTGATGGCATGGGAATTGGGACCCCTAGTAGTTGGTTTGGGTAATTGGCCTTGAATTGCGGATAGTTATGAGACTAGAGAGATTGTACGCTAGGCGGAATGCAATGGTATTTAGAACTAGTATTGGATTGAGTTGGTAGACCTAGGTAAGGTTGATCTTGATGCAAGTGATGATGAGTAGTGGTCGTGTCTTGTCGTGATTGGTAGTTGTAGACAAGGTCTCTTGAGGATTTGATCTAGTGTATGCTTTACTTGGGGTCGAGTGTTGTGCAAATTATATGCTTAGACGATGTTGATTCCCTGATGAATTGCCATAGGCGATATTGAATTGTTAGTACTAACATAGTTAGCCCCTGAACACGATAAAATGCTAGTGTACGGAAGTATTTGTTTGCCTCTAATGCGATGACGCTTGGTAGTTAACATGAGTATGATATGGTTATGTGATTGATATGATGTGCTCATCCGACGGATATGACGTGCTTATCTGATTGATACGATGTGTAGTTTTGTGAGATGATGTGATAAATCCTACCTTGTACGATAAGATGCTAGATATGCTATGGTATGTAACTGTCCGTGACATGAGTATGACCTGGTTATGAATGAGTGATACGATTGCTATGTTAGACAATTGCAATGATATATGATGCCTTGAATTAAAATTGCTAGGATGCTAGAATTGAATTTATGAAATGTGATTCTAACTTGGAACCTAGGAAGGAAATATTGGATTAGCCCTTAGAGGTGGATGATTCCACCTCATGAGATTGAAACTTGCTTGACTAACATCGGTTTAAGGGATTTTGAATAATGTTTAAAAATGACCAACTTGGATTTTGAGAAATTGAACGCGATCGAGTACTTCAGTGATTTTGAGACTAATCCTTTTCAAACTAAGGAACCCCTTTTGAAATTTTCTAACCGAGCTTGCATTATGACACCCCACGAAGTGGATACAAGCATTTTATAGGGGCCCTTATAGATTGCTTGCTAAGACCTAGTGGGGATGCAATGATGCTTTTCGAGTTATGATATAACTGAGAAGTTGGGGTAAGGATGTGGTAAGGGCCCATATCACATTCTCGCTACGACCCATCGGGGATATTGTGATCATGACAACGATACTGTGAGAACCTCATAGGGGCACTTACGGGATCGATGAAATGGTCCTTGGACTCACCTACTTCAAACTTCATCCCCTACTTTGTTTTGGTTTTAGTCTCGGGGACGAGACTCGTTTTTAGAGGTGGATGATGTAAAGGCTCGGATTTTTAAAATATAGTATGATATATTATGGATGAGATTTTAAAATATGATATTATTTTGAGAATTATAGATATAAAATTATGGTGTTTTAAAACAATTATAATATTATGGGACTTGGAGATTTAAAAAGGTGTCGTCGGATTTAAATCGAAAAAGGGATTTGTCGAACATTTTCAAAGGTCGGAACTTCTGACTAATTAACTCAGTTTTTGAAACAATTTTCGGGAATAACTCGGGAAATTATGTGATCGATGACTAACTAGCATGTTGATATGATTGATTGACTAATAGCATGATTTTATGTGGACTAATGGCATGTATGAATGACTAACGACATGATGAAATGTTAGAGTTATGTATCGTTTGACTTATACCTTATGAGCTATGATGGATATGATGAACTGTTGAGATATTTAAAGATGCGGATATGTTATTATGAGCATGCGAATGTGACTGAATGGGATATGGAGTATGAGATGATCTCGTGGAATGTGGCGATATGATTAATGGTTGAACTTGACGGAATGATGATTGTGATATGGATGCTATTTCCGTTGAATGATATGCTTGAGTGCTGGATGATTAGATGTAGACTTATACATATATGTTCTGATGTGTATCTAGGTGATACTTTGTGATTATGAATGATGTATGCTGGATCTTCTATTATGCTGTTCTGCATAGCCAGGTGAGTTCCTATATGAGCTCACTCAGATTCGAAAAGAGATCTCCCTGCTTGTAGCCATGTGCATACTAGGTGCTTGCATTCATAATAAAGCATGTCATGTAGTATCCTGCTAGGATTGCACTCATGATTGAGCATTCGTCTACTCTTTGCTTTTGTAAACAGAACGACCGTTATCTGTGAAGTAACTAGAGTCTTTGCTAGGGTTATAGGACGGCCCAGTCCCATCGGGTTCCGTCTTGAGTCAATCGAGTCATGAACTTCCTTATATTATGAGATGCCTGCGGGCTTTATTGTGGAGCGGGTTAGGCATGCGTGCCGCCCGATTATGATGGAATGCATTCACGAGCTGGCCAGTCTCCGCCCTATCGGAAGGGGGGTGGAGGTAGGAGAGGGATATACCACTTGGTATTCGGTGCTAAGGCCTTATTATATTTATGCACTTGATCTTAGGACCATGCTAGTGTGTTAATATTCCGCCTTGCATCTAGAAGCATCTTTATTAGGACTAGCGTGTGTATATGTCTGCTTGTTTGGGATTATATTGCGTAGGGCTTCGATCTGACACCGCCCCGCATACATTTTTTTTAGGTTTGTTTTGCAACATGATTATTCCTTGTTTCCGTGACGTGGGAACTCTCTTGGGCGATCTCAAAGAAATGGTTTAACTCCACTAACACTGTATATTAAATTTCGATAAATGCGCTTATTGATTTGGTTTTGACTCGGCTCTGCCGTGTCACCCTCTTGTATTACATCTTGATTCTACTATTTGCATGTTTGTTGGTTTTCCATGCTTAGACTTATGACAGGTACAGGGGACTTCCCCGGGGATTCCAACGATCCCTTCGAATTTTGGGTATGAAATCCCACTTTAAAATGTTAGGATAGAATTTCAAACCTTCAACCTGTACTCGGGGCGCAAGATCCTAACGAGGGGTTTCATCCCTCGAAACGTAACCCGGGAATCATAATCCCGGGCCGTTACATTTGTCACATCGGCTAAATTAAAGTTGACAATATTCTCTCATCTACACACAACAAAAGTTAAACATATAAAAGTAAAGAATGCATGTTCACGAGGTAAAATAAAAGAAATTATAATATATTATTGATAATATTGAGAAATAAGGTTATTAGAAATTATAATTATTGGTAATATTGAGAAATAATGTCAATAAATATAGTTAAATAAGAAATATGATTTGAAAGTTATGTCCAACATCTTTTACAATATATAAGAAATTGAAATATATCAATGATGTATCTATTCAGCTCTATATTGATGGGTATATATATAGTTGTTTAAATAATTTCGAACCAACATGTCACTTCAATATACGATTCTTGTGAAAGATTTCAATATTAAAGGTGGCAAAACAAATAACTAATAACAAAATATATAAATCAATGCATATAAAAATGAACTTGCTTATCATTCTTCACAATAAGATCAACTCTACCAAGTGTGAGTAGAGATATATGATGAACTTCTTTTATATGTAAATGGATAAATATTGGATTTTAATAAATTACTGTATAAATAATTTAGCAATAAAAATACCACCAAAATTTTACGATAGTAGAAATCCTACCAAATACGTGTAAAATGAGATTGTAATTTTTTTTTTGTAATTAGATAAACATTGTATTTTAAGAAATCATTGTATAAATAATTCAGCAGTAAATATCCCACCAAATATTTTTAGATATCATTAGAAATCCTACCATATACGGGTAAAATGAGATTGCAATATTTTTTATTTGTAAATGGAAAAAAATTAGATTTAAAAAATCATTTTATAAATAATTCAGTAGAAAAAATCCCACCAATTTTTCGAGATAAGTAGAAATCTTACCAAAATTGGGTAAAATGAGATTACAATCGTTTTTTGTCTGTAAATAGGAAAAAAATGGATTTTAACAACCGCCATGTTTGAATCAAATAGTAAAACCCACATAATTCAACAATCATTGATGTTTGGGAGATTAGCAGTGATGTGAAGAACAACAATTCAGCGTTCCTACATATGCATCAAGATAGAGCTCCAATTCAACCTGGGCAATGATCGACTACAATGCTGGATCGACATATGCATCGAGAGAAGTCACTACGGAAATAGATGTGCATCAAGAAGCAATATTCAATCAATGGATAACTTATTGTCATCACCCAGCAACAAATATAACTTAGCGTCTGAAAAGTGGTCGATTACAATGTTGGATCCCCGTTTCTTGAGCAATTTGTTTTCGAAGCGTGCCTTCGTCTCGAACACGTCAGGCTTCCTCCAATTCAACTTGGGTAATGATCTTCTAAATAACAAAGATATTAAGTTTTAACACAAAATAAATGAGAAAAAATAAATAAAATTTACAATAGAAAGTAATTAATTGGTTAATTTAATTAAAAAAAATTAAATATCTTAGATTTAAAAAAAATCATTTTATAAATAATTCAGTAGAAAAAATGCCACCAAATTTTCGAGATAAGTAGAAATCTTACAAAAAACGGGTAAAATGATATTACAATCGTTTTTGTCTGTAAATAGAAAAAACATGGATCTTAACAACTGCTATGTTTGAATCAAATAGTAAAACACACATAATTTAACAATTATTGATGTTTGGGAGATTAACAGTGATGTGAAGAACACCAATTCAACGTTCCTACATATGCATCAAGATAGAGCTCCAATTCAGCCTGGGCAATGATCGACTACAATGCTGGATCGGCATATGCATCAAGAGAAGTCAATACAGAAATAGATGTGCATCAAGAAGCAAGATTCCATCAATGGATAACTTATTGTCATCACTCAACAACAAATCTAACTTATCGTCTGAAAAGTGGTCGATTACAATGTTGGATCCCCGTTTCTTGAGCACTTTGTTTTCGAAGCGTGCCTTCGTCTCGAACACGTCAGGCTTCCTCCAATTCAACTTGGGCAATCATCTTCTAAATAAAAAAGATATTAAGTTTTAACACAAAATAAATGAGAAAAAATAAATAAAATTTACAATAGAAAGTAATTAATTGGTTAATTTAATTAAAAAAATTTAAATATCTTTAATTCAAACGGGTAAAAAAAATTGGGAGAAATTAATATTCTAATAAATTTGTTAAATTATCATTAAATTTATTTTAATTAATAATTGATTAAATTCTGTTAGCTATATAGGTGGGGCCACGCTTAATGAAAAACTGCCACGTAAGCCTTGGTTTAAGGTGATGTTGCCACGTGTATCTTTCACATCTGTTTTAGTATTATATTAGAATTAGATATTAGGTAATAAACACAAAGTTGCAAAAATCAATTAGGAAGAGTTATACATAAAATCATGTATGAAGAGGTAGAAATAAAATCATGTGCGTATGGGTGAGATCAATTACGTTTTGGAGATTGATATTTATAGGAATATAGGTCGAGATATGGTACTTTTTTTCGTTTAAATTTATGATGATTTTGTTAATATATTTTTACTCCTTTAATGCGGCCAATCTAAATTAATTACAAATCTCGAGCGTTTCACTTAAATTATCAATTTAAGTGAAATATTTTACAATTGGTATTTAAAAATTTTTAAATCACTTTAATTCAGGAAAAAAGATATTAGATTTATTTTAATTAATAATTGATTAAATTGAATTAATTATTTAGGTGGGGCCACATTAAAGGATAACTTGCCACGTAAACCTAGTTTAAGGAGGTGGCGCCATGTGGCATCCTTAGCATCTGTTTTAGTATTATATTAGATATTAGATATTGATTGATACTGAAAAATACATATATGTTGAATTCAACAGTGAGGTAACGAGATATCATTTTTTTAGTTGCATAGCATTCATGTTTAATAGATTACTTATTACTCCCTCCATCAAAAAAATCGTTATATGACAAAACCAAATGATGAAAGTTGAATTGAATTGTTTCAAGGATTGTTTCAAAACCATATGATGCAAAATTTAAACAAAACAGAACATAAATATATACAAGCTGATTTCGTTATAGAGCTTCTTGCTACTTTATTTTTTGTTCACATAACATCCAGATTTTAGAGTCCTATTTCCTTTAGTATACTGAAGCTGTTTGCTAATTTATTTTTCATTCTTTTTAGATTTGTTCAACAGACTAATAGGGGTAGAGATGCCGGCCTAATCTTCAAGCAGAGCCAAGTTTGAGAATCAAAGGAGAAATGTCTAACCTTCAAATCAATATCGATTTCACATTTAAAAGTATGGGTTTGTAGATGAGACCTGATTTTGACGAGAACGAATTAATCAATGCAGCAGAAAACAAGCGCCCCATCGTCAAAGTGGAACTTGCAATCGGAACCCTTCACCTTAACCCAATTCTTGATAGATCTTCCACTTCCGTCATCATATCTCCTCTCTAGCTTTTTCCAAAATTTGATTCGCCCTTTATATGAGGGTTTTGCCACTTGAAAATGAAATGAGGGATGAGCTTCACGTCTTGGAATTGTAGTTTTCGCCATAGATGAGCACGACTACATGAACTAGACTTATCTATTGTGCATACGAAGAAAGGTTTCTCAGAAACGTAAGTGACACGGGGATTGTGTTAAGTGATAACAACAATAAATCAGGGTGACAAACATTATGCAACTAGAACTTCAGAACGCCGTCTCCTCTTCCATGGTGACAATCATATATGAGAGTGACGTAGACCAAGCCTTTGCCATATGAAAATGAAACGAGGAACAAACTATGAGATCTGAGAAAAATATGGGAAAAATCAAAGAGAGAATCGCATAAATCAAACATTGTTCTTCCACTTTGCCACTTGGTCTTATTCTTCCATAGGCTCCAATTCTATAATAAAATCCTCATATTTGAGAAGAATTGGAGACGAAAAAAATCTCAGATTCTCAGATTTGTCAAGAAAGGGGGACAATATATGAGATCTAAGAAGAATATAGAAAAAAAAATCAAAGAGAGAATCGCATAAATCAAACCTTGTTCTTCCCCTTTGGCACTTTGCATTCTTCTTCCATAGACTCCGTCTCGCTGCTGATGGATAGCACGTCCAACTGTACCCCTACCACCTGAAAATGAAATGAGGGATGAAAGCCGCATGTTGGGGTTGTAGTTTCACCATAGATGAGGACGAATACGGAAACTACACTTACTAGACCTATCAAACAGGTCGAGCGGGTCGGGTCGTCTCGAGTTCGGGTCCATTATGGGTCGGATCATTTCATGTTACGAGTCATGAAATGCTCAACCCCGACCCATATTTAACGGGTTCGGGTCGACCCAACGGATCAAGAGCGTTACCCATCTATAAAATTTTAAATGTCAGTTACTATTCATATACGTTATTTAAAGATGCTAAAAATATGTAAAATATCAATTTTTTTACTCTTTGTTATAATTTCATTCTTTTTAGTTTAAAGTATGAAATTATATATATAAATTGATATTTTATATAATTTTTATCATCCTTAAACCATACATGAATAGTAAATGACATTTAAAAGTAAAAAGATGGAGTATTTTTAATGACTATTTACATAGTTCCTAAACATAAAATTGTTATATTACCCTAATAATAGTTATATTAATGAAAAGAAGTAATTAATGTTGTTGCAATAGTAATATGTATTTTTATATACATAATAATTTATAATGTTAAATTATAAAGTAAAATTGATGATAAAAAAGATAATATTCAATCCTAATTATTATTAGTAATAAATTTCAATATTAGGTTAAATTGTAATTTATTTATGTTTTTATTATCATAGAGTTTGACCCAACGGGTGACCCATAGGTTGAACCAACCCGACCCAGAAATTTGCGGGTTGAACGGGTTGGGTTGAAATATTTGCGCCAAAACCCACGTTTTACGGGTCGGGTTGGGTCGGATCCTCGGGTCGGGTCACGTTTTGACAGGTCTAACACTTACCTATTGAATCTGCGAAGAAAGGTTTCTGGGAACCTTAAGTGACACGGGGGATTCTGTTAAGTGACAAAAGCACTGAATCAGGGTGACATGCATGTTTTGCAACTAAAACTCTAAAAGCCCGACTCCTTTTCCATGGTAGCACTCCTCTCCATTCCTATTTTGTGAGATTTTGAAGGTTGAGGAAACAACTAATTTCCCTCTCCCCTCTCTTCCTTTTATATACTGCAAAAGGTTGGAAAAACCCCCTATCACATCCCCACATCTCATTGTCTTTTTAATGGGTATCCCGTCACATTTCTGACGCCAAAAACTCCCCCCAATTTGTGCTCTTTTTGTGCAGCTCAACCACTCCCTCTCTCATCTGCCACCGCCCCAGCTGCTCACCTTTTGATACAGGGTAAGTCGTAGGATGACCCGATCTTTGACAATTAAGACGCAAATTCAAGAACGGAATCAAGAATGATGCAAGAACTCAAAGACTCGAACAAGACTCAACAAAGAAAGCAAGACTCGGCTGTAATAAAGACTAAATACTCGAAATTGATGAAACAAAGACACGATAGATTGGTGAAACGATCTATATAGAAGAAGATGAAGACCCTAGGCTCCCATAGGAGGTAAGAACCAACACTAATGACTATATAACCCGCCTATACAACCCTACACAACCAAGCAGACAACTTGGAGGCACAAGGAGGGGGCTCGTGGATACCAGGGATTTCCAAACCTTCGCGAGATTGACAAACACAAGGCAAACCAATACTCAAGCTAGGACTTAGCAAACACAAAGTATGTAATAGCAAAGAGATCACGGGTATATGAATGAAACAAAGGCTGCACAACTCAATACAAGCAAGGCAATGACTCGACAAAACAAGGTAACGACTCGATAGGGCAAAGAATCACTCGACAATTGCAAGAAACAACTCGACACTTGCAAACAAGACTCGACAAAATCAGTAGGTGATGAATAAGAATTGACAATGGCAAATATAGACACAAATATGGACTAATTTATGTGGAAAAGAAAAGAAAGGATCAACCTTTGATCAATTTACCTCTTTTGATTGTAACCCAAGTAAGGATGTTGTTGTTGCAAGGGTAGGGTTTCAAGGTTTTGTTTAGGAGGCAATGTTTGTCGATCTAGGGTTGATTTCAACACCAATGTATTCTCTTGATGATTCCTTGCAAAAGATGAACAAGAGCTCCAAAGAACACAAACAAACAACTTTCTTTCCTATTTTTTTATTTTTTTTTGAATTTTCGGATCTGTTTTTTTTTTAATACTTTCTACAACAACTTATGCAAGAAATTCAGCAAGTATGAAGGGAAAATAGAAAATTATAAAATTTGGTGAAAGAAATTAAAATTCAGCCCCAAATTGATAGAACTAGGCTAGGGTTTGGCTAAATTTGGTAAGTGGTTAGTCTATCTTCTATCTTATGATCTTAGGATAGATAAAATGATTTAATCTCCCTTTTATCAAGCAAATTCAGCAAGAATAATGTGTAGGGAAATAAAATTGGTCCAAGATAGATAGATCAAAGATAGATAAAAGTAGGTAAAGATAGAAATAGATAGAACAAACCAGGGTTAAGGTTTCCTTATAGGTATGCCGATTTGAGTGCAACAATGGAGGTTGCACAAGCTGAATTCGGCTCCAATGGTTGATGATGGTCACGGCTAGGCTGTGTTTGGGCTTAGATGCAACCAACAACAATCACAACAAAGGTTAGTAATAATCAAAATCAAGAAATAGAAGTAAAAGGATGGCTCGATCTTCGACAATCAAGACTCAATTCAAGAAAAGGAATCAAGAACAATGCAAGACTCGAACAAGAACTCAAGAACAAGATATGGTACGAATGTAATTTGAAAGGAAGACTCGAAATAAACAAACAAAGACTCGATATATTGGTGAAACGATCTATATAGAACAAGATGAAGACCCTAGGCTCCCGTAGGAGGTAAGAACCAACACCAATGACTATATAACTCTCCTCTACAACCCTACACAACCAAGCGGACAACTTGGAGGCACAAGGAGGGGGCTCGTGGATACCAGAGATTACCAAACCTTCGCGAGATTGACAAACACAAGGCAAACCAAGCTGAAACGATACCAATTTTCAATCGATGAGCCTAGCTACGAATCGATCGACTTGCACTCAATGTGTTTCACACAAAAGAGAGTTTTCTTCAATGAAATTGAACGTGTTTCAACAATGGGGAAATCAGTGTTCTTATAAACCCTAGGCTGATTTTAACGAAATTAATAAAATTAAAATAACCCCTAAATTACCTAAAATAACTTAAGTAAAGAAAGTCTCTAAAAATAGTAACAAAAAAAAGTTCCAACACTTAGAAGAATTTCGGCCCATTTGTGAAACTAGGCTCCAGGTCTCGACGTCGAGGGTTCGGGTGTCGGTGTTGAGGGCAACAGTAAGAGAAGAACATCTTCAAGTCTCGACGTCGAGGCTCCTGGTGTCGGCGCCGAGGGCAAAAGCAAGAGAAGAACATAGGTAAGTCTTCAAGGGCTCCTCTTGAAGTTGAACCACACTTGAGAATAGAACATGGCTCACGAACATGAAAGAGTGTGTCCGGAGGTGTCTTGGATGGTCCCACATCACCTTTTTTTTACATTTGCAAAAATAGCCCTATGACAAGATTGATATTTCCACTTGTTGGGGGCTAATTTTGCAAATTAGGCGAGAATATGTGCTAATTTCTAAATCCGCTATTGTTAATGCTGCTAAGCACAAGTGTGCAAAGTATCGAGATTTGTGCATGGAGGTTGGTTATGGTTTCTACCCTTATCCTTCTCTTCGTTGGGGGAGTTAGATACGGATGTTGTTGCCTTGCTGAAGCGGATTCAGAAATTCTCAGTATCTCAGGATACTGGGGCTCGTGCTGCCACTTATATTTTTACTAGACTTAGCTTTGTTATCGCTAAGGGAGTTGGCGCCCAGATAGTATCTCGGTTGCCCACTAATTTCTTGTAAATATGTTTTTTAAATAATAATAATAATAATAATAATAATAATAATAATAGTAATAGTAAGAGTAATAGTAATAATAATAATAGTAATAGTAATAATAATAATAATAATAATAATAATAAATAAATAAATAAATAATAATAATAATAATAATAATAATAATAATAATAATAATAATAATAATAACATATTACAAGAAATTAGTGGGCAGACGAGATACTATCTAGGCACCCACTCCCTTAGCAATAACAAAGCTAAGTCTAGAAAAATATAAGCTGCAGCACGGACCCCGGAACCCTGAGATATCGAGATTTTCTGAATCTGCTTCAGTAAGGTAACCGTATATATATCTAGCTCCCCCTACGAAGAGAAAGAGAAGGGTAGGAAACCATAACCAGTCGTCTTGCACAAATCCCGATACATGACATACTTAAGTTGAGCAGAATCAACAACAACACGACCGGGCATAAAATCAGACATCCCAGACCGAGTCAAGGGGCAGGACCCCGTCAGATCGACACACACGTCCCGCCCCTTGTCCCACAAATAAAGAAGCAAATCCGCTGGATGGAGGGGCTTATCATGCCCATCAACCAAACCGATATCAACCTCCTTACCGACAGAAATCCCAAACCTGTAGCAAAAGGGGCTTAGCATGATCCTCATATACATCACCATCAAAGCCCCGAGAACAAGCGGGACAATGCATAGATACCGTGAATAACGGAACACCTAGTCGATAGCTAAGCACACTACGACAAGTCCTTCCATTCATAGTCTACCCCAGCCCAGAAATAGGAAATGCATGCAACCAATCAGAGGAGTGAGCAGCCTGCTGAGACTTCCACAATGCCACCTGTCGTGGAGTCATAGAGAAAACAAAGCCCGATTCAACATCAACCTTCGTGAAATATATATGCCAATTTCTTCATAAGTTTGGGGGCAACGATTTCACTAGGATCACGTAGAAGATCAAAACCCGTGGTCTCATTAAAAACACGTAAAGCATCATCAAAAGTAGGGCCAACAACAATGATACCAGAAGGACGTAGGAGCTTAGCCTGCAACTCAACAGACTGCAAACGGGACGCTAAAAATGCATAATGTAGGACATCCCCCACAACATACACTCCGATCCCACCAAAATGAAAAAGGAATGTGGCAAGCCGCCACTGCCAATCTCCAAACCCAGGTCCAGACGCAGTGATAATACGTAGGAAAGTTGGGCTGGCCCAAAGATACGCGGGGAACAAGTACGCAAAGCAAAATAAAGTTTAGAAATACTCGTACAAGCTCGAAGCAGAAGCAACTCGCACTGTGGGTGACGGAGGGAAAGTCGTTGATTTCCCTTATTAAAATAATCCCCAAACAAACAAACTAGTATAGATTGCAAGTAAGGGGTCGATCCCACAAAGAAACAAGTATTTCTAAGAATTGTGTATTTATCGATTGAAAGGCAGAATATGGGAATAAGGTGAATAAAAGGACTAATCTAAACAAAAGCAAAGGATAGTTAAAAGAGATGTTTCCATCCACAAATTCTCAATATTGGTTGGGTTTATTGGTCGTCGAATCCAATTGAAGTGCTCTCTACGAATTCCTCCCATCTTAGTTTGAATAGATTAAAGCACAAAGAGCACAAATAATCCCTTACACCTTTATGCAACCCTTGCACAGACAAAGATTTAACATAAAGATAGCACAAATTCCTAAGAATCTAGGCATATGAATAACACTAAGTATGCAATGTAACCGATGTTTAAGACATATGTCGAAATCCCTACTTAGTCATGATCAAACGAAGGTTTTCACAATCCTAAGCATGCTACTATGGAATTCATTCAATGATGAAAGAACAAATACCTAGCAAGATACTATCTTGGTAGCTAATCACAATAATATCATCAATAATCGCAAGGGAAATCGAAAGATATTAAAGAGAGAATTAATACTTCATCAGAAACTCACAAACAATCAACCAAGTCTCGAAGTGTAGATGAAAACAAAGGAGAATTAGCCAAGCATGGCTTACCTAAATCCCTTCTCTTGATTGGAAAACAAAACTTAAACTAATTGATTGAATGTTAAAGTGTTAGATCCTCTTTTAAACGGTTGAGAAAAACCTATTATAAAGCCTAAAGAGGTCGGCAAAACCCTAGATTAGAGTTTCCACAAAAGGTAGTAATTGGGCCGCTCGCGCAGATCCAGATCTGAAGGGACGGCGGGCGCCGCCTAAACCACGGCAGGCGCCGCCTTGACAGCTTCGCAGACTGAACTTGTAATGCACTTTCCGAAGTCGTCGTTCGTCCTATTGACGCATATAAATATGCGTTGGAAAGCTCTTTTCAAGGACTACAACTCTCATGAAAAACTCAGAAGCTGAATCCAACTTTTCAGAACCTCAAAGAGACGATTTCTCCATTTGCTTCGTTTCCGCTCATGTTCTTGTGCTCTTTAGCTTCCCAAATCTCATTCTAATCCTTCATTGACTTGTTCCTTGCTCTTTGGACACCCTCTTTGGTCTCTTCCCAAGCTCCTCACCATGTCGTCACTATGAATCTGCATAAAACCCATAAAATAGCGTAGTTTTCGATCTTTACCACTAAAAGAGCATAATACACAATTAACTCTAAAACATAACCAAACAACCATAAAACTCAACTAAAACTACTCTATAACACCTATCAAAATATGTCTTATCAGTGGGTCATCAATCCTCGTGATAAAATCCATAAGCGCAATGGTCCTAGTCACTCTCTTCACCACAAGATCGCTGCTAAAAACAGGGCACGCGCTGATAGGCCCACCTAGAATTTTGACACCACGCGAAGGTCGAGCAATAGAGGTGAGGAAGCACTAGGTAGCCAACTCCTAGGGTCTTTTGCAGGCCAAAAAACCTCGGTCTTATCAACATTAAGATGAAGGTCAAAGTGGAGACCATCCTCTATAAGTAGATCCAAGACCGTCTCCACAACCAAAGTGTCTCCAACAACAGTACCATCATCTAAGCACCAAGCTTGTAGACTCAGGGCAAAAGAGTCTCTAATCTTGCACACTAACGGATGCAACACTAAAACAAAAAGCAGAGGGCCCATAGGATCTCCTTGTTGAACCCCCCGACAAGACCATAAGCAATGCTCCCTATAATATAGTCGAGTAGGACTAGAGTAACAAACTCCACCCATCGGGTTAGAGCTGGGCAGTGACGGCGAACTTCCTGTAACATGACCACACGATCAACTAAGTTGAAAGCATTTTGAAAGCTGACCACACGATCAACTAAGTTCAAGGCATGCAGAATAACCTCTCCTCCATCGGATACCCTGACCCCAAATTGAAGATTAGCAAAATAACAAGACAAAGGAGGACCGACCAAACAAGCATCAACCTTAGAGACAAGACGTCTCCAAATAGTGCCAACAACAATAGGACGTATATATGCCTCCACCTGGTTTAACAAGCGGCGTGAGTGGAGCACTAACAATATACTCACCTAAAGCATGTGAACAATGACCTTTAAGAAAAAGATTAACCACCCGAGTAATAGAGGAGATCAAATCATTCAAAATAGCAACAACAGCTCCACCTAAACAATTAAGAAGATGCTAAGCATGGAACCCATCCCCCCCCCCCACCACACAAACATATGACGTGCCACGCGGGAAACTCCGAATCATATCCAAAACAACAGTCGAAGGGGTAATGAGAGGATGGTGATCAACGGGCAAATGTGGCAACTTGGGAGACGAGGCAGTGGGGTGCTTATCCCGGAGGGCCGTAACAGTGGCCTCAGAATAAGGAGCAATACCTGATGAAGAAAGTACTCGAACGACGGCAGTGTAGTGACCATCACAAATCTTCCTTCGACATTGACGGAGGTTAAGCTCACTCAAATCAAGTTCATCCTCCATACTAAAAGAAAGGGGAACCTCAACTAAGGTCTCCTGTACAAGCTGCAAATTGTCGTCAGGCACACCCCAAGCATGAATAGCACTGGCAATACGCTTGATAGCAATACTCTCCTCCTCGGGAAAAAGGTCTTAAGTATACAAAGAGGCATCACAAGCAAGCGAATACAACATGAGAGGTCACCAGAAGACTCAGCCACACAATCCAATGCCCCTTTTAAAAACCGAGAAAAACCTAGGCGACAATTAGGAGGGATGGATCTCACGGCACGTATACGTACCCCATAGAGAACAACCGGTCAAGAGAAGATATAGACAAACCAACATGCACAATCCCAACAACAGACAAAGGAACCGACGGAGACAGAGATGGAGATATGAGAATATCGTAAATAATAAACCGAATAAGGCCATCACCACAGTCCAGAGGTACCACATAATCGGCTCGACTATGCTAACACTAAGCCCGAAAGGTATGAGTTTTAAGGCATATCTCACATAATCAAACCACCATACGCTTTAAAGTTATCTCAGCATCAGAGTAAATAGCTAAACTATCGGAAAGAGTTTAACGAGTAAGTATTTGAGCATCTCCACTGCAATGTCGACCACGAAGGTATCTAAACATGAAGGTTTTTGCTTTTGACCCCCTACGCCTTACTTGAGAAATGAAAAAATAGTTATGTTTTTGCTTTTGATATGGAGATTTGATTATCAACCATTTGTTGTTATAAAAAGAATTTTTGGTCAAAGTTATAACAAATTTCATTTATAGAACAAGTGGATTCCATTTATTATAAATATTATATAAAATGAATTTGTAGAAGAAAAAAAATCAAAATTAGTTTATTAAAAGTCACCTCTTCTTTCTTTTGAAAGTTGATTTATCTACGATAGCTCATTAAACAACTTTGTGATTACAAGACCACCCATGGGAAAGTGCGTAAACTACCTATCTGAAAATCCAACCCAGAAAAAGAAAAATATAAGATGAAAAAACCCGATGATAGGACACTTTAAAATAAATTTTGATGGATCCAAACTTCAGTCTGGTCTTGCCACATCTAGTTTCATCATTCAAGATGCGACTGGCTTGATTATCTCTTTTGGCAGTTTTCGGTGTGGCTCCGCCTCCTCCATATAAGCGGAAGCTCTTGCACTCCACTCTAGTTTGGTAGTTGCAAAGGACCTTGGTCCGTAACGCATCATCATTGAGGGAGACTGTTTGACGATCATCAACTGACAAGTGGAGATGCCCTTGGGAGATTGAGATGACAAATACAGGCATTCTTCAGCTACTTCGCCATTTTGAGCGGTTGTCCTGCATACATGTTTTCTGTGAACTCAACCAAGTGGCTGACAAGATGGTGCAACTATGTCATATGATGGAACACGAGGCAATCATGTTGCACCCGAATCTTCTTTCCCTCGTTAGGAGGGATGCTATTGGATATCCTTACCTTGTCTAAAAAAAAGGTGATTTGTGAAGGAAAAAATTGAGCGAAAAAATGGATTTGAAGTTGCATACATATAGTACTCGTTGATGTTTCAATTAGGGGTGGGCGCGGGACGGGACGGGACGTGATGGAGGTCGTCCCGCGTAATTTTTACGGGACGGGATCAGGGCGGGATTTACTCTTTTTTTCTTAATTCCGCACGGGCCTTGTCCCTCACGGGACGGGACGGGGCCGGGACGGGACGGGCCTTGTCCCTCGAATTAAAAAGATTATGAAAAAATTAAAATTTCGTGTATATTTGTGATTTTTAAAGACTTAACACGTATAGTTCTATAATTTTAATTTTTTTTATATTTTATGAGTATCCGTATATATTATACGTGTGTTATACACACCGATGCAAATTGCAATAGAATTACAGTGATGCAGTGTGTATACACTAATACACATGCATGTAGACACTGTATGTGTATATTAGTGTAATCTATGTATATGAGTAATATTACAGTATGTAATCTATGTATATTACATTATTATTATTATTATTATTATTATTATTATTATTATTATTATTATTATTATAAGAATAATAACTAGTTATTATTATTATTATTATTATTATTATTATTGTAATAATATTATTATAATAAAGATGGCTTACATAAAGTTAGTTGAAAGTCTCGTAACAAATTGAGCTCCAACCCCTTTCTGAACGGGATTTGCGGGATTATTATTATTATTATTATTATTATTATTATTTTATTATTATTATTATTATAATATAATATGAATTTACAAAGAATTAGTGGGGAGCCGAGAAACAATCTGGGCCCCCACTCCTTTAGCAATAGAAAACCCTACCCTAGTGAAAACATGAGCTGCATTTCGAGCCCCAATATCTTGAGCTTGAGAGACTTTCTGGATCCTTTTTAGAAGGGTTGTGGCGTCTGATTCAAGTTCCCCCATCGCGGGGAAAGAAAAGGGCAAGAAACCATAACCAATGGCTTTGCACTTGTCTAGATACTTGACCCGCTTACAACGGGCCGCCTCGATCACAACATGCCCAGGAACAAAATCAGTCATCCCAGATTGCGTCAAAGGGGATGATCCTATAAGGTCAACACAAACATCCATCCCTTCATGCCACGCGTAAAGAAGCATGTCCGCAGGTCGAAGGGGCTTCCCGTCTCCCCCACACAAGCCAATATCGACCTCTTTACCAACTGAGATCCCAGAACGACAACATACATTTATCAAAGTGTCACGGACAACATTATGACGATATTTAATCCCCATAATATGCCTGCACATGAAACAGCAAGATCTCCAAAGATGTCTCCCTCAAAAACCCTGGAGCAAGCAGAACAAGGCTCTGAAATAGAAAACAAAGGGACGCCCAATCGATAGCACAATACACAACGATATGTCTTACCATTCATAGTTTGGCCCAACCCTGAGATCGGGACAGCCCTAAGCCAGTCAGTAGCATGATCTCCACGCTGAGAACTCCATAAAGCCATCTGACGCGGTGACAAGGAAAAAGTATTCTCTGCATCTTTCGTAATCCATATGAAATATATGTCTGCCAGTTTCTTCATGAGTTTGGGGGACGGGACGGGATTGGGACGGGTCGTCCCGCGTCTCGTCCCGCATAATTTTTGCGGGACGGGATTCACTATTTTTTTTTCTGAAATCCCACCGGGATCGGGACGGGACCGGGATTTACGGGATTTGTGCCCACCCCTAGTTTCAATGATCCCGGTATTTAATACCTTATTCAAAAGGATGCTATCGGGTAGGCTCGTCCTATCCGAAATCTTACCTAATCTATATATGTATATAGTACTTGCAGAGGCAGTGTTGGCTCGAGCCACCTAACTTGGAGGAAATATATTTATATAAATTATGGATTTTAAAAAAAAAAATTAGAGGTAAATAAAAGAGTTTAAGAAAATTAATAATTCATAAATTTAATTTCTAATAGCTTCATTTTAAAGAAAATGTTATCTTTCCCAGTTTTTTAAATTAAAAATAATTATTTAAATCAAACATTTAAAAATTTCCGATATATTGTTAAAGTCTTTTTTCTCTAATATATATATATATATAGAGAGAGAGAGAGAGGTTGATTCCTACGTAAGCAAGCCTTACTACGTATAATGTGAGCAAATCCTAGCCCTATATTAGAAGAAAATGAATGGTCAAGATTTAATGAATATTAAAATAGAAGAAAATAGAAAAGGGGATATATTGAAGATGGAACGGGTTAGAGGCGCGTGTAATACTATCGAAGGGTTAAAAGAATGCATTTGTCATTTTTCACGTACCCATTCAAACTTTACCCTCTCCTCGATGAAATTGGGGAATCAAGAGAACCAAAATCTCCCTCGAATCGATCGAAAGGAAGGAGGAGGAGATCCAACTGCAATCCCTGGAATTGAGGCAAGATCGATCTTCCTTTGAAACGCAATGTCTTCCACCGGCCAGACTTGTAAGTTCCTATTTTCGAAAGTTTGTATCGCATTTTCGGACTTGCTCCAAACCCTAATTTGAAAAAATTCTAAATAGTTGATTAAGAGAAATTAGTGGTTGTTGGGAAGAAGTAAGATAATCGAGACAAACGTGGGTGATTACACATCTATGGTTAAGGTTTTGAATTAGGTCATATGGCCTAATTGGGTCTCCTTTTGTTTTGCAGGTCTGGAGTACGTGCTCTTTATGTCGGCTTCTTGTTTGATTTCACAGATCGATC
The DNA here is from genome assembly GCA_963922045.1 of Persicaria maculosa. NCBI lineage: Eukaryota > Viridiplantae > Streptophyta > Magnoliopsida > Caryophyllales > Polygonaceae > Persicaria > Persicaria maculosa. Next base: position 37,096,123 of record OY998262.1, on the reverse strand, counting down.
GAGTTTATGTAATTTGATAGATGTTTTTTTTGTACGAATGATTACTTATGGACGTTGTACGCAATTTGTTTGTGGATTGGGGTTTATTCCTATGAATGGTTATGTTTGATAGTTTAGTCATATGAATCTTGATCATGAATCTCACGGGCACTGCTTGTTTGTTCATAGAGATCTAGGTGTTTCAGTAGCATGTGTTAATTATTCACTTTTGTATAAAAATGTATTCGTTGATAGATGAAACATTATTCGTATAAATTATTTTGTTCATTATTCGGTGCCATAAGAAATATTAATCGTATAAACAATTCGGTTTACAAGACTATTTGTGTAATACTATGTGCTTGAATTGGTAAATATTTTGTTCATTATTCAGTCCTACAAGAAAGATTATTCCTATAAACAATTCGGTTTACATGACTATTTGTGTAATACAATGTGCTTTAATTGGTAAATATTTTGTTCATTATTCGGTCCTATAAGAAAGAGTATTCGTATAAACAACTCGGTTTACATGACTATTTGTGTAATACTATGTGCTTGAATTGGCAAATATTTTGTTCATTATTCGGTCCTATAAAAAAGATTATTCGTATAAACAATTCGGTTTACAAAGCTATTTGTGTCATATGAATTTGCATATGAATGTTCAATTAAGGTTTAAAACCCTCCACAAAAAGCTGCAATATATATATGTTTGCATGCAATTACATATACTTGGAATATCATTAACATGATTACAATTAAGATGTTCATATATACGGTTATATAAAATTGTCTGTATATGTGAATAATATTTTAATTATGTGTGAATAATGTGTCATTCTAGAAGAATTGGCAATATAAACTTAAAATAATTAACCGTAAATATCTAAAATAATTAACTCCAATTCGATTCATCAAGTACAAATGTACAATGAACTGCAATATTTTATCATTTTAAAAACTATGTAAAATCTGTAGGAATTAAGAACATGATTCCATCTTCCTCAATTTCAATGGTACACTAAACTAGTAAATTAATAGATGAGCAACCATTACATTTCTTCTTCTGTAATTGAATGAAAATTAGGTCTAAAATCTAAATGGATCGCAAGCAGAAAAATATATACCAACTTCCTTAGTTCTACCGTAAATAATTGGAAAGATTTTTATCAATCTAAATCATTATCTACAATTGTAATTAATTAATTATGGCAACAGTTAGAAATTTCGAAATTTCTATCCGATGAGAGTGAGAGTCACGCTATAGGTAGAGAGTGAAGTAAACATTTGGTGGGCCCTAGCCTGTTTTAAATTCACTTTTCATTTAATTTCAATCACAACCATAAATCCACAATCATTCAAGGGTTAATAATTACTCACAAATTACATGATAAGCTCTGCTTACACATGATTTATATATATATATATATATATATATATATATATATATATATATATATATATATATTATATTTATATATATATACTAAAACCGATGTATTGTTGCCTGCGTGGCGGCTTGTGAGTGAATCTGCTTATGTGGCGGCACGTGAGTGCATCTCGCAAAACCTTCTCCCGTCAAAAAGGAAATTTAATAAAAATAATAAGATAGTTCTAATCTATATAATTAAAAATAATTATTTTAATTTACCATTAACTCATATAATTGAATAGATGGAATATCTTATAAAAGAGTAAATATTATATGAGGAAATAACTATATCAATATAATTAAACGCAATAATAGTAATAAATTTGGCATATACCGATATACAAATTGCCATATAAGTGTATCTCCATCTGGATTATAACCAATGGACGGTTTATATATAAATTACACAATATGGACGGGACCTAAAAAAGACATTAGGTTCACCCAATTGCCGTATAGGCGAATTTTATGGCGGGTCTTTGGGGTCTAGGCGGGTCTTGGTGACCTTGAAGGCCTTGGTGGAGGGATGAGGTAAGGGGTTTCGGCGGGAGTCTAGGTGGGCCTTGAAGGGTTTTTTTAAAACAGTGATCATAATTACCAAAAATATTACTGTAATAGATACATAGTAGTAAATATTTTGAAGGGTTTTTTAAAACAGTGATCATAATTACCAAAAATATTAATAGATTCATAGTAGTAAATATTTGATAGGTGTTATCGATTATTTTTGGTGGAAATAATTAATTATTTCATAGTTATTTTATTTATATATATATATACTATTTTTCAAGAGAATTAGTTATTTAGATCTAGATTAATTTTAATCTTATATTTTCAGTTATTAGTTTAATTATCATAATGTAGTTCATATATATATATATATATATATATTTCATATTTATAATAGGATTTTTTATAGATAGTAAATATAATTTTATAATATTGTGTTAAAATATTCCCGTACAGGGGACGGGGCATACACTAGTATATATATATATATAGGTAAAGGTTCAAATGAAAGTGGGGCTTAAGATGAAAAATTTGCTTAAAGTGAAAATGGTCCAATTTGAAGGTAAATGAGCCTAATTTAAAGGTAAATGAGCCTAATTAAATGAGTAATAGATAAATGAGCCTATTTAATGGGTAAATGAGCCTAATTTTATGGGATAAATGGATAAATGGGTAAATGGCCCTAAATATGAGATAAATGTCACCACCTCTCCCATACTTTCTATTTCTACCAATATTGCCCTTATTTCAATTATAAAAATTACATATTTTAGCCCGTAATTTTTATTTGAAATAATATTATAAGGTGCATCTATAAGATTACAAAATGCAACAAAATATGCTACATCACATTTCTTGTCTTTATTTTTAAAAGTGAAAAATATGAGATTACAAAATATAAAGTGAACAAATAATACAATAAAGATTATTATTAATAAATGTGCATTTTCCTAATGTAAAGTAAGTTTCCTACCAAATATTTTCTTTATGGGTTGCTATTTTTATGGCGGTTTTATACTTTAATGCGACATGTGTCATTAAAAGCTATTAGCTCAAAATGGTATAACGATGTGCCCATGCACAAAGGTTCGAGTTCAAAATCCCGCATAGGCTATTTATGATTGTCTTCTTTTTGTTCCCGTTCATGAATAAGATTATAAAGTGCAATAATAAAACGATAATGTGCACAAATAAGTTGAAATAATGCGTATATAACATTATGGTGTGCAAATATAACATTATGGTGTGCAAATATAACACTATGTTTTGCAAATGTAACATTATGTTGTGCATATCTAATAATATAATGTCACGTTGTGCACATATAATATTATGTTGTGCGAATATAACATTATATTGTGCAAATATAACTTTAAGTTGTGCAAATATAACACTATGTTTTGCAAATGTAACATTATGTTGTGCATATCTAATAATATAATGTTACGTTGTGCACATATAATATTATGTTGTGCGAATATAACATTATATTGTGCAAATATAACTTTAAGTTGTGCAAATATAATATTATGTTGTGCAAATAAAATGACAAAGTGCAAGAATAAAATGATGGTGTATTAATAATAATATGAAGTGTATGAATAAGGATATGAAGTACACAATTAAGATTATAAAATGGAATTTTTTTCAAAATACTCACTAAAAAATAAATAATTACAAAAATATTCACACTTTAAAACTATTTACGAAAATATTCATTTTTGTCGGATCGAGCAGAAAAACGCGGTTTGAGACCGCGTTTTATTCAGAAAGTGAAAATTTCAAAATTGAAAGAAAAAGAGACAAAAACTTAACCAAAGAAACGCGGTTTGAAACCGCGTGTCTTGGATTTTTTTTTTTTTTGGGAAATTGAAAACTGGAAGGGGAGACGCCGGCTTCGTCCTCTTCGCCTCCTCTGTACGGCCAGTGCTTCGTCCTCTTCGCCTCCTCTGTCCGGCCACAGCTTCGTCCTCTTCGCCGTCTGTGCCATCGACCACCAGGGCCACGGCTTCTCCGACCACCTGCGCCATCGCCAAGTCTGGATTCGTCGTCCACATCCCCGACAGATCTCGTCCTTGGCCTGGACAGATCCGCCCTTGGCCACGGCTTCTCCGTCCACGCCATCGACCACTAGGGCCACGGCTTCTCCGTCCTTGGCCTGGACAGATCTCGTCATCGACCACCAGGGCCACGGCTTCTCCGACCACCTGCTCCATCTCCCTCCTCATCGATCTCTCTCCGCCTTGGACAGATCCGCCCCTTCGACATCGCCTCCTCATCGATCTATCTCCGCCCTAGACAGATCTCGTCCATGGCCCCTCGAGCACCTCCGGCGTCTCCCCTTCCACCGGATCCGGGACGGCGGCCCCCCTTCCTCCTCCGGCGGCCTGCATCCCTCCCCTTCCAGTTTTCAATTTCCCACAAAAAAAAAAAAAAACCAAGACACGCGGTTTGAAACCGCGTGTCTAGTGTGAAAATATTAAAAAAATTGTCCATTTCATCATAAAATAAAATTACCAAAGAAACGCGGTTTGAAACCGCGTTTCTTTGGTTAAGTTTTTGTCTCTTTTTCTTTCAATTTTGAAATTTTCCCTTTCTGAATAAAACGCGGTCTCAAACCGCGTTTTTCTGCTCGATCTGACAAAAATGAATATTTTCGTAAATAGTTTTAAAGTGTGAATATTTTTGTAATTATTTATTTTTTAGTGAATATTTTGAAAAAAAATTCTATAAAATGGATAAATAAAATGATAAAGTGGAAGAACAAAATGATGAAGTGTATGATTAAGGATATAAAGTACACAATTAAGATTATAAAGGGCATTAATAAAATGATAAAGTGCAAGAATAAGATCATGAAATGCACAATTAAGACTATGAATTGCACTTTTATCGGAAAATAATACAAACTATTAAAATTAAGCAATTTAGCCTATGTAGGAGTCGAACCCACGTCTCTGTGCATAAGCACATTGCTCTACCATTGAGCTAATAGACTTTTAAAACTTATAATAGGCTTTTAAAGCTTATTAAGTACAAGATAGAGATAAGAATCAAATACTTCTACCTATTCAACTGCTTATCAGGAAGAGGCCCTAGACCTACACAATAAACTCAAGTGCTACACCAGATGCATTCATTTGTTTCTACATTCAAATTCTTCAATTGATTATTATACCTACAAGAAACTCATTTAAATCTGCTGAATTGGTAGACCTGCAAAATGACATGATGTAACTATTCAATTAAGGATCACACCTTACAAACACTACAGATTCAGGTCACCTTCAATTCCTGAATTTTAACATTGAGATTGAACGGGAGAGTGTAGCAACACCATATCAACAATTCTCTAGTGTCTCAGTGCATAATTGTGAACTGAACATTAACCAATAACACTCATGTAAGGCATCTTGAAATCACATCAAAATCGGAACAATTCGGTACAGATAGGATGAAATCATCCATTAATAAACAGGACATCAGCAGAATCAACAAGTCATCACCAAAATCATAAAACCTAAATCTTAAACCCCAATTGCTTTCACTAAGATAACTCCTTTTACACCCAAATGCTTGAAATGGGTTTAATTCAATTAAGAGCGGGGCAGATAAGGAAAGAGCGAAAAACCTGAAAAGGAAAATTAATTTGGAAATGTATTCCAAATCAGAGAGCAGGAGGGGAAGAGACCTGAGTTTGGACAACCCATGAGGGGTTGGAGAAAGAGAGATGAGGGACGCTTGAAGCTCGAGGCGGCACCACTCCTTTTTTGTCATTGTCGTCGTCGACACTGGAAGAGAGAGAGGACGAAAAGGGGCGGAGGTTGGAGGGTAGTACTGCTATTAAGGGGATCGACAGAAATTGGTTCACCGGAGGTTTGGGAATCTCCATTGATGCTGCTTAACTGGAGAAATTGGTTCCTCCAACAAATGCGGCTTGAGGACGACACCGCCAGGCTGCGAGGCTTGGGCGCAACGGAGACTGGAGAGGCGAGGGTTAATGAAGCCATGGCCGCTCCAGAGAAGATTGCTGAGGCTCATCGCGAGCGGTTGACGGTGGTGACAGGGCGGCGGGCTCCTTGGCTCGTTGAAGATGGGCTCTCCTTGAAGATCGAAGAAACTGATCGAGTGCAAACGAAGAACGACAAATTGGAAAGGGGAAGAACGAAGAAGTTGTTGCTGAACGTACAAGAAGGAGAAAGGGATTTTTAATTTTTAATTAGCGTGTCCAGTTGGTCCGGACGCTCTTTTGATTTTTAATTAGCCCCATTTTCACTTTAAGAGAAATTTTCATCTTAAGCCCCTTTTTCACTTTAACCTCACCCTATATATATATATATATATATATATATATATATATATATATATATATATATATATATATATATATATATATATATATATATAGGAAAATTGGACAAAAATAATACCAAGTATCAACTTTTGGCCAAAAATAATACGAACTTTGAAATTGACCGTTTCATATATGAACTATCGCCCTATTAACCGAAAATAATACATATGTGTATTCCGGTGAACTTTCCGTCCAAATACGCCACGTGGACGCCGGAAAACACACATGGCATAAATTTTTGCCATGTAAGTTATGCCATATCATAAATTTATTTGACCAAAAAAATTATTTTTTATTTTTTTTAAAAAAGAAAAATTAAACAAATAGGCAAATAGCTACAGTACCTTTCGAAACAATGGAATCGAGGGTGGGCGTCTTCACTATCTTCTCAATGTTATCTGCTCGTTCTCTCTTCCATTGTTTCGAAAGGTACTGTAGTTATTTGCCTATTTGTTTAATTTTTCTTTTTTTTTTTAAAAAAAATAAAAAATAAATTTATGACATGGCATAACTTATAAGTTTGGTGGCGTGGCAAAAATTTATGTCATGTGTGTTTTCCGGCGTCCACGTGACGTATTTGGTCGGAAAGTTCACCGGAATACACATATGTATTATTTTTGGTTAATAGGGCGATAGTTCATATATGAAACGGTCAATTTCAAAGTTCGTATTATTTTTGGCCAAAAGTTGATACTTTGTATTATTTTTGTCCAATTTTCCATATATATATATATATATATATATATGATAAGGCTAAGATAAGCCCGTAAGGAACCGAGGGGCACAAGTGTCTTTTACCAGGTACATTTAATTCGACCCTAATTTTCGTTATATATATGTGCGACGGGCTAGGGTTTAGAGGGGCTTTTTTGGGCAGCCGAACAAATCTGACTTGAGCGTCGGAGGGTCCTACGGGGGAGACAAGCCCCACCCCGACCTCATTCATTCTTGTTTGCAGGCTAGGGTTCGGGTGGAGAGCAGGATCAAGATCGATCAATCATGATGCAGATTTTATGCATTACAAAATATATATATATATAATTTTTTTTTCGACTACCACATCCAACTCCCCTCAAAATTTTCCTAGCTCACTAGTCATACTTAAAACTACTTCATGAATCTTTGATACATCTCAGTCAAATTGAAGCTGCAGTCATACTTTCTACACGTCAATATTTCGGCTCTAAATTTCTTCCGTTTAGGGACGAATTGAATTCTCTTTTTTTATACGAGGACATTTACTGGTGATTTTAATTTAATTATAAAGTTGATTGTCTGTTTTATTTTGTTTTAAAAAATAAAAGGAGAAAATATCCATATAATATAACCAATTAATTAAATGCCCTAAATCTAAAAATTATTAATTAATTATTCGCCGGATACTTCTAAGAGCAACCACAATCCTCATACTTTAAGTATCTTAAGTTGAAAAAAAAAAATTAAAAAAAGTCAAATAATGTCAGTTAATGGGTGTTTAATGCAGAGAGAAAGTTTCTATGCAGAGAAACTCATCAACCCCTGCGGGACACCTACCCCTGCAAAATTCTAACATTTATTGCTTTTAATTTTTTTTTTTTAAAATTGAACATACTCTTGAGAGTATGACCAATGTGGATGGCCTAACTGCTGTCCATGTATCTCAATGTCGACTCCTCTCCCAGTTTTCTTGTGCAGCAAACTCCCATTTTCACTCATAAATTTCAGCTCCCAATTTCGCTCATGTGTTTTCCCATTTAGCTCAACAATTTCGCCCACCCGATTTCGAATGTATTTCAATTGTATAGTAGTATTTATCATCGAATATTTTCTTATAAATTTGTTTGTCAGTATATAACCAATGAATGAAGCACCAGTTATAACTTATTTGAAAAACGCTTGCTGAACTTGTAACATTTGGCTCCACGTAGTAAGATATAAGTACCTCAAGAATAAAGACATCCTAGATTACAAAAAATCTGAATCATGCTTGTGGCAATGGGCAAAGCTCTACCCACTCATCCCCAAATTCAAAGTCGGCCTGATCTGGTCGGTCGGTAATGGCCTTATGATCAAATTCTGGGACGGCTGCTGGATTTGACCCAAGCCGTTAAGCTTTCATCCGGACTACCCATCGAATTTCAATAGGGCGGAGAGAGTCCAGGATTATATTAAAAATGAGAAGTCCAGCTTACCACAAGACATTATCAATGACATCATCTCAATCCATATCCTGACTCACCCGTTTGATGATAGACTTTATTGGTGGCCTGTTCGTCATGGGTGGTTTACCACATGTAGTGCTTACAATATGCTTACCCGCAACGATGTTAAAGAAAATGGTAGCAATAATTGGATCTGGAAACTAGACACCATGCCCAAAATAAAAAAAATTCATGTGGAAAATCAGGCAAAGCGACTTTCAACAAAAGTCTATTTGGCACAACGTGGGATCCCTATCTCGATGACCTGTGCTTTATGTGATGAGACGTATGAAGATGAAGCTCATCTTTTCCTAGAATGTCAACCACGTGTCATCCAGGACATTCTCTCTTCCACATAAAAAAGGGAAATTGATGTATTAATCCAAAAGTCTAGAGACTGCAAGCCAATCCTGAGACTCATGAGAAAAGCTATGAGTATGGAATCCAAGGTCGCCATTGCCACAAAATGGTGGTCAGTGTGGTATCACCGAAATCAAATATCCTTTGGCTTGAACAACGGGTGTTCTGCCAAGGATACACTAAACATGACCATTTAAAGTTCAAGCAACTGGAAATATGCGCGTGAATTCGAGGAAAAGACAACACCAATAAAGCCACCTCGTAAAAATAAAAGTCACAATCTTCAAAGCAAAGCACCCCTTAAAAGGAAAAAATCGCGCGCCTTATGGCCTTTTCAAACTCAACTTCAACGGATCCTCAATCCCTAATCAATGTAGCTCAGGTGGATACATCTTACGAGATTGGGAAGGGCGCCCCATCATTAATCCGTGACACAAAAGTCTCGAAAAGCAATCTCCTCTTAAAGCGGAGGCTCATGCCTTGTTTTTAGGAGTACAGAAAGCCCTAGAGCTTCGAATTTCTAAGCTATGTTGAAAAGACTCAAACTAAAAAGGCCTCCATTTTTAGTGGGACCCGGGAATATACCCAGCGGGGCCTTCAACATTCCCAACGGACTTACCTGAACCGTATCGAAATAATCGGTACGGCCCAACCTATGCCGCGGGAATAATTTGATTACAGGCGTTGATGGATTATCCCCTTATCGAGGTTTCCTCAGACGAATTGGGAATCAACCACTTACCTGCCGCCGTTGGCTGGCTTGGGAACCAACAGCAACAAATTCTTGATTGTTACTTCGGGCTTTCAAAGGGCGAAGATAGGTTATTGTCCGTGGAACAGTTCCTTCTCCTGAAAAAGAGTTCCTCGCGTGTCCAGCTTACTCTCTCTTTTCTTCACTCTTCTCAGGATACTCGATCTAGGTCCGCCTCTTTCTCCCTTCTCTTCCCGTCCCAAAAGTCCCTTCTCTGTATGTTAGTTTTTGCTTTTATAGGTGACGGGTGATCTTCAGATAACTCGCCACGTGGAGTTTGTAGTTTGACATGTGTTCAACTCGTGGGGTGTGGGCATGTCCGACACGTGCCCCTCTCTTCCATCCACTGATGATATGGCTTCTATGAGTTTATAGTTTTTTTGGTAGGATGCTCATCCGTGAATGATCTTGACAATCCGTCTGAGGTGACTCTTGTGATGATTTTACTATTTTTCGCCTATTATCGCGACTTATTTTTATTTTTATGCTTATCTAGATGTTTTTTTACTGTTGGTTTCGCCACAGCTCCTCGGGCTGGGTCGATTCCCTCAGGGATTGACGCGGGCCGATAAAGAATTTTTTAGAAAACATCTGATTTCCTGTGGTTGTCTCAATTTTGCTTTTATTTGCGATGATGGGCTTTTTTGCTTCTTTGTGTTTGGCCCATTTAGGGCCCATTAGGCCCATTTCTGTCTGGAAGTTCAACCGTAGGTAATTTTTCTATAAGTTACCCCGTTCCGTTTTTTTCACCTCACATTTGTCTTCTTCTGCTCTTTCAAAGTTTTTTTGTTCTTATCCACAGCTTGGTTTTCCGGCGGCGGTCTTAGGTTTCCGATTGTGGTTCAGTTGAAGTTTCCGGCGAGGTTCTTTAGAAATTCAAGGTATTTCTTCTTGTTTCAAGTTGTTTTCCCGATTTTCTTTTCAATTCTTCGATTTTCTTGATGGGTAGATCGAGAATTAGGGTGCGACTTTGTCTCTGAATGTGTTTTTGATCGAGGTTTCGTTTCGCGTGAGTAAATCTTCATACAATTTTCTCTAGTTTCTTTGGGAATGGCTAGTCTCAGCGGAGAGCATGATGTGTTGGACGATTTCGAGAGAGGAGAAGGGTGGAAAGGTGATGACGTTTCGCCTTCTCAACCGCGTCAACTTCAAGAGATTATCTCCTCTTCCTCTGAGAGTCCTTCTTCTAGCTCTGGTGGTACTTCATCAGGGTCATCTTCCACCACATCCACTTCGACTCCAAACCGGGTTGGTCCTACGGGCAGCCCCATTAAGGTGAGAAGGCGCCGGAAGCGTACTGACCCTGATTACTATTCTTCTCCTTACACAGTTTCTTCTTCTTCGAAGGGATGCGCGAGAGATGAAAATTCAGAAGATGGGGGTGAATCAGGTGCTTGTTCTTCCATGGACGTGGGTCTTTCTTCCACTTCTCACCCTGTGGACGCGGATCAAGAGGTTGAAAATGTTTGGATTCCTTACGAAGCTTCCACTATTGGTGTAGCGGAAACTTCGAAAAAGATTTGCTCTAAAGAAAACTTGACTGACTTGGATACCCCGGTGTATGACTTGAGGGATTTAGACACTTGTCTTTTTCTTGGAGATTTTAAGCCTCTGCCACCTCCGTCCGACCGTCCATTAGTTGTAACTGATAGGATTCACCCGTGGAGATCTCATGTGGAGGAGCTGAGGGGATGTATCACTTTGTTAGGATTGGTTGATCTTGATGCTATCTCTCGAATTTTTCCATGGCCCGCGGGACTAGAGTTTTGCCTTCCTGAGGAGGGGGGAGGTTGTTTGGATGCTTATGAGGATTGTTTGGTTGTTTACGCGGCCAGTCTGTCTCAGGGTTTCCGACTTCCCTTACATCCCTTTTTCTCGGAGTTCTTGAGTGAATACAATTTAAGCCCTGCTCAGATTGTTCCTAATGGTTGGATGTTTTTCACTAGCTTCATTATGAGGTGCAAAGAGATCGGGGTTACTTCTACTTTGAAGTTGATGTTTAGTATTTTTTCCTTGAAAAAGGGAACCCAGGACTCGAGATTTTATCAGTGCAACTCTAGCTGGGGATACATGGAGAGGTTATCTAGCAAACCTAATTGGAAATATAAGTGGTTCTTGGTCCGCGACAAGTCTGGAAATGGTTTCAATTGCCGGACGGTCCCAGGGCGTTTCTGCTCTGTGAAAAAACCAACTGGTTCCAATCTTCCTGAGTTTAAACGATCGTTTTCTCACACACCTAGGTTTCCCTGGGATAAAATGCTCTCCGCGTTCCAGCTTGAGATGGCTGGTTTGAGTTTGCCTCATCCGCGACTAGGTGGCTCCTTTTGTTTTATTGTTTCTTTGGGTGTTTAGACTTGTGCCCCCTGTTTTGTCTTATTTTGATGGTTTATTTATCTTTGGATGTTTTTGTATTCAGATACAATGGATTTGGATTCTCTTTTGAAGCGTCATAAAGCAAGATCTGAAAAGAAGAAGAAGACGAGTTTAGAGATCAGTGATCCTCCTGCCCCCCTTCCAGTTCCTAAGGTGGCGCCGATCGTTGATATGACCATAGCAGAAGAGACTGGCGCTCTTGTAGGGTCCTCTTCATTGGTTCCTGTATCTCGGGAGAAACATGTTCGTCCATCTGCTCCTGAAACCTCCAAGACAAAGACGAGGAAAGTTAGCATCGTTGTTAAGCCGTCAGCCGCGGATGAAAGGGGGCTCTTTATGGAGGGCGAAGCGACTCTTCGCGAGTTTCCCATTCCAGGCTTTGATATGGTTGACCTGCGAGGCCTCGCCTTTCCAGCCAAGAAACGTTGTCTTCCCGAGCAAGGATATGTCAAACGATTAGATGTTGTTAATCTTTCGACTAACTTTGACCGTCTTATCCAGTGGGTAAGTTTTTACATTTCGCGAGTTGCCTTTTGTTTTTGTTTTCGGAATAATTCGACGCGGTTTAACTCTGACCTCCTTCTTCTTCTTATTCTTGTTTCAGCTGAGGGTGATCCAACCGGACGTCGAAAGACGTTTGGTGTGCGGTGAAGAGAGCCTCAGTAAGAAAGATGAGGAGATTAAGAAATTGTCTCATCAGCTGCGGATCCTTGGGAACACCGTTGGTGACCCAGCTTCGGTTGAGAAGTTTAAAAAGAGGTCTGTGGAACTTCATTAAAAAGTGCAGACACAAAAAGAAGCTATGTCGGTTTTGAAGAAGAAACACGATGATCTGAAAACTTCTCTGGATGTCGCCATCTCCCGCGTTAAAGAACTTGAGGTTGCGGAAGGGTGTTCACGGGAACTTCTTCAAGCCAAGCAGGCCAGCATCGATAAGCTGGAAGAAGATTTTTCTATCCTTCGTGAGGAGCAATCTATTACTAAACAGGAACTTGACAACATCAAAGCGCGTTCAGACCAAGCTGTGGCTCTTCAATGGCTTCAAAGTCCGGAGGGTTTGGCTTATTTGTCCTCCGAGTGGATTAAAACTGAGGCTGGCGCATCTTTCATGTCTTCTGTAGCTAAAGCTTATCTCCAGACTCCGAAAGGTGCCAGTATTTTAAAAGGACAAGTGTTTTAGCTATTTTCGAAAGGGGATGGTCGCGGGGATCAATCAGAGCGTAGTACGTTCGGTGGCTAATCCCGGAGCTCCCTTAGAGAAGTTTGAGCCAAGCATGACCAATGCAGATTGGGGGCTTTCAAAGGAGGAGATGGCCGCGGAAGAGTCATATTCTGAGGATGAAGATCAGAGCTGATCCTACATCGACTCGATTTGTTTGTGTGAAGTCGCGCCACCCTTGTGTTAACCAAAAAAGGCCGTCTCCATCTCTTTCTACCTTTAGTTTTTCTTTTCCGGCTTACCCTCGGTTGCTTTAAAGGCCTCTTTTGAGAGGTTTGTTGGGTTTCAGTGGGATAGTCAATAAAATTAATTTTGATTTCAGAAAAGAGGACGCGTGCCTTGTGCTACTGTGTTACCTGACGCGCGTCATGCATGCATCTCTTCCCTGTTTATTTGACTGCTTCCTCGTGAGTGATGGGACAAAAAAAGCTATTGCTCTCCTTGCTTTTCTCGAGATGAGGGGATCCATTATAGTTCCTCCTTTAACATTTAGGGCTAACGTGGCCTCTGAGCAAGAATCTCGATGGGCTTTCTTCCAGACAATTGATTATCCTGAGCAGTTTTCGCGTTTGGTAAGATTTTCATGTTTAATTTCCATATCTTTTTCACGAATTCCTTCTTTGTTTTTATCTTCTCCTATTTTTCAGCTGCTGCCACTCAGGTTTGAAGAAGTGTATGAGGACGCTATCCCTAGTCGAGTCTTACTTTCTTCTCATCAGTTACGTAATTTCCCGGTTTGCGTAGAACGTCAGGATAGTGGTCTTCTCTACTTTGGCCGCGGATGGAAAGATTTCGTAGAGTCGCACGGTTTTGAGAGGGGGCCTTTATGATCTTTACTCATATGGGTGAGGCGCCTTTTGAAGTTCAGGTGGTGGACTCTCGCGGGGGAGAGCGCGAGATTGATTACAATGATCATTCCTCTCATGGCTTAGCCTCAAATGGCTTTTGAGCTTAATCCCTTATGTCTGTGCTTAATAAAGCAAAGCTTTGGAACTTGTTTGTTGACCTGTTTAATAAAGCAAAGCTCTTTATTATCTCAAAAGGGAGTAATTGAGATGTTGGCCATAACTTCAGTTAATTGTGGATTTGTGGTTTTTCCTTTGGGGGATTTTCAAGATTGTGCATGCCTACTGTACGGTTTACTTCCTCGATGCAATCTTGTCGCGATATGTTATTCACGGGTATCCCAAATTTATCTTTAGACAATAGTGTCTTTTGTCGTTTTGTGCATGGCGTGCCAATTGTTAGGTTTGGTGAACCAACCTTTCAAATTCGCCGAGCTTCTGTCTCAGCATGTGACACGTGTTAGCACCGTCAGAATGTTCTGTATAAAAAGAGAGCATAGGGGTGAGGTGTTTAAACTTGATCTTTTTCTTTCAAAATGCCTTCTCCTGTTCGACCGGCTTGGTCATTTTTTGAGCGTATCAGTTTTCCCGAGCAACTTTGCCGTTTGGTTAGTCTCTTGCTTGTTGGGTTTCCCTTTAAAATTTTATCTTTTCTCAACATTCTCTTTTCTTTGTGTTTTGCTAGTCTTTGCCACTACGCTTTGAGGATGAGCTAGGGCCAGATCTTCCTGGGAACATTCTTTTGTCAACTAGAATTCTTCGTGACTTCTTGGTGGAAGTTATACGCGGTGATTATGGGGTTCCCTTTTTGAGAGGCGATTGGAATGATTTTGTCGAGTCGCACAGCATTAACATTGTTTCTTCCATGACCTTTATTCATAAAGGAGGAAATCGTTTTGAGGTTCATGTTTTAGATGCTGTGGGGGATGAGGTGGATGCTGAATGGGCTTCTCCAGAATCAGGAGGTCCACCTTCAAATGCATTTCGCATGAGTCAAGGTAGAACTCGTCTAATTCCGGCTAGGCCCCGGCGAGCATAAGCTGATGTTTGCATGTTTTCTTTTTAAGCGGACAACTGCTCGAATGTGCTAGCGTACCTTCGTCACTAGTTATTTATCTTATGTTTAGTTGTTAGCTCATGACTGCAACTTTCTATGTTAACAAAGAGTCCAGGCGTTTTTGAAGGGCTTATGAAAATTATATCTTCCTTTTAAAATATTTTGAACAGAGATTTGACGCGGAGCCAGAGCTCCAGCGTACTAGGGTTATATTTAAGATTATATCTCCGAGAATGTAGCTTCGATCGGAGGCCCGACGCGGAGCCTAGCTCCAGCGTACTTGGGTCTTACCAAAAAACCTTATCTCCGAGAATGTAGCTTCGATTGGAGGCCCGACGCGGAGCCAAGCTCCAGCGTACTTGGGTCTTATGCAAGAATTCATCTCCTAGAATTGCTTCGATCGGAGGCCCGACGCGGAGCCAAGCTCCTACGTACTTGGGTCTTATTTAAGAACACATCTCTGAGAATGCAGCTTCGATCGGAGGCCCGAGGCGGAGCCAAGCTCCAGCGTACTTGGGTCTTATTTAAGAACACATCTCCAAGAATGCAGCTTCGATCGGAGGCCCGACGCGGAGCCAAGCTCCAGCGTACTTGGGTTTTATTTAAGAACACATCTCCGAGAATGCAGCTTCGATCGGAGGCTCGACGTGGAGCCAAGCTCCAGCGTACTTGGGTCTTATTTAAGAACACATCTCCGAGAATGCAACTTCGATTGGAGGCCCGACGCGGAGCCAAGCTCCTGCGTACTTGGGTCTATTTAAGAACACATCTCCGAGAATGCAGCTTTGATCGGAGGCCCGACGCGGAGCCAAGCTCCATCGTTTTTTGGATCTTATTTAAGAACACATCTCCGAGAATGCAGCTTCGATCGGAGGCCCGACGCGGAGCCAAGCTCCAGCGTACTTGGGTCTTATTTAAGAACACATCTCCGAGAATGCAGCTTCGATCAGAGGCCCGACGCGGAGCCAAGCTCCAGCGTACTTGGGTCTTATTTAAGAACACATTTCCGAGAATGCAGCTTCGATCGGAGGCCCGACGCGGAGCCAAGCTCCAGCGTACTTGGGTCTTATTTAAGAACACATCTCCGAGAATGCAGCTTCGATCGGAGGCCCGACGCGGAGCCAAGATCCTGCGTACTTGGGTCTTATTTAAGAACACATCTCCGAGAATGCAGCTTCGATCGGAGGCCCGACGCGAAGCCAAGCTCCAGCGTTTTTTGGGTCTTATTTAAGAACACATCTCCGAGAATGCAGCTTCGATCGGAGGCCCGACGCGGAGCTAACCTCCAACGTTTTTTGGGTCTTATTTAAGAACACATCTCTGAGAAAATGATAAAAGCGCCCTCTAACCGCTTTATTTCACCTTTGCAGGGGCGACTAAGGTTTCCGTTATACACAAGCCCTGGCTATTACACATAGTATCTCTTTAGATTATTTGCATTCCAGGTTTTGTTTAAAACGGTGCCTTCGGGGGTGCTGAGTTTGTATGCTCCTTCTTGGATTACCTTTACAACGACATACGGCCCCTCCCAGTTCGGTTCCAGCTTTCCTCTAGTGGTAGCTTGACGAAGCACCAAATCTCCCTCCTTGAGGTGTCGCGAGCGAACTCGCTTATCACGGTACCCGGACAGACGCCTTTTATACTCTTGCTCTCTTATAGCTGCCGCCATTCTGCGTTCTTCTATGAGATGGAGTTCAAGTTCCAATGCTTCATCGTTGGATTCCTGGTTGTATGTCATGATTCGTGCCGAGGGGACCAATCTTTCTACCGGAATGACCACGTCCATTCCATAAACTAGTGCGAAAGGGGTTTCTCTGGTGGGGGTTTTTACTGATGTGCGGTAGGACCAGAGAACCAATGGCAGAAGTTCAGCCCATCGCCCTTTTGTTGTGCTTCCAAGTTTCTTTTGTATTCCGTGCAACAATTGCCGATTGGTTATTTCTGCTTGTCCGTTCGTTTGTGGATGGGCCACGGATGAGAACTTAAGGTTTATGCCAAATCTGCGCAAAAGTCTCTGATTGTTTCACAATCAAACTGAGGCCCATGGTCGGTGATTATCGAGTCGGGCACCCCAAAACGGCAGATGATGTTCTTCCATAAGAATCTTCTTACTTTTTCCATGGGGATTAGTCTTATTGCTTCGGCTTCTACCCACTTCATGAAGTAATCAACCAGGACAAGCACATACTTCAATTGTCCTGGGGCAGTTGGAAATGGACCAAGGATATCCATTCCCCAGACAGAAAACGGGCAAGCTCCAGTTATGCTTTTCATCATCTCGGTATGGGGATGCGTCAGGTTTCCAAACCTATGGCACGCATCACATTTCTGAATATAATTCTGGACATCCTGTCTCATAGTTGGCCAGTAATACCCCAGTCTGGTCGCTTTGGCTACCAAGGCCCTCCATCCTTGGTGATGTGCACAGATTCCATCGTGCAACTCTTTCATGACAAGACCTCCTTCTTCAATTGATATACATAGTAAATCCGGAGGCAATAGCCCCTTTTATAGAGCTTTCCTTCTCTGATAGTGAAGCGAGAGGATTTTGTGATCACCCTTTTGGCCGCGTCTTTCTCTTTTAGCAAAATACCCTTACCCAGATAGTCCACGAGCGGCGTCCTCCAGTCTCCTTCCTCAATCCCTTGGACTTGATAGACCTCTTGGATCAGCTTGCGACTGTTTACTCTTTCGAGAACAACCTCCTTTCCTACTTCTTCAGGCATGACTGCCCCCATTCGAGCCAACGCGTCTGCCTGCTGGTTGTCATTTCTGGGAATCACCGTCAAGCAAAAACTCAAAAACGCTTTCGACAACGCTTGCACTTTTCTCTGATAGTCACGCATTAGTCCGGTTCTGGCTTCATACTCCTCTGTTATCTGTCGTGCCATTACTTCTGAGTCGGTGTGGATCGATACTTGTCTGGCTCCCTTGATCAAAGCTATTTCTAGGCCCGCGAGCAGGGCCTCATACTCAGCTTCATTGTTCGTGGCTTGAAAATCCAGTTTGTAAGCGTAGTTATACTGTTGCTCATCTGGTGCAGTGAGAGTAACCCCAGCCCCGCATCCATCTTTATTGGCCGCGCCATCTACCTTGAGCGTCCACTCGCTTCTTTCTGTTTGAGCGCTTAGTTCAAAACTTGTTTCACTGATGAAATCGGCTAATGTCTGAGCCAGTACCGCCCGCCATGGGGTGTATTCAATTTCGAACTCCGTCAACTCAACGGCCCATTTCATCATCCTTCCCGACAAGCACGGGGAGTGAAGAATTTGTCGTAAAGGTAGGTCAGTCATTACTCTAATGACGTGATCCTGGAAGTAGGGCCTCAACCTTCTTGCCGCGAACACCAGACATAGAATCATCTTCTCTACTGGTTCGTACCGCGTCTCAGCATCTTGTAGCACACAACTCATGTAGTATACATGGTACTTCTCTTCCCGCATCAAAACCGCGCTGATGGTGATGTTTTTCACTGATAGGTACAGGTGTAGAGTCTCCTGTTTTTCGGGCCAGTGCAGAGTGGGGAGTGTCGATAAGAAAACTTTTAACCTCCCGAACGCTTCCTGTAATTCTGGGGTCCATTTTATCAGACCTTTTTTCTTGAGCAAGGAGAAGAAAGGTAATGATTTGTCCGCTAGACATGAGCAAAATCTGCTTAGGTAGTTTACAGCTCCGTTCAGAGATTGTAATTCTTTGATCGTCCGCGGTGGCTGGAGATTCTGGATTGTCACAACCTTTTCAGTTCCGTCGACAAGCTCGTCTATGGTTGGTAAGGGGTAACTGTCTTTGGGGCAGGATTTATTGAGATCAGTGAAATCAATGCACATTCTCCATTTTCCACTAAAACCACATTTGAGAGCCAGTCCGAATCTTCAACTTCTATGAACCCTGCTTCTAACAGTTTATCAGTTTCTTCTTTTGCTGCGGCTGCTTTTTCGGGGGCCATTTTTCTCTTCTTTTGAACTACTGGCTTCGTTCCCGGGCGGATTCTTAAGGTGTGCAAAGCAGTTGTGGGCGGGACCCCTAAAAGATCCCGTGGAGTTCATGCGAAAACATCTCTTGACCTAGCTATGATTTCTAAGACCCGATCTCTTTCTTCTAGTTCCAATGCTTGCCCCATATAGACTTTCTCCTCGAGGTTCGGAAAAGGCGTGTAGACAACCCTTTCGTCCGCGGTTGGTATTTTTGTTTCTGTCAATCTTACTTCAAGCTCAGCCCCCGAGAGCTCCGATGGGCTACTGTCTCCTATTACGGATTCACATTTCTCGCTAATACACATCACCTCTTTCTTCCTCTTGATAGAAGTTAAGTAACAACTTCTGCTTTCTGGCTGTTGGTCGCGGACCTCACCTACTCCTCCTCCTGGTAAAGGAAACTTTCCAACGAAGTAATAGATTGATACTATCATCTGAAATTTATAGAGCGAGACTCGTCCCAACAAGGCATTGTACACGTTTGGTATTTTTACCACTGTGAATATGACGTTTTCCATGCGCCTTTTTGGGGCCGTTCCTAGGACCACTGTCAGCTCGATCGTTCCTGCCACTTGCACTTCTCCCTCCGAGAACGTGATCAACGTGCCAGAGTATGGTTTTAGTAATGTCGCGGATATCCCCATCTGAGAGAAAGCCTCCCATGATAAGATATCAACAGATGAACCGGTGTCAATAAATACTCTTTTGACTGTTTTGGCAGCTATCTGAGCATGGATGACTAATGGGTCTGAATGCGGCATCCTCACTTCCTCAGCGTCTTTCGGCAAAAAAGATATATCTTCATGCTGTGACAGAGAGATCCTTCTGCTTGACGCGGACGGCGGTTGCCTTCCTTCTCGCTCGTAGTTCTTCTTCTCCTGTCTACTCGATCCCGCCATGGAGTACCCTCCTGTGAGGGCATTGATGAAACCCTCGGGTTCTGGTATCTGGCCTTCTCCGGGTCTTCGAGCACCTTCTTGGTTAACGGATCTTTGCATAGTGGGTGCACGGTTGTGTCTTCCTCCGCGTCCTCTTCGTTCCCTGCCTCTTCCTCGATTGTAGTACGGGGGATCCCTGCGCTGTTCTTGTTGTCCTTGGTACCGGTTTTGTCGATCGCGAGGGGCATCAAGTCTGGGGTCACGATCTTCCCAATCTGGTCTTCGATTGGGTCGATCTTCCCTCCGTGGAGGAAATCTCAGTTCTTGATTCCTATAGGGGTTCTCCCTTGGATGCTAGGACCGCAGATGTTCTTCTCTTAGATGATATGACCGCGGATGGTCTTCTCTCGGATGAGATCTTGGGTTTCTTTCAGAATTCATGTGTATTTCGTCGTGTCGGGGAAGAAAATCTCCTGCTTCCGACTGATGTATGGGTGGCTTGACTTTCTCTTTTTTGAATTTTCCAGCGAGTTTCCCAAAAAAGCCCTAATTGCCTGTGTTTGCTCTTGAACTGGACGCGGCTGCCTCTTCAGCTTCGATTTGTCTTGACACCCGTTCCCTCAAATCATCATAACTGCCTGGTTTCTTTCGAAACAAGTATGTCTTGAAATCTCCTTCTGCCAAATTTCCCATGAGAATGATGATTGATGACTCATGGTTAAAGTTGGGGATTTGCACCACCACACTGGTAAAACGAGTGAAAAAGTGCCCCAAGGTTTCTCTAGCTCCTTGCCTGATCGAATTCAGATCAAGCATGATCTTCTTTCTCGTCCGCGCGCTTCCAAAATGGGATGTGAAGATGTGGGACAACTGGGTGAAACTGGTTACGGAGTTTTTTGGCAGGTTGGTGAACCATGTAAGGGCGATTTTCGTCAAGGTTGAGGGGAAAGTTCGACATAACATAGCATCGTTATATTCATTTATCCCCATCGCAATTGTAAAATGACAGAGATGATCTTCGGGATCAGTCGTCCCATCGTACTTCATAAGGTTCACATCTCTTCACCTTTTTGGCACTGTCACGGAACAGATTTCCTTGGTGAACACCGATGGGAAGGCTGCCGGTCCTTCTGCTCTTTTATCTGTTGAGTCAGAATTTGGGGAGGTGGAAACGTCCGTGGATCTCTCTCCGCGTCGGTGTTTGTTCTCATGCTGTCGCTGATCATTCTGCCATGCTTGGTGCGGCATTGCCTGACCCTAGGAGCCGTAGTTCATGTTGCCTGGGTTGTTGTATGCAGTATAATACCCACCAAAATTTCCACGCTGCTCCTCGTGATGGAAATTTCCTTGTTGACGCGGATTCTGTCCCCAGTGATCATAATAGTAATACTGTGATTGTTCTTTGATAACTCCCTCCCTTGATGGAAAATGGAATAATTGTTTCAAGGGCTTTGACAGGATATTTGTGTCAAAGGCCTTGGAGCATTAAAAGTTGATGAAATACAAAACCTATCTTAATTATTCGTATATTATTTTATCTTATTATATACTTCCGTTATATTATATATATATGTATGCCTAACCCTTTCAGGAAGTATATTCGAGATTATATCCTTCCTTATACATATTGAGGAGATCAGTTCAAAATAGATCATGGCGTTCGAAGTGTCCATATATAGAAGATTGAAGATCAAACTGATTCGAAGGAGCCGTTGGAGATCTGGTGGTGAAGATCCTCACGCTCCATGCTCTTTTATAAAGGAAAGGAAGGAGAAGACAGAACATACAAGTGCTACACGAGTTTCATTCATTCAAGCGATCTGTCTTCCAAGTGTCTCTCTGCTAAGCGCTCAAAGAGTTTGTTGTTTATTCCAAAGCCTTTGAGAGTCACTGTGAGCTTATAGGATATATTCATTTCAAGTGTTACTCGAGAGTTTATAACTCGGGAAGTTGCACTAGGCTATTGATTTACGAGAGTTAGAGGATTGTACTAGATAGCTGAGAGAGGTGGGGCTCTTCTAGATTGGTCTAGGACTCCAAGGGAACGTGAGTTGACTAGATTGCAATTGTATAGGAGAGAGGCTTCTCGGTGAGCTATTAGGATCCTAAGCTAAGCAATCAATAAAGCCTTTGAATCCTAGGGTTGTGGAAGAACCCTAGGCGGGGACGTAGGCCAAGTTGTGCTGAACCTCGTAAACAATTACTCGTGTTCTTTACTTATTTGCTTTACCTTATTTCCGCACTCGGTTCGATTGTCTAACTTTGTGATTCAGGTCTAATCTCAAAGGTTTTGGTACAAGCTCCAAAAGTCTTGAGACTTTCTGCGAAAAACGGGCATACTCTATTCAACCCCCCTTCTAGAGTATTTCTTATTACATTGTTTTTATATTATCGAACCTTCAATTGGTATCAGAGCTTTACTCACTGTTTTTTATCTAACAATCTTGTGAGTTTTCGATCATGTCTGGTGAAGCAAGCGGAGGATTTGCACAGGGAAGGTCCACAAGCAGACCGCCACTCTTTGTAGGAAACAACTTTGTCCACTGGATATCTTTGATGAAGATGTTCATCATAGACCAAGATCTAGAGCTTTGGAACATTATAAAGAATGGTCCGAAGATTCCAGAAAAAGATGGACCAAATGACACCAAAGTTGCAAAGAAGGAGTCTGAATACAACCAAGCAGATCTTGAAACCATCTCCAAAAACTACAGGCTTATTAACTTACTTTATTGTGGTCTTAGCACTGATGAGTTTAACCGTATTTCTTCTTGTAGGTCAGCTAAAGAGATTTGGGACAAGTTGGTCGTCACCTATGAAGGAACGAGCCAAGTGAAAGACACCAAGATCAGCATCTTCCTTCGAAAGTATGAGCTCTTTAAGATGAAGTCTGATGAGTCAATCAAGGCCATGTTCACACGATTCACAGAAATCACCAACAACCTTGACTCTCTCGGCAAGAGCTTTACCAACGTTGAGAAAGTAAGGAAGATACTGAGGTGCCTTCCAAAGGAGAAATGGGGTCCAAAAGTAACAGCTATAGAGGAAGCCCAGGACCTCACCACTCTACCCCTTGATGACATTCTTGGAAAGCTGATCACGCATGAGATGATCCTTAATGAAGACGATGGAGAACTTCCAGCTAGCACCAAGAACTTGGCACTCAAGTCTAAGAAGGATGAGCCCAAGGTTGGATCTGATTCCGAAGATGAGGATGACGACGAGGATGATCCTTTTGCTCTTATCACAAGAGGCCTTGCTAGAATTCTCAAAATGAAGAAGCAATTCAACAACAAGGATGGATCAGAGTCTTCAAAATTTCGAGGTAAGCCTCAATACAACAAGTATGAAAAGAAGACTAAACCGTTGTCTTGTTTTGAATGTGGTGAAACAGATCATCTTGTGAAGGACTGCCCTCAAAAGACAAAGAGCCAGCCCAAGAAAGGTGACAAATGGAAGAAGAAAGCCATGGTGGCTACTTGGAGTGATTCCGACTCTGACTCCGACGATGAGAAGGCCAACATTTGTCTTATGGCCTCTGGAGATGAATCCCACGATGAAAAGCTTGAAGCTACTGTAAGAGAACTTATGGAAAGTCCAAAAGAGGTATTATCGGAATTCCTTTCCAATATGATTGCCAATGAAGAAAAGCTTATTGCCCAAACTAACATTCTTATTAAGAGAACTGTGGACCAGGAAAGAACTATTGAGGATCTGTCTATGAGGGTCAAAGGTCTTGAAGCTTCTTATTCAGGTCTTGACATTAAAGTCAAGACGCTTGACTCGGAGAAATCTGAACTCAAGCAAGATCTCTCCTCTCTAAGAAATGAGCATCATGACTTAGAGAACGAGAAGATCTCCCTGAATAATAAGATTCTAGACCAACAGACAGCCCTCATAAGTTTTACCAAATCCAAAGGCACTCTCGATAAGATGTTGGGTGAGCAACAAAGCTCTCTAAACAAAAGTGGTATTGGTTACAATCCAAAGTTTTTAAAGAAGCAACACATTACCACTTTTGTAAAGGCAAAAGGAAGCAGAACCTCTCCTATATGTCACCACTGTGCGAGAAAGGGACATGTAAAGGAGACCTGCCCTTATAGAAGAAAGGATCCATATATTATTCGTAATACATTTCCTGTTCATTTGAGAAAAGAACGGATAACACAAGTTTGGGTCCCAAAAGGCACTATTTTACCAAATATGGTTTACCCCAACAATGGATCCAAATTTGCTTATTGGTCTAGCCACAAAGGTTGATATTTGTTTTGCAGGAGATCACCAAGGTGAAAGAACACAAATGGATTATTGATAGTGGATGCTCGAGGCATATGAGTGGGAAGAGTTCTCTCTTTCATGATCTAAAGGAGCAATCCACGGGAACAATCACTCTTGGTGACAAAGGAAAATGCGACATCGTTGGTATTGGTAGTGTTGGAAGTGATTCCAGCCATAGTATTAAAAATGTCTATCTTGTTAATGGTTTGAAGTATAATCTGCTTAGTGTCTCTCAATTATGTGATAGTGGTAACAATGTCAGATTTAACAAGAAAAGATGTATAGTGTGCAGAGATGATACAGGTGAAGTTATATTGACTGCATACCGTTACAACAATATATACGCCGTAAATGCTGATCAAGTGGCACAAGGAAGCTTAACCTGTCTAAAGGCTTTGACGGACGATCCAAAGCTCTGGCACAGGAGACTCGGTCATGTGAGTCCACATACGCTACAGAAGCTTGTGTCCAAAAGGCTTGTAAGAGGGCTACCTGAAATGAACTTCAAAGGTATTGATATGTGCAATGCATGCACACGAGGTAAACAAACACGTAGCTCCTTCAAACCCAAAAAGGTTGTAAGTTCTTCTAGACCCCTTGAACTTTTACATATGGATTTATGTGGTCCTATGCGAGTCAAATCTCCCAATGGTAAAAAGTACATGCTAGTTGTTGTCGATGATTTTTCAAGATATACTTGGGTTGCATTTTTGAAAGAAAAATCAGAGGCCTTATTTGAGTTTTCAAAACTTTGTAAGGAGTTGCAAACTTTAAGAAATGAGCCCATAGTGTCTATTCGGAGTGATCATGGTAGGGAGTTTGATCAACTTCAATTTGATTTGTTTTGTGCTAAATATGGCATCTCCCATAACTTTTCTGCTCCTAGGACACCTCAACAAAACGGGGTTGTGGAACGCAAGAACCGCACCTTAGAGGATATGGCCAGGACTATGCTTTTAGAAAATGCATTACCTAAAACCTATTGGGCTGAAGCTGTTAACACAGCTAACTACATTTTAAATCGTTGTCTTATTCGTTCTATCTTAAAGAAAACTCCTTATGAACTTTTCAAAGGCCGCAAACCACTTATATCTTATTTTAAACCCTTTGGCTGTACTTGTTTTGTTCATAACAATGGAAAAGATAACCTTGGGAAATTTGATGCGCGTAGTGATGAAGGTATATTTCTTGGCTATTCCACGAGTAGCAAAGCTTATAGAATCTTCAATAAAAGGACCCAGGTAGTTGAAGAAAGTATACATGTTATTTTTGATGAATGCAATGACGGTGCTTTGAGTGAAAGTGTTGCAGATATAGATCTTAACATCCATGAAGAGAACGAGGAAGGTGATGTGGCTGCTACCAAGAACACAGAGAAGAGGAACATGCAGGAACCGATTCTTAACACTGAAGAATTGGCCCAAGGTGTTGAAGATTCGTCCAAAGCCCTTGGTGTCCAATCCAACAGTGTTGAGACTTCAGAAACTGCTGTAACTGAACTTAACAGGACCACGGAGTCAGATGAACTACAAGTCAATCCTACCAGTGTGACGAATCAAGGAGCTGAGACTAGCAAAAGGAAATTCAAATACTCCTCATCACACTCGTTAAAGGATATCATTTCTGACCCTACTTCTAGTGTTCAAACTCGTTCTAAACTTAAAGATCTTTGTGCTTTTCACGCGTTTGTTTCTCCTATTGAGCCTAAGAAGGTAGATGAGGCACTTCAGGAGCCAGACTGGATCATTGCTATGCAAAGTGAGCTTAATGAATTTGAAAGAAACAAAGTCTGGACCTTGAAGCCTAGGCCAAAGCATCAATCAGTCATTGGCACTCGATGGGTGTTTCGAAACAAGCTAGATGAGAATGGTAAGGTTGTGAGGAACAAGGCACGGCTTGTTGCTCAAGGCTACAATCAAGAGGAAGGTATTGACTACGAGGAGACCTTTGCTCTCGTAGCCAGGCTTGAAGCCATTCGCATTTTATTAGCATTTGCATCTTTTATGAGCATAAAGTTATATCAAATGGATGTCAAGTGTGCTTTTCTCAATGGTTTCTTAGAGGAAGAAGTTTATGTGGCTCAACCCCCAGGTTTTGAAAGCTCAGAATTTCCCAATCATGTTTATAAACTTGACAAAGCGCTTTATGGTTTGAAACAAGCCCCAAGAGCTTGGTATGAGCGCTTGTCAAAATATCTTTTAGAAAATGATTTTAAAAGGGGGTTGATCGACAAGACTCTTTTTATCAAGACCAAAGGAAAGGACATTTTGGTTATTCAAATTTATGTTGATGATATATTATTTGGTGCTACTAACACATCTTTGTGCAAGGAATTTTCTGACATTATGTGCAGTGAATTTGAGATGAGCTTGATGGGTGAACTCAACTTCTTTTTGGGATTACAAGTTCATCAATCCAAGAAAGGGATCTTTGTCAACCAAAGCAAGTACACTAAGGATCTCTTGAAGAAGTTCAAGATGGATCAATCCAAGGCAGCCAAGACTCCCATGAGCTCAACATTGTCTCTAGATCAAGACAAGACTGGAACAAGTGTCAATCAAAAGGAGTATCGAGGAATGATTGGATCTTTATTATATCTCACGGCTAGTAGACCTGACATCATGTTTAGTGTTTGCATGTGTGCTAGGTTTCAAGCTGATCCTAAAGAATCTCACCTCGTGGCTGTGAAGAGGATCTTTCGATATCTCAATGGCACTAAGGAACTTGGACTATGGTACCCAAAGCAAAAGGATTTCACTTTAATTGGATATTCTGATGCAGATTTTGCAGGCTATAAGGTGGATAGGAAGAGCACATCAGGATGTTGCCAATTCTTAGGAGCATCTTTGATCAGTTGGCACTCAAAGAAGCAAAACTCAGTTGCTCTATCCACTGCAGAAGCCGAATACATTGCAGCTGGAGCCTGCTGCTCCCAAATCCTTTGGATAGCTCAACAAATGCGAGATCTTGGCATTAACCTCAAAGGTATTCCAATTAAGTGTGACAATACAAGTGCCATCTCCATCACTAAGAATCCTGTTCAGCATTCAAGGACCAAACATATTGATGTAAGGCATCATTTTATTAGAGATCATGTTGAAAAAGGTGATGTGTCCATATCTTTTATTTCTACTGATTATCAATGGGCTGACATTTTTACCAAGCCTTTGGCAGAGGACAGGTTCACCTTCATAAGACGAGAAATTGGGATGTTGAACAAGGATGCACTTTCGTAGGGGGAGCTTTCCCTTTACGAAAGATAAATTCTACTTAGTGTCAAGACCCTTGAGAACCATGTCAAGGTGTGTGAACTAAATAGTGGAGTACATATATCGGATCATATATATTTTTGGTTAATATCTTTTTAGATATTTAATCAATTATATTTGTTTTAATCGGATTTCAAAAATTGCCCATTTAGTAATTTCCTTAAACCGTTAAAGATATTTTATTTTTGGAAATAGATTTTTTGGTTATCTTGTCCGATTTTAATGGATATTTGAATTTGAATTTGAAAACCCTTCAAATTGGCAATGTAATGATTTCTTTCCTTGGAACCCTAAACCCGTCCCATCACTCCCTCTACTTAAACCCAATACTGTACCCGATTACAACCCACACTCAGACTTCATCCAAACCCTCTCCACTTCTCCATCTTCAACCTCTCAATCGCCTCTCAAGAAACCCTAACCAACTTTCTCCATGGCACCCAAAACCAAGAAAGCTGTCACACCCAAAAGACTTGGCGCCACCCCCAAGGGACGTCAGGCCACTGCTACCTCTCCCACACCTGAACCCGCTCCTCAAGCTATCGTCCCAACTGTCGTCCAGAGCACCATTGCTGAGAGCTCGGCCATTGTTCCCAAGGGATCTCAAAAGCGCTCTGCAAAGAAGCCGATCAGTGCTAAACAGAAAGGAAAGAGGAAGATTTTGGCTGAGGAAGTGGACGAGGAAGAGGAGGAAGAAGATCTCGACGCCCTCTTAGAAAGAGATGCTGCCAAGGAAGCCGAGGAGGAGGCCTTAAGGAAGAAAAAGGCCGATGAGGAGGCCGAACTTGCTAAGAAACTGGCCGAGGAAGAAGCTGAGCGGATTCGGAAGGAAGCCGAAGCCGAGGAGGTTCCATCCGAGGAGGAGCCTGAGGAAGAAGAAGAAGAAGAGCAAGAGGGATCTGGAGAGGACGAGGAACCTGAAGGAGATGAAGCGGGGTCCGGTGAGGACTCGGGGTCTGAGGAAGAGGAGGAAGAATCTCCCTCTCCTTCTCCTCCTCCTCCCCCGTCTCCAAAGAAGCGGAAAGCCCCTGCTGCTGTCAAGCCTCCATCCCCCAAGCGCACCAGGAAGGGCACTGTCAAGAGTCTTGTAGCGCCTGTCAAGAGAGCTGCTCCAACAGTTGCGCGCAGAAAGAATGCAGACCCCCCGACCTATATCCAGGTAAATCAATCCTTGCCCTCCTCTTGGTTTCAAGATGCTGAGACTGCTGGTAAGTGGGTAGACGAGTTTCGAACTCGTAAGATTAGTTGTTCTGATTTTTTAGATGTTGAGTTCTTTGAAGCTTTGAAGTTACCTTGCATTGAGCTCCTCAAAAAATCCCCAGCCTGGACCCTTCTTAACCTTGAAACTATTTACTACCCCCAGCTTACTCGACTTTTCTACATTAACCTAAAAGCCGAAAACGACACCGATGGTTGGTCTTTGGAGTCTGTAGTCAAAGGGGTTAGAATCTCTCTCAACTCCAATGGCTTTGCAGATTTCCTTGGCCTACCTATCCCAGTTCCACCCGCTAATGTACACCCTTCAAAAGAGAATTGCATCATCCTTGCCCGAGCCAAATATCTCCTACCCGAAGCATCCAACAGCACCTCAAAGCAACTCACCCACTCATCCCTAACCCTTGAGGCGAAAATAATTTTTAACATCATTGTTAGATGCCTCCTACCCCGTCTTAACTCTGGCTCACTCCTTACCGACAATGCCATGGTCCTGCTCTATCGCATCCTAAATGGCCTTGATCTTGACCTGGCCAACACTATCCTTGGAACCATGGCTCATGCCAGAAAAGCTAGAAAAGGCTCTCCCCTCCCCTTTACTACCCTTTTGACCCCTATCTTCAAAGCTTCTGGAATTGATGTCAAAAATGAAGAACAGCTGCGTCATACGGGTAAGTTCGACTCTAAAGGCCTTGAAAAGATTGGCATCACTCGGTCTCCCCAAGGGACCTTGAGTCTTGCCACTCCTTCAAAAGCCTTTCCCACTGCTCCAGCTTTCGATGAACGCATGGACAACCTAGAGTTGGGCTTGGAGGAAGTTCGCCTGGATATTAAGGAGCTGCAGAAGGAGATTATGACGGAGATGAGCGGGATTTCAAAGATGCTAGAAGGACTATGGACGAGGCTCACTGATGATGCTCCGGATGACTAAGCTTAACCCTAACCCACCCTATCCCACCCCTGAAACTTGTTACTTTGCTGGTTTTTGGAAACATTTTCAAAACATTTGGTAACTATTTTGGTGACTGTTTTACCTCCGCCCTTTGTTGAAAGACAAAAAGGGGGAGATGATCGTTAGACTTTGAAAACCTCTGCTTAAAGGTCTTGGAAGACCTTGGTTTTTGATTTATGGTTTTCGGTTGGATGGTTTTTGCATGCTTTAAAAATTTGATCCAACATTTGTCTAACCCTTGCAGGTACTTAGTCCGATTTTACTTATGATATATCTGTTTGACTAAGTTGCAGGGATGCACAGATTTTGTCTTTCATCAAGGGGGGGATTGATAACTCCCTCCCTTGATGGAAAATGGAATAATTGTTTCAAGGGCTTTGACAGGATATTTGTGTCAAAGGCCTTGGAGCATTAACAGTTGATGAAATACAAAACCTATCTTAATTATTCGTATATTATTTTATCTTATTATATACTTCCGTTATATTATATATATATGTATGCCTAACCGTTTCAGGAAGTATATTCGAGATTATATCCTTCCTTATACATATTGAGGAGATCAGTTCAAAATAGATCATGGCGTTCGAAGTGTCCATATATAGAAGATTGAAGATCAAACTGATTCGAAGGAGCCGTTGGAGATCTGGTGGTGAAGATCCTCACGCTCCATGCTCTTTTATAAAGGAAAGGAAGGAGAAGACAGAACATACAAGTGCTACACGAGTTTCATTCATTCAAGCGATCTGTCTTCCAAGTGTCTCTCTGCTAAGCGCTCAAAGAGTTTGTTGTTTATTCCAAAGCCTTTGAGAGTCACTGTGAGCTTATAGGATATATTCATTTCAAGTGTTACTCGAGAGTTTATAACTCGGGAAGTTGCACTAGGCTATTGATTTGCGAGAGTTAGAGGATTGTACTAGATAGCTGAGAGAGGTGGGGCTCTTCTAGATTGGTCTAGGACTCCAAGGGAACGTGAGTTGACTAGATTGCAATTGTATAGGAGAGAGGCTTCTCGGTGAGCTATTAGGATCCTAAGCTAAGCAATCAATAAAGCCTTTGAATCCTAGGGTTGTGGAAGAACCCTAGGCGGGGACGTAGGCCAAGTTGTGTTGAACCTCGTAAACAATTACTCGTGTTCTTTACTTATTTGCTTTACCTTATTTCCGCACTCGGTTCGATTGTCTAACTTTGTGATTCAGGTCTAATCTCAAAGGTTTTGGTACAAGCTCCAAAAGTCTTGAGACTTTCTGCGAAAAACGGGCATACTCTATTCAACCCCCCTTCTAGAGTATTTCTTATTACATTGTTTTTATATTATCGAACCTTCATTCTTGATGAAGGGGATTAGGCTGCTCATGATGGACTTCATAATACCAGAAATTCTGAGGTATGTGCTCTCCCTCTGCTCCATGCTGATTGTAATAGTGATGCGGAGGAGTACCGTGGTGCTGATTTCCTGTTTCATCCTATGGATCGGGTTGGGGTGTCAACGGGACATACATACTTGAGGCCTCCTGATCCTGGTGGATCCCATGGCTCATGCTCTGTGTCACGTTGTTTTGATTGTCACTCATTCTTTCAGCGTCGTAATTCTGCCATAGTGAAAGACTCATTTTCATATATACATATTTATATTTCTAGATTTAGACGCGGACCCTTACTCCTTTCAATGATCTGGGGGTCTTTGCCTGATTTTTCAAAATGAAAGTTTTTAGAGGAACCCCTTAGTGTGAGGGGGTTCCCACAGACGGCGCCAGTGAAAAGACTCGAAATTAAAAGGCCTCCATTTTTAGTAGGACCCGGGAATATACCCAGCGGGGCCTTCAACATTCCCAACGGACTTACCTGACTCGTATCGAAATAATCGGTACGGCCCAGCCTGTGCCGCGGGAATAATTTGATTACATGCGTTGATGGATTATCCCCTTATGGAGGTTTCCTCAGACGAATTGGGAATCAACCACTTACCTGCCGCCGTTGGCTGGCTTGGGAACCAACAACAACAAATTCTTGATTCTTACTTCGGGCTTTCAAAGGGCGAAGATAGGTTATTGTCCGCGGAATAGTTCCTTCTCCTGAAAAAGAGTTCCTCGCGTGTCCAGCTTACTCTCTCTTTTCTTCACTCTTCTCAGGATACTCGATCTAGGTCTGCCTCTTTCTCCTTTCTCTTCCCGTCCCAAAAGTCCCTTCTCTGTATGTTAGTTTTTGCTTTTATAGGCGACGGGTGATCTTCAGATAACTCGCCACGTGGAGTTTGTAGTTTGACATGTGTTCAACTCGTGGGGTGTGGGCATATCCGACACGTGCCCCTCTCTTCCATCCGCGGATGATATGGCTTCTGTGAGTTTATTGTTTTTTTGGTAGGATGCTCATCCACGGATGATCTTGACAATCCGTCCGAGGTGACTCTTGTGATGATTTTACTCTTTATCGCCTATTATCGCGACTTATTTTTATTTTATGCTTATCCAGATGTTTTTTACTGTCGGTTTCGTCATATGTAATGAAGGAGACTCGCTCATCATTAATATTTGTAGGATCTAGGTATCTACCTTTGGGAAATATAAATCATCTTATGTGAGATCAAATCACTCATCAAGAGAGTGAATCAGGTTTCCTTTTCTCATATTCCCCGTTTGGGTAATGTTGTGGCTGATAGGGTTGCACACATGTGCCATAGTGCTCAGGGGACTAAGGTTGCCAACGATCATGTCTTACAAGATCTCATCCACAAGGATGCCATCGGATAGTTTTTCTACCTTTATTCTTACCTAATAAAAAAATGTAATTATGCACGATCAATCTCTTTGACAAATGTGAGGCTAAATCACTTATTTTCTGTGTCGGTACCAACTTGTTGACATCGGCTTTTTGAGTCGATAGGACACTGACTTATATTGTAATATGAAGGATATTTGTTCCATATGAAAAAACCACAAGAACGGAGAACCTACGCCTTGTATATAAATTGGTAGGCTATTGAGATACTAGTCAAACCGAACACACATGATTGTTGGGGTTCCATCCTAAAACCAATGTCTATACACCAACTTATATGCAATGCTTTTTTTTTTTACAGTGGGCAATAAGTAGGGAGGATCTGTTTTTAAAAAAAAACAGAACACACCCTTGATCATCCTAATGGATGATGTTACAAAGATCCGTGTTCAAAGGGAGTGAAGACAACTTACAGATTAATCTGCTCTTTACAATAAAATCTGCTACTCTATTAGCTTCTCTATAACAATGCTTAAATTCAATATAATCAAAAGAGCTAGATAGACGCTTGATTTCTTCAATTTTCCGCAGGATATCCCACTTAATTGTGGTCTTGCCAGTAATTGCGTTAATTGCTTCTAGGTTGTCACCCTCAACTTATATGCAATGCTTAAATTCCTTACATTATCAATACATATTCCACAACTTAGAAATAAAACTTAGAAATAAAAATACTTATCAATACCAAACCGATAAATTGACCATAGAAAATTTTGACATTTTCAGTATATAGTACCACGTACTCATCATCGGCCGTTTCACTTTTTACAAATACCATGTGCAGAGTGGGGTAGGATTTTATAAACTTGACGGAATCTTTATTTCAGAATTTATTATATATAATGAAATTTTTTACAAAAAATATTTTTAAAAAACTATAAATTGTACTCCCTCCGTCCAAAAATACATGAGCTTTTACTATTCATGTGCGTTTTTTTAGGAGTTAAAAACTATATAAAATATTAACTTATTTATTTATTTTTTTAATAATTACAAACTTATTATCAATAATTTTATAATTATTAAAAAAATTAATATTTTATATAGTTTTTACTTTCTTAAAAAAATATGCGTAAATAGTAAAACCCATGTATTTTTTGACGGAGGTATTATTAAAAAACAATCTCAATTGGAAGAGCTACACTGTGTTAATACCTCTCAAAATGATCACATATGTAGCTATTAATACAGTGAGTCACTTGACCAAAAATTAAAGTCTATATTGATCAATAAAAAAGATACTCCCTCCCTTCGGTAAAACTTATCGTTTACTATTCACGCACGTTTTTTTAGAATGATAAACACTATATAGAATATTCATTTTTTTAAAAAAAATTTTAAACAAGTTTGTACTTATTAATAATAACTACGAAATTATTTAAAAACTAGATATTTTATATAGTTTTTAGCTCCTAAAAAAACGTACGTGAATAATAAAACGTCAAGTTTTGTCGAACGGAAGAGTAATATTTATCCATAGTCCATACCTACTTCAATTGAATTGTAAATCAAACACTAAACATTTTTGACTTATTAAGTTTCTAACCCAAAATCAACTTCAATGACTCAACTATAAAGTAGTTGTCATAAAATATGACAAAACCTCAAAGCTAGCTTGCATTGCCAACCCTATATAAAACCCGGCCTACGCCATTTCCTCCATCTCCCAACAAAATACACTCCCAAATCCCTCAATCCCATCCTCCAATCCAACTCAACCCTGCAAGCAACAATGCCTATGGAGCCTCTCGACGTAGTCGACTTCGTCGTAAACCAATGCCACGGAGTGCGAGGCCTCTCCACCATGGGCCTAACCCAGGTCCCCTCCAACTACCTCCAGCCTCCGGAGGAGCAGTTCGACCCCTCCAAGGTCATCACCGACGAGTCCATCCCGGTTATCGACGTCTCCGATTGGGACGATGCCCGGGTCTGCAGCTCAATCTGCGCTGCTGCGGCCAAGTACGGCTTCTTCCAGGTGGTGAACCACGGCATACCTTTGGAGGTGATGGAGGACGTGAAGCTTGCGGCGCACCGGTTCTTTGAGATGCCGACATCGGAGAAGGTGAAGTATAAGCGGGAAGGGTGTGCCGGGGCAAAGCTCGGGACGAGCTTCAGCCCCGGCAAGGAGAAGGTGATGGAGTGGAAGGACTATCTTAGTCTTCAGTATAGCTCTGAAGAAGCTGCCTCTCAAACTTGGCCTCCCATTTGCAAGTAATTTACTTCAATTACTATC
This sequence comes from Persicaria maculosa, assembly GCA_963922045.1. NCBI lineage: Eukaryota > Viridiplantae > Streptophyta > Magnoliopsida > Caryophyllales > Polygonaceae > Persicaria > Persicaria maculosa. Next base: position 37,061,483 of record OY998262.1, on the reverse strand, counting down.
TTTACTTTCATGGGTTTATTGTTTGATTATTGAAGTTTTTGAACATGTGTCTATGGGTAGCCAGTAGCCACGGTTCTATATACCCATGGATTTGTTGGGAAACTCTACCATGTAGAGTTATTTTCTCCCCACAAAAAAAAATATTTAGATTGGTGAGACCAGAGTTGGTGTGGGGTTGGAAAAGGAGATGACAATATCTTATCTGTTAATTTTTATTTTAACGATAAAAATCTTATTAAATCTACCCATAAAATTTTCTTTCTTATTTTATTTTAGATTTCTAATGTGGGTTTAAGGACACACAATGTAAATTTCATAAAATATATTATTAGCAATGAGCACATTGTATAGCATCGGAGTAAATCAATTATAATTTATAATTAATCATATTATTCATATATTTTTCAGGGACGAGGCACTAAACTATTACAAAAAATTAGAAAAAATGGTGAAAAAGATATATGATGTTCTACTCAAAGGCCTAAACGTAGAAAATGGGTTTGACGAATCGAAAAAATCCCTTCTCATGGGGTGGATTGCCATCAACTTCAACTACTACCCGTCCTGTCCGAACCCAGAGCTAACAGTGGGCGTTGGCCGCCACTCTGACGGCTCAGGCCTCACCGTCCTCCTCCAGGACGATGTGGGCGGCCTCTATGTGAGGGCCCCACAATCACACGGTGGTGGGTCCGAGTCATGGATCCACGTGCCCCCGAGGAGCGGGGCCCTCGTGATCAACATCGGAGACATGATGCAAATCATTAGCAACGGGCGGTACAAGAGCGTGGAGCACAAGGTGGTGGCGAGCACGAGCAAGAACCGGGTGTCGGTGGCGGTGTTCGTGAACCCGGCAGCGACGCAGGTGGTGGCGCCGCTGGAGGAGGTGCTGGAGAGCACCGGGGAGCGGCAGATGTATAGGGAGGTGGTCTTTATTGACTACTTCAAGTACTTCTTCAGCAAGGGTCATGATGGAAAGGCAACCATTGAGTGGGCAAAAATGTGATCATAATTACTTGATTTGTTTTTACTTTGGACAAGCTACTACGTACTACTTTAATGTTTGTGTTTATTCGCCCTAGATTGCGTTTCCATCCATGTTTCATATTTGATCTAATAATGGGAGACTGGGAGTTATCTATAAATAACGTGTAATGATCTTAATTTTCCTTTTTAATGATTAGTTGAGTTTATGTATTGATTTGTCAACGGAAATAAACAGTTGTTGTTAAAGTAGAGTGTTGATAAGTTACTAAAGGTATTTGGTAACCCAATTGAGAAATTAGCTGATACAAACTATAATTGATGAGATAGGAGAAAATGAATAGAGTTCTGAAAAATTTGGTGCGTGTAGCCGTTGAAAATTTAATTTTAAAAACTAATTAATTTAAAATTTTATATTTAACTTATTTAAAATTATATAATATTTTAATTATCTCTTCAACAGAAAAGGATTTGATAGTTTGACTCAATTTATACGCAAAGGAGAAAATAATACTATTTTAGGTTCCTAGTCAAAGTCTGCACTCCGAGTTTGGTCAAAATACGAAACAGTATATATTGACTTGCAAATTCGTTTGATCCATTTTTTTTATAAGGTAATAATTCGAGGGTCAGACAGGCCTGATACCGAGAGGTCGAAAAAATCGGCAGACGGTGAACCGTCAAAACATACAAAGACAATAAAAAAGGTGCAAACTAGGCGGATATAAGCAAACAAATCCGAGCGACCAAGCAAACCTAATCCAAAAAGTTGGGGACAACATAGACTACGAGCCGAAGCCAAGCGCCACCAGCAGCGACACCGCTGGCCAGCTGTACATCAGGAGACCCTGTGGGCAGTGAAGACGAACCTCCAAGGAAATTTCCGGATCACGGAGACGCCTCGATACACACCGCCTCGACCCCAGCCAGACCCGACTCCGAGACGCCAAAGCCCCAACTAAGAAAAGGACCGCCGAGACCAACCAGAAGAGCAGACGAGTAACATATATTACTTCCTCGTATCACAATTAATGATGTTTTAATTTGTTATTGTAATCATATAGACGATCTCAGTTCCTTAGATTGGGAACCAAGAACGGGGTAAGACGCAACTGTAAAGCAAATCAGAGACCAAACACAAGATTTACGTGGTTCGGCTGGAGCCTACGTCCACGGAGCATTATCCAAACGGCTTGAGAGCACAAATCCACTAATCGGTAAGAAGGTTTACAGAACAGGTTACCCTAAACTCAAACTAAGGCAAATACAGGCAAAACACGGAGAAAACAAGAGACATGTTGTGAACGAAGAAAGAACGAAGCAGACAAAGGAAGAATTAATACACCCTAGACCTGAAGATCGGAGTCAGATCGTCGTCGGAGTGAACCAGAGAAGAAGACCTTCGCCAGATCTGTGGACGGCCACCTTCTTCCTCTTCCTAGAAGCCGGATCTAGAGTCTCCGAGGGAGATGCGCTCGAGATCTGTGGATGTTCACTTCTCTCTCTTTCTCTTTCTTGGATTACTTGATGAGCGTGTGCCAAATGAGCTCCCACAAACCCTAGCTTCCTTTATATAGAGTGAGCTTGAGGTGAAACGCAGCGTTCCACTTAAGCAAGTCTCACAAGAGGTAAGAAGCCGGGCTAGCAGACGGAGCTGGGTTCTGGGCCTCAGAGTTGGGCCGAGCCCGTAGTCTCAGTAACCAAACATACATACATATACTACAACACATATATAATATGTCTTATACACTATACTTTGAGTGTGTAACATATATGAGCATAGGTTATGCAACCTACACTTCTAATATATGATATGCTCAAAGTATAATATATATCCTAGTATTTTGCCTTAATCTACCAATTAACTTAAGCTAGGGCCATCCAATATTCCTAGAGCTAATGTTAAGATTAAAATAGACATTACAATTTGCCCTTCTAATCCAAACATTAGATCTATTAAAAACACAACCTACTAATCAGTGGATATATGGTCTCAAACTATTCAGTATCATCATCGGCTCAATTACCTTTATCTAAGGTGGTTCTCCAAGGTGGAGAAAATCCCTGCAAAACACAAACTTGTTAGCTGGGACAACCTTCGTCCCAAAATCAGCAGGACTGATGTCTCATTTGATCTTTTTCACATCTAATTCTTGAGCTGCAACTCGATTACGAATAAAGTGAAAATGGACATCAATATGTTTAGTCCTCTCGTGATACATGGGATCTTTGCACAAGTATAGCGCGCTTTGGTTATCCGTGTGTATAACGGGTTTTGATGGCTGTTTAAGGATTTCCTTAAGGATTCCTTTAAGCCATATAGCCTCTTTGACAGCTTCTGTAGCCCACGTGAAGAAGTAGGCGGTAGTGGACTTGCGATTGTCCTTATTACTAGAAAAATCAGCATCTACATATCCATTCAGCTTATCAATAGGCTCATGTAAACCATAATGCAGACATAGGTTTTTAGTACCAGTAATGTAACGTAGCAAGTATTTCATGGCAGTCCAGTGATCATTTCCAAGATTAGACATAAAACGACTGAACATAGAAATGGCAAATGCAAGGTCTGGGCGGGTGCAGAGCATAGCATGCATAACGGACCCTACAGCTACGTCCTAAGGGACCTTAGCCATTTCCTTAATATCTTCAGGTTTTGTGGGACAACTTTTCTGGGTAAGCTCTAGGTGCCCTCCTAGAGGTATGGATGTAGGCTTAGAATTTAACATATTAACCCGGTTTAAAACCTTAAGAATATAATCGTCCTGAGACAACCATATTTGCTTATCAGGTCGGTTTCTAATGATGTTAACAACAAGTATCTTCTTGACACTTCCCAAGTCTTTCATGTCAAAGTATTTCTTAAGATCCTTTTTTACAGTACTAATAGGAATCATAGAACTGCAGATCAATAATATATCATCAACATATAATAGCACATAGATCAAGGATGCTTTAGAAACACTTTTAAAGTAAAGACATGAATCATAACGTACTACTACGAGTAAACCCAAGTTTCTTAATAAAGGCATCGAATTTAAGATTCCATTGTCTAGGGGACTGCTTGAGCCCATAGATGGATCTCTTCAGATGGCAGACATGATCAGGATACTTAGGATTTACAAACCCTTTGGGTTTGTTTCATATAAATGTTTTCATCAAGAGTACCATGTAAAAAAGCAGTTGTGACATCCATTTGTTCTAACTCCCAGTCAAACACAGCACACATAGCAATTAAGCATAATACACATAATTTTATACTTAACCACTATTGAGAATATATCATTATAGTTTATCCCTTCTCTCTGGGTGAATCCTTTTGCCACAAGGCGGACTTAAACCTAGGGGGCTCTCCAGGGTTTAAATATTCGATTAATTGTATCATGGATAATTTTGGATCGAGCCAAACCGTTTGTCTAAATTTTAAGTTAATCTATCATAAAAAAAGTCATTGCTACCCAAACTTTTCTCTTTTATTTTAGAATAGATAGTTTTAGTTTTTTTTTTATATATAATTACACTTGAATAAGAATACATTTATTTATTTAGCATGCATATATATATATATATATATTCATAGTCCATACCTACTTCAATTTGAAATCATACATTAATCAATTTTGACCAAGTTTATAACCGAAAATCAACTACAATGACTAAATCATAAAATAGCCCGCCAAAAAAGCAGCAGTAATAATTATCATAAAACATTGCAAAAGCTTTAATTAAGCTTCCCAAGCCTATATAAACCCCTAACATTTCCTCCATCTCCAAACATCCCAACAACACCACATATTTACCCTCCCATCCAATCCAACCCAACAAAATAAGCTTAAACAACAATGCCGACTGAGCCTCTCGACGTCATCGACTACGTCGTAAACCAAGGCCATGGGGCCCGAGGCCTCTCCACCATGGGCCTACCCCAGGTCCCCTCCAACTACCTCCAGCCCCCGGAGGAGCGATTCGACCCCTCCAAGGTCATCACCGACGAGTCCATCCCTGTCATCGACGTCTCCGATTGGGAGGATGACCTAGCCCACAGCTCAATCTGCGATGCTGCGGCTAAGTACGGGTTCTTCCAGCTGGTGAACCACGGCATACCGGTGGAGGTGATGGAGGAGTTGAAGAGTGCGGCGCACAGGTTCTTCGAGATGCCGACGTCGGAGAAGGTGAAGTACAAGAAGGGGTGGGCGGATGGGTTTTCCGGGGCGAAGCACGGGACGAGCTTCAGCCCCGGAAAGGAGAAGGTGATGGAGTGGAAGGACTATCTTAGTCTTCAGTACAGCTCTGAAGAAGATGCAAATCAAACTTGGCCTCCCATTTGCAAGTAATTTACTTCATTGCTTCCTCCGTAACGCAATCTATTATTTGAATATAATATTAACAAAAATAATAATAATTAAACTTTTGGCAATTTTCAATTTCAAAATATACCACAAATACATAATTTAAAAAATAATAGGAGTATTTTACTATAAAAAAGGATCAATATTAATATTATATAGGGCAATATATAACTCAATATATTCTTAATGTACGTCCTCAACTTGTTAGATTTAAGTGCGTAGATTCGTTCGATTGTAGTTTTCGTGTTGTCTGTTTTTTCTGCTTTTTTGTTGTTGTTATTGTTGTATGTTTTGATGGTTTTCCACACACTAGCTAGTTCCTTAACTCATTTAGAAGTACTTCAGTTTTAAGAGATTTTTATTATTGAAAGTTGAGAGTTAATATTTATAGAAATATTAAAAAAAATATTTCTCATTCAAAACTCAAAATATTACCAAACTTGTAGTTTTTAGTGTTTTACAATATTTAAGGCATTCTCTACCAAAAAAAACAATATTCCAGGCCTAAAATATAATGCACGTACTTTGACGAAAATTGAAGTTAATTCTTTAAAAAAAAATATAATGAGATCGATTATAAGTTTATAACTATTATAGTATAATTTTTTATTCAATACGGAGTATACAAATATATATATGTTGAAATTATAATGGGCCATTAATTATAACATAGCTTTGACTATTCGAACTAATTAATTATAATGCGACCAGCTTTTAAAAGTCAGGTGTTAATTAACCAACTACCATTTCAAAAGTATACGTATATCCGTCAAGCCTTACTAGTTTACCCCAAATTTCCCCCAAATTAATCATCTTTGAAAAAATGACGATCGCAAATAAAATCAATTAGAAAAATACTAAAATAGTAAAATAGTCTATTTATAGTGTGTATATATAATAAACTATTTTTATATTTGCACTAAAAAATTAATTCTAACCATTTCAAAGTCAAACTTTATCTCTGCTAAGTATTAATAAACTATTTTTATATTTGCAAATTAATCAAACAAAATTAAATTCTAAACTTTTCAAAGTCAAACTTTATCTGAGCTAAGATGAATATAATTCATAAAATTTGCAAATTGCAGGAACGAGGCGATAGACTATTACAACAATGTCGAGAAAGTGGTCAAGAAGATATACCATGTATTACTCAAAGGTCTAAATGTAGAAGACGGGTTTCACGAATCCAGAAAATCTCTTCTCATGGGCTGGATCGCCATCAACCTCAACTACTACCCGTCCTGTCCCAACCCAGACCTGACGGTGGGTGTCGGCCGTCACTCCGATGGCTCGGCCCTCACCGTCCTCCTCCAGGACGACGTTGGAGGCCTCTACGTGCGGGGCCCGCAAGAAGGGCCCGAGTCGTGGATCCACGTGCCCCCGAGGAGCGGGGCCATCGTGATCAACGTTGGGGACATGCTGGAGCTCATGAGCAACGGACGGTACAGGAGTGTGGAGCACAAGGTGGTGGCTAGTGCGAACAAGAACCGGGTGTCGATGGCGATGTTCGTGAACCCGGGGCCGGCCCAGGTGGTGGCGCCGCTGGAGGAGGCGCTGAAGAGCACCGGGGAGCGGCGGAAGTATAGGGAGGTGGTTTATATGGACTACATCAAGTATTTCATCAGCAAGGGGCACGAGGGAAAGGAGGCAACCATTGAGTGGGCTAAGATTTGATCTTTCTTTTTTCAACTTCGCCGATTTGTCGATTTGTGTTTATTTACCCTTGTGTCTTGATCCATGTTTAATGTTTGATCCAATAATAATAAGGGTATGTGAGACGGTCAAGAGTTTTTATTAATAGGTAATTATAAGGTAATCCTTATAGGTAAAACCTTAAAATAAAGGAAGGGAAGAGATTACTTTGTTGCGCGTGATACCCCGAAATTTCATTTCATAGCGGTTTCACGTTTTTTGATATAAAGAAAGTATGAAACTCCGGATAAACTCCTCAGAAACGTTTCTTAGAGGTCAGAAAGGTTGATCGTTTCGTTGACCAGAAAAGTCAGAAACATTGATTGTTTCCACTTGGTTAGAAACGTTTCAGCCTTCCAGATGACGGTTTCACTAATTTTAATTATAATTGGAAAAAAAAACAATCCTAAATCATATATTTCCCCTTCCTCCCGTCTGAAACTCCCATTTTCTCTAGATCGCCTCCTTCTCCTTCATTTTCGGTCTTCCCTCCTCTCCTCCCTTCCGACGACCCTCTCTCTATACTCGGTGTGTTCTCCTGGTAAACTCCCACTTACTCAGGGCTCTCTCCCTCTTAACTCTCACTATGTCATCCTCAAATGCTAGTCATTTGAAGAATCTAAACCTAGATTCACACACAATTCAAGCTCAAATGATCATCAATCAAGCATCGAAAATGGAGGTTTTGCATACAACCTCTCTCTCTCTCTCTCTCTCTCTCTCTCTCTCTCTCTCGTTGTTTCTGTAACAGAAATCCCGCTTAAACCACAACACCATGATACAGGGTAAGCCGTAGGATGGTCCAATCTTCGACAATCAAGACTCAACAAACAAGAACAATCAAGAACTCGACAAGAAAGACCAAGAACGCAGCAAGAACAACAAGAAACGCAGCAAGAACTCAAGAACTTGACTCGAATACGACCAAGAACGCAAGACTCGCTCTCGACTAAAAGAAAAAGAACAAGACTCGATGCCAATTGAATGTAAAGACTCGACAATTTAGTAGAGAAGACCGATAGTGGACTGAGCCGATCTATATAGAACAAGATGAAGACCCTAGGCCTCTAGGAACCAACAACAATGACTATATAACCCGCCTCTACAACCCTACACAACCAAGCGGACAACTTGGAGGCACAAAAGTTGTTTTATATCTACTAAAGTATGGAAATTAAATAAGACAAGTAGATAGATAGAACAACTAAGTAAACGATAGACGAACTAGGGTTAGGGAACCTCTTGTGAAGGTGTAAGAGAGGCGGCCGATTTGGGACTTGGATAGCCGACGTCGACTACACCAATGGAAAGGTTCGGCCGCTCTTGTGAAGGTCACGGCTTTGGTTTTGTGTTTAGACTAAGCAACCACAACAATCACAAACAAGAAAAGGTTAGTAGTAATCAAAATTCAAGAACAAGAGTAAAAGGCCAAAAACTAATAAAGACTCTATTTTTGTGGGGTTTTGTGTTTTTATGATGAACAAAAAGAAAAAGACACAACTTTGATGTCGAAACCTAAGCTCTGATGCCAATTTGATACGGGGTTAGCCGTAGGATATATGGTCCGATCTTCGACAATCAAGACTCAACAAACAAGAACAATCAAGAACTCGACAAGAAAGACCAAGAACACAGCAAGAACAACAAGAAACACAGCAAGAACTCAAGAACTCGACTCGACTCGACTACGACCAAGAACGCAAGACTCGACGCCAATTGAATGTAAAGACTCGACAATTCAATAGAGAAGACCGATAGTGGACTGAGTCGATCTATATAGAATAAGATGAAGACCCCAGGCCGGCCTCCGTAGAGGGTAGGAACCAACACCAATGCCTATATAACCCGCCTCTACAACCCTACACAACCAAGCGGATAATTTGGAGGTATAAGGAAGGGGCTCGTGGATACCAGGGATTACCAAACCCTTACGAGATTGACAAACTCAAGGCAAACCAAGCTGAGATCAATACCAATAGATGTAATCGATGAGCCTTGCTTCGAATCGATTGACTTGCACTCAATGTTTTTCACACAAAAGAGAATTTCATTCATGAAAAGAGGCGTGGTGTTTTTTACAACGGGGGAATCGTCCCTTCTTATAAACTAGGGGCTGTTTTAAGATAAAAATAATAAATAAAAGACTAAATATAATAAACTCCTAAAATTACCTAAAATAGCTTAAGTAAAGAATGTCTCTAAATATAGTAACAAAGAAGTGTTCCAACACTTAGTATTTTCGGCTAAACAGTGACAACTTGCAAAGATGGTGATTTTCGGCCAAGATCTATTCGGCTAAACAGTGACAGCTTGCAAAGATGGTGATTTTCGGCCAAGCTCTATGTCGAATCTGGAAAAATCTTCAACAGAAAAGTTGTAGATCTCTTCGTCCTCGTTCCAACAAGGTATGGCACGACCCAATCCGATAAATATGGACTCCGGACAACCCATTTTACTGAGACGTCGAAAAGCTGTCAAACTGCTGCACGAATCTAAAAACGTCAAGATGATCAAGCTTGCACCTTTGAACCTTCTCCCATAGTGTCTTGGATGGTCCCGCATCACACCAGCTAACCAATTTATAACCCACTATAAATGACCAAACTGCCCCTGTATAAGATGTGTATTTTCCTATGATGATCAATATATACACACATATCCTACATGCCCCCTCAAACTGGACATGTGCAGGAGACACAAGGCCAAGCTTGGAACAAAGGAATTTGTTTTGATGTGCTCCTAATTCCTTGGTGAGAACATTTGCAAGCTGAAGGGTAGTGGACACATGTATAGTTTGAATGAAGCCTTGCTGAACCATTTCTCGGATAAAATGAGAATCAATATGAACATGCTTGGTTCGTACATGAAACACTGGACTCAAATCCAAACATTGAGCAACCCGATTATCACAATGAAGCTTAGTAGGAAGCACAACATCAATGTGGAGATCAGATAACATACCTTGCATCCATACAAGTTCACTAGCAACAGAGGACATGCTTTGATATTCACTTTCTGTTGAAGACTTAGAAACGACTTTCTATTTCATTATCTTTAAGGAAACTAAGGAAGAACCAAGGAAAACACAATATCTTGAGAGAGAACTACCAATATCAAGGCAATTGCCCCAATCAGCATCACTATAGGCTCTGGGGTAAGATCAGTGAGAGCAGAGTATGATAATGCCAAGTGAAAACTCCCTTTCAAATACGTATTATCTGAAAAGGTAAAGCGCAACATTCCAATGAGGTTTGAAAAGATGCTGAAGGAATTGACTCAGTTGTTGCACAGTGTAAGCAATGTCTGGACGTGTAAGAGAGTAAGATAGAGTAACCTCGCAATCAAGCGTCTGTAAGCTTTTGGATGATCAAAAGGTTCTCCTACATTTGCTGACAGTTTGACGCCATGTTGCATTGGAAAAGCAGCAAGTTTGCAGAATTCCATCTGGGCATCTTTAAGAATATCTAATATGTACTTCCTCTAATTAAGGAGAATACCTGATGCTGAACGAGATATTTCCATACCAAGAAAGTACCTAGTAACACCTAAGTCTTTATTGGTGAATGTAGAATGAAGGGCTGACTTGGTGTTTGTAATTTCAGAGCTTGAGTTGCCTAGCAAAAGCATATCATCCACATATACCAATGCAATGGTCACGTCTAATCCAACAACTTTGACGAATAGAGAATAGTACGTCATGCTTTGATTGAGAGTAACCCAGTTGAATTAAGAACTTAGTTAATTTATGGTTCCATTGCCTGCTAGCCGGCTTTAGACCATATAAGGATCTATTGAGCTTACACACATGTCCATGCTTGATGTCATAGCATATAGAAGCTTGCATATACACTTCCTTATCAAGGAATCCATTAAGAAATGTGTTGTTCGCATCCAATTGATGCAAAACCCATCCTTTAACAGCTGCAAGAGCCAAAATGACCCTAACAGTTGCTAACTTAGCAACATGAGAGAAAGTTTGATTTTAGTCTTTGTCTTTAATATGATTATAGCCTTTAGCCACTAGAGGAGCCTTGAACCTCTCTATACTACCATCTTGCATGTATTTGATTTTATAGATCCACTTGGAACCAATGACCTTTTTGCCAACTAAAAGCTGTGTGATAGTCCATGTGTGGTTTTTCTCAAGAGTTGATAGCTCAACACACATAGCATCTTCCCACTGGGGAATACCTTTAGCTTAACTATAAGTGCAAGGCTCAAAGGTAGCACACACATTGACAAAAGTCTGCATAAAATTTTGGGACATGTGTGCCATATTCTGAATTGAAAACACAACAAATGATTGACTTTTAGAGTCATAAGGTGTACCTCTCAATCGACTAGGAAGGCCTGAACATATGTAATCATTCAATCTGGATGGTTGATGAAACTCGCGCTTAGAATCCAGAGGAAGAATCAAATTAGTGAGTCAGTGACTAGAGGAACAACAATGCTTGAAGGTACAACATTGCTATAGGAACTATGATCACTACTAGAACTGCTACTGTCAACAACCAAATTCCCAGCTTGATCATGAGTATGATCCATCATCTCCTGATCATCCTCAATAAGTAAAGGGCTAACAATGGGAGAGCCCTCCCACATGATATCGGAATCATCAATAGGAAAAGAGAAATCATGATGCAATCTACTATAGTAGTTGATTGAGCACTAACCTTTTCACCATGTCTAAAAGGAAATATGTGCTCAACAAACTTGACATGTCTACTTATTATAACAGTTTTCTTTTGAAGATCAAATAACCTGAAAGCCTTATGACCAGGAGGATATCCAAGAAAAATACACTTCCTGGAGATAACTCCAAGTTTATCTCTATGATAATCAGTGGGTCATGGTGGTGTATTTTGTTGTGTGGACGTGCTTTAAGTGTTGGGTGATTTTTCTTGATTGTGATAAAAAAAAGGTATTGGGATAAGAGGAGGATAAAATTCACTCTTGTGCAAAAGTCAAGAAAAATAAAAAAAATACGGTCAGTAACCGATCCTGCTTGTAGAGAATAAAATTCACACAAGTAGGAAGAAGTGCAAAGCGAGGATGCCGAGACACTTAGTAACCGGGTGCATTCATCACAAATGTTTGTATTCGTGTAAAACAATGTCGAGGCTAGAGAGGTAAGAAAAAGAGTGTGAATAAAAAAGTGAAATTTTGTTGTGGTTGACAAAAGTGAACATGAAAAAGTTGTTGTGATGGAGTTTATTAGGTGGATTGGTATTAGTTTGATTATGTAAAGTGTGTGTTCTCCTGGTTGTTCTCGAATGATCCTTTTTCCCGGATTTTAGCACCACATGGCCTAAAATTTTTCATACCCAACTATTTCCGCCTTAGCCTCATCATAACCTTATAAAGCCCTCATGATTTTGTTGTGTGCATATTTTCAAGCGGTGGAGATTATCGAGATTGTTCAAGCTTTGTGTATGATGAGTATTGAGGCTGAGATTTAAGTGAAGTGCATTAGAGGATTTTGGTGTTTTGATGTGATAGTCAAGCTTGATTGTTGGCAATGATATGCTAGGACGGCATCCGTCGGATAATTCTAATTAGCAGACGCTATCTTGTGGTTTATTATCTTAGTCTTGCTTGGGGACAAGCAAGGGTAAGTATGGGGTATTTTGATAGCGTCTATTCTAGCATTGTTCTTTGGACACTCTTGTGTAGAGTTTAGGGCGTTTTACTAGAGTATTCTACCTATTTGTTAGCCCTTAGTGTCCAATTTCGAGGAATCGGTGTCTACCGCTAGTTTGTTGTGATTGCGGGTACTTTTGAGCGGTTTTGGAGCCAATTCAAAAGCTAAAGGATAAGAAGTGATTAGAGGAGCTTCCATGTGGAAATAAGTCATCAAAGACGAGCTAAAGAGATCGAGAGATGAGCAAAAATATGAGACAAGAAGCAAGCATATCAAGTGAATCACTTATAGGAGCTCAATACGATGTAGCACGACTCGCAGGCAAGGGAGTTTGTGCAATTTTCAGCTACAGCAAGCTATCACGGCTCGTGGGAGACCTTCACGAGTCGTGACGAGTGAACCCATGTGTTTTGTGTGCTACTGAGATGTGTCACGACTCATGACAGACTCTTCACGAGTCGTGACAGTGCCAGATCCGGCCAGACCTTTCGGATTTCTGGCTATTTCTTTTATTTATTTTAGTTTAATTTAACTCGTTTAAATACTGGGAATTGAAGTCTGATTTGGGGGGTTACGCTTTGTGCACAAGGGGCTACAAACTCAGATTTGAGGTTTTGGAAAAGGGGGCTTCTTTATTGGGTGATAAAGGATTGCAATCGAAAGCTTTGAGACGATTTCCGCTATAGAAGATCAAGTATTTCTCTTACTCTTCTTTGCTATGTCATCTTATTTTGGTTTTGATTTGTTTTCTTTTACCATTTTTAGCTAATTCGATCGTTCTAGGGTTGGGGTGATCCCACCATGTTGAGATAGACCGTACTTACTATTGCTTGAATGTAGTTTGATTTTTGTTTGATTTAATCCTGTCGAGCGTATAGCCTAATTGATAATCGATTAGATCCAATTAGGGGTTGAGACCGAGAGGAGATAGCCCTAATAGGAAAATAGATGATTGCATGAGACCGAGAGGTGATTGTTGTCATTGGAGCTATAGGATTGAACATGAGATATTGATGTTTGCTTATAAGTGACATAATAGCATGATTCAAGATCTCTTGAGGATTTATAGGTTGTCATAGATATTTTAGGTTTGTTTGTTCTAATTGAGACCGAGAGGAGATATTCGAATGAACTGGCTTAGATTCTAGGAGCATAATGGACCTAACTTTAGTTTAACTTTGCACGAGAGTGATTGTTAACCGGTTAGGTACAATTTACTATGAGACCGAGAGGAGATTAGTAATGAACTTAGACAACCTACCTTCATACAGAATCAAACTCATTCGAGCGAGAAAAATCTCTTAAGCCTATCGACGACACATGGTGGTTAATCCCCAATTCTACATATTTGCCCAAAACTTCAATTGACTTGTTTTTATTTGTTTTTATTAGTTATATCATAAAACCTGAATTTCAATCTCTACTATTTTGGCTTAGTCAACTGGTTGCAAAAATTCGATTAATACTCCTACAGTCCCTGAGTTCGACACCTTGATATACTACAACTGATCCCATACACTTGTGGGAGTAGGTTTCAAACCCAAATCCATGAACCATGTGCCTTTCTATATACATTGGGCTCCGAAGCTCCCTAAGATTGGGCTAAAGGCCCACATCAGATAGGATCCATATTAGCCCAAGCCTTGTGTGGATCGTACCATAAGCTCACTTAAATCTCCTAGCCTACTTCTCCTTATATCCTTATTGCTTATGTACCTACCTAACACACCAAAGTCCTAAGTTGATTACAATGTGTATAACATATAATCTCTACATTAAATAGTAGATCGGGAAAGACAGATAGAGAACTTCAATTTTAAGTTTATAACCCATCAATTTTGACTAAGTTTATAACCATAAATCAACCACAATGACCCAATTGCGAAATAACCTCCAAAAAATTAGTAATTGATCGTAATTAAACATTCCAAAAACACTTCAACCAAAGAAAAAAAGGAGCACTTCAATTTTAACTTTATAATCTGTCAATTTTGACTAAAGTCATAACCATAAATCAACCACAATGACCCAATTACAAAATAGCCTCCCAAAAAGTAGTAATTGATCACAATTAACCACTCCAGAACGTACACTTCTAGTTCTACCAAAAATAATACCCCAAAAACTCTAAAAACAGAAGAAATAAAAATTAGGAAAACCTAGGGGCAGCCACATTCAGTAAGGGGAGCTAACCTCCCTAATTTACTTTTTCCACCTATTTGGGTAACCCGATAGACAACCTCCCGATTTTTGAAGTGTCTCAATATATTGAGAACCTTTCCAAATCCGAAACCAATAAAATGAGACCACGTGTCCCTATAATAATTCTTTTTTCTTTCTTTTTTATAATTCTTTTTTCTTTCTTTTTTATTTGATGTGAGATGAAAAAAGTGATTTGGGGAACCCGACTATTGTGGGAAGTGAAAATGAATTGGGAAGGGTTGAAAATAAAGTTAGTAAAAAGTGAGGTGGACGAATGATAAAAGGAGAGAGAAGTTTTGGGGCACCCCACTGTTGGGGATGCTCTAAGATGACCGACCGACCGCCCCTTTATTTTTGAAAAAAAAAAGGTAAAAAAATAATAGAAAAAATAACATTAGAAATGTTTAGCTTAACTGGAAAAAAAGAGGGAAAATAACATTAGAAATGGGTTCAAATTTTTCTTTTTTATATGGTGAGATGGGTTTAAGCCTTTGTTTTTACCTTTTATGCAATACTTTTCATTCCTATCAATTTTTTAAAATTTAAAAATAACATGTTTTTTTAAATAAAAAATTATAACTTTCTTTTAATATTTTTTAAAAATTATTCATCATACTACTGATATAAAAAAATCAATTAATTTTTATTTTATGAATTTTGTTTTACTAAAAATGTCATATATAAGTCAAAATTTATGATATTCAATTGTTTTTTTATTCAGATTAACTCTTGGGCTGAAAAAGCTCTCTTCTTGCCCCCTCTGGCCCCCCTTGTTCTTCCTCTCTGTGCTCTTCAGGCAGCAAGTTGCCTTTGATTGATCTTGCAATGGCTGCCCTTGGCAGTCTTTTGTGAGATCGATTCCACCCAACCACTTAACCCAAAGGAACTCAAAAGTCAAATTAGCAGTTGCTACTTCAATCCAAAACCTCAACAGCAAACTTTCCATCAAAATTAATTTCACCCAGATTCCCAACCAAAACTTTCCTCTAAACTTTACCCCAAATTTTGCCCAGATCCAAGCGACGCATGCGTCCTTGGGTAAGGAGATTAACAACTTTAATTGCCATGGCATTAATCATCAGCATGGATTCATTGCATGTTGCCAATCCCAATGGGAAATGGCTCTTTGGCAAAACAAAACTATGCTGGACCCTTTACCTTTCACCAACAGAACACCAAATCTTCAACTCAACAAGTTTATTTTCATTTGCTTTGATTCTAGCTCTAATCATGCCACTAACACTAGATTATCTAGCAATTATTACCATGCAGGAACTACGGTTGGCCAGCTGGAGGCGGTTAACCAAAACCTTGTGCAACAACCTCCCTCGATGATCTCCAGTATCACTATGAAACCAGTTTCCAAGGGAAAAAGCAGATCCATTCTCCTTTCCAACAAGCAAACAATCGGCGAGGGAATGAATCTGTTCCGGTGGCGTTTCAAATCTAAAAGCTTGGCCTCTAAACATCCGAGAAAAGGTATGATTACTATTGCAACCTTGAATAAATGTGACTATCTGGATCCCCATTGCTTCATCCTTGATTGCATCTATGAACTCTGTGTTAAAAATATTACTTGCATGTGTAGTATAAATACCCTTCGTACTAGCATACACATCACACACCTTCCTCTCTTCTCTCCTCTCCTCTATATCCATTGGTACACCTCTTGTGCTATGGATGCTCAACAATCCTTCATGGATGCTCTGATCAACAATGCTAGGCAGGGCATTACCTTTGAGAATTTGCCTATTCCTGCCCACATGATCACCATGCCCATCCCCACTCAAACTGTTAAACCCACCCTCTCTCTTGCTCTTGATAATCAAGCTCTGATAGCCCAAAACACTGAGCTTCAACCCATTCAGGCTACTCCTCTGAATTCTGCCCCTCCCCTGGATGCCAACCCCCATGCTCTTAACCACATTGATGATCCTTACTCGGTCCCTGGTGTCAAAGATCTCCATAGCAAACTCTCGGAGTTTAGCCTGGTGGGACGTTTTGTCCAATCTCCAGTTGAGCTCAAGCAAGTGACAGGCAAGATGAAGGTGGAATGGAAAAACCTCAAGGGCAGCTGGGGGATAGACTCAATTGGAAATGATTGGTTTATCCTCAGGTTTGCAAACAAAGAAGACAAGGCTGTGGTTTGAAGCAACAGGCCTTACCATGTGCAAGGCTCACTTATGGCTATTTACCCGTGGACAGACACTTTCAACCCCATGGAAGAAGATACCATCAATGTTGATGTGTGGGTAAGAATCCCTGGTCTCCCTCATCAATTCTATACAGCTGAAGCCATAGCTTTCATTCTTGCTTCTGGTGGTGTGGGGAATCTGATTAGGATTGATCAAATTTCCAACATCAGAAATAAGCTTCGTTTTGCTAGAGCTTGTGTCAATGTCTCCTTACTCTCCAAACTTGCCACTTTTGTCCACATTAGAAAGAATGAGAATGAAACTGTGAAGCTAAGGATTTGGTATGAGGATTTCTCTTATGGTTGTGGGTGCTGTGGGGGGTATGATCATGCTTATGATGACTTCCCTCTCAATGCCCCTAGGCCAAGGAAATTCAACCTGGTCCTGGAAGAGAACCCCAATGTTGACCTCCTTGCTTTACCTCCAGCTTTCACCCCCACCAAAAATGATCCTAGACTCTTCAACATGCCTAGTGCCCTCCCTCAGTACCCTTTTGTGGATCCTGAACCTCCTGTCTCTCAGATGATGCAACCTATAAGTGGTGACTTTGGTCTTCTCCCCACCTCCAACCCCAGTAACACCAACATCAAGTACACCACTACTCAGCTAGCTAGCCCCTCCTACCCCAATGAACTGATCAATCATCTTATAGCCCTCAACAATGCTCATGTGGCTAAGTTGTCAGGTGAGTCTTCCACCACCCCTTTTGTGATTGCACCCTCCATCCTTCACTCCATTATGAACCCCACTGGACCCCCCAACACCCCTACCACCACCCTCCTCACTGAGAACGCTTATGAGGATCTGATTAGAGCTCAAATGAAAGGGAAAATGGTTGACACTGGTGCTCAATCTGAAGAATCTAGGCTTTCCCTCAAGCCCGACAACTCAGTGGTGAAGAAGATGGGAGGCATCATCATTAGATCCCCTAAAGATGCTGAGATGACCCAATCTACTAATCAGAGCAAGAGAAAGGAAGAAGAGGAGCAGAATGAAAGCAGTCCACCAGCTACCAACACTACTACAATTAAGGCATATTGTAACACTTTATTGCAGCGGTTGAGCTATTGAAGCGGTTTATGCAGCGGTTTAGTCTATTGTGGCGGTTCATGTGGCGGTTTTGATCATAGAATACTATAAACCTATTGTGGCGGTTTTAAAGACCCTGTTGTGGCGGTTTTTTAAGCTACTGAAGCGGTTTTGTAAAACGCTTTTTACTAACCCTATTGTAGCGGTTTTAAAGACCCTATTGTGGCGGTTTTTAAGCTATTGAAGCGGTTTTAGAAAACACTTTTTACTAACCTTTTAAATCTATTTTTATATAATATTTTTACATTTACATATTTTGCTTGGGCTTTTCCGATTTTATTACTTTCATATACTCTGAATAGAGAAAGGGAAAGAGAAACGTTGAGAGAGAAAAGGAAACCCTAATTTCACGTCCCGGAGCTCAGATCGCCATTTTCACCCATTTCCTCCTAACTCCTCCTCCTCCTCCTCCATTTGTGCCTCTCTATGTCCACCCTTTGTGCTGTCACGACGCCGCCCCTGTTTTTGTCACCATTCTTTAGCCACTCGCTAATCGCTCTTCTCCTTTGTTCAAGAGAATGAGCAGTTGGAAACTTAACAAAGGAGTCGCTTCTGTCCAAACCTCTCAAAACTCATGCGAAGGTGCTTCTTACCAATCACCAAGCCCCATAATGTGATCTTCATGGCGTTCCTCCTCCTCCATCATGCGTTCTTCGCCCAGGTTCCTTTCTCTCTACCCCACTCTTCCTTTTACCCATTCGGCTTATGTCTTGTTTTTCCTCTTCAATTACTGCAAGTTTCTCTATTTTTTTCTTAAAATTTTGAATATATTTATTCTTGTTCCAATTTCTATGCAATTTTTGGTTGTCTTTGTTGACTTGTTAATTAGAAGTGATTTCAGGTTGTTCTGATTTTTTCAGAAGTGACTGGCTGTTCTGTTTGGATTTTGCTTGTCTACTTCGCTAAATGGCTATGTAGTGAAATGCATGTTTCATTTGAAAAAATTTCTATTCATCAGTGTAAATTAGATTCAGGTTATATTGATTCTCATAAATAGAGAATAATGAATTGGTTGCTAGGTTTAGCAATTCTAGTGAATTAACTCAGTTTATGTGATTTCCATGACATTGTGAGAATTTTTCTTTGTAGAGTAGTATTGGATGTCTTAACATCTAATTTCTAATACTGTCTAGAAACATACTTGGTGAACTTGGAATTATTAGCTTTTTCATGTTTAAACTTATTTATGATTTTGCCCCTTTGGTATATGTAGGTCAATTGATTCGATTAGTTTAGTGCAAACAAAGCCAAGAGATACTATGAATTTGACTCGAAAAGTAGGCTATTCCACTCATTGCTTGTTTCTTGCATAATTTGACTTAGAACTCTATGAATTTGACTTTTACATGGATTGATGGCATTAGCCTTGGGCTCACACAACACCACTAGCTACTAAAGGCTTGCCGAATAACTCATTTAAGTTCTTGGTGTAAGATATCCTCTTTTCTTCATACTGTAGACTAATTAAGAACATATTAGCAATCACAAGTACACCTAGAAGAACATTCTTCTTGTTATAGTATGAGGAACCTTGCCTTTAAGGGGAAATCTATCCAAGACAAGAAACGCTTCCAGGTATATACTACCATTAACTAAACGCAGTCTTGCAAGTATCTCGAGTACAGATTATGGACGGGTAGGTTATATGACTGCAGAAGTAACAAGAAAACCAAGACAACCATTGACTGCCATGGAAAGCAGTATACGTAAAGCAGAAGAGTTTTGGCAAGTTAAGGGTAACATAATATTTCAAAACGTCCTTTATCTTCTAATGTTTAGTCTCTTGAGAACCAAACACTATTTTAATCATATGCAACTATCCAGGGAATCTCCATCCCCCCACCCAAAGCTAACTGATCTGATGAATTAACTACTGACTAAATTTTTAGAAATTGAGAATAAAGGTTGGTAATTAATAAGCAAGAACCTCCTAACAGCTCATTCGGATCGTTAGAGCATTAATAAGCAAGTAAATATTTTCATAATTTCATTAAGGATTGGCTAGTCTTTATATAATTTAGTATAGCTAGTATCTATAATATTCTTGAAGTTAGAGGAACATATC
Source organism: Persicaria maculosa (assembly GCA_963922045.1). NCBI lineage: Eukaryota > Viridiplantae > Streptophyta > Magnoliopsida > Caryophyllales > Polygonaceae > Persicaria > Persicaria maculosa. The sequence continues at coordinate 37,041,263 of OY998262.1, read as the reverse complement.
ATAATTTCATTTAGGATTGGCTAGTCTTTATATAATTTAGTATTAGTATAGCTAGTATCTATAATATTCTTGAAGTTAGATGAACAGATCTTATATGCTTTGTTCTTACAGAAGATAGGCTGCACATGAAACATAAAAATGTCAAGCATGGGATCTTGTATACGTTTTAAGTCTTTGGATCAAGGTATCACTTTCCCATTCGAAATGTCTATATGTCTATAGATTTCCTTGATCTAGATCTTGGTCTAAAAACAAACTTGGATTCTAACCTTTCTAACTTTCTTCAAACAAATTTCACCCATCTCCTGGCCGGTATCTATAATATTCTTAGTTTTGTTGGAAGAGCCTAGAACCATATTATGTTACATTCAAAATAGTTAGTATAAATACGCTATGGGGTAGAGGGGTGTCCTTCAATGTTAATTTAAAGGCATTTGCCTTGTATTTGGTCAACAAATTGTTGAATCAAACATTATTGACGTGTGTATGTTAGATAGAATTTTTCCTATTGTAGTTACAAATCTTTTTTTTTTTAATCTGAAATGACTTGTCAATGTATTGTTCAAGAAAAGTCCAGCTTCATATATGGTAAATGTTCATATTCCTCCCTACTTTTCTGAATTGCGAGAATCCATTCATGGTTTACTCAATTTTACTTGTTGATATGATTTGAGTAATTTATAACTTATTATCTTGGTATGTACGATTAATATCCATTCTGTTTTTAATTTGTCCAAGTATGGTGCATCATTCATGTGTATGTATGCTAAACATTTAATACCTTTTCATTCTGTCCTTTTGCACTGCTTTGGCTTTGGCTTTTTTTATTGCCTATTTTCAGATTCAACCTAATTTCATAAGAGATGAATTTTTCATGATGTTCATTTTGATTTTGTGATCACATTTGCTCCATGTTTCTTGGGTTTTAACAATATAGCTGAATCTGATGCACCGCTTTTGTTCTTTGTGCTGAAAACTAAAAAAATCGTGGATTTTGGCTATCCCCAGAATCTTTCTCCTGAGATATTGAAGCTGTACATCAAGGAGTACGATCATCATTCTCATCTAAGGTTAGTTTGATAAGTTTCCAATAACTGTGATTGTATTAGGAGGAGTAAAAAAGTATTTATATTTTGTTTAATTTATTGGTATCTGATCAAAGATATAGATACATCTCATAAATTGTTTATACTTCTTACTGGAAGGTTGTTTCTTCCTTTAAATAGCCTGTAGATAAGCCAGACCCAAATGCAACCTTATAAGTTACAAGAGTTGTTGGATGGAGGAGAGAGAGCCTTGTCTACAAAAAGAATGAAGCATGTAACTTTTTGCACTGGTGTCTTTGTATATGTTATTTTAAATCTCTTTCTTCTCGTCTATTTGTTGGCATCTCATCTATCAGATTCCCTTTTGCTCTCCATTCTTAGTTTTTTGCTTCATTTCCTCGCTCCAAGCGAACTGAAAGGGTCATATGCCTGAATTTGGACATTCTTTCCTTGCAGGTTTTCTTAGACACCGTGGAAAGTGTTAATCTTCTCATGTCTTCAAAAGACAGTTTGGTGCATGTTATTCTTGCTCTAGAGGTACAGCTCTAATTTGTTAATTGGCACTATCTAACTCTTGAATGTAGCTCAATCTATTTCTGATACTCCTATTATAATCTGTATTCTTCATTTCAGGTGATTGAACATGTTGCAGATCCTGCTGAATTTTGCAAAAAAAAAAAAAAAATGGCAACACTGACTGTTCCCAATAGAACTATTGTGATCTCAACCATCAATCGCTCTATAAGAGCATATGCTTCTGCAATTTTTCAGCTCGACATCTGCACAAGTTGATTCCACTATACAAGGTGTTCGCCGGAGCTACTAACAGAAGGAAATGATACTACTGTTGAATTTAGTGTATATATTTTGAATTAGGATAACACTTAAATGTGTTCTTTTGTAAATGAATATTAGATATTAATACTTTAGTGAGAATATTTTGATGTATATATGATGGTTATATATTTTGGTTAATCAAATATTTCAATTTATTATTATTCTAGATTTTATTATTATACATTTTAGTTATTATTAGTCACAAATTATTTTATGAAACATAAATATAAAAAACAGCTAGAATAACAATGTAAAACCGCAACAGTAGCATAAACAGCCATTGCAACAGCTCTCTAAAACCGCCACATTAGATAAGAAAACTGCCACAATAGTTAGGAAATAACCGCCGCATTAGATAGGTCTATTGTGGCGGTTTACTTACCTATTGTGGCAGTTTTTAATTTCCATAATAAACCGCCACAATAGATGCAAAAACCGCCACAATAGACCTAATGCAACGCGAGCAACAGAGGCGGGTAAAAACCGCCACAATAGGTCTTTTGTGGCGGTTTTTAGGCCTAATGTGGCGGTTTTGATCTGCCACATTAGACCTTAATTGTAGTAGTGCAAGAAGCCGAAGAAGAAGAAGAATTGATGATGATGGCCAATATGATCCAGGGTATGATGTGTGATATCTCTACTGATCACAATCAACTAAATAATACTAGGCAGCTCCATTCCTCCATCACCCTGACTGCCAGCTCTGTTAGTCTTACTATTAATGCTGTTGTTTCTAGTACTGGTTTGTGTTTATTTGTGTTTTGGACTTGGTTTTGGTGGCTCCTCCCAATTTTCTATCTTGATGGGAGTCACTCGATGTGGCTTGTTTGGTTATCCTACTACTACACCTATATAACTATTAATCTTATCAGTTATGTTTATAGCTTCTCTGGTTATATGCTTTTGATTAGGCAAAGCTATCTTAACACTTGCTTCAAAACCTTTGCTATTTCACCTATTGTTTCGATCCAAAGTCACTACAGATTATACTTGGATTCTCCCAAGTGCTATGAAGGCAAATAAGGTATGTATTCTCTTAAAAACTCACAACAAATCTCGGCTGCTATCCCCACTAAGCCATTAGGTGGTTACATAGTGCTGGACGGCCAAACCAAATCTTTACAACAACAAGTCAAAAACAACCCTCCTTGCAACCTTTATTTCAAGAATGCAGCTCCAATCCATCAGAACAGCACCTATCAGCATATTGCTAACCAATATGTTGCAAGCTCTGGCTGGACAAGAGCTCCCCATTGGATGAACCAAGTTTATACAGGTAAAGAATACCATCTCCATATTCTTCACCCTCCCATAGCTGGCATACTTTACCAAAACAGGAAACTTACTGCTCAATCCAAAAGGACCTAGTTATGAGTTTAAATGAAGACACACGCTGGGTTTGGATATTAGTGCTCAACCACAAGCTATGTAGCATAGCTGCTAATCCTTTTCATGATTAGAGCTGGCTACTGGAACATCAGAGGCTCCAAAAGGCCACTTCTATGGAAAGAAATCAAACTGATTAGCAACAACAACAAGCTTGACATCCTGGCTCTAATTGAAACTAAAACTGCTGAACCCCCCACTGATCACCAGGTACTGTCCTCAGGCTACAATAAAGCTCTAAACACACCATCCTCGGGTGCCAAAGGTGGGATCTTGATCCTCCTCAGAAAACATAGAACTCTTGACAATGCCGTTGTTCTAGAAAAGCACTATAGATTCTGCATGATTAAAGTTAATATTGAACATTTTGATACTGCCATTCTCTTTGTGTATGCACCTTCTGTAGAAAATGAAAAAGATTCTTTCTGGTTTGAGGTTATCAATTCTATACAAAAGCACAAGTTACCTTTCCTAACCATGGGTGATCTTAATGATTTAGAACATACTTCTGATAAGATAGGTGGTAGCTCACCAACAACAGCCACGTTTCGAAGAATCAGATAACTAAAAGAGGTTCTAAATCTTCATACAATCCCTTTCACTGGCTCTTCCTTCACCTGGAGAAAGAACCTTAAAAATACACCAAACAACACTTTTGAACGCCTTGATAGAATCCTAATGCACCATGATCTGCTATCTCATCTCAAGAATCTCAAAACTTGCCATCTTCCCTTTTACTCCTCTGATCACTGCCCAATAACAATACAGCTGGGTACCCAGGAAACTCTCAAAGGCACACCCTTTAGGTTCGAAATGGCATGGACTGCTAACCCATCGATGGAATCCATGTTAACCAGAGTTTGGAGCAACAAACTTACAGGCTCCTTTGCATACTCTTTTATGCAAAAACAAAAGCTACTAAAGAAAAACATTAAGATTTGGTGCAATAAGAACAATAGGAATAACAACCAGAAACAACTCAAACTAGTTGAGGATCACATTCAGAAGCTGCAACTAAAACTACCTTGGGGCACCCTCACTCCAGATGATACAAGGAAGCTTACAAGACTTGAATCCAAAAGAACTGTTCTCCTTGATTATAATCTCAAGTTTTGGAGACAAAGAGCCAAGATCAAACACCTTAATCTAGGAGACAGGAACACCAAGTACTATCAAACTTTGGTAAAAATCAGGAATTCAAGGAGCTACACGGCTACCTTCACAAACAAGGATATATGGAGTTCATCTTTCTGATCCTAATGAAATAACTAACCAAATCACAAATGAAATGCAAGAGAGATTCAAATCCCATATCAGAACTCCTATTACCAGCGAACAGATAACCCACATACAAACCCAAATCAGCCCTAGCGACAATGCCGCCCTTACTACCATTCCAACAAACCAAGAAATCAAGGACACTATCAGTAGCATGGCTGAAGACAAAACACCGGGTCCGTACGGCTACTCGCCAGAATTTTATATCACTTACTGGAAAATCATTGGACCTTCACTATGCAAAGCGATTAGAGCTTTTTTTCACTCTGGAAGTATGCTATCGCAAATCAATCAAACCTTCATAGCTCTAATTCCCAAGGTTGAGAATCCATTAAATATTAACCATTATAGACCTATCAGCTTATGTAACACCATATATAAAATCATAGCCAAAATCATAGCAAACAGGCTTAAACCTATTCTAGATAGACTTATCAATCCCTTCCAGAGTGCCTTCATTGAAGGCAGATCAATTCAAGACAACACACTTATAGCCCATGAAATCTTTCACAACTTTCATAAACAAAAAGGCAAAAAAGGATGGATGGCTCTTAAATTAGACATGAAAAAGGCTTATGACAAAATCAACTGGGATTACATTAGAGCCACCTTGAACAAGTTTGGTTCTGACCCCCATTGGATAAACTGGGTTATGAATTGTATTACGACAACAACTTTTTCAGTATTGGTTAATAACCGTCCTGGAACTCAATTCAAACCAGGTAGAGGCATAAGACAAGGGGACCCCCTGGCTCCCTATATTTTCATCCTATGCATGGAAAATTTTGGAAGACAACTTATAGAAGAATCAATCTATGAGGATGCTCTAGTAGGCATCAAGTTAACCAAAAATGGAACTCCGATCCCATTCCTTACATTTGCGAATGACACAATCATTATTGCTAAAGCTTCTCACAAATGCCTGCACACTATCAAAAATATGTTAAATAACTTTTCCAACCTCTCTGGCTTAACTATTAACTACAACAAAAGCTCCATACAACTCTCGGGGAATATATGTACGAATCTAGCAAACTCTCTTGCACGCGAGATGAACATTCCTATCTCCAAAACTATAGAAAAATATCTAGGGATTCCGCTGGTTAGAGGAAGAATTAAGAATGAAATTTTTAATGACGTGGCCTAAAGCCTGAAAAAACAATTGTCTCATTGGAAGGCCAACTCTCTCAGCCAGGCGGGTAGAGCTACCCTCATTCAAGCAAATCTTAGCTCCAAAACGAATTATTTGATGCAAAACTTCATGTTGCCAAAGGGTATTTTAAATCAAATTGATCAAATCCAAAAAAACTTTTTTTGGAACAAATTAAGCTCTGAAAGGTACACCCCGCTAATTAGTTGGGAAAAGATTTGTAAACCCAAAGAACAAGGAGGCCTAGGACTAAAACTGGCCGAGGAAATGAACATAAGCTTACAGATGAAGCTTCTTTGGAAAATCTGCAAGGAACCAAGCAACATATGGGTAAAAATAATCAAGGAAAAATACCTCCAAGAGAAAGGACTAATGGAAAGATCGAGTCAAAACACATCCTGGCAATTCGGTAGACTACTTCAATTAAGGGAAAGATTCAAACAAGGACTTCTTTGGATAGTTGGAAATGGGGAATGCATAAACGTTTGGAATGATCCGTGGATTCCTGAGCAGGACCTATCAGGATTCCAGCAACTATTAGACCCCGAACTCAAAGTCAACCAACTCATCGACACAAATAAGGAGTGGGACCTATCCCTCCTTAGTGAAATTTTCCCTGGAAACATTATCGACAGGATAAAAAGAATCAAAATACCTCACTGGCCTACCTCTGACGAGCTTACACTACTAGAAAAATGCAATTAGACATCTGTTATCAACCGATGTCTTTCAAAAAAAAATTCCGATCTCTTTGTGGGTGTAGTAAAAGATCCAAACTTTTCACATCGGTTTTAAGCTGATGTCTTTTCTTAGTTAAAACATCTGTTTTATTTTAAATATAGATATAAATCAACCCCTCAATTTTGTTTATGACATATTCACTTGTTGATATATATCCATGATTTTTCATTTATAAGATTTTGAAGAAGTTGACACTAAGCCTAAATTTTACATTTACATCACAATTTTTTAAATAATCAATATATTAAAACCAAATAGACATCTTTTTTATTATATTGATTGGGTATATAGTAATTTCATATATATAATTTGTGATTTTTTATTGTTTTAAAATAATCTATCGCATGACATTAGTACATAACTGATGTATTAATATGATATCTACATCATTTTTTTATTTTTAGAACGATATTATTGTTATTAATATATATCAGTTTTTGTTAGCATTTAATGTAAAAACATGTGTTACACATTGATTTAGGTTAATAGGATGATGTCTATAATGATATCGACATCTGTTTTTATATAATAATTTGATTTCAAATGTATGAAATCACTCTATTTTTTATTTATAATCCGATGTTTTTTAGTATGATACGCAACACTATTTGCTCGATATAAGACAATTTTTCTCATGGAAATGAAAGGATCGGTACTTTGGTTAACCTATAAACATACAATATACGTACAATTAACAACTTACAAAGGCCAATTAGAAAGCTTAAGTCATCAAAAGAACAGCGTAACAGCCCTAAACAGATATAGTGGCCTCATACTACTAGAGTTTATAAATCAATTCCAGCAACTTGAATTCCACAAAGTAAAAGTACTAAAATCTCGCTCTATTCACATGGATGATGGATATAGGATAAAAGCATTTAATCTTATTTTCCATACAATCAGCACTCTTTTGAGAAAGCATCTTCAAATCCACTCTCAGCTAACAAATAATCAATTGCTGCCTCAACATCGCCATATACCTGCTTTAACACCTGGAATTAGTTTTTAAAAAAAAATACACCGATCACATAAGCTTACTACCTTCCTGTAGTCTACGTACAAAGACTGGCAACAACAGATGGGCTGGAAAGGAGGGGGCAGGAGGATCTTAACTGTCAATTTAAAAACTGAAGATTGATATCTTGCAAAGTCTAGGCAGCGAACTCCTATGCATGGAGTTTGATGGTTGTATCTGCAGAAAAGTCAGGACTGAAAATGTGGATGAATAATTTTAGTCTTACCTCATACACGACAACATGGGGTGGCATCTCAAGCTTAATCGGCTCATAACAGTCTATCCTGAGGATCTAAATGCATAAAGAGAACATGTATTTGATGCACAATACATTAGAAATTCTTGAATTAAATGACAGAAGCTCTACCATGACAATTACAAATCACAGTGACATAAATTCCCAAGAAATATTTCAAGTGAATCAAGACTCCCTTAAAATTGGCCCTTGATTATATTTCATACCTCACATTAGAGTAGGTTGTGTTAAAGCAAAGTTAAAAAGCCAAACAAATCTGAAACTAGTGCTTTATATTGAAGTTGGAGTAGGAGATGCATCAAGGAGAAAATACCTGTAAGAGAAGAGGCTCCAAGGTTCTAAATGTGCTCTCATCACAGCATAATGAATGGATTCCATAAGCAAGATATCTTTTCCATCTAATTGTGCCACCTAAAATGTCAGTGACCTACATTAGGAAGAATAAATACCAAGTGAATATGAGTGGCTAAAATTCAAATGAGGGATATCAACAAGGTGGCTCGTTGATGAAGTAAAAAAAAATGTTTTTGGAAGAGATGAGAAACAGACCAGCTTAAAATCCCTATTCTCCAAATCCTTGGTACGAAAGTCAAGTGTTCTATCAACATATGCCATCATAGAATCCAGGGAATTCTTCTCTTTTTCATTCAGAAGATCAGCATAAGCACCTCCAAGCTCTATTTGCATCAATCTCACCGCAGCAACTTTATGGTATATAAACAAAAACACATGGAATCTCATAATAAAAAATAGAAAGAGGGAAAAGATTCTCTAAAAATGTGCCATGAACAACTAATTTCACTAAAATAATGTTTTCCTAACGTCATGACCCCTTGCAAATGTTGAAATTACTTATAATGTTCAACTGGATTTGTATTTATTTGGCAAATGGTTGATTAGCCTTGTAAGACATCCATGTTATCATATCATCACCCTATCAGTTACCTTAACATGCCATATAAGTACAAGGGAAGAATGGTTTAAGTAAAAGGGAAGAATGGTTGATTTGCCTTGTAAGACATCCATGTGAATAGTTGGCTCTCTGAATCCGAACAACTACATTACCTACATACCATGCCATGAGTATTGCAGCGACTTGATCCAATACATCTAGGGGAAGAAAACACAGCAACAAAAATGGTTAGAAGATTGAATATCTTCTTTTACACCATTATCTATTGATTGACAATTTGAGGATTAGCCAAGTTACATACGAAAAGCAAAAAAATAACCCTAAACACAAACTTGGGAAAAAATATGGTACATTCTACCTGTGGATATGCTCCCCAAATTCATCAACTAATACCGGCCAAGGACCTGCAAGCAAAGCAATCTCTCCATGATTTCTCCAAAACAGAAAAAAAGAAAAAAAAAATGAACAAACCGGAAAATCTGCACCAGCCAAAGTAGAAACTTGAACAGAAAACCACCTACCTGGAGGATCATATATACCCTTGTAGATCTTCATGTACACAACAACTGAAGGATAAAACTTGACCCCAAGTATCTTTTGATTCTTCTAGAAGGAATATTCATCCGAGTAAGAAAGAATAAACTATTATCAAAGGCAGTTCTTTATAGTTTATTATTTATAGAGAAACAAGGAATATGTTGTATTAATTTAAGCACAATTGATGATATAATTAGCAAGGCAAATTCAACTACTCACAGGAACCTCATAAATAGCCATATTATTTTATTTTATTAAGAACTAGCCATGATTTTGATTTAAAGAATTTGCAGAATGTAATTCGCCATCGGAAATAACAATAAACAAAACCTCCAAGATAGGATTAGTCTCCTTGTAGCAATATCCATGCTTACAGCTGAGGCATAGTATTAATAGTTACCATCAGAACGAGTTGATCATTCTCAGTTGGAAACTTTCTTGTCAGAAAAATAATGTAGAGCAGTAACACTTAAAATAATTCTTCTGACCATTTTCACGGCATATGAGGAAAACAAATTCGTAGATGTTTGAAAACTCGCTGAAATCCTCCTGAAAAGGTGAAAAGGAAAATTATGTCTCAGCCACTAGAATACCAAACAATTGTTGAGCTTGTTAAGCTGAAAGGCACAATGCTCTCCTAACCAGACATAAAGCTAGGCTGATAAAAATTACCTACACATTTAACCGTGACTTAAGATTGGTTAGATGGTCAATTGCTGAATCTTTACCAGAAGAACTACTTTTACATTCGTCAGAGGACATCTAAACATCAGTTTAGAAACACAAAACATGGATGAGAGTTGCAAGTAAAAATGTAGAACTTATCAAATAATCATTCAAAATTGCAGTTGTAAGTGGGGTTCTTCATCAAGAGCCATGAGTATGTCAAAAAAAGAAGGCATACCTTGAAACCATACTCTTGTAAAAAGAAAGGCACATCAGAGACCACAAGGCAAATCATCAAGGACTAGCACTCCAAATTATGAACTCCCGACTCTACAACATGATTTAAGTAAAAGGGAAGAATGAAGAGATCATCAAGCACTAGCACTCCAAAGTATGTAAAGTACAAAAATGTTTAAGAAGACAGTGAACTGATCAAAGACCACAAGAATACATTCAAATTAATTGATCATTTGGCTCTGCCCAAGACAATCCCATACTCATATGAGCATTCATTTACCTTTAGTTTTGAAAAAACTAATACTTTGCATTAGCCCATAAACTGATACTTTGCATTAATGTACACTCTTGAGAACAAGAAAAGGGAAACAAAACAAGGAATAAATTATAACTATGATGTCTAAACAACACCTTTGGTCCATCTCGACCCAGACACTTGATTTGTGTGCTAATTATCTTCAAGCTGATCGAAGGGTCAACATTTAAAAAATCAGTGTAATGTGCATGACATTGTGCTCAAACCCTAATCGAACTACAACAGTAAATCCCTAGATGAAACATCCCAATTCGAACTCCAATAGAAAATTAGAAACATCCCAATTTGAACCCTAACAGTAAGCCCTCATATGAAACCCTAATCGAAGTTCAAATCAAGTTACATGGCTCGCAAATTGAAAGGAGAGGGATTCACATGGGTTACCTGAATTTCATCGAGAGGTATCGCGAAGAACGATGGAAGTGGCGACTGGCGAGGAGAACACCGACAAATCAACTCAGATCTGAGGAAGGGGAAGGGACGAGCTCCAACATCGGCGTCTAACCAGTGGCCTTCATCTCGACAGATCTGGTCCGGTTCTTCCTTGCTAGCGTCAATAAGAAGGAGATAGAGAGGTCAAGAGTTGGGCTCATCTTTTTTTTTTATCTTTGTTCACCTGGATGTTTGAGAGAGAGAGAGAGAGAGGGAGAGTGGTGAGGCTTGTGGTTTCGGAGGAAAGAGATCTCAGATCTGTGGGCGGCGGCGGTGGTGGTGGCGGCGGGTGTAGGGGCGGTGGTGATGGCGGCGGGGGTAGGGGCGGTGGTGACATCCAGGCGAGGTCTGAGACTTGAGTTGGGAGAAAGGAGAGGTCTGAGACAAGAGTTGGGAATAGCTCCTGTTTTCACTAATAAGGGTAGGCGGGGGTTTAAAAAAAATTCTAAGTGTAGGCGGGCATTCAAACACTTAGAAAATTTCATTGGGCGCGCGTTTTAATTTTTTTTAAAATTAACTATTTAACATCTGTCAAATAATTCAACTGTTGTCTTATGTTTTTTTAGCATCACAAATTTATTATTTGATGTAATAGGCTAATTTAACATCGGTTGCTTTTTTGACAGACTTAAATTACATGATGTCTAATTGCAGTATTCTAGTAGTGTTATCTAGAAATACAACTCGAATGGGCAATTCTCCACCAAATCAGTTAGACAAAGGAGCAATCCAACCAATAACAACACGGATGATTATCGGTGGATCTGGAAACTACACCTTCCTCCTAGAAACAAAAATCGCATTTGGAAAATTACTACAGATAGCGTAGCTACAAAAGATAGACTGAACAAATACTACAACAGAGTCCCACCCAACTGCTGCTTCTGTGACAGCAACAACGAGGACAAAAACCATCTCTTTTTCTCTTGTCCCCTTACTAGGACAACCATAGCTTCTTATGAGCACCTGGTAGGGAAAAACAAACCTTTAATTCCGCAGCACTGCCAAAATTTAAATGATCTTCTATGGATGACTCAAGACAATAAACATATAGAAGAACTTAGTTATATTTAGCAAAAAATTTAGGAAACTAGAAATGAAAGGATTTTAGGAATAAACAACCAACTAATTGCAACCACATAGCACTACGCGCAAAGCTTGATCAAGCTGACTAGCTTTCGGCCAAGAACAATATGGTACATAAATCTTGCCATATCACTAGAAGAAAACACAATTCGAAATGGACGAAACCACCTAAAGATACTATGAAGATTAATGTAGATGGTTCGTTCATGCCCACAGGTGAAAGCCGGGTGGGAGTGATCGTTAGGGATCACAATGGGTCTGTTACTGATATTATGCAATCGGAAATGGTAGCCATATCTGCTATCCAAACAGAAGCTGTTGCGTTTTGTGCAGGGATGAAACTAGCTTTAACTAGAGGAATAAAGAGAGTAATAGTGGAAGGAGATTGTTTGGAAGTGGTCAAATCCATCAACGACAGATGTCATCCTAGATGGGAGATCTTAAGGGAATTAAGTAGAATTTATCAAGAAACTCAGCTCAAGTTTTGACAGCATCGAATTCAGACATTGATATAGAGAGGCAAACAAAGCAGCTGATTTTATTGCTAAGTCTAGGGATACTTGTACTACGTTTAATCTCCCTACTTTTAGGGATCTGTATAACATCATCTGTTTAGATGATCATGGTGGCTCCTTACCAAGGTAAGGAACACCTATCTTTTACCTACTGTAAAAAAAAAATTGTTTTTTTATTCAAAATTCTCCAAACAACATTAAATTCGACTACGAAATGATGTGACTGCCACTCTATAAAACCGTAACATTTACTCCATCTCCAACACTCCAACAACACATACATTATTACCCTCAAATCTCATCCTCCGATCCAATACAACCCAACAAAATGGCGGTTGAGCCTCTCGACGTAGTCGACTTCGTCGTAAACCAAGGCCACGGAGTGCGAGGCCTCTCCACCATGGGACTACCCAAGGTCCCCTCCAACTACCTTCAGCCTCTGGAGGAGCAATTCGACCCCTCCAAGGTCATCACCGACGAGGCCATCCCGGTCATCGACGTCTCTGACTGGGACGATGCCCTAGCCCACAGCTCAATCTGCGATGCTGCGGCTAAGTACGGGTTCTTCCAGCTGGTGAACCACGGCATACCGGTGGAGGTGATGGAGGAGTTGAAGAGTGCGGCGCACCGGTTCTTCGAGATGCCGACGTCGGAGAAGGTGAAGTACAAGAAGGGGTGGGCGGAGGGGTTTTCCGGGGCGAAGCACGGGATGAGCTTCAGCCCAGAGAAGGAGAAGGTGATGGAGTGGAAGGACTATCTTAGCCTTCGGTACAGCCCTGAAGCCTCTGAAGAAGCTGCCGTCCATTCTTGGCCTCCTATTCTCAAGTAATTTACTTCATTATCTTTAATTTTGGGTTTTTATTTATTTATTTATTTATTTATTTTTGTCGGACTTTTATTACTATTTTTTTTAATGCTAAATAAGTAGAAGAGTAAAAACGTTTCACAACCATATCAAAAAATTTCTGTCACCTATCAAATAACTTACGAATTCATATATGATGTTTCTATCCGAGTTTATAGACAATCATTTCATTAAATATTACTATATCCATTTTTTATATGACTTTTAATATCGATGTGCGTTTTCTTCTAATTAATTGGTAGCTCTTAATATTCTTTTTAATAAGAATATATCTTAAGGCAATAAGGAATGGTACCTAACATCATAATTCATTTGACGTAATATAATTATTCAGTGAGTTAATAGCTTTTTCATTTGAAAAATATTCATCTATTTTAACATGATATATTATTCGTATGAGATATGTTCAAATAATCATGTTGTTACAAACGAATAATTTTTCTCTTCAAATTTCCAAGCATTAATTTTTACGATCCAACGCTTCAGATTTGTACACAAATTATACAGTAAGAGGCGATAAGGATCCCGTATATTTGAACTCCGTAGATTTCAAAAAATTACCCTACAGAAATTTATCGACCCTAAAAAATAAATTAAAAAATGATTAAGATTTAACCAACTTTACATGGTGTAATAACAACTCCATGTAATTAATCTCAAGTGCGTACGAGGTGTTCATAAATGATAAATTAAAAAAATGATATATTTTCTACTCACTCATATATAGCTATTTTTTTATTTAAAAATCAAACGTACAAAATTAAATTCTACTGTACTATTTAAAAGTCACTTAATTGTGCTAAAAATAATTAATCTCATTCATATACTTTACAGGAATGAAGCACTGGAATATTACAACAAAGTCGAAAAAGTCATCAAAAAGTTGTATGATGTTCTGCTTAAAGGCCTAAATGTAAAAGGTGGGTTCGACGAATCGAAAAACTCCCTTCTCATGGATTGGATCGCCTTCAACTTCAATTACTACCCGTCCTGTCCGAATCCAGACCTAACGGTAGGTGTGGGTCGCCACTCTGATGTCTCGGGCATCACCGTCCTCCACCAAGACGATGTTGGAGGCCTCTACGTGCGAAGTCAGCAAGAAGGGCCCGAGTCGTGGATCCACGTACCCCCAAGGAGCGGAGCCCTTGTGGTCAACGTTGGCGACATCCTGGAAATTATAAGCAACGGACGGTACAAGAGCATCGAGCACAAGGTGGTGACGAGCATGAACAAGAACCGGTTGTCGGTAGTGATGTTCGTGAACCCGGGGCTGACACAGGTGGTGGCGCCGTTGGAGGAGGTGTTGAAGAGCACCGGGGAGCGGCAGAAATATAAGGAGGTGGTTTATATGGACTACTTCAAGTACTTCTACAGCCAGGGGCATGAGGGAAAGAAGGCTGTCATCGAGTGGGTAAAGATGTGATCATTAAATTTTTACAATGGATCAACTCTTTCAAACATATAGGATGTTTAACGCTTATGCATCTATACTAAGACAATAAAAGAAATTTGAAGTGCAATTTGTGTTTTTCTTCTTGTGTTCTCGATCATCCATGTTCAATATTATTGGATCAACTAAAAAAAGAAATTTGAAGTCAGATTTAAAGATCAAGTTATCCCAAGTCAAACAGAAATATAAGGGTTCATCCAATTGAACAGAGAAAATTGAAGAAAGGCGATGGTTTTTGAAGAAGATGATGAAGAGTCCAGAAAAAAAAAGTATCAAAGTAAATAAAGTTAAATGGAATAAACTTTTCACCGATAAATTGAAATTAAATTTTGATGGTTCAGCCATACTTTGTGAAAATAGCCACATTGGCTTCATCATAAGAGATTGGTTGGGTTTTCCTGTCTCGATAGGTTACAACTCTTATGGTGCAAAAACAACTACTATGACTGAAGCTCTTGCTCTTTGAGATGGCATAGTGAAAGCCTTGGAACTTAGAATTACGAAACTGGAGGTGGAAGATGATTCGCAAATTATAATTAACATTCTCAACAAAAGAGGAAAATGCTCATGGGAGATTGAACTTTTAATTAATAGGGATATCCTCACGCTTTGTCAGCAATTTTATGAAGTAAGTTTTTCACATGTGCTTTGAATTGGTAACAGAGTGGCAAATAAGGTTGCGCACCTTAGCCGCTTTTTGCGAGGTAATGCACTTATCACTCATCCAGATCTTCTTGACCTTATCCGTCAGGATGCAATCGGTTAGGCCTTGTTCAGCCGAAATATTTCCCAATAAAAAAAAAAGAGCGGGTGAGTAAATGTTACCTACTTGCATTCCCCTTATTTTTTTTTGGACTCATGAAAGAACAAATGGGAAAAAACCCTCGGGGGCTTGAGGACTATGCGCCCCGCGCGCCCCTAACTCTCCCAGCCAAAACCTCCTTCAACCTATCCTTGCCCAATCTATTTCAATTTAAGTTGCTTTTGTTTTGTTCGGCTTATCCCTTGTCGGATTTGGGTTCTAAATCTTCTATCTACCTTATTTTGGTCACAAATTTGGCCTCACAAGCTTCGTTTTCAAGTTTTTGGGCGTCGTTTCGATCGTCTCTTTCCTCCGATTTGGGGCTCTCCGTTTGCTGGCCTGGTCTTGGCTAGGCTGGGAGCGGTTCTCCTCCGATCGATTCATCGGTGTCTTCTCCGGGGGTAATCGCAGATGGCTCGGTACTCCTCGGTTGTCGTCTCTGATTGCTTCTCGTTGGGATACATCCTCTGGTTTTCTGGCAAAGGCCTTGCTTCTCGCCGTTGACTTACTCTGGTGACCCTCGGCGGTTCTGGCAAAGCCTGGGGCCTTTGTCTCGGGTTTTCGCCGCCTGTGCTGGTTGGCCTGTGTCTGCATCTCTCGCTCACCCTTGGTCCTTCGGGCCCAAGGGTGAGGAATGTCTAAAAATTAAAAATTATATATTTTTAATTAAAAGTACCCTGAAAGGGCTTTATCTAAATCCCGAAAGGGTTGGATAAAAATCCCGAAAGGGTCTTGATAAACTCCCGAAAGGGTTTTCAGATGCGCTCTCTGCGAGGGTGGTTCTCGGCAGTGTTCCTGGTTGTTCGTGGCGGTCCTAGTCTGAGTTGGGTCTGTGGCGTCTGATGTCGGGTTTGGCTGGGGTCGTGGCGGTGTGCATCGAGGCGACTCCGTATTCCGGAAATTTCCTTGGAGGTTCGTCTTCATCGCCAATAGAGCCTCCTGATGTACCGCTAGCCAGCGGTGTCATCGCTTGGCTCCGGTTTTGTCTTCATTGTTCTCAGCTTTGTTGGATTAGGCTCGTCTGTTCTTCTAGGGCTGCTTGTTCGCCACCTTTGTATTGCACCATTTTTCTTTATGATTGTATGTTTGACTGTTCGCCGGCCACTCGATGAATTAAGTCTATATGACCTTTGAATTTTTACCTTATAAAAAAAAAAAAAAAATAGAAGAGTGGGTGAGATAAAATTTGCAAAGGTTCATTTTGTCCGCATGAAGAAAATATGTAGTCTAGTCTACACTTGATTTTAGGTTCCCGGTCAAAGTCTACACTTTATTTTTTTTCAATCATCACAACACTGATTTCTACTCTTTTTTTTTCAAACATCAAACTCTACAGTCTACACTGAGTTTGGTCCATACTCAATCAATATGCCTCAGATTCTTGACTTGGAAATATATTGGGTTTATTTGAGGTAAACGTACGAGACTGGCATTACTATATACGTAGTACTACGTATTTAACTAATTTAAAAACGAATCGAGCCTTATAATTTATATGGGAATGTTAAAATTAATTAATTCTTGTCTTATTTTGTAAATTAATGAGTTCAAACTTAACTTTTAGCAACTTTGGTTCATAGTTAGACCATTATAATATGGGGAGGGAGATTCGAACTCGAAAGTAATTACATGTCATATTTATCTGTTAAGCTAAGAAGGCTTCACAGAAATTTTTTTAAATTCTAAAAATCCAAACTATTTGTACTCAATAGGAGTCAAGTATCTACTAAAATTTTTTAAGATATGATGATACTCGACTTGTGTGACAAAATTGAGGTCTGGAATTTTTTTTGGTTAAAATTGAGGTCTGGAATGAACTTGACACATATTAACCCTGCTTTGAAATTCAATTAATCGGTACATGCATTATCCTTTTATTTTGACGCAATATAAAAATTAGATCGAGTCGGCAGAAGCAGAGCCTCTTCCTGGCGCATCCCTATCACAACAAACGTCGACAGGACATGCATGTGCATCGGTACATTATCTAACTATACGTCAGTCATACATATATACATATATATTCCTAATGTACAAAACAGGAAATAAATACTCGTAAATAAAAGGAACCTAGTGGGCTAGAGCTAGTTGGTCTTTCGGGTGTTAGTGATGATGGGCCTATTAGTTGTTCTGTTTTGGGCCAATTAGCCCAGGGATCCAAAAATTGGAACTTTAAATCGTTATAATAAGAGAGGGAATTGGAACTAGTGACTACTCCGTAATATAGGTCATTGTTACCATCCGTAGTTGACCAATACCCTCCTTATCCACTAAGCAAGCATTAACTGTCCCTAGTAAAATATACAAAAATTGGAACTGGTAATTCAATTAACAATGGTAAATTCCAGATTTGCCTAAAAATTAAGTTGTAGTTGGAATATGAATCCAAAATTATAATCTACCATAACTACTAGTTAGCTACCATCTTATCTTGGCTTCAAAGACCAAGAACAGTGTTAATTAGATGCCCCATCAGCGCCATCACCTGCAATTTTTAGCTGATGATCGTCACTCGATTGTTCGCCCGCTAATGCTGCCCCATTCGCTGAAATCGGATAATCACTTGACATCCATTGATCATCTTCCGGCTGGAACCTAATCACATATACATAGATATATATGCATCCTCAGTTTCATTCTATTGATAATATATATGTTTGCTAACACTACATTAAGAAGGACTTAGTTAATGTAGTTACCCAAAAATGGGGCCGAAGTCGTCCCTTTCGAGCATCCCGCACATTAGCAAGGTGTCGTCGATGAAGCTGCTGCCACTGCTGGTGTCTATCCACGGCTCCTCTAAGCCTGTCGAAAAGCTGTTATAATTGTTATGATCAGTTGCCACGGAAACTGGTGGGATAGTTGGAGCTGAGATACTGTTTTGTATTGGATGAGGTGTCATACAAGGAGGCAAAGGAAGCAGCATAGACTGTTGCTGATCTGGCAGTTGGCCTAAAAACGGTGACCCTAGCTGAGGCTCCGCTTTCGGAAGATGCCATAACCAAGGCGAACGGCTCGGAAAAGGAACATTAGGAGTGTTGAAGTGGTGACGGTTTACGAGCCTCCGGTACTGGAAGCCCTGATTGTGATGGTGGTGGTAGCCAAAGCAATGATGCGACATAGGCTTGTTGAAGCAATTAGGGTGTGACACCGGAGGACGGATGTTGGGAGGGGCTGGGGCAAGTGTCGACGATGAAACGACCGAATTGGTGTCGTTTTGGTGGGCAACAAGGGGCTTCTTTTGCTTCCGGTACTTCTGCAGGTGGCTAGCCACGCTCTCTCTGGAAATATCGGGAGCATTCAGCATCTCCATGATCTTCTTCGGTACTGCCTTCTCGGGGCCTCCGAGCTGCAGCACCGCCTCGGTGAACTTCTCCTGCAGCGTCCCTTGCCACTTCACCCTCGTCCTCTTAGACCTCTTGTGGTCCTCCTCCTCCGCGTCTTCGCTCAAGCCTTCGTTTTTCGACAAAGACGGGGAAGCTGGTTGATCACTGCCACTATCCGGGGAAGGATCGGAATGCGGCTGTGGTTCGATGAGTCTCCGCCTGTAGACGTGCTGCCAGAGGTTCTTGATCTTGGCGAGAGAGACTGGCTTCAAGAGAACCTCGTCGGCGCCTTGGAGAACTCCTTTGATCAAGGTTGAGGTGTCCTCTAGCCCTGAGACCAGGATCACTGGGATGCTCTCATTCTTCATGATTTTGACCAGGAGGGATAGAATCTCGATGTCGTTCTGAGTGTCGGTGATCACCATGTCGAAGCCCTTAGGGTTCTTAGTTAGGGTTTTGACTGCATCGGTTGCCTTGGCCACCTCCGTCACTTCAACAACCAAGAAAGAAAATCCCAATTCAAACACCCGCATTAAATTAGTAGGAATTAACAGATTAGATATTTCTAAGGACACATATAGAAATCAATTTCTTCACCATATATCGATCGACTAAATCCGATCCAAATTGTTGCTTTCGTGGCAAGAAATTAAGCTATAAAACCCTAGCAATGGTCAATTTCAGTAGGAAATCAATCTGACTGAGCCAATTACTATAAACCGCCATTACAGACAAATCTAGAGGCTTTTTCGGATGCAGATCTAGAAAAGCAGATTTAACGGAGATTAATTAAAACAAACGAGAAGGCCGGAAAAAGCAAAGAAACGCCATTGTTGAGATCGATATACCTTGGTAGTTGCAGTGATTGAGCATGCGAGACATGATCTTGACGCAGACAGGGTCGTCATCAACGAGAAGAACACGAAGCTTCTCCGGAAAGACTGGGAATTCGCCTGCCATTGATTGCATTACAGTACTACTCAATCTCAACTCTGAAACAACTCAAATCGATAAACGAGTACTAATTGCGTCGGTTGATCGAGTGTGTAATTGGATCAACCCTAACTGTGTTTGTTTGCTTCTCAAATTTCCAACAGATTGGGGGATGTAAGAAAAGAGGGGTAGTCGAAATAGGGATCCGGTTTGCCTCTGGGGGAGCAAGAGAGAGAAATTGAGGGTTTTAGCTGTTAAATTGGTGATTTGGAAAACAATTAATTATGGAAATAGGAGCTGCTGGTTCGTAATTGAACCTTCCTTATGGGAAGGTGGGGGACCCGGAATTGAAAATATCTAATTTGTCAGTGATTTTTTTTTCAAGTTAGGGTTTAAATGGGGAAGGAGAAGATCTAGTTTGGTAGTAGAAAGGAAAGAAATCTCTTCCATTAAAAAGGTAAAATGATAGTAATTTGGAAGGCAAAGTAAATCATCCAATCTACATTCAATCACCAGATTATAACTTTAACTTGATTAACTTCAAAAATATCTTCTCTATCCGTCCGATTAATTGTTTTTTCTGTGTAGTATCAAGAACCATCCATATATGGAGGCATGGATGGGTCCTTCAAGATTAAGCTGGTGATTGACTCTTGAATTTACTACCAGTGCCAGCACAGGAATTATGTATGTATGTTTTTCACCAATAAGGTAACTTGTAGAAAACAACCGGCTAAATCCAAATTAATTTAAAAGTTTCACTGGACACTTTGTTTACATATCATCACTCAAAATCCAAATTAATTTTTTTCAAAAAAATTGTTGTTGTGTACACAAAATATCGTTTTACAAATGTAGGTAAAATAACCAATCAATTAATTAAAAAAATCAAATTTAATAAGATAAATCACAAATTTTGACCATTGTATACTTCAGGTGGTGATCAACTTGCAAACCATTAGTAAAAAATATAAATAATGGATATTTAAATGAAAACTTCATAGTATTTAAGTGGGCTAAATTGGGGTTTAATAAGTTGTTTTCGGTAATTTTGAATTGAATGGGTTATTTTGAACTAACAGGCCCATTTACGATTTTTACCCTAAACCTTATCCAATTAGGCCCATTTACCATAAACAATTATCCAAACTAAAAAAATATGTAAACTAGATCTGATGTTCTACTATATTATTGAATCAAATGATCCATGTTCTCCTTGCATACAAAATTAATTCATATGCAATTTTCTACCTCAACCTGTACTCAACACGATTTCATGAATAAAGATGAAGCATTAGTTGATCCTCCTCCAAGGTGAAAAAAGATTTGCATATTACATTGGTTATCATCTCAAACTCATACTCGGTTTCAAAACGCAACTATGAATCAACCAATTCACCTTTCGAGTTTCAACTAATGATTCATCTGATTCCAGATCTGCACCAAATTGAATTGGTGATATAAACAGGGCCACAGGGAGAAACTAAATGTGTTCGTACTAAGAGCAAACAAGGTGAGAGCTAATCGAACAGCTAAAAGAGAGAGAACTAGATGAAAATTACCTCAACTTGAGTCGTACAGTCAACAGATCCATTGATGTATCCACCATTTGAAACGAGAACAGCAGCTTATTATGGATCGAGCTCAGCAGTCCAGATTGGCGTCCATGGCAGCGAATTCTGAACCAGAAAACTGCAGAAACTCCATTAAAGCAAAATAAAGAGAGAGAATCAATCAATTCTAACAACATGATATCAAATTCGACGGAAAACTTACCGGAAAGAGTTACTGCAGATTTCTTTTTCCTACTAAACCTCAAGCGATTTGAAACAGGAAGCGGAAAAAGCGCCTAGCAAACCTCCTAAACCTCAACAGCAAAATTCAAAACGCTTTCGAAATGATAACCAGAGCACGAAAGAGATTTTTTCAGACTGGACTGCGAATGGATCGAATTTGAGAAGCGTAAGCCTTAAAAAACGCCGACGAAGGTGTGCAATAGAATGTGAGAAGCTTAAACATTAAAAAATCTAACCGCGAAGAGGTTATAGAGATTGCTTCTTTCCACAAGGTGTGAGATTGCCGTTGGCTGCGCCAATCGATTCGAAACAGAGAGGAGAAATAACCGATCAAACATCCCAAATGACCAAACTCAAGAACAAAATCTCAAAACGGTTTCCAAGTGAGAAAAAATTGTAGACTGGACTATGAATGGATGGAAGTTACAAAGTGGAAGGAAAGGAGAGGAACGAGTTTCTCGAAAGTACCACAGGTGAGAGCTTTCTTACCGTATTTAAAATCCTGTTGGCGCGTAATTTAAATCAAAAAATATCGATCTTTGTTAAAGGATTGCAAGTTAATATTCCACAATGTCATCAATAACTTTTATAAACAAATGGGGATGTAGCTCAAATGGTAGAGTGCTCGCTTTGCATGTGAGAGGTACAGGGTTCGATCCCCTGCATCTCCATATTATGTTTTTTTTTTTTATTAATTTTAATAAACCAATACATATATACTAGACCTGAGCATGGGCGGGCTTGGGCCGGGTCTATGAGAATATCTTGGCCCGTTTTAGCGGGTCGGGCTTGGGCTAGGCTCGGTTTTTAGGCCAACTCTCTTGCCCAAGCATGCCCACTTGGGGGGCTGGGTAGCCTATCGGGCTGCCCATTATAATTTCGTAAAATATTATTTTTATTTTATTATTTTTGCGTTTGATCTCAAACTACACAAATGTGCTAAGTGTCTCATAAGATTGAAATTTTATACAAAACAAAGGTATACAAGTTAGACAAATGTGAAATTACACACTGCAATCTTTACGTAGGTTCATGTCAATGAAAAAATCTTGAAAATAATTTATTTAGTATTATTGTATTCCTTAATTTATATGTGATTTAAATACTATTAGTATTTATAAAATAATAAATGTAAAAGTTTAGATATTATATAATCAATATATATATAGAGAGAGAGAGAAAGGATGGATCAAATGTTTACAACTCTTAATGTGTTTTGTGTTAACAAATAATGATCGTTGATTGAATGAAGATGAAAGGCTGTGATTAATCAAGGATTTTAATATTTTGTTTTTATTAAAAAAGTGGGACCCAGCCATATAACTGCTCCACTCTCACAATTGTAGAGCGTGTGATGCAAGCAGACAGTTATCTACTTCAAACCGGGTGTGAGAAAATTAAGGAGAGCGTTGATTTTTTTTCCAATTTTCACCAATTTCCATTTTTAAAATATTTTTGTTCGTACAAATCAAGATCATCTATATAAACTCTTAATTTAGAAGAGTTTAGGATGATGTGTCAAGCTTAGAGGAATTTTAGGAGTCTCGACCAATCATTTTTTTGCCATTTTTCTTTGATTTTCTTTAATTCTATTTTTTTCTTCTTCTTTTTACTTTAATTCTCTTTTTGCTTTAATTTTACTAACTATTGGGCTTAATTCAAAACATTGATCTTAGCCTAAATTATAATTTTAGTAGTTTTTTTCTCTAAAAAACAATGGGATTAATTCAAAACATAAAATTAATAATAAAAAAAACATAAAATTAATAATAGTAATCAATATCTATATATAAATCTATATATACTACTTCAATCGTTTTCTCTACCAATCTATATAAACTCTTAATTTAGAAGAGTTTAGGATGATGTGTCAAGCTTAGAGGAATTTTAGGAGTCTCGACCAATCATTTTTTTGCCATTTTTCTTTGATTTTCTTTAATTCTATTTTTTTCTTCTTCTTTTTACTTTAATTCTCTTTTTGCTTTAATTTTACTAACTATCTATATAAACTCTTAATTTAGAAGAGTTTAGGATGATGTGTCAAGCTTAGAGGAATTTTAGGAGTCTCGACCAATCATTTTTTTGCCATTTTTCTTTGATTTTCTTTAATTCTATTTTTTTCTTCTTCTTTTTACTTTAATTCTCTTTTTGCTTTAATTTTACTAACTATTGGGCTTAATTCAAAACATTGATCTTAGCCTAAATTATAATTTTAGTAGTTTTTTTCTCTAAAAAACAATGGGATTAATTCAAAACATAAAATTAATAATAAAAAAACATAAAATTAATAATAGTAATCAATATCTATATATAAATCTATATATACTACTTCAATCGTTTTCTCTACCAATGAGTTTAATTCAAAATATTTAATTATCTGAATTTTTACAGTTATGTTATAATATTAATGTAATATATTAATAAGATTTTATTTATAAAAAATCGCGTCATGGCGCGGGGATCATACTAGTTATCAATTAATCTGCTATTTGAAATATTTGAAAATCATATCGACGTTTCATCAGAGGACA
Source organism: Persicaria maculosa (assembly GCA_963922045.1). Taxonomy (NCBI): domain Eukaryota; kingdom Viridiplantae; phylum Streptophyta; class Magnoliopsida; order Caryophyllales; family Polygonaceae; genus Persicaria; species Persicaria maculosa. Next base: position 37,017,149 of record OY998262.1, on the reverse strand, counting down.
GTGAAGAAGAGGAAGAAGAAAATCGGATGGAAACTCATTGATGGATGCCGGTAATGGGTTAGAAAACGTAATTAGAAATTGAACTATTCGATGTTGGGAAGCAAGTATTCGTTGTAACTATGAAATTTTGGCTGCTGAGGGCGGTTGTCAGATGCAAAAAAACATGGACGTAACTATTTTTTGGATTAATTGGCATCAACAATAATTGTGAAATATGCATCACAGTCACTCAATTATTTATCAATAATTGTAAAATATGCACCACAATCACTCAATTAATTGTGAAATTTTGGATTAATTGGCATCAACAATTATTCATCATCGGCAAAATTTATGAAATATGCACCACAGTCACTCAGTTATTCATCAAAACCATGAATAATTATTCATCAACCTTAGCAATATTCATCACAGAGTAATTGCAGAATTCAAAGTATTCATCAGTATTCGGCAAAATTCAAGGAATATTCATCACAATCTCACAATTATTCATCAAAGATTCATCAAAGTTTTTGATCTTCACCATTTTCCAAGTTGTCATCAATATTCGGCAAAATTTATCATATATCCATCACTTTCAATCAATTATTCACCAAAGTTGCAAAGAGTATATATTTTGCAAAGATTCATCAAAGTTTATGATTCATTATCATCAACCTTGGCAATATTCATCACAATTTTCCCAGTTATTCATCAATATTCGACAAAATTAAAGAAATATTCATCATAGTAACACAATTTAATTTGTGGGACGATGGAGGAATGCTATTTAGACACAACGCAACCGTTGACTGCCTCTGCTATTCAACTCGACGCAGCTTCACCCAATCCTCCACTCGTCGTCGTCGATTGCTTCTTCGCCGACGTGCCTCCCTTCAAGCGTACGTCTGGGTGCGTCGCTGGAAGTTGCAGTGGTGGCCGCCAGATCGTCTTCTTCAAATGACAAAAAGGGTTTCTGGGAGGCGAATGAAGACGAGGAAAAAGGGATTTGGGTTGTGATCCCACGCGCACGTATTGAGAGAAAAGAGGGTTTTTTCTCTTTTAATATTACAATTAATTAATTTTGGAGAATAATCTCATCTATCAATTTCTAATCAATCAATGGCTTGTACTCCCTCCGTTCCAAAATAAGTGTCGTTTGTCTTTTTCCGCACGCTTTTGAAGGAGGTAAAAACACTATAAAATATTATTTTTTTATTTAATTTTTTTTAATAATTTCATAGTCCGTATTCATAAGTATAAACTTATAAAAATAAATTCATTAAAAAATAATATTTTATATAGTTTTTACCTCCTTAAAATGCGTGCAGAAAAGTCAAACGACTTTTATTTTGGAACGGAGGGAGTATTTGTTAACACAAAACACAATAAGGGTTGTTAACACATGACCCACCCTCTCTCTCTATATATATATATTCTGTAGTATTTTAATACAAATATATATAAAATAATATAAATAATATATATAGACGGGCCGGGCCTACCGGCTCACTTGGGCTTAACCCTTATCCCAAGCCCGGCCCTATGGGTCAACCGGGCCGAGCCTGTCGGCCTGCTTAGGTCAATTGCCTTACCCAAGTCCGCATATTTTACAGGACGGGTTGGACGGGTTAATCCATGTTTACTCAAGTCTAATATAGACATACTATTTGTTCATTTTAATAAACCAATACATCTAATAAAAAAAATACTGAGTAAACCAATACATAGAGACATACTGTACTATTGTTCATGGGTCAAATCGTCCCGCCCCATTTCTGACTGCATATATGAATATCGTCCAATTTAAAACTTATGTCATGTCACATGGTTGTTAGATATCATTAAATTAAATATAATCTACACATGAAACTTTCTTTGTATATGAATCTAATAACCCATTATTAGGGAACTGAAATTAAGCATTGTATTAGTTGAGTCCTTTATTAGTTTGAAGAAAAAACACACAACACTATTCTACATACTATACCACATGTCATACTTAAGTTATACTCCAGTATAATTCATACAGTATTAAATGGAATTTAAAAAAAAAACATAAAAGGAATATTAGTCTGACCTAGCTAGATACTTTATACTCCCAGCTACTTTAAATTCAAATTCCATTGGTAACAAAAAAAAATTGCAGAAAAAAGCCTAAAAATCACCTTCTATTCCCTATTCACTTGTCTTCCAATCTAAAACTATGCACGCAGCAGTAATCATGGCTTCTCATCCTTCAGTAACAAAGTGCACTCTAAAATGATTCTTTTCCCTTTACCTTATCACATTCATCAACTTTGTATGGTTGCACCACATTGGATTCCCCATTGGCCATTACTCATTTCCAATTCCCCAAAACCAACCAATCCCCCATTTACCCACTCCCCTACCTCCTAATCTAAAATCAACCTTTTTTCACTACTGTATTTGTTTCTACTTATTTGGCTCCTAATCCCGCAAATTCATAGACCTAATCACATTTCAAGATTTTCAACTTCGACTACATACAGTGGCATCCGATGTACGGAGTACTAAGCTTTCCATTCTGAGTTTTAGGCGGAACAAATACTTGCTTTGCCAACCAAAATATAAAAATTTAGCTAATTACATTAACACCATATCCAATCTTGTACCATTACATTGATACCAAGACCATGTATAAGTACCTATTTAGCAATTCAAACTATAGTTCAAATTACTCCAATCTGATTCATTTAAAACGAACGAATCGGCTTTAAATGAGATTTGATTTAATTTAATGGTGATTATCCAGAGGTCAGCACTCCACGCACGCACAGGCGGCGCGTGCAACCACCTCGGGCAAGTCCGCCGCGCGGCTCCACTCCTCGGTGGCGCAATCAAACACCAACACCAAACCCCCACTGTATCCTCTCGCGCTCCTTCCGCTCCTCCTCAGTAAATCGTCGATGCATCCCATCACCTGCACCAACACCACCTTATCCTCCGCCCCTACGCACCCGAACCTCACCGTGCTGTCCAATCTCACCTGCGCCGGCAGCGGCGGCCCCTTCACTCTACTCCATTCTCCGAAGCCGGAGGTTTTCCGCCGAGCGTTGAACCGCCAGAACGAAAGCTCCACGGCGTGGCTCGCCAACAGGTAGACGCTCCCGTACGCGCCGCAGGCGGCAACCACGCATCCGCCGCCGGGGACGGCGCGGCTCCGAAGCCAAGCGCGCGCCTCGACGTCGTATAGGTCCATGGAGCAAGCGTAGGCCTGCGCTTCGGCACCGGCAGAGGCGCGTGAAGCTCCGACAGAGAACATCGCGCCGATTTTAAGGCCGCCGATCACATAGAAGACGCCGTCGATCCCGACGCCGACGCAGCCGTATCGCCGCCTCGGCACGTCGCAGACGGTGCTCCAGGAATTGGTGTCCGGATCGTAAGATTCTACCTCCGAGGTCCTGGCGGATCCGCCGGCGACGTAGATCCTCCCGGAGATGGATGCAGCGGCGAACTTCTTGCGCGGGGAGAGCATCGGGGGGCGGAGGAGGACGGAGGAGGTCCAGGCGTCGAACTCGGCGACGGCGTGGAGGCCGAGGAGGTAGATCTTACGGCCGAGGGAGACGGCGCGGGCGTGGGAGAAGTGAGATTGGAGGTCGGCGAAGGAGGAGTTGGATGGGAATCGGGAGGAGGTGAGCCAGGGGGAGTCGTGGGGAAGGAGGGGGAGGGAGGAGGAGAGGAGGAAGGGGCCGGAGAAGGAGAGGGAGAAGAGAGTGGGGCGGAGGAGGAGGCGGAGGCGGCGGAGGTGGAGGAAGGAGGGGGAGAGGAGGAGGCGGTACCAATGACGGGAGACGGAGGGGAGTGATGGGAGGTCGGAGAGGGGGAGGCGGGAGAGGATGTCGAGGAGGAGGTCGTCGGGGAGGGAGGAGATGGAGGTGGTGGTGGTGGTTTTGCGGGAGGAGGGGAGGGGGAGGGGGGAGAAGGTGAGGGAGGGGTCGGGGGCGGGGCAGCAGGATTTAACGAGCCATGAAAAGTGGCGAGAGTTGCAGCTCTCTGACATTTTCCGTTGAGATTCTGTCCTTCCCTCCCTCACTCTCCCAGTCTCCCTCTCACTCTCGTCAATCTGAATTCATCCATAAGTTTATTTACAGGCTAGAGGGGTAATTTTGGAATTTCGGTTGGGGTGGGGATAGTAGTGTTTAGCGGCGGAAGTGGTGATTGTAATTTGTAATTTTGCAATTTGCGGGTATGTTTAAATTTATTTTTATTTTTTTAACCGGATTGGAAATACCTGATATCACTCGTGTCAAATAAATTAATAGCCCGACAAAATCGACAGGTAGACTAACCTTTCTAGTACAAGTAAGACGAGAAATAATGGAAAAATATAAGGGTCCGGATTCTAATTGAGCATAGCAAAGACAAAACTCGGTACACGAAGAAGTCAATGAAATCTCTGAGGCGAACTGCAAATAGTGAGAAAACAGGAAAGTTAATAAAGTTTTTAATGTCTCGCCGTCGAGGAGACCGGAGCAGAAACACCAGAAAGAAACATAGAGCAAAAACATGGGAAAGACACGGGCCAAACTAGCCAATTCATTTCGATTATATTGTTCATATATATCTAGTAAATAAGTCAATAGATCTTGAATAGTTGGTGCCATAAGCCATGGTAGATTGTTCTATATGATCAAAATTGTAGTTTTATTTCATATAAATCATAAAGAGTTTAGGGGTTTAATTATTTTCCAGTTACTTATATTATGTTTTTTTTACTGCCTTCGTTTTGATTCATTTGATCAAAAGGCATATCTATATGGGGCGGAGTTAAAAAAAGTTACTAAAATTTAAAAACAGTTGAAATTGAAAAATTGTGTAAAATAAATGTTGAAAGATTATGGGTTCGTATGGGACGGAGTTAATAAACTGACTAAAATTATAAACAGGGTAAAATTTATAAACTGTTGGTAAAAGTAGTTAAAAATTTATGAAAAAATATAAACTCCGTATGGGGCGAAAAACAGTTTATTTGTAAAAAGTGGAGTTTATTTGGTTTTTATTAGGGGTATTGTGGTACTTTCAAACCAAATAAGATAAAAGAGAAGGGGTAAATTTGTAATTGTGGAAAAAGAAACTCCTAAATAAGCTGCTCCAACCGGCTTATATTTAAACCAAAATTTTTAACCGGCTTTTGACTTCTTTTGGCTCCCATACCCCAATTAAACCGGTTGAATTTTTTAACAGTTACAAATTACTCATTTTAACCGGTTTATTTAGACAACCATACACAGCCTATGAAATAATATAAACACATATGGGATGAAAAGAGTTTATTTGTAAAAAGTGGAGTTTATTTGGTTGTTATTAGAGGTATTATGGTAATTTCAAACCAAATAAACATAAAAAAAAAAAAAAAACTTGTTATTTTAGCTTCTTTTTTTTTAACTCCATTTTTTAACTACAAACTCACTAAAATGGGTACCCATACACATGGTAATTATAAACCTCCTAATTTTACTACTTTTTTACCTACTGACAACATAAAGTTTATTTCGGTTCCAATTCATTTGATCATAGGCATATTTCAAATCTGTAAATCACAAGAGCAATTTCTCAAGCGATACTGGGTACATATGGGTAAGGTACACTGTTCTAAAAAATCCTTCAAGACCCGCCTAAACTCTTGAACTCACCCCACCGCCAAGGCCGTCAACGTCATAAAAACCCGCCTAGACTGCAAAGACCCACGATGAAATCCGCCAAGGCCCCGCCTAGACCCTTGACCCTACCCTACCGCCAAGCACCCGCCAAGCGTTTTTTGAAACATTGGCAAGGTAGAAAAAGTGACTAAAATTATAAACAAGTTGAAATTGAAAAATTGTGTAAAATAAAGGTTGAAAGATTATGAAATAATATAAACTCCGTATGGGACGTAAAAGAGTTTATTTGTAACAAAAGTGGTGTGTATTTGGTTATTATTAGAAGTATTATGGTAATATCAAACCAAATAAACTAAAAACACCAAAAAATAATCACAAATAGCTTTTTTTTAAAAAAAACACAAATTTTAAACCAAAAGCCCTATTATTTTAGTAGTTTAAAAACTACTAAAACTACCACACAACGCACATGCGCTAGTAGTCTGGCACACAAGCCGAGTGATGTTCCATTCTAAAACCAATTGGCAATAGAATGAGTAGTCCACCAACTCATATATACTAGGGCTTGTTATGTTCAACTTTCGATTTGGGATTCTTTTGGTCTCATTCACATCTCTCAACAATATTGGGGTTTGTCGGTAGAGTCCCACATTGAAAGATAGGTGAAAAACCAAACCAAAATATAAGGGGAGGGAAATCCCCTACACAATAGCTTAAGCTTTTGTGTTAGAAGGGTGGATCCTGACCTTATAACAAAAAACAATATAAACCCGACATGACTCCCGTTTTTATACGGTCCGACCGAGGTTTCTCATAATTTCACATGGTATCAGAGCAGGTCCGAGTCGGGTCGGTTTTCTTGGCTTCGGGTAAAGCTAATAGAGATTGAGAATGCTGAAACTCATCGTATAAAACCAAAAAAAAATGAGCGAGTTATAAAGAGATTGAGAGTCTTGACCCGAAAGAAGAAAAAAAAAATTGTTCAAGTGTCAACCCGGTTCATACGGGTTGCAATTGAGGGGTCGTATTGGGGTTTGTCGTTAGAGTCCCACATTGAAAAATAGGGGAAAACCCAAATCAAAATATAAGGGGAGGGGAATCCCCTACACAATGACTTAACCTTTTGTGTTAGAAGGGTGGATCCCGACCTTATGACCAAAAAAATATAAATAAACCCGACATGACTCCCGTTTTTATACGACCCGTCCGGGGTTTCTCGGAATTTCACGGCCTACTGACCCAATAGGTTTGGATTATTAAACCCAAACCATTTAGACCTAGCAAACTCAAGTTTAAGCTTAACCTAACCTTTAGGGCCCAAACCTCCTACAGGGACCAAAGCCTGCTTTATAGTTTACATGTATATACTTATGAAATGCCCTCCTATTTCCTAAAGTCTATAATTGTTGTAAACAGATCAATAAAATTACATAGTATGGAACAAATTTAGAGTGCCTCAGGTCAGTTGTAGGTACTTATAGCCAGAGGGCTAAGTGATGATGTCCTTCACATGAAGGAAATCCCTGTAGAAGATGAACTTCTCAGTGGTCACAATTTTTATGCCAAAATCAACAGGGTTACGATCACCATCAATCTTTTTAACCTATACCACACCCTTCTCAACTCTGTTTCTGATGAAATGATAACGAACAACAATATGATTTGTTCTTTCGTGGTACATAGGGTCTCTACATAAGTAGAGTGCACTCTGGTTGTCCATGTTGATCACTGAAGTATAGGACTTCTTCTCAATCTCCTTAAGCAATCCTTGCAACCATTGCAGACTTCAGTGGCAGCAATATACTTTGCTTCTGTTGAAGAGAGTGCAACTATTGTTTGTTGATGTCTGCATTTTTTGTCATATTTTGCATCATGTTTTCATTCCATTTGAGTCATTTTATTAGCTTTTGTGTTGGAAAAGTGTGTCGTTTGTGTTGATTTTCGTATTTTTCGAGATATGGATGTCTACACAAGCTTTGATGGTGTTTTCTAGGTTTTGAAGCTAAAAAGAGGTGATTCTAGAGCTTATGAAAGAGTGGAGAAGGATGGAAAAAGGACACAAAAAGATTGGCAAAGGAACAAGTGAAGAAAAAGAAGAAGCGTGCAAAAGAGCCTCGGCGCCGACCCTCGCCCCCTCGACGCCGACACCCAGAGAATTACAGTGTTACTGCATTCGAATAGACCCTCGGCGCCGATACCTTGACCCTCGTTGCCGAGCACCTACACACCAGCAGAGAAGTTTTTGCGGGCTGATTTAATTGCTTAATGGGCTTTTTAATTAGGGTTTTCTTCTAAATTCCTTTTAGGATCTTTTAGTTAGATAGACTTAGATAGAATATATTATTTTCCTAAGATAAAATCTCCTTCCTTGGAGATTAAGTCTTAGTTTTTATCTTTAAATAAAGCCTATTAGAGGTTGATTTAGAGGAAAGAGGACACGTTGTTTAGCGCAGGGCTGCGCGGAGCAGCCGTAGGACGAGTTTTAGGGTTTTGTTTTGGCGTTTGGGCGAAAGCTTAGACGTGTTTGTTGCGATTGAGATTTGAGACGTTGATTTCCAGGTTTTATTTAGTTCAATTTCAGTTTATATTTTCTTCACTTAAATTCATGTTTATTTACTCCATGTTTGAGTAGTTCTTTTCTCTTCTAGGGTTGGGGTGATCCCAGAAATAGACATGTGTGTTGAATTGATGGATCTATGATTATTTGATGTTTTTATCTTCTTTTACCTATGTGCTTAACCTTTTATGAAAGTATAAAGGAATTCATAGTTGCAATTGAACTTGACAAAGGAAATTGTTAATTAACTTGATAGTAATTAGGGTTTTGTAATGAAGTAAAGGAACCTAATTAAGAGAAGGTAGAAACAAGTAGGTCTTTTATCAGTTTTATGCGAAAGTGAATTGATTTACTTGTTGATTGATGAAAATCAATTGTTTGATGATAAAAGCATGATCTTTTATGTGATTCATTGATTTGTCCATGTGTTTGTTGTTGTGGTGATCCCTTGCCTTAGAAGTTTTTCCTTTTATTAATTAAAATTCAGATTTTATGCTCTTATCACCGCCCATCTCTCTTCCATCTCTTTTGTTACTTTTAACTCGACAAAGCAACTAAATTGGAAGCGCTGACTCTCTCTCGTGGACGATCCTGACTCCCTATACTATAGCGAGGTCTTGACTACAAATTTATTTGGTCAATAAACCCTCTCATCAGTTGTTGTTGAGACTTCCATGAAATACAATTCCCTGCCCAGGTGAACATATAGGGTGTGGTAGACTTCCTATTGTCTTTGTTTCCTGCATAATCAGAGTCAACATATCCTAGAAAGATATTGTTGGAAGTACGATTAGTGTACTTGAGACGAACATTAAGGCTACCATTTAAGTATCTGAGGAGATACTTCATGGTTGCCCAATGTTTTTCTCCAGGTTGAGATATAAAACGACTTAAAGCACTCACAATAAAAGCAAGATCAAGCCTAAAGCATCTCATAGCATACATGACAGAGCCTACATCAACATCATAAGGTATGGTTTTCATATACTCATCTTCTTTTCCAAATAAAGGGGTCATAACTTTAGTTAAGTCAAAGTGCCCTCCTAAAGGTATAGGAGAGGGTTTAGCGGAGATAACATGAATTCTGTCAAGCACTTTGAGCAAATAATCTTTTTGAGAAAGCCAAATCAAGTTCTTAGACTTATCCCTTATTATCTGTATGGCCGGAATTCTTTTAGAAACACCTAAGTCTTTCATGTCAAAATGTTTATTGAGATATATCCCCTTTAAGTTGTGAAATTCTGTTCATGGTCTTACAAATCAGTAGAAGATCATCCACATATAAAAGCACATACAAGAGTTCTCTACCTCTAACACCTAGGGATTCTTAGTTTCTTTTTAGGGTTTCTCAATTCAGATTTAGGGATTTTAGGTATGGCTCATATTTCTTCAACCTAACGTGAGTCCCAAATTGTTGTATTTTTTTTTGTTCTCTATTTGTTTGTTTGTTTGTTTTTGCTGCTAATTGATTCTTAATTTGCCCCCTCCCCCTTTTTTCTATTATAGTCCTCATTTCCAGTTAGCTTTGAGGATATATGTGAAATTTTGAAACTCGTTGTCTCAGGAAATAATCTGTCATGTCCTTTATGTTGAAGATTGGCTAGTATAGCTTTGGGGATATGTGAAATAATTTTTCATGTCCTTCATTTTCAGTTAGCTTCCTTAGAGGAGATTATTACTGTACTTCGTAATGTTTAGTGACACTCTTGTTTTATTTTGGCTTATTAGCTCAATTGGAAGAGTAGTGTGTTGTACACATCGATGTGGGTTCGAATCTCACATAAGCTACATGGTTGTTATGATTATAGTGTTGAGGCCTGTATTTGACCATTGATCATGTTTCTTTATTACCATACAAGTTATTTGGTTGTTATGATTTAAGCTAGGTTTTGCTAATTCGCTAATATTATGTAAAGAGTGCTACATTTATTAATTACTTTAGATTTTAACCATTATGGATTATTATGAACATCCTATTTAAGCTATTTAAACCTGAACCCAGTAATGGTTAGTGTGCTACACTTGAAGAAGTAGTCAAATATGAGATATATTGGATATTAGAGACTTTAGTTTGGGAGTGTTCCTTTGAATGAAAATATGAGATGTTTGATAGGTATATTGAGAACTAATAAGATGTTAAGGCTTTGTGCCATTGCTTAATAGCTTAGAAGACTTCCAAAATAGACTAGGAAGATTTGCTTATACCACGTCACAACCAAAAGTTGTCATGTCTCTTATTTCTATTTCTCTATCATTTATTTGGAATTATGATTCATATTTTTTTAAGTAAGACAACAACTCAGTATGTAGATAGCCTATATGAGATTTGAACCCATATCTATGTGTCTAAACACATTGCAATGCCAATTGAGCTAATAGGCCAAAATGCTCAAAGCAAATAAACTACAATTTTTTCGATAACAACTAACCTACAATTTGATCCTATAGAATGACTTTAACATGACAAAATGAATTCAACTAAAAATGATGACTAGAATATTTTGTCCTTCACACCAGCGTTGTTGGACCCCAATTTCAATTAGCAAACCACACAAATTTCAGTCGACAAACCCCCTTCCGTTCCTGTTGCAACATCATCAGCTAGTGCATTTATAGGCCTTGATATCCTATTTCTCATCAAGATAAGGAGGGCAGATGTTCATATATTGGATTACAAAAGTGAATGTTAAGTTATTTTTGTGTATGAGAATTTTAAATCATAAGGATTCATCACTGAGAGAGAGAGAGAGAGAGTTGCCTCAAACAATTGCATCAACTGCAATGTCCATACAAACCTAACATCCGTCAATCAAATTTTGTGAGTTGAAAATTTTTCAACAACTCTAAAAATTTCAAACTCAAACTCCAGGCTCAAACTCAAAATCCCTATTCACATTACAATTCTAGTTCACATCTTTGAATTCTAGACTAAAATATCTTTAATTCGAAACTGAAAATCTCTAATTCGAAAATGAAATTCCCCGATTAAAAACTAAAAATCCTCAATTCATAAACTCAAATTCACAAATTAAATCTGGGAATACCCAATTCAAAATTCAAAACCCTAAATTCAAACTAAAAATCCCAAATTCAAAACCCTAATTTTTAGAAATTTTCAAAATTGACTTACGTTTTTCCTTCTTCGTCCTACTTCGATTCCAGTGTCGCTCTAGCTCCAAAAAAAAGTCTGCGCCACTCAGTGTCGCGTCTCCTTCCTTGTGTCGCTGGCATCAACTCCTCTTTCAGTCCCCTTCCATATATAAGTCGCCTTTTCATGATTTTGCTCTGATCGAGTTGTTCGTCTCTTTCTTTCTTTATTTTCTATTTCCATTTCTTTTTTTTTTAAAATAAAAACAAATGGAGTATCATCCAACGTTTAATATAACTTTGCAAGGGAGCGAAGCGAATTTCTGGTAAACTTGAGGTGTACCATTCAAAAATGGTCAAAGTCTTGTACACCTTGCGAAAAACACATTACATCAAGAGTACCTGGTGAAATTTCTGATTTTTTTATTGGTTTTGAATTTGAGGAGTCCCGAAGGTTTCCCCCAAAGTTTAGAGCTACTCCACAGTAAAGTTTCTCCAAATTAGATGAAAAAATAATTGAATTGGGAAGGAGGGCTTCCATCATTGTTTTATTTTATTTTTTTTATTAGGAAATAATTCGGGCGAGGAAACTTTACCCGACGGTATCCTTACGGATAAGGTCTAAAAGACCAAAATTATTGTAAATATCAATATCCTAGGTAGAGTCGCAAGTATGTGTAACCTTATCGGTCACTCTATTACCTATTCGGGCTTTACATCATTGTGGATGCTATATTGATTTTATATAGCTAGTCTTTTTTAACTTTGATTAAAATTATTTTTTGTTGGATCTTATTAACACACTAGTGTAAAATACTTCATCTACAATATTGATGTAATTTGAAAGAGGTAATTTGAAAGAGTGGCATAAGACTCTCACCATTTATTAAATTAGTTTGTAGCTAAATAATTGAATTAGAAATTAAAAAAAAATTGTTTCGTTTTTATCACAATTTTGAAGTATTGAAGAAGTTGTATATTGTACAAATTCATATTATTCATTATCATTTATCATCGATGTGATGGTGTGTCCCCAACCTCATTGGGTTTTGGTTCCGCCACCGCATTCGTAGATACAACTATCATCGATATATAAATTCCGTCAAAGTTCATGATTAAATTTAATTATTTACATCAAACGTACCTTTCCCCAATACGTTAGCGTAAAGTATCCTTTGATCAAAAGTCCAAGTGTGGCATTACAAGTAAACACATTGAAGTGTAGGATAAATATTAAAATAATGTAAAATCGTCAGATAAAAGCGATACATGCATACACACTTTAATGGGGAAAGGAACAAATACTTTTTTTTTTGTAGGTTTGTATAATTGTATGCTTCACAGTCAAGATTTGGGGTTTGGGTAAGTAACGTCACAGACACAGATGGATCAAAGCTCACCTGGATTATTATATTGAAAGTTGAAACAGAAACGTATGATTCCTGGAAAGACGACGATCAACAACAAAAGCCACGTGACTGTATAATTATTCATAAGCCCGGCATGTGCCCCACTTGAGGACATATCCTCATTACATGACAAAATATCGGGCCCCCTTATGTAATTTCTACCTCATTTTTTTTTAATAACTATTCTCATGTGAGTTGTGACTTGCTGACTTGTTGTGAGCTGAGCCCTGTGAAGCTGTGACTCCCTTGTGGTCTTCTGTCCTCAAATGAGAATTTTGGGGAAATAATTTTAGTCCTTGTTTGGTACAAGTATATAGATATAGGATATGGGTATATGATGCTCTATATCTTGAAAAGGTAAATATATAGATGGGGTGATAACACAAGATATACAAAAGATGAGACCAAACTCAGGGTCTCATGAAAAAGGGGAACCGTATACCCAAAATGGCCCCTATACCCTCCAAAAGACAACAAATCTAACTAAGTACCCAATACCTCATCCATCGCCTACTAGTGCTACTAGTCGCTCATGCCACCTACCTCCTAAAACTCATCTACCTAAGTAAAAAATTTTTCCAAGTGTATTCCGTGAGTGTCTTGCACTTCCACTTTACAGAAATACGAGCTTTACAACTATCAATAATAATATTCGCATAAACACGGGGATCAAAAGTTTCATTACCAAATACACATTTATTCCTTCCCATCCAGGTGAAATACACCAACGCTTCAAAAAGGATGCTCTATATCTGTATCCCATGTTTGGCATATCTCAACAAATTAGTATCTAGATATCAATCTTATATCTCAATATACTGATTGTAGGTTTTTTTTAGTTTTGGATATCTGGAAAAATTTGAGAATATAGGAAACGCTTTTCAAACACGCCCCTCAATTGAAAGAGAGCAAAAGAATCTCCCATCTCGATTGAAAGGGTGCTTCTTCTCCTCCATTGAAGAGCTTCCTTCCTCCATTGGACAGCAAACGAGCGAAATTGAGGGATTTGCTGGTAGTCCCATTTTTTTGAATATGCGATTATCCCCTCCTCCATTGAAGGGGTTCTTCTTCTCCTCCATTGAACAGCCAACGAGCAAAATTGGGGTTTATAGGGTTTGATGGTAGTGATTTTCGAATATGAGATTACCACTTCTTCTCATGTGTTAGATTTGAATCTGCGATTGGGGTTTTTCGAAAATCCTTTTTCGAAAATCAGATTCTTCCGCCTTTTCGAATCTATCAGAGGTGTGATATTGTGTGTGTTGGTGTGATTTTGTTCAAAATCAGATTTATGAGTGAATTTTTTTTTGAGTTGCTATTGGTTTCTTATGCGTTAAAAATTTCTTCAGCCTTTCTTCATCCAATTTTTGGTTCATTAGCTAAACAATTTCTCTTTAAAAAAAACACATACCCTATATGATATCTATATACCCTTTCCAAAAAAGATATAAGATACTCCCTTCGCCCAATAATACATGGGTTTTTAGAGGTAAATTTTTGTCCAATAATAGATGGGCTTTTATGTTTTCTAGGTAGGAAATTGTAATGATTTATATTGTTTTGTGTGTTGTTGACTTTTTAAAATAATTTAATTGGTTAAAATTTGTAGTGAGTATTAAAAAATAATAAAATTTATGAAAAAGTTAGTGCAATGATGATTTTTTTTTAAATAAAGTGTTTTATATGATTATATGTCATGATATCATTAAAAAAATATTGTACGATATTATTTTTGATATTTCGGTATTATTTTATATGATTGTTTTTTTTATTAGGAAATAATTCGGGTGAGAGGGACTCTACCCGAGAGCATGCTTGCGGATGAGGTCAAGAAGACTAGAGTTGTTGAAATATCGACGCACCATGCAGAGTGGCAAAGGTGTGCGGTGCAACCTTATCAGCCACTCTATTGCCCAATCGAGGCACGTGAAAAGAGAATTCTTTCACAGTCGATAGTAGGATTTTAATATCAGTCATAATCATTTCAATTTCTCAGGGATATGAGTGTTTGCCCAGCAAGTGGTTAATTATGATGAGAAAGTCTCCTTCAATATGTATTTTGTTGAGGCGTAGCCGTAAGATTTTCGTAGCGCCTTGTTTCAAGGCTAAGCTTCAACATTGAGGGGGGTTTGACTACCCAGAATTTGGTAGCTAATGTGTATAGGTTTTCCATTCCAGTCCCGAATAACAGTTCCAAAGGAGCTTTTATTGTTTGCTAGGGTAGATCCGTCAAAGTTGAGTTTAAACGTACCTGTTGTGATGCCGTGCAATTATCGATGACTCCTGGTGACATTGAGGACAACATGAAGGTTCCGTTTGATGGCCCTGCCACTCGTTCAAGGGCCAAGAAGATTCAGAATGCAACTAAGGCCTTTCTTGTCCGTCACCATGGAACTTTAGAGCAAGGGTTCAGGCCACCCTGGATCACTTGGCTCAAGGTTACACCGCCAGCACAGGAAGTGAGCCTACGTCCACACACGGAGCTCATGAAGACTCGTCTGCACCCGCCATGAATCAACTCAACTCGGCATCACCAAGAGAACACTCGGCCGAGTGGGCCTTTGGTCTTGTCGAGAAGATTGGGCCGAGTTGTCCTTGTGCTTGGGCCGAAATTAAGTTATTTAATTAGTTTGTTATTTTATGCAATTAGTTAAATAAGGTGGAAATTAATTATATCTCTTCTAGATATATTACCTACCCACCAAGTTATTATATTTCTATCTTCTTAGGATTTATTTATCTTTAAGTTATTTCACTTATCATTAGATAGAATTAATCTATCCAAACCCCTTTCCTTTGCAAGGAAGGATTGGTTAGATTTCTCATTAGTTTACTATAAATTCATGTTATGCACTTTGAATTTAATCAGATTGAAATAGAATTGAAGAAACCCTTAACGGATCAAGGGTTCTTCGATTATCAATCCCCAAAGCACTTGTGTTCTTATTATTTCGGCAACCACAAATTATCACCATCACCTTGTTCTAATTCGGCAACCCTAAACCCAACACAGCCCTTACCTTGTCTTGTCGAGACCGAGGAAGCCAGCCGTCCCTACTCGCTACAGCCAGCGCTTCCGAGAACCCAGGCCTTGGCGTCGTCCGCGAGGAGATCCGCTCCCAGCGAGCGCGGCACCCGCGCCCTCGCTCCGCGTCTCCAGCGCCCAGCTCCCTGGTGTCTTCGCTCCGGCCCTCCCGCGCGCTAGCCCTCGCAACCTCCAGCGCCAGCTTCGCTCCCGCGACCCGCGCGCGCCTGATCTCCGCTCCCAGCGAGAGAGATCCCTGAGGCGCCTGGCTCCGCACTTTGTCCCTCGCTTCTCTCTCCTGCGCTGTCTTTGTTTTCTGTCGCTATTTCCCTGTTTTAAAGTTGCTGAATTTTGCTAAGTATAATTCTGTCGCTAAATCAGAATTCTAATCACTTGTTTGAATTGTTCCAAATCAGGAGATATCAAAGAGCATTGCAAGATCGAAGCAAATATACGGCGTGGTTCTTGATCTGCAGCCCACAGGCGAAGGATCGGGTATCCCAAACGTATCAAGTGGTATCAGATTTCAGGTTAATGCAAGTTCTTTACTCTCTTGATTTCCTTATTGAGTGATTTCGTTTTCGTGCCTTATTTTTCACCATAGCCGCTGCATAAAAATTAAATCTTTGTTATTCACCCATCAAATTTGGCACTTTATTTTTGTTATTCTTTGTTTGGATCTATAATTTGGAAGATATTGAGTTCTTGACTGCAAGTTGTGATCTTTTATTCCTAGTTGCTACATATCATGCCTATGACTGTGATTCTTGGATTAAAAGCATTATATAAACTTGCACCACAAAAAAACCCTAATTTTTCCAGTTTCTAGCCTATTTTCCCTATTTTCTTTATTTTTGCTTACTTTTAGATCATCGTAGCTTTTTATTTTATTTTTGCTCTTCAATTTCGGTTGCTCCCTCCATATTACAACAACTTGTCCCATATATATATATAAAAAAAAAAAACAGAAAAAGCCGAATTCAAAAAAAAAAAAAAAAAAAACAAAAATTATATAGAGCATCCTTTCTTTACATCATTGAGTTAGTAACTCTGAGTTCTTTGATTGCTACATGTTAGATGATCTAAACGGTTTTAAAGCATTACAAGAGAACCCTACTTGTGTGATTTTGTGCTGTGCCGACACTGGAGCCTTGGTCACACCCCTCTTTCTCTGAACCGTGTTGCAACCGTCAGATAATAGTTGACGGAGTGTGTGCACTTGATTGCCCTTGTGATTGCTATTGTCGATTATTACACATTCATATTATTCAAGCATCACATTGTAGCTCTTTTTCTATACACATTCAGCCGCTTGTTTATACTTGCTATCCTTGATATCCGACTGTGTGGCTGATTTAAATTGCAAATTGGATTATTACTTGCTGTCTTCAATATTGCAAAATTCTGTGTCCAGGGGAATTGCTTGAATATTGTGCCTTGTTTTCTCGCTCTTTGATTTCTAAAACCGTGAATCACTCTTAGGAATCACTAGAGCTTGCATTACTTGGTTTCTGGTCTTTGCTTCGTTTACTTGTTGCTCTTCTGATATTGTAGGAACATGACAAACGATAGCGACCCCAACCCTTCCCCTACCCCACCTGCTGGCATTTCTGCTGAGGCTATGCAGTTTATTATTGACTCTGCTGTCCAAAAGTCTACTCTGGTGACGCGACAGGAACTGGCAGAGGCTGAAAATCGTCGAGCTATCGAACGCAAAGAGGACCTCCTACGGTTATCTGACATCATCAAACAGGCAGTTGCTCAGCAATGGGAGGAGTCCAAACGGGCGGAGGCTTCTGGATATACACCTCCTTCTGGAGGAAAACCGCCTCCACCACCCCCAGATACTACACCACCTTCGGGTACTGTGCCCCCTACAGGTAATCAGCAACCTGCAGGTAACACCTTTTATTCGGGTCACCCTCCTCCTTCTGGTCAATTACATTATCAGCTGAGATCTGCTACTACTAATCCTTTCCCTGGAGAGCATGACAACGATCCTTTAGCGGGCTTCAATGGCCACCAGGATCGCCCTGAGCACCATCACCCACGGCAGCAGCAGGGCCGACCCAATCAGCGTCCACAGCAGCCGTTCTATACTCGTGCTAACTGGGATGATAGCCGTAGCAATGCTGATCTGAATGAGACACCACATTTGGAGGATGCTTACCATGAGGTAAATTCTAACTTTTATGATTTACCCCCTCCTAATTTTGGTCATCCTAGATTTGATAATGCTCAAGCTATTCAGAGACGAGATGTTAAGCTTAAATTAGAAACTTTTGATGGTAATACTGATCCTGAAGCTTATCTTGTCTGGGAAAATCATACTGACTATCTGCTTGAACATTTACGCTATGAGGAAACGGAGAAATTGGAAGTTGTTATATTGCATTTAGTAGGTAAAGCTCGCAACTGGTGGTTCCGCACTCGTGAGATGCGCCGCCGTCAGGACAAGCAACCTGTTGAAACTTGGCCACAACTTCGCTATCTCCTAAAGAAGAGACATGTGCCTGAGGAATACACGGAGTCCATGAGGATGCAGCTCGCTTCCTGCCGACAAGGAACTCGCTCGCCGAATGACTTCAGGGATGAACTTGAACGACTCTCCCATCAGGCTAATGTTTATCTTACTGAACGTGCTTTGTGTACTCAATTTCTTGCTGGTCTTAATATTTCTATTAAAAATCCGTTAGCTATCCATTCCATTAGAGATATTAACACTTTGACTCATAAAGCACAGCTTCTGTATGAGCAACAAAAGCAGCAACTTCGGCAACAACGGAGCAGATTCGATCAGACCTCCCAAGGTCGCAGGTTTGTTCTCGTTAACCCTTCTGGTCCATCTAAGCCTTCTACTACTAACCCTTCTATGCAGCAAAAGGGAGTTTCCAACTCACCTCAACAGGGTTATCAGGTGGAAACTAGAAGAGTTGCTGCCCCTTCTACAGATCGCAACAAAGATATCCGCTGCTTCACTTGTGGAGGTTCTGGGCATGTCTCTCGCAATTGCCCTCAGAAAAAGAAGGTTCTTCTCAATGATTTGGGAGACCATTACTATGAGGAGGAGACTGTTGAGGACCATGTAATTTCGAGTGAAGTGGAGGAGGACCAGCCGTCTGAACTTATTGAGGAGATCGACACATCAGAATATGACAACGTCCTCTGTCTTGTCAACCGGCGGGTCCTACACATTCAGGAGTCTCCCATGGCTGATCAAAGGGAGAACATCTTCCACACCAGATGTGTGGTTCGCGAGGCTACCTTAAACCTCATCATCGATGGTGGGAGTTGCTGCAATCTCATCAATGAAAAGGTAGTAGATTTCCTCCATTTAACTACTACTCCTCGTGCTACTCACTATGGATTGAATGGTATCACTGATGATGGATCTGATATAATGGTCACCAAACAATGCTTAGTTTCTCTTTCTATTGGATCCTATCATGATAAAATATTATGTGATGTTGCGCGCATGGATTGTAGTCATATATTGTTAGGGTGTCCTTGGTTATATGATCGTAATGTCCTTCATGATGGTCGTGCAAATACATATGCTTTCACCTATGACGGGAGGAGAGTTACTCTCCTACCCTTATCGCCACAAATTATTCTGAAGGACCAGGTGCGCAAGCAGCACCAAAGGAACGCCGAAAGAGAAGTTGAAAGAATGGAGAAGCTCAAAGGAAGCTCGGCTGCACCAGCCGCACCCGCGGCCCTAGAAGCCGCGCCCGCGGCCCCAGCAGCAGCACCCGCCGCCGCCCCTGCAGCCCCCTTGCCGACTTCTCCTCCCCTTCCGACGTCGACTAAGCCCCCTTCTGCTTCAATTAAGGGCTCTGTGGAACGTCGATCATTGGTCTCTCAACCTCAGAAAGGGACCATCACCTGGAATGCTCATCGACCTCACATTCTTCTGGTCATGAAACAGGTATTACTTAATGTTGAATTGAGTCATATTCCTGCACCTATTGCTGCTCTTCTGCAGGATTACTTGGATGTGCTTCCAGCTGAACTTCCCCAAGGCTTGCCTCCTATTAGAGGTATTGAGCACCAAATTGACTTTGTGCCTGGAGCAGCCTTGCCTAATCGCGCCGCTTATAGAGCTAGTCCTGAGGAGACAAAGGAGCTACAACGCCAAGTCACGGAGTTGATGGACAAGGGCTTTGTTCGTGAAAGCCTGTCTCCCTGTGCCGTGCCTGTCATTTTGGTCCCAAAGAAGGATGGCTCCTGGCGCATGTGTGTTGATTGCCGTGCAATCAACCAAATAACGGTTAAGTATCGCCACCCTATTCCTCGTTTAGATGATATGCTTGATGAACTTCATGGTGCTGCTATTTTTTCTAAAATTGACCTTAGAAGTGGATATCATCAAATTAGGATGAAACAGGGTGATGAATGGAAAACGGCTTTTAAAACTAAGTATGGCTTATATGAATGGTTAGTAATGCCTTTTGGTTTGACAAATGCACCTTCTACATTTATGAGGCTTATGAACCATGTGCTTAGAAGACACTTAGGAAAATTTGTCGTTGTCTATTTTGACGATATCTTAATCTACAGTAAGAATATGCATGATCACTTAAGTCACTTAAAATTGGTTTTTGATTGTCTAAGAAAAGAGAAATTATATGCCAATTTAAAGAAGTGTTCTTTTGCATCCGAGTCTACCATTTTTCTTGGTTTTGTAGTGACTGCATCTGGATTAAAGGTGGATGAGGAGAAGATTCGTGCTATTCAGGAGTGGGCTAGGCCGACTACACCCACCCATGTCCGCTCATTCTTGGGCCTTGCTGGCTTCTATCGACGTTTTGTCAAGGACTTCAGCTTGATTGCCGCCCCCCTACATGAGCTGACAAAGAAGGATGTGACATTTCGCTGGTCTGACTCACATCAAAAGGCTTTGGACGCTCTCAAGGATCGCCTGACACACGCCCCAGTGCTGCATTTACCTGACTTTGCTCAACCTTTTGAGCTCGAGTGTGACGCTTCTGGCACTGGTATTGGAGGGGTCCTGCTGCAGAACAAGCGTCCGATCGCCTACTTCAGCGAAAAGTTGGGCACCGCTGAGCTCAACTATTCTACCTACGACAAGGAGCTATTTGCACTGGTTCGCTGCTTACAGACTTGGCAACATTATCTCTGGCCTAAGGAGTTTGTGATTCATTCGGATCATGAAGCTCTTAAGTACCTCAAAGGACAAGCAGTGCTCAGCAGGCGACTTGCTCGATGGGTGGAATTCATAGAGACCTTTTCCTATGTGGTTCACCACAAAAAGGGAAAGGATAATGTGGTAGCTGACGCACTATCACGAAGGTATGTCCTCTTAAACCATATGGATGCACATGTTTTGGGTTTTGCTTTAATAAATGAACTGTATGCTTCTGATAGTTTCTTTAAAACTATATATGCTCAATGTGTGTCCAAAGGTGAAGTAGATTCATTTTTTGTTGATAATGGGTATTTGTTCAAGATGGGCAAGCTTTGTATCCCATCTTCTTCTATTCGCCGATTGTTAACCCAAGAAACACATGAATCTAGGGGACATGGGGGTTTCGAAAAAACACTAGCTGGACTAAAGGAACATTACTTTTGGCCTAAAATGTCTAATTATGTGCTGAGATTTGTCAAAAGTTGTGTTACATGTGCTAAAGCCAAATCAAAATCCAATGCTAATGGTCTATACCAACCTTTGCCAATTGCTAATGCACCCTGGGAAGATGTTTCTATGGATTTTATTGTAGGATTGCCTAGAACTTCTAAGGGTCATGATTCCATATTTGTTGTTGTAGACAGATTTTCCAAAATGGCTCACTTTATACCTTGTCATAAAACTGATGATGCTATTCATGTTGCTCATTTATTCTTCAAAGATGTTGTTCACTTACATAGATTGCCATTATCTATAGTTTCTGACCGTGATCCTAAATTCTTAAGCTCTTTTTGGAAAACTTTATGGTCTAAATTGGGTACAAAATTGCTATTTTCTACTTCTTGTCACCCACAAACTGATGGCCAAACTGAGGTCAAAAATAGAACTCTTGGGGCTCTCCTTAGAGTCATGCTTCGAACTAACCTGCGGAGATGGGAAGACTGTCTACCATTTGTAGAGTTTGCATATAACAGGTCTAGGCACTCTGCAACAAAGATGACCCCCTTCGAGGTAGTATATGGCCGAAATCCATTAACTCCAGTGGACATGATGCCTCGGCCATATAAGGACAAGGAGAGCGTGGATGCAGCTAAGCAAGTGGACTTCATCAAAAGCTTGCATGAGCGTACCAAGGCGCAACTGGAAAGAAAGACTGCGCAATACAAGGCCGCGAAGGACAAGCATCGCAAGGATGTGCAGTTCAACGTTGGTGATCTGGTCTGGCTGCATCTCAGGAAGGAAAGGTTTCCGCAACAACGGAAATCTAAGCTGGATCCCAGGGGAGATGGACCATTCAGAGTGGTTCAGAAGATGGGTCCTAATGCATACAAGCTGGATCTCCCTACCGATAAGTACAACGTCCATTCTACATTCAACGTCGCCGATCTATCCTTGTTCGTGCCTGACGATGACTCTGACGACGATTTGAGGACAAATCGAAGTCAAGTGGAGGAGAATGATGCCGTGCAATTATCGATGACTCCTGGTGACATTGAGGACAACATGAAGGTTCCGTTTGATGGCCCTGCCACTCGTTCAAGGGCCAAGAAGATTCAGAATGCAACTAAGGCCTTTCTTGTCCGTCACCATGGAACTTTAGAGCAAGGGTTCAGGCCACCCTGGATCACTTGGCTCAAGGTTGCACCGCCAGCACAGGAAGTGAGCCTACGTCCACACACGGAGCTCATGAAGACTCGTCTGCACCCGCCATGAATCAACTCAACTCGGCATCACCAAGAGAACACTCGGCCGAGTGGGCCTTTGGTCTTGTCGAGAAGATTGGGCCGAGTTGTCCTTGTGCTTGGGCCGAAATTAAGTTATTTAATTAGTTTGTTATTTTATGCAATTAGTTAAATAAGGTGGAAATTAATTATGTCTCTTCTAGATATATTACCTACCCACCAAGTTATTATATTTCTATCTTCTTAGGATTTATTTATCTTTAAGTTATTTCACTTATCATTAGATAGAATTAATCTATCCAAACCCCTTTCCTTTGCAAGGAAGGATTGGTTAGATTTCTCATTAGTTTACTATAAATTCATGTTATGCACTTTGAATTTAATCAGATTGAAATAGAATTGAAGAAACCCTTAACGGATCAAGGGTTCTTCGATTATCAATCCCCAAAGCACTTGTGTTCTTATTATTTCGGCAACCACAAATTATCACCATCACCTTGTTCTAATTCGGCAACCCTAAACCCAACACAGCCCTTACCTTGTCTTGTCGAGACCGAGGAAGCCAGTCGTCCCTACTCGCTACAGCCAGCGCTTCCGAGAACCCAGGCCTTGGCGTCGTCCGCGAGGAGATCCGCTCCCAGCGAGCGCGGCACCCGCGCCCTCGCTCCGCGTCTCCAGCGCCCAGCTCCCTGGCGTCTTCGCTCCGGCCCTCCCGCGCGCTAGCCCTCGCAACCTCCAGCGCCAGCTTCGCTCCCGCGACCCGCGCGCGCCTGATCTCCGCTCCCAGCGAGAGAGATCCCTGAGGCGCCTGGCTCCGCACTTTGTCCCTCGCTTCTCTCTCCTGCGCTGTCTTTGTTTTCTGTCGCTATTTCCCTGTTTTAAAGTTGCTGAATTTTGCTAAGTATAATTCTGTCGCTAAATCAGAATTCTAATCACTTGTTTGAATTGTTCCAAATCAGGAGATATCAAAGAGCATTGCAAGATCGAAGCAAATATACGGCGTGGTTCTTGATCTGCAGCCCACAGGTGAAGGATCGGGTATCCCAAACGTATCAAGTGGTATCATGTTGGGGTTTGCGCCAAGAGATCGGTTTTTTGATTTTGTGTTTACCAGGTTGATTAGAAGTGTGTACAGAGGAGGAGGGCACCGTGTTGAGATCCAATTCAAACCAAATAGTTTTCTTCCAATTTGTAATGTGAGTATTAATAATATGTCTTATTGTACTGATACTAGAGATTGACACTTGTTTGAGTAGATGTTGGTTCCTAGAAGACCATACTGTCCACCATGAAAAAAATAGATTTTCCTTATCAGTTTTTGAGAAAGTAGAACCTATGAATTCAAAGATAGGGTTAATGTCGCGTGATTGAGCAATGGGGGTGGATAATCGATTGTAAGACGAGAATGAATGAGGTATGTTCAAATACGGACATTCAATTAAAAGGTGGGTGTCATCTTCAACTGCGTTATTACACAAGCAGCAAGTAGACGGCACGCCTACGCCGCGTTGATTTAGGCGAGACGCAGTAGGGAGACCGTTCTGGGAAATTTTCCATAAGAAATTCTTGACTTTGGGAGGGCTGTCGAGCTTCCAAATCCAAGCGTTACTGTCAACATTCAAGGAGCTTTGTGAAGACGCTAACTTGTAAGCACTTGGCGTTGTGAACCAGCCTTCTTTATCCGGCCACCAATATAATCGATCTTCAATTTAGTTAATGGGCAATGGAATGTCCAAAATTTCCTTTATAATGGATTGAGGTAATTTTTCTTTAAGTTTTTTCGTCCACCAGCGACCACCCAGAATGTAATCACTAACAAAATATATTGTTTGCATCATAAGAGTTCGGGCAGTCAGGCCTAACGGTGATGGGGGAAGAAGACAACCAATTGTCTGACCAGAAGTTTATTGATTTATCGTTTCCAATGGACAATATAAGTCTAGTCTTGAATTTTGCTAGGAGGGGGGGGGGGGGGGGGTAAGCTTAGCCCATTGCCATGATGAACCACCACTCCAACGGTAGTGCATAATGTCGGCTAAACCGAGATATTTGGTCGGTTTAGCCATGATTTTCCATAGTAGTTTCATCTAGAGAGCTTCATTCATTTCTTTAGATTTCCGTAGTCCGAGGCCCCCATGTTTTTTAGGTTTATAAATTCTATCCCAACTTATTAGTGGGAGGTGTTGAACGTCTTTATTCCAAAAGAATGTCTTAATTCTTTGTGCACCGAAGCTGGAAGCATAAAATTCTGCATCGTATAGAGCGGTTTAGCAACCAAGTTTGTTCCAATAAGAAATGTGCGCCCTTGTTGTGAGAGGGCACTGAATCTCCATTTACGTAATTGTTTTTTAGATTTATAAATAATATCCTCAAAAGTAGCCCTGTTGACTCTTCCATTGATAATAGGACACCCAAGATATTTTTCTAGAGAGTTTTCGTTTGTGATGTTTAGGCAAGTAGAAAGTTCTTGGATTCTGGAAGTTGATATGCCTTTGGTATCTTGGAGGGTTGATTTATGGTAGTTAACCCTTTGTCCTGAGATATACTACCCTTAGATAAAATAATGATGTCTTCAGCAAAAGCCAGAAAGGGTATATGAGGACCATTTCTACTGAATCTGAAGCCAATGAGACTGTTTGGCAAGCTGGCTTCCAGGGATAGTTTGCGAGACAGGATATCCGCACCAAAAATGAACAAGAAAGGGGATAGAGGGTCCCCCTGGTGGAGGCCCCTAGAGGGTGTAAACATCTCATAGGGACCGTTGTTTATCAGAACCGAGAAGGAGACTGTGGTAATACATTCCATAAACCAAGAGATGAAGGTAGGATGGAAGCCAAATTTTTCTAGAATTTTTTTCGTAAAGTTCCACTCGACCCTATCGTAAGCTTTTTCCATATTGAGTTTTATTGCCAGCCAACCCTCGCTACCAGTATGAGTTCTGAAGAGTGGAATATCTCATGGGCTATAAGGACATTATCTTGGATGACTCTGTCCGAGAAAAAAGCCCCTTAAAGGGGATGAATCAACTTGTCGATGATTTTGTTAAGTCTTTCTATCAGAATTTTGGATATAATTTTGTATAGGGTAGAGCAAAGACTGATAGGTCGGTAATGATTTGTGGTCGTTGGGTTACCACATTTTGGGAAGTAGAGAGATAAAGGTGTGATTAATTTGTTTGAGGATTTTGACCAAGCGCAAAAAGCCTTTGACCGCCTTGATAATTGACGAGCCCACAATTTCCCAGTATGTCTTATAAAATTCAGTTGTGAAGTCATCCGGTCCTGGAGATTTATTGTTACCCATATTGAAAACTGCTTGTTTAATCTCGCTATTTGAAGGTTGTCGAATAAGAAAATCATTATCTTCCGTAGTGATTTCAGGGTGGATAAGTTGCAGATGCTCATTTAGAAGATCATCACAGATGGGTTCCTTTTTTAATCTTTTCTCAAAATCACACTTTATTTCGGATTTGACATTTTCCTCTCCTATTATAAGAGTTTCTTCCGTTGATGTTATATTGCGAATTTATTTTTTGTGTCTTCTTCCTGAGGCCACACGGTGGAAGTAAGCAGTGTTAGAGTCAGCATACTTGAGATGTTTGATTTTAGCTCTTTGATTCTAGAAATTCTTCTGAAAGAGAAGCAGTTTTTCTTTTTTCCTTAGAAGGTTAGTTTCCTTATGGTTATCCGAATAGGTGATTTGCCAGGAATTCTGTGAATGAATCTCAAGTAAGTTGTCTTCTATCTCATTTAATTGCCGAAAATGTTGCCGAATGAGGTTTTGTTCCATAACTTGGCCTTTTGTTTTAAGAGATGTTGTTTAGAGATTACTTGGAACAAACCCGAGCCATGGAAAGAAACACACCAGGCTTGTTTGACAATAAGTTGAAAGTCCTTTCTCTGGAGCCAAATGTTTTCAAATTTAAAAGGTGGTGCTTTGAAGGTTATATAACTTTCAAGAGTAATCGTTATGGGGCAATGATCGGATGAAGAGAAAGCACCATTTTTAGTTATTAGGTTAGGGAATTTATGTAGAATAGAATGGTGGACTAAAACGCAGTCTAGTTTTTCAAGAATATTGATTTGGCCTTCTTGCATTTTTCTCCGGGTAAACGGATTACCAAATGTGGGGATATCTAATAGGGAGCAATCATCTTTGAATTTGATGAGACGGGTAAAGCTGGAAGGGTGAGTATGGGAGCCCCCTAATTTATCTTCACTGCAATTTATTTCATTCAAATCTCCCATTATAATGCAGGGATTGGTAGATTCCAAAACTATAGTCTTTAGAGTTTTCCAGAACGCACCTTTATTGCGTGGGTCAGGGGGAGCATAAATGAATAGGAACATAATTACGATGTCATCCGATAAGTTGTTGTACTTGAGACCAATAATTCTAGGAAGATGAATTTCCACCGAGATACTAATAGAAGCTGGGAGTTGGTGATCCTTCCATAGTAAACCGATTCCACCGGAACAACCGACAGCCGGGAATATTTTCAGATTTAGTTTCTGCAAGAGCCACCATCTGGATGTGTTCATTTTTACACCAAGTGTCTACATCAATCCAAAAGGTTTTTTTTCCCTATACCTCTAAAATTCCATAAGCTTATTTTCATTTAAAAGCTTGAGTGGCAAGAGGAAAGGGGTTAAATTCCTCAAGCCGAAAGAATGTTTTGATTATTTTGTAAAGAATATAAGTACTCGTGACTTTATCACTTTGTTTTTTGAATCCATCCCAAAACAAAATATTCTCATTATATTTCCTACGAGTTGGGTTGGGACTTAGAAGAGGTGATCACAACTTTTTAATTTACCTGCTTTTTTATATTTAGAAGATTTTTAGGTTGAATTTTTTTAGACATAAATAAAGTTTCACTAGCAAGACGAGGAAACAAGATAATATAGTTATCATAACAAACTACAAGAGAGCAACTCAAGAGTAATTTGTCCACTTTCCATCTACTAACAACATATGATATAAATAATGATTTACTAGAGACCTTGAGAATACCGAAAACCCTCACGGTTCGGCTGGCTTTTGCTTTTAGAAAATGCCCATAAAAGACATATTGGACATTTTTATTATACCATCTAATCCCAAGGTAGTCATTTAAGGGCGTTATTGCCTTAAAGAAGTGTTTCAGAGGTTGCACGCGAATGTGAACCCTCCTTTTAACAGGCTTGTGTCTAGACCAATCTTCTTCCAACCCCACATCAAGGGCTTTCATCTCTTGGAACTTACAGTTTGAATAAGGGGCTTTACACTTCACTTTGTACTCTAAAGGTTTGGAGTTGTTCTTGGTTTTATGATTAGGGGTTTTGCCAAGGACCTCCATAAAGGAGTCTTGAAAGGCAGATGAATTTATAACTCCAAACAAAAAGAGATATTTTGTTTGGTCGGCTTTTATAACCCTTTGTAGGGATTTGAACAATTGAATTTGTAAATAATGTGGTTTTGAGTGTGTGTGTGTGTGTGTGTGAGAGAGAGAGAGAGAGAGAGCCAATAACATGGCTACTACTCTTAATGTGGATATGTTCACAGTTTAAATCAAATAAACCAAAATTGTAGTAGAGATCCAAATGGAATTTTCTACTGTAATAACTTGTATACATGCATGTAGAATAATGTGAGGAGATAGGTGATTCATCAACACAAACAAACATGAGATCAATCAAATTAAACATTGCCGAGTATGCAAGCCGACTTTGATTTATGACAAGATGCAAGAGCTTACAACCAAGATTATCCATTACAAATAATTTTTTCCACATATATCTGATTTCCTTTCTAGTTTCTTTAGTATCATCACCAAAGAGAGTTGCCACTAGGGAGATGAGATACAGAGCAACCATGTTTTCCTGAACTCTACCTTGTAGAGAGTTGGGCTTCTTTCCGCCAATGTTCCTCCTTCTAGATTTCTTTACATCTTTGCCTCTCGGTTTCGCCATCACAGCATCAATAGGACACTAGAAACCCTCAGGTGGAGAGCCTTCGGAGCACGGTTTGAAGCCCTTTCTGGATTTATTCTTAGGGAGGCTAGCCCCCAAGGTTGTCATCATGCCCTTTTAGGGGGTGGGCTGTGTAGAGACGAAACCGTCATCCACACAGATTTTCTTTTCTATATCTTTCATGATCGAATTCGAACAAAAAAAAACATGAACGAGTGCAATTAAAGATGTCTAAGGATTTCATGAGAGGTGTAGAGTGATTTGGTAAAATCAATAACAAAAATATCAGAGAAAACCTATTCGTGACTGAATAGGTCACGACATTGCAGTCAGGAGGCGAGGCCTCGAGGAGTTCACGACAAGAGAAGCCGCACCAAATGGTATAAGCATAGACAGAAAAGTTGATTACACATGTAATGAAACCAATTACCCCAAGGTGCACATGCGCAAATATCTTGCGAGAGGAAATAAGAGCAACACTAGAAGCCATTGACGTATCTGTAGGCAAATAAGTTTTATCCATTATAATGGTGACGAGAACAGCAAAGTAGAGAGTTGATTTAACAAAGCTAACAAGGTCCTTCGGAAAGAGTTCAATCAATAGTTTAGCCACCTTTTGATTCACCTGCTCAACATTATGATCAAAGATGTTTTCAGCCTCCTCGAAAAAGCAAGGAGTAATCATAAGGCTAGGCATCAAGACACCTAGTTTTACATCATAAGGGTTTTCTATTGAGAAGCATTGATGGCTAAAGTAGACATTTATATGGAGGACTAAAGTCCCCAAGGACCACAAAGCCTCCGCTGGAGTAATCATGGAGTTCACTTCGTCATCGGGAAGGGAAACAAGCACTATAGATGACAGTTTGTCCATTGTTTTTTGAAGGACCTTTCGGGATTTGAGGGGTGAAAGAGCAAAGACCTCCTTCACAGTTTTGTGCAGACACCAAGTGGGGGTGTCAATTTTTTCCAAACATAGACAACAAAATAAATTATATGTCCGAAATAAGCATTTCACCAGAGTACTATAAGAACTGATGAGAAGAGTTATGTGTAACAGTTCATAAAACCAGATTAAACATACATAATATTTCATCACAAGGCTAAGGATCGACCCAATTATAAGAGTTAGACAAGCATAACAAAATTTATTGAAGGCCTTAAAAGGCATGCTCACGAGGAGACAAAAAAAGGGCCAAGATGCAACAGCAGTTGCATATGGCAACACAAAATCCTCAAGTGAGAGAACACTCAAAGAAGATGTTTTTACATGCCCGGAGGCTTTTTGTTGTTCGTTGCCCCTGTGGGGGATGTGAGAGTCAGAGGATAGCGCCTTCTTGTTAATTTCTTTGGATTCGACAGTGTGCAATATTATACAGATAGATTTCCCAACACATATAACAACACCTCGAAACATTAAGTTTGGTTCAATGTAAAGCATGAAGTGAGAGATGACACACATGGGAGCATATCTGCATATGACTGAGATTTAGGAACGAGAGTAGCACAATAGGTGCCAAACAGCAAGGATGAGCACCTCTAAACCAAAGGACCAGCGAAAGACAGCTTCCTAAGCCGGATTCGAGTAGAAAAGGAACCCTTAAGGCCAACCCGAAACACCAACGAACAGAACCTTTCAGTGGCAGAAGACATACCGACGGATCCCCGAAGAACGAATCCCCAGCCTCCAACTTTTTGGATCCAGACGATTTCTCCATTTCCCCTTTTGATACGCCCTTTCTTTCGTCGGTTTTGAAAATTATAAGTAATTTTTTGAAGATTTGGGCGAGATTCTTCATACAAGAGTTGAATCTAAAGAACGCTATGGCTTTGGGGTTTGGATCTTGAGGTTTGAATTCGGTTTTTGACTGGATTATATGATTGTATTTGTAATTATTAGTAGATAAATAATTATATTTTTTTTTAAAAATGCAAAATAAATAAATAAATAAGGATATAGTGATATATTTCTCAGTTTTCTTATAAATTGCATAATCTGTTTAAATGTTATGCTTTGTTCAATGGGGAAAGTAAAATCTCTAAGTGAAAACATAATATAGTATTATTGTATAATTTATAGTAGGATTTTTGTTGTTAAATTTGGGTATTATCTTATGATGAAAAAATGTTTATCGTCTCAATTTTTATTATTGTTATAATACTTCATTAAAAAATTCACTACAACAGTATATTTTAACTAAATGTAGAATATAAAAATGTTAAACATAGATAAGTGAAGGAGTTGAGGATGAAGAGGTCGGTGGTAGTGTGTCCCTTTTCGTTCTTCCTCCTCTTCATGGCCTACAAGGGTTGGGTCCTTTTGGTTTGGGGTTTTGCAGTTCAACATCCTTGATGGATGTTCTCTGTGCTTCATTCCAAAGGGAAAATTCCCCTTTCACCAATTTTAAAATCAAATAGGGTCTTCACCTCTTTTGTTTTCATCCTTTCTTTGGATTTGATTGAAATTGGAGATCCAAAATCTCCATTTTAATTTTAATTGATTCTTTTTGGTGTTGCTTGGATGCCAACGTTTGCCATCTGCCTCGGGCTCGACAACCCCGTGCTTTCGCAGCCAATTTTCGGCCTGAAGATGCCCTAAAAATGACCATCTTAGGAAATATGGATTATACGTCATAAATAGGTTACCCAACACAAAACTATGGGAGCGACTCTCGCTTACAACAAAGTCCGCAATCTAAATACATAAACCTTGGCTACACCATCGCGAACAGGTCGAGAAGCCATTCGTCACTAAACATAAATTATCAACTAAATACCGCGATTAGACTTCTCATTGCCTGTCTGCCAGTGAAGGTCTTTTGCCCACCCAAAAGTATCGCAATCCACAAACCTTTATTCAAATACTTAGCTGCCCAATTCCCATTGGCTCACCCTGTGCAGCGCTAGCCGCAATAACACCACGTCATTGTTACTATGACAAAGCAATCAGCACGCTGGCAAGGTAGCAATCAGCAATCAGCATGCTGACAGCCTCTCACAACAGGCATACCACTTTAGTGAGAGGGCATGGGTCACACGTGTCACAAGCCTTCACGAGGTCATCATCAGTTGCTCGCTTAAGAATTCTATGAATACCCCCCATCATCCCATAATATAGGGGTCCGATTTTAGAGAAGCTGGCAGAGCTCTGCAAATTACCTCCCTGAATCAAAACCCTCGAAGCTGAGTTGTCAAATCCCTTGATCGAAGAAGAGCACTTTTAGAATAGCATCATCATCTTGTTAATTCCTTCAAAGATGACAATTGAATAGTAGAGTTAGATCGCGAGCATTGTGATCGTGAAACACACGCAAGATCCCGCCGTTTACTTTATTCCAAAGCTAACGTTGGTAAAACATCCACTCGGATTACAGGTAAATATGAGAAATATGTCGTCAGTGTGCGGTAATTAATCAAGACGGCTCTCTAAAAACGCTTCATTGACGCCATATGTGGGAACCTTTCACGATGAGAGGTTCCTTAAAAAAGCACTATATCCTATGTTTAAATTCGCGATTAGATTCATTGCTTCAAATAAATACTTATTAATGCAAACACGTACTTTGCTATCCATAAAAAAATGTTTTTACATAATCATGAATTTTAATCTATTTGGAGAAGAATTCGGGAACTAACATCACCAAGAAGGATCGAGGGCAATGACTTTAATCTCAATAAACCCCCCCCCCCCCCCCACGCAGAGGAAACTCTCCCTCAGCAAAGAAATGATGTTCCTCCATACTCATTCTGGAACGTCGTACCAATGGGAGCATCTAACCAATATGGGATGTGGGGAGGCTATCCCCCTTACTAGTATTTCACAAATAATTGTCCACAATTTTCTTTCTATGGGCAAACCGATGTTGCAATGCCCGCGAACGCAAACCCCCCTACTCACTATCAACCACAAGATCAGGCCCAAGCCACGCACCGCCTCATCCCCAACCAAATCGACGATCGGCCAAATGATCTTAGACTGGATCACGGAAACATAGGCATCTGCAAACGTCATCACGATAGCAATGCTAAGGATGTCTCTTCGCAATCCAATTCCTCAAACATACCAGAGATAGCCAGTGAAGATACTTTATCCTTCCCTTCTGCTTTTTGTAAAAGAATACGTGACATTCCTATCCCAAAGAGGTGGAGGGATGTTCTAATCGCAAAGTATACAAGGAGCTTTGATTTGAATGATCACATGGACCAGTTTACCAAATCAATGGGGACGAATGAAAATAATGACACCATATTTTGTCTATTATTTCCGTCTACCCTGAGTGGTGTAGCTTTAACATGGTTCACTAATCTGCCTCGATTGTCGATTGTTCACTGGGAAACTTTTTTAGTAGATTCACGAAAATGGTCGTATAGATTCCCAAGTTCAACAAGGAATCTGCTATTACCATTATCATGGGAAACCTAGCGGAGGGAGATTTTAAAGCATATCTGTTCGGAAAGAAATCGGTAATTTATGATAAATTGCGTTATCTTGTAACCTTGCAGATCCGTGCTATGGAGGCCGCTAGCTCAAGCTCGCGTACTAATGAAGCAAAGCCCTCTTTCTTCAATAAGATGGCTAATAAGCTTCGTGGCAAAGGAGGTCAGGATGCTTCTTCGCGTAATAATCCTCCCTGGCAGCCACACGTCATCCCTCAACAACCAGTTCGCAATGAGGTGCAATATAATCAGTATACGGGCCCTCCCCCGATCCTATCCCTAACCAACATAATGATGGCCCATCCTCAAATGATGAAACCACCTGTCTATGGGGTGCCACCGGCCTTTTACTTCAATATGGGGGACCTCCTTAGGTCTGTAGACCTTCCCCGGTTCACGCTCCGCAGATTGCTCCACCACCACTGATAGAGCCCATTTAGGTAGGCATAATAGGTTGCATTTAGCTTAGTTAAGATACATAACATGCATAATTTAAGTAGAATTTGCATATTTACTCGTTTTGTTGGTGGAGTCGGAATCTACATGTTTTTATTGATTATTTCGGGTCGATGTGGATCTGGCGAGGAACGAGGAGGCTTATGGATTAAATAAGAGTCAAGAAATGTAAGCTAAGAGAAGAGCACAAGAGCATAATTGAAGTTCGAGAGCCTAAGTGGAGAACAAGTCAACAAAAGTTATCGCCCGATAAGCTGAGCTTGTAACGCACTTTCTGGAGGTCTTGGTGGTCCGATTGACTTTTGTAAGCATGCGTTGGAAAGCTCATTTCAAGAGCTACAACTTTCATGTTGATGTCAAGACCAAATTCATAAAGGAAAAATTGATATAGGCTGGAAAAGTCGCGCCCGCGGCCACCAAAACCGCACCACGGCTTGGGAGGCCGCGCCCGTGGCCTTGCTGGGCTGAATCAGCGCCGAATTTATCCGAGAACTCTATCTTTCCTTATTTTCATTCTATCTTTGAGGGCGGTTCTTAGGCCTATTTAAAGGCTTATTTTAGGTTGTTTTAGGTATGTAATCTTTGACAATCTATTGACAATGGAGTGCTAAACTATTTTGTTTCACCTACGATTTGAGACTCTGTTTGGTTGAATTGTGAGTTTTCTATTCTTGTTCTTATTTCCATCGAATGTTTCATCTTCTTTGTGCTTGAATGCTTTATGGTGTTTGATGGTATCTTGATTGATCAACTCGCTAGGATCTCATCATCGCTAGGGTTTTGAATTGTTCATTATGATTCTTATTCTTTCGTAGCAAGCATGTTCTTGTGGACTTTGTTAGAAAGTTTGAATGTGTAGGAAGTTGACTATAGGTTAAATATTAGTTCTTCAGGGGATTGATATTGCTTATAAGCTTTACACATTTTGAGACTCATTACTATTTCTAGGATTAAACCTTAATTTGTGTTAAGATTGCCTAGGAGTAAGGGATTATTAGAACTCATAGGGATAATAATCTATTTAAATCAAGATAAGAACATTTGATTGGAAAAGAAAAAGAACTTGAGTGGGAAACAAGGATCGAATACACCAAATAGGGTTGAGAATTGTAGGTAAAACTATCTCTTATTTATTGAGTCTCCTAACTTGTTAATATTTCTCATTCTCAAACACTCAAAACCCCTCTTTTCTACAAATTGGTAAATACATACTACATAGGAATACTTGATTCTCTGTGTGATCGACCTTTTACTTGCTCACTATATTAGTTTGTAGGTTTGAGTTTTATTTTTAATAGGAAACACAATGATTTCGTCCTGACAACCACCTTATAATCCTCCCTATGCCCCAACAGGAAGGGGAGGATATCGTAGAAGTGGACACATTTGACGAAATAGAGTTGGTAGGAATCCTCCCCCTCCAAAAGAATTGTGAGGCGCTTAAGAGGTGTGCACTCTAGAACCAATCTCATATATATATATATATATATATATATATATATATATATATATATATATATATATATATATATATATATATATATATATATATATGTTCCAGAATGATACCTAACCAATTGTTCTTCCTTTTGATCTTGTAACCTTTGTTTAAGAATGTCACCATATCCTAATTCTGATGTATCTGTCTCAACTATCATGAATGCACTAGGATGTGGTATGCTGATGCATGGCAATGATTTAACATTTTCTTTAATAATGCTAACTACTTTAGTATGCTCATTGGTCCAGGCTGGTGGATCTTTCCTTAACCTTTGAAACAAAGGCTTGCACAATTGTCTAAGTTTGGGAAAGAAATCAGAAATATAATTAAGACATCCTAGAAACCTTTGCAACTGAGTCTTTTCTTTGATTTCATCTGGGAATTTGTCAGCAAATTCAATACTTCTATTTATTGGTTTTATTGTTTGTTGATAAATATCATGGCCAAGAAATCTTATTCTTGTTTGAAATAATTTCATTTTTGTAGAGGAAACGACTAATCCATTTTTCTTAACATGTAAAAAGGTATTCAGATGTTTGAAGTGTTCATCAATGCTTTTGGAAAAGACTAAAACATCATCAATATAGACAATGGTGAATGAAGAATAAGGGTTTAAAATATCATTCATTATTCTCTGAAATTCAGAAGGAGCATTCTTTAGACCGAAGGGCATCACATTCCATTCGTAATGATCAAAAGGAACAGTAAAAGTTGTTTTGTATCGATCTTCTTCTTTTATTTGTATTTGCCAAAACCCACTTTTCATGTCAAATTTTAAAAATACACGAGAATTATAAAGTCTGTTTAATAAATCTCTTTTATTAGGTAAAGGGTACCTAATCCATTGCAAAGCTTTGTTTAAAGGCTTATAGTTTATAACCAGCCTAGGGGCACCTCTCTCCTTTTCAGCCTGATTCATAACATAGAAGGCTGCACAACTCCAAGGAGATCTAGATCTTCTAATAAGTCCTTTAGATAACAAAGACTCAATTTTTTGCTTACAATAGTCTAAAAGCTCTTTGTTCATTTGAATTAGCCTAGCCTTAGTGGGAATATTCTTTTCATCAAAATCTTTTTCGTAAGGCAAGGACACTTGATGTTTCTTCCTCTCCCAAAATGCATTTGGAAGATCAGAACAAACTTGGGATTTAAACAGTTGTTCCAAATCTTGAATTTTCTTTTGAAGAGATGGTTGCTCAATTTTCTCTTCTATTTTCTTATTTGATATTTCATCCTTAAGAAAGTTTATAAATAACTTTTTGCTACTTATTAGGTTCACCTGTTTGCAAATCGAAGAGAATTGCAATAGAGAAATGTCTCTTTGCTTGACTGGGGATAAGAACTCAAAACTTATTTGTTTTCCCATTATATTGGTATGGAGACCGATAGGATCAACCCTGAATGGGTAAATTTGAGTGAGAAAGGGAGTTCCTAAAATAACCTCTTGGGTTAAATCTTTGACAAGAATAAAAGAGTTTTTGAAACAATATCCTTGATTGCAAATCGACGCTTTTGGCAATTTATAGTTTATTTTCATGTGAGACCTACTAGCAGTGTGAAGTCTTTCTGAAGTTTTTTCGAAGAATTTTGAGGGTACTAAACCTTCTTTAATGCAATTTAAATCTGCTCCACTATCGAGTAGGGCTATAGTAGTAAGAGCAAATGTGTCTATTTTTATGGTGATAGGAACATACCATTTCTGAAAACTAATCTTATCAATTACAGAGATGAATAGATCATTATCGTTACTGTCTATGTTGTTTTCGGAAGTAAACCGATCCTGATCTATAGGCGCTTTAGAGGAGGATGGAGCATGATTTTTGCGAATAAACCTTTCTTCTATAACAGCTAATCTGGCTTCCACTTCAAGATCTTTGGTTTCTCCAGTCAAAACTCTATCTTGAAGTTCTTTAACCTCCTTTTTTAACCTATTTATTTCAGCTTGAAGATCCTTAGTGGATACTTGCGAGAAAACGCTAGGAGGTGGGTATTTATTGTATAATTTTGAAATACTAAAGAGTTCTTGTAAAGCAGGT
The DNA here is from genome assembly GCA_963922045.1 of Persicaria maculosa. Lineage (NCBI taxonomy): Eukaryota > Viridiplantae > Streptophyta > Magnoliopsida > Caryophyllales > Polygonaceae > Persicaria > Persicaria maculosa. The sequence goes on along the minus strand of OY998262.1, from coordinate 36,980,256 downwards.
TCTTGTTCTTTAAAAATTAAATCTTTAAGTTTAAGAAAATACTTTTGTTTTACTTGAGGGTCTTCAATTTCATCAATGAGTTGAAATAAGGCTTCTTTCTCATCTGTTTTAGTGATGACATTGCAAAACTGGGGGGAACTAGGCTCTTCATCATCTGAAGTAGACGAATCGAATTCCCCATTGTACGCATAACCCTCTTCCTCATCTGAAGAGCTCTCTCTATCCGTGACAAAGATTTTCATAAATTTATTCTTAAGCTCTTCGTCTTCACCACAAACTTCATTTATCTTTTGTTTAATGCGACACTGATTTGCCTTATGGCCTGGGTTACCACATTTATAACAAATAATCTTTTTCATCTCAAATTTCTTATCCCCTCTTTCATTATAGTTTCTCTTCCCTCTCCTAGGATTTCTAGTGAATCTTCTATTTCGAAACTGGGTTTTCTTTCTACTAGAAGGAGCTTGCATTTTTTGCATCCCAAAAGCTTCACAGAAATTTCCTAACTCTTTTCTAGTTCTTCCCTTATCTCCATATTTAACTTGTATTTTTAACTCTGAACATAATGTTAACCCTTCTTTCTTAATAAAAGCTCCTAGCAATCCATAAGTTATCGTGGCCCAAGGAATCTTTATCTATCTTGAAAGAATATTCTAATGAGATCATGTTTATTGAAGAATACCCTTGCATATCACTTCGTGTAGGAGAAGCAGGAGTAGAAATTTGTTCAGTATTATCCGGACATGTTGTAGGTAGAGGACTTTGGTAATCTACTTTAATATTGGGATCATGTAATGAAGGAATTCTATAAGGGGGTTCAGAAACGGAACTTCTAGCTGGAAAGACATTTGGAATGTGAGGGGTAAAATCTCTACTTGAATTAAACCTTAAGAGAATCCTACCATCAGGTTCTTCTCTGATTTCAAAAATTTCTCTCCTATCAAAATCTCTAGGAGGATTATTGCTCTGAAGTTTTAATGTGTTGGGAACAGTGATCTCGTTCCACTTTATTGTCTTAGGAGTAAAAGAACATGATTTTTCTGCATCTAGTTGGAGAAGAATTGTTTCTCCATGAGGAATAGGAGGAACAATGCACTTTGGATCAGAAAGAGAAGTCATGACTCTACAATGGAGTCTATAAATTATTGCAAAGTTTTTTGAGAATTGTTTGAAAGAGTCATTTAACATTTTGACATCTAGAATAAGAGATTGAATAACTCTTGGATCCGTAAGGTCAACATAAAATTTGGAGAGCAATTAAAATAAATAGGACCATTGCAAATATGAGATTGAATAATAGCAAGTATAGAATCTTTGTAACCTTTTAATCTATCATCCCTTAAAGCAATAAAAACAGGAGAATCTATTTCTTTTCGAGATAATGGTTTTATTGCTACTTGAACTAAGCCAAAGTGGATATATTTATATCCTTTTGCTAAATATTTTCTTAAAGAAAGTGCAGACAGTAATTGCAAAGTGTGTTGCTCTTGTTGAATGCTTATTCTCTTCATGAGTTTTTATGCTAAATGTAATCTTAAAGTCCAAAGCTCCAATTCTATAAATAGACTCAATATTTTCTGCAGGTATTGTCCAATCAGGCAAGTCACTACTATCTTGTGCAAAATGCATCTCATTGCTATGAAGTTCATAGCAATGAGATGCATAATTTCATATATTATTATGCATAATTTAAATTAATAAAGACATAATTCATACATAACGAACGGGACCATCTACCGGGACCACCCATGAACTCAACTTATACGGGCTGACAAAGCAGTTTTACGACTGACCAAGCGCTCTTTATGTAGTAATTATGAGTTAATTAAAATAAATATGACACAATAATTAATGGTAATTATAACGTTAATATCTTTCGAAGAATATTATCTCAAATGGCTCTGATACCAGTTATACCCAGGAAAATGATAATGTAATGATAATGGCAATGATAATGTATGAATAATGATAATGACAGTTATAAAGGACTGATAATGACGTTTAATGTACGGATTTATTAATAAATCAATAATAAGAAAGCAATAAAGCGAAAATAAAGTAAACAAGATTTGCCAAAAAGAACTTACTTTTATTGGATTTGATGTAGGAAAAGTACACTTAAGAAATCCTGCAAAAGGAAATTACAAAGAAATTATTGAGGAAATCTCTAAAGGGCTTTTTCAAGCTTTGAGATTTGAGATTGAAAATGAAGGTCCCTTCTCCATTGGAGATGATGGGCTTTTATAGAGAGGTTGCCGTGTTCTTGCTCTTGAATTTGTGGATGCTATTGTTTCTTGCTTCTCATCATGAGAGTCTTGAATTCATCCTTCAAATGATGAACTTCTTTGAATTCTTGTAGTACATGATGGTGTCTTACATAATACATCTTGGTTTGGTCTTCTTTTGTCTTGGTCTTCAATAATGGAATACTCCCGTACAAAGTAGGATCCTTGGCATACAATAATACATTACAATACAATTTTTTTATTTTTTTTATTTTTTTTTAAAATAAGATGATTATAATTCAAAAGGATCATAATCATCATCAAGGTTTACATTTTTGCCCTTTTCTTGCTTGGCTTCCTTTTCTGTTTGATCATACCAGTTGAAGTTAATTTTCTTGCCTTTCTGTAACTATAAGAACTCTTGATATTTTTTAAACTCTTGAAATTGCTTCAAAAGATCTGGATTTGGTTTTGCATCAGACTCAACTGGATTGCTTGGAGGTTTTGTGGATAAGCTGGATGAAGATGACTCAATCTGTATAGGTTCTTGTGTTTTAGGGACTGGGTCTTTTTGTGGAGGATTTTTGTGTGGAATGGAGGCCTAAACTCTTTCAATGGCTAGAACATTTAGGTCAAATTTTTCCCACCATCGAATTTTGTATTTTCTGCAAAGTGATAATGGGTAAGGGACTGGGTGTATCTTTTCAAGCTCATACACCCAACAGAGAATCCAAGTCACGCCATTGTTTTTGTGGAACAGTAGTGACCTTTTGTATTTTTCAATTGGGGAGTGATTGTAGTAGTAATCATAGGCAAGTTGGGCAGCGTCAGGGAAAATTTCATGTGTACTGCCAAAAATGTTCCACCAATTATAGAACCATTGTGGTAAGTCATCGTTGCAGTTTCTTGAAAAGATAAAGAATCGGGAATGGCTAAATGGCCTTATGAGAAAGGTTCGAAACCATGCCATTTTGTAATCTTAAAAGGTATATCCCTTAGGATAATGAGGTATGGAAAATGTTTTGATTGTGGTTGGATTGTTCCAATCTTTTCTAGTGAGGATTTTGCATTTAGAGAAGATAATGTGGTCTGTTTCGGTTTGGTCTTTTGTATGTGTCAGGTCAATCGAACCAGAATCTACAAGTATTAACTAATAGAATTTCCGGGTTTTGTTAATGTCTTCAGGGAACCAATGGAACGAAGGAGGAAAGACCTCGGAAAGACGAGGTTCAATCTGCTCTTGTGGGAGAGGTTTAAATTCTGGTAGTATGCAAATTTCTTGTGCTATATGGGGTTTAAAGAAGTATTTGTAAAATGGAGTTTCGGGGTCTGGTCTTTTTTGTGAGGGTTTTACTGGGGTTTTTGGTGCAAGGACCGCTTGCTTGTAAGGTAACTGGGCAAGAGGTTGGAACAGATTTGTTGATTGGTATTGGGGTGGGCTTTATGGACTGTGGATGTGTCATGAAATCGGGTCTTCTTCATCCTCAATCCAGTTGAAACTTGAAAGCGTCCTTTGGAACTTCAAAAATTTCGGGAGGCGATTCGATGAAAGCATCCTCAATCCAGTTGTTTTCTTCACCGGCGGACCGGAGGCGATTCGATGAGGAAAAGAGGGAACGTTAGGCGGCGGTGCACGGATGTGAATCGGAGGCAGGGGTTGATTCCACAACCAGTCGACGAAGGCGGAGGCGGAGGCTTCTGTGAGCGTAGCTGCGGGCGGCCGCTTGCCCAATCCATCTGGCACACAGACCCTCTGGCCCACAGATCGCCGATGACCACCATGTCGTCCTCGCCACCAGAACTCCTGCGTCCCCTCCTCACAAGCGAAGCCCTGTTCTCCCTCGCGCAGGCGACTCTTGCTGCCAACAACACTCTTCGCCGCCCCATGTTCCTCGGCCCTCGCTCTGCTCCAATCCAACTCCAGGTGGTTGCGATCAGGCGGCTGCAATCAGGGCTAATCGATCAGGGGGCTTCTTTCTTCGACCTAATCGGGGTACTCAAATATGAAGGTGAGCGTGTGGGTGTTTGGGTTTTCGATCGATCTGCCCCAATTTGTGTTGAATTTGTTAGCAATTTGTGTGATTTCGAAGCTTCAGTTTGATTTGCCCCAATTTGTTTGATTTTGAAGGAGTGGATATCAGATGTGATTTCCAACTTTGAAATATTATTCACCAATTATCTTTGAATGTACTCGTTAAATCGATTAATTCAACCGAATAATTCTAAAATTTACTTAACCACAACAGTTATGCAATTATTCGTCAATTCCGTGTACCTCGTAAAAATAAGAATTCCATTGAATAACCTCCAAATTACCATTCAATGTGCGCGTTAAATCGATCGATTCTACTGAATTATTCTAAAAAAAATTACTTACTCACAATGGTTGGTATTCACTAGTAGCTTTATCATTTTGGTGTCTCTTTATTCGGTGAAATATATATTTTTACCACTCTAGTCTACCGAATGAAAAGCCATCAAAGAAAAACATTAATTAAGATGATCAAAGAAAAACATTAATTAAGATGCTAGGTAATTTTTATTCAATTACTTTTGAAACATTATTCGGTAACATGTGACAAATTATTCATTAGAATTGATAAATTTTGATCCGACCTGGATGAAAAAAGATATATAACACTATTCGGCGGAATTCAAAACATTATTCGGTGAAATTGGTAAATTTTAATATGAAAAAAGACAATATAACATTATTCGGTGGAATTCAAAACATTATTCGGTGTAAATGTGTGTTTTTGATCTAAATCACAATCTTTACAAATAAAAAATATATTACATTAAAAAGAAAAAAACGGAAAGCCTGATTTGAATTGATCTGAATACAATTTTTCCGATGTTCTAAATTAGAAAAAAAAAACCCGATAGCTTGGTATAAAAAAAAAAGGAAAGCGGAAGGGATTCAAATAAATAAATAAAAATGGAAGGGATGGGATTATTTTTTTTATAAAACTAAAACTTTACACATAAAAAGGATATGGATTGACTAAGATCTTAGATATTGCAAATTAATATATAAAAAAAATTGCCAAAACATGTTAAATCAAAACAATACGTTAATATGGAATAAGATAAAATATTTGCCAAATTGGATTGATGTATGGCGGGCCCCACATATTCACAATGCAAAAATCCCAAATTCCACACCATTACACGCGCATGTTCGGAGAGAGTAAGTCCGATTTTGTGTAATAGTGCACGGGCCCCACTGTTTTTTATATTCAAAAAATGAAAAAAATCCTTTTAATCTAAGCCATCCATTTACAATCAATCAATGGCCCAAAAACGTGCAAAGTACACCATAAGGTATGTGCAAAATTGATCTACTCCCTAAGACAATTTTACAAAATTTTACAGCTTAAGCAATTTTACACCCTAAGACAATTTTACATTTTAACGCCTTTGTATATATATATATATATATATATATATATATATATATATATATATATATATGAAGGCGTTAAAATGTAAAATTGCCTTAGGGTGTAAAATTGCTTAAGGTGTAAAATTTTGGAAAACCGGACCCGCCTCCTTTTTTAAAAAAAAAAAAACCGAACCGGTTGGGTAAAAAAAAGTTGAGCCGTCTTCAATCCCCAGCTCTCCCTCTGCGCACAGAACACGGAAGCGGCCATGGCAGGAGGCGCCGAGGCGGTGGCATCGAGCATGGCAGGAGGCAGGGCATCGACCATCGGGTAGCGCGAAGTCTCAATCGTCGGAATATTCCTCGTCGTAATCGTCGGAATCCTCGCAATCGCCGGAATCCTTGAAATCGCCGGAAGCCTCGCAATCGCCGGAATCGAGCATCGTGCATTGGTCAATTCGATAAGACAGACATGTATCCGGCGTCTCCTCCTCGCAATAGCCGGAATCCCCTTCGGAATCATTGGAATCGCCAGACCACTACACCTTGCCCAGCGACACCGGAGCGCCGATTCGCCGCCTTCGACCGCCGCCTTCCCGCCACCGAAGCCACCAGCGATTGCCACCAACGGACTTGCCACGCCACCACGGTCCCGTATCTGCCTCCCCCTTGCTCCGCCGTGCCCTAGGCTGCCACCGGGAGCTTGCCGAAGTCCATTGTGCAAACGTCGTTTCTATGAAGAGGGTTACACTGTTACAGTGTCGATGGGAGGAAGATGATGATGAAATTACAATTTTTGACCCATATTTTCCCTTTCTTCCCAAATACGCCCTTATCTAAATTTAATAAATTACAAAATTATTCCATACTCCGTAGTTTATAAACGCACAACATAATATTATATTTGCACAACTTAAAATTATATTTGCACATTTTAATCTTATTTATGCACTTTAATTTAAAAGCCTATTATATATGCACAACATAATATTATATTTGCACAACATAATCTTATTTATGCACTTTAATTTAAAAGCATATTATATATGCACAACATAATATTATATTTGCACATTTTAATCTTATTTATGCACTTTAATTTAAAAGCTTATTATATATGCACAACATAATATTATATTTGCAAATTTTAATCTTATTTATGCACTTTAATTTAAAAGCCTATTATATATGCACACCATGATGTTATATTTGCACAACATAACATTATATTTGCACATTTTAATCTTATTTATGCACTTTAATTTAAAAGCATATTATATATGCACACCATAATGTTATATTTGCACATTTTAATCTTATTTAAGCACTTTAATTTAAAAGCTTATTATATATGCACACCATAATGTTATATTTGCACAACATAACATTATATTTGCACATTTTAATCTTATTTATGCACTTCAATTTAAAAGCCTATTATATATGCACATCATAATGTTATATTTGCACAACATAACATTATATTTGCACAACATAACCTTATATTTGCATATTTTAATCTTATTTATGGACTTTAATTTAAAGGCTATTATATATGCATATCATAATGTTATATTTGCACAACATAATATTATATCTGCACATTTTAATCTTATTTATGCACTTTAATTTGAAATTGGTAAATGCTTAAAAACAAATAGACGATAAGTCCGCCCCCCGGACCCCCCGATGCGACGCCGATGAAAAATGATTCAAGACACATTAACAATAACCTTAATTGTGCACTTCATATTATTACTCATACACGTCGTGATTTCATTCTTGCACTTTATCATTTTATTTATACACTTTATATTTGCACAACAAAAGGTGTCGAAAACGGAAAAAAGTGCATTTACCCATAAAATTAGACATATTTACCTATTTACCCATAAATTAAACATATTTCAATTATAAATTTTTATAATTGAAATAGGCACATTTACCTATTTACCCCATAATGAATTATTATGTCTGCACAAAATAAAGTTATATTTGCACAATATGATGTTATATGTGCACAAAATCAAGTTATACTTGTACAGCAAAAAGTGTTAACACGAAAAAAAAATCCTGGGACAAAAGGAAAAAAAAAATCTGGTCCGAGAAGGCGGGGGCACAGTGGGGGGCGGGGGCACACGCATGGGCAAGGGGGGCAGACATTCTACTAATTAAATTAGGCCCATTAATTATTAAATTAGGCCCATTAGTAATTAAATTAGGCCCATTAGCAATTTACTTACAAAAACTAGGCCCATTAGAGAATTTTACACCTTAAGCAAATTTTACACCCTAAGGATATTTTACATTTGAACCATTCCATATATATATATATATATATATAGGGGGTGGCTCCTGTGAGAACACCTCTTAAGATGAGAACTAGGAACAGATCTTGGCCATTGAATAGGAGAAATTTAAGGGTGTAGATTAATTACAATTTTCTGATTTTTTTTTTTTAAAAAAAGGTGGATCCCATGTTTAAGTTTTACCAATTTGGTGGGGTGGCGCGTGTGCACCTGCAATTCGGTGGTAATTGTTGTTGTACGTACAAACGTGGTTCCACAGTTCCACTTATACAAACTCATTCATACGATTAATTTACCGTTTTTATAATTAATATAAATAGATTATTCCTACATACGGAGTATAGATTATTTGGTTGTAAGAGTGATTATTCGTACCTACGATTATTATTTGTATATATAGATTGTTCGTAAGCATATTAATTTTTTATTATTCATAATTCAGCATATTAATTTTTGTTATTTTACATTATTCGTATTTATAATTATTCGTAAGCATATTGAGTTTTTTTTATTATTTTACATTATAATTAAAGATGTATAAAAATGATTATTCGTAAGCATATTGAGTTTTTATTATTATTTTACATTATAATTAAGGATGTATAAAAATGATTACTTCGGGTTATTTATAATTAAGCATATTAGTTCTTGTGTCTTTTTTTTAATTTGTTCACAAGATTATTGGGATAATTGTGATGAAATAATATTATTCAGTTAAATTAGACAAAATATTTGTATGTAAGGGGATAATTATTCGTTTAAATTTGAGAGATTATTCGGTTAAACATGAGAGATTATTCGTATATAAGAGAGCGATTGTTTATGCATTTATTTGTTTTAAAGGTGTTAAAAGGACAATACAAAAATTGTACATTATTCGGTGAGACCATAAAGAGTATTCGTATGTACAAATAAGTTTTAAATAATTGTTTAAAAAGTATGCATTATTTGGTAAATTACGAATTATTATTCGTAAATATAAACCCACTTTTGATAAGCTTGCTGTATATTCTGGAAAAATGATAAATTAAAAAAAAACTATATTAAATAAATAAAAAATATCTATAAAATGAGAAACATTATTCGTTAAATCGAAAATGATTATTCATAGGTAAAAAAGTGTGATTTTAAAAAGACAAGATTATTCATAGGTAACATAATATTGTTCGGGTAAAACGTGTTGAATAAATAATTAATATAATTAAATATAGCTTAATGTATATATCCCATAAAACAATTACATATAATTGCACCTATTATTTTAATTTTAGAAAATACTCAGTATTTTACATGAAGGAAAAATTTGCAAAAAAAATCATAAATTAATATTATATATATGTATACATAAAATAATATCATAAATAGATAAATGTTTAAATGTGTTGCTTCTATTTCGTTTTTTTAAAAACATGACAATGTTCTTCCAAATAAAAATTGATTACAGTAATGTCATCATGCTCACAGGTGGGAAAGAATACCGAAAGATAAGGCTGTATGTGTAATACACGCGAGAGTGGGGTAGAGTTGATAGTGGGTCCCACATTTTTTTAAAAATAAATTCAAAAAATTGGGTTTAATCTCAACCCTTGATTCCAACTTAATCGATGGCCCAGAATTGTTCCTATGTTCCCACCATAAGGGGTGTTCTCATCCGATCCATATTCTATATATATATATATATATATATATATATGGTTGGTTCGGGTACACACAACTCCAAAAGTGAGAAGGAAAGAAGCAATTTGATTGGTCCACGTCAATTAAAAATTCCGGAAAAAAGTTGACACGCTGGCACTCAAATTGTCCATCCTCACGCGTGCTTGCCAGTCCCACTCGCACAGAGGGAGCTCTCGGCGCGTGACCACCACACGCCCCTATTACCCCCTTCATAAAAAATCACCTTCCGTGGTGTCTCTAACCAACCACTGTTCATTTGTTAAATTCAAACAGCTATTGCCATTGCACCGTGAGAGTTTCCTTGTCATAAAAAGCAATATATAATGTATATTAAGATAAATTAACCTGTAATTAACCAACAAATAATTTAACGCCCCTTAATTTCATTCTTTTCTTGCAATCAACGCCCATAAAAATTACACATCAATAATTAAAATGTTCCTATCGTAATTTATTAATTATTGCTGAACCACACTCGGTGAACCAAATCTAATGAACCATACCTAGTGAACCACACCCAGTGAACCAAATTCAGTGAACCAAATCCAGTGAACCACACCTAGTGACTGAACCAACATCTATTTAGTCACTGAACCAACCTCTATTTAGTCACCGAACCAACATCTATTTAGTCACTGAACCAATCCATATTTAGTTACTAAATCAACCTCTATTTAGTCACCGAACCAACATCTATTTAGTCACTGAACCAACCTCTATTAAGTCACTGAACCAACCTCTATTTATTTACCGAACCAACATCTATTTAGTCACTGAAACAACCTTTATTAAGTCACTAAACCGGCCAACCTCTATTTAGTCACCGAACCAAACATCTATTTAGTCACTGAACCAACCTCTATTAAGTCAATGAACCAACCTATTTACTTATTGAACCAACCTCTATTTAGTCACTGAACCAACCTATTTACTCACTGAACCCACCTCTATTTAGTCATTGAACCAACCTATTTACTCACTGAACCAACCTCTATTTAGTCACTGAACCAACCTCTATTTAGTCACCGAACCAACCTCAATTTAGTCACTGAACCAACCTCTATTAAGTCACTGAACCAACCTATTTACTCACCGAACCACTTGGTATTAAAACTCTGAACCACTTGGTATTAAATCCCCGAACCACTTAGTTTAAAATCCTGAATCACTTGATATAAAAACCTGGAACCTTTTGGTATAAAATCTCTGAACCACTTGGTTTAACACTCTGAATCAATTAGTGTAAAAATATTGAACCACTTGGTATATTAAAATTTGATAATTCTTTAACACACTTTTGCATTGAGATTGACTAACAAAAAAATTTACCAGTACACATGAACAAGGAGGATCAAATATTAATAAAATAATAACCCATTATCGTTCATCCCAATTCAACTATTCAAGTACAGCAAACCGTCGATGGCACTGGCCGGGATCTCTATTCAAGGTGCAACATCCCATCGTGTTGCAACGGTGGCCATGGTTTCTTCCTCCTCGTCGAATTGCCTAGGTTTCCAACTAGAGGAGGCCGATGACACGTTGCAGCGGCCGGTTTCGAGCGAGATCCTCAACGAGAGGAGCCAGCCGCCGGAGAATTGCACGATCTCGTAGCTTCCTCCCTCTGAAATCTCCGTAACCAGAGAAAGCAGCGGCCGACGATGGTGATAGCGCTCGTCGTCGCTTTCCTCCTTCCAAAACGACAACTTTCATGTCGGATCTGATTGTTGCCATCGGATCTCGGGCGCGGTGGCCATGGCTGCAGCGGAAGGCACGCATCCGCTCAAATCGACAATTCATCGGCGCCAGATGGAACTCCTCTATCCGCTTCACTCAACCGTCGATCGATTTCATTGCCTATATCGGAGGGGAGGTGACTGAACGATATACAATTTCCTTCTTTTGCCTTCAGATCTGGAGGAGGAGGAGAAGGAGTCTTTGATTTGGCAGAGGCGACGACGCCATAGGAGGAAGAACGAAGAAGGTGGATGATCAGCGATTGGAATTAGCAGGGATTGATGCATCTTCTCCGGCCGCTGGTGGCGGTGGAAGAGGAAGCCATGGTGACGGTGGAGAAGAGATGGATATGAAGCGAGACGACGAATCGGTTTCACTTAAGAGCCCTCCCCGACAACCCCATTGAAAGAGCCTTCATTCTTCAATCGCAGTTGCGATAAAAATGGCATTAAAGAAGAGAAAGAAGGAGGAGGAGGAAGAAGTCCTGGAGAGGGCTTCCGAAGAGTACTCGTGAAGAAGAAGAAAGAGAGTAGACGAGAGATAGATAAAGCGCGTGAGAGGGGATTTTAGCTAACCAATCAGATTACTTCTTTCCTTCTTACCGGGATAAATTCTTCTCACTTGAACCCTCCCCTATATATATATATACAGATATATAGTTTGTATTTATTTATATTTATTTATTTATAAAATCCCAAAAGGATTTGACTAAAATCTTGAAAGAGTTTGGTAAATAATCTTAATAGTAATAGTAATTTCTTCTTAGACGTTCAGCTTGGTCCCGGGATTTTCGCACATAAATTTTCGTTTGATGATTGATCTGGTCGTTGCACGTATGTGTTCGTGGTCTTCGATGATCCCTCATTAGGTGGGGGCAACGTCGGTGATGCGCACTTCCCTAGATTTCACTCTTTTCGGTGGTGGGTTACTATTCTCCGCCTTATCGGCGTCGAGATGTCGTGTGAGTCGTCGCACTCTCTTGTATTCTCCGCATTCGTGGCTCGCCTTAGATCTTCCTCGACTCCTCCGCTGGTTGACGACTTTTATGGGTTGTTTGGATTTTCTTTCATCTATGTTGATTTGTTTTATTATTTAGTTTTGTATGTTGACAAATATTCCGTCTGCGAATTCTTCGGTCCATTGAGTTATCGAATTGTTGTCTGGTATCTCAAATTCTTACCTAATCAAAAAATGACTTTTTAAAAATAAAACACCAAAATTTAGTGATTATGTAAGAAAGTGTAATATATGAGATTATTGTTATTATTTTACATAAATTCTATATGATTTTAAACAAGTGCATCCCCCATTTGGGTATGGGGTGGAAAAAAAGAAGCAAATCTCGTGCTTATCAAGTGAAATTATTTAAAAGTGTATATATCAGGCGAAAAAAAAAATCAAATTTTGTGGCTCCAAAGCGAATTTTTCCAAAACTTTACTGAAACCATATCCATTTTTGACATATTATGGATGTGTATGGTTGACAAAATAAACAGTTAAAAATTAATCATTTGTGGGTGTTTATTTTTTAAACAGTTTTTTTGGTTGTTTGGATGACCAATATAAACAAAAACGTGTTAAAAAATTGTGTTAAAAAAAGCTAGAAAAGGAAGGTTATTTGGGTGTTTATTTTGTACAAGTACTGTTTTACTCCTTCTCTTTTATCTTATTTGGTTTGAAAGTACCACAATATCCCTAATAACAACCAAATAAACTCCACTTTTCACAAATAAACTGTTTTTCGCCCCATACGGAGATTATCTTGTTGTTTAAAATTTTAACTACTTTTACCAACAGTTTATAAATTTTACCTTATTTATAATTTTAGTTAGTTTCTTAAGCCCGTCTCATACAACCCTATATAAACAAAGGGGAGACTATGGAGTCCAAACCGAAAATGTTGGAGAACAAAAATATGTTCGGCCTACACTGAGTTTCGAGAGACTTTTTTTTGAAGCAGATAAGGATTAGGAAACACGCCAACGAGCCGACATCTTTCCTAGTGCGTCCGAGCGAATGAGAACCCGAAGTTCTGGATCATCTGTGAAGCTATCATCGGCAGGGACAGAGTAGACCAGACGTGCAATCCTGTCGGCCATCGCATTTGAATACCTGAAAATATGACGAATAGCAATATGAGAGAAAGAATATAGATCCACCTTTACATCAGCAGCTCGATCTCCCAGGGGCTGGACCAGTCCCCCAGCAGAGCCTTTATGACGACCAAACAGTCCCATTCGATCAGAAGTTTCTTAAAACCCATATAGAATTGGCCATGGAGACCCTCATACGAAGACCCATAGGCGCCTCGGCAAAAACAACTGAGCTATTATTACACTGTCCCGCCCCTAATGACCTTACTTCACCTAAATGATCTCGGATCACAAAACTGCAGGTTCCGATCCCCGACTGCAGTACGACCCGTCGAAATTGAGTTTGTAGTAATCTAACGGTGGTTTTTTCCAACTCTCCTTTCTGGAGTTCTGGCCTCTCATATTCTTAGGCTTTTCGGTTGTGGACCCCGGGTTTCTGTAATTCTTATGAAGAGGAGGCGCATCAGAGTCCTCAGTTCGAGCACACAAAGCCCTGTAAGTCGAGTTGCAGAATACAGTAATTTTTTAGCACAAAATTGAATTTTCTTTAAAATTAATTTAATTTTATCACTTTTGAACTAACTTTTCTGACATAGTAAATGAGATGCAAGGTAGGAGTGACACTAGTTCTACCAAATCAAATGACATATTGTTTGATAATATGGAGTACTCCGTATTTAATACTCCCTCCGTTCCACATGTTCCACAATATATGTCGTTTTAGTTTTCGATACATTTTTTAAGGAGCGAAAAACTCTATAAAATATTTTTTTAATTAATTTTTTATATATAAGTTGATACTTGTTACTAATAAGTATAAATTATATAAAAAAAATTAATTAAAAAATAATATTTTATAGAGTTTTTCGCTCCTTAAAAAATGTATCGAAAACTAAAACGACATGTATTGTAGAATGGAGGTAGTATCGACTATCAACGAACTTGATTGGAAATAGGGAAAACTAATTAAAATACCCCCACCTTTGGGGGTATGGTAAAAATATATCCTCAACTTTCAAATGTAATTAAAATATCCCGACCTTTGAGAGTAGTGGTAACATATTACCACGAGTTTTCTTATGGGTCAAAAATGCTAACAAGGTAGCTTACGTTGATTTTGTTTTTGACAAGGCAGCCTGCATGGAAGCCTTTTTACAAATTAGTACTAAAATCGGGTTTTCTTAAACGGTTTCTTAGGGAAAAAATGCACCGACAACAAAATTAAACCCGAAAAAACGAAATTGATTCAACCAAGCAACTATCCGGTCAAAATTGCCTCAAATTAACACAACACGACTATTCCTAACACCAAACCGACAACAAAAAACTAAACCGAAAACAACAGGAACAACAAAGAGGGAAAAAAAACTTATTCAGCTAAGTCCGTGAACGAATCAAAGAGGAAGAAGATGTGAGAGAGACATCTCAAGATAGCCGACCACAAGGGAGGAAGACTGTCATTGAAGAGGAATTATGAGTTGCCTGGAAGATCGGAAAATATCTCAAGAGGCGATCACGAAAGAAGATATGAGGGAGGAAAAGGCGTGGTGTATGAAGCCGGTCCAACTCTTTATTTTTTTTCCAAAGGAAATTTTTTTTCCTGAGGAAACCGTTCAAAAAAATCCTTATAAAAAATCAACGTAGGATGCCTTGTTAGCATTTTTTACTAGTAAGAAAACCTGTGGTAATATATTACCACTACTATCAAAGGTCGGGATATTTTTATTACTTTTGAAAGTTGAGAATATATTTTTACCATACCCCCAAAAATGGGGGTATTTTAATTAGTTTTCCCTTGGAAATATTAGGAACGTGAACTATTTGATACAAGTGTAAAAGTTGGAAACATGATGACTTGTTTATAGAGTGTGTATCGGTATAAAACGTTGGAGACTAATAAGGAAATATATGATTAAGATGGTTTTAAATTCACAACAATTTTTTTTAAATCATGCAGGGATTCGAAATACAAGATGAGTACCATATAGTACACAAAATTTTGATAGGATAAGCAATTTCACAACAATAGTACTTTTGTCTAGTAAATTAAAAGGGCAAAATAAAATGAAAGGATAAGCAATTTCACAAAACTTTAAGGGAAATTGTTTGTGGTGACAGTGAAACTTTTAATTTCCAAATGATACACAAAATTTTGATAAATTCTACGTGGTGCCCACAAGGTTTTGCAAAACTTTCATAACTATGTTTTTTTTACAGTAGGCAAACATTGGGAGCAATTGCTAAAACAACAACCTAACTCCCGGATCATCCCTGAAGGATGATTTTACAGAGATCCCTCTAGTAGGGAATAGAAACTAAATTATAGATGACACCTGATTTTGCTATGTACTCCGCTGTGCGATTTGCTTCTCTAAATATATGCTGGATTTACACTGATCTGAATTCTGCTGTAAGGCTTTGTATTTCCTCAGTTTGACGTAGAATTTCCTATCTCAGCGACTGTACTTTGTTTACTGCTTTGACCAGAGTTTCGTTGTCACTCTCCAGGATAATCTTCCTTAATCCCAATCGTCTCGCTCTTTGAAGACCTAGAATCATTGCCGAAGCTTCTGTTTGGATAGCTAATCCAACATTGGCTTCTTCATAAAATATATCAATAATATTACCTTTAGAATCACGAATGATTCCCCTAGTCTGGCATTTGTCATATTGGATAAAAGAACCATCTACATTAATTTTGTAGATAGTTCTGGGTGGTCTGGTCCAATTGGCTCTCACCCTTCTTCTTATGTTTGGGTGTTGTTTTGTGTTTTGTTGATCCACCAAAGTCCAGTCTTTGATACCTTGACTTATGACCTGGATGAGACCGGGGATTCCACTTGGGCCTTTGGACCTGAAGATTTTATCATTCCTAACATTCCAAATAGATTGCCATATGAAAGCTAGATTGGTAAAGTTAGTATTAGCATTATAAATACTATATAAATTTTGACTCAGCTGGCCCTGTAGGTTGAGTTTGTGAAAAAACAAACCTGTTGTTTGCTCGTATTGAGCTATTACTTCCCTTGTATAGGTGCATTTCGTGAAAAGGTGAGCATCATCTTCACTTGTATGGCCACAAAGAGAGCATTGGTTGGGAACTCTATTAACATACCTGTTAAGTCTATCAGTCGTTGGCAGACCATCAATCACAATCTTCCATAGGAGGTTTTTAATACGTGGGGGAACCTTAAGCTTCCAGATCCAGTTCTGAGAGTCTGAGCCTTGTTGTTGCGTGGACATAATCTTCCTCACAGACCTGGTTGTGAAGTTTCCTTGTGGGTCCGGACTCCAGATCAGCTTATCTTGGGTCTGCCAATGGGGGATTTTCACTTGCAGTATCTTGTCTACGATTACCTAGCTCATCTTCCTTCCAATGTCGCCTGTCACTAATAAAAGAATCAACAGTCATATTGGGATCATGTGTACCTTTGTAATTGCTCAGACTGGTCGATGGGATCCAGTTATCCTGCCAAACATTTATATTCAAGCCATTACCCACTACCCACAAGAGCCCTTCCTCAAATTTTTCCCGTAAAGTGAGCAACCTTCCAAATTGCCATGATGTATCCTTTTTTGGTAAGGTTCATTATGTTTTCTTGTTGAAGGTATTTTTCCGTTATGACTTTTACCCAAATGCTATTATCATTCGTGTAAATTTTCCACAAAAGCTTCATTTGGAGGGCTATATTTAACTCTTCAGCCTTTTCCAGGCCTAGGCCTCCAAGTGATTTACTTTTGCAGATGGTATCCCAGCTGATCAGAGGGATGTATTTATCTGTTGGAGACTTATTCCAAAAGAAGTTTATGTTAATTTGATCCATTTTGTTAAGAACACCTTTTGGTAGAAGGAAGTTTTGCATTAAGTAGTTAGTTTTGGAGCTTAAATTTGACTGGATTAGTACCGTTCTGCCAGCTTGAGAGAGGGTAGAAGCTTTCCACTTTGATACTTCGTAGTTGTTTTCTCATGTTCTGGATTGCATCATCAAACACACAATTTTTAATCCTACCATTTACTAGAGGAATTCCAAGGTATTTTTCTATGGTTGTAGAAATTGGGATTCCCATGTGTGACGCCAAATCTCGAGCTAAGTTAGGGCTGATATTCTTAAAGCATTACAGAGAGCTCTTATTATAGTTTATAGTCAAACCTGAAGCATTTGAAAAATTATTTAAAATATTTTGAATTGTGTTTAAACTGGTATGGGCTGCTCTAGCAAATATAATTGTATCATCTGCAAAGGTTAGGAAAGGAATGGTGGTGCCATTCTTGTGTAGTTTAATGCCAATTAAGGCATCTTCTAGGAGAGCTTCTTTATGTAGTTCCCTGGAAAGCCCATCCATTACTAGTACAAATAGGTATGGGGCTAAAGGGTCACCCTGTCTGATTCCTCTATTAGGTGTAAATTGAGGGCCAGGTGTGCTATCGATCAGAGCCGAGAGTGAGGTAGTTGAGATACATTTCATAACCCAGTTAATCCATGCCTCATGAAATCCAAATTTTTGTAATACAACTTTAATGTAATTCCAGTTTAACTTGTCATAAGCTTTCTCCATATCTAGTTTAAGAGCCATAAAACCTTTTTTTCCTTTTTTGTTTATGCAACGAATGAAAGATCTCGTGAGCTATTAGTGTATTATCTTGTATTGATCTACCTTCAACGAAGGCTCCTTGGAAAGGGTTAATTAACTTGGGCAGAATTGGTTTCAGACGGTTTGCTATAATTTTAGAGATGACTTTATAGATTGTATTGCAGAGGCTAATAGGCCTGTAATGATTGATAGCAGTGGGATTGTCAACTTTTGGGATAAGGGCTATAAATGTTTGATTTACTTCTGACAACATCTGGCCCGAGTGAAAGAAAGCTTTGACAGCTTTGCATAGGGATTGACCTATGATATTCCAATAGCGTTTATAGAATTCTGGAGGATATCCATCTGGTCCTGGTGACTTATCATTTGCCATGCTGAATGGTGGTTTTAATTTCTCTATTAGTAGGTTGGGAGACAAGATTAATATTTTCCTCCATAGTAATTTGGCGCTGAATATTCCAAATGTGCTTATCTTCAACATTGGCTTGATTCGATCCGATGAACCTTTCAGACATTTCAGTAGTAATATGTTCTGTGATCAGATCCTGGTCTGTTAGTATCACATTCTGTTTGGTTGTGAAGGATTTAGTCGATCTTTTGAAGTTTTTAATTCTAGCTGTGGTCTGGAAAAATTTAGTATTTCTATCACCCAAGTGAAGATGTTTGGTTTTAGCTCTCTATTTCCAAAATCTGTAATTGTACTCAAGCAACCTGTAACGTTTATGTTCTAACCTTGCCAGTTTTTGACCTTCCAGGGTAGAGACACCCCCCAGGGCAATCTATCTTGGAGAGTTTTAATTTGAAGCTCTACCTTGGACATTTGCTTCATAATATTATTAGGATTATCTTTGCACCATCTCCTTATGTGTTGCTTCATAAGTTTTTGCTTCTGGAAGAGCTTAAAGCCAAAAGAACCAGATATCTTATAGTTCCATACTCTTTGAATCATACTTTCAAGAGCATCATTAGTCATCCAGGCCATCTCAAACCTAAAGGGAGAGCCTTTTCTCTTTGCCTGTGAGCCTAGTTGAAGGGAGATAGAAGCATGATCAGAGCTTGAGAATTGGTGATGTTTTGTACAGAGGTTGGGGAACCAGGTTAAGATCTGTTGATGAGCTAGGATCCTATCTAGGCGCTCATAAGTGTTGTTAGTCAATCTTTTGCTCTTCCTCCAGGTGAATGGTGACCTTGAGAAGGGGAGAGTTTGCAAACCCAGTTCTTCTTTAATGTTTCTGATCCTTCTGAATCTATTGGTATTAGGAGTGATGCCACCAATTTTGTCTGTACCAGTTTCTATGTCATTCAGATCACCAACAATCAAAATAGGAAGCTGATATCTATAGATTAGTTGCCCCATTTCTTGCCAGAAATTTTCCTTTTCATTTTCAATCGACGAAGCATAAACAACGAGTAAGAGCATATCAGGGTTTTCGATGGTTAACTTGATGAGAATGGCTCTTAGATGCAGTTCAAGAACAGCACTTATTTCTTCCATTTTTGTTTTGGTAAGCATCCACATACCACCCCTGAGACCAGAAGTAGATACATGGATAGCCTTATGGAATCCTGAGGTTTTGATTTGGTCGTCCAAGGAACCTTGCACAACCTTTGTTTCAGCTAATATTAGGATGTCAATGTCATTCGCGAATCTAAAATGATTGATTTCTTGCCACAAGAGTGGCCTTTTGGTACCTCCGACATTCCAGTATGTGATATTAATCATATAAGCGATTGCCATAGTCACCAGCTTTTATATGAATCTCATGAGGACATTTACACAGAAGCTTACATACATAGTAATTCATATTCCTTTGGTAATTGATGTATTTCTTAGCAAGCTTACAACATTGGGTAATGAGGATTGTAACTGATTTCCTAACTGTGGCCTTATAGTCTCGGACATATGTCCATCTTGAAGCCTTTAGCCCATTCCATGTTTCTTGCTTCTTGTGATTCTGATCATGTGGACGTTTCTTGCCATTGTAGCTGCTGCTTGCTAGAGGTCTAGTTTTAAAGAGAAATTTTTGTTTGAAGGTTTGGATTGAAAGTTTGGGGCAGCTAACCAGCCACTGAGACCCAAAGGTTCCAGTGGGGCGCTTGAAGTTTAGGAGAGGAGAAGGAAAAGAAAGTATACCTGACTGGCAATGTGAGCTATCAGTAAAGAGATGCTGCAACCTGCACGGGGTTAGGCCACCATCCTTCCAAAACCAGAAGCAAAACCAGTAGGAACCAAAGGAATAAAAGAAAACAAGGAAGGGAAGGCAAGAAAAATATGTAAAGTAAAACCACAAAGTAATTCATATTCATTTAGTAATTCATGTATTTCTTAGTATGATTACAACAATGGATGGTGAAGATTGTAATTGAACTCCTAACTATGGCCTTGTAATCTCGTGCACTTGTCCACCTTAAAGCCTTTAGTCCATGCCATCTCTCTTGCTTCTTGTGATTCTTGTCATGTAGAAGTTGCTTGCTATTGTAGCTGCTGCTTACAGTAGGTATAGTGTTGAAGAAAAGTTTTTGTTTGAAGGTTTGGTTGGTAAGTTTGGGGCAGCTAACTAGCCACTGAGAACCAGAGGTTACAGTGGGGCGCTTGAAGTTTATGAGAGGAAGAGGAAAGGGAAGTATACCTGACTGGCACTGCGAGTCTTCAGTAAGGAGATGTTGCGACCTGTAGAGGGTAAGGCCACCATCCTTCCATACCAGAAGCAAGGCCAGCAGGAGCCAAAAGAATAAAAGAATACAGAGAAAGGAAAGCAAGAAAAACATGTAAAGTAAAACCATAGCCGTCATATACTCTAGGAAAAGGAGATCTCTAGGAGAAAAATGTGGAGAACCTCCATTCCAAGAGGCATAAATAGTGTTATGATTACAACCCATCAAAAAAAAGCAAACAGAGCATAAAGCAATTGTTCATGACAGTAATACGAAGGGAATTATTTAAATAGTTAGCATAAAGGTTGTGATGGATCCCTCCACTCCATAGATGATGTTGAGAGCTGGTCATCAGTTCTTCTTCTTCCTAGACTTCTTAATAGTTGGGGATGAGGCTTCACTATTCTCTTCTTCATCTCTGTGTTTGGCAGCTTCACTTCCGTTGTTGGTGGCTTCCTCCTCATTGTTGTTGATCACAATGCCTCCCATCTTTCTAACCATAGTGTTGTCAGACTTGATGGACAACCTAGATTCTTCAGTCTCTTCACCGGTAGCTATCATCTTACCCTTGTACTGAGCTCTCAGCAGCTCTTCTAAGGATCCCTCCATTAAGTAATTGTTGTTGCCAGTAGCAGCATTGTTGGCAGAGAGGATGGTGTGGAGAATAGAGGGGGCTATGGTGAAGGGAGCAGTGCTACTCTCAGCAGAAAGCTTAGCCACATGAGCATTATTGAGGGTTATGAGCTGATTGATGAGATCATTAGAGTAGCTTACATAACATCTTATCATTCTATTATTATGCATCATTAGATTAAATATCACAAGTTCAATTGAGTATTAAAAATTGAAAAAGATGGTATGTAGCCATCTCATAAAACACCCATATATAAGTTTTTTTATATAAAAATACTAAGTTCGAGTACCTAATTTAAATAACTCTAGAATCCAATACATACTCAAAATTAGTTCTTTTTTTAACAAAAATGATAATTTTTGTAATTTAATGACTTGGCACCATGTCATTAATTTTTTGAACCCCTGATTACTACATCAAAAACTTACCCGTAAAACTGTCTCATATAAAAAATAGTTTAATGTGGAATAATTTTTATATCTTTTAGTAATTTTTAAAATTTGTATTAATATCGAGCATCGAATCCAGGCAGGATGGTTGAGATGGAGAAGGGTATCAGGGGTGTTATGTGACAAGAAAGTTCCGACAAAATTGAAAGGGAAATTCTACAAGGTGGTTGTTAGGCCAACCTTACTGTATGGCTCAGAGTGCTGGCCTATTACTAAAGCTCGATTACAAAAGTTGTCAGTGGCTGAGATGAGAATGCTGCGATGGATGAGTGGGCACACGAGACTTGACAGAATCATAAATGAAGACATTAGGAGCAAGGTTTAAGTTGCAAGTATTGCTCACAAACTGCGGGAGTCCAGATTGCGTTGGTTTGGCACGTGCGTAGGAGACCTATATCAGCCCTTGTGCGGAGGTGTGAGAGCTTAGATCTCGGTGATTTCCGTAGGGGGAGACGTAGACCGAAGAAGATCTGGATGAAGGTGATCCGTCACGACCTCAATTTGCTGAACCTTTCGGAAGATATTACGCTGGATAAAGACCACTAGAGGAGGCGCATTCGGGTTTCTGATGTTTAGTAGTTGGAGTCTAAGCGTTGAGTCTTACTGTTTATGCTTTTCAGCCTTCCTACCTGCTTTCTATTGCTTCCTTTTCTACTGTCTGTCTTGTCTCCATGTGATTTATGTGACTTAATGTTTTGGGTCTATCGGAAACACTATCTCGACTTGTTCGGAAAAAGAGTGCGTGCATCTTGACCCCCAAACCCTGCTTTATTGCGGGAAATACTGGGTTGTTGTATTGATCAATGAATAATAGTTCATACTGTATTATTTTTAACCAAACCTTAAAAAAATTAAACATTGAGAACTAGTCAAAATTAAATAGGTAAGATTTGAGGAAAAAAATTGGTAGGATTTATCTCTAAGAAAATGTATATTAAAAAAATATTTTTTTAGAAATATTTAAACTAATAAACAGTGTTGTAAAATATTTTCCTACATTTTTTTTGGTCGGGTAAGAGTTTCCTAAATAATGAACAATATTTTTTAGTAGAATGTTGTAAAATCAAAATCTCAAGTTTTTGAGATTAAAACAAATTATGATTGTCACATACTCCATCCGATTATAAATGTAATTTTTTTTGTTTTCGTGCATATAGTTTTAAAAGTTTAAAACTATATAAAATATTAATTTTTACCTTTTTAACTACGTGAATAAAGTAAAAAGTCTTACCTTATGATCGGTGGGAGTATACTTTTAATCTTTTATAAAATCCCATAGATACCACGTTAATTTTTTTAAAAACACTTTGTGTATTACGTTGAATTCGTAAAAGTTCATGGATATAACGCGAAATTTCCGAAACTTTAAGGTAGGAAGGAAATACTCGTCACTCTTTTTAGGGCAAAGGCTCCTCACTCATAGAACAATAAAACGGTCAAAAAAATCAAATTGAATCAAATGAGACGTGGCATATTGTGGACCGTAGGATGAACAGGGAGCGTATCCAATCGCTAGAATTTGAAAATTTTCAATATATTCTCCCGCTACTGAGGAAGCGTACTCAACACAAAAAGGCTCTGTGGGTGTGGGACCCCCTTTTTCAGATCATCACCATCTCCGCTTTTTCATCATCTTCTTCTTCATCCCCTGCAATCGCAGTAACAACAAGTAGAGATACAGAGCGAATCGGAAGAGGTGGCGACCGGAACCGGAGATAGCGACCGAGGTCAGGCAGGGAATAGCCGCCTTCAAGTGTTTCTGTCGTCGTTGATGGCGAGTATTGGGGGAGTCTTTGCCGGAAACCGTTACGAGGAAGGCGAGGACGAAGATACGGCCTCTTCTACTGAAATCGCTCCTCCAGAGGAACTACAGAGAGGTAAATTATTTCTAGGGTTTGAGGATCTTGTTTGGAGGATTTGGGATTGTAGAAATTGAGTGTCTTATTATGGAATTGGGCGTTGTAGATGATGTGAAGAAGCAGAAAGAAGGGGGAAATAGAAGAGCTCTTCAAGAAATTAGCAATCTCGTTAACCCTACTGATGGAAATCAAATTACCAAGTATTTACCTTTTTTTCCAAACCCTAAAATTCACAAATTTGTTTTATGAAGTTTTATGACTGATAATATCTTCTTGTTTTCTGTATTGCTAGGAGTTTTGCTTCTCTGACACTGGAAAATAATGATCCACCTGCAATTGGGAAGAACTATGACAAGGTAGGCTGAAAAAAACATGGAAATTTCTCCAGTAACATACTCAAATAAAATTGACTTAGTCAAAGCTATTTCCACAGTTTTTGAAACAGAAGATCAAGGGGGAAGAAGCTGAAAAGGTTGTTAATCAGCCGCGGCCTCAGAAAAAGGTCACATACAAGCCAGATCCAGACACCATTATCATAATAAGCTCTGATGATGAAGAAAAAGAGGACAAAGATTTGACCAAGGTGAAGAAAAGGCCTTCTAGAAGGAAGATCAACAGTTTAACTTCGGTTCTTACGGCTCGTAGTAAGGTATAAACCCTTGCTTGATGGTTGTTTTCATATATATAGAACAATGGATAGTGACGAATTTGTTGACTTTTCAGGCTGCTTGTGGGGTCGAAAGTGGACTGAAAGAGCGAGTCATCGACATTGATGCTGCAGATGTCAACAATGAGCTAGCAGTTGTTGAATACGTGGAAGAAATCTACAAATTCTACAGGCTTTATGAAGTACTAATTGATCTTCAATCTTCTTTTTGGTCCTTGCCATTACAAGAGTATAACAAGATGGGTTTTTATGATGCAGGAAGAGTATCATATGCGTGATTACATGCAATGGCAGTTGAACATAAACCAGAAAATGCGAATGATACTCGTTGACTGGCTGATCGAAGTTCACAATAAGTTTGAACTGCTGCCGGAAACTCTATACCTGGCAGTCGATCTAGTGGATCGGTACCTCTCAAGAAAAGTCATCCTAAGGAGAGAACTTCAGCTAGTAGGCATCAGTTCAATCCTCCTAGCCTGCAAGTATGAGGAAATTTGGGCTCCAGAGGTTGGATTACTTTCTCTTAGGACGGTCTGCTTCAATTTAAATTCACGGCTTGATGATTGATTGCAAATTTGGTATGATTTCAGGTGGATGACTTCATCAGCATATCAGACAGGGCGTATAGCAGAGAGCAAGTGCTTGTCATGGAGAAATCCATTCTAGCATACTTAGAGTGGAACCTTACTGTCGCGACCCCTTACATTTTTCTGGTTCGATTCATCAAAGCAACTGTGCCATCCAACAAAGAAGTAAAATGCTTTTCCTCATTTGACACATTATGAATTGCAATCTGATTTAATACACACCTTATGTGTTGCAAACTGACTTCCTGCATGACAAGGCATTAGGCAGGGATGATAAGATGTCCTGGTATCGATAATTCCTATATGCATACCTTTAGACCATGTGTTGAAACCTGAATTCATGCATTATATGTAGCTTACTTTGTTTGGACTGCCAAATGCAGGTTGAGAACATGGCTTTTTTCCTCGCGGAAAGTGGCCTAATGCATTATGAGCTCGTGTTGTCCGGCCGCCCATCAATGATTGCAGCTGCTGCTGTCTATGCAGCCCTTCGTAGTCTAAACCAAACCCCTTGGACAGAAACGCTCCACCATTACACAGGATACGCGGATCATGAGATCAAGTAAAGCATTTCTTGCCTTCTCCACTGGTCTCACTAGAACTGAAGTGTTTGCACGAGTCTAACATTGCGATGAATGGTTTGCAGGCGGTGCGCTGATAAGCTTCTTAGTCTCCACATTGCAACTAAGAAAAGCAACCTCCAAGCAGTTTGCAGGAAGTTCAGCGACCCTGACAGGGATGCAGTTGCTCTTCTTCCCATTGCCCAGTGACTGCTGAAGACAAGGCAAAAAAGGGGCGTGAAATTTGAGGATTTCTGTCTATGAATTAGGGTTTCTAGTAGATCAGAATGTTTGAATGATCTTTTTTATATTATTTGGTTGTAATTTCCATGCTTGTAACTGGTTCGTTACAACTTATTCAGCTTGAATGCAAACTTGGAATCTGTAGCTTTAGATGATGTAATTGGTTTGGTTACAACTTATTCAGCATGTTCAGCCATATGGCGGTGAATTCGTTCCAGGACTTGTACCTCCAGTTGATATTTCTCCATTCTCATTTGAAACACTACACATCCACGGGATAAAATGAGACATTGTAATGGAGATCCAAGCAATACATGATGTTAAATGTAGTTTTATCCACGCGATAAGGACTCAGTATGAACAATGCAGAGTGTGTCCATCCAAATCACCAACCAAAATCTCAACATTAAACAAATTCATCAGCCCATCCAAGTCAGTAGGTTTAGTGTTTACAGACAATCTTACTCGAATACAAATCAGTAATCTTAAACAAGTAAAGGAAGCTAGTACAACAGCATAAAACTGCAAACAAATTCACACAAGACTAACAAGCGGCTCCTACAATCAATCGCTAACCAATGTAAGAATACGCAAGGAAATGAAGAAAATTCTATGTAATGTACATGAGACGGAGAACAAAATGCGTCTACTTGCCGAGGGCAGTTCTATCACCTGGTCCAGCAAGCATTATCTGGCATATGAAACAGAATGAAGGTCGTCGCTTTAGGTCATATGAAACAGAATTGAAGTCACAGATGTGATAGGGATCACTTACATTACAGTCGAATGCAAACCTCCTGGCAAGCATAATGGCCGCATTCCTATCCCTTTCGGATTCAAACGCCAGTATGAAGCTAAGCCCTGGCTTTGCTTGCCAGAACAACGCTTGAGATGCAGCATTGCCACCTCCTCTGACGCCGCAAAGCTGCATATTGCCATAAGGATATCAATGAAGTTGTCTTCAGAGGAGCCTTAATTCAAAGCACTTCCTGAGTAATATCAACTTCTTAAAAGCCAGTGTCATTTTTTTACGCTAAAACCCTTACTTGGACATCAAAAGCCGGGCCAAGTAGCCTAAAGAATGCTTTAAGCAACTTATATTAGATAGACAATCAGCAGAGTAATTTGACCATCGAAGAGGGAAAACTTAACATATTTTCCACAACATAAGTCATTATGGAGATCTACTGTTGAAGGGGACTAACAAACAACATAGATTTCTTCAAATGTGATTAGCAAAAGAGTATAAAAGATATCCTCGTATTTCTCCTACCTGCATTGAGCCGGAGTAGTATTCCTTGGTCACGGTTGTTTTGCCTTTGCAAAGCTTCATTCTCATCTTTCCAACATGAAGAACGTGGATAGATTGTGATGGTTGATCCGCTCCATTCATCTGAGTGACAACCACCTAGAAAACAGCCCAACCATATTTAGAATAGCAACAGACCAAGGACTAATAACCGGTGACTGTTTATCTTCAAAAGTGATACATGTATCAACTGCTATTGTAGTAAATAGACAAGGGCCAAATTTGTTTATCTCAAACTATTTGTGGAACGTGCATATATCCTATGTTATCGTGGCTGAAATCAATCCTTTACATTGATGTTCACAAAAAATAGATTTTGAAATTCATCAACATATGCTTACATTGAACTCAGTGTCATGTCTATGCACAAGTGCCTCCACATAGCTACCCAAACCAGGTGCTGTTCAGAAAAGTGTATCAGCAATTGTGAAGTTTTCACCATAAAAGTGTTAATCATCGAACAATACAATATGCGGAGAAATAGCAAGTCAATCAAAGTAGGACAAAACCTGGATCAATAGGACCAGTAGTCGGTATAGTTAACCTCTGGCCATCAAAGATGATGTCTGCATGCAAGACTCGTCCCACATCAAAAGGTTCAGGAGCATAAACTGTCTTGGTAGCTCCTGACATGGTGAATATCAGATCATTAGAGAAGGCAATATCCAGCCAAGACGGTTGTGATTTTAGGGGATGTTTAGATCATTATAGGACGGGTCTTGTTTCGTGGTAAGGGGTGAACGAGCCTGAGCTTTTTCATCATATAGTATTGCCTTCTAGGTTTGTATGTGGCTTGTGGTATGCGTTGTCTTGAGTGACCTCTGTGTGTGTGTTTATGATTGTTTTATTCTTTGCCTCTAGGTTTGTTTGTGATGTGTCTCGCCTTTTTTTTACTGCCTCAGCTTCCCTCTTTTTTGGTTCCTTCCGAAATACCCTCCGCACTTGCTCGGGGAATGGGTGCATACATCCCGACCCCCCAAACTTCGCTTTAAGCGGGATTTACTGTGCTGTTGTTGCTGTTCATTTAAGGTTGCGGTCCCTATCCTTTCTGACATTACCGATTGAGAGCAAGGACAGATAACATGTGAACTTCTAAACAAAGGTTGCATATGATACCTGAAATGAGTTCCCTTTTGCCACTGTCAGATGCTACTCTATACCACTGAATGGAACACTCTGAAAGTTCTGCAGCTTCAACTGTGCATGTCTGGATCCGCAAATAGGAACCTAATAGCTCTTGACCCTCCAACTCGTAGTAACGGGATGCATTATCATCGTCTTTCCTCACCATTGCTAGCTGCAAGATATAAAGTCAGACAACTTAAGATCTTGCAGGCAAAGCCATTAAAAATTATGTTCCAAATCAATCTCAAAGAATAAGATATAATTACATTTCATAACACAATACATTCAAGGGCCAAAAGGAAGTGATGACAAACAGAGCTTTATAAGGATCTTTTTACTGGCTTTCTAATTTTATTAATCAGAAGTTTCTAAGTTGCAGCTAGTAAAAAAATGCGCACATTTTACATTTCACATTTTCTGTGAAGTATGCATCCATGAAGTGTAGTACCTCCTTCTGAAGCCGAAGTGAATGCTTAGATTTCTCTATTAGCTGAGTTCTTAACGCTCGAAGTTCATGCTCCATGTCCATGACCTGCAAGATGTAGAGTTTAGCTATTGCTTATAAGCTGATAGGCATACAGAATGCAGGATAAGTTATCAAACAAAAAACTGTTCTCCTGCAGGGAAATGAAACCCAAGAGAGATAACTATCACGTTTGCAACATCAAGATATATTCTATAACTTACCCGCCTCCCATCCTGAGAGGAACAAACAGAAAAAGACTACAACAATTCAGCTTGCGTGTTTCGTGGAAAATCACTCCAATGAAATAACTTATTACCTTACTGGGCTGGTGCAACATTTTGATGCGTCTAGCCTCTTGAACTTCCTTCATTAGTTCTTCGTAATCCTGTGGCAGTACTGATATCAGTTCATAGAGCAGAAGATAAGGGTGTCTCTTTGGTAGGAAAAAACGGAAACCAATAAATCAAATTAAACCTTGACAAAAGGTGATTGGTGAGGCTATCTATATAATACTGACCCATTGATGAATCAAATCAGCTATTTGACACTACGAACAGATCTAGGCACAGTATACAAACTTTACTAGAATGTTAAAGCAAAGCATCAAACTTATATAACCTGCTTTCCCGAAGCTCGGGAAACTTGTTCATGTTCTTGAAGTGCTTCTTCTACTCTCTGAACCGCAGATCTTGCATTCTCAATCTCTGATCGGGCTATGTGCCGTTCCTCCTCAACAAGCTTCTTTGCATCTTCAGAGGCCTAAAGAAGGAACGAGAACACCAAAACAGTCATTTTAACATCCACAGTAACATGTCTTGTAGGTGATATACAGATTTCTAAACAACACTTTTTGCTATGCCAACATGTTAAAAGTATTTGGTTCCTCTTTTTTTTTGGCCATAACAAATCAAAACCAGCTGAGACAGTAGATGAATTCCCATAAATTCCATCACCGCCACAAAACCAGCTGAGAGTAGATGAATTCCCATAATTTCCATCACCGCCACAAAAAGCTATGAAGAGGCCACTAAGATCCTTATATAGACCTAACTTCATCGCCAATTGAATAGTTCATACGTGCAAGACAAAACATTCATTAAAACAATTTAGCAGCCCCAAACTCAATGAGTTAAGAACAGAAGCTGGCTTGTGCTTAGCTATCAACATATAAGAGATAATATGATGAGCTTTTTTTATCAAGGCATAAGAAATAAATAAAGTAACAGAAATCTGTCAGAAGACTCAAAAACATTGAACAACACTCTAAGGAAACAGATAATAGATGAATAGATACACAGGTATTCAGCTCACCTGCTTCAGAAAACTGGCCAACTTTTTCACCTCTTCCTTTTCCATGAGTAACTCCCCTTCTCGTTGAGCCAACTGAATAGCTAAAGCTTCAACCTGATTAAATCATACCAAAAGGAATCAGCCTGCTTCAAGGAACAGGTACAAATCATCTAATATACTACCTAAGAAAATGCCATCACATTTCAAATCTGGTTATTTGTATCACGTGCAAAGAACAAATTGTCCATGAAGTTGCTGCGAGACAACAGGAAAATTTAAGCCTAACCATGGCAATAGCTTCCTCCACGTCGTCCTTGTTTCTTCCAGCCACACGACCCCTTAAGGATTCTAGTGCATCTCTAAGCTTCTTCAGCAGAACATGCTTTTCCAGTGAGGCAGCATCCTTCAGTTTAGCCTAATTCCAAACCATTATCAGGATGAATTCAAATCGCAGAATGAAGCATGTCATGAAGTAACCATTTTTGAAGCAAAAAACATGACAGCGGATGCGTAAATAAAGCATATGGATTGCCTGTAAACACAATGCATCAAACCTCTTCAGACAACTTAGCAGCAGCTGCCAAGCCCTTCTCAAATTTGTTGGCAAGGTCACGAACTGATAAACGCTTATGTTGTTCCAGCAGCTGTGCTGTTTCCCGTGCAACAATCTCTTTAATGGACAACATTTTAGGATTATCCTTCACCTCGATGATTTGGTTGCCAGATCCCCATTTGTAGTTCGGAAACCGACTGGATAGGAAAATGACGTCTGATGAAACAGCTGGTACTGCCTCCTTTTGCATTGTGTGAGCAAAATCACGACTCACCCTAGTCATGATTCCGGATTATCGTGATCCTAGCAAGGATCACATGGCAATAAGAACATCCACTAATTGCTCTTACCAAAGCTATTGGAAACAAATTTCAGTTCTAGATTGCAGAGAAAGTCACACAACAATTAAGGGTTTCCAACATACCTAATGAAGAACGTGGGCCATTGTTCACCAAATAGAGAATCTAGTTATCTAGATGCAGACTGGCAACAACCCAAACAGCTCCAACAATTTATTTGTTTTTTTAGGTTTTTGCCCTCTTGAGAAAAATAAGTTAAACTCCAAATTGATAGCCAAAACATCAAAACCCATAACTCAGAAACAAAATGCCCAGCACATATGAGGAGTCGAGCAAGATTGACACCAAAAATGACAACACATGAAGTGACAAAATCTGAAGTTAGAAAAGCAGAAGAAAACATACTCATCTAAAGTAAATCAGCAATTAAGACAAACAAGGGCTCAAATCAGACAACATCGAGCAAAAACATCTCCTAATTTGGAGCAAAAAATTCCTACAAGATTCAGATTTATACAAGGAAATAGAAAGAGAAGGGGGAAATTAGGAAGTCAAAAAAGGGGAGGATCAACTTACAGATCATAAGAATGCAAGAATAAAGGAAGGAGCTTTAGGGGTTTAGGAATCCTGGATCAGCAGAAATGAGCTTCGTTAGAACTTGATTATCAACAAACAGTTTGTGAATGATTTGAGAGGAAGAAGAGCAGATGTAGACTCAGGGAAAAAAGGGTAAGGTTTTAGGGATGAGGAGGTGTGAAGAAGGCTACACGGGAAGAGAGAGAGTATGAAAGCTGTTTGCTTTTTGAAAAGAGAAGCAAGAAGAAAAAAGCAAAAAAAAAATGGTCATTGGCCGTCCAAACTCCGTTTTCTTTGCCTCATTTTCTCCTTCCCTAAATTGTCTACCTCTCTCTCATAGTCTCATGGTCTCCTACTCTCATACTCTCATCATCTCATCTCACCAAACCTACACAGTTGGATTCACAGATTTACAGTGAGCGTTGAAGTATACAAGTACCGTTATTAGTAAAGATTAAATCTTCAAATAAAAACCAAAAACATTCCAGGTGGGTCCCACTTGTTCTATTCCTTGCTACACAGCCTACAAGAAATAAAACATAGAATCATACATGTAATAAGATAGAAAACAGATAAACTACTATTCACTTTTACACTTACAGTATTAGCTAAAAAAAAAAAAATTCTCTCATTGCAGGGTTATTATTAAAATAAAATACACACCCATTTTCAAATTTTTATTTTTTTGTACTGTATTTATTTAGTCCTTTGATAGATATCAACCCACAGGGATTAATACACCATGCCCATACCCTAAAATCATCAGTCGAACAAAAAAAAAAGAAGGCATTTTTGTTGTTGTTTGTTGTTGTAGGATAATAACATAGCGGGAATTTATCTTGAGATAGTCATATATTTTTGTGTTAGTTAACTCAACTTGAAAAGGTGCCTGAAATGACATTTTTATTCTAGTAATTATGTACAAGAGATTATCCCCTAAATAATGATTATGATGTGTACTAATGTGGGTCTTTCACTGTTTATAATTCTAAATTGTAAAAGGGTGTATTGGTGGTTTTTTCAAGTGGAACCCTGCAATGGACAATGGAGTATCTTTGCGCTTGAAGCAATCATAGCTATTCATAACTACCAATCTGCATGATTAGCCAAGTGCTGCTTTTATATTGTCTTCGTTTATTTGTGGGGAAAAATGACTTTTTTTAAGGTGCATCGGCTGAACTAGTTGAAAATTTTAAATGTCTATTTGGTACGTAAACAAATTAAATTAGCAGACGAGTGTTTTTTTTTTTTTTTTTTCAATCAAGAAATGGTACTATGATTTGAAAAACACTTTAGATTATTTAAGTAAACCGTCAATTTACCTTTCTTGATTACTAGTATTTTATATATAAAAAAAATAGATGTGACTTGGTATCCTCCATTTAAATCGATTTCTGCAAAATTAATTTAATAAAAAAAATGATTTCTGCAAAATCAATCAAATTTTGCAGAAAGCACCCATACAACCCACAAGGATGAAGGACCACAGCCTAGAAAAACCCTAATGGACCCAATAGAATCATACGCAGAAACCCATTTTAAGGATAGAGCCCAAACCGCAAATGCCCAAAATATGTTTCTTTTTTCCTCAAAATCTAGTACTCTATATCTGAATGGGGTACTATATTATACTGGGTATATTTAGTTGTTGAAAACTCTTAATCAAGCTTTAAACCTTTTGATAAAGATGTAGTCCTAACCCCTATATACCAACTTGTAATTCGTAAAACTCTTCACAATAGCTTAAGTTTTGTGTTAAATTTATTGTTAACAATAACAATAATAATGCATTGATGTAATGTAACCCAACAAGGCCAACATTTGTTTGTCCCATTTACTATTCGTCGAATATTCTAGTGTCATGCAAAGTTCTGGAAACTTCAAAAAAAAAATTATCAAAAAATATATATACATTAACTTCAGACTTCGGATTAAGGAGAAGAGTCCCTTATCGGAATGACAAAATAATCATTGTAATAAATTAATACAGATGAATATTATCCAGCATTCTTATTCAAGTCAGATCTTACTTCAATTGCATAAAAAATACAGCCAGGGCACATGAATCACATGGTAGGCTTCCTGCTATGGAGAAAGCCACAATGCATTATCAGAACAAAAAATCTATATGCATATATAGGAACCAAATGAGAATGGCAATCTAGATAAGTTCATCTTGTTTAATGCTTACCAACATCACAGGTTCCGACCTGGATGTACCTCGCAGCCTAATCTGTTGTCTATCCGGAATCCATGATCGACAAGCCTGAATCCAATCGGTCTATTGATGTGCCAACAAGGAACGTATGGAGTTGACCCCGGACCTGAACCCAGCTGCACCCGGGATTCTTCTTTACACCCCTGGATTTCATCCGGCCTCTTACCTCATTTGCCTCTTCCCATCTCCCTGCTTCGGATAGCATATTGGATAGCAGTGTGTAATACCCACAGTGTTCAGGTTTTAGCACAAATAGATGCTCGGCTGCCCACTTTGCCAGCTCTATGTTGCCCTGGACGCTGCTTGCGCCTAACAAAGCTGCCCATATGTGTGCATCAGGTTCAAGTGGAAGGCTCTTGATGAGCTCCACAGCCTCGTGGATTAGTCCAGCTCGGCCAAGTAGATCAACCATACACGCGAAATGCATGGTTGTAGGCTCAACATCTTTACTCTTCTTCATCTCGTCAAAATATCTCTTGCCTTCCTCCACAAGTCCTCCATGACTACAAGCAGACAGGACAGCGATGTAGGAAACCGAGTCATACATCGAGTGTTCTGTCTTCATCACCTCAAAAAGCTGGATTGCCTTTTGGAATTCACCTAGCATACCATATCCCAAAACCATGGTGTTCCAAGAAGCTGTATCCTTTTCAAGGATACATTCGAATACTTTTTCCGCTAGATTGATCCTTCCACACTTGGTGTAAAGATCTAGAAGTGAGTTAGCAATAAACAGACGATTGTGAAACAACTTTCTAACGGCATACCCATGAATCTCTTTCCCTTTCTTAAGTGCAGAGAGATTTGCACAGGCTGCAATAGCACCAACAAAAGACACTGTATCATGCTGCATACCAATGTGCCTCATCTCTTTGAATAAACTCAGAGACTCTACGCAATCCTCTGATTGCGAGTAGTTCACTATGAGTATGTTATACGATACATGATCTCTGAGGGAGACGTCAAATACATTGCGAGCAATGTTGATGCAATCGCATTTGGCATACATATCTGTTAGGGCATTGGAGAGAAACAGGTCAGATGAATTAAATCCAGCACGAATTGATCTTCCGTGGATTTCCTTTCCAGATCGAAGGGATCCTATACGTGCACAAGCTGGGAGAAGGTTTGTGAAAGTGACAGCATTGGGTGAAAACCCATGAGATTGCATATCTGTAATGAGCCTTATAGCAGCTGACTCGGCACTGTTTTGTGCGAGGTTAGCAATCATAGCATTCCAAGATACTTCATTCCTCGATTCCATCTTGTAAAACACGTTCGAAGCTGCAGTGATGTGTTCCGATTTTGCATACATGTCAATCAATGAATTAGCTATGAATAGATCAGAGTCAAGCCCAAACCTAATGCTGTAGGCATGAATCTCTTTGCCAGCATCAAACCTCTCCAATTCAACTAATACCGGTAGCATACTCGAAATGGTGACACCGTTTGCCTTCTCCCCTGTGTTAACCATCAACCTAAACATACTCAAGGCGTCCGTATAGCACTCGGCATGTGCAAAACCAGTTATAATTGCATTCCAGGACACTGTATTTCTCTCATCCATTTCATCAAAAACTTGCCTAGAACTCGTAGCACTCCCGCATTTCCCATACGCATCAACCAACGCATTGGTAACAGTTATGTACCTATCCAGACCAGTCTTAACAACATAGCCATGAATCAACCTAGCCATCAGCTCATCTTCTAGCTCGGCACACACAGGCAAAACACTAACCAAAGTAACCACATTTGGCATAAACCCCGACTTCAATTTCATTTCAATGAACAAATTTAGCGCCTTCAGGTAACAACCTTGCAAAGAAAACGCCCCAATCATGGTATTCCATGTCACAACTTCTCTTTCAGACATTTCGTCGAACAGCTTCCAGGCAGCATCCGAATCACCGCACCTGCAGTAAAAAAGCAAGAGAGTATTCCCCACAAACGAGTCCGATTGCAGCCCGAGCTTAACTACAGCGCCATGGACCTCTCTCCCCTTCCGCGCCGCTGAGAAATCAGCGCACGCCTTGAGAACAGAGGGGAAAGAGTGATCGTCCGGCCGAATTCCAGATCTCACAAGACCGTTATAAGCGGCGAGACCATCGCAAACCCCCAAATTCGAATAAGCCCTAATCAGAGAGTTCCACAAGAAGGCGGTTTGACAAAATGGCGCCGTGGCATCGAAGAGAGCGCGGCAAGCGCCGGGGCGGCCGCCGAGGGAGGCGTAGCTGAGGATGAGGGCGGCGCAGATGGAGACGCTGGAAGGGAGGAGGCCTTGAGCGAGGGCTTGGGCGTGGATCTGCTTGGTTTGGTGGAGGGATTGGAGGGACGAACATAGAGTGAGGAGGTTGGAGTGGATGCGGGTGGGAGGAGTGTCTGATTGCGGCGGGGGTGGGCATGGTGGTGGTTGAGCGGCGGCGGAGGAGAAGAGAAGGAGAGAGAGATTGAGGGGTGGGGAGATGAGGAGCTTGGATTTGGAGGGGAGGATCAATGGAAGATGACGGGCATGGATGTACATATGGACTTGGTGTGAAGATTGGCGGTTGCTGAGGGAGGGAACTAGGAAGTAGAAATTGGTGACCTTAACTATCCAACGGTTACTTGTACCTCTATTTTCCTTTTTTTTTTCCCCTTTTCGAATCGGTGCGGTGAATATATCGCCGTTTGCATGGAAAGCTTTCGCAATCGCGCATCTCGGGTACGCTGTAGAAATTCGCGATTGCGAAGCACAGGTGCGCGGATGTGATGTTCTTGAATCGATCCAAAGTTGTAATTAATCCCTCTATCTTACACAGATGGATAATCAATCACAGATGGACAATCAATCAGTTCTTCTTGCCTGGAGATGCAACCGAATGAGGAAGAGAGTTTGTTGGAGAGAAACCTCCAGAATGTATTATGTGTTATATTATCAATATGTACCAGAGCAAAGGTATTTATAGTGGAGTTAGTTACAAGCCTTAACAACCTAACACTAACCCACTTTGTTATTCTGTAAACTGATTAAGCTAAAACTATCTGACTATGATGTGCTTCTAGTAACCATACTCTACAAAATGATGCCGCAGGCATGCACAGGAAATTGGGCAGAGGCTGCAGGCACATCCGAGAATCTCGGCAAAAGTTGTAGCTCATGGGGATGCGATCGTGCATCCCACTTGGATGCATCCACGTATCACGTGTGCCCGGTTGCCTAGGTGCTGCTCGCCTATAAAACCGGGGTGCCTTCGTTATGCACTTCGCCTTCTTCTTTTTAGTTTCGCTTTATGGACTTCGCCTTTTCCACTTCGCCAATATTTGTTTCGTTTTGTAGTTCACTTTAGTTTCTTCCTTTGCTAGTAATCCATTCGGTTTAACCTACAGGTGTGAAGAGCTTTTGCACTTATGTATTTTATTCATTCGATTTTCATAGTGTGGCTTACACTAATTAAGTTTGCATTTAGTTAATCAAGAATCATTACATCCAAAATGAAGAAGGTTGCAAGTAGTGCCATGAGTTGACTTCGGGGGGATCGATTGTCGCAAGATAAAGTTCGAGGGGGTAAGTTCATTTTAGTTTTGATAAATTTCATGATAATGATATTGGTTAGTAAAAAAAACAAAAAATTTGCATGAAAGATTAAAAATTGTAAGATGATGAAACCAGGCCGAACATCTTCCATAAGATGCGACTCTGCGACTTGTCCACAAACAAAGTTGCGGCGATGGCGGTGGCGAGGTAACCTATGTGCAGAAACCGGCGTTGAGCAGGGTCATCCTCTGGCTGCCCCCCTCCCATGTGCGTGCGGAGTCGAATCTGCTCTGGATCAGCTGCGGCGTCAGGGTCATCAGCGGGCGGGGGGTCGAGGAGCGGCCCGTGTCTCGCAATCCACTGGTCCGTCACCCACGTAACTGGCGGGCTACCAGCATGTCTGTATGAGGTCAGGGCCTGCGAGGTCAACTGGTAGTACTCAGCGACCGTGGGGATCAGCTCTGCCGCATGTAGGCGTGAAAAACATGGAAGACCCTCAATCCGAACCCCCAGGATGCAGGCGACGTCGTGCAGCGTGATGGTCATCTCGCCCCACGGAAAATGGAAGGAGTTGGTCTCCGGGTGCCAATGCTCAAGGAACGCGGTGGCCGTGAACTCGTCCACACCCTCCTAATGGAGGGTCCTCAATTGCGGGATGCCCGATGGTGTCAGATCCTGCAACTAGGTCCCCGGGCCCTCGAATATGTACAGGTCAAATGGTAGCAGGTGAGTCGCCCGATGGTGGAACTTCAGCAAAGGAAGCTCCACAGTCGGCTCAATCCACACCCGGTAAGCTCGGTGGTGTCTGTAAGACACTAGCAGATCTTCCGGTGGTAAGAATGGGTCGACCTGCAGAGCCGGTGCGGCAGGCTGCGCAGGGATGGGCGTGGGCTCCTGTTGCCCCCCTCTTGTGGGCCCCCGACCCTCAACCCGCCCCTCCTGCCCGTCGTCAGCCTCCTCTACGACGTCAGGGATCCTGTCATCCGTAGAAGCCAAAGAGATCGCCGCTGGTGTGAGGGAGGTCGAAGCCTCAGCGTCCTGGGTGGCGGAAGTAGAAGCCTCGTGGACGCCTGAAGTAGATGCCTCAGGGATGGTGGGGGTAGATGAGCAGGCGGTCTACCCCTGTCGGCCCGTCGACCCACAACTACATCAGTGATGCAGCTACTCAGTACATCGACGGTCTCCAAAGAAGGCTGCAGCCCCTCCGTCGCATCGCCAAAAGGATCAAAATCTGGTCCCCATCGACTGCTGGTAGCCCTCTGCATACATCAGCAGATCATCTACCGTCTCCTCCTGTATCTGACTGACCGCTGCCCGGTCGCCGAACCTAACTGGCCGGAGGGTACCATCCCCCCTCAAGAGCCTGCCTGCCTGTTATTATGAAATGTTGAGAACCTGTTACTTTCTATGTGCTAATTTATTTCATCCAGTTAGCTATTAATGTCTTTTCTTTTTATTTTAATGTATTTTAATATCTTTTAATGTCTTTTAATATATTTTAATGTTTTTTATTTTAATGTATTTTAATATCTTTTAATATATTTTAATATATATTAGCATCGCTTTTAATGTTTTTTATTGTATTTGAATTTTAATGTATGTTAATATATTTTAATGTTTTTTATTTTAATATATTTGTAATGACTTTTAATGTTATTCTATTGTCTTTTGATGTATTTTAATATATTTTTATATGTTTTAATGTCTTTTAATATATTTTAATATATATTAATCACTTTTAATG
Organism: Persicaria maculosa; assembly: GCA_963922045.1. Lineage (NCBI taxonomy): Eukaryota > Viridiplantae > Streptophyta > Magnoliopsida > Caryophyllales > Polygonaceae > Persicaria > Persicaria maculosa. Next base: position 36,941,492 of record OY998262.1, on the reverse strand, counting down.
TTTTTTATTGTCTTTGAATTTTAATGTATTTTAATGTAGTTTGTACTTTTTGTACAAACTGTAATTGAATCTATCAAACTATATTATAAACCGTAAAAACTATATACGATCAAATCCATGAAACTATAAACTATAAACATATAGCAAATCATAAAAACTATGTACTATCAATTATAATATATCAAATTATATTATAAAACTATATTATAATATATCAAACTATATTATAAAACTATAAAACTTAATCAAATAAAATAAATAATTCAAATAACATACCGGTGGGGTCGGAACAGGAGACACCCCTGTAGAGCATCGCTTCAGCGGCGGTAATAGGGTCTCCTCCACCGGAACTGCCGCCTCCGCCACTACCTCCATCGCCACCGCCTCCACCACCGGGACCGCCGCCGCCGCCGCCACACCCTCCATTGCCACCGCCTCCGCCACTGCTCCACCACCACCACCACCCTCCGCCGTCTCCGCCTGCGCACCACCACCACCAGCCTCCATCTGCGCCACCACCGCCGCCTCCACTGGCACCGCCTCCGCCTCCATCTCCATCTCTCTCCGGCTCTCTCTCTCTCTCTCTCTCTCTCTCTATATATATATATATATATATATATATATATATATATATATATATGTTGGGACGAATGGGGGAGACGAAGGGGCACGTCTCCTTCGATTTAAGATGACGAGCATGCACGTCGGAATGGACGTGCAATAATGCACGTCGAAATGGACGTGTAGTATTGCACGTTTCTTTGGACGTGCATTATTGCACGTCCATTCCGACGTGCATGCACGTTTAAAAAATAAAAATAAAAACGTGCATGCATGTCCTGGCACGGTGGCTGGAAACCCAATTGCACGTTGCTTTGGACGTGCATGCATATTACTTCCGACGTACATGCACGTCACTTCCAACGTGCGGATTTGCGGTGTATATAGCCGAAACGAAGATTATTTTTTGTGGCATTTGAGAAAAATATCATTTTAATCTCAATTAAACAAGCAAAGAAAAGAGGCAAGAGATGAATGACAATGGCATACCACCATAAGATTGTGTGTATCAAGGTGACTCTGTGTTCCGGATATTTCCTAGGAGGTTCGTCTTCACTGCCTGCAAGGACTTCTGATGTACCGCTGGCCAGCAGTGTCTTCGTTTGATGGTGCTTGGCGTCGGGTCGTAGTCTATGTTGCATCTAGCGTTTTTTGGGATAGTTTTGTTTGTTCGCCTAGTTTTGCTAGCTTACTACTGCTTATATTGCACCTTTCTATTTTAGGTTGTTTGTATGACGATTTGCCGTCTGCCGACTTTGTCGGCCACTCGATGTGTCAGGTCTGTCTGGTCATCGAATTCTTATCTTATCAAAAAAAAAAAATGGCATACCATAAGGATTTTCCCACCTCTTCCACCCTATCCACGAGATTGAGAAAAAACTCAAATCATGGATTCTCCTATCCACATCCCTTCTTCCACCCTATTCACCCTCAGCCAAACACCCTATAATGAATCCCAAAAAAAAGTCTTACCTCTCCCACCCTAACCAAACACACCCTTAATAGAACGAGATCCGCAAAAGTCACAAATAACTTCACAACTAGAGGTTTAAAAATTCAAATCACTTAATCCAAATTTAATGGCTGTGATTTAAAATTTATTCACAATGTTTTTTTTACAAGATTTATTAAATAATACTTCCATAAAGCAATATATGCCCCTTTAAATATGAAATTGTATTTAAGATTTTTTTAATAATTTTTATTTTCTTAAAAAACGTATCAAATAGTAAAGAGATATTTATTACGGAACGGAGGGAGATATCTATTACCGAACGGAGGGAATATTCAACTTCATTGAGTTCCAACTCCATATGATCCAAATGAATGGTGCTTAGTACTTACACTACAATACTCGCTTTGATACCAAATTTCAAAACCTATTAGTGAGGAGTATTAAGGCGTGCTCGGCAAAGACTTATTGGGGGATTGTTGGGTTTAAAAAAAAAAACAATAACCCCGGGCTAGTGTTTGGCAAGAGTTTATTCGAGGTTGGCTATTTAGGAGGTGGGGATTATTTGGGGTTATTGAAGGCGGATAATCCAATCTCGTCCATGAAGATTGTCAGGGTTCTCGACTCCAACAACCCCGACTATGACTTCCATGCCCCTAACACTCTTCGTTTGTCTCCACTTTCACATTGTCCTCATGTTCACCTCCTTGGCTGCTCATCCTTCTTCATCTTCCCAAATTGAACCCCTAACCCACGCCTACTCGTCACCTTCGGCCAACAACGAGCATCAATTTCTTCTTCTCCTTGCCCTTGGCGCTCTACTACTACGATTTCATCTGCGAACCTTAGCCCTAATTTTGCGAAAACAAAGCCACTGCCAAAAATCAACCAAAGAAGAAATTGAGAGGTTCAATCGAAGAATTCGATGCCATAGTAGAGAAAACGGACGGGAAACCAACGATTTTAAGGGCTTCGGATCATACCGCCGATTTTAGAAGGCGATGGCAATCAGACAGACGTCGGGATTGAGCTACAACAAATTTGATTTTTGAAACAAAAGGCAAGGGCAATGAGATTTCTGTTCGATTTCTTTTGCTCAGGAGCACTGATGTTGGAGGTCAAATCTTCAATTTCTTTTGATTTCATCAGTTCATCTCTTCTGTTCATGAGCACTGTTGTTCGACTTCTTCTATTTTGAGTGGCACTTGGGCTTCGCTAGGCACTGGCGCGATCATGGAATTTCACCTACACTTATTACCTCATCATGACGACAAAATGTCTTTAAGATACTTGCAAGCCTTAACCGAGAGGGGTGATGACTAGTTTATATGCTTGTTGGTCCAAGCGATGGGGGTGATATGTTTGGCTCGCAATGAGTTACGTTATTGTTCAGTCGTCGTCTTTAGAGGAAGTTAGATGATGTTCTTATTCCAGGAACGTCCTTCTCCGATCAAAGACCTTAATAACTCAACTCCGGGGGTTTTAGGTCAGGGAGATAATCAGAGCTCTTCAACCTCTCTCTTTAATCCTTCTTTGGGGTCAGAGGGGGGTATTTATAGGGAGGCCAAGTGAGCAGCTCACATGCGACCTCGTGGTTTAACATGGGACACGTGTAATGCATGCCCTCACGCTAGGGAACTAGGCAATACACATGGCACTGTTAGAGGCGAGGTGCTTGACCCAGCGAGCTGCTTATTAGGGCCCTGAATAGCCACGAGGTATTTGTGGGACCTGCCCTGGCTCCCACGCATGCTTATGCTAAGATCTTAGTCACGAGGCAATATGGACCGAGGATTCTTGGGGTGTTGAGTTTGGCCAGGATATGACCGAGTGCTCTACTCGCGATGAATCTTGTGGTGGGACTAGATGTCTTTTGCATTGGGTGGCCTATTTATGACGTCATACCCTTGTTAATTACTAGATCGTGAGTGTTACGTCGCCCGCGATTAGGTTTCGACAAACACAATGTTTCCCGTCAAAAAGCTTATTTATTAGATGGGCCTGAATCAGGCCCAGTGCGTTTTTGGCCCATTGGGGGTGACCCCACAAAGACCTATAATTGAAGATTTCGCTCTTTGAGTTGCTTCATTTCACATTTCTAAACACAGAAAAGAGAGAGAGCTAGAGAGAGAGAGAGAGAGAGAGAGAGAGAGAGAGAGAGAGAGGGAGAGGGAAAGAAAACCTAAGGGTTTTTGCTCTCAGAGAAACGAAACCGGAGTTAGGTGGTGGTTCATTTTTCGGTTTCCCAAGCTTGTCAGTGTTTCTCTCCCATTTCTCTTAAGTAAGTGTTCCTTGATCTACCTTACGCTCAGTTCAATTTCTAGGTTTGTGCTCGTTTTTAAGCTTTTTAGGGCAGAGGGAAAAAACCCTTGGTGGTGGAACCGCCCTCCTCCGGTGAGGGGCCTGGCGGTTATGGGGCCGAGACCGGGGTGCGCCTTGGCGTCCCATTCCTTCTTTTCCTCTTTGTCCTTGGGTTACAGTCGATTTTCATGGGGGGAAATCTGAGTTATTTGGTGGTAGTAAGGCGGTGTTGAGGTGGGGTGGTGCTTTTCTTGGGATTTTCGGGGACCTTCTGACGGTGGTGGGTGGATGAAACTTTTCGCCTCCCCTCCTTTTTGCTTTTCCGGAAGTGGTTTCTCGAAAATCGAGAAACTTTATGGAGGAGACGAAAAGGTGTCTTTTAACCGTCATCCTCCGGGGGAAAATGTCTTTTCAATGCCCTCTTGAGAGGCGCGTGAGGCACCAATATGAACCTAGGAAGGGGTTTTTTGGTGCCAAATTTGTTTAATCGCGTTGCTGAAAAGGTCATTTCCCCTTGTCGATTATCTCTTTCTTTGTGTCTTTTCCAAGGGCTTTTCTTCTTATCATAGGTTAAGATGTCGAACGGGAGTGATAACCAGAATCGTAGTGTGGGTTACGAGCATGAGAAGGTTAGCTCCTTGCAAACAAGAACACAAACTCCAATAGACGTTGATTCGGAATATACAGCGATTCCTGCCCCTCCCCCGCAAAGTAAAAAATCGCGTGAAGTGAAGAGAAAGAAAAATGTGAGTCCTTTGATGAGGGATGATCTTGAGTATTGTTGTACTTCGGAGTCCATCAATGAATTGGGGAAAGGTGAGTCATCTCGCGTACAAAGAGAGAGTAAAAAGTCTATCCGCGTGGTTCCAAGCGACTTTGCGGTGCTTCCTTATAAACAAAAAGAAGTAGACAATTGTAGCTTTTGTAAAGGCTATGCCCTTGCGACCCCTCCTCTTTTTCCAAAGATTTTCACGGAACGCGTATCCTTGATCGCAACCAAAACATTGGGAGAGAGATCGATTCTCAATGTTGAGCATTTGGAGGAGGTGGCTAAGCTTTATCCCTGGCCGGTTAGGGTAGAAATATGCTTGGCTACCAAGGACGGGGGGTGTTTAAACGCGTACAAAGATCACGTTGTTGTCCATCTCGGAAGTTTGCTTCAGGGGTTTCGTCTTCCACTACCCCAACTTTAATCTGAATTCTTGGCGCGCATTAATCAGTGTCCTGCTCAGCTCGTGTTTCATGTATGGATGTATCTTGCTGTTTATGTTATGAGGTGCGCCGTAATCAAGCGGGCCCGACGTTGGGTCACCTTCTCTCAGTCCTTTCCTTAAGGCATAGCGAAGGACTAGTGTCTGCTTTGCTGGCAGGGAATATAGTTGAGAGATTGTCTAGTAACTCGGGGTGGAGAAAGAAATGGTTTCTTGTTCGCGATCCAACCAAAACTTTCTTGAATTTTCTGATAGCGCTCGACGACTATGCTCCTCCCTCTAAGAATAAAAGCATTGCGATAGAAAGATGGAGAGTCGCCTTTGGGGAGGGGGTCCCATCGAAACGGAGTTGGAAAGAAGTGGTAACTCCGGCTCGCCTAGAGATGGCCAGCCTCAGTCTTCCACACCGTCCGGGTTGGTGCCTAGGTGTTTAGGTTTTCTTATTATTTTGATCGCGATTTATTTGATAAACTTTTGTATTAACTTTCTTGTAGATATGTTGGTTGATAAAGCGAAAATTTCCGCCCTGGCAAAGAAGAAAAGTGCAGCCAGGAACGCTCATGTCGTCACTCCTCAAGTGGGTGTAGTCAATAGATTACATCCCGTGACTCCCCTCTCGTGACGAAGAGCTCAAAAGGGAAAGAGCCTATCGAAGACAGGGAGAGCGTATCGTCAGAGGACATACCCCTGGCTCAACGTGGGCGAAAAAGGCAGAGGGAGGGAGAAGGAAACACCAGGCTTCTAAGTGCTGAGCCAATCACAATGTCGGGGATTTCCATGAGCGCATATAGGCAACCAGGGTTTTCTGTACTTGATTTAAAGAAAATAGAGATCCCTGGGAGGAGTTGCCCGGCTGAAACGGATTATCTTCACTATCTGACGGATGAAGAATTGTTGGAGCAGGGTCAAAAGACCGGGGGCTAGGTAACCTCTTTCGCGAAGAGCCTATTGGTGTAAGAGGATAAATGGAGCGTTTTACTTCTGGTGAGGATGTCGTTCTTACCAAGAGTACACTTCACGAGTTCCTGCTAAGCGATGAGGGTCAAGGGTGGTTGACCAACTTTATGGCGGAGGATGGTCGAGGTTGGTTGGGTCATTACCTCGAGACAGATGGGCAGGATGTCCTTTATGACAAGGTAACCGATGCTTTCATGGAAGGAGTGGATGGTGGGGTCACTCAGAGTGTTAACCACTTTGCTCATCTTGGGGACTTTGTGAGGATGTTTCCAACCAGTTATGATGTTGAGGATATGAAACTCAATGACCCTCAACGCGGCCTGCCTCCTCCGTTCAATGCTCCTATTGATGATGCTGCAGTCCCTGATCCTCCTGTTGGTGAGAACAATCCTGAGCCTGCTCGTGATGAAAACAAAGATCCTCCCACCAATGTGTAACAAACTTTTCTTCCACTCTATCCTATATTTTGAATTTGCGATGGGGAAACTAGTTGAAAACATTTTTGCACGCGGTGTGAGCTTTATCCTCTGTCGTGGTTCGTATATTTTGGATGGGAAACATTTGGGCTCATGTCAAGCGGTGTGTCTTGTCATGGTGTTTCGATGCTTATGCATATTTTATCTTTAGCCGTAATGTTTTTCCGTTTATACTTTTTGTTTTTCTTAGAGTTGAATCTGTCATTATCATTTTTATCTTTTTGCGACCAGAAGTTAACCTGCTATTGTTAATTCTTTTGTTTGGAGGGTAAGTTCGCAATACCCTTACACATCTCCTGTTATTGAGCGTTTTATGAAATGAATCGTGAGATGACAAAAAGTAGGGTTCGCGAATTTATTATACCTTGTGCCAGTGTCAGTTTTACAAAGCTGTCATTTATTCACGATAAAGCAGAGATTGATTGGGGTCTTCTATATTTATATTTCTTCGTAATATAGGTATTCAAGCAAAACGTATTTGTTTTCTTCTAGGCCTGGTTGCTCTGTTGTTACATCAAAGTGAGATTCTCCTTGGTATTCGAAAGCAGCTCCCTATCCTTAGGTTGTGAGAGCTCGAGAAAGATCTCCAACCTTCTGAAAGAGAGAACCGATCCCCTTCATCTCTTTCGACTAGAACCACGAATTCTTGGTTCGAGGGAGAACATAGAATGATTTGATCTAATATCTCGTCTCCGAACTCTACAAAGATGTATGGTAAGGGGAGCCTGTATAGTTGGCTTTCCCTAAGGATTATTCTGATGAATTTAGGATTTGGGAAAATCATAGTATTTGTAATAAAGGTTGGTGGAGAGATTTCTCCTGAAGCCATGTAAAAACTTGGCATTATGCTTTAGGTAATTTTGTTTGTGTGTTACCTAATCTCGACATTGTCTTTATTTATACTAGTGATGTGCATGTGAATATGGATGTTTGTTCTGCAGAGTTAGCTTTGAATTGCTCCGAAGCAGGGATGTGCGTGTCATTAGCTAGTTTTTCGTGCTGCTCGGTGTATCGAATTTGCTTGTAGCCTTCTTTGCCGCTTGGAAGGAAGTTGCACTTATCAGGTGTTATTTGTTATGTTATTTGATATTTGTTGACCTCGTGGTGAACTTGGATGGTTTGCTGTGTCTTTTTTTTTGTTTTTCATTGTAGAGATTAGTATAAAAAGGTAAGAAAACCCAAGGTTGTTTTTGCAGTTTATTTTCGACAATGACGTACACGACACTAGTTGATATTCCAGGTGTATCTGTTCCCCACGTTAGGGGTTTTACCCGGGATATTACCGTTGAGGGGCATTTATATAGGCTGGTAATTTTTATCATTTGATTTATTTCCTGATAAGAGTTTCGAGCTTTTCTAATGTGCTTGTTGTTGTCGCAGCTTTTGCCATACGCATATCGTGATTATGGTGATGAAGTACTTGACCATGTGCACTTATGGATGCGAGCTGATGAGGAATTCATGGTGAGGGGGAGCCCTTGGGACCTAATCACTATTGGTTTACTTCAGGGTGGTGTGAGTTCGTTGTTTCGAATGAACTTCGAATTGGGACACATTTGATCTTTGAGTATGAAGGACACTCTTGTTTTGATGTTGTTGCTATGAATCATGGTCCTGATCAGAATGGTGACTTGGATTTTACCGTTCGGTGTTGAATTTTCCGTTTTTGCAACTCTTTGTGCGGTTATATCGCGACCTTTGTTGGATGGTTTTGTGTGGTGTTTATTAAATAAACCAACATGTTTATGCGATGCTTATTTTTGAATTTGTTGCGATGAATGTATCATTGGAGTTTAGTAGTTTAGCTATTGATACTCGTGTTTGTTGCGAAAGGTGGCTATTAAATACAATCTCCAGTGTTTTTTAGACACAGAGTAGATTTGTAATTGAATACTAGGTAATATCTAGCGTGTTCCACGCGAATAAGAGTCCTACTTGAGGCAAACTCTAGCGTCCTTGGGTGCTAAAGAGATTGAATTGAAAATTAGGTAATCTCCAACGTTATATACGCCAAGAGAAAACCTACTAATAAACAATCTCCATCGTTCTCGAACGCTAAGGAGATTGAATTGAGAATTAGGTAATCTCCAGCGTACTTTACGCGAAGGATGAACCTACTAATAAACAATCTCCAACGTCTTCGGACGCTAAGAAGATTGAATTGAGAATTAGGTAATCTTCAACGTACTCTATGTGAGGGAGAAACCTACTAATAGACAATTTCCAGCGTCTTCGGACGCTAGGGAGATTGAATTGAGAAATAGGTAATCTCCAGCGTACTCTACGCGAAGGAGAAAACTACTAATAAACAATCTCCAGCGTCTTCGGATGCTAAGGAGATTGAATTGCGAATTAGGTAATCTCCAACGTACTGTACGCGAAGGAGAAACCTACTAATAGACAATCTCCAGCGTATTCGGATGCTAAGGAGATTGAATTGAGAAATAGGTAATCTCCAGCGTACTCTACGTGAAGGAGAAACCTACTAATAGACAATCTCCAGCGTCTTCGGACGCTAAGGAGATTGAATTAAGAATTAGGTAATCTCCAGCGTACTGTACGCGAAGGAGAAACCTACTAATAGACAATCTCCAGGGTCTTTGGACGCTAAGGAGATTGATTTGAGAAATAGGTAATCTCCAGCGTATTCTTCGCGAAGGAGAAACCTACTAATAGACAATCTCTAGTGTCTTCGGACGCTAAGGAGATTGAATTGAGAATTAGGTAATCTCCAGCGTACTGTACGTGAAGGAGAAACCTACTAATAGACAATCTCCGCCGTCTTCGGACGCTAAGGACTTATTTGGTAATATCATTATAAAGGGAAACAGGGTTTTTTATTGATACTCCGAACTACATTTGAGTGTATAAAATAAAAGCACTGCTTATCGAACTACTACTGAGACTTAGTGGAAGCCATTTGATGTTGGTCCGTCATATCCATCATCATAAATCTATTCCTCGATGTCATAGCCCTCGTCCAAAAAATGTACTTGAAACCTTGCTTCTCCAAGGTGGGTGAAAACTATTGATGTTTCCAACTCGAGGTCGTGCGTCTCGACAAAGTCTCTCCATCTGCGTGCCACCTAGTGAGATCCGTAGGCGCCCCCTGTGATATGAAAAGGGAAATCTTTGACGATGCGGGTGGATAAGAGGATTTGTTCAGGTACTTGGGGCTGGAAGTGTTCACCGAAGCAGTATGGTAACATCATGCGTATGTATTGCTCGTCCCCCACTAGGTAGATATCGAAAATAAGGGGATTGTTTGGATTTTGATCTATGGTATTAGTTGCCATCTTTTTTGTTTTGTAAGTGTTTGTTCTTTCTGTAAATGAGGGCGTGTATTTTATTCATAAGAAGTAACCTTTTATAGTGGCGTAGTACGGTTGGTCCGAATGTTCTTGTGATAAATGACTGTTTTCCAGATTTGAAATGCTTCAATGGACTTGGTCGGGCTTTGAAAAGATTCTTGCCATGTGTAGTCCATGCAGAGTCTCTTAGGAAATCTCAAATTCAGACTTCTTTCCCAGTTCAACGCATGCAATAAATGCATTTGCCGATTTTCGAGGTTTGTACAACTTTATTCTGGATATAAAAAGGCTGTGGCATTTATAGCCATCTGCTCGTCTATCTATTTTGCTCATCATTATTGCTCGGTAGAGAGATGTCGCCTCCTAACTCTGAGATGCGAGATTTTTACCGTTGTGTTGATGTAGAGAAAAGGCTCCATCACTTGGTAAGATCTTCATGTTTATCGTGCTTTACATCTGTTTGGGTTTGAATCCTTACGAAGAAATGCTTCTTTGTTTTGCAGCCTCTCCCTTGTGCTTTCGAAATGATGTACGGTCATGTTGTATCTGACCATGTTTGTTTAGCTTCTTCTACTGGTCAAAACTTTTGCGTTGGGGTATTTAAAGATAGGTCAAATCGCTGGTGGTTGTCTGAATGTTGGGGAAGATTTGCGATTAATAATGATGTTCGAGTTGGAGCATCAATGGTGTTTTTCCAGCATGTGAGAGGTCACCACTTCAAGACTCTTGTTCTTGAGGATGAGAAGGGCTTATGAGATCGCGGTGTTTGTGTAATAGGATGGGTGTTCTTATGTCGTAGTTTTTGTTAATCCTGACTACGGAATTAGTTTTATGTGTAATAGCAAGGATTTATGCAATGATCTTTTTATTTAATAATTTTTAAATATGGCTTTGATCCTTGCGTTTTGTTTGTTTCTGACCCGGATGTTACCTTTCCTGATATGACACGGGTGGCCTGGGTTGCAGAGGCATGCTTTGAGATCTCGCCACTTGTTTTGTATGCAGTTGATCCTGGCACTACAAAAAAAAATTAAATTTGCCACACTATCTAGCTTCGGCATGGCCTTGCCGTGGCAATAGATACCGTTTTGCTACGGCATTAGCCACGGCAAGGCTTCAATCCGGAAAAACCAAGACATTAGCCACTGATGGTAGCTTCGGCAACGATTGCCGTGGCTATTGGGTCGATTTGCCACCCCTGGTAGCAACGGTTAGTGTGCCGTCGCTGAAATTTGCTACCCCAAAAAACTTCCCGTGACAAATGCATAGCATTTTCTTGTTAAAAAAAAGAAACAAAAAAGAAAACGTACAACCCTAAAAACCATATGCCTCCCTCTTTAATCTGAAGATTGACGCTCTTTCTCTCTCTCTCTCTCGCAGATCCATTCGCTTCCATCTCCTCTCAACTCGCAGATCCATCCATGGTCGCCGTTCCCGATCTCTCTCACTCGGCCTCTCATTTTCCATTATCGGCCACTCACCTTTCGACTTTGATATCACGTTCTCTCTTCTTTCATTTTGTTCGCTCGCTCTCTCTACGCTCAGGTACGCGCTCTCTTATCTCGTTTTCTCTTCTCCCTTTCTTCTGTCATTCTCTCCTCTTTCCTGACTTTGTCTTGTTGGAATCCATGGGCAATCCCAATTTCGAACTCTAGGCTAGGGATGTGCAATTTGTAGATTAGGGTTTGTGCATTTTTTTGGTCGATTTCTGGCTTGTTGATATAGGGTTTGTTGTTCTTTGCCTCTACAATTGAAATTAGGGCTTGTACAATCCGAAATTAGGGTTTGTAGAATAGGGTTTGTACAATCTAAAATTTGTGTGCCTTGTATAATCGAAATCTGTAGAGTCTGGTTTTTTTTTTATTTTGCGAATTTGTTTCTATTTCTCTTGATTTGTTTGAGATTTATTTTGTTCAGTTATGATGAATGTGTTAGCTGTGCTATTTTGATTTTCTTGTGAACCTTCGTTTGTATGTTATGGTTGAACCTTAGTTTGTATCTGATATCCTAAAATAAAAGTTTTGACTAGCCTGAAGCTGAATAAAGAAAAAGAAAAGGCAGAATGGAGAAACGGAGAAACCTATCAGCATCATTGAAGGCAAGTTAAGGTTTCTTGTTCAGGGTCTTCTGAGCTGTTTTATTGTGATTATGGACTTCTAATAGTGTGTTACACATGTATAATTTTCTCTTCAGTCTCTTGTATATTTCTTTCATGATGTATTCATTTATAAAATTGTATTATTGTCCCGAATGTTCTTCCTGTTTATGTCATCTTGCAGATCGAATATCTAAAGCATACTCCGCTTCTTGCTAAGATCTTAGATGGTCTGCTCTCTCAAAATAATCCTATGGACAAAATTCACTGTTACGAAAGGTAAATATGATATCATCCGTTACTTTATTGTGAGATCAATATCAGGAAAAAGGAAATAAGTAATGGTTATTCATCTCATATTGTAACTTATGAGATGACAGACTAGCATTGCTTGATAAGCTACAATAGCATGAAAGGTGTAGATGGAAGCTTTGCACTAGTAGTAATATTTACTCAGACTGCTCATCCTTGATCATAGAAACTTATGTGCTTTTTCTGCTAGTGAAATGCTTTTCGTTTCAGTAGGATTTTTTGGGTGCAAATAATATCATCCAATGTCTTTATCACACGAATTAATACATGTGATCCAATTCATATAATTTGTTCATACTTTTATGACTGACACTTGTGAACTCATTAGTTGGTAAGTAGTAATCAAAGGAGTCTTTCCCATTTCATCTCTTCTTCTATTCTGCAGGTTGTTGATGCAGCAAACGAGGTAATTGATAGTGTTGATAGAGATGAGCTAGCAAAATATCTTTCCCAGAAACACGAACCAGAGGATGATGAATCAAAGGTAAATGTCTATATAAAATCAGACTTGATGAAGTAAATAATTTAGGAAGATATTGTGTGCTTACACATGATATGGTGGTATAATTGGTATGATTTTGCTTTTGAGTGTGGCTACCCTTGATATGGTATAATTGTTAAAGAGAGTCATCTAATCTAGGAAGATATTGTGTGCTTACTCTTGATATGGTATAATTGGTTTGATAAGTGTAAATTATTACCGATGTGAACTAATCTCTAAAGAGAGTCATCTAATATATCTAGCTAGCCTTTTGCTTTTTCTTCTTATACTTCACCCCTTCACTTTTTTTTACTAATGAATTGCAGAAAATCAAGAGGAAGATGGAGACTAGCCGAGACCAGTCAGCGGAGGCTCTTTATCATAAAGGGTTTGCACTTGGTGAGTTTTCCATTTTGAAGGTTGAGGTATCTTACTGATGCTATTTGTAGATGTTAGCAATCACAATTCTTCATTTTTATTGCCTTTTTTATATATAAAATTGTAAATATGGTCAAAGATTAAAAAAAATACAACGTATTCTTCATTTTTTGTTTCAATGTAGTTGTTTATGTATGAGATTTTTTTAGTAGAATGTCTTTCATAGAACTCATAATATAGTGTATTCATTTTAATCACGATGAGTTGAATTTCTTGAATCACTACTACATGTAATCAATGATGACCTTTAAATGATGATTCACTATGTTTCTCGGTGGACATCCCAGGTTGAACATGTTTTTCTCATGGGGATGCCTTGCCTGGAAGGAGGCTCAAAATGTGCTTCATAAACTCTAGTCTGGTATATATGCTTTTTATGATATTGAGAGTGTTGAGTAATTAGATTCTATAAGTGTGTTAGCATTATAAGAAAGCTCGGTATGATGTCTACTTTGGAATAAAAAGTTAAGTGGGTAATCAATAGTTTCTAAAAAAAAGTAGTTAGATTTTATTTCCATATATCTATTTCTATATGATGAGTGTTGCAAAAGAAATAGAAGGTTCTTCCTTTCCTAATAAGTATAGAAGCTGATGGATTAAGTGTTGCAGACACGAGAGAAGCTGATGGATTAAGGAAGAACCATCTTTATGGGAAAGGAAGAACCTTCTATTGTTTGTCTTAAGCTGATGGAAAGGAAGAACGTTCTAGAAATAGAAGGTTCTCTCACAAAAGAGAGGAAAGCTCGCTACATGCAGGAACTAGAAAGAAAAGTTCAAATTCTACAAACTGAAGCTACCACTCTTTCCGCTCAGCTCACCTTATATCAGGTACCTTTCCTTATTGTTTGTCTTAAGTCTTAACCATCTTTATAGATATTTATCTTTGCTTGTGTCCACTGCGACAAAGAGATTGATCTGAATATCTGATCTCCCCACTCCCTGTTATTTCTGCTGAATATCTGAGCTAGTTACACAGATGTTTAAGAGTGGTGTATTAAGTGTTGTTATAAGAGTGGTGTATATACTTGTAAGTTTCTCGTCATTTTTCTGTTCCTTTCTTTTAATTTTGCAACATCGGCTGGTTGGGGTGCCGATACATGCTCAAATTTCATCGCAGACTCTCTTTCTATCCTTGAAACATTCCCTTTCCTAGGTTCAATGACTTTGATAAGAGTTCTCTCAATAACCTAGGGTCTTTCTTCCCTTTACGGGATTCATGTAATTTATCTGCTTATTTTTCATTCCTAGTTTTTTGTTTACTGTTGTTGAAGCTGCTTCTATCATTGCTTTAGGTGACCGTTGTGCTGATAGGAGGAATGTCAATGACTTTAGTCTGCGTAAATTTGTTGCTTTCTTCCTTTTATTTCTTAGCTTTTGATTTTGAACATCAAAACTTTATTGATTGTAATTGCTGGATTTTGATAGGTTCAATGACTTTAGTCTGCCAGTAAGCCCTTCTTGTCTGAGATTCACGCAACTTATAGCTACTAATAATATTATTATTTTGTTATATTTCACTCAATATCTTGACAGGCTTCAAATTGAAGGAAGTGAGAAGATTTGAAGACAAGATCAGAAGGTTCAGCTTCAACATGTGGACACTGGAGAATACTTGCACATCCATAATAAGAAATATTCCCACATAGCTGGTGGACAACAGGAGGTAAAACCATTATGTTATTTAGATGGTTTGGTTTTATGTTAGATGGATAAAATATGTTGGATGAGTGAAACATTGAGTTATTTCTTAGCTTTTGATTTTGAACATCAAAACTTTATTGATTGTAATTGCTGGATTTTGATAGGTTCAATGACTTTAGTGTGCAAGTAAGCCCTTCTTGTCTTAGTGTTAGGATATCCAGTATTTCACGTGCCAAATTTGACAATGGCTAAGCACATGTTTCATAGGATATTAAAATTATTTGGGAGAATGGGAAAGGAGTTGTATAAGTATACACTATATATAAAGCACTTGTTTCATTTCAATCTCCTATTTTTAGAATTATTATTACTTTAATTTGGCCGGCAAACTTGATCCTCCACGTTCTCCATTATCTAGTTAATTGTTGAATTTGTGAATGTTTTGTTATTATTAATTAACAGTGAGATGCTTGCTTTTGGTAGGTTGCATCTGGTTGACTTATCCTTGTTCATCCATTTTTTTCCTCCAAAAATATCTTTACAACTAGAGCTTTTACATCCAAAGTTTCAGAGTTTCAGACTTGCATTTTGAAGAACCATGGATGAAGATAAAGAAGAAAATTATAGATCTTGCCATTCCCATGTGTCAAAGTGGAAAATTATAGGCTATATGGCTACTTATCGACATATTATGTATATTTATTGTATTTAAATTATGTATTTTTTGACATTTTATTTTGTATGTAAATACTAAATTTTGTATAATTAATGAAATTAATATATGGGTAAATTGTGGGTATTATTTAATTTTTTTTATATAAATATTGGACTTTTTAGCTTGGGTCTAAAGAATCCGGGCTAAAAAGCATTATTATTTTTTATTTTACCCCACATTTTAGCTACGGCTAGCTTCCGTAGCTTAGCCGTCGCTAATTTTCTTGCTACGGCTATTTGCCGAAGCTACCAAATTTTGCCACCCCAGAATTCGCCACCCCCCATTTGCCGTAGCTAAGCCGAAGCTAGATGCTTTTTGCCACCCTTTGAAGGCATTTTGCCACGGCTTTTTGCCGAAGCGAATTTCATTTTTTTTTGTAGTGTGGAAAGATTTTTTGGATGGATGTAGATTCTTTTCTATGACGAGATGATATAATTGAAATATATGATTTGTTTTATTTGCTGATAAATATGATATCTTTAGACAAAGCCTGGGAAATTGTCCATGCGTTCTGCTTCTATTTTTATAATTTGAAGTGAGGAATTATGACTTCTCCCCATCCTCGCCGTCGTGACTTTTTTCGTTCCATTGATTCTGAAGAGAAGCTGGAATATCTGGTAGCTCTTTTAGTCCTTCCTTTGAAAATCTTGTTTTTTTCTTGGTTAATCTTTACTTTCGTGTTTCGCAGCTTTTGCCTGAATCTTTTGGTGCTCAATATGATCGCAAGGGATTGACTCATGTTTGCTTGGTTTCTCCCACTGAAGGAGAACATCGAGTGAGGGTGTTCTGAGATAGCCAGGACCATGATATCCTTACTGAAGGCCGGCGTGCTTTTGCCGTGGATAGCGGCTTGCGTGTTGGGGTCTCTTATTATTTTCAAATACGAGGGAAGTAGTCGTTTTACGATAATTTTTCTAGAAGCGAATGAGTGAGTTTGTGAGGTTGGGCTGAAATTTGGTTTTTAATCACTTTCTTGTTTGCCATTCCCCTGTTTGGTGTGCGAACCCTGTTATGTTAATCATTCATGTACCTTGTTTTGGAAGTGTTATAGAAATCGTGTTGTGCATATACTTTGGGGTTTTGTGTGCATACTGGTCTCACGAAATGCGTCGTGACGAACTTGCTTTTGCCAAGCCTGCTAGAGCTCGGATTAAAATAGTTTGCACTGCTTATCTCAGTGTGCTATACTTCTAATAACCATTCGATCGTGATTGACAGGAATTTAAAAATTATAATATCATAACAGAACAAACCCATATTGCAAACAAGGAGGAATAAAGTAGAATATATCGCTTTTATTAAATTTCCAGATAATATGGAAGCTTGCTTATATCTGTGCTTGAAAGGCATATGATTGCTAAATTTATTCTCCTTGGAGGTTTACTTGCACATCCTTGTTCGAAAGACACACGATTGCTAAATTTATTTTCCTTGGAGGCTTACTTGCACATTTGTGTTCGAAAGACACGTGATTGCTAAATTTATTTTCCTTGGAGGCTTACTTGCACATCCGTGTTCGAAAGACACACAATTGCTAAATTTATTCTCCTTGGAGGCTTACTTGCACATCCGTATTCGAAAGACATGTGATTGCTAAATTTATTCTCCTTGGAGGCTTACTTGCACATCCGTGTTCGAAAGACACGCGATTGCTAAATTTATTCTCCTTGGAGGCTTACTTGCACATCCGTGTTCGAAAGACACGCGATTGCTAAATTTATTCTCCTTGGAGGCTTTCTTGCACATCCGTGTTCGAAAGACACGCGATTGCTAAATTTATTCTTCTTGGAGGCTTACTTGCACATCCGTGTTCGACAGACACGCGATTGCTAAATTTATTCTCCTTGGAGGCTTTCTTGCACATCCGTGTTCGAAAGACACACGATTGCTAAATTTATTTGTTGCAAAACTTTTTATTGAGTTTGGAACTTTCATTTATAAATATGAAGTGGTGTACCCAATCTGGAACTCTGGTGACCCCTATACATGGAAAGTCTAGGGCATCAGACTTTTAAATATGTCTAACCTTTAATGCAAAATAAGTCTTGAGATTCTTGGTGTTCCATGACTTTGCGAGGATCGCGCCCTTTGAATTTTGAAGTTTGAAGGAACCCCTGCCTACTTCTTTGTGGATGACCTACGGACCTTCCCATTTGGGTTCAAGTTTTCCCCCACCGTTGTTTTTCGAAGAACCATGTCTCCTTTTTGTAATGGGCGTACGGAAACACGCTTGTTGTATCCTTCGGCTAGTCGGCGTTGATATTCATTTGCTTTGAGGCAAGTTGTGTCCCTTCTTTCTTCGCGTAAGTGGAGTTCCAACTCAAGGGCTTCGTCGTTGGTGTCTTTGCTGAAATCAGCAATTCTAGCTGAAGGAATTAGTAATTCCATTAAGATGATTGCATCGACTCCAAATGCCATTGCGAACGGTGTTTCTTAAGTGGGACTTTTAGCTGAGGTTCTATATGACTATAGCGCCAGGGGCAAGATCTCAACCCACTCTCCTTTTGTTGTTCCTAACCTTTTCTTAAGGGCATTCAGAATTTGGCGATTCGTGATTTCGGCTTGTCCATTGGATTGTGGGTAAGCTACTGACGAGAACCGGAAATCGATGTGGAGGCCGGCGCAGAAGTCACGAATTCCCTCGCAGTCAAACTGGGGACAATGATCGGTGATGATAGCTTGAGGGACCCCAAATCGGCAAACCCTATTTTTCCAGAGAAATTTGCGCACTTTTTCTGCCGTGATGGTTGCCATGGCTTCAGCTTCTACCCACTTTGTAAAGTAATCGACTATCACGATGATGAAGCGCAACTGTCCTGGTGTCGTTGGGAAAGGGCTCAAAATATCCATTCCCCACATCGCGAACGGACATGGCACGGATATGCACTTCAATGGATGAGGGGGGCGGTGATTGAGCGATGCATGCTGCTGGCAAGGGTCGCATATGTGAAGAATCATTTCAGCATCCGCTCTGAGGGAGGGCCAGTAGTAACCTAGACGTGTGATTTTAGACACCGCAGCTCTCCACCCTTGGTGGTTGCCACATAGGCCCGCGTGCAGCTCTCGGACGAGATTAAGGCCCTCTTGGTTTGAGACACAGAGGAGACCCGGGAGGTTAAAACCACTTTTGTATAATCGGCCATCTCTGACTCGAAAGCGGGCCGCGCTTCTTCTGATGCTCTGGTTGTCTTTTAACTCGCATGTCAAGGCCCCTTCAGTAATGTACTCTAGGAGAGGTATTCGCTAGTCCCCGAGGTTGGATATTCTGAAGACTCCCTGATGGATTCCTCGAGCATGCTTTTGTTCAATTACCACGCGATCGCTTAACCCTAGGGGTAGTGTGGCCCCCATTCTGGCTAAGGTATCGGCGCGTTCATTTTGATCACGAGGGATGGACGAAATGGAACACTTCCTGAAGGCGGCAGTGCGTGTTTGTACGTGAGCCAAATATTTAGGGAGCATTCCTGTCTTTGCTTCGTATTCTCCTTGAACTTGCAGAGCGACTACCTCTGAATCCGTAAAAATACGGACTTGTCGAGCCCCGTTGATTAATGCCTTCTCAATACCCGCGATTAAAGCTTCATACTCTGCTTCATTGTTGGTAGCTTCGAATAATAACTAGAAAGATAGATCGGTTATCTCCCCACTTGGGCTCGTGATGGTAACTCCGGCTCCACATCCTCCTGTTGATACCGATCCGTCGACGTTAATGACCCAGTCCTCTTCATCGCGATCCTAAGAATCCGTAAAGACAACTTCGACAATAAAATCGGCCATGGCCTAGGCCAGACGGGATTTTCTGGGTTTGAAATGAACGTCAAATTCGGAAAGCTCCACTACCCACTTAACCATTCTTCCTGAAAGGGATGGTGAGTGCATGATCTGATGGAGGGGTAGGTCAGAGAGTATTTCAATGGTGTGAGCCTGAAAATAAAACCTCAATCTTCGCGCTGCAAAAATTATAGATAGAGCCATCTTCTCTATTGGGGTGTATCTAGATTCAGCTGACTGCAAAACCCTACTGGCGAAATAGATAGGAAGCTTAGATTCCCTAGTGAGCACCGTGCTGATAGTTATGGATCCGACGGCGAGGTATAGCTGTAGAGTTTTATGCTCGCGTAGATAATGAAGAGTGGGCAAGGTTGCTAAGTATTCCTTCATACTTTTGACAGCTTTATCCAAAGTGGTAGTCCATTCGACTGGACCTTTCTTTTTCAGCTGCTCGAAGAAAGGCAGGGCGTGGTCAGCCAATTGCGAGCAGAACCTGCTCAAATAGTTAACTGATCCGTTCAGCTTCTGAATGTCATTCAGCGTCTTAGGAGGAGCCATGTCGAGGATGGTTTGAACCTTCGAAGGGTTCACGTCTATCGTGCGGTTGCTTATCATGAAACCCTGGAATTTTCCGGAATCTACTCCAAAAACACACTTTTCTGGATTCAGGCAAACACGATTTCTCCTTAGAGTGTCGACGGTTTCCTGTAGATCCTTGCAGTGGTCCTCCTTTGTAAGGCTCTTGATCACGATGTCATCGACGTAAACTGCAATGTTTCTTCCGATCTGAGATACAAACACCTTCTCGATCATTCGTTGGAAGGTGGTATCGGCGTTCTTGAGCCCAAATGACATTACTTTATAGCAGAAAGCCCCCTGGTCGGTGATGAAGGTAGTGCTTTTCTCATCACGAGGGCTCATTTTGATCTGATTGTAGCCGGAATAGGCATCCAGAAAAGTTAGCGTGGCGTGCCCTATTGTGGTGTCCACTAGCTCATCGATAGACGACAAAGGGTAGCTATCTTTTGGGCAAGCTTTGTTCAGATCTTTCAAATCTACACACATTCTCCATTTGCCACTGCTCTTTCTGACTAGCACCACATGTGATAACCAGATCGAATCATTGATCTCGCGAATAAATCCGACTTGTAGAAGTTTGTGTACCTCTCGCTTTGCTGCTTTTGACTTTTCGGCGGCCATTTTTCTCTTTCTTTGGCACATAGGCTTTGCATGGCGATTGAGTCTCAAAGAATGCTCCGCAGTTTCTCGCGAGAGCCCTTTCAAGTCTTGTGGCGACCATGCAAAGACATCACGTGATTCTTTCAACATATTCTTGAGGCGATCTAAAGGAAGGCCTGTCAGACTGTGACCGTGGTATAGGGCTTCGGTCTTGTTTGGGCAGAAAAAGAAAGCGATCTTTTCCTCGACGATTATGTCAGCTACTTTTTCGGGTCGAACTTCCAGCTCCGCTTATTGTTGTTCGGATGTGGCCTCTTGCTCATGTTCATCAGTTGTTTCTTCTTTTAAAGACCCTCAACCGTTTTTATTAATCGTGAATATTCGGCTGTTGCCCTTTTTTAGTGAGGATAAGTAGCAAATTCTACTTTCTGCCTGTTCCCCTCGTGCTTCGCCCACCTTTCCGTCAGGACATTAGAACTTGAAGCTAAAATGATAGATGGAGCATGCTATTTGGAATTTGAACAGACTTACCCGACCCATAATAGCGTTGTAGATGGATGGCAGTTGAACCACTGTGAATTCAATCATGTGGGTTCTTATATTCGGAGTAGTCCCTAATGTCAGGGCCAATTCGATTGTTCTTGCTATCTCAACTTCGTCTCTAGAGAAAGAGACTAGTTTTCCCAAGTAGCGACGCAAAGCACTTTCAGCGATCCCGAGTTGCTCAAAGGCGTCCTAGTAAAGGACGTCCACGGATGAACCCGTGTCTATCATCACTCACTTGACTATTTTGGTTTCTATCTGCACATAGATGACCATAGGATCCGAGTGGGGAATCCTGAGGTCGCGAGCGTCCCAAGTGTCAGAAACAAAGGAACTCAGTACCGTGTGCGTAGTGGATGCTTGTTTGACACTGGCTTCGGATGTGGAGCGTCTGAGTTCCTTCTTATAGTTTTTTCTCTCCTGCTTACTGGTGCCCGATGTCGTGGGTCCCCCCGCGATGGTGTTAATGCATCCATCTAGAGAGGGAGGTTTCCGGCGATCTTGGTTGGAGTGCTCATGTCGGTTGGACGAGGACCTTGCTTCAGGGGCATTACTTGTGTCCCTCGGGGGAGGTCGATATCCTCCTCCCCTGTTCCCATTTCTTCCTCCCCTATTCTGGGGGTAAGTTCTCTTGCCTCTTCCGATAGCTGCATATTGGGGATTGTAGGGTCGTGGTGAAGCGTTAGGTGGTCTATATTGTCGGGGAGGGACCATAGAGGATGGTGTTGTTGTGGCGTCGTGACTGGATGACTGGGATTTGTTGGTGGGGCGCAAATCTGAAGGGGCACTTCCTTTTGAGGGAGAGCCTGTGAAATCCCATAGACAGGGGGTGAGATCTGGTCGGTATGAGCCATCATCACATTTGTTGGGGCATCATGTGGACCTGGTCCCGTTCGTTGGTTGTATTGGACTTCTTGGACCTGAGGTCGCGGTGGGGTGACCGGGTATTGCCAGGAAGGATTGCGGTGTTGTTGATTCCCGAAATTTTCTCTTCCTTGGCGCTTGTTAGGGACCCTGTGGTAGGACGACGGTCTGGATTCGACGGGTCGCAAGCTAGAGCTTGCAGCCTCCATGGCGTGGATTTGTTTAGTTACGAGCTCTCACGGAACATCGTAATTCTCTGGCTCTTTTCGGAATAGGCAGATCTTGAAGTCTCCCTCGGCCAGATTGCCCATCAATATTGTGCTCGCGAACTCTTGATTGAATCTTGGGATTTGTACTACCATGTAGGTGAATCTACTGAAGAAGCTTCCCAATTCAATGACTCAGCCGTCCCTTGCTTAATGGAGTTGAGGTTCAACATGGTTCTCTTCCTTGTGCGAGTGCTGCCGAAATGTGCGACGAATGTGCCTGATAGCTGTGTGAAGTTGTTGATGGAGGATCGAGCCAGATTGGTGAACCTCGTCAATGCCACCCCGCTTAGCGTAGATGGAAACGAGCGACAGTACATAGCATCGTTGTCCTCGTTCATTCCATCGATGTTGTAAATTGGTTGAGGTGATTATTGGGATCAGTATCTCCTTTATACTTTGCGATGGAGATATCCCTCCATCTTTTGGGAACGGGCACCTCGCGTATTTCTCTACAAAAAGCATATGGGAAAGTTGGTTCACCTTTGCGAGTTTGCCCGGGTGCCTCCGGGGAATTTGAACGCGATGATACATCCCTGACATTGAAACCATGGGCAATCTTGTTGGCGTTCTCGTCGGGCTCCGGACCGGGATTAAGAGGGCCACCAGCAGGGTTGGGGAAGTTATTGACCGTTGTAGGTATAGGACCCTGTTGTTGATAGTAGACATGTGGGTCGCGTTGGAAGGGCATCCCATTTTCTTGTTGATTGAAGCATGTATTTTGCGGATAACTCTCCGTGAAGAATTGATAGGGGGGTAACCACCCCATATCCCGTAAGGAGCAAATGGGGGATGCTGCGCAGTGTCCCAGGGAGGTTGTTGAGGGGCGTTCTTGTTGCCGCTGTGTAGAGCTTCCTCGTTGGGGGGAACGTTGAGGTTGAGACCATTGGTTTCTTCGGCATCATGATTTTGGTTTCCGAACTCTTCCACGGATAGTGTAAAATTCATGATTCCTGCAAGATTTGTTAGTGTTTTAAAAAGGAAACAAGCAATGTTATTTATCATTTTAGGTAAGGTCTATGAAATAAAAAGAGTAAAGAAGCAAAAAAGAATGTAATAGAAGAGATTGAAGGAACGTAATGTAAAGAAGCGTATTGCCACGCGGAACCTCTCGTCACGAAAGGTTCCCAAAGACGGCGCCAATGACGCGATCATGGAATTTCACCTACACTTATTACCTCATCATGACGACAAAATGTCTTTAAAATACCCGCAAGCCTTAATCGAGAGGGGCGATGACCAGTTTATATGTTTGTTGGTCCAAGAGATGAGGGCGATGCGTTCGGCTCGCGATGAGTTAAGTTACTGTTCAGTCATCGTCTTTAGAGGAAGTCAGATAATGTTCTTATTCCAGGAACATCCTTCTCCGATCAAAGACCTTAATAACTCAACTCCGAGGGTTTTAGGTTAGGGAGATAATCAGAGGTCTTCTACCTCTCTCTTCAATCGGATCTCCTTCTTTGGGGTCGGAGGGGGGTATTTATAGGGAGGCCAAGCGAGCAGCTCCCTGGCGACCTCGTGGTTTAACATGGGACACGTGTAATGCATGCCCTCACGCTAGGGAACTAGGCAATACACGTGGCACTGTTAGAGGCGAGGTGCTTGACCCAGCGAGCTGCTTATTAGGGCCCTGAAGAGCCATGATGTATTTGTGGGACCTGCCCTGGCTCCCACGCATGCTTATGCTAAGATCTTAGTCGCGAGGCAATATGGACCGAGGATTCTTGGGGTGTTGAGTTTGGCCAAGGTTTCACCGAGTGCTCTACTCGCGATGAATCTCGTGGTGGGACTAGATGCATAGGCGGAGCTAGGCGGGGGCAAGCGGGAGCATTCGCCCCCCCTTTCATCCGACAAATTGCCTATATTTGTTCTACTTGTCGATAGCTTCGTTTTGATATATTATAAGCCTGAATCCGATAACTGAGTAAAAAGTTATGAACGTTTGAAAGTTAAACACAGATTAATTATTTCGAATGTCTTATAATAAATTATGATGTTTTTATATTTTACTTAATTTGATATTTTGACAATGTAATTCAACCTAAGAGCTTCGAAACAAGAGGTTATAATACTAAATTCGATAATTATATAAGAAATTATGCAAGTTTAAAGTTTGTATTTCTTGTTATACGTTATTGCATGATAAGAGAACAACAAGTTGCATATGACTTTGTGGGTTTTAAACGGTATATTTTTAGTCGAAAATA
The DNA here is from genome assembly GCA_963922045.1 of Persicaria maculosa. Lineage (NCBI taxonomy): Eukaryota > Viridiplantae > Streptophyta > Magnoliopsida > Caryophyllales > Polygonaceae > Persicaria > Persicaria maculosa. The sequence goes on along the minus strand of OY998262.1, from coordinate 36,917,211 downwards.
ATGTTATTATAAATTAAAGCGACATCGTTTTCCTTTTAAAGAGAAAAATAACTATATAGCAACTAATGACATAGTTTTAAATTAAAACTTGTTATACGCTATTGCATGATAAGAGAACAACAAGTTGCATATGACTTTGTGGGTTTTAAACGATATATTTTTAGTCGAAAATAATGTTATTATAAATTAAAACGACATCGTTTTCCTTTTAAAGAGAAAAATAACTATATAGCAACTAATGACATAGTTTTAAATTAAAACCCTGCAATTTTGAATAAAAAAAACATTGTGTTTTGAACTAAAAAAATCTTGTCTTAAACTAAAATATATCACCGTTTAATGTAAAATATCATAGTTATGCTTCTTTAAACTATAGAAAAATCTACCGAAAAATGAATAAACAATTTGTATAAAACTTTGCCCCCCTTCGATAAATTCTTGGCTCCGTCCCTGACTAGATGTCTTTTGTGTTGGGTGACCTATTATGACGTCATACCCTTGTTAATTAATAGGCCTATTTTCTATGGCATCGTCAAACATGACCAGTTGCAGCGAATAGAGATAGAAGACAAAGGATTGAGGTCATATGTGTCTTTTTATGGTTAATTGAAAAAAAAAACCTTATACCTACCAAACACCCTACCGGGGTTATTTTAAAAAAAATCTCAACCCCTTCCATCCCTGTAACTCATACCATAATATCCACCTCGTATAATCCATTAAAAATAATCTCCACCCCTTAAAAAATAATCTTTTGGCAAACACGCCCTTAATAGGGTAATAGTTCAACTTAATGCATCTTATCAACATGGATTCAAACTTGTTTTATGGGCCAGCCCTGCCCAACCTAATAAGAGAAGATTGGCCCAGTCCAGAAAATTTGAGTAAATCGGCAAAACATGTTTGTTATTTTTCACGCACGCTTTTTTAGAAAGATAAAAACTATATAAAATATTCATTTTTTTATAAATTTTTTTAATAAGTTTGTAATTATTAATAATAACTATGAAATTATTAAAAAAATTAGATATTTTATATATTTTTTATTCCCTAAACATACGTGCGTAAATAGTAAAGTGTCGAAGAGAGGGAGTAAGTAGTACTTGTGTACTGAAAACAAATACTCCCTCCGTTTAGTTGTAATTGACGTTTTAAGGATTTTTAAGTTTATTTATTTAATTGACGTTTTGGCTTTTGAAAATCCCTTGGCCCCACCATATTAATTACTCCGTACGTGTCTGCTCTCCTCACTCCTTTAATCTCAGAGAGATTTGCAAGCTGTAGAGTACTCCGTAGTATTTTGTTTGCATTAATTAAGTGCAGTTAACGATGCAAATGAACAATTTATAGCACTCCTTAAATCTTGTGCATTCACCCAAAACGTCATTTAATTTCAAACGGAGGGAGTAATCAGTACACATTCCCTAAAACATCTCCCTCGTTTTTCAAACATCATATGTACTCCAAGTTTGAATGAGTTGGACAACTATAAGTACTAATTTATACATTTCAGTAATCAATGAGGAAGTACACTTGTACTCCCCAAACTATCACAAATTGCGTAAATGGCTAGTACTCCGTATTAGTACTACTCCAGCGTTGATTGTTTCGTTCCTGGCTAGTACTCCGTATTAGTACTACTCCAGCATTGAACAAGATCTCCATATCGATCCGGTAACTTACGGGTGATGAAGTTCGCCAGGAGCGACCTTAGACCACATGAATGAGGCCAATGACCAGTCTTCCTGGCCGAGTGACCGCTTTTCATGTGTTCTCAGGTCGCCCCTGCAGGCCTTCCTTCACCATTAAATCAACTGATTGTAACATATATCCAGGTAAGTGACGTAAGTCCTTTCAATTCCCAACCAAATGAATCTTGAGGAATCTTGTTAAAGCCGTCAAATTCTGAAAATTTGACGGCAAAGGTAAAAAGGGAAAGATCATCTTTCATTCTTTCTCAACATACCCTTGCATTGCAATTTCGCAATCTATCATGTCCTGTGAATTTTAAAATGTATTGAATTTTTTGTCAATAAATTGGTAAAAGTACTGCATTATTATGGCATATGTTAGCGTGGATGTTACATCTTCACACCTAAGAAACTTTTATATACCTATAAAATTTATTCATATGGTTCAATGTGGAAAATATGCCTTACTCCTTTCAATCAGAATTAATTGATGTTTAAATTTTTTACACATTTAACTTTTTTTTTAATTAATTAAATTTTTTAATAATTTTATAAGTATGAAATTATAAAATGAATTAACATATTATATAATAAAAATAAATTAATTTAGATTGAAGGGATGCATCAATGTATATACCCCACGTAAAAAGGTGAGTAGTGAGACTCCTAAACACATATTAGAGAATTATATGCAACAAACAATTTTAATATTTCCAAAGTGGGACAATCACATTCTAACTATGAGTGAGGCTATTAACAAGATCGATAACGTGTCAATATAACGAAATGACTATTGATAAGATGATTTTTGTTAAATTACATAGGAAGTCATTTTGACATTTCTCCCCTGCATTGATTTATCCAGTTCCTTTTATACACAAAATGCTTTAGATTATGCTTTAGGGTTTCATCACTTCTCTAATTTATCGTATGAGACATTGAGTTTGAGTTCCAAAAGTTAAACTGAAGCTAAGATGCCAAAGAGTATACGAGAACACATCTCGATTTAGTAAAGGAAATAGGTTTACAATGTCCAAGAAATTAAGTATGACAAAATTCAGAATCACACAAAGGTACATTTTTTTTTATAGAAAAACCCACCCGGCACTAAGTCCGGGTTTGGGGTGTGTGTAAATTCGAAGAATAAAGAATAGGGGATCAAAAAGGATCAAACATCCAGGCTTATGACCTTAAAGCTAGGACGCAGCCTAGCTTAACAGCGACACAAAGCAAAAATAAAAAAGATCAGGTGTATGCTCCAACAAAGACGAAGCCTGACCGGAGACATACAAGATGTCAAGAAATACATAAAAAGGGGAGAAGTCGAGGCTCGCATGCCTATAACAACTCCAAAATACACCAAAAGACCTTGTTCCCGAGGCACACAGACCCGCAAGAGGGCACAAGCCAACAATCCAACACATGCAAGGGGGACGGTTCCCGGATGCACATAGGCACCAAAAGGACGCAGGCTTTAGGACACCATCCAATAGCCATAGTAAGGCAAGTGACCGAAAAACAAGAAGCACCAAGGGCATTGAAAAGACTAGATTCTCTCGACATCCTGGAGAGCAAATGTTGAGTGCAGAAGTCGGAATACATGGGTTGCAATTAGCCTTGCAACAACTTCCTCGGGGACGTGCTTCTCATCATATACCTTAACATTTCTTGCGTGCCAAATGAGGTAAACCGCAGCGGAGAAAGCAAAGGTCTTAGCCTTGGCATCACAACCATTCTTTCTCTTGTGTCTTCGGAGCCACCTAAGGCCCCTATGCAAGCTGTCCACCTCCTCTGGAATCGAAAATCTATCTCTTGTTCTTCTCCAGATGTCCTTGGAGTAAGGACATTCAAAGAAGAGGTGGCTATGCGTCTCAAGAACATCTCCTTCACACATCCTACAACAATGGTTAATGTCAAGGAAGAAGAGGCGATCAAGGGTGGATAGTTTACCTAACGCGGTGAGCCAAAGGATGAAGCAAGGGTACATTAATCATATAGGATGTTGCTATATGCACCGAAGACAGGTGCTATATGCGTTCCAACAGACGGGTCTAGGATCCGTGCGTTATAAAAAAATATAAAAAAATTTACATAGGACGGATCATATATAAGCAAACAAATTTAAAAAAAAAAAGACAACAAGGGTGGATCCAAGATTCGCCCTTGGGAGTTTTTAAAATCAAAAAGCTGCAGAGGATAGAAAGTTAATTACCACAATTCTTTGTTCCAAACAACCCCTGGTGTGCCAAGACACCGAGGGCACGTGAAATCGAAGGTTTACTTAGTATTCCACTAGAACGAAATCTAGAAAAGTACCTAGGTTGTCCGATCATTAATGGGAGGGTTACGAATGATACCTTCGGAGAAATTACTAATATGCAAATCGAAAGATCAACTGGGTAAATGGCGTGCCAATGCTCTCTCCCAACAAGGCAGAGCAACTCTCATCACAGCTAATCTATCATCAAAACCTTTGTTCTCAATGCAAAGCTTCATGCTTCCCGCATCAATTCACAAACAGCTCGATCAAATCAACCGACCGTTTTTCTGGAACAAAGATGCACAACATAACCCGCTCATCGGTTGGGACAAAATATGTAAAGCAAAAGCAGCAGGAGGTCTGGGATTAAGAAAGACTAGAGACATGAATGAAGCGCTGCAATTAAAACTCATGTGGAAAATCTTATTGGAACCAGAGAATAATTGGGTTAAAATTATACAGTATAAATACCTGAAAGACTAGCATATTCTGAACTTCGCTAAGGGCAATGTTCCAAAAAACGCTTGGCGGATGCTCGGCGGCTAGATAGGGTCAAGGGTCTAGGCGGATTGGGCGGGGTCTAGGTGCAGATTTACTATTTTGAGATGTATTTTTAATCCTAGGCCATATTCAATACGTATATAAAATAATAACGTTTAATTCATAACATATATAAACAAATAAGCTTTAATTAATAATCTAAGCGTTAACAACGGGAGTTAGGTCGTGAGTTAGAAGACTATATGAGTGAGGGATCAAGAGTAAAAGAGAGTATAGAGGTTGAAAACTAAGAGAGAGATTGACATGTGGGGGTTTTAAGAGTTAAAACCTCAAAATGGTTTTTTTTCACTAACTCGCCAAACCCGCAAGGCCGCCAAGACCTTGCGGGTGACCTTCAAAGGCCTAAGCAGCTAAACTCACACTACTAGAAAAATGCAATTAGACATCTGTTGACAACAGATGTCTTTCAAAAATAATTCCGATCTCTTTGTGCGTGTAGGAAAAGATCAATTTTTTCACATCGTTTTTAAGCCGATGTCATTTTTTAGATAAAACATCTGTTTTACTTTGAATATAGATATAAATCAAGGCCTCAAATTTATTTTTCACATGTTCACTTGTTGTTAAAGCCTCATTATTTTTCATTTATAAGCTTTTGAAGATGTCCACAACAAGCCTAAAATTTACATTTACATCATTATTTTTAAATTAGTCAATGTATTAAAACAAAATAGACATCTTTTTTCTAATATTGATTTTGTGTATATTAATTTCATTTCTATAATTTGTTATTTTGTATTGTTTTAAAATAATCTATCGCATTAAATATGTACATAACTAATGTATTAATATATATAGACATCATTTTAGATTTTTATAAAGATGTTGTTGTCGGCAATATATATCAATTTATATGAACATTGTGATGTAAGAATATATGTTACACATTGATTTAGATTATTTAGACGATGTCGTAGCTATTAAGGCATGATAGAGCATATTTAGTATTGCATTATAGATTACATTTAGCATAATTTAGTTGTGAATAGTACACATTTTAGTTACAATTACATGTTTACAGGTGATGTTGGAAGAGTCGGAATCTATGCAATTTCATGGTTAATTTCAGGTAAAGGTGGATCCGACGAGGAATGAGGAGACTCTTGGATGAAGGAAAATTCAAGTTGAGGAAGAAAAGTGAAGAGAACGGGAGCGGAGTCGAATTTCGAGAGCCTAAGTGAATAACAAGTCAGCGAAATTTGTCGCCAGACATGCTGAACTTGTTTCGCACTTTCTAGAGGCCTCGGTGGTCCGATTGACTATTATAACCATGCGTTGGAAAGCTCTCTTCGAGATCTACAACTTTCGTGTTGACATCGAGACCAAATTCCAAACAGAAAAATCGCTGTGAACAGTAAAAGCCGCCCCGCGGCCCGAACCTCTCACGAACGACTTCGCAATCGCCGGCCGCCCCGCGGCCTGGGTTGGCTGCCCCGCAGCCCTCGCAGAAACGCGCCGTTCAGTTCCAGACTTTAATTAGGGTTTTTTGTTTATGTTTTGGCCGACTTGTTAGAAGCTATTTAAGACTTTTCTAGTTTATTCTTTCACTTACCTTATGCACTTTATTCCATTGTTGACAGCGCCGTTGAGCATGAGCAACTAAACTCTCAAGGTTTCGCCTACAGTTTGGATCTTTGATTGTTGAATTGTGAGTTTCTTAATCTAGTTCTTATTCTTATTCCAATGTTTTGACTTCTTTGTGCTTCATTGCTTGAATGTATTTTATTCTCTCTGGCCTGATCAACTAGGTAGAGTAGATTCATTCAATTGCTAGGGTTTTGCAGATTCCTCGTAGCAAACCTTAACCCAAGTGAAAATCATATCCCTTTAGGACTCGTAGGGCTAATTGGATGTGTAGGAAGTTGAATACATGTTGAATATCGACTCGTAGCTTGATATTGCATGTACCTTGGTTAATTCATATTCTTAATTCTATCTCTAGGTTAAATCTTAACCGTGTTAGGGTTATTTAGAGATAAGGGTTGCTAGGACTCGTAGGACTAGTAATTTACCTAAGATCTGGACAAGGATATTGATAGGAAGAGACAAGAACTAGAGGCTGAAACAAGGATCGAATTCATCAATCGAAGTGATAAATTGTAGGTGAACCTATTTCTCTCCATTGCATTTTACAATTAATTTACTTTGTTTGCTTGCTTCTGTTTTGATAAAAGGCGGATCTTTTTCACACCAAAAACCCCCCACATTCTCTATTAGCGATTAGAATTGACACTCGATTTGAATAGATTTCCTTGTGGATCGATCTCTTGCTTACACACTATACTAGTTGTGAGTTTGAGTATTCTTTGGCAAGAACAACGACAGGTTTTCCTCTTGTCAAGGCACAACACTTTTCGTTTATAATTCGATGTTTTTTCATTTGATACATAACGCCCTTTGCTCATAACATAAGATTTTGCAAATTATGGGAACTTTAATGAACATATAGATTAAGATAAATGTGAAATCAACATTTACAAATGTTTTACAACGGATAGGTACTTGAAAGATACACTGTTACAAATGATAGGTACTTGAAGTTGTAAAGGGTAATAATCAGGACAAACAAACTGAACAAAAAAAAAGCATTTATGAATACTCAAATGATACATGCTATGAGACCAAACCTCCTCACATGTTGGTTCTCAGCCAGGGAAGATTTTGTATCATCTGGGTCAAATAAGAAGAAACAATAATGAACATTCAATTTTCCCTCAGATCAACACGTCAATCTCAGTGAGGCTCCCTGTGAAGTTCACTATACAGTATTCACATAAATTTTGCCCAGCCTGAAAACATAATTGTTCTAAATTATGACAATTGTTGGATAGAGATTCAAGTGCCAGGTACTAATTTTAAATCAACGGAAATATTCCAACCTCATAATCTATATAATAATGAACCCATCAAGAGTTTTTTTGTCCTTCTTAAGTGTCGCTAATAATGCCTCCACAGCCTTTCCCACATAGTCAAAGGTTCCTGGCAACGTGCAACATTTTCTTTGTTATCCATTCTATTCTAATGTATGAAACTGTTCTTAAGTGTTAAGTTTGGGATTGAGATTTCTTTTACCTGGTCTTACGGACTGTAGCCCGGATACTATGCATGCCAAGTTTTCGAATCCAGCTTCCTCTAACATCCTGGCAGCTGATGTTGACTTTCAAGACGCCACAAATTACTACATGATTCAGAATAATGAGCCAAAATGATTGCCTTTGGAACAATTGATGTGATCGTAGTCGCCCATGAGCTCGCATCTTTTTTCCTACAAAGGTTTGTCTTCGGAGCAGAACATCAACTTTCATTTGTGAAGACTGTTTGGCGACACCTCAGCATTTTGGCTCGTTCTTGCTGTATAAAATTCCAATTGAAGCCGATAAGCACTTGTTGGAAAGATATTTTAAGCGGCTACAACTTTATTGAAGGATGCAATCATCAATTCAGCTTAGATAATGGCCGAAATATGGGATCTTCGAAGCGATCCGAAATTCTGGCAGCTCATCGGAAATGTAATAAATAAAGACGGAATGCATTCAATAAAGTCGGATTAAATGACGGGGCTTTAGAGATTTCCGAACTTCCATCTCTTTGATGGCAACGAAGACCATTCGTCTCCCTCCATTATGGTTGTCCATCGATCTCTCCGTCATAAATCTCGGGAAACCCTTTCGCATTATCCGTCATTAGTTTATTGATTTATTTTAATTTCTTTTATTTTGCATACCATCAATATTTTCCTATATAAAGGGATGTAAGAACTTCTTTTGGAGATAAGTTGAATTTGAGAAAACTAAGCTTGTGCTTCCTTCGTTTCGGGTTAAGAAACACAAATCTATCTTGGTGAGATGCCGGATAAACCCTCTTGGTGAGATGCTAAGATCGATTTCTTAGTGAGAGACGACAGAATCAAAGGGTCGGAAACACTCGGAGTGCGAGGCCGAGAGTGCGGAAGATCGAGTGTTGGAGAGAGCTCGGAGTGTGAGGCCGAGAGCTATCTTGCATCACATATCCCTCAACCCCCATTCCCTTCTTTACCACCATTCTAAGGCCTTCCACAGCCCCATTATCACCCTCAATCATCCCCAAAACCTCACTCCAAAAATCCCTTTTAATCCCTCTCAAACAAGCCCCGTTTGGACTCGCCTCTGCACAAGCGACATCTCGGTAAAACGCGATTTTCTGCTTCGTCAGACGAAGCAGGAAATCGGGCTTCGAAGATCCTTTTACCCGGTCTTACGGACTGTAGCCAGGATACTATGCATGCCAAGTTTTCGAATCCAGCTTCCTCTAACATCCTGGCAGCTGATGTTGACTTTCAAGACGCCACAAATTCCTACATGATTCAGAATAATGAGCCAAAATGATTGCCTTTGGAACAATCGAAGCAGGTATCTAGAAAAATAATCATCCCGCTCCCAAGATCAGTCATCGGATTACCAATCTTATAGTCATCAAAAAGGAATCCAACATTAAAAACAAGATAGAACTCCTACAGTTAAATTTGCTATCCATAATTAACAGTGGTATACAAATGGGACTCTCGCAGTCTTTGGTGAATCATCTATAATATAAAGCATAGATTTTTGCTTGTTTTTGTCAAGGTTATTACATTTTAATAATTGGGACTACATTTTAACTTTGACTTCAGACAATAAAACAAACAATTGGAACTACATTTTAAACGTAGCCGAGTTGTTTACATTCAAGGGGTTTTTAATACATACACACGCACACGCGTGTGTATGTATTAACAACCCGGCTACGTTTAAAATGTAGTTCCAATTACTTGTTTTATTGTCTGAAGTTAGAGTTAAAATTTAGTCCCAATTATTAAAGTGTAACAACCTTGACAAAAACAAGCAAAAAGCTATGCTTTATATTATACATGATTCACCAAAGACTGCGAGAGTCCCATTTGTATACCACTGTTAATTATGGATAGCAAATTTAACTGTAGGAGCTTTGTCTTGTTTTTAATGTTGGATTCCTTTTTGATAACTGTAAGATTGGTAATCCGATGACTGATCCTGGGAGCGGGATGATTATTTTTCTAGATACCTGCTTTGATTGTTCCAAAGGCAATCATTTTGGCTCATTATTCTGAATCATGTAGGAATTTGTGGAGTGTTGAAAGTCAACAACAGCTGCCAGGATGTTAGAGGAAGCTGGATTCGAAAACTTGGCATGCATAGTATCCGGGCTATAGTCCGTAAGACCAGGTAAAAGAAATCTCAATCCCAAACTTAGCACTTAAGAACAGTTTCATACAACAGAATAGAATGGAAAACAAAGAAAATGTTACACGTTGCCAGGAACCTTTGACTATGTGGGAAAGGTTGTGGAGGCATTATTAGCGATACTTAAGAAGGACAAAAAACTCTTGATGGGTTCATTATTATGTAGATTATGAGGTTGGAATATTTCCGTTGATTTAAAATTAGTACCTGGCACTTGAATCTCTATCCAACAATTGTCATAATTTAGAACAATTATGTTTTCAGGGGTGCATGGAGAGGTGTGGCGGATGCAGCTTTTGAGGGATTGGCCACTTGGAATGGTGGCATGCCCTTGAGGGTCTTAAAGGTGAGCAATTGCCCAAAGATCATAGTTTCGGGCATAGGCAAGTTATTAGTTCATGGGTATACCTGGAGTACTTAGATGTAAGATCATCCTCTCATGTTACCAAGGCTGGTTGCATTGAGGCTCAGGCTGGGCAAAATTTCTGTGAATACTGTATAGTGAACTTCATAGGGAGCCTCATTGAGATTGACGTGTTGATCTGAGGGAAAATTGAATGTTCATTATTGTTTCTTCTTATTTGACCCAGATGATACAAAATCTTCCCTCGCTGAGAACCAACATGTGAGGAGGTTTGGTCTCATAGCATGTATCATTTGTGTATTCATAAATGCTTTTTTTTTGTTCAGTTTGTTTGTCCTGATTATTACCCTTTAAAACTTCAAGTACCTATCATTTGTAAAAGTGTATCTTTCAAGTATCTATCCATTGTAAAACATTTGTAAATGTTGATTTCACATTTATCTTAATCTATATGTTCATTAAAGTTCTCATAATTTGCAAAATCTTATGTTATGAGCAAAGGGTGTTATGTATCAAACGAAAAAACATCGAATTATAAACAAAAAGTGTTGTGCTTTAATAGCTACGACATCATCTAAATAATCTAAATCAATGTGTAACATATATTCTTACATCACAATGTTAATATAAATTGATATATATTGCCGACAACAACATCTTTATAAAAATCTAAAATGATGTCTATATATATTAATACATTAGTTATGTACATATTTAATGCGATAGATTATTTTAAAACAATACAAAATAACAAATTATAGAAATGAAATTAATATACACAAAATCAATATTAGAAAAAAGATGTCTATTTTGTTTTAATACATTGACTATTTTAAAAATAGTGATGTAAATGTAAAATTTAGGCTTGATGAGGCTTTAACAACAAGTGAACATGTCAAAAATAAATTTGAGGGCTTGATTTATATCTATATTCAAAATAAAACAGATGTTTTAACTAAGAAATGACATCGGCTTAAAAACGATGTGAAAAAATTGATCTTTTACTACACGCACAAAGAGATCAGAATTATTTTTGAAAGACATTTGTTGACAACAGATGTCTAATTGCATTTTTCTAGTAGTTTTGAGTTTAGCCGCTTAGGCCTTTGAAGGTCACCCGCAAGGTCTTGGCGGCCTTGCGGGTTTGGCGAGTTAGTGAAAAAAACCATTTTTGTTTCTCTTCTATTTTTTTGGTTACTCTCAACTATTATATAGATAAAAATGATGAAGAATTATTTTTAGACCAATATTAAAAGAAACGGTTGATTATATAATTTAAACATAAATATGACATTTTTTAATGAAGTGATTGATAGAAACAAAAAATATAAAGAGAAATTAAGAAGAATTAATGATAGATTAAAATAAATAAAAAGAAAGTTAAGAGAGTGGGATTTCACTTTCTCTCTTCCTTCCCTTACCACTTGAGCTAGATAGAACTTTTATTTCAAATATCATTTAAATGTATTATATTATCTTAAAAATACTAAATATATGCAAATACATTTTTTTTTTGTTTTTTTTCCAAGCCAGGGGTGCTCGAGCACCCCCCAGCTCCGCCACTGCCTCTATGGTTCGTCGTCGGAGATCTATTCATGGCGGTGCCGTACTGCCGTTCTCGCCATCGTACCCGTGGTCCTCACCGGATCACTTAAGAGGCGGCGGCGCTACCACCTGAGATCACCAAAAACGGGCACCAACCATGGAAGGTGAGAGTCGCTCAACACCCGTGCTCGCTGTTATGGCGGTTGTGCTTACTCGGGTTGATCAACGGGCCGCTCTCTGCAAATCGTATGAAGAAGACGATATGAATTCAAGGAATTCATTGCAATTTTGGATTAATTACAGACCAGCCTCGAAATTCTCAAAATTCACAGTTCGATCTTTACTTTTTTAGATAATTATAGAAAATAACCCAAACTTTCAAGGTTGCATATTTTACCCCACTGAAGTTCATATACATATCCCGAAGATTATGTGTAAAAATAAACCTGAAGTGGTAGGATTTATCCCTCAAAGTGGATAAAACTAAAATAAATCTCATCCCCGAAGCGATGACCCGATTAACCTCATCCTCGAAGCGATTATTGAATTAATCTCATCCATGAAGCGACCCCATAGCGATTGGTTAATATTTTATTTATTTAAACTATATTTATTTTAATCCTCATCTCCTGAAGTAGATGAATGGACCAATTTCATTCCCGAAGAAGATGAACGAGCACATCTCCTGAAGTAGATGAACGAGCACATCTCCCGAAGTAGATGAACGGGCACATCTTCCAAAATAGATGAACTGATACATCTCTCGAAAGAGATTAACGTTCTCATCTCCTGAAATAGGTGAATGAACAAGTCGTATCTTTGAAATAGACCGATTAACTTCATCCCTTAAACGATAAATCAAATATTTTCATACTTACAGTGATGCATCAATGATTAACCTTTTATTTTGTTTTATTTATTTTTATTTGTATATATTATATTTTTATTCTTCATCTCTTGATTGAAGTAGATGAAAAGATATATCTCTTGAAGTAGATGAAAACACACATATTTTGAAATAGATGAGTGGACATCTCCTGAAGTAGATGAATGATAAACCGCACCCTCGTAGGGATGAACCGGTAAACGTCATCCTTGTAGTGATGATTTGTATAGCCAGGATAAATCAACTCTGATTCTTAATGTTTCTCCATCAGTTTCCCGCAGTAAACGATAAAATTGCATATAAAAATACCACCTTTGACGAAGGTATGATAAAAAGGTCTCGAAGATCTATGTTAAATTTTCTTGTCACTTAAAGTTGACATTAATTTTATTTACTTATTTAAGATTATCATTGTTGATATACATGTTACTTAATATACTTTACTATTTAGTATTATCTTTTACATAGTTTGATTATGATTATTATTACCTTGATCCACTATATTGTGAGTTTTTCAACACCTACTTTGTTGGCTTGAAGTTTCTAAACTCAATGGTTAAACAATCCAGTAGATTGTGACACTTATCTCACGAAGAGTTCAAAGTCTCGATACCATTTGTAAATAATCCATCAGCTTGTGAGTTTTCATCAAAATCTGCATAAGAGCTTGAAGACTCTAATTTCAAACTCTAGAAGAGTATATAAGATCTTATTTTAAACATTTGTACTCTTGAAGAAGTACATGGAATATGGGTATGACATATTCAGAACTATCTTTATTTGGTCAGTACAACCAATACAAATAACCTCAAAACATGATCTCGTTTACAAGGTCACCTCTTGACAATCCTCTAAGCATGGCCTGAAGCATGCCCCTCTTGTAGATAGTGTAAAAGAGGTAATGGTTAGCGCGCAACCAAAGTTATTGTTGTGGCTTATAACTAGGTCGTCTTTGTACGATTAATTTCTAATGTCCTGAAGAATATTATGAATAAAGATAAATATGGTTGGTTGTTAGTTTCATACCTGTAGTATGACACCAACGAAAGTTCTAAAAATACCCAGGTAACGACATCTGATTAAATAAATGGATCATCATGTGCAAAGTTCAATGGTTAGAATGTTTTACCATTGAAACTTATGATGGCACTAACCAGAAGTTAGTTGATTTCTTTGTGGAATTTGGTCACTCAAGAAAAACGATGATTTGCAAGATCATTGAATTTCACATGAATACCCACGAAAGGACTAGAAGATCCTCAATAAGGGTGACCATATATGTACGACTTGTTCTCTTGGCAAAATAATAACAAGACCGTCTATAATAAAGAGTAAATGCAAAGTCTCTTATGTCTCTTGACCGAGTTCAATGAGACAACTACGAACATAAACCATCGGCGTATGGACAAATGTTATTCCAATATAGATGCCTTAACAAATTGGTCCTATGAAAAGGTAGAGAATGTTTGAGGAGCATATAGTAGCTCACAACGACCTAGAAGAGTCATTAGTCAAATGGGCCCATGCAATTTTGCACTTCGAATTTGACAATAACTTCTCTCAAATTATCTCCAGAAGAGAGAGTATGTTCCATGGCCTCCTCCACAATTAACTAAAAGACCACAAAATAAGTTGAATGATTCATGGGGGTTGAGTCCCTAATGATATCAAATACCTCGAGCTTTATAAGGGTGATCAAATGCTCGGTATTAAGGGGGAGTGGAAATGAGACTCTATATTAAGAAAGAGATTGCATGAAATTATCAAATTCTCTATCATTTGGGATCCGCAGATGAATGAAAGTGACCAAAAGTTCAACACTTATGTACACCAAATGATAATTATATGGTTTAGCAAAAAGTCATCAAATGCATTTACTAAGGCCAAGGGAGTGACTAAGTCACGTATATTGCGCTAGCTGGCTCATTTGGAGGTTCCAGAAGTAACTCCAAAACAAACAAAAATCCAGTGATTCTAAAATACACCAGAAGTGTTGAAGATCACTAGACTCTCACTTTAAGGATTCCCCGGTAGTGGAAAGAGCGCACGGGAATATGGTGATCATCAAATCACATAATGGATGTCGACATCGAAATGATATATGATAAAAGAGATAGAAAGAAGGAATTCATGATGAATTCTTTAAGCATGTCCTATAGGACCCGTAGTGCGAACACCGGATAGTATAACATCATTGATTTTAAGTGGAAGTTTATACAAAACCGCAATAAGTGAAATGAAGCTGTAAGATATAAAGCTAAATAGATTGTACAAAATTCTACAGTGGATGATATGAAAATATATTCACCGGTAGTGGATATAATCTTTGGTTGTCGATGAACCGACTCTAACCGTAATTGACTAGCATAGTAGTTGCATACTCAAATTGATCATTAATAAAAGAATATAAGTGAAAATGATCGATTAATTTGAAATGCCCGAGGCATCAATATGAAAGTCTCGTCATATGTACACGATTAAGCCAAAGGGTGCTTATAGTACTTGAAGTATTATGGAAGTGGTGACATAGTGTATTGAGACTTGAAGTACACAACGTTGTATGCTTTTCCTTAATCTTGATTTTTATCCCATAGGGTTTTTCCAAGGTAAGGTTTTTAACGAGGCAACTTATACACCATCTATACATTGGACCCCTGTATCAAACGATGAAAAGCACACTAGGTCCTGAGGTGCCTTATATTTTGTGCATTGAAAAGAGCTCATCATCAAAGACAACGAAGTCAATTGCATCAAAGTCAAGTGTAATATATGAAGACATTTCGGCTTGTGCATATGAAAGACAATGTTCATATTCGACCATGCAGCTCATGAAGTCAACATTATCAAGAAGTTCGAGAAGTTTATTTGAATGAGAACAATGCAAAAAGAATATTGAATTCAGGGGGAGAATATACACACTGCTGTTAGAGATGTGAATGAGACCAAAAGTGTCCCACATCGGAAAGTTGAACATATAAAGCCCTAGTATATGAGTCGGTGGGCTACTCCTTCTATTGCCAATTGGTTTTAGAATGGAACCCCACTTGGCTTGTGTGCTAGGCTACTAGCGCATGTGCGCCTATGCACACGACCCCCAGTCATCGGTCCGAGTCGGACTTTGATATGGTATCAGAGCGGTTAGCCTAACGACCCGTGTCGATCCTGATCTGGGTTACCCAGTTGTCCAAGTCTCAACTAGATGATCATTCCTAGTTGGACTTGCGGGGGCTTGTTAGAGATGTGAATGAGACCAAAAGTGTCCCACATCGGAAAGTTTAACATATCAAGCCCTAGTATATGAGTTGGTGGGCTACTCCTTCTATTGCCAATTGGTTTTAGAATGGAACCCCACTCGGCTTGTGTGCTAGGCTACTAGCGCATGTGCGCCCGTGCACACGACCCCCAGTCATCGGTCCGAGTCGGACTTTGATAACTACACTCTTTTTCCCTTCGATCAGGTTTTCTCCCACTGGGTTTTCCTGAAAATGTTTTTTAACGAGGCAGTATCATTAAAGCGTATCATAGGACATCTGTACTCTTTTTCCCTTAGTCCTAGTTTTTGTCCCATTGGGTTTTCTAGACGAGGTTTTTAACGAGACAGATTGTAATTTTAGAGGTGTACATCCAAGAGGGAGTGTTATGAAGTCATTAAGAGGTGGATGTTTCACCTCCTCTAACCTCCCACATTTACCTATATAAAGGCTTGTAAACCTCACTTGAGAAAGACACATGAATAAGAAATCTCTTCTCTGTCATCTATACTGTCTTGTTCTTCGTTATATTACAACAAAAGAACCATTTTACCCACTTATATATATACAAAACTTGTTAAACTCATTGATCGAATACTTGTACTTTCACGTTTCAGCGACATGCGTTTGTGACTTTGTGTGATTTGAGAGTAGGGCTGTTATATGAACTTAATAGCTCAAGCTCGGCTCGATAAAAGCTCGACTCGAGTTCGTTCACATACCTAAACAAGACGAGCCTGAATAGGATTTTAAGCTCCGTTCGTTCAATTTAAGCTTGAATAGCTCGAATATTCAAGAATTTCTTAAATTTCCTTCAACTTAATATTATGACTATTGACCAAGTAGAATAACTTAAAGCTAAAAAAAGCTCAAGTTTGAATATGCCAAGTTTGACTCATCCCGCTCGAATAACACCCCTATATATGTGAGAGACCTATGCATGTGAAAATGTGCAATGGTACGTGAGTGATGTTAAAAAAATGTTGTACACGTGATATTTTAAAAAAAAAAAAATCCCAATTTTATTTTTCAACCCCCTACTACCGGGGTGGTCCAGCATCCGCACTGTACATATGCAAATGCAAATGCAAGCAAACCCCTTTAGTGGTGGAGGAAGCAGATGACAGGTAAATGGGCGGGCATATGATCCCCATCCCATGTGCCCATCTTCATTGAGATAATTAGTTATTCCCATTTCCCACCACCAACTATGGGGCCTAGCCTAGTCTTCCAAAGGCCATTGCCATCCTAAATTCGTCCATCTTTTAGCATTGGAGCCATTGGAGGCGATTTTCGAGCAGTTTCTAGACCCATTAATATATACTACGTACCTATGTCTCACAGGAATTTGTAACTTGTAACTTTTCATGTGATGACATTAGTTTACATGATGAGCTGGTTTTTGGTTGGTTAGGACTTAGGAGAGATGTCCTTTTCAACTATTTACATAATTGTATGCATTCTTATCTTATCTGATCAATTTGACTTACTGAGCTGGGCCTAATCTTTTTCAGCCTGTACGTGGATCATCTCCTTTGTATATATGAAAAGGACAGCCTTCGTTGCTCCACCGACACCGCACACTCCCTATTTTTAAAAATACCTCTTACTGAGTTGTTATTAGCAACAGAAATAGTAGTTTTCACTTAATTGTACAAAATTCCAAACTTAAAAAACTGACAGATATAAGTGAAGTTCTCAGCCATGTGGCCTTCAAGTGTGGGAAGGGGATTAGATTCTGAATTGGGCAACCATGAAAAGAAACTGACAGATGTCCTTCCAAACAAGGGAATGAAAAAGGTACAACTCTGAAACCACATCATATTTAAACAACACATTGAAGCAATAAAAGAGTCGGTGAAGCTGAAAAGCAATCCAATTTCTCTCTATATATAAAAGTAAGCCTCCAGTGAAATTACATACCTCCCTTGAGATTTCAGGAAAGGACAGAAAGAGAGGGAAAGTGGGAGCTGTAACTACCAACTACCCCAAGATCAGAGTCTTTAAATGATGATGCCTATGGGTTTTGTTCTTCACAGAAGCTGTTGGGTTGCAGCAACCTTGTTGGTATTGGTACTGGTGTGTTCAGATCCAGGCTTTGCTGATGCCTACAAGAACTACACAGTGGGTGACTCCTTTGGGTGGTATGATGACCTGATGAAGCCCGGTGTTGATTATCAGAAATGGGCTGATGCCAACTCCTTCTCTTTGGGCGATTTCCTCAGTAAGTTGTCTGATTTGTCTCTCTTTTTTTTATCGTTGTCTGTTTGAAATTAGCATATGAGTTGAATCTCTCAGTCACAATTCAGTGCCAGCAATCCAAGATTGATTGATTGGTTGGTTTAGGCATTTGATCGCCATTTTTTGCAATTTTGATCTGCAATTGCATAAGTTTAGATTAGATCCCGTCAACTTCTCTTAATTGGAAACCACTAATTCCTCAGGAAAGCATATAGGTAGGACCGTTATCTGAGCTGAACTAGTTGAGCATTGACCCTCAATTTGGACTTTGAGTTTTAAATTGTCTTTATATTTAGCTTGTTTAATAAACGAACGAGCTTGAGCCGAGCTTTTTTTTCGAGACGAACCCAAGCCAAATCCGTGCTACTTGGCTCATATAACAGCCCTATGTATAGGAATAAGATTCCATTTCCCCATTTCATCCATAAGAAAAGGTGGAAAAAAGTCAATTTGTTTGGAATTTCTATAAATTTGCATAAGAATGTCTGAATGTGTGTTTCCGAGTTTTCCTAGGAAACGGTAAGCAAGCCGTTTGGAGTTTCAATTCCTTGCAACCTAGAGCAAGGTATCTTCTAGCTTTGGGGCTATAACTTGAGCTGGAAAAGCTGGGAAAGATAACATGGCAAGAGTGAATCTTAATAGATAAGGGGCCACAGATTAAATTAACTTCTTATCAAGGAAATTTTTATTTCCTAAAATAACAAAAATAATAATCTAAAAGAACCCACATGAATCTGCACATTCCTATCTGTCTTAGCTTGACAATAAAGGTGAACTGCACATGTGAATCTAACCACCCTTGTGTGTGTGTGTGTGTTTTCTTGCTGTCAAAGTTTTCAACACAGACAACAACCACTCGGTCGTCCAAACGAACAATGTCAGCTCATACAAGACATGTGACTACTCCGGAGAAGACTCAACCGAATGGTCACTGTCGAACCCTTCATCCACAGCAGTCTACCCTATCACAGTCGCCGTTCCCTTGGTCAAAGAGGGTGTCACTTACTTCTTCTCAGGGGACTACGATGGCTGGCAATGCCAACATGGCTCACAGTTTGAGATCAAGGTCTCCCATGGCCAAGGGCTGCCTCCTAGCATGAAATCTGACACGGGTTCCTCATCCTTGGCGCCTTCCCCATCGGTGGCTGACTCCGGGGATGATGATTCAGTGCCTGACACTGTGATCCCGGGCAACTTCAACCACCCTAAGAAGCCCGGTGGTGACGGTGGAGATGGTGGTGATGGGGAGGAGGCGGCGAATGCAAAGGCTTCTTCTGGGTCTGATTCTGTTTTGGTTGGAAGATCAGTGTTGTTTTTAGTGACATTTGGGGTGTTTTGGTTCAAGATGGTTTAAATTTTGAGATTTTTTAGGTGGGTTTGGATTTTTTTTTTTAATTTTTTAATTTTTGTGTATGATATGTCATCATATTTCATATTTGTAGTATAAATCCTGTCAGCCCAATAAACAAGAGAGTGATGTTTGGATGGATTTGATGGGCTATAGATATTGACTGTTGTTTGTATTGTTGGATGGTTCATTAATAAGACAGGTATTCTTTCAGAGCTATTCATGGTGGTTAGGTGCCTTAAGCTGATACAAAAGTTTGCATCTTTTAGTTTATCAATATTCAAAGCTATGTTTAAAAATTGACAAAGTTTTGCATCTTTATGGTGGTTATGGAGGCATTGAGATCAAGCTTGGTGATAAAAGAGTAACTAATATTTTCTCTATTTCCATTCCTGATCTCATTTTATATGTTGTTTTGGCTGAACTGATGAATTTTCTTGTGTTTCTTCTTTTTTTCTATGTTTGAATTGGGTCTCTTATTATCAAAATATTCCATTTGTTTCCTCAACTTGGTCATCTAAAAGCCATTACAAATTTCCAGGTTTCCTCAACTGAGTTTCTTTTTGTTTGGTTTGTGCTTGATTTGTCAGTTTTATGGCACTATTGAGGCATTCAAAAACACCCTCTGAGTGAGATAAACTGAGTTTGTTGTTGTCACTTTTAAGTTATCAGATGATAAATTGGATTATGTATATGCCATCAAAGGGACTCTGGTTTGAAGTCATGAAGCATGCTTTATTTGATCAAAGCTAAGGCACTCATAAATGTCACATAACAGTTAGTAAAATTGTTTTTACCAGAGATCATATTTTACTCTTTTATCAAATGCACATTATCAATGGAGAACTTGTAGATCAGCCTGTCAAATATAACTGCAAATTATAATCAAGTGTTTGTAGGTTTCAACATACACAGTTGGAAAATGATCACAGATTCACAGATGATACATTGATACTTACTACCTTGCTAATAGTGACCTTGAACTGATTGCATCATGTGCTCTATACTTTGCAAACTTCATAGTTTCATTTGGGTTTCACTTTCCAAATCACACAAGTGCTAGCAATAGGTTGCTTTCGCTTCCGACTATCGAAGGATCGAAGTTTATTTGAAGCTTGATGTTTTGCTGCAATATGCACTTAAAAATATGTTACCCATTGCAGGTTCCTCATTAAGCTTTTCTCCATAATTTTTGAGTTCTCTACTTGTTGATCGAACAAAGCAAAACTCAATTCTTCAGGAGCTTTACGCATCTTGATCCCGGAGAGGGAAGAAGCTTGTAATGTCTTCTAAACTGAGTTTATAAGACACATTCATGATTTTCTCTCATCCAGATTTAGTCTTGCACACCAAATTGATTTGGATCCCATGAAATTACACCAAAATGATATCTATGTTGTGTTTAACATAACAAAAAAAAAAAAATCAATTTTCCAGATAGATAGCAATTAACAAGGCAAAACCAAAATGAAAAAACAAGAAAAACAAAGAATATCAGGTGAATGAACTCTTGTACTGCAAAATTTGAACTCTAAACCTTGCAGTTCATGTATCCAACTACTATGAAATTGACACAGGTTTGCTTACAAAATTGCAAATTGCAATGATATCTACAAATTTTATTTTATTTTATTTTCTTTTATTTAATAAAAAAACACTGATATGACCTGAGCAAAATTCAAGCACTGATTGATCTTATCTATTATGCAAAGGATTAGGACCTGATTTGACTGCTCTTTTCTCATCACCAAAACTGCAATGAACATCTTCATCTCTCCCTCTTCCTCTTCTAACTCTTAAACAATCAACATTACCTGGCTTGTTCTTGTGAAGACCAAATCCTGCAGTAGACTCAACAAACTTTTGAGCTGAAGATGATGAAGATTGATGTGAGATGACCAACAGCAACATGAGACAGAAGCAAGAAACACAAGGTTTTAGCCTCATTTCTAGTTGGAATTAACAATTTGAGAAAGAAAATATGAGGTCAGGTCAGAACTTTTGGATGATAAATTTCCCCAAATGGGCTATCCCCAAAATTTCTACTATTTTTTCAGTGGATGGTCACTCATATGGGTTTAAAAAGAGTGCAGAGATAGATCAGTGGTGGTGGCTTTGATTTCTATGGATGCAAAGGGCCTTGAAGTTTGGACCTTGGAGGGCTCTGAAACTGAGACAAAACAAGAAATTTCTTGCTTGCCAGAGACTGTTTTTTATCCCCTTGGGATTTTGGGCATGAAATGAATTTGGCTCTTCAAAACATGGGAGATATGAGAGAAAAGAGAAGCAATTGGAGGGTTGAAAGAGGGGACCTCAGAGTGACAGTAGTTGTAGTTTGAAATCCTCAATCCTCAATGTGTCTCAGATAGTATTAATGTCAACTTCTGGTGGGGCAGGGAAGGGGGTGAAATCATGTCACATTTTAAAAGCCCTTTTTGGAGCCCTTTTCTTGTCCTTATAGATGATGATGGTGTATGGGCTTTTGATCTCACTGTTCTCCTTACTTTGTCTCTCTCCCTTTTCTCCCTTGTGTGAAATTTTCATTGTTCCCTTACTTTCAAGGAACTTTCACACACAATAAGGAAATTGCATAAAATAAGTTGAATCCTCAATTTGTTTTGGAGGTAAATTTCTTTGAGATGATCATCACGGATATCCGGTATCTCCTCCAGCAATTTGAGTGGGCGTCTTGTTCTCATGTCTCCCGGAAAATCAATCGAGTTGTAGATAAGGTGGTTCATCTTAGACACTTCATGAACTACGGGCTCTCACTTCTCATCCGAAGTTCCTGTCCTTGAGGACACCATTGGAAGGTGGCTCAGCAGGGTCTAACACCTCCTAAACCCTTGCCCTGTATAAAAAAAGATTAAATTTCTAGGGTAATCCTCACTCAGTCCTCAAAGTTAATCTTTTTATATATATTCCCAATATTAGGAAATGATATATGCATATTAAGAGAGGATATATGTAAACCTTTTTATATCTCTTTTTGTGTGATTTGGTTTTATCTTGTATTGTGTAAAGTCATAAATACAAATTCTCTCTAGTTGAGATTCTCCAACAGCGTCTGACGGAGATCTATACAATCCTTTGTGACCAGGGACGTAACTAGGGGTGGGCTGACGTCCGCTCCAGCCCGTTCCATTTTAAAAAATAAAAATAGGTAAAAAAAATTAAGGAAAATTAATATAAAAAAAATATGTATTTTTATTAGAATAAAAGTTTTGTTTAATGAAAATTATGAATATATGAAAATTTTAGTCTATCCAGCCCATCCAAATTTTACTTTCTAGTTCCATGGCTGTCACATTCTAGTTCCGTGGCTATCTGTGACAGCTCGAGTGCTACCTTCATGGCGAAAAACCTTGTTCTTAAGAAAGTTGAGGCAAATAACCTCTTTGTGCATCACATTGGCTCTCATGACAAATTGCAGATATCTTCACTAAGCTGCAACCGCCGTTTTGAGTTATTGTGTTCCAAGCTTCATGTCTCTTTGTGTGATTTGGTCGCATCTTGTATTGTGTAAAGTATATAAATACAAGTCTAAGGGTGTGTTTGGTAATGATATCTAGATATCAAATATCAGATATCGATATCGATATCAAGTATATCGATATCAGCTGATGTTTGGTAATGAGCTGCTAGATATCAGATATCAGACATTTTGTAAATAGAAATGAACATACCATATTGCAGAGCCAAATTCCCAGCAGAATCCAGATGATTTTGTCATATCCACTATGACGACGTACTTTTCCTTCAAGATCGAACTTGAGCTTAGCTTCAATCTGGTTATCCGTTAGATCAATTGATATCTATACCTTGCCCCAACCAAACACTAGATATCAGATATCAGGGCTGATATCTGATATCTAGATATCATTACCAAACACACCCTAACATCGAGATTATAAGTCCAATATTGTGTAATCTTTTACCCACAATAATCTAAAAAAATCAAAGAGTTTGTAAGCAAATTAACCACCATCCATTATTCATAATAAGCTTCTTGTTAGCAATTAGTCCACATTATTAGTATTATTTATTATAAACAATCAACACATTATGAAACTTGGCTGTGCTAAACCACTGCAGATTGGATTTGAGTTGATTGTGAATCAGTGATGATTACAGGCGACACCCACCATTGCCCTCATGGGGTCAAAATGAAGGCTAATAAAAACAACTGAATGAATGAACATTGAATTCAAAAAAGGAAACACTTGAGGGAATTCAACTTCATCTTTGACTCACAGATTGAGCTAATACACAAACACAACATGATTTCTGAATTCTGATGATGGATTTTTATACTCAGCCCCTTTCCCATGTGTTGTTCCTGTGAGCAAAATGACCTGAACTCCTCTGTCCCTTTGCTCTTATATGGAGTAATTAGATGTGTTAAACAATGGGGATTTGATGGTGCAAATTAACTGGCAAAGCAATTGAATCTGTGGGTCGACCCAGTTGGCTGGAAATGACATCTTGTGATACAGATCTAGCTAGAGAGTGCTGATGACACTGTGAGATATAATTATGACATTCCGTAATTAATTACCATTAATCATGATCATTTGAGCCGTACTGTCTGCTAATTAATTGATGTCAATTACTAGCCCTAAGTTGGTTTTAGGGTTTAAATTGGTCACTAAGTTTTGATTTCTTGGTGAGTCTCCAGAGTAAGCTTTATAGATCTGACTAATCTTACATATGAATAAAGTATTATAGATAGACACAGAAAGAATAATTACCTCTAAATTTATTCCAATGGGTTGATTGCTTGGTGAAGGAAGGCCGGCAGGGGCGACCTGAGAACACACGAAAAGCAGTCACAATTGACCCGTATCATCCCAACCCAACCCGAGAATACGGGTGGTGTGATAGATAGTGTCTGTAGCCGCATTCATGTGGTCTAAGGTCGCTCCTGGCGAACTTCATCACCCGATGGATGTCGGATATGGGGATCTTTGTTTACCGCACCATTATATATATGAACACAAGCAACAAAAACATTCAACTTTGGAGTACAAGTAATACTAGCCATATGTAATTTATGATAGTTTGGGAGTACAAAAAAAGTGTACTCCACCATTGATTTTTGAACAAGTCATTCAAACTTGAGAGTACATAGGATGGTGAGAAAAAGAGGGAGATGTGTTAGAGAATGTGTACTGAAATTGAATGATTTAAGGGATTTTGTAAGAGTAGTACACCAAAGCTGCAAGTGTTCGACTGTTTCCAGTACAAGTACTACGGAGTACTAATTCTGAGCTATCCGTTGCCAAATCTCTTCATTTTGTACCAACTCCAAACATTAAAATTTCTGGACTAGGCCCATTTTCTTGTATTTTGGATTGGGCTGGCCCATGAAATAGTTTTGGTTCCATGTTGAAAAGTTGCACGAAAATTTCCAGGTAGGTGTTCAGGTTTGAAGAAAATTGTGACAATTTTTTTTTATATCAAGAAAGAAATTCAGACAAGTTTAGAGAAATCGAGAGAACGAATAAATCGGTAAATAAACTAACTATTATATATAACTGGAAGCAAATTTCAGAAGCAAATGACATAAAAGAAAATACATTAGACAAGTGACATAAATAAATTGTGGCAAGTTTAGTTCAATATGGGATGTATAATTCTCGGGGAGTTAATTACTTGTTTAAATGGCCCACCAGAAAAAATATTCAAATGAATTTTATATTTGTAAATAGGAATGTGCGGAAAAAATTTTTACATTACATGTGAAAGTGAAATTTAGCTAATCTTGTTCCGACTAAAACTTCATTAGCTAGGAATTAAAATTCCTGAAAATCTTCACCTCAAATTTTTACTATCTCCACCGCTAATCACCGTAGCCTGTTGCGGTAAGTGTTGTAAGGAGAAAATTGAGACTTGCAATAAAATATAAATAAATCAAAGCAAACCAGATTTCGTCCCTTGCAAATGATTACAAGACTCCCTCCCTATGCAACAGTGGGAAGTCAGGATCGATCCACGAGGAAGCGTGTCAGCGGATCTCAGGTAGCTGTAAATCTCACATACAGAATAGCAGAAAGACAGAAATAACAAAGCAAAGCAGAAAATAAAGCAAGTACAGAATTAACTCAATATCGACAACAGCTAATCGATATCGACTAAAGCTATGTCGACAACAGAAACAGAAATCGACAACAGACAGCAGACTCAGCAAAAGCAGTGTCGAGTAAACCCTCCTCGATATCGAGTAAACAGTACTCGATATCGACAAGAACTTCCTCGGTATCGACGAACACAGAAACTTCAAATTTCAAACTTCGAACACAAAATGCAGATTTTCGATGAAATAAATTCAATAAACTAAAATACTTCAAAAGTCAGGGTATCAACACCACAAAGATAACCATGCAAAGTAACACATAAAGGCATAAAAGATCATGCTTTCCATCAAATAATTTTCGTTATTAACAAATAGGAATATAGAGGCTTTCGCATAAACCCTAATTGTTACTAACCCTTTTCACATAATTAACCCAAGTTGCATTAAGATCACTTTCGCTTCAATAACACAAACAAGGATCACCTTCAACTCTCGTAAAAGAATCATGCTCATGGGGATAGAAGACGAATTGCATAAAAAGATTGTACCTTCACCGCATCACCTTACATGGCCACCGTCGGGCTCACCCCAGCCCCAGAAGAGGGTGGACTACTCGCTCTTCATCGCAATAGCAGACATCATTGATGAAAAAGAACTAACTTGCATTAATAAACTCAAACTTACAACCTCTTCTCCTTCTCTCTCTATGTAACTAATTGTCTCTGAATTTGAATGAATAAAAACCAGCCCCCTAAGGCTTTATTTATAGCCTTCATTCCCTAGCTATTCTAGGTAAGAAAGTCTATCTATGTCTAAATCTAATTATCTACTTGCTTTAAGATAAATAAATGGAATAAATAATTAAATCCAAATAGGAAATAAATCTAAAATAGGTAAATCTCTTCCATGTGTTGATAAGTCTTGATATGCCTTGATAGATGTGGATAGATCTCGGCAAACTCGGATTCCTTCGGCTCCAAGCAAAGCCAAACCGCGTCGGACAGCTCACCGCGTAACGCGGCTCCAGAAGGCGCTCCTCGATATCGACTAATTCTACTCGATATCGAGTAAAGTTGACGTCGACTTCGGCTGGCTGGGCATCTCAGGTTGCTGGTGCTCGATCAAGCTGGGTTAGGGGATCTGGGGTCCTCGATATCGATAACTTTTGTCGATATCGAGTAGACTTGTGTCGACTTCTGCGCTGCTGGTCTTGGTCGAGTACTCTTCCCCGAAACTGGCTCGGACTGGCGCGACTGATCTTGTCGATATCGAGTTGTTTACTCGATATCGAGTAACTGGTGCTCGGCGTCTTCGGGTCCTCGGCTTCTCAACTTGGCACAGCTCCTCGACTCCGGGTATGGCATCATGGTGTTGTCGATATCGAGTAAACCTTCCTCGATATCGAGTAGGCACGTGGAGTCGGGTTGGCTCTGGCACTCAGCTCCTCGATCATGCTCTTAGTCGACCAGCACTGCTCGGACATATTTGTCAATATCGACTACTTTTCATCGATATCGAGTAACTTCTAGGCTCCAGCTTGGTTTGTCCTGGTTTCGTCGTTCTTTGATCTTGGACTTCTGTAGCTGATTTCCGAGCTTTTCCAACCTTTCTCAGAACTGCTGTAAACTGTCTCGAATTCTGCGAAATTAAACAGAAACTGGTGTAGATTCCATAATTTTGCAAATAAACATAAACTACATAGATTTTGTACTATTCTAGCCCAAATGCATGAAATGTATGCAGAAAACGATATAAAAGTTACTGTAAAACATGGCAGATTCAACTCACAACAAACATCCCATACTTAAGCTTGCTTGTCCTCAAGCAATACTTTTAATTGTCATTCAGGGGAAGAAAACAAAACTCTCAACATATCAGATTCATTTGCCATATGTCCCCGCAATCAGTTACCATCTTCGAAAAGGTACTAGTGTCACAAATCCATGCATGTGCAATAAAAAGCAACATCTACTCACAAAAGGAGGGTTATGTAAAAACATTTTATGTGACAAAGCATTGATAATCAAGAGGACTTTAATTTAAGCTCAATAAGGAGTAGATTGGTAAAAGGCTAAAGGTGGGCAGTATTTGGCAATGTGGTGCTAATGATCCGGGGAAATAGAGTATTTCCAAACTGAATTTCCACATTCCTTCTTCATAAGATTCATCACCTTTCATAATGCTTTTTTTAATAATAATGCTTTTACCTCTCTAACCTCAGCACTGCCTTCTCGCGATTCGCAAACATGGGTGTCATGAATGGCCCCGGATACTTAGTGCGTCGGACTCCTCACCTGGTGTCCCATCTCGCCAAACTATTATCTCAGCGAGCAAGGTCGATCTACCTTTATCTCCTGAGGTGATCGGATTTTCTTTCACTCATTAAATTTTCCATATATTGAAACAATTTCCTACCAAACTCCAATAATGATAACCACAACACAACAACCATATGATAATCTTCATAATGTAACATCATTCTCAACATAATCCCCGGATAGGAAATAAGGTAAAGAATGGGCAATATTTTGATCATGTGGAGCAATGTATGAAGTAAGGCATAATATGGCTTTTGTGATGCATAAGCATAGTTAGGGCTAGGATATAAACAATGAGCATTATATGGAAATATAAAGTCCTCCATCATCTTATCATGCAATATGTCAAAAGCAACATCAAATTTTACCTCCTTTCATGGTTTTCAAGAAATAATGCACTTCATTGTGACTTCCCTTTACTAGGCAATTTCATGTTACATCTCTAATGAATCCAATTTTGCATCGTCGAGTTCAATATAAGCTTCCATGACGTTAATAAAAAAATTTCAATGGGGGTCATTTTTTCAAACTTTGGAAAACATGCATGTAAGCATATAAATCAATAATGAATTCCAAAATAGCCATGCATAAGAAATTCAAGAAATAAACTTTAAAAATGCACATAAAATGTCAAATATATCAAATATGCATGAAGTAAGCCCTTCCCCCACCCCATACTTAAACATTACAGTGTCCTCACTGTATAAAAACAAGGGTAAAGAAAGAAACTCACAAGACAGGTGTGCAGGACTTCTTAATATGCCTGGGCCGAGTCCGATTTTAGCTTGCTTCTATCCCCATGGACCTGAAAAATATGGAAGACATATACCCACAATAGAAAAACAAAAACCAAAAACAAACAAAAAGCAACAATGTCCAAAAAGTCCCAAAAAATAAATGTCTATGTACAAGCTCTAGATTTTATAGTCGCTAGGCCGACTTCTCTATTAAGCTCAAGGTGGCATCTGCAGGGCCCATGTAGCTTGGGCTTCAAATAGGACTCCATTCTTGTCCATCAGCTGTAATCCTCCAGAATGGATCTTGTTCACCACGAAAGGCCCCATCCTCTTCTTGTTGAATTTGTTAGGAAACCAATGATTTTTGGATTTGGAAACATAGAGCTTGTCTCTAACTTCATACTCTTTGGGCTCATCATTGCTAATAAATAAGAGAATACTAAAGATTCGAACTAATTGAATACTTGTGTCAGAAATTCGAGGATCCCCGCTAAGCATCCATGGCTGAATGCAATCACTCATTCTTAAAACCAGCATCCTACATAAGCACACATACCGAGGCAAACCTCTCCCATGTATAGATAGATCTTTAATGGAAATAGGAGAAGAAAGATCCATACCTTGGCTTACCTTCACAGAAACGGATTCGGGGACCACAGTGTTTGGTCGATCTCGAGTAAGTTTACTCGATATCGACGAGTTTTTAGCTTCTGGTGGTGGACTGCTCGAGGATGCTGGCGTCGAGGAAGGCGGGTGTTGGTCGATATCGACTACGGTTGTCGATATTGAGGACCTTTGCTCGTCTGGTGGAATCAGCGTCGAGGAAGGTGAAGTTGATGCAGCGGAGTGTTGGTCGATATCGAGTAGCTTACTCGATATCGAGGAGTGCTCGGCTTCAGTTTGGCTGCTCGACGACGCTGGTGCTGGTGGAGGCTTTTGATTTTGGTCGATGTCGAGGAATTTTGTCCGATTTCGACCCCATACTTGCATCCTGTCAAGGCATTCGAAAAATAGTTAGTCCATAACGACGTACCTTGGTCCGTGTCGAGTGGATTCTCTGTTTCTTCCTTGAGGATGGCCATGATCTCCTCCACCTGGACTTCCATATCCCTCTTTTCCAGTTCTTTAGGAGTCATATTTCTTACCTTGGGCTCCCCACAAGTGATGTAGCCGGCTGATATAGACTTTACTTCTTCCATGGGTCCTGTATGCCTTTCAGTTTTATTAAAGGAATACTCAATTACCTCATCGCTGATGTTGAAAGTGAGCACTCCTTTCTTACGCTTATGTTGGCATCCACCGTCGCCAAGAAGGGTCTTCCTAGAATAATTGGACAAGCAGGGTCCTCCGCCATATCAATAACTAAGAAATCAGTAGGGACAAAGAACTTACCTACTTGCACTGGCACATTATCCACCATGCCTGTTGGAATGACCACAGTGTTGTTGGCCATATAAAGCTTAGCATCCACAGGCTCTAGGGCACCTATCTTAATCTTGGACCATATAGTTAAAGGCATTATACTGACACTAGCTCCAAGATCACATAAAGCATTAAATTTGTATTGACCAAATCCAATGGCTATAGCAAACTTACCTGGATCTGGCCTTTTCTCAAGGATGTCCATATGGCTGCATTCCTCTGTAATCTCAGCTATTGATCTCTTCTTGCTTAGAATCTCCTTGAGGAATTTGACGTAGGAGGGCATTTCATTAAGAGCTTTTGTGAAGGGTATGGTGACATTGAGCTTCTGAAGCATCTTGATGAAGCGCTGAAATTTCTTCTCTGCTGGGTCCTTTGGAGATTTTGTTGGGAAGGGCAGCTTCTTTTTCTGATTCGGAGCCAGAACAGATGTCGGAGGTGCTACAACTTTCTCGATCTCGACTTGGGTCTCCTCGATATCGACCAGTTCATCCTCGATATCGACTAGCTTCCTCGGTGTCGAGTTCCTGTGCTGTGCAGACGAAGGCTGATCCATTCTGTTGTCGATATTGAGGTGACCTTCCTCGATATCGAGTTACCTTTTGTCGATATCGACCAAGGTCTGGTCGATATCTAGTTGTTGTTCTCCTTCATACTGCTGCTTTCCGATCTCTGGCTCTTGTAGTTGATGGCCACTTCTGAGTTTTACAGCAGCGATGTGTCCAGTCTTCCCCTTAGGATTTAGTTCTGAAGATCCAGGGAGAGAACCTGACTGTTTGGGAATTCCTGCTGCAAGCTGGCCAATCTGTGTATCAACTGATTTCGGCCATATATCAATCTCCCCAAGCCTAGAGTTGACGCCTTGAATCTAAGTGTAGACTGAGTTGAAGGATTGCTTGGTGTCTCAGTGATTCCTCCGGATTTCCTCTAGGACAGTCTGTAGATCATCCCTTTTTTGGTCCCTTTCCGGATGTCCTGGAGCTCTGTAGGGTGGGGGGTTCTGTTGTGAGCCTAATCTGCCATGTTTTACAGTAACTTTTATATCGATTTCTGCATACATTTCATGCATTCGGGTTATAATAATTGCACATGCATGGATCTGTGACACTAGTACCTTTTCGAGGATGGTAATTGACTGCAAGGTTATATGGCAATGAATCTAAGATGTTGAGAGTTTTAATTTCTTCCCCTGAATGACAAATAAAAGTATTGCTTGAGGACAAGCAAGCTTAAGTATGGGGTGTTTGTTGTGAGCCTAATCTGCCATGTTTTACAGTAACTTTTATATCGATTTCTGCATACATTTCATGCATTCGGGTTATAATAATACATAATTTGTGTAATTTATACTTATTTGGCAATATATGGAGGTCTACACAAGTTTTGGTTATATTTCGCAGAAATCGGACGCACTTTGGAGCTAAAAGGGAACTCATGGAGAAGCTAAGGATGGTGCAGCTGGAGAAAAGGCCATTTTTCGGTATTCATCATTCTGAGTCAAGTTCTGATGTCTTCATGAGAGTTGTAGCCCTCGGAAATAGCTTTCCAACGCATGGTCATATGCATCAATCCGACGAACGAGGACTCGGGAAAGTGCGTTTCAAGAACAGAGCAGAAAGCTGAGAGAACTCTACTCGAGATCGACTAGCATCTACTCGATCTCGACGAGACCTGGTCGACGAAACCTGGTCGAGCAGAGCTGATCGAGGACACTGAGTCAGAGACAACCCGACTCCCGGAATCCTACTCGATGTCGAGTAGCCTTGGTCGAGATCGAGGAGCCATGTCCGGAGTCGACGAGCTGTGCCAAGCCGAGAAGCCGAGGACGAAGACGCAGACCACCTCTACTCGATACAGAGTAGCCGTGGTCGATATCGACAAGACCTCCGAGCCATGTCCGAGCCTTGTCGAGCAGAGCCACCCGACCAAGCCAGCCAGACGACGAATCCTACTCGATACAGAGTAGGGCTACTCGAGATCGACTAGACCTCCGAGTCATGTCCGAGTCACATCGAGCACCAGCTAGCCGAGACACCGAGTCGACCAACAATCCTACTCGAGACAGACGAGGGCTACTCGAGACAGAGGAGGGCTACTCGAGATCGACAAGACCCTGGTCGAGATCGAGTAGACTTCCCGAAGCCGCGTTACTCGGTTTTGACGAATCCTACTCGATGTGGGATTGCTTGGGCGTGAAGATTGCCGATTCTATCCAAATACATCATGAAGGAAGAGATCTATCCATTAAAGACATTTAGATATATTTAGATTTAATTTCTTTATTGCTTTTATTTATCATTAAGTATTTAGATATAGTTTTAGATATAGATAGAGATATTCTATCCTTGAATAGCAAGGATTAGAAGGCTATAAATAAAGCCCTAGGGGGCTGATTTCCATTCATTCAAGTCAAGTCGTCTTAGGATGCAAGGAGAGAGAGAGAGGAGGAGAGAGAGAGGAGGAGAGAGAGAGAGAGAGAGAGAGAGAGAGAGAGAGGAGGCGAGAGAGGAGAGAGAGGAGGAACGTTTGGAAGGTTTTGTAAGTTTTAGTTTATTTTATATTGAAGTTAATTTCTTTCATCATGTTTGCTTTCTAATTCTCCTTCTTCTAGGGTTGGGGTGATCCCAACATAGATATGTTTGTTTGATTTATGAATTCATGATTTTGTGTGTCTTTATTATCATCTACCTATGTGCTTAATCCTTTGCGACAGTCGAGGACAATTCCTTATTTGCAATTATGAAGCAAAAGTGAATTAATTATGAATTTGGATAGTAATTAGGGTTTGCTTGCGAAAGTTGGTTGATCCTAATTAAGAAAAGGTAGAAACAAATTAGGTTTTTATGCGAGAGCCTCTATCACCTAAATTGTTGGAATTTGCGAAAGTTGATTCTTTGATATAAAGCATGAATCTTTATGTGATTTATGATCTGCGCATATGTTTATTGTTGTGGTGATCCCTAACCTTGGAAGTTTGCATCTTTATTTGTTTTATTTTATTATTTTTATTTGGCACATATTCTACCCGACACCAACCACCATTCCCTCTCCATCCATCGACATCGACCCCTCTATTCTTTGTCGACAGCAACCTCCTCACCTTTTCCCGCTACCCCTGAACCCCAAAACACACTAAACCTAGAACCGCTGACTTCTCTCCTGAGGACGAACTTGACTCCCCTATACTATAGCGGGGGTCTTGACTACAAATTTATTTGGTCGAGAAACCCTCTCGTCAAATTGGCGCCGTTGCCGGGGAAGCTATCAATCGCGCCTTAGGTAGTCAGTTCTCACTTTTCTCTTGAGTGAATTCGCAGGTGTATGCGCCGTTCTAGTATCCCACCTAAGTTAGACGGCTTAGACGAACCAGAGCGCCTTCTACACATCAGAGCTAAACTACAAAGAGCCATGGCAGCCGCTGAAACACAGGAGCAGCTGATACAGAGGCTTACCAGGGAACTAGCCGCAAAGGATACTACTATCGCCAATGAGAGGACGGCGAGGGAACAAGCAAATGAGCGCGCAAGGCAAGCAGAAGTTGAGCTTGCCCAATATCTAACCACTGCAGAGGATTATATGCATCCCACACTCGTCGTGCCTGAATCGGCGATTCTTATCCCTGATAACTCTTTTGAAATTCGCACTCAATTTCTTATAGAGCTTAAAAATAATGCCTTTTATGGTAGATTTAATGAGTGTCCTCTTGAACATATTACAAACTTTTCTGACATGTGCCGCACTCTTGCTGAAGGTACAACATTGGAATATGTCAAGATGAAATCTTTTCGCTGGTCTCTCGCTGGGCCTGCACTGAAATGGCTGGAAGGGCTGAAAGCAAGATCACTCACAACCTGGGCCCAAGTAGAGCAAGAGTTTCTGAACAAATTCTTCCCACCCGCCAAAACAGCACATCTCCGCCAGAAAATCACCGCCTTCAAACAGAAGCAAGGGGAACCGCTGGCAAAGGCATGGGAGCGCTACATGGAACTTCTGCGATCTTGCCCTACTCATGGACATCCACCCTACGTCATTCAGGAGATCTTCTTCAACTCTCTTGATCAGGTCACTAAGGACAGAATCAACCATTATACTCGCTATGAGTATCTGACAATGCCGCCAAGTGACGCATGGGGTGTGCTAGAGAAGCTCACTAACTACGACAACAAGTATGGGTCTACTACAACCTATGAAGAGAACTCATACGCCAGGCCAGCACCATCCATGCCCCTATATGATCTCCCTAAGGAGATTGATCCAGACGTTAGGGAGCAGTACTATAGAGACCAGAATAAGAAGCTTATCAAGCAAGTAAAGTATCTCTCTGTCAACCAGCCTTGTATTGAATGCGGATCGCAAAGGCACACCACTCCTGAGTGCCCACACACAGAGCAAGTCAGGCTGGCAGAGCACCATGAGGAGGCAGCTTACGCAGGGGGTCCCAATCGCTACATGGGGGACCAAAGGTTTCAGCAACCACAGTGGAACCAAGGTGTCCCTAGGAACCCCCCGCCCTACAGAGCTCCAGGACATCCGGAAAGGGACCAGAAAAAGGATGATATACAGACAGTCCTGGAGGAAATACGGAGGAACCACTCAGAAACTAGGCAGTCCTTCAACTCCGTCTATACTCAGATGCAAGGTGTCAACTCTAGGCTTGGGGAAATTGATATATGGAGAAAATCAGTTGATACACAGATTGGTCAGCTAGCAGCGGGAATCCCCAAACAGTCAGGTGCGTTCCCTGGATCTTCAGAACCAAATCCCAAGGGAAAGACTGGACACATCGCTGCTGTAAAACTCAGAAGCGGCCATCAACTACAAGAGCCAGAGGTCAGAAAGCAGCAGAACAACGATGACCAGCAACTCGACATCGACCAGGGCCTAGTCGATCTCGAGGAGGGCCTACTCGATCTCGATGAGAAACTTCAGAAACCCTCGTCTGCACCGCACAGCAACTCAACTGCACCCAACCTGGTCGAGATCGACAAGACTGTAGTCGATGTCGAGGAGCCTCTAGTCGACATAGAGCAGCCTGCAGCACATCCGACGTCTGTTCTGGCTCCGAATCAGAAAAAGAAGCTGCCTTTCCCCACAAAATCTCTAAAGGACCCAGCAGAAAAGAAATTTCAGCGCTTCATCAAGATGCTTCAGAAACTCAACGTCACCATCCCCTTCACAGAAGCTCTCAATGAAATGCCATCTTATGTCAAGTTCCTGAAGGAGATTCTGAGCAAAAAGCGATCGATGGCTGAAATCACAGAGGAGTGCAGCCATCTGGACATATTGGAGAAGAGGTCGGATCCAGGTAAGTTTGCTATAACTATTGGATTTGGTCCATACAAAATTAATTCCTTATGTGATCTTGGAGCTAGTGTGAGTATAATGCCTTTAACAATTTGGTCCAAGATTAAGATAGGTGCCCTAGAGCCTGTGGATGCTAGACTTTACATGGCCAACAACACGGTGGTCATTCCAACAGGCATGGTGGACAATGTGCCAGTACAAGTAGGTAAATTCTTTGTCCCTGCTGATTTCCTAGTTGTTGATATGCAAGAAGATCCTGCTTGTCCAATTATTCTAGGGAGACCCTTCTTGGCAACGGTGGATGCCAACATAAGCGTAAGGAAAGGAGTGCTCACCTTCAACATCAGCGATGAGGTAATTGAGTATTCCTTTAATAAAACTGAAAGGCATACAGGTCCAATGGAAGAGGTCAAATCTATCTCAGCTGGCTACATCACCTGCGGGGAACCCAAGGTCAGAAATATGACCCCTGAGGAGATAGAAAAGAGGGACATGGAGGCCCAGGTGGAGGAGATCATGGCAATCCTCAAGGAGAACACAGAGAATCTAATCGACACGGACCAAGGTAAGTCGTTGTGGATTAATTATTTTTCGGATGCCTTGACAGGAACTAAGTATGGGGTCAAGATCGACCGGACCCTAGTCGATCTCGACCAGACCAAGGAGTCTCCACCAGTACCAGCCTCGTCGAGCAGCCAGACGGAAGCAGAACCCTACTCGATCTCGAGTAGGCTCGTCGAGATCGACCACCAGAGCCCTACGTCGACTCAGCTTTCCTCGACGCTGACGACACCAGAGCCAGGATCTTCGTCGACATCGACCACCCTTGTCGAGATCGACAAGCCCTCTGCTGACTCGACTCCTGCTTCATCGACGCTGAGACCACCAGAGCCAAGACCAGCCTCGTCGATCTCGACCACCCTTGTCGAGGTCGACCACCACTCGACTCCACCAGATCCTTCCTCCTCGACGCTGCAGACACCAGGAGCAGAAGCCTACTCGAGGTCGACCAGCCTTGTCGAGGTCGACAAGCCATCTTCTTCATCGACTTCTGAATCATCGAGTAGACCACCACCAGAACCTGCAGTCTCGTTGAGATCGACTAGCCCTAGTCGAGATCGACTAGCCCTAGTCGAGATCGACCAAACACAGTGGTCCCCGATTCCGTCTCTGCGAAGGTAAGCCAAGGTATGGATCTTTCTTCTCCTATTTCCATTAAAGATTTATCTATACATGGGAGAGGTTTGCCTTGGTATGTGTGCTTATGTAGGATTTCCAATGATGAGCCCAAAGAATATGAAGTTGGAGACAAGCTCTATGTCTCTAAATCAAAGGATCATTGGTTTCCCAACAAATTCAACAAGAAGCGGATGGGACCTTTCGTGGTGAACAAGATCCATTCTGGAGGATTACAGCTGATGGACAAGAATGGAGTCTTATTTAAAGCCCAAGCTACATGGGCCCTGCAGATGCCACCTTGAGCTAAAATGGAAAAGTCGGCCTAGCGACTATAAAATCTAGAGCATGTACATAAACTTTTTAGGACTTTTTTGAGACTTTGTTGTTTCGTTTTTGGTTTTGAACACTATTAGTTTTTCTATTGTGGGTATATGTCTTCTACATTTTCAGGTCCATGGATAGACCCCAGTCATACTCGGCCCAGGAGGTGCTTCCATTCGAAAATATGAGGCTCTGCACATCTGTCTTGTGAGTTTCTTTCTTTACCCTTGTTTTTATACAGTGAGGACACTGTAATGTTTAAGTATGGGGTGGGGGAAGGGCTTACTTTGTGCATATTTTGATTTATTTGACATTATTTGTGCATTATTTCTTGGAATTGCTACATGGCTATTTTGGAATTCATTATTGATTTATGTGCTTATATGCATGATTTCCAAAATTTGAGAAAAATGACCCCCATTGAAAATTTTTGATTAATGTCATGGAAGCTAATATTGGACTCGACGATGCAAAATTAGATTCATTAGAGATATAGCATGAAATTGCCTAGTAAAGGGAAGTCTCAATGAAGTGCATATTTTCTTGAAAACCATGAAAGGAGGTAAATTTGATATTGCTTTTGACATGTTGCATGATAAGAGGATGGAGGACTTTATATTTCCATATAATGCTCATATTGTTATAATCCTAGCCTTACCCATGCTTATGCATCACAAAAGCCATAATATGCCTTATTTCATATATTATTCCACATGATCTAAATATTGCCATTCTTTACCTTATCCGGGGATTATGTTGAGAATGATGTTACATTATGGAGATTATCATATGGTGTTTGTGTTGATTATCATTATTGGAGTTTGGAAGGAAATTGTTTGAAATATATGGAAAATTTAATGAGTGAAAGAAAATCCGATCAAAGATCGACCCTGCTCGCTGAGATAATAGTTTGGCGAGATGGGACACCAGGTGAGGAGTCCGAAGCACTAAGTATCCGGGGCCATTCATGACACCCATGTTTGCGACTCGCGAGAAGGCAGTGCTGAGGTTAGAGAGGTAAAAGCATTATTATTGAGAAAAGCAATATGAAAGGTGATGAATTTTATGAAAAGGAATGTGGAAACTCAAGTTTGGAAATACTCCATTTCCCCGGATCAAATGCACCACATTGCCAAAAAATTGCCCACCTTTTGCCTTTTACCAATCTACTCCTTATTGAGCTTAAATTAAAGTCCTCTTGATTATTAATGCTTTGTCACATGAATTGTTTTTGCATAACCCTCCTTTGGTGAGTAGATGTTGCTTTTGTATAATTGCACATGCGTGGATCTGTGACACTAGTACCTTTTCGAGGATGGTAATTGACTGTAGGGTTATATGACAATGAATC
Source organism: Persicaria maculosa (assembly GCA_963922045.1). NCBI lineage: Eukaryota > Viridiplantae > Streptophyta > Magnoliopsida > Caryophyllales > Polygonaceae > Persicaria > Persicaria maculosa. Next base: position 36,879,119 of record OY998262.1, on the reverse strand, counting down.
TAAGATGTTGAGAGTTTTAATTTCTTCCCCTGAATGACAAATAAAAGTATTGCTTGAGGACAAGCAAGCTTAAGTATGGGGTGTTTGTTGTGAGCCTAATCTGTCATGTTTTACAGTAACTTTTATATCGATTTCTGCATACATTTCATGCATTCGGGTTATAATAATACATAATTTGTGTAATTTATACTTATTTGGCAATATATGGAGGTCTACACAAGTTTTGGTTATATTTCGCAGAAATCGGACGCACTTTGGAGCTAAAAGGGAACTCATGGAGAAGCTAAGGATGGTGCAGCTGGAGAAAAGGCCATTTTTCGGTATTCATCATTCTAAGTCAAGTTCTGATGTCTTCATGAGAGTTGTATCCCTCGGAAATAGCTTTCCAACGCATGGTCATATGCGTCAATCCGACAAACGAGGACTCGGGAAAGTGCGTTTCAAGAACAGAGCAGAAAGCTGAGAGAACTCTACTCGAGATCGACTAGCATCTACTCGATCTCGACGAGACCTGGTCGACGAAACCTGGTCGAGCAGAGCTGATCGAGGACACTGAGTCAGAGACAACCCGACTCCCGGAATCCTACTCGATGTCGAGTAGCCTTGGTCGAGATCGAGGAGCCATGTCCGGAGTCGACGAGCTGTGCCAAGCCGAGAAGCCGAGGACGAAGACGCAGACCACCTCTACTCAATACAGAGTAGCCGTGGTCGATATCGACAAGACCTCCGAGCCATGTCCGAGCCTTATCGAGCAGAGCCACCCGACCAAGCCAGCCAGACGACGAATCCTACTCGATACAGAGTAGGGCTACTCGAGATCGACTAGACCTCCGAGTCATGTCCGAGTCACATCGAGCACCAGCTAGCCGAGACACCGAGTCGACCAACAATCCTACTCGAGACAGACGAGGGCTACTCGAGATCGACAAGACCCTGGTCGAGATCGAGTAGACTTCCCGAAGCCGCGTTACTCGGTTTTGACGAATCCTACTCGATGTGGGATTGCTTGGGCGCGAAGATTGCCGATTCTATCCAAATACATCATGAAGGAAGAGATCTATCCATTAAAGACATTTAGATATATTTAGATTTAATTTCTTTATTGCTTTTATTTATCATTAAGTATTTAGATATAGTTTTAGATATAGATAGAGATATTCTATCCTTGAATAGTAAGGATTAGAAGGCTATAAATAAAGCCCTAGGGGGCTGATTTCCATTCATTCAAGTCAAGTCGTCTTAGGACGCAAGGAGAGAGAGAGAGGAGGAGAGAGAGAGAGGAGGAGAGAGAGAGAGAGAGAGAGGAGGCGAGAGAGGAGAGAGAGGAGGAACGTTTGGAAGGTTTTGTAAGTTTTAGTTTATTTTATATTGAAGTTAATTTCTTTCATCATGTTTGCTTTCTAATTCTCCTTCTTCTAGGGTTGGGGTGATCCCAACATAGATATGTTTGTTTGATTTATGAATTCATGATTTTGTGTGTCTTTATTATCATCTACTTATGTGCTTAATCCTTTGCGACAGTCGAGGACAATTCCTTATTTGCAATTATGAAGCGAAAGTGAATTGATTATGAATTTGGATAGTAATTAGGGTTTGCTTGCGAAAGTTGTTTGATCCTAATTAAGAAAAGGTAGAAACAAATTAGGTTTTTATGCGAGAGCCTCTATCACCTAAATTGTTGGAATTTGCGAAAGTTGATTCTTTGATATAAAGCATGAATCTTTATGTGATTTATGATCTGCGCATATGTTTATTGTTGTGGTGATCCCTAACCTTGGAAGTTTGCATCTTTATTTGTTTTATTTTATTATTTCTATTTGGCACATATTCTACCCGACACCAACCACCATTCCCTCTCCATCCATCGACATCGACCCCTCTATTCTTTGTCGACAGCAACCTCCTCACCTTTTCCCGCTATCCCTGAACCCCAAAACACACTAAACCTAGAACCGCTGACTTCTCTCCTGAGGACGAACCTGACTCCCCTATACTATAGCGGGGGTCTTGACTACAAATTTATTTGGTCGAGAAACCCTCTCGTCAGGTTCCTAGGGGCACCTTGGTTCTATTGTGGTTGTTGGAACCTTTGGTCCCCCATGTAGCGATTGGGACCCCCTGCGTAAGCTGCCTCTTGGTATTCTGCCAGCTTGACTTGCTCTGTATGTGGGCACTCAGTAGTGGTGTGCCTCTGTAATCCGCATTCAATGCAAGGCTGGTTGACAGAAAGATACTTTACTTGTTTGAGGAGCTTGCGATTCTGATCTTTGTAGTACTACTCCTTGACATCTAGACCAATCTCTTTAGAGGGCTCATAGAGGGGCATGGATGGTGCTGGCCTGGCGTAGGGATTCTGATAACTCCACTCCCTTGATGAAAATCGGAATTAGGTTCAAAGGCTTTGACAGACAGTTTGTGTAAAAGGTCTTGAAGCTACAGCTGTGTTGATGAAACACAAAACCTGTACTTTATTATATTATGTCCGAATATTATTTTATGTTATTATATGCTTCCAGATATTATTTTATATACTAACATTTCAGGAAGCTTTTTGAAAATTATCTCCTTCCATAAGATTGAAATCGAGAGAATTCAAATTGGAAGATCATGGCGTCCGAGTTTCCAAATATAGAAGATCATGGAGATTTCTCCCCAAGCCACAATCAGTTCTAGCCGTTGGAGAAGAATCCTTCCTCAAGTGGCGCCGATGATCTTCACTATATAAAGGAGATGAAGAAGAGAGAGAGGACCGACGTACATCCACGAATATCATTGCACAATCAGCCCTCAAGTTTACGATCTCTCTTCAGCGTGTTCTCTTTGCTTGTTCTTAAGAGTCTTATATTTTGTTTCAAAGCATTTGAGAGTTGGACAGTGAGCTTATAGGATATATTTTGTTATAGTGTTATACTCGAGTGTTTGTAACTCAGGAAGTGAACACTAGGCGATTGATTCACTAAGTGTAAGAGGATTGTACTAGATAGCATAGAGAGGTGGGGCTCTTCTAGATTGATCTAGGACTCCAAGGGAACGTGAGTTGACTAGATTGCAATTGTATAGGAGAGAGGCTTCTCGGGGAGCTACTAGGATCCTAAGTCTTGTGAATCAATAAAAGCCGGTTGAATCCTAGGGTTGTGGAAAAACCCTAGGCGGGGGCGTAGGCCAAGTTCGTGCCGAACCTCGTAAACATGCTTTGGGACTCTCGAAATAAACTGTATGTAAAAGACTTCCAAGATTGGGGTTTGCGACAACGATAACCAAACATGCATAAGGCAGAGATAAAACAGATAATCATGTAAATCGCATCAAGGACTAGCTTTTGCCTTTTCCCACAATTAGACAACTCTTTCAAGAAACCCTAATTGTCTCTACTAATTTTATGTTTAAAATCCAAGTTGTTAGCATGGATCTCCATTAGATGGGTAATAAACACATAAACAAGTAGTAGATGCTCAAAACATGATAAAGGTCGGATCTTTACCTCAATTATGCAGGGCTATCGTCGGGCTCGCCCCAACCCTAGAAGTGGGTTGACTACTCGCGCTTCATCATAATTAAAGACATCAATAATAAAAGGAAATAAACTTGCATTAATAAAATAAAATAGAGCTTACAACCAAAGGAAGCCAATTCCGCTCTCGCTTCACCAACTCCTCTTGGCCACTCACTCTCTCTCTCTCTCTCTCTCTCTCCTACTACTTCTCCTACTGAAATTGAATTGGAATAAGATTGAGCCCCCAAGGCTTTATTTATAGGCTTCTAATCCTTGCTATTCAAGGATAGAAATATCTATCTATAAGTAAAACTATATCTAAAAGCATTAAAGATAAATAAAAGCAACAAAATAATTAAATCTAAATAAGGAAAATATATCTAAAAGTCTTTAAAGTGGATAGATCTCTCTCTTCCTTGATGTATCTTGATAGATCGGATAGAATCAGCAAACTTGGAGCCCAAGGAATCCCAATCCGAGTAGAACTGCCCCAAAACGCGTCACGCGGTTTCTGGAGTCCTCGTCGATCTCGAGTAAGGCTAGTCGAGATCGAGTAGAATTGTTGCTCGACTGGGCCTGGCTCGTCGTCTCGGGTTGCTGGTCCTCGACAGGCTCGGAGATGACTCCCGGCGTTAGTCGATCTCGACAAGAGCTCCTCGATCTCGACAACAATGGATCATCGACTTGGCCAGCTTGGTGTATCGGGTAGCCTCTTGTCGACATGCTCGGACACATGCTCCTGGGCTTCCTCGATCTCGACGACAGTCTTGTCGATCTCGAGTAGAGAGGTGGATCATGGCTCGGCTTGGTGTTGTCGAGCAGCATCTCTTCGACATGGCTCGGGGAATGTGGTCTGGCACTTGTCGATCTCGATGAGAACTTGGTCGAAATCGAGTAGACTTGCTAAACTTGCTGCTTCCGTCTTTGCTTCTTGGTTTTCTCCCGAAATGTTTCCATATTCTGCAATATTGAACAGAAACTTATGTAGATCTCTATTTCCGAAAAATAAGCATATACTACATAAATTCGACATATTCCCAACCCGAAATATGCAAAATGTAAATAATATGGAACTAAAATATGCATAAAAACATGGCTACTTTGGAGACATCAAACCACCCCATACTTAGACTTGCTTGTCCTCAAGCAATAACCAAACAATAACCAAAACCTACAACACATCCTTCAAGTCTTCGCCTTTGTCAAAAGCAACATCTCAAGTAGTAGCAATGTAAGACAAGTGAATTTAACGTCATCACACATATATGAGCGATCCATAGGCATAGGCAATATAAATCCAACCTCACAGGAATAATGTGTTTACACTCAGCTCTCAATGTGTTTAGGCTATGTATATCGACTCTCAACTCAATTCCATATACAATCTCATAAACATTGCAATTTAAATATGAATCCACTTCGCAACCAATTATGAAAATGCAACAAGAATTATCAGGAGGACTTCGCTCAATAGAAGTCTTCAAAGAAGATTCCATTCGGCGGGGTTGTAATGGGGCTTGGTAAGAAATAATAAGGTATGGAATTATTTGGCCATGTGGTGCTAAGTAAAATTCGGGAATCAAGACTCCTAAATCTCCAACAATACCAAACCATAACTTCTCAATCATATGCATCAACCAAAGTCTCCAATTTATCTCAATGAAATATGTAACCTTTCAAACTTCCTCAACCTCTCCAAAGTATGTATCTTGCGAAATAATGAAAGAAATAAGGAAATTTGGCTCGTGCACTTTATTCACAAACATATGTACTTTTTCTTCTTCTTTTTTTTCGGATTTTTTTTTTCGAAAATAAAAACCAAATAACACTAATAGTGCATTTATAATGTGAGCCAAAAATCCTTTTACATAATATGAATAGCAGGATAAAAATTTAAAACCATCCCATATCTCAATAATTTCAACAATCCTTCCTACTTGAAATGCAACATAAGCTTATTCTTTCCACAAATCATCATTCCAACCAACTCTAAGTCTTAATTCCCAAATGGGGGCCAGGCTCAATTTGGCTAAGGATATTTTTGTGGAGTTTACAATAAAAGTCTCAGGCTAATGTTCTGGCTTCAAGCAGGGATAATGTCGGGTAGGTAAAGAGAGGATAAAATTGGCTTAAAAGGTGCCTCCATCATTTAATTCTCATTAACATAAACATATAAATGCATTGGCTTTGAATAACTATCACAACATTTAGAGATGCATAGGAAGAGTAAATACGCTCAAGAAAGCAGAGGGATTTTTAATGTTCTCCCTATAAGGCCAAAAATTCTCACTGGGACAATTTTTGTTGGATTTTAACCTTTAGCTTAGGATCATATGTGCTCAATTTCATCACAAGTTCACAATCCACATAAAAACCATTTTGAGGACTTAGGCTAAACCTTCCAAACACGCCATAGGATTTATATGATCAAGTCAGTCATTATTTATCATCATAGGACATCTAAGTTAGGGTATAAAAAACTAAAACAATGCAAAAATTTAAACATGCATATTTTTTTTATATTTTTTTGACATTTTCTATTTTTTTTTTCTTATTTTTTTTCTTATGCAAAAATCAAGACTAAAGTGTGACAAAAGACTAAAATGCATAAAATTTAAACATGAATGCATAACATAAAAATTAAAATTTCACCATGTAAAACCAAAAAACAAGACTAACACATATGATAATGATAACGAGCCCTTCCCCCACCCCATACTTAAAATTTACAGTGTCCCCACTGTATAAAATAAAAACAAGAGTAAAGGAAGGAACTCACAGGATAACACATCGAGGAGGGTGAATCAGTGCAGGTCGAGTAACTGGCTGGTCGATCTCGAGTACATGTTCCTCGATCTCGAGTAGCTTCTCAGCGTCTGGTGGATTCTGAAGTCGAGGAGCTTCTGTTGGCTTGTCGATGTCGAGTAAGTCTACTCGAGCTCGAGTAACTTCTGGGCTTCTCTTCCTTGTCGTCGTCGACTTGGCCTTCGTCGATTCTGACTGTTTTCAGGGACTTCTTTATTCCACTTTTCACAATCCTTATATGCTTGCCGACCTAAAAGTGTTAGATTGCACAAGAAACAAGACTATCCACATGAAATATTCTAAAAGACATAAAACCAAAAACCAAAACAAAAACCAAAAACTAAAAAGTTCAAAAAGTCCCAAAATTCATAAAGTTTATATACATGCTCTAGATTTTAGAGTCGCTAGGCCGACTTCTCCGTTTGCGCTCAAGGACCATTATTGTGGGGCCTGCTCATGCTTGGCCCTTCTCCTGGATCATCTAGGTCCTGATGGTAGTAGGCAAGCTCAGCTGATAGGTGGTTGCTTGCCTCATCTCCCTTCTCTTTCTTCTTCTTCCTTCCAGCCCTTAGCTTTCGCAGATTTTCTTTCCACGGGGCCTTACCACCCCTTAAATTATTGAAAAATTTCTTTATGGACTGAGGGGGAGTAGGATTCATACCTGAACTTACCTTTTCGGACCCAAAACAGAAATCTTTGGGCTTGGGGCTAGTCGAGATCGAGTACTGCTGGTCGACCTCGAGTACAGGGACCCCATACTTAGGCTCTGGGCAAGTCAGTGGCTCATCAGTGTTTGTCGACCTCGACAAGGTCTTGTCAAGATCGAGTAGGTGGCTAGTCGAGATCGAGAAGCAGTCGTCGACCTCGAGTACAGCTCTGGCGCTTTCCTCCGCTGTTTGCTGGGTCCCGTGGTTGCCTATGCTTTTCACCTCCAGCCATGAAATTTCCTCTTTTGCAGGACCAAAAGAGAAATCTAAAACCTCATCGCCTATGGTGAAGGTGAGCGAGCGATTCTTAACACTAATTCTGGCATCTGCAGTGGCTAAGAATGGTCTACCAAAAATAATAGGGCTAGTAGGATCTTCAGCACAGTCAATGATAAGGAAATCTGCTGGAACAAAGAATTTACCAACCTGGACAGGGACGTTCTCAACTATACCTGTAGGGATGACTACTGTATTGTTTGCCATGTATAGCTTGGCATCCACAGGTTCTATGCATCCTATTTTGACCTTCCGCCAGATTGATAGAGGCATGATGCTCACACTTGCTCCTAAATCGCACAGAGAATCATATTTATATTGTCCAAAACCCACAGTAACAGAAAACTTACTAGGGTCAGGTCTCTTTTCAGGGAAGTGGAGTACTTTGCATTCGCCTGCGATCTCTGAAATGGATCGCTTCTTGCTTAGGATTTCCTTCAGAAATTTGACATATCCAGGCATCTCTTGCAGGGCTTCTGTAAAAGGGATAGAAACATTCAGTTCTTGCAGCATATTAACAAATCTGGTAAACCTACCTGCAGTGGGATCTTTCTGTGCTTTAGAAGGAAAAGGCAGTGGCTTTTTCTGTTTCGGAGCCAGATCAGCTGTCGGAGGTGTTGCAGAGTCGTCGACGTCGGCCAGATGCTGCTCCTCGATCTCGACCAGAGGCTCGTCGATCTCGACTTGGGTTGTCGACCTCGAGTTGCTGGGCTTCGCAGTGGAGTCCGAGCTCAGCTTCTGGTCTGTGTCGAGTAGGGTCTTGTCGAGATCGAGTACGGGCTCTTCGAGATCGAGTTGATCTTGCTCTGTCTCGAGTTGCTGCTCTGCCTTGCCTTGCTATTTCCCGACCTCTGGCTCGTGTAATTGATGCCCACTCCTGAGTTTGATAGCTGCGACCTGTCCAGTTTTCCCTTTAGGATTTGGTTCTGTTTGCCCAGGGAGCTGTCCGGACGGTCGTGGAATCTGCGCAGCGATTTGACCCATCTGAGTCTCTATTCCTCTTTTCCAGATATCCAGTTCTCCAAATTTTGTGTTGAAGTTCTGGAGCTGGTTGTTGATGGTGTTTGTAGCCTGCAGGTTCTGTGCATGATTCCGGCGCATCTCATCAAGGATAAGCTGCAGATCATCCTTCTTTTGATCCCTTTCTGGATGTCCTGGAGCTCTGTAGGGTGGGGGATTCCTGGGAGGACCTTGGTTCCACTATGGTTGATAGAACCTTTGATCTCCCATATAGCGATTGGGACCCCCAGCGTAGGCTGCCTCTTCATGTGTCTCTGCCGTTCTGACTTGCTCTGTGTGTGGGCACTCAGTAGTGGTGTGCCTCTGTGATCCGCATTCGATGCAAGGCTGATTGACAGACAGATATTTGACTTGCTTGAGGAGCTTGCGGTTCTGGTCTCTGTAGAATTGCTCTCTGACATCTGGGTCAATCTCCTTTGCTGGCTCATAGAGTGGCATAGATGGTGCTGGCCTGGCATAGGAGTTCTCCTCATAGTTTGCAGTAGACTCATATTTGTTGTCATAATTGGTGAGCTTGTCTAGCACACCCCATGCGTCAACTGGCGGCATCGTCAGATACTCATAACGAGTATACTGGTTGATTCTGTCCTTGGTGATTTGATCAAGAGAGTTGAAGAAGATCTCCTGAATGACGTAGGGTGGCTGTCCATGAGTAGGGCAAGATCGCAGCAGTTCTTTGTAGCGTTCCCATGCCTTTGCCAGCGGTTCCCCAGGCTTCTGTTTGAAGGCGATGATTTTCTGGCGGAGAAGTGCTGTCTTGGCAGGTGGGAAGAATTTATGCAGAAACTCTTGCTCTACTTGGGCCCATGTGGTGAGTGATCTCGGTTTCAGCCCTTCAAGCCACTTCAGTCCAGGCCCACTGAGAGACCAGCGAAAAGCTTTCATCTTGACATATTCCAGAGTTGTACCTTCAGGAAGAGTACGGCACATGTCAGAAAAATTGGTAATATGTTCAAGAGGACACTCATTAAATTTGCCAAAAAAAGCATTATTTTTAAGCTCTATCAGAAATTGAGTGCGAATTTCAAAAGAGTTATCAGGGATTAGAATCGCCGATTCAGGCACGATGAGAGTGGGATGCATATAATCCTCTGCAGTAGTTGGATATTGGGCAAGCTCAGCTTCTGCTTGCCTTGCGCGCTCAGCTTCTTGTTCCCTCGCTGCCCTTTCAGTGGCGATAGTAGTATCCTTTTCGGCTAGCTCCCTTGTAAGCCTTGCAATCAGCTGTTCTTGTGTCTCAGCAGCCGCCATGGCTCTTTGTAGTTTAGCTCTGATGTGTAGAAGGCGCTCTGGTTCGTCTAAGCCGTCGAACTCAGGTGGTTGACCAGAACGGCGCATACACCTGAAAAGTAACTCAAAGTAGATGTGAGATTCAACTACCTAAGGCGCGAATGATAGCTTCCCCGGCAGCGGCACCAATTTGTTGTAAGGAGGAAATCGAGATTGCAAATAAAATATGAATAAAGTAGAGCAAACCAGATTCCGTCCCTTGCTAATAATTACAAGACCTCCTCCCGATGCAGCAGTGGGAAGTCAGGATCGATCCACGAGGAAGCGTGTCAGCGGATCCTAGGCAGCGTTGGAATCTCACGAACAGTAGTCGACAACAGGTGCTAGATCTCGAGTACAGCAACTCGACAGAAGATCGGACAGTCGAGCACAGCGCAGCAGCAAGGACAGGGGCTCGTCGATATCGACTAGAGGGTACTCGATATCGAGTAGGGTCTTCGTCGACTTCGAGTTGGGCTTTGTCGAGTACCTGCACACATAAGCTACAGCGATGCTAGATCGAAGATCAGTAACTCGAGGTCGAGCAGGCTTGGTCGAGATCGAGTAAGGGCAGAAACTAAATCGAAACTAAAGTAAAAACAAATGCTTTGGGACTCTCGAAATAAACTGTATGTAAAAGACTTCCAAGATTGGGGTTTGCAACAACGATAACCAAACATGCATAAGGCAGAGATAAAACAGATAATCATGTAAATCGCATCAAGGACTAGCTTTCGCCTTTTCCAACAATTAGACAACTCTTTCAAGAAACCCTAATTGTCTCTACTAATTTTATGTTTACAATCCAAGTTGTTAGCATGGATCTCCATTAGATGGGTAATAAACACATAAACAAGTAGTAGATGCTCAAAACATGATAAAGGTCGGGTCTTTACCTCAATTATGCAGGGCTATCGTCGGGCTCGCCCCAACCCTAGAAGTGGGTTGACTACTCGCGCTTCATCATAATTAAAGACATCAATAATAAAAGGAAATAAACTTGCATTAATAAAATAAAATAGAGCTTACAACCAAAGGAAGCCAATTCCGCTCTCGCTTCACCAACTCCTCTTGGCCACTCACTCTCTCTCTCTCTCTCTCTCCTACTACTTCTCCTACTGAAATTGAATTGGAATAAGATTGAGCCCCTAAGGCTTTATTTATAGGCTTCTAATCCTTGCTATTCAAGGATAGAAATATCTATCTATATCTAAAACTATATCTAAAAGCATTAAAGATAAATAAAAGCAACAAAATAATTAAATCTAAATAAGGAAAATATATCTAAAAGTCTTTAAAGTGGATAGATCTCTCTCTTCCTTGATGTATCTTGATAGATCGGATAGAATCGGCAAACTTGGAGCCCAAGGAATCCCAATCCGAGTAGAACTGCCCGAAAACGCGTCACGCGGTTTCTGGAGTCCTCGTCAATCTCGAGTAAGGCTAGTCGAGATCGAGTAGAATTGTTGCTCGACTGGGCCTGGCTCGTCGTCTCGGGTTGCTGGTCCTCGACAGGCTCGGAGATGACTCCCGGCGTTAGTCGATCTCGATAAGAGCTCCTCGATCTCGACGACAATGGATCATCGACTTGGCCAGCTTGGTATATCGGGTAGCCTCTTGTCGACATGCTCGGACACAGGCTCCTAGGCTTCCTCAATCTCGACGACAGTCTTGTCGATCTCGAGTAGAGAGGTGGATCATGGCTCGGCCTGGTGTTGTCGAGCAGCATCTCTTCGACATGGCTCGGGGAATGTGGTCTGGCACTTATCGATCTCGATGAGAACTTGGTCGAAATCGAGTAGACTTGCTAAACTTGCTGCTTCCATCTTTGCTTCTTGGTTTTCTCCCGAAATGTTTCCATATTCTGCAATATTGAACAGAAACTTATGTAGATCTCTATTTCCGACAAATAAGCATATACTACATAAATTCGACATATTCCCAACCCGAAATATGCAAAATGTAAAGAATATGGAACTAAAATATGCATAAAAACATGGCTACTTTGGAGACATCAATAAACACCACAACAATAACCATGAAATGTAACACATAAAGGCATAAAAGATCATGCTTTCCATCAAATAACTTTCGCTATTAACAAATAGGAATATAGAGGCTTTTGCATAAACCCTAATTGTTACTAACCCTTTTCACATAATTAACCCAAGTTGCATTAAGATCACTTTCGCTTCAATAACACAAACAAGGATCACCTTCAACTCTCGCAAAAGAATCATGCTCATGGGGATAGAAGACGAATTGCATAAAAAGATTGTACCTTCACCGCATCACCTTACATGGCCACCGTCGGGCTCACCCCAGCCCCAGAAGAGGGTGGACTACTCGCTCTTCATCGCAATAGCAGACATCATTGATGAAAAAGAACTAACTTGCATTAATAAACTCAAACTTAAAGCCTCTTCTCCTTCTCTCTCTATGTAACTAATTGTCTCTGAAATTGAATGAATAAAAACCAGCCCCCTAAGGCTTTATTTATAGCCTTCATTCCCTAGCTATTCTAGGTAAGAAAGTCTATCTATATCTAAATCTAATTATCTACTTGCTTTAAGGTAAATAAATGGAATAAATAATTAAATCCAAATAGGAAATAAATCTAAAATAGGTAAATCTCTTCCATGTGTTGATAAGTCTTGATATGCCTTGATAGATGTGGATAGATCTCGGCAAACTCGGATTCCTTCGGCTCCAAGCAAAGCCAAACCGCATCGGACAGCTCACCACGTAACGCGGCTCCAGAAGGCGCTCCTCGATATCGACTAATTCTACTCGATATTGAGTAAAGTTGGCGTCGACTTCGGCTGGCTGGGCATCTTGGGTTGCTGGTGCTCGATCAAGCCGGGTCAGGTGATCTGGGGTCCTCGATATCGACAACTTTTGTCGATATCGAGTAGACTTGTGTCGACTTCTGCGCTGCTGGTCTTGGTCGAGTACTCTTCCCCGACACTGGCTCGGACTGGCGCGGCTGATCTTGTCGATATCGAGTTGTTTACTCGATATCGGGTAACTGGTGCTCGGCGTCTCCGGGTCCTCGGTTTCTCGACTTGGCACAGCTCCTCGACTCCGGGTATGGCATCATGGTGTTGTCGATATCGAGTAAACCTTCCTCGATATCGAGTAGGCTTGTGGAGTCGGGTTGGCTCTAGCGCTCAGCTCCTCGATCATGCTCTTAGTCAACCAGCACTGCTCGGACATATTTGTCGATATCGACTACTTTTCATCGATATCGAGTAACTTCTAGGCTCCAGCTTGATTTGTCCTTGTTTCGTCGTTCTTTGATCTTGGACTTCTGTAGCTGATTTCCGAGCTTTTTCCACCTTTCTCAGAACTGCTGTAAACTGTCTCGAATTCTGCGAAATTAAACAGAAACTGGTGTAGATTCCATAATTTGGCAAATAAACATAAACTACATAGATTCTGTACTATTCTAGCCCAAATGCATGAAATGTATGCAGAAAACGATATAAAAGTTACTGTAAAACATGGTAGATGCAGCGATGGGTGGTAGTGTGTACAGAAATCTACCGTTATATTGGACGGTGGGTGGTGGTGGATACAGGAACCCACCGTTGTATTGTACGCTGGGCTCCTCCATTCCGTTTCAACCCCACCGCATGGGTTAATGGTGGACCTGGTAGAAATCAAATGGAGGTGTGTGCATGGTGACTGGACCAGAGTTGCATCATCCACCGCAAACATATACGGTGAGTCCGCTACCAGCCAAGAAATGCTTAAATACAATAATAATGGAAAAGTACGAAACTATCTGAGAATTAATAATGGAAGACTGGAAAAAAAAATGAATACAAACATTCATCGGAAATGTACTCCGACATCTACATTGGAAGAGAAAACCTTACATCGTATAACAACCATAGTTCGGAAAATGTCATACATCATAAAACGTATGTAGTTCGGAAAATGGCATACATCATACAACGTAGTTCGGAAAAGGACCTAAATGAAATAGCTAGTAACATAAGAATTCCAAGGCTGTAGATACAGGAAAATGGAAAATGCTAATAGCGCAGCTGGCGACCACCGTCTCACCGGCGGTAGGCTCTGTATCGTGCAATCCTTGCCGTGAATTGGTTGTCCCACCCGTTCACTGTGGGATGGTGGTACTGCATGGTACTGTATACCGGTGGCACAGGCGATCCAGGCAACAATCAAATCTGCGGGTAACATATACAAATTGGCATGAAAAGTGAACAACGAACCTTTAAGAACCGAACGAATATGAAATACGAAACGTACTTGTACGAATTGGTTATTGTTGCGGACTAAAGTTATCCCATCTAACTCTTCGTACGGCGGTACTGACGGGCCACCAGTGGCATACAGAGGCAGGCACAACATCGGCATCATCTGCCACAGTATCACCAACGGACGTTGGTGCAACGTGGAAAACACTTCGTCCATGATAGGAATCTCCATCCAATAATTAGCATCATGACACTTGTCAAAGCAATTGACCCTCATGATGAGCTCATCTAAGCAGGATAGTAATGGTAAATTGGTAGCGATCTGCATGCAGCTGCAACTCAACGGTCAACTCTCGTCGAACTCGTGGCCATGCATCTTGCCCCAAGTTCAGAAGACAAGCAAAAGATCTATATCCACAATGACCATCACCTGCAACATTCATGATGGCTCGAATGAAGGTAACCGTGAACTACTTCATGTTGCCGGTTCCCTAATTGAAACCTGGGTGAGGGAGATTCTCAGGTCGAAGCGCCGTAGGTGATGCAGATGGAATGTCACCTCTACCATTCCGGAATGGCTCACCGGAAAGGACTTGTGGGTAGTACCCATAGGTCCCCGGTTCGAACCCCGGAATGGCCGCTCTATATTTACCAATTCAAGGAATGTCACCTCTAGGATCCGACGCCAATCGGCCTCGGCCACATCCCCTCCCACGACCCTGCCCCCGGCCTCTTCCTCGACGATAATTGCATTGGACCTAGTGGTCTATTCATTTCCTTCTGTTGCATCTGCTTTGTTTGATGAAGATTGACCTCGACCTCTGAATGATCCGCTGCTCCCCTCTCTATCAGCTTGACGTTGGGCCTGAGCACGCTCAGGTTCCCAAGGCAGAGGGTTCGTTTGACAAAGGTGGCAACTGGCAAGTCCTCGGTCTTTCGGTCAGTTTACGGTCTTTGAGGTCAGGTGGAATCAACGATGCATGAGAAGGATGATCCCCATCGTTGAATGCCGAGGCGATCCTCCAACGAGTATCCTCGTCCATATCTCCACTTTGGAACAACGTGATTAAGCGCGACATATCGACATCAGCTCTTGTGAGCGAAGTGTTATCATGGACGCGGTCAACGTATGGATGATCCCAATCCAATTGCTTCCAAAAAATGTGAATCTGGGACGGTCTTATCGGTATCTGCGCGTCCCGACAAGCTTGCATTTCATGTGTGCAGGGCAGACTGTAGGCGTCCCTCCAGTATCTATCTCTACATGGCTGCGACGGTGGATCGGTTTCCATCTACGTGTATATGTCTAACAACAAGTTGAAACATTCCTTCGACACAATATGTCGAACCCGGTCGAATATCCATAGGTCGTGAGAGTATGTCGGTCAGGTGTTGTTCGCTCGACCCATTGTATTCTTCACTTCACTAATTTGGTCCTCCATCATCAAATCGATTGATTCTATCACGTGAGTAAAATCACCGATTGCAGAGTTTAAGGTTTTCTTTAGCACCGCATGGGCAGACTCAACCCTACAGAAAAAGTTGGACCTGCCGATGAATATCTACATGTGATGCGGGACCATCCAAGACATCTTCGGATGATGTCCTTCTCAAGAGGAAGAAGAAGGCTCCACCATGGGAGAAGGTCCAAAGGTGGAAGCTTGGCGTTTTACACTCGTTCAGACTTTTGAGTTTTGACAGCTTTTCGACGTCTCTATAAAATGGGTCGTACGGATTCAATATTGATCGGATTGAGGCGTGCCATACCTTGTCGGAACGAGGACAAAGAGATCTACAACTTTGCTGTTGAAGGGTTTTCCAGATTCGTCCTAGAGTTTGGTCAAGTCATTACATAAATATCGAGTCTTTATTCATCTTTATTCGAGTCTTGCAATCTGTCTTTTGTCGACATCGAGTAACACGTTGTTCTTGGTATTCTTGTTTGATTCTTGCTGCGTTCTTGGAAGATCTTGATCATCTTGATTGAGTTCTTGCGTTTCTTGCTTTGTTTCTTGCTGCCTTCTTGAATTCTTTATCGAGTATTGATAGTTCTTGTTCAGTTCTTTGAGTTTCTTGCTTGTTGTTGAAGATCGGACCATCTCACGGCTAACCCCGTATCAAATTGGTATCAGAGCTTTAGTTTCCGACATCAAGATTGAGTCTTTTTGTTTTCATAAACACAAAAACACAAAAATAGAGTATTTTCTTTGTTTGGTCTTTCACTTCTTGCATTCTTGATTTGATTATTGCACTAACCTTCTTGATGCGGGACCATGTCTTGCTGCGTTCTTGGAAGATCTTGATCATCTTGATTGAGTTCTTGCGTTTCTTGCTTTGTTTCTTGATGCGTTCTTGCATTCTTTATCGAGTCTTGATAGTTCTTGTTTAGTTCTTTGAGTTTCTTGCATGTTGTCGAAGATCGGACCATCTCACGGCTAACCCCGTATCAACATGTAAACAAATTATTGGGAAAATGGCATGGAGATGAAAAAATCGGGCGTACATGTTCGTCGTGCTCGTATCAAAATGTTGTATAGTATCTGTCCATGCACGAACTATATTCTCCTAGTAATCTCGCAACCACGTCGCCTCCAAATACGACATCAACCCTTCGATGTGGCTCCACTCTGCATGCATACCCCTCCTTCGGGCGTTGAATGTCTCAGCTGATCTAGATTCGAATAGGCCATAGCACGCGCTCTTAAAACGCCCTGCAACGTCAAGATTCTTCAACTTCTGGAAAGTAGCTTCTTCTCATCTACGAAGGATGTGGACTTTGCACAACATATGTCTGACATTGGGAAGAACCTCTCGCAGTGCGGCGATGAGCCCCAACTCTCGATCTGTGACAACTACGTTTGACATATTACCTCGCAAGAGGTACAGAAGCTGTCGCAACACCCAACTATACGTATCTGTGTTCTCGTGTGACATGAAGCAGAAGCCAATTACGAAATTCTTCCTTGTGCAAGTGAATCCAATGAACTCACCCAATGGGATCCCATACATGCACCATGACATATTTTAGTTTTAAAACCCTTCTCTAGGGGTGTGCAGAAAAACCCGACACAACTGATACGACACGAAAACATGACAATACGACATGAAAAAACACGAAACCGAAAATACACGACACTAATCCACACTGTTTTGACCCAAAATCTTTTCCGAATTGCTAGTGTCAAAGAAAACTCTACTAAAGCAAAAAACATAGATCTTTGTAGATCTGCCCATCAAATGAAGAGGCCAATTAAGCCATAACAAAAGAAACATAAGGAAGATGGAGAAAGAGAAAGCATGAAAGATCTGGAAGGATAAAAAAAAAGGGAAACAAATTTCTGAAAAATATAAAAGAGGGATCCAATTTGGGGATGGTGGTGACTTTTGGTTGTGTGGCCATGGCCTCCTCAAGTTCTCCCCTCAACGAAGAGCGTTTCCTCACTGATATTTTGCTTTGAATCTCTGCCTCCTTTAAATTCACCTCTCAACCGAGAGTGCCTCCTCAAGTTCCCCTCTCAGTAGAGTGCTTTTGGTGGACCAGTGGTGACGGTTGCAAGTGAAATAGGAGTAATGAAGAAGCAGAGATATGATTTATATAAAAGTATGGAGAGGGAGTGGGGACATGTATTTCAATTATAATGTACTTTTTTATTTAATACATGTATTTCAATTATAAACATAATGCAAAGGAATCCAAATAGACATCGTCTTCGTCGTTGTGTTTGCAGAGAGCGACGCTTCTGTTCCGACTTCCGGCTATGTCGATGTTGGGCAACTTGCAGACCCGGCCCTGGTGCTAAGAAAACAAGGGCGGCCGCCCAAGGCCCAACATATGAAGGGATCCAACCCAATTTTATGTGTATATATGTATATTATATGTGTCTAGTCTTTTAAGCCCAAAAGAAGTGTAATGAAAAAGGCCCACTAGCTCAAAGCTATATTAATATTAAAGCAATGGAAAAAAAAGAAATTAAAAAAAAAAGCCAGATTTCTTTTCTCTGCATTTAGGTCGGCTGAAGCTAGAAGAGAGAGACTGTCCCATCAATTCTTTGCTCAGAGAAGTTCTATTGCTCTAGATAAAGAAATCAGATAAGGGTTTTCATTTCTTTCTCTTTCCTCTTCTTTTTAATAATTGTTTTCTTCCTTACTCGTAAAGCAGTACTCAAAAGCTTTACAAGATCAAGAAACCAAAAACACTTCTCAATCTTTCCCAAATCCTCCAAATTCAAGGATTCGCTCAACCAATTATTCTGAAGGCTTAATTGTGACATAGGTATGTCGATTTCATGCTCTCTCTTATCAATTTTGGAAAACAAAGCACAAAGCAGATTGAGTTGAATTTAAAAGCATCTAAATTTGCATCTTTTTGCCTCGTTTATGTTTCTTGGCGCCGGATTGCAACCAATTTTTACAAGGGATTCATCTTTGGAAATTGGAATATTGCTATATTATAATGTAAATTTATGATTTAGCTATTAAGTAATGTATATCTTTAAGTTTATCTTAGGGGCCCTTATTTTATTTTTGCACGGGGCCTCTAAAATGCTAGAATCGGCTCTGACAACTTGCCAACAATGCCTGGCTTCCCCATGAGAGATGGTCCCTCCTTCATCTGTGTGCTTCTCGGAGCCCCAAAGTCACAACAACGGCGGATCCATTGGCGGCGAATAACAACTTCGTCGTTCGGTCAACCATCGCGGACTTCTGGATCGGGAGGAGGAAGGGCGCCACGCCGATGACAAAGGCCACCACATCTTTTGTGTTTCTGAGTTCTAATGCTTGCGGTCATAGTCATCTCATCTCATCACGATCATGAAGATCTCGTGTGTCTATAGGAATCATACGAGTAAGAAGGATTAAAGCAATCCAATCGAGCGGATGAGAGAGCACGAGGATGATCATATAAAACAAATATGAGATATCAAGAAGACTTCCCTTTTGCAATGTTGGTTGGCATATGCTAATGAAAACTAGCAATTCAAGGAGATCGAAGGAAGTCTTGAACTTTATTTGGTTCAATTCAAGGAGAGACAAAGATACTAAGAGGGTATAGATCCAAAGGCGTGATCTGATTTTTTTTCCTTTCAAGTTGATCGTGCTGAGAAAGCAGAGAGGATGCATCTCACTCATTCAGGGTTCTAAAGAACCATATAAATAGGGGATTACGCACATTTTTTTAATCTAGAAGAATTTGGTGAAAAGCCGAAAGGCAATTAATTACCAAGGGCATCCCGGAGGACGAGATTAAGGAAAACCTGATCATTGGCCATGAAGAAGCTGGAGTAGGAGTAGCTGATATGAGTCAAGTAGTCCGCATCTCCATTAGCCTCTCGAAAAATGCTCGTAATATGCACAGAAGAAAAGTGTCGGAGAATGGAAAAGCAGTCGAAGATGATAATCTCAGCTTCCTAGGGGCACATTTTGCTATTTTTGATACTGTTAATGACCGTAGAATTGTCGTCTTCAATAAAAATATGACTTATCTTTAGGGCAGTAGCACGTAATAGGCCTCGCCAGAGCATAGGTCTCACACCCAAAAACAGTGGGGATATGTGAAGGACCAGCTTCAGAGAATACATTTTTACCTAAGTGGTCTCAAATGAGAAAGTCATAGGTGCCGACATTGCTATCAAAAAGGGTGCCATCAAAATTTAATTTAAAATGTTTGGTCGGGGGCTTAGTCCATTTGGCCTTGTGACGATTTTTTTTTTTTTTTTTGCGTGTTGTTTTTAGGCAGGGAGGTGTTGATAGTGTTGTCAGATTCAGAGCTTGAGTTCCCAAGGAAAAATTGTTCCTTGATGTAAGCTACTATCGATTTTGGATCAACTATGATTTTTTTATGGAGTGTTTGATTACGGAAGTACCATAGACTACACCAAGTTGTTGCAATTAGCGTGGAGTCCTTTTGTTGAAGATCTTTTCGGATATCTTTTAAGAATGTGTGGATAGGGTTTTTGTTATCAGTGTATTTCTCAAGGGTGTAGGATATTTTAGAGTAGACGTGGCCACGAGTCCGACTCGCCGGGTCGAGAACCCGGGGGACATGACCCGAACCCTAACCCGAGATTCCAACGGGTTGACGGGTTTGGGTCCCCGGCGGGTTGGGCCACGTGGCAGGGAACCGGGTACTCGGCGGGTTTTGCGGGTCCACCCGTCGGGTCAACCATTTTTTTTTTTAAAAAATTTGGTATTGAAACAAAAAAAAACTCAACCCATCGAGTAAATTACTTTTAACTTTCACCACATTTTTGAAATGAAAAGATTTAAGATTGACAAAACATGGTATGTGAGAAGATATATATATATATATATATATATATATATATATATATAGGCAAAGGTTCAAATGTAAAATTGTCTTAGGGTGTAAAATTGGCTTAAGGTGTAAAATTTCTTAATAAGGTATTCGCGCTCAATATAGAAAATGGACTAACTTAATGGGCCGACCCAATTAAACCCTAAAAATTAATCTGTTTGCCTCCCTTCCTCTCTCGACTTTTAGACGTTGTAGCCATGGCGGTGGACGACAGTGTTGCCCTCTATCGCCTCTCGCCTTCGCTCTTTGTCCTCCCTCACTCCTCCGTCATCCTCCCGTCGTCCCTCGTCATCGTCCCGACGCCCCTTGTTGCTCCTCGACTCCTATCGCCGTTCTCAGATCTGGCTCGCCCTCGCTCCCCCATAAAATCCCTAGCAGGGGAATTCCTAAGTTCGATTTTACTCTGCAAGATCTTCCTCGTTTTGCAATTTTTCTTCTTGCAGTTGCACATCTCTCTTTCTCTTAATTTCTTCGTCACTACTTCGTCGGACAGCAAAATCTCTGAAATTGGGGAACAATTAGGAAATTGCATTAAATTTGAGATAACAGAAGCTAGTTTCAATGATCTGTGGCTTCGATTATTGAGAATCTAGATTCACCTATGTGATGTAATTGTGGAGAAATTGGTGAACAATTAGGAAATTAGGGGTTTGAATTGCAACATCGCCGATTGCTATCCAAGTGACGGGGTTTATGACTTAGTGTCATGGAGTAAGACGATTAGCTGAATCACAACAGCGCAGTAGAAATTTTCAGAGATTTTGCTGCCATGAATGATATGAAAATGCAGAAATTTTCATAGATTTCTTCGTCGCTACTTTGTGCTTATTGTTTGAGAATTCGCAATTTTTATTAAATTCAGATTTCAATGTTTATCACATCATGTCATTGAATTTGAATGACGGAGTTAAGTTTGAGTCTATTGCATCTAGTGTGAGCTTTGCAGTAGCATTTGGGGAATCTGTAGCTTGAGTCTATTGCTCTGTAGTTTGAGTCTATTGAATTTGTAGATTTGCAGTAGCATCTGGTGATTTATCAAGAGTTTTGTGATCGATCATTGGAGCCTTATGTTTTGTTGCGTTTTTGCATTTCTGAGTTTGTTTTGGAGTTAGGTTGAGGGCTGTTACAACCTGAATTTCCCACCTCTGCAACAATTTTAATACGCTGTTATGATCGAGATTTTAGTGAGATCTATGGTGATTTTTTAAAGGACTTTTAGACTGATTTTTTAGGCTGTTCTGAACACCTTGAGGGTTGATTTTTTTCCATCTGCTAGAGCTGCACTTGGGACTGGTTTTGAGCTCATGGTGTGTGTTTATTCTTAATACTAGGAGAATCTGACTATAAGTTTCTCAAATGAAGAGATTTAAGTTATGTGTATTCATTTCATAAAGTAGAAAGCACATAATTAATCAAGTTAATTGGACCATAGGCTTTTGCATTAAGATCTATAAGCTCAAATAGGAAAGAGTGCTTGAGCGATTTATCGTTCAGGAGGTTGGTGGTTTGACTTCACCTAGATCTATTGCACTTTATTATGTTATTTACTTAATTTTTTTATAAAATGCTGCAAATTTGGCCTGATAATGGAATGTGTAACAACGGTCTCCTTTTCCGTTCTCGTTAATAATGGTCCGACTGAGATCATTCCAGCTCAGAGAGGACCAAGACAAGGCGATCCTCTTTCCCCTTTCTTATTTATTCTTGGGGCTGAGGTGCTTGCCAGGAGACTTGCCTATGAGGCAAGCTTAAGTAACTCGGGAATAGAGTTTTTGTTCGGACGAACTGAGTTGCGAATTCCCTTTCTGGCATTTGCAGATGACATAATTATTTTTTCAAAAGGAAATCTTGAGTCATGTGAGAAGGTCAAGGCAATTATGACAGAATATAGCCAAATCTCTGCTCAAAAAATCAATTACGGAAAATCGGCCTTCCAATGTTCTCCAGGGATTGCTAGAAACAAAATCCCGAGAATTGAAGGATGTCTAAATATCTCTAACCAAGCGAAGCTAGATAAATACCTAGGATGCCCTATTGTGAATGGACGAGTCAATAAAACCACTTTTGAGGAAGTTATCAATAACACTACGACGCAACTATCTAAATGGAAAGCCAACACTCTTTCCCAGCAGGGACGAGTAGTACTATAATCAATTCAAACCTGGCTACCAAGCCATTGTATGCAATGCAAAGTTTTATGTTGCCAGTCTCAGTACATTCAAATCTTGATAAAATTAATAGGAGTTTTTTCTGGAATAAGGATCTACAATATAAACCATTAATTAGCTGGGAAAGGATCTGCAAGCCAAAGAGGTCAGGGGGCATGGGTCTAAGAAAAACTAGAGAAATGAATATCGCTCTTTAAATAAAATTATTGTGGAAAATTCTTGCAGAACCAGACAATATTTGGGTCAAAATTGTCTCCCAGAAGTACCTCAAGGATACTCATACACTTAACTATCAAAATCGAGGGAATTCGTCCTGGTAGTGGACACAACTCAGAAAGTTAATTCCTTCCTTTAAAGAAAGTCTGATTTGGTCAGTAGGTAATGGTAAGAATATTCAATTTTGGGAAGACAGCTAGGGGCCACCACATCTGCTATGGAAGCATAGTCTTAATAATAATGTTAACAT
The DNA here is from genome assembly GCA_963922045.1 of Persicaria maculosa. Classification (NCBI taxonomy): domain Eukaryota; kingdom Viridiplantae; phylum Streptophyta; class Magnoliopsida; order Caryophyllales; family Polygonaceae; genus Persicaria; species Persicaria maculosa. The sequence continues at coordinate 36,856,373 of OY998262.1, read as the reverse complement.
AAATACAAAAGTTAGCGAGTACATTGTCAATGGCTCTTGGTGCAGAGAAAAACTAGGTCAGGTCCTCCCCTATGATATCCTTGAGCACATATGTCATATTCCACTCCCTTCTAGTAACATTGAAGATAGATTATATTATTGGCCAGACTCTAAAGGGTGGTTTACAACTTCAGGTGCATAAAAACTGAGTACCAATTCCACTAAACCCACGACTGACGACAATGCTTGGATTTGGAAACTAGATACTCCACCTAAAATTAAGATTTTTTTATGGAAAGTTTGCCAGAATGGGCTACCCACTGCAGGGCGTCTTGCGGGCAAAGGTCTATCTGTTCCTCCGTACTGCGCCTTGTGTAACTACCACCAGGAACACTCAGTGCACCTATTTTTTGAATGTAAATACAAGTCCTTTTTTGAAGGTCCCAAAAGTTAATTAAAGGAGGAAATAGAATATGAAATCAACTCTTCTAGAAATATTAAAGTAATAATGTCCATACTTGGTAATAAACTCAACGCTGAAGAGAAACAAAGAATGGCCTTTTATTGGTGGACAATCTGGTTAGCAAGAAATCTCCTTGTCTTTCAACAGGAAAAACTCCCTACGATAGCATGGCTTACACAGAGTGCTAAAATGCATAGGCAAAATTGGATTAGGGCGAAAATGTATCATGAAGAGGAGGATCGGCTAGGAATGGATAAAAATAAGAAGATAAGAGGAACATGTAGGAATAACAAAAGTGTGAAATGGAAAAAACCACCAGTTGGATGGGTGAAACTTAATTTCGATGGGTCTGCAAGACCAGGCTGGCAAAGCTCATCAGGATATGTACTACGGGATGATAAAGGAATGCCAGTAGCAATAGATGGGAAAACTATTGGTGATCAGAGTCCGCTCTTAGCAGAAGCGATTGCTCTCAAAATGGGTGTTCTTAAAGCAAAACTATTAAAGGTGAAAAAACTCATCACCGAAGGGGATTCTCTCATTATCATAAACTATTTTAACAAAGGAATCAGATGCCCTTGGGAAATTGAACTCCTTATGTCTGACATCTGTACACTTATCTCTGGGATTGAGGAAGTCTCGTTCTCACACATTCTTCGTTCCGGTAATTGCGTGGCTGATCTGGTTGCACACCTTGCCCACGCTACCATTAATCCCAAAATAGAAAGTGATCCTGGTCTTTTGGACCTCATCCGCAAGGATGCCATCGGATAGTGATTCTGTCACATCCGAATTCTTACTTAATAAAAAAAAACGGGGAAATTAGCCCTTTTTTTTTAGCTTAATGTGTATTAGTTTATTATATAAACCTAAAGGCATACCTGATTGATATTTTATTCATAGAAGTCAACTTCTTTGAATGATATACCTTTTCTTTTACTATTTTATTCATAGAAGTCAACTTCTTTGAATGATATACCTTTTCTTTTACTGCTATACAATATGATAGTTTGGAGGATAAATAAGAGTGCAACGAATGCATGACAACAACAAGGCTTTGGTTGGACAATAGGTTGAAACATAAGTTCAACATTTTGAGGAGATTGAGCCCAAGTTCAACTTTCACCTATTGTCATAGGAAGTTTTGTCATTTTAACGTAGTGACAATGCACTAATGATTCCTGAGATCCGAGTGTCCAACTCTAGAAAAATAATTTAAAAAAATACATGAAAAAAGTCTTAAATCTCCGCTCTAGACCGTTGAAAATGTCTTAGCTTCTAGAAAACTCATTTTGCTTGAAGGTGTTGAAGGTGAGATCACAAGAAGATCGCTGACACATTCTGTTTGGGATCTTCCAGCCTCTAAAGATCACCAAAGACAAGGCTGGCATATTAAATTCAAGTGTGCAAAAGTAAGATACAGTTGTGCAGATTTAAACTACAATTGTGCAAAACTAAGATACAGTTGTGCAGATTTAGAATAAAATTGTGCACATTTAGAATACAAGTGTGCAAAAGTAAGATACAATTTTGCAGATTTAGAATACAATTGTGAAAAAGTAAGATACAATATGTGCAAATTTATAATACAATTGTGCACTTTTAAGCATTGTAATCTGAATTTTAAGCATTTCAACTTTTAGTTTGAATGTGCACTTTTAGTTTCAAAAAGTGCAAATATAAAAATTAAATGTGCAATTTTAGTTTCAAAAAGTGCAAATATAAAATTAAATGTGCAATAAAGAACGAATCTTCACAAGCAATATGTATAAGTTGATCACTGAAGAATGAAGATGGATGCTTGAGTTGATCAGTGAAGACGAATGCTTGTTGATCATGCACATTTAGGTAGTGTTAATATAAGCATTTAGATGTGTTTAGGTAGGGTAAAATGCATGAATTAGAGTAGTTTTCATGTTTTCATTATGTTTCAATTAGAGTCAGAATCTATGAGATTTGTGCATGATTTCAGGTGATTGTAAAGAGGTGAAGCTAAGCTCGAGCCAATGTTGGAAGATTGGATGAGAATAGAAGAGCACGAGAGCCGAGGAGAGGAGCTAAACATGTAAAGGATTGGAGCTGTCCAAGCTGGTGACGCTACACTAAAATGAGTCGTTTGAAGGTTGTATTTATCGGATCGGGGCGTACTTATACTTGTTGGAAAGAGGATTCGAAGACCTACAACTTTTGTGTTTACAACTTTTCCAAATTCGTCCTTGAAGACAGTGAAATCTGGACGTCAAGATGGCTGTTGAAAGGAACTCGGGTGGAGCAAGAATAACTCGGCCGAGTTATCTGGAGTTGAGCCCGAGTTATTTTAGCGAGTTCAAGACAGCTGTTACTTTTGCTAATTTCTGAAAGATGTTAATTATTTTATTTTGTTTGCAATTAATTAAGGAGGAGGAAAAAGAAACGGTGGAGGAAAAAAAACAAAAGGGTTTTGTGAGTTTTTCCAACCGGACGGAATTGGAACGAATTCAGACATGGGAGACCTTTGTGATTTTCTTCGAGTATGATCAACTAAATCCTTTTGCTTGGGAAAATTAATCGAAGCTTCAGGTTTTCTATTTCATTGTGAGATTTCTCTATCTTATTACTCCTCTATCAATATTATCAATTCTTTGCGTTGAATGTTTAGGGTTTTCGTGAATTTCCGTTAGTCTGATCAACTGATGCCTTTTCATAATAATCTATAGCTAGATATAGGTAATTTCTAGTTGAATTATCTATATTCTTGAGTAGCGAAGTATAAATCTCTGAAACTGGTTGATTTAGGGATTTGTATAAAGAATTGATTTGCAATTGATCCAATAACTGGTTGTGTGCGTCGATTGTCTTTGTTGATTTCCTTTAAGCGTCATCGATTATTGAATTGAATCTTGATAGTTTCAAGATTGTTTGATAATTAGGGTTTTCAGGGTCTGGTTGTCCTGTTAACTAGATTTGATAAAGGAATTGGATTCAAAAGACCTAGTCTTTCCACAACAAAGTATTCAAGAGGAAGTTATCTATTCGATTTCAATGATCAATGAACAAATCTGATTGTTGAGATTGGTTGACCTGAGCTATTTTTCTCATATTCATTCAGTTTTATTTTAGTGTTTTGCTTACTTTTACATTCTTAGTTAGTTTAAACCATCACAATCCCTCTTATTTGTGTTTTTAGTTCTTATTTAGCACACTTGACTTGCATACAAATCGTTGACTCTCTGTGGGATTGACCCATACTTGTCAAACTACATTAGTTAGGTTAGTCGGATATATTTGATAGGATTTAAGGCGACTGAAAATCCTCTGTCACTTGTAAATAAAGAATGAATCTTGACAAGCAATGTGTGACCTACGTGGGATTTGAACCACATCTTTGTTTTTTTTTTTGCTTTAGTAGTTTTGCTATTAATGGACTTTATAATCTGAAAGAATACAATATGTGCAAATTTAGAATACAATTGTGCAAAAGTAAGATACAATATGTGCAAATTTAGAATACAATTGTGCACTTTTAAGCATTGTAATATGAATTTTAAGCATTTCAACTTTTAGTTTGAATGTGCACTTTTAGTTTCAAAAAGTGCAAATATAAAAATTAAATGTGCAATTTTAGTTTCAAAAAGTGCAAATATAAAAATTAAATGTGCAATAAAGAACGAATCTTGACAAGCAATATGTAACCTACGTGGGATTTGTAAATAAAGAATGAATCTTGACAAGCAATGTGTAACCTACGTGGAATAAAGAACGAATCTTGACAAGCAATGTGTATAGGTTGATCACTGAAGATGGATGCTTGAGTTGATCAATGAAGACGAATGCTTGTAAATAAAGAATGAATCTTGACAAGCAATGTGTATAGGTTCTGGTGGTGCCTACGGTACAGCTGGTTAAAACCTTACTCTCCTATTTCAGCTTAACCCCATTATGACTTTATGCCCAATCTAGCCTAGATATTGATATCAAATATTCATCTCAGCCTATTGAGGTATACAATTGCCATGGCTCAGCCTTTTAGTTTTGTAATTTCCTCCTCTCAATGGACTTTAGAAGTGCATACTGTGGATTTTTTTTTTCTGCTCAGTATATGGACATGTCGGTTAGGTAAACAATAAGCAAATTATAGTCCAATTTCACATGTAATTGAAGCCATAACTGATTCTTACAGTGCAGACTGCTATATTATATACATTACAAAGAAGAGACATTAAAGTGCATATTTAAGATTAAAAAGTGCATTATTAAGTTTAAAAAGTGCATAACTAAGATTATAATGTGCATGACTAACAATTTGGGATTGTTGTGTTCTTGTCTATTATGTAACCTATGTGGGATTTGAACCCACATCTTTGTGCAAACGCACATTGCTCTACCAATTGAGCTAATAGGCTAAAAGTATTCTATTTGTAAGAAGCAATTTGATTTGATTTAGTGCAAGCTATTAAGCTGAATAGAATTTGGAGGCTATGTAAAACCAAGGAAAACTCCAAGAACATGGCACAACAAAGAACTGTGGATACTATGAATAAGCACTCATTTTATTGTTATTGGTCTTGCTAATATGTATCTTATTTAGCATAATTTATAGATATCAGCATGTAGACAAAACAAATTACCTTTAACATAATTAAGCAGCATAAGATTCCTTTAAAAAAATCAGCAGCAAAAGATCCTTCAATGGTATGGCAACCCACCAAATCTATCACACCAATAACATACATGCTGTCAAACAACAGCTAGGGAGTGGTATCAGGAACGTACCTCACATCATTTTCCACAATCCCCTCTGATAACTCCCTCCCTTGATGAAAATCGGAATAAAGTTTCAAAGGCCTTGACAGTTTGTATGTGTCAAAGGTCTTGGAGCTTTAACAGTATTGATGAAATACAAAACCTATTCTATATATTATTATGTCCGAATATTATTTAATATTATATACTTCCAATATATTATATGCCTAACTAACATTTCAGGAAGTATTATTCGAATTACTTCTTTCCTTACGGTGCCTATTGAGGAGATCCAAATTGGAGAGATCATGTCTTCGAAGTGTCCAAAAATAGAAGATCCTTGGGCGCGCCATGATCCGAACTAGCCGTTGTTGAAGATCCTTAGGCGCCATGTTGCTTCTATATAAAGGAAAGGAAGAAGAAGACAGAAAATACCCGTTGTACACAAGCTTTCATTCATTCAAGCGAGATCTGTCTTCCAAGTGTACTCTCTGCTAGCGCTCAAGAGTTTGTTATTTCATTTCAAAGCCTTTGAGAGTTACACTGTGAGCTTATAGGATATATTCATTTAAAGTGTTACTCAAGAGTTTGTAACTCGGGAAGTAAGCACTAGGCTATTGATTTGTGAGAGTAAGAGGATTGTACTAGATAGCTGAGAGAGGTGGGGCTCTTCTAGATTGGTCTAGGACTCCAAGGGAACGTGAGTTGACTAGATTGCAATTGTATAGGAGAGAGGCTTCTCGGTGAGCTATTAGGATCCTAAGCTTTGCGAATCAATAAAGCCTTTTGAATCCTAGGGTTGTGGAAGAACCCTAGGCGGGGACGTAGGCCAAGTTCGTGACGAACCTCGTAAACAATTACTCGTGTCCTTTATCTATTGCTTTACCTTATTTCCGCACTTGGTTCGATTGTCTAACTTTGTGATTCAGGTTTAATCTCAAAGGGTTTTATACGAGCTCCAAAAGTCTTGAGACTTTCTGCGAAAAATGGGCATACTCTATTCAATCCCCCTTCTAGAGTATTTCTATATTACCTTGTTTAATATTATCGAACCTTCACCCTCCTCTGAAGGACAAACTCCAAAAGAGGTGGGTGGCCCAACCCGTGACCCGTGACCACATCTATTCTAGAGCTTAGTAGTTTTAATGTTGCTTTTGAAGTTGGACAATCTGGTAGTACGTGGTTTAGATTTTCAAAGGTAGAGTTGCAATTAGGACAATCTGGGGCAAATCCACAACCGCGGAAGGCCAACTTAGCAGCAGTGGGAATACCATCTTTAGAGATACGTTAGAGGAAACGTTTGATTTTTGGTAGGATGTTTAGTTTCCAAATCTAGTTATGATCTGAATGTGCATGTTGCTTATTGTGGTGGATTAACTTGATTGCAGAGCTAGTAGAGAACCAACCATTAGAGCTCCAACTCCAATATAGCCGATCTTGGGAGATGGCGGTCAGAATGGGGGTTTTGACAGTTTTTGAGATCAAATATGGATGAAGCTGCTGTTGAAGATAATTCTAGAGGAGCATTGTGTTTTTCTAGAGTGATGAAGCTTGATACTTTGAGATTAATATCAATATTATCCGGATTAATAGCTTGGTTAATAACTAATAAGGGGGGTTGTGTGAATCCAGTTATCACTCCAGAATTTTATTGTGTTTCCATCACCAATACGCCATGAGAGCCCTTCCTTAAATACTGGAAGTAATTTCATTAGTTTGGTCCATTGCCAGGAGGAGTCACCTTTTTTCTTGTATTGTAGCATATGTTGATTGTTTAGATATTTTTGGGTAATAAGTGTAACCCATGGGTTATTACTTATTAGGTTAAGAGAGTATCTTCGATAAGATTTTAATTTGGAGAGCAATGTTCATCTCTTCACAGAATCTAAGACCAAGACCCCCATTAGAATGAGATTTACAAACCTCAAACCAGCTAACAAGAGGCTTATGTCGAGGCCCCTTGTTCCACAAGAAGTTTTTGTTAATTTTATCTAGTTCTTTGTGGATGTGGGTGGGTAGCATAAAACACCTCCGACCCCCGGGCATAGCCTTCCTTTGCGTGGTTCACCGGGTGACCGAACTCACGAGTCGAATAAAAGGCAGTTCGTTGAGTGTTGGTACATTGCATGATGTGGAGAGGTTTAGCAGCAAGAGTGCTTTGTATTAAAGCGCGTCTTCCTTCAAGGGAGAGCGAGTTGGTTGTCCATTTGGTTAGTTGAGATTTGGCGGATACAAGAACCTTCTCTAAGGTGCTTCTATTGACTTTTTCTCATATTATGGGACAACCTAAGTAGGAATTAAGATTTGTGGTAGAGGAGATTCCTAATTCTGTTATAATAGTAGCTATCATTATGGATGTGACATTTTTCGTGGTTTGAAATGTAGATTTGTGGAGATTTATTTTTTGCCCTGAGATAGCACAATCGTTTCTCAATATTTGGTTCTAGATATTTGGTTAAGTGGAGGGAGTATAATATTATAACAAACCCTCATTTATTACACTATTTTTTTATTTCTATTTTTTAAAATTATAACTAACAATATATTAATCATTAATGTAAGGGCATTTTCGTAAAGTTGAGATTAAATATCTATAATGACATATAATTTTTTAAATAAAATTAACATTATAAAATAACATGTTTTTATCGAAATAAGAAAATATTGTTTTTCCAGAGTTTTAGAGTTTCGGTAGGTTGATGTAAAGTTGAACGATAGATTGATGCAAAGTAGTAGTGAATTTGGACATTTTTGCAGGCTATCTTTAACATTTTGTTGACCTCTTGTGGCTCCCCTAACTTCGAGTTTATATAATCGTTTATATATTAGGGCTCGTTTGGTTAGGTGAAATTCACCCATCAAACACTTTGTTTGACTTGGGCCAAAAATAAAATGTTTGGTAAATGGACTCAATTCAATGAAAGTGTTAATGGGTTCTAATGATTCGGCCCAATCTGTTACCCCTCATTTTTTAGGGGTTTTCATCTCATTTTCTCTCTCCCCGACATTTCACAGAGACGGAGACACCTACTCGCTCCCCATGGATACCCGAAAATTTCTCATTCTCCCTTGAGATCTCTCCCTTCGATCTCTCTCTTTCTCTTGAATTTTCTGTTCTGATTCCGTTGCCTGGCGTCCCTACCTTGTTGTCGATCTGATCTCCAATCGGTAAGTAACCCTAGCTTTGTTTGTCGTAAAACAACTCTAAATCCGAGTTTATTAGGGTTCAAAGAGCATTCAATCTTTGAATCCGACCCTAATTTCTACTACGAATCCTCTACTATGTTCCTAATCTGACTCCCAATTTGTTCAATCTCAAGTAGATAATCATTCATTACCTAGATAATATTGTCTGAGGTATTATAGGATATTGGACTAGCTGCTTTATTGTTGAGAAAGATAATCCATTCATTACCTGGATAATATTGTTTGTGGTAGCTGTTTGCCTTGTCAAGAAAGATTATCACATTCTGTTTTGAGTTTTGATGAGCAATGCTTTCCATCTGCTTGACATATTTAATTATGCTTGTACAATGTCTTTTACTGTAGGTGAAGAGCTTTCCAAAAAGCAAGCAACTCAAGAAGCTACAATTAGGAAGTTGCGAGCACAGGTTTCCTTCATGTCTTTATTATCATTGATATGTTTGAAAGGGTAATGAATTCTAGACCCTTTCTTGTATTTTGTTACTTTAACATACTATTGGTGAAAACTAGGTCAGAGAGCTTGAAGAAGAAAAGAAAGGGTTGCTTACCAAGCTACAGGTAATTCAGTTGAAGGGTTTTATAAATATTTTACAACTTGGAAGTATAGTTGTTTTCATTTGATTATGTCTTTGTTTTGGGTTCTCTGAAAATTACCCATAATTTAGAAAATTTTGCAATGCCAAACTCTCATTAATGGTTTTCCACAAAATATCTAAAAAAATATTTTCTAAAAATTGGCTAGTAGATTTTAAATATGTTTTCCACAAAACACTACTAGAATACTGCAATTAGACATCATGTGATTTAAATCTGTCAAAAAAGCAACCGATGTTAAATTAAGCTATTGCATCAAATAATAAATTTGTGATGTCAAAAAAAATTAAGACAACAGTTGAATTTTTTGACAGATTTTAAATAGTTAATTTAAAAAAAAATAAAACGCGCGTCCGGTGAAATTTCCTGTGTGTTTGAATGCCCGCCCATACTTACAAAATTTTTTTAAACCCCCGCCCATACGGCCATAACTTAATGAAAAAGAGGATCCATTTGCGGAATGGTTTGAACAGATTGACCAAACCTCATTTCTCCCAACTCTCTCTGTCTCACACACGCAAACACAATTGACAACCCCAGCCATTCTCAGTTCCATAACCCTCCATTATCGTCTCCTTCTCTCTACTCCAAATCTGGCCCCCTTCTTCCAAATCCGGCCTCCTTCTCCGACTTCTGTTTCTTATCATCGTCTTCTTCTCTTTGCTCTCTCTCGCTCTTGCCGGCGACTACGAAGATGGCGGCCCTCTCTCCTGGAACCCTAACCGGTAAACCCTCTTTCACCCTCCACATATCTCTCCTTCTGTCTCTCTATGGCTCTCATTTGTGACTTCTCTCTCGAATGCTAGCGATGGCCTAGCCACAACAACGACTGGCTCCCTCGTTGCTTAACTCTCTTGCTCCCTCAACTGCCTGTATCTGGTAAGCACTCACGAGTCACGTTCTCCGTCTCCCTTCGACTTTTCCTTGAGTTTTGAGACCTCGAATGCTCCTTTGAAATTCAAATCTAGGGTTTTCGTGGTTTAATTTCATTCTCTAATTTTCAGATCTAGGGTTTAATTTCATTCTCTATTCTAGGGTTTTTGGAACAGTTGAGTCTGTAATATGTCCCTACTTCTCTAAAGGCTTTTGTTGTCATCGTCTAGACCTGTTTTTGCCTTGTATTATCATATTTGATGCTATATGTTTTTTTTATCTAAGGTATAGTATGCTCCTATTCCTAAAAATGCAAGCAAACAATTGTTTTGATAGCTATCTACTACAATGCAGATGTACATATTTATTGTTAGGCTTCGAAATGGGAATTGGGGGCAATAAAACTTCAACAGATCTTTTTCCTTTCCAAGAGCTATAAGATTATTTAGTTGATAATTTTAGTTGATAACTTAAGGGGTCATTTTTCTTGATTTCTATCTATCCATTGAAATTGTACACAACAATTAATGTCCATTGCATTCTATTGACGGACAGGGAGGGTGTTATTTTGATTTCTGCCAGCTATATCTCTTCTCTCATATGTTTCTAGTCTAATTTGTTAATGCAATTGATATGTTAATAGAATTTGAATTTTGTTTTGTTTTGTTTTGTTTTACCTGTTCTATGCAGTGAAAAGGTTGCACTCCAGGTACTGAAGGCCTGTGACTGACATCTGGAAAGTGCATTTGATGTATTTTACTGTCAGCCACAAGCTAAAACACATACTAACTCTAGGCATTTGGAGGATCTTTATAACAGGTATAAAGGCAGGTTTTAACTTTATTTATTTGTTCATATTACTGATTTTTAATTTTAGATGTTTAATAAAGTGCATCTTGATGTTTATGCATGCTTAGGTCTTACTTGGTTTATTTGCATAAAGTTAATGCTCAGGATGGAAGATGATGATGTATGTCTGCTTGACTGCTAGGATAGAATGTCAATGCATCAAAATCGATCTTCTGGTCCCAATAGTAGACCACAAACATGGAGTCACTTGTAAGCAAAATTAAGCCATCACCCTTTATTCACAGACTGATGCATATTTTCTTGATTCAGAGCTTATAAAATATGTATGTCAGTTTCTGGTCTCATATTCCATCAAATCAATCTTCAGCAATTTCATACGTAATAAATAAACACTCTATTTTCTTTGGTTCTTAATGTAGAGAAGAAAGTATCTTGTTCACATACTCTCCTATATAGATTACGTCAAAAAAAAAAAAATACTCTCCTATATAGATGAAAATATGTTGTATAGCTCAGTTTACTTCTTGAATTGGTAAATAGAGAACGGCCATCCGGGGTTCGAACCGGGGACCTTTGGGTACTACCCGCAAGTCCTTTCCAGTGAGCCATTCCGGAATGGTTTAGCTCAGTTTACTTCAACCATACCATGTTTCCTGGTCAACATTACATGCATTTCATCCAGTATTGTTAAAATTTCATATTAATGGCTTACCAAATCTGATTAAGATGCTAACTTTGCTGAATTTTTTTGCCAGATTTTGTAAAAATCTTGAAAGATATTTGTTTATGGAATTATTTCATGTAGACAGGTTTTCACATATACTTACTTACTGCTTTCTATATGATGAATTATTTATCCAACGACTGATCATTAATATGGAAGCTATAAATATAGAATCCTGCCTTTCTGAGATTTTAGTTTACTTTTTAAGCAAATCTTAGACTACAAGGATGGTTGGAATGTAGCATTGAAAGATATAGAGCTTGGTTTGCATCTCTAGGGATTGATGAGGTTGAATGGCTGAGTAATCCTTCTTTTGGTTTGAGGGGGGAACATGGATCAGGCAACCATGGTGATTTTTTTTAAAACTTTGATTCTCTTGCATTTGGCAATACTATATACCTTTTCTGAAAAACTACATATTCATTCATTTTTCTATTTCATATTGAGGCAATTCCTAGTGGAAATCTTCCTCCTGGATTCGATCCAACTCAGTGTCACAGCATGTGAGTTCTCTGTTCACTTGTTTTATTGCTTGTACAATGATTTTATGCTCTTCATATTACCAATGTTTGCATTACAGACTTTGCTTTCCTCTGTTATTTCTAACCAACTATTTAGGAATTGAACATAATTCTTACCTCTGGTTATACTTGAAGCTTTCGATATTATGATTTATGATGGGAATGCCTTATAGTTGACATATCTTTTCTTTCATTCTCCCCCCCCCCCTCTTTTTATAAATTTTTTAGTTTTAAAAAAAAATTTTTTAGCTAATGCAGATATGTCAGGAACATTCATCCACAAGTGACTGAACCATTACTTCAGGAGGTTTTCTCTTGCACTGGTATTGTAGAGAGTTGCAAACTCGTCAGAAAGGATCAGATGCCCTATGATCCTCACATTTAGTTTGTTTCTTTATTCTCTTCTTCCAGAAAATTTATTTTGATGTGTCTTTGTGGACTATTTGGTTTACAACAATGCTAATTATGATATTTTGCATTTAATGTTGGTCAAATTTTGCAATCATCCTATGGGTTTATTCACTATTTTGACTGCAGATCTGCTACTCTATAATGCAACTTAATGGAAGGCATTTGTAAGTACTAGTTATGTTTCAAGCATTTGCCATTTTGCTTTTGGAATATGCTTGAATTACTGCTTGTATCGAATTTACACACGTGCAGGTTTGGGCAGCCTATCAAGGTTGATTGGGCATATGCTAGTAGTCAGAGAGAGGATACTTCAAGTAAGTAGTGATTTCTGAATATGCTTGGCTCTTGGAGTTTGAATAATCTTTATATGTTTTATCTCTGGAACTTGACTTATTCACATGCAATTTTCAGGTTTTACGACAGAAACTTGAAGCACTTGTCAGTGTGTTACCCAGATTGAGGGATAATATAAAATCTCAAGTACGAGATAAGCTTCCACTGATCTTGTGGATGATAGCTCAGGTTGGTGCTTGGCAATATCAAATTAATTAGGACTATTATCAAGATTTAGATAGAAACATAAATATTTTATATGCTTATCGTTTTGGTCCAGAATTTATTTATTTATTTATATTTTTATGTTCTTACTTTTATGTTCTTATTTTTGTCCAGAATTTATTTATTTATATTTTTATGTTCAGAATTTATTTATTTGCATTTTATTTATATCACATTAGGCAATATCACTCCTTTTTAGTCCAGAATTTATTTATTTATATTTTTATGTTGTTACTTTTGTGGCTTTGCTATGTGTCCCTTGACCTTATAAAGAGTTTATATGCCAGATTTATTAATGGGGATCATGAAATCGTGAACCAAGAGAGAAACATGCAGCAAAGTAGGACCCAAATTACATAATAAATAAGTTTATGAATCACTATGTCTAATATCGGTCAAGCATGATAGAATAATGATATGATGTTTCTTATTGTACACAAAATAGCCATAAGTGAGAACCTTGGGCAAGTTGAGTATATTTTGGATAATAGAATAATTTTTATTTTTTTGTTAATTACGGTTCAATCTGAACATGAAGGAATTTAGCTTGCTCTGCTTAACTTCAATTTTCCATATCTTCATTTGATTCTAATTCAGATTGATTTAACAATTTGTGTCTAGGGTTACCTTGGTGTGAGTTGCCGAGGTGCTGCTCTTCGAGAGTCCAAGTTGGAGGTCCTGTGCGCTTGTTTGTCGAGTTCTTTCTTCTCTCTAAACAATTTTATGTTTCTTATATGCTTCCTTTTATATCTTCATAGGTTAAACCTTTGGTAGAATCAGATTGTTTCTTATCTTTGTGCAACATTTTTATCTTTCCTTTATGCTTGAGCTGGAGTAGGGGTGTCCAGGACGGTCATCTTAAGGGCTACCAAACTATCCTTTGTATCCATCATTTAAAAGTACTCATCATTTGTAAAAGTGTATCTTTCAAGTATCTATCCTTTGTAAAGCATTTGTAAATGTCGATTTCGTGTTTATTTTAATGTATATGTTCTTTAAGTACCCATCATTTGTGAAATCTTATTATATGAACAAAGGGTATTGTGTATCGAACGAAAACACATCGGATTATAGATGAAAAACGTTGTGCCTGAATAGCTACGAGCCTACGAAATCGAACCACCAAATTTGATGCTAGTATTATTATAGACATCGTCTTAATAATTTAAATCAATGTGTAATATATATTTTTACATCACAACGTTAATACAAATTGTTATATATTACTAACAGAAACATCTTTATATAAATCTAAAATGATGTCCATATCATATTAATACATCACTTATGTACATATTTCATACGATAGATTATTTTAAAACAATAAAAAATCACTAATTATATATATGAAATTAACATACACAAAATCAATATAATAAAAAAAGATGTCTATTTTGTTTTAATACATTGATTATTTTAAAAATAGTGATGTAAATGTAAAATTTAGGCATGGTGAGGACATCTTCAAAAACTTATAAATGAAAAATAATGAGGTTTTAACAATAAGTGAACATGTCAAAAATAAATTTGAGGGGTTGATTTATATCTATATTCAAAATAAATTAGATGTTTTAACCAAGAAAAGACATCGGGCTAAAACCGATGTAGAAAAGTTGATCTTTTACTACACGCACAAAGAGATCGGAATTTTTTTTGAAAGACATCTGTTGTGAACCGATGTCTAATTGCAATTTTCTAGTAGTGAAATATCATTTAATGGGTGACTTCAATGGACATAATCAGATTCAGGACCCATGAAGAAAGCTGCCTTTCTATATTGAATTCATCTTAAAGTGGTGACTTCAATGCCAAACTCTCATATTGTGTTTGTGTTTCTTCTTTTGTTTGAACACTGTCCTAACCTGGCTTTCCTGTGCATCAGGTCATGTACAATAATCAACACTTGTAGTGGTTTTTGATGCTTTTACTTCTTGATTGCTTTCTCAGTGAACAGTAGACATTGATTGAGCTTTGGTTTATGATGTGTGCTTTTGTTAGCTACTATAAAGCATGTGTTTCTTTGAATAATAAACTTACTTTTGGATCCATTTTTCATTTCAGAGATGGCTCGTAATGGATCAATGACTAGGACTAAAAAATTACAGCAACTTCTTGTGGTTTTTGTCATAGTTAGAGTGTTGATGATGATGTATTTGATGTGGTGTATGATGAGTGTGACACTTATTAGAAGTATTACCTTGAGGAAGAGAAAAAGGCCTAACAAATGATTGAGACTTGAAATGTTGAATAGGTTGATAAGAGAGAGTGACAGATGTTGTAGGGATGAACTTCGTGTGAATAGACATGTGTTTGGTGTGTTGTGTGAGATGCTTAGAGATATTGGTGGATTGACTGAGACTAGAAACATGTCTATTGAGGAGATAGTATGTATGTTTCTATATACATTGGCACACCACAAGAAGAATAGAACCATTTCGCATTATTTTCAACGAAGCGGGGAAAGTGTTAGTAGACAATTTAATCATTGTCTTAGTGTTGTTCTCAAATTGCATGGGCATTTGCTCAAAAAACCCACACCTATTCCAGATGGTTGTGAAGATAGTAGGTGGAAATATTTCAAGGTATTTACCCATCCATCTGTGCAAATAATTCTAATGACATAGATGTAACTAATAGATCAACAACTTACCCATTTTTGTTCTTATAGAATTGTTTAGGAGCCTTAGATGATATATATATCAGTGTGTCTCCCCCTGCTAAAGAGAGGGCAAGGTACCGAACAAGGAAAGGCACTATTGCCATGAATGTCGTAGTTGCATGCAATCCGAACATGGAGTCCACTTATGTTTTATCTGGTTGGGAAGGATCAGCCCATGATGGTAGAGTTCTTCGAAATGCAATCTCTAGGCCCGATGGGTTAAGAGTTCCTAAAGGTATTAAAAAATAGAATAAATAGTTTTGCATCCAAATATTATATATTAGAAATTAGAGAATTTACTTATAGTTTTTTTTAAAAAAAAATATGAAGGTTGTTACTATCTAATGGATGGAGTTTATGCCAATTGTGAAGGATTTCTAGCACCTTATAGGGGACAACGTTATCATTTAAAGGAATGGGGTGGCACACAACCACAAAGTGCAGAAGAATATTTCAACATGAAACACGCTAGAGCTAGGAATGTGGTAGAGCGATGCATTGGAGTGCTTAAAGAGAGATGGACAGTACTTAGAAGCCCTTCGTTTTTTCCAATCAAAACTCAAGGCCGTATTGTCCTAGCATGTTGCTTATTGCACAACTTAATAAGAAGACTCATGCCTACCGATGAAGAAGAAGGATACATGACAGAAGAGGATGAAGAGGATGAACATGAGCAGGAAGAATATGATTCTGATGAAGAAGAAATTGAATTCATTACTAGCATCGAAACTTCAGATCTTTGGACTGGTTTTAGAAACACTCTAGCTCAAGAGATGTTCAATAGATGGAGATTTAAACATGGTTAGATCTAGGGAAACTGATTTGATTTATGGAAACTTGTTCCGCTTTCTGCTAAGTACTTTGAGTTTGTTAAGCTTGAATTCATTACTAGCACTTTCTATGAGTTTAAGTTTCTGTACTCAACTGAATTTGAGTTTGTTAAGCTTTGAGTTTGAGTTTCTGTACTGAACTAAATTTGAGTTTGTTAAGCTTTGAGTTTGAATGTCTATGAGTTTGAATTTCTGTACTGAACTGCTTTGTTTTGCTGTACTGAACTGAACTGAACTTGAATTATTCAGTACTGAACTGAACTTGAATTATTCAGTACTGAACTGTACTTGAATTATTCAGTACTGAACTGAATTTATGGGAACTATTTTTTCTAACTATGTGTTGTTCTACTTTGTTGTTTTAAGCTATAAGATGGATGGTACTATTCGAGGAAGAGGTAGAAACAAGAGGTTTTGGACGAACGAAGAAGACGCTACACTAATTAATGCCTTGTTGAACTTGTCTCATGATCCAAAGTGGAAAGGCGAGAGTGGATTTAAGGGTGGCTATATGAACAAGTTGGAGGAGATGATCCTAACAAAGCTTCCTCATTGTGGCTTGAAAGCGGAGCCTCATATTGATTCAAGGCTGAAGCATTGGTCAGAGAAGTACTCAGCAATGACTGAAATGCTTGGCATCTCCGGGTTTGGATGGGACAGTGAGAAGAAGATGCTACAAGTGGAGAGAATTGTTTATGAAGAATGGATCAAGGTAACTTGTTGGTACTTGTTTTTTTTTAATCATTGTTTACTTCTCTATAGATTTCCTTGGAATAAATATTGAACCTTTATTTCGATATTATCAGACTCATAAGAAAGCAAAAGGGTTATACGCAGTACCATTCTCACATTATGAAGTGCTTGCTGAAATTTATGGTAAAGACAGAGCTACATGAGAAGCAAGTGAGTCATTTGAGAAAGTTGTCCATGACATAGACTTTGAGATCACACACGAGCCTTTTACAATCGATACTGATGAAGAATTTGATATTGAGACCGAAATTTAATCTGGTGCAAGCAGTGCAAGTGGTGCAAGCGGAGCAAGTGTTGCAAGCGGAGCAAGTGGTTTAAGGAAGAGGAAATCTCAAGTGAGGTTAGGAAAGAAACTGAAGTTATCGACAAAGAAAAATGATGAAGTTGGGGATTTGACCTCTGCATTTGGCTCAGTCACTACATCGTTTGGAAAGGTCTTTCAATATATGAATTCGAGTTTGGTTGCAATGGCTCAAGCATGGACCAATGAAGATGAGAGGAAGAAAACTTTGGAAGGTGAAAGCAATAAAGTATTGGATGAGGTGCTTAAGTTGGATTTTCTATCTCCATCGGATGCTTTAGAGGTAAACTTGTCGTTGCTCTTTATATTTGTATCATTAAAACACTCAATTCTGGTAGAAAACTGAGTTATTTAAATACACAGGTGGCAACAACTTTGATGGGCGAGGAACACAAACTCCGGATTTTCTTCCAAGCAAATACAATACTCAAATACAATACTCAAGAAGCAATATGTTTCAGACATTCTCAAGAGGAGAAACAACTGATATTGTCTATTTCAAATATTATGTTGGATATGGTCTTTTAACTTCTGTTAGATATTTTCTGTTTCAGATTTTTTTTTGGATATTATCTATTTTAGGTCTTATGTTGGATATTGTTTGTTTCGGATCTTCTGTTGGATATATTGTCTTTAACTTCTATTAGATATTGTCTGTTTCGGATCATTTGTTGAATATTGTCTGTTTCAAATATTATGTAAGATATTATATGTTTAAGACCTTTTGTTGGATATTGTCTGTTTTAGATATCTTGTGGAATACTTGTTCAAAAAAACAATAAACATTTGAATTTATGAGATGATTAATCATATCCCTTTCCTAAACCAATTTAACCAAACATTTACAAATGCATTAATAATGAATTCAATGATTCACCTTTCAAGTCAACCAAACAAAAACACAATCAAACACTAATTCTTTCCTTTCCCTTCTAATAAAGGCAATCAATCTCTTTACTTTCCCCCCCTTGAACCAAACGGGCCCTTATACTTCTTTAGTTTACACTTTCAAATGTAACATTTGTGGACTGATCGGAACCCGTTATTAATTAGGTTTCTATATGTTCGATCTTTATTGGGCCATTATGGGATTTTTTTCCTTTATATTTAACTTTGGTGTAATTAATGGTGTAGTTTCAAACTTTCAGTTGGAAGGGAACCAATTCAAGTTTATCGGTAGATCGAGTACCAAACTAGAGGAAAAGAAATTAGCACAGCAAGTCAGCAAGTAATGAGATCAAATTCTTATTTACCAATTTATTGAAAAAAAATCAATTATACACTTAAAATACAACGGGGCATGATTGTAACAACATTTTTTACATATAAAAGATGATACATTATTTTGATACATATAATACCTTTACAGTTAGATCGATCCTCTTCTTACGAATAAGTGGATATACATCTTGGACAAGATCCCTCACAGGTCATTTGGATCATGTTTTTTGGTGAAGGCCGGAAGGCCGGCAGGGGCAACCTGGGGACATACGAAGAGCAGCCGCTATTAATCCCTAGTCCAACAAGACTCGAGATCGAGTACTATGTTGGCCGGGTGTTTGTGGCAGCCGCGTTCATATGGCCTCGGGTTGCTCCTGGCGGACTTCCCCACCCTTGTTTCGACTTCTGAATTTAGGGGCTGAAATTGGGTATAAATGCACATAGATTATAGACTATATATATATATATAGTACAAGGTACTTGCAGTTTTGGAGGTTTTCTTGTACTAGCAAAAACACAAAGAAGGTTCATTATTTGTACTCCGTAATTTTTAAATGGGCTTTGTGGTGGATGATGTACTTGCAATTTTCAATTTTGTACTGCCCAACCCCTCCTTTGGTCAACCATAGGGATCTTGCCCAATTGGTCTCCAAAAGCTTATGTGTATATCAAGGTTGGACCACAAAATTATTTTGATTATAATTTTATTTTTTAATAAATTATATATTTATATTTCATATACTTATATTTACATATTTATAAAATTTTACTAAAAAAATTGCATTTAAAAATTTTATAAAATTAAAAATTAATTATATTAGAAAATAAATTTCATTATTTTATAAAACATGATTTATTTGCAATACAAGTTTACTGATATGTAAATACAAGTATGTGGAAGCTCAGTCTTGCTAGTAATCCCAAATGATGACCTTTGGGTTGCATAGATCTCGATTTCTCTATTCTCATATGTCTTTCCCTTCCATCACCTTGCAATTTTCAAGCAGAGACGAGGTCGAAGTTCATGTCAAGTTGCAAAGGTCACGAGCGTCGCATTGCTTCTAAAGGGCTTGGAGGAAGACGATGAACAATGACTAGTTTTCCCAAATTTTTTCAAACTTCTTGTTAATTATATTTTGAGTTTAAATTATTTTTTCATTTCTAAATTTTAGCCATTGTATCAAAGTTGGATTAATTGGATATAGTTTGTATACCAATTAGTAATTTTTAAAGTTCGTATTATTTTTGGTTCACGGGTGATAGTAGGTATTATTCTTAGTCATTTGAAAAAAAAAAAACTAAAGAAAAATGAAAAATGTCTCAATCTTGTCTTCCAAGTTTTCAAAAGATGGGGCTATATAGACCCGAGAAAGGTGCTATATGCACTCCAACTGAAAAATCATAGATCCGTCGGTTGCATGTTTAAAAAAAATACACAGACAGATCCTAAATCTATCCGTTATAAAAAAAATAAAAAAATTTACATAGGACGAATCAAGAATCTATCCTATTAAATTAAAAAGCAAAAAAAAAAAATTTGAAGAAAGAAGTTGGGCTTGTTGACTTGTGCAGCTTTTTAATAAAAAAGAAAAAAAAATAGGACGGATCATAGATCCATCCTATATAACCCTAAACTACAGACGGATCCTAAATCTGTTCGTTTTTTTTATAATTTATAATGATTGATGGACAGATGTAGGCGTGGCCACGGGTCAGACCCGCCGGGTCAACGGGTTCGACCCGCCGGATCAAGGGTCAGGGTTGGTCGACTCGAACCCTAACCCGAAAATTCACGGGTTGACGGGTTCATATCAACCCATTGACCAGACGGATTCGCATATTAAAAAAAATATTTTTTTATTAAATTTTTTACTAATAAAAATTGAAAATAAATTGATATGCTAAAACTTTGTCTACATATCATTTTTTATATCAACTTCATTTTAACATGAAGTTGAACAAAAAAAAATATTAGAAATTTTATATTTTATATTTGTATAAAATTTCTTTAATCAACTACAATATAAATGTAGGATATAAAACTTCTCATTCTAATTCTCAATTTTCAATGTGAGACAAATGTGGGAGAGTCCTCTTGTCCCACATTGGAAATGAGAGAATAGAAAGAGTTGTTTCAAGGCTATAAAAGGGGAAGGATGGGGTGGCTTTTGACCCACATTGCATTTTGCATGTTAGATTATATTTTTATTATGAATCATGAATTATTCTAAGAATAATATACATAATAATACTTATAAACTTATAAAAAAAACTAGTATAGTCCCCGCGCCATGGCGCGTATTTAACCAATATTAATTTTTGTTAAAATAGAAAAACAAAAGATTTGATAAAGTAAGTAAAAAATTAATATTTATGAAAAATGTGTAAAGATTAATTGAGTCTAAGATTTAAGTAGAATAAGTTGGTTGAGTGTAAATCCTAAAATAAAGGCGCTTATAAGTTATAGCACCTAAATAAAAAATGTTTACGGTTTATTAGTTAAATATAGATAGATTAATTAAAAAAACTTTGAAAGAGGTAACCCTTGTAAGAAGTCAAAGGTTCAAATCACATTCTTTACACATTTGTGTAATGAGTGAGTGCTCAAGCCTTCATTGGTCTGGGTGAGCCTACCTGGTGGCTTGCCGACTGACTTATCGGTTCGCGTCCTTTTTAGGCTAGGACTTGGACCCATGGGGATTAGTCGACAACCTCAGAACCCCCACGTTAACAAAAAAAAAAACTTTGGAAGTTTGATGCGACCCAAAGGATCGATCCAACAAGTTACAAAGCTTCAACCGAGCACGAGAACAAAAATTGACACACGCGACTCTTTTATTTGGAATTTTGTAGATTTATGGGAAAATAAAAACAAGATATGGATGGCTAAATCGATGAGCATCTCACCCATAGATTTACCAAACTCGCTCTCTCACTCGTCGGCATCTCACTCCCGAGTAATCAAGCCTTTGTTTGAACAACTCTAACAAGCATCTCACCGGAAAGAGTTAGACAAACAGGACCATTCCTCGGCCTCTCACTCCGGAATGGGGTGTCAAAATGGCATCTCACCAAATCAACCAAAGACACACACTTTTCTTCCAAAAATTTTCAACTCAAATCTTATTTCTCATGGCAAAGGTTTAGCCATTTTATAGGCATAAAACAACAACAATTTAGTAACGAATTAAAGGCGGAAAAGATGAAAAGTTTCTCGGAAATTGATGGAGAAATTTGGCCAGCCTCATGGTGGAAAATGAAGGGTTGGTTATCCTCATAAAGTGTAGAAAATCATCAAGTTCCCTTGAATGAAGACCCTTCGATACATCTCATCTATTCCGACATCATTCAATGCCCCGGGAAAACTGTTTAGATTTCGGACGGTTGAACTATTGCTGATTTCGGACCTGTTCTTGGATGATTTCGGCACTTTGGTCTTCATAAAAGATGTAGCCCTTCGAATTAGCTTTCCAAAAAGTACTCATGGACCTCCATCGGACTAATATAGCCCATTTTATGACTGAAACATTGAGCATGCGTCGGAAGAGCTCGGATCACATCATCCTCCCTACCTTTGAAAAAGATTCGTCCTCGAATCTTGCGTTGCCTTCCAAAAAGAAATATTACGCCCCTGTACGTTGGATCTACGTAAAATATCGTGATGGTTGATCCCGCGAAGACTCTCAAATCTGCGTTGCTTTTCCAAAAAGGTACGATACGCCCCTATACGTTGGATCTGCGTAGTGCACTTCAATGGTTGCAACCGCGACGGCTCTGAAGAGGGATGTGGATGAAAGTGATTGAAAACTTTGTGAACTTGATGGATTAGCTCTGATACCAAATGATGCGACCCGGAGATCGATCCCACAAGTTTCAAAGCTTCAACCGAGCACGAGAACAAAATTTGACACACACGACTCTTTTATTTGGATTTTTCTAGATTTATGGGAAAATAAAAACAAGATATGGATGGCTAAATCTATGAGCATCTCACCCATAGAGTTACCAAACTCGCTCTCTCACTCGTCGGCATCTCACTCCCGAGCAATCAAGCCTTTGTTTGAACAACTCTAGCAAGCATCTCACCGGAAAGAGTTAGACAAACAGGACCATTCCTCGGCCTCTCACTCCGGAATGGGGTGTCAAAATGGCATCTCACCAAATCAACCAAAGACACACACTTTTCTTCCAAAAATTTTCAACTCAAATCTTATTTCTCATGGCAAAGGTTTAGCCATTTTATAGGCATAAAACAACAACAATTTAGTAACGAATTAAAGGCGGAAAAGATGAAAAGTTTCTCGGAAATTGATGGAGAAATTTGGCCAGCCTCATGGTGGAAAATGAAGGGTTGGTTATCCTCATAAAGTGTAGAAAATCATCAAGTTCCCTTGAATGAAGACCCTTCGATACATCTCATCTATTCCGACATCATTCAATGCCCCGGGAAAACTGTTTAGATTTCGGACGGTTGAACTATTGCTGATTTCGGACCTGTTCTTGGATGATTTCGGCACTTTGGTCTTCATAAAAGATGTAGCCCTTCGAATTAGCTTTCCAAAAAGTACTCATGGACCTCCATCGGACTAATATAGCCCATTTTATGACTGAAACATTGAGCATGCGTCGGAAGAGCTCGAATCACATCAATGTTTTTCTAAGTTAAATTGATTGGGAGGAAATCGATCGTAAAATTAAGGTCATTATAACATCTAAGCAAAAATATTTATCATTTTTTAGTTAGAATAAATAAATCCCATTAGTTAAAAAAATGTTAAGTTTTTTTTATCATTTGATATTTTATATAGATTAGGCTTGGTGGGTGAAAAAGTTTTTTAAATTCATCCCATTTTTTAAAGAAAATAGCTTGAAATGATATTGTATAATTAATATAGAATGAAATAAAATTATATAGTTAGTATTAACTTTATTAAAAAAAAAGTTTTGAATTAATCCCATTGTCTGAAAAATGTAGTATGAAATGATATTGTGTAATTAATATAAAACTGAATAATATTGTATAGTTAATATTAACTTTATTAAAAAAAGTTTTGAATTAATCAAAAAATATATTTAAATGATATTGTGTAATTAATATAGAATGAAATAATATTGTATAGTTAACATTAACTTTATTAAAAAAAAGTTTTGAATGAATCCTATTGGTTGAAAAATGTAACGTTGCCAAAAATAACTTTGCGTGAGGAGACGACACATGGCGTAGGTACTTTCGTTTTAATTAATATATAGATGTTTTTTTAAAAATATTTTAAAATTGTGGGTTGACCCTGCCATGGTTGCATATAGCCACCCCATTTTCGAATCACTTAAATTTGATTTTTAAAAAAATGTTTGGAAAAAAATGTCTAGGCCGTCAATATCTCCAATAAATCTGGTTAATTTTACCTCATCCGCATGCAAGGACGCTCTCGAGTCGAGTAGAGTCTCTCACCCGAATTCTTTCCTAATAAAAAAATAAATAAAAAATGCTTGACCTAATAAATCTTATCCGAACAGTCTGACTGAAGGCCAGTTACGCACTTACGCCACCCACAGAATGACGCATCAAATGGCGTCCTCTCCCGCCCTGCCATTCTCACCCCCCGCCTACCCACCTTCCCCCAAATCCTCACTCTCTGCCCCCGCCGCCAGTAACGCCCTCTCCCTTCCCCACCTCAACGGGAGGAATCCTCTTCCCCTCAATTTCTCACACCGCTCTATCACACCGTGCAGGGTCTCAGTAAGAGCCACCGAAAATGGCTCAGAGACCGCCAAGAAACTAGAGGTCACCACGAGCACCGCCGACCAAGAAGCTCCAGCCGATTCCAGTGCGGTGAGCTATCGGATGTGGGAGCAGAGATTAAGAAAATGCTGAAAGAGCGAGACAGCAAGGAGGAGAAAGGGGGAGGAGATTTCTTGAGCGGCGTCGCAGAGGAGATTCGGGAGATCGAGTGGCCAGATTTCCGAAAGGTGTTGGGGACGACCGGCGTTGTTCTCGGAGTCCTCGCTGGTTCCAACGTTGTTCTTCTCACCGTCAACGCCATTCTCGCCGAGCTCTCCGACCGAGTCTTCGCCGGCAAGGGCATCCAGGATTTCTTTAGATAAAGGCCCTTAATTTGAGGATTGAATGGTGTAGTTGTGTGACGCCACTTCTCCAATTAGGAAGAAATTGTCTAGTTTTGGAGGTGCATTTAGGGCACTGCGCTGAGAAACCCCAAGTGGAAATCAAATTAGTTTTGTTTATTGATTGATGGTAAATGATGATTTTTTTTGTAGACGAAACTGGTTTGTTGGTGTAAAATTTAGGTGCTATCAGTGACAGTTGTGCTGCATTTTGCCATTCAAAAGCGTCAGATGCTCAAAAAACATCAATTATGTTATGTTCTCAACTGATCAAAGTTAAAGATCAAACCTTGTTCCAAATTTCATGATTTCATTCTCCTAATTCTACATCTTAGTATAGGGCTAGAGGTTTGAGTAACAGGATCATCCAAGAACAACAGCGAGCATGACAAAATCATGATACATCAGGGAACACCATAGATAAGAGAGTTCAAAGGAACAACCCAAGCAGAAGAATCCAGGATAACTTCAAACAAACCCTCTATGATGACTCGCTTGCACCTGCAGGGCCAACAAGAACCCCATGTGCATTACCTTCCTTCTTCCCAGCATCATCCTTGACACCGCCATCAGATCTCCTTTCCCTAATCTTGTACTTGGCCTCAAGCTCAATTATCTCCTTTTTCTTCTGATGCAAGCCTTCGTTCAGCCTCTTGATGACCTCCTCAAGCCCCTCCTTGTTCCTTTGGACTGCGGGTAAGACCTCCTTGATGGTTCTCTCCACAAGAACACCCCCTATCATCCAATAGCACTTCCTTGTCGGGTCAAGGGGCTCAATGGCGCTCATGACCGGGGAGTGCTCGCTCACTTCCATCTCCAGTTCGTGATCTTTGAGTAGATCTGGTTGAGATCTTGCCTCAGTTGAGCATACATGGTTGCCACAGCTTGCTCATTTACTGACTCATTGCCTTGTGCCTCTGATCTCATTGCCATCTTTCTACATCATTTTGAGAGTAAGAGTAATAAGAATATAAAAAATAAGTAGTTAACAAAGCAATGAAACTTCTTGAGAACAAAATTTCCAAAGCAAACACAGTCAGTCATTTCATATTTAACCTCTCTGATCATGCCAGGGCCTGATTTGCTTGAGTTTGCATAACAAGACACAAGTCAAAGTCCACCGTATCTAAGAGAATATAGCAACAAGCTTTCAAAGATGAGACACCATTCAAGACACAACGGAACCAACTCACATATATTCTCTGAAAAATAAAAGCGAGATCCATTTGGTTTTATCATTAAGATAGTCCATCTGTTCATCACAGCTTATCGCTCTTGGTAAAGGACAGGAGGTAAGTGTTACCGTTGCAAGAGGATTGAATTTTACATCAAATGTTTCAACAGGTAAGATCCAGAAATGCTCAAGGCAAAGGCAGCCACAGTCATGGACTCATGGAGGTAAGTACCAAACAGCAAGATCACCTATATGACTATATCCATATGAAAGCAGACCAATAACAACAATAACAACCCAATATATCCCCTGCTAAAGCAGGGTCTGGGGGGGTCAGGATGTACGCACTCTTTCCCCGAACTAGTCGAGAGAGTGTTTCCGGAAGACCCAGAATAATAGAGCAAAGGAAACACAGCGTCCCAGGTCACTTAGTAGGAGATGAGACAATAGACAACAGATAGAGAGAGAGCAAATAGCTAGATAACCAATAGATAGCAGATAGAAAGCAAAAAGGAAGGCAGAAAGGAAGCGAAAATGAAATGTCCCAACACCCATCCTTGGGATAATAACCATCAATTGTACACTATAGCTCATAAAACCTTGTGAAAGTATTAACCCGCGACTGGTTGCCACTCTACATGACTATATCCAATGCATTACCCAATTACAAAGTTGATCCTCAAACTCACAAGGGACTCCAAGTATTACAGTAGAGTGTAGACTAGCAGGGCATATAAACCAGCTTAGAAAAGCATATAAATTCAAATATTTAGCACCGACTAAACATTGAAGTTAACATGTGTGTTTACAAAATACAAATTGCTCACTGTGATTAAATGAAATAATGCAAAAGGAACCATTTGGTAAATAGAAAGGGAAAAAGAATAGGCTACAATATTTTTTTCACTGCCTTAGATGCATTATCCTCCCACATGAGAATCAAATTGGATAATGAATTTCCAAATTATAATTTTGTTTGATGCAGCTAAATAACGGGACAGTAATATATCCAAAAGCACTCTACTTCTTTTGCCTTGCCTAAATTACCAAATGCCACAGAAGTAGTATCTAATATCTACTCAGTAGGAAAATGGGTAAACAGTTAGAATTGAGACTGAATTAATTAAGATTTACATCATTAGCAGGTCAAAGATTTTGAGGCTATACTTGGATTTGTTTGAAATCAGGACATGTTGGCTCTGAAAGAACAGCAGTCAATTTGGATAGCCATGCATTATTATAATGCAATATTATGCATTATTATATTATAAAGGTGTGCATTATAATAATGCAATATTATGCATTATAAGTCATAATGCATGGCTATGCAAACGCACCCTTAATATCATTGTGGTTCAGTTTAAACAGAATTTGAATGTGTTAGAGTAATATTAGGATCAATTTATCTTTAAATCTGGATACAACCATACGGGATATACTGCTTATTTCAATATGCTCGAAAAAGAAAAAAAACTTTCGCATTTGCTCATTGAATGGAAACAATAAACCAAATTAGCAATGCACTGCAGTTAACTAAATCAAAATGGTAAAAGGACAAGACCACAATAAAATGTTACATGCAAACTGAAGAAGATCAGAGAAACTGTACGGGAAGATCGACATTTAAAGTAAAACAAAGCAGTGAAAGAATGGGAAAATTAAATCATTAATACACATTAATTTAATGTTAATCAAATCAGCTATTGGGAGCTAAGATTATCGCGATGTGAAAACATCCTAGAACTATTGGAGGTACAAAGCATGGGTATATACTGCAAAAGTACACATAACGAACAACATTTTCTACAAGAAGTCCTTTAGAGAACCCTAAAATCAAAAATGCTGAGTTCGAAAAGGCAACCAAGAGTCTCAGACACCAGAACTTATGTAAAACCCCAATAGATATATCAATTTCTAAGCATAGGAATTAGGAAAACCCTAGAGTATATGATAGTAGTCATTAACAATCAAAATTGGACATGTGAATAAGGTAAGTATCTTCTTGGATTACTGCGCTACATCAAGGAATTAAATTGAACCTAAGGACAAATTAGACGCCATTAAATGGCAAAGGCGCACAACCGACCATCAGCAAAGTGCCAAAAATTTCTGCTGGCTGCAGATGATAAGAAATTGAAAGATTGCATCCTTCGAGCGTACAAACGAACTTCCACGGGGAAATATGGATAGAGATGACAGAAAATCAAGCAATAAAATACCTGGGAATGCAACCTCCACCCACGCGATGAAGATTTCGGATTTGGGATTAGAAAAGCAAAGTGATTTTCGGGTGGGGGGGAAGATAGTAAACCTAGCGATATCGCGATGAGGAAGAGGGGGTATAGGAAGTAGAAATTGGGATGGGAAGGGATTTGTGATGGGGTTTTGCGAGGAATCTTAAGCACCGTTCTGTAATCCTTATGAGGAGCGAGACTCGACTCTTGAGACTTGAGAATGGCTGGTGCAGGGGAGAGAGAGGCGCAAGACTGCAAGAGGGTCTGACCGTCTGTACACTCTGAGAAGCTTTAAACGCAGCGTTTTAATTTGTTTTTTTTTCTTTAGGTCGAGAGCGAGTATCGACCCGACAACTCTCAACGCCGACTCGATATGAACAGGGGATAAATTTTTTTCGAGAAATCTTTTTTTTTTTTTGCATTTTGCAGGTACGTATGTAGAGCGATTGAGTCAATCAAACTGAACTAAGATCAGAATAGGATCCAGCTCTTGGACGTCCAAGCGCACATGCGTACCAAGTCGAGCATACAAGTCGAATGAGACTCCATCCTAAAATCAATTAGCATTAGGAGGAATAGTCTATCCACTGATGTGTAAGGCTTGGGTTTACTGTATTTTCCACGTGGGATATTATCCCAAATCATATTCTCAACAGACCCCTTCAAATGCAACTGTCTGACCACGCATTATTTGCCGGTTGCACTTGACGACTCAATGCCTTAAGGTCGGCTAGCCAATAGACCAGGGTCCCGGATTGCACTGCACCCAGCCAAACCTGGTTCTGATATCATTTGGACACATAGTAATCGACTGTGAAATGATTAGAAATGGAGGAAAACTGATCAAGAAAACTAGCACAAACTCCATTAGATAGATTAAGTTGTGCTCTGAAAATTCGGTTACACAACTACTTTTTACGCTCAATGAACTGCACTATATACATGTGCAATGCGGGTGATCAAGTTGTGTGATACAGAAGTACGAAATTGCTCTTTTGTTGTCATCTTATTTACATATTCACATATCTACCATATTCGTATTATATGTACTCATGGTTTTTTGTTAAAATACAGTGGAAAGAACATCAAGGAAATAAATACTCTTCTTCCCAATTAGGCTAAGCTATATTTGTGATACACCACCTCTTTTTTGCACTATTTAATCTCTAAAATTAATAAAAATTTCCAAAAAAAAATAATCCAAGACCCTTTGGAACCGCCACTTCTTTCTCGAATAGACGGATACAAAGAGAGTTGAAAGAGAAAAAATAAATATAAAAACATGTCATATCTTGAATTGTCTTCTGATAAGCGCTTCGTTTTAAATCTTCAATTATATCATTCATATTTTTCAAGTATGTTTGGGTTAAGATAGAGACAGGGCGGTAACAAACAAGTTTCCATCTCTATCTCAATACCTTAAATTTTCCTAGATCCTTATATCACAACTTTGCTATTCCATCATTTAAGATCCTTGTGACTTGATATGGCTCTAATCATCTTGTTCCCTTAAGTCTTGGGAACATACTTGACTTACCATCAGAAAGACTCACTTGATTGTCAATCTTAAACTCAACTTAGATGCCTACTACCAGGGTCGGACATGAGTTTTTAATGGCCCGAGGCGAAGTTTAAAATTAGGCCCCTCTTTTGCTCTACTATACCGTATATACATAAGTAAGTTATGATAGAATAAATGGTTTTTGAAATAGTTTTCTAATACCAAAAACCATTTCAACAAAGATTTCAATTGGCTATATACATGCACAAGAAAGATTAACAAAATCATTATAATTCCTAGATTAAAATCCAGCAACTAGATTAGGACTACAAATTAGGAAGAAATCAAAAGAAAAAGCATTGAGAGTTGTTGGTATAAATTCAGCAACACATCACGAACAATATGACTTAAGCTGAACTTGTTACATGGTTCTTGATTTCTCCTGCAACTGGATTGGCGCCACACCATGAACACACACGACATTCAACATCATGTATAGGAGATTGATATGCTCAGTGCTCCTAGATTATACCAAGAACAGCTAATACTATTATTCCTAAATGCGAAAATATCTCTTTGAATTAGGAATTAAAATTCTATATGGAGGTCGAACTTCTTACATGTTATAAAAACAACACAATTCAATTCCAAATCCTACAAATTCAATTCCAAATTCCAATCCTAATTTCAAAAACCTAATTACTAAAGTCTACATCTTATAAATTAAATCCAAATAATTCCAAAAATCTAGGATGAAATTGAAGAAAATTATACTTGATCTCGCAGTTAGAAATTAGAATAATCGGATTTTGTGTTGGAATAATTCAAGAGTGAGCGGTGAGCCGCCTGGCGCATGCCACCGAGCCTGAGAGGAGAGCCTAAGAGAGCGACGCCGACATCTGACGGGCGACGTCTACATGGAGGAGGAGTGGGGGGTTCCTGGTCATGGTTTCGGTGGTTGCCGTTGTGGTAGGCTTAAGGGGGGAATCGCCCAAGCGAGTTGAGCAGTCTGCCTACCACCCTCATCTTCTGCTCGACTGTCTTCACTCTTGCCCTTTTTCATTTTTTTCAACGTTGCATTTATTCCATTTTCTATTTTTTCTTTACATGCAGCGTTTTCCTCCTTTTCCATTAATATATATGGGCTCCTGGGTTGGTTGTGCCCGAGGTGAGGGCCTGTTGGGCCGAACCTCAGGTCTGGCCCTGCCTACTAGATCGCTGCTTCTTTTTCATACTATATGGTAGTAGGAGTCTCGCTACTATTTTGAGTTCAAACATTTAGCATGGTCACAAACCAACGAGCTAGCATAGTAGCAGTGATTTCATGCTAAGCATGATCCATCTCAATCTTATAGCAAATGGTCTTGATTAACACCAAGATGGTCTCATTATATGTCTCAAGTTTGTACTTTATTTTCTCATCCTTGATAGTCAAAGGGAGTTTTCCCTTCTTGACATCAATGCTAGTTTCAAAGATGGCTAAAAAATCATCTTCCAAGCTAGAATAATGGGATGTAAAGCTTACCCACCTTCATATGAACATTTTCAATTGTGCCAACCTAGTGAGAAATTGATTCATTAGCCATGATGAGACGCAATTTGGAATGAATAAAATCCTTGACGTTAAGAAGTAGACGGACAATCACATAATATTGACACTAGCTAGACCTCAAACCGCAAAGACATTTGTAGCTTATTTACCAAAATAAGCATTTATGATTGGCATATCAGAATTTTTGTCTAGGGCCTGAAAACTAAAAAGGACAATAATTCAAGGGTGACTTTGACAGTCCTACCCTCAAAAAATTGGGAGGCTAAATGCGATGCAAACTGCCTCAAACTTAGCTTTAAAACTTTTCAAAGCTATGTTCGATGCTAAATAGGATTGATGCTTTAACTACCTGTTAACCTTATGGCCAATTCCGAGGGTAAATGGCCTTAAAATTTAGCTATGAGGTAAATTTGGAAAAAATAATGGAAGTCCTAAATAAGCTTCCGAGCATCCACCATGATGATCTCGATTTCTCAAGGATAGCTCCAAACATCATTGGTAGCACTAATAACCACCAGAAAATCACCTTCAACCTCGAGCCTCGAAATCCCAAGATGGCGGTCTGCAACCAACCCTTGGTGAAAAGCCAACGCCTCTGGCTTGAGAGCAGATGATTCCCAGCAATGGGATCCTTGGCAACAGACAATAGAACCACAGTGGTCTCGAATCACAACCCTTGTAGTCGTTATGCCAGAAGAACTCACACGCCATAAGAACACCCACATTGTTAGAAAAACAGCACAGTACACGTTTGCATCTTGAACAACCAGCAACTTCACCAAAAAAAGTCCTTATGAACCAAATAAGTCATTATAACTAATATTATTTCTCAAACCCAACAAATCATTCAAACCAAATTCTATCAATATATAAAATTCAACTTAAAACTCCCTACTCCCACAAATTCTAATCTAAATTGATTCTCATCTTAAGGAATTGAACTTAAAAACAATATAATTAAAAGGTAGAGGAACAATTTGGAGAGTCAAACCCAGGCCATCGATCTAGACTCTCAAGAACTACAATCCGTCCTTTAACGCTTATGCCAACATTGCTTCATGCTTTAATACTCCCTTTACTTAATTCTATTCCAAAAAAATACCCGATATATAAAAAAAGAAAAATCTCTTGTTTAGGATAGGGGGTTCAGCCATCCCAAGTCCCCCGTAGATCCGCGACTATTTATGATCTCACCTAGATCATGTAGCTTCTTATGCAATAGACATACTGAATCTGAATAGCTTTTATTCAGAATCATTGTCTCTACATCCTCTAGCTCTCTCTTCTTGACCGGGATCTCCTTTAGAAACATGACATAAGGGTGGTTTGCATGGCTCTAGCTAGAGTTACATACTTGAGTTCTTCTTCATCTTTCTCGTATGAGATCGACTACGGAATATGTTTGCTTCCTTGCTCTTGACATTCGACTTAAGCAACATGTACTTTCCAACATTCTTGTTCATTGCCTAATGCAACTATGGTGTGCTCCTTTGTGTTGACTACTGGTTGACCTAGAAGTTGACCATATGTTCTTGGAGCATTGAGAGCCTATTATGGAATTTAATCACAAGCATTTCAAACTTTTCTTCATTAATTCTAGCTTTAAAAGACCATCAATTGGTGAGAGATGTGAAAAGATTAAAAAAGTTCCACATCGAAAATTGAGCATAACAAACCTTAGTATATAAGTCGTTGGACTACTTCTCCTATTGTCAATTGGTTTATTGATAGAACCCTTCTCCGCTTATGTGCTAGGCTACTAGCACACGTGCACTCATGCAAACGAACAATGGAGATCGAGAAGTCAAGATATATGGTCCTTCACACGAGGGGTTATAACTAGTTGTTGAAGTTCTAACCAAAAATGATGTCGTTGATAGGAAAATGGAGGTTGAAATTAATTATGATATACTCCCTCCGTTCTTTTATAATTTTCGTTTTGAGGCATTTTTTGTTTAACAAAATATTTGACATTATCAGTTGATCACATCACTTTTTCTAATTTACTGTTATTTCTCTAATTAATACTCCCCCGGTTTTTAAAGGAAGTAATGATAGAGTCTGATCAATTCCCCCAATTTTGTACTCCCCGTTTATTAATACCCCCAATCTCCTCCATCTAATTAATACACCCCCAATTTCGCTAATTAATACTCCCCCGGTTTTCAAATTCTAGCAATGAGATTTGAGGTATTTTGAAAGTTGTAGAGTCATACATAATACACAGTACAGTGTTGATCAACACCAGTATTTCCTTAATTAGTGTGTATAATATCAAAACGACAATTATAAAATAATGGAGGGAGTAGTTGAGATTGATGTTGTTGATTTGTTTGCGAAGTACACGTGCACATTATTGCAAAATTTCTATGAAAGAGTTTTAAAGGGACGCGAATTTGAGGATTCATGTACATGAGTGTGACTCTTAACCATGATGTGACTCTTAACCATTCAAGAACATGGTTAGTGTAAGACTTGAAGTTAAAAGAAAAAAAACTAACCCTTCGTTTGTTTCTAGTTAAGGAATGTAATGGTTAACCTTGCGAATTTAGTCCATATTTAAGTTAAGATTTATTGATCAATATTCTAACCATTATCTCTCTTCTCTCTTTTTTCATACAAAATTTATTTACTTCCCCCCATTTAGTTACCTAATTTTAGCATTAGTAATCATACATCTAGGATGGTCTAACCATTTCTCCATCTCATTCTCTTAACTCACCAAAAAAAAATATGACCTAATAGACCATGTATTGTAAATGAGTATGTGGTTAGGTAAATACAACTATCTTCCTATGTATTCTAGAAGGCTAATCTTTGCTTTAGACTTGGCACAAGATAACTCATTGTGTAAAAGCCTATAAATTGTACAGAAAACTAGAAGGATAAATTAAGAATAAAAAACTTACAATCAAGTTTTTTCTTGTCTCATAGTTCCTCTCTATGGTATCAGAGTTGTATTGGACAAACATCCTTATTTTTCGATCCATGTCATAAGTCATCACGAAAGGTTCGGGCTACAACTGCAAATCCCCATCACCACCAAACCTTACCCTCATCTTCTCATTTTCAGAAGTTCACATACAACAAATTTGCTTGTCGCTTGTCTTCCGTGAGGCAAATCTGGTAGCTGATCGCTTGTCACGTATCGCTTCTGCTTCTAACGGCCTCTTGACTCCTGATGATTATCTGTTGCGTAGTCTCATCCGCAAGGATGCTCTTGGCTGATAGAGCTCAGCTCTATGGTCAAATTTTTTCCGTTTCAAAAAAAAAAAAAATATACAACAAATTTGCTATATGGAAGGTCCAAATTTCCCAAAACCTTGGATCCTAAGGTCTTTTACCCTTTGTTGAAGGAACACATCTTTGCCCAGCTTCACACCCTCCCTTCGATGAACCAATCTCAAAGCACTCCAAATAGGTAACCAAGGATCAGCTTGCTATGGTTGTTTTAACGGCTATGTACACCGAATGCGTCCTTGTCCAAATTACGGATTGTAAAATCTCGAATGAGGTTTGCTGAACCTTTCATAAATCGTTTGTGGTTTGATCAAGTGCACAAGTGGTCCATTCTCGTCTACATTATTCATCCTTGAAGAAAGGCGAAGATACCTTATTAGACTACACTTCAACCGAGTCAAGGCTCTTGTCAATCCCTTGAACGCAGCAGGCCAACCCATCCATCTCCAATCAAGAGTACTCCGTTCAACTCCTAGCAGGCCTTGGTACTAAATATGACCCATTTGTAATTGTTGAGATATGTGAAGAGATTAAAGAGAGTCTCACATTAAAAATATAAATAAACAAGTCTTTTATATATATATATATATATATATATATATATATATCGGTTTATGTGCTGGGCTACTAGCGCATAAGCGCCCATACACGACCCCGATCGCAAGTCCCAACGGACTTCAGTATGGTATAAAAGGTAAAGCCAAACGGTCGGACTCTTGATCCTGAGCTAGTAAAAAAAAGAAGACCCGTTGTCCAAGTCTCAACTAGAGACAAAGACCCTAGTTAAATTTGTAGAAGCGTGTTGAGATATTGATGTATAGCAATTGGTTGGGCGAGCCAATTGCTAAAAGAAGCGCTCGATCTTGCGTATGTCCTGGTATTTCTGTCAATCGCCGATGTTGACTTGAGAATTTGAATTGAAATGGTGGTCGAGACTTGCAAATTTCACTTTTGCCGTTGACCTCGAATTCCAATTTGTAATATATCGGAAGCGATTGCCGATTCCCAAATTAATTATTAGCAAGTGCTAATTACTTTAATATTGAAGGCATTCAGATCCACGCAACCGTCTTTGGCAATGCACTCACAAGAACAATTAGAACAAAAACTTTGAACGTAAATAATTTGGGAACGTAAGTAAGAAGCGTGGTTAGGGTTGATGAAGAGAAAGCAGTTGACTAAGCGTGGTTAGGGTTGATGAAGAGAAAGCAGTTAGTCAAGTGCTTCTCTTTTAATTTCAACCTACTTTCTCTAAAAGAAATAACGAGACTTAAATAGAATTGACGGTGGATGAGTTGACCTCCTATACAAAGGAGAAACCCTAAGCCAACCCATCTTTATCTATCTAGAATTAATTAAAATAAAACCTAAGATAAAATCAACTAATCTTATCTATCTAAAAAAAAACAAATAAGAATATTCTATAAATTGTTTACTTTTAGGGAGGTAGACAACTCCTTCTTTTTATTTACCAAATTAAATAATAAAATAGCTAAAATAGGTAAAATTATTCTCCAAGCCAAAACCGGACAGAACTCTCGGCGCCGATCCCAGGACACTACAAGTGTGAATCCATGGTGGGGCCTTCTTCTTTCTCGGGATGATCGGGTCCTCAAACTGCCTTGGCCCACAGAGAGTCAATCTTGATGACATCAGATATGTGAAGAGACCAAAGAGAATCCCACATTTAAAATATGAATAAACAAGCCTTAGTATATAAGCTAGTGAGCTACTCCTTCTAGCCAATTGGTTTTAGATGAAACTCCATTCGACGTATGTGTTAGGGCCCTAGAGCATGTAAAGGCCCGGATTTTTAATAATAAATTTCAATAAATAATATAAGTGGATTTAAGTCGGAAAAAAAAAATAGTAATAATAAATAAATAATAATAAAATAATAAAAACTAAAAATGAATTTATATAAAGCGGATTAAATCGGAGATTTTAAGAGAGACTCATTCTAAATTTAATAAATTGAACTTTAAATCTTTAACGCGAATTCCGATCTAATTTTGAACTATCAAACAAAGCTCCCGTCCTCTTTCACCAAATTTTATCCAATTCCAACCCATCTAAAGGTTATACAATTGTACAAATCTTATTCTCTTTATCTCAAGACTTTACTCCCCCATTTTAGGCAAATGGTCAAACTCCTTCTTCCCCATTTGTTCGGTAGTAGCACAGTAGGGGCATGAGTCTTTGTCCTCTTTAAGCTGTCTTCAAGTGATGATTCCTCATACATACTCCAAGCCAAGCCTTACCTCTTCCCAATTTCAGATTCAGAAACCCTCCCTCTCTCTCCCATTTCTCCTCTGCAGAACCCAGATTTCCCTCAAGAACCCACAAAGAAAACCCCAATCTATGTATTCCTTCTTTTCTCCCTCCTGCGAACTCAGACGCCACCACCATTCTTCCTCCTTGTCGCTGTAAACACCGCCGCCAGCTCTTCGCCTCGCCGCCTGACCACCGCCGTCGTCCCCGTCACAAGCCACGCCTCCCCTGTCCGCCATTGAAGGGAAGCCGAGCCCTGCAGCCCCATTCCTCCTCTCCGTTGAGCCCAGCAGCGACTCCGCCACTTCTCTGGCGACCGAAGATGCCCAGCGACTGCCCAGGGCCACCGGAGCACCGACGCCGCCACCGTCTTCCTCCCTCCTCTGATTTGTTTTCCTGATTTCGATTGGTAAGGTTCATTCTCCTTCCACTCGATATCAAGCTGCGAAAAGCTTCGCCTTTTGACATCCCTTTGTCAACCCAGGAAAGCTCGTACGGTTCCGTCTCCGGTGAGCCACAACGAGCCCCGACGAACCCATCCCGGCGAGACGAAATCGCGCCTCGGTGAGCCTATTCTCTCCTCCTTCTTCCTTTCCTTCTTGTCGTATGTGTGTGCCTTGTGTCGGAGCCCAGCATCGTCGCCGGCGAGCTCCCCTCGTCCCTTCTCTTTCCAGATCTCGAATGGGACTGATGGGGGAGGCGATGAACAGTGAACCGGGTTCACTCCCTTTTCTTTTATTTGGTTTTGTTTTGGTTGGTCCGGTTCACCTTGTTTTAATCTAAAACCGGTTTCCTTTTAAAAGAGATGGGCTTGGGCCAGATATGGATCCGGGTTTGGGGACTGGGCCTTTATTTCGGGTTAGGGTTGGGCTTTTGGTTGAGTTTTAAAAAGAGGTTTTGTGTTCTATATTATATATACATATGTTGTATGTTGAGTTAATAATTTATAACACATAGTTATTGTATAATTGTTAGTAATTACTAGATTATCATTTTTATATTAATATTTTGAGTTTCGAGTAATGAATATATTTTATGGAAATATTAAATATATTATAATTTGTTTTAGGAAATAGTGAAGCGAACTATTGAGGTTAACTTATAAAATGATTCATTTGTTGATGTTGTGTTATAAATATGATTTTATAAAGACGATTAATTTGGTGTTTATTTTAGATAAACATTGTTGGTAAATTATTTAAAAGAGATTTTTCAAGTTTCGGAAATGTCTTTTAATAACTTGTGTTTGGGAAACTAAAATGCCGGAATTATTTCTATAATATGATCTTGAAAGATTTGTTGAGGATTTAAATGATAAATGTCGGGATTTGGCCAAATGTGATTTGAGAAATTATTTTGAATATGAGTTGACTTAATTTGGGATTTAAGAGTTGAGAAATATTGTTAATGAGATTTATCAGTGATTTTGATTAAATGGTTTTGGTTGATGTCGATCATGTCGGAAAGGTTTTGGAAAATGGTTTTACCGTCGATTGGGTTTAAGGATGTTGAGAACTTGGGTTTCGTGTGTGTGAATGTTAGTCTGGTAGCTTACGGAAGTGGCTTGATGATAGGTGTGTATCGCTTTTGGATTGCTTTGGACTTGCATTTGGGCCCTTGTTTGTATTATCCTGCTGTTCTGCATCTTCAGGTAAGTTCCTTAGGGGGCTTACTCAGGTTGGACATTCATGCCTGTTGTTGCATTTTATGTTAGGTGTTGCATATGCATAAAAGCATGCCATGTAGTATCCTGTTTAGGTTGCACTAATTGATTGAGCATCTGCTTACTTATTGCGTTTGAAACAGAACGGCCGTTATCTGTGATAGTCCTAGAGTCTTTGCTAGGGTCATAGGGTAGCCCAGCCTCATCGGGTACCCTGAGTCAATCGAGTCATGAACTTCCTTATATTATGAGATGCCTGCGGGCTTTATTGTGGAGCGGGTTAGGCATGCGTGCCGCCCGATTATGATGGAATGCATTCACGAGCTGGCCAGTCTCCGCCCTATCGGAAGGGGGTGGAGGTAGGAGAGGGATATGCCACTTGGCATTGTCTTGGGCCCTTTACAGTATTTTTACACATTATTATGACTAGGAGCATGCTAGTGTGTTTGACTTTCGTATTGCATTAGAGCATCTTTATTAGGTATAGCACATACTATGTGGCCTCAGCGAGGACTGCCGGTCCCGCATGAGTGGCTCGATCTGACTCCTTTCCCCGTTCTTCTTTTAAAGGTGTTTTCTGCAGACTTGAGTGCCTGATGTCTATATGACGGGGTTCCTTTTGGCGAATCGAAGAACCTAGTTAATTCCCTAACTTGGTATAAATGATAATCATTCGCTTATGTTTTGGTTTTGACCCGGTTCTGCCGTGGCGCTTTGTATCTTAATTTTGTTTTCGTCTTGCTTCCGTTTGAATTGAATTCCGCGAGTTAGTCCCTAGGACAGGTTAAGGGTACCCAACGGCCCTACGATATTTTCCGGGTTCGAAATCCCTCTTTATTACTGACTATAAAAATGAGTTGAAACCTCGACCCGTACCTGGATTGCAAGATCCGAACAAGGGGTTTCATCCCTTGAAACGTAACCCGAAAATCATAATTCCGGGCCGTTACAAAGATGGTATCAGAGCTGAGGTTGTGCAATTCGGGTACGCAAGGGTCGAGTGTATGTTTTGGAAAACCGCCCATGAATTTTAAAGGATTTGAAAGTGTTTGAAAGGGCAAAATGAACTTAAGATGCCTAACCTAAATTGGACTAAGTAATGAACTCGACTTGTAATAAAAGATGAAAACCGACCAGATGGGGAACGAGTGGGTAGAAAGGCGTTAGGCCATCCCTATTGGATGTAGTTGGGAATGGGTATGCAAATATCAGCTTGTTCTTTACAGATGGGTTGGGAGACTCAAATGAGATCATTATGAGTGTTATTAACTGATTCTGTGTTGAGTGCTTGCTATGCTAGAGATCTGATTTGGTATACCTAACAATGAGTTGTGTATTGACCGATCTGTGCAAACGGGATAGTGGGAGTGCCTCTATTTCTACATTGTCAAACCCAACTTGTGTGAAACAGCCCCTTTCACTATGTTTGTTAACCCATTG
Source organism: Persicaria maculosa (assembly GCA_963922045.1). Taxonomy (NCBI): domain Eukaryota; kingdom Viridiplantae; phylum Streptophyta; class Magnoliopsida; order Caryophyllales; family Polygonaceae; genus Persicaria; species Persicaria maculosa. The sequence continues at coordinate 36,816,552 of OY998262.1, read as the reverse complement.
ACGGTGTTATCGAGTCTTTCTCCCAGATGTCAGTGTGTCCCACGGGGAATCGGGTTGGTAAACACATTGTGTCGGAATCATGTATGGATATGAAGGTTCTCTGAGTGATTATTGGAAGGTGGTTCTTGATGGCATTTTGAGTCAAAAGTAAGGTGTCATTGGGTTGTCTTTCTTGATTCATATGATGATCAACCTTTATTTTCTTACCACAAAGAGTCGTACCAAAGTCCCATGGGAAAGAGGGGTGATGAGTCGGTTGGGAAAAGTCAATGGTTGCCCTTAGGGATCTCTGTCCGGTTGTAATTGTGAATCTCTCTGAATTGCATGACATAATTTTGTAATCTTTGGCATGTACCCTGTGAATGACCATTGGTAAAAAGCTACTCATGTTGTTGCATCTATGATTGGTTACCTTGCTTAGGTCTTGTGTTATGTCTTAGCTTCTACCATGATTATATGCTGTCATAACATGTTTACTTAGCCTATTGATCGTATGATTGATTGGAATGATGAACCTTATGATGAGAACCTACATGATCGTTATTTCCTCTTTGATTAGGTTTATGATAGTGTGATCGACTCCCCTTTGTATGAGTGCTTGTAGATGATTGCCTTAGCATGCTGGGTGCTGACGTGTCAATGCTTATTATCCTTTTGTGACAAGAATCTATAGTATGCCCATAGGTTTTGTATTCGTCAGATTAATTAATGTTGGTTGTTTTGCAATTTGTATTGTTGTGTGGTTACTTGCGTTGGATTGAAAATATGTGGTATAATTGACTCTTGAGAATTGCATGTTTTATCCTAGTATGTGTTGATTTGAGCTCATGTCCCTGTATTCTAGTCATATTGCCATTACTTAAACTCGTGTTATACATCGTAAAACCTTTCTCATGTTCTATATTGTTGGAATGTGATAGAATTGACTCCTTATGTGTCGTCATGATTAGTTGCATGCACGTAGCGCATGTTATGATGAGCCTTTAGCATCATGTAGGATCCTTGGTTGTGACTCTTGCGAGTTTATATCTTGCCTGCATTATTGCTGTTTCTTTCTTGAGCTAGGTCCCTGATAGTATGGTCCTTCCCCCTTTCTATTACCTTGACATGTCTTTACTCATGCAAGTTAGTTGATGTCGAATTCAATGATCGATTTTCTATCCGTGATGGTTTATTCCCGCATGCTTACATGTTATCGCTCGTTAATGTTTCTCTATTATCCTAAGATATCCTCTCGTACTCGCATGAACCTATGACTTGAAACCTCGCATGATCACACACCCCGCTATATCATGATCCCACATATGCATAACACCTGAATGTTAGCATGAATTTGGTCGAATTGCCTTGATTGTATTTATGCTTTTATGTGTGCTAGTAGTATCTTGTAGGGCTTATGCTTTCTACTATGACTCGCTAAATAATTGCATGTCATACTTGTTCTATAATGTGATAGTTATTGTACCGTTTTATGTGCTCTACGACAGTTCATTCATAGCATGATTATGATCTATCGTTATGATGTTCTATTCGTTACTCTGTGGTGATCCCTCTTGTTTTCATGGATATTTTGTGAACCCCTTTTAATGACTCATGACTATGCTTGTATCACATCATGTATCGCTATGTAGGACCTGTGCTTTCTAAATGTATCCCGTCGTATGATTACGTGTCATTCTTAACCTATTATATGATCCTTGTTGTTAGATGTGATGATTGCTATGCCGCCCTTATGTATTCTCATATGGTGTTTAGTTTGATTATTATGATATACCTCGCCATGCTATAATTGATCTCATTTGTGATGTGTATACCATGCTCGTTCATTTTTCATATACATGATACTTGCCATCCTCGTTAAACCCCGCATGACCATTACTGGCTCCGCATAATTTGCTTGAAATTAGTAGGCATCTCTTCTTTCATGGAATAATAGACTGTTAGCTCGTCTCACATGCATCAATGTAGAGCTTGATTGTGTCTTTTGGAATGAATACGCGTGTTGTTCTCCTTGAGATAGGTACATGTTAGTGTGGGTTATTGTAAATTGATATACTCCATGATGAATTTGTGTTACTTGTCGCAATTATAATCCAATAGACTTTCATAAGGGCATCGTTGCTATTCTCAAGTCGGAGTTTCGTCTCTAGTTTTCGTCTTTAGTTGTGGTCCCTGTTTGTCCCCGAAAGGAATTTGGGTTGTCTTCTCTTGTCACTCCCCTATCTCCGCTAACTTGGACTCTTGCGCGATACGTTGGGTGAGCGACCACTTGGAAGAGGGAACAGAAAGTTGCGTAGCGATAGAGCAGTGCAGCAGAAGCGTGAGCCCATAACCCACGGGCCTCAGGATCTATGATGTCAGTAGAACGGGCACGCATCGAGAATTTTGGTTACTGTGTACGATATGACTTGCAAGCGGGATTGTTCTCCGTTCGAATTGCTAACCCTTTTGAAATTGTTGACGACGATATTGCACTGACCTAGCGATGTGATTTATGTGTTGATGTGTTGACTTGATGATGACTGTTCCTAATTTTCTATGGTGATATGAATCGATGCCTTACAGTTCTAATGTGTCATGGTGCCTTGATGCGTTGATACTCTGAGTTGATAAGCATGATTTAAATTACTCGCCTGTAAAATGTGAACTGTAAATGCTGATAAGCCTGAATTGTTATCTGATAAGGTTATGATGGAAATTGCTAGCTTGAATTGACTATGTTCATATATGGTGTTTTGCTATAATTTTGAGCATGATGGTAAAAATTAAGGCTTGTTGAACCCATGATGTATGTTTATAAATGCAAATTGATATGATGTAGACCTTATGTTCGATGATTTCCATGATTTCTTTTTCTTTAAACCTGTGGGTGAGGTCATTTGGTAGAGTGGTGAAAGAATTTAAGCGGTTAGGATGAACGATGATATTATGAGGTAAGTCGCGAGAGAGGGATGTTGACTGAGGTAAGATTAAGTGAGTTTTGGGATGTACATGAGACAATACTTGGTGGTTTCCGATGAGCTTTTGGGTGATGCTTGTGATGTCTTGGGTAGTAAGAGAAGTGTAAGAAATGACTTTTGAGAGCATTGAGAACATAGAACGAGAGGGTACTCGGGTGTGCAGTTAGAGATAGGAGTTGGGTTTTTAGAGGTGGATGGTGTGGTAGTGCTCGACGGAAGGAGGGGCGAGATTTGATCATCGAGATGAATTGGGATTCTCTGGGGAATTTTGTCTGGGTTGACGTTGGCGAGTTTAGAGGAGGATTAATCTTGGCTTGAGAGTGGAAATGGGCGAGTGGGGATTGTGTTTCATTTTGACTGGTATGATGTGAGAATTTTATTGATTATGTGATTTAATTATATTTGCTGGCATGATGTTAGATAACGACCATGATGAACCTGATACGGAATTAATTAAATGTTGGTATGCAATATCAAAATCTAGTTGGTAGTGACAAGTGTTACCATGATATATTAATACTTTGATATCTTGTTATATTGGTTTAGAAGCATGTTAGAATGTGCTGTGATATGATATATGCAGTAATGATGAGTATGAACTATGGGATAATGATGTGCTATTATGTGGAAGCATGATGTTTGATTATGTGGTAGTAAGCAGATGTGTACTATATGGTTGACAAGCATGATTATTGGTTATGTAAATGATGAATATGACTTTAAGTATGACCATGATTAGTATATATGAGATGATGGTGCATGATTTCTAACTGATCGTCATTCGATATTGTGATGAGTTAAGGTGATGTCTTTCAGAGCATGCTGACATTTTTTTTTTCTTTCTGAATCTTAATAGCATGACTTGTTGTGTTGATGTGTTGACAATGAGTTTGATTCGTTGACTTTATGATGAGGATGTACCAGTTATGACCTTGGTGTGATATCGAGATGTGTGTTATGATTTTGGCATAGATGCATATTATGACCTTTAGTATGGTGTGGAGACGTTGATGTGATCTTGTGGTAGTGTGGTGGCATATGTTTGAGACTTGTCATATGATGTACTTGCTGAGGATCGATTGGTTATGTGGTTATGCATTGCTTATGGCTTGTGAACCTTGCTTGAATTGAGACTGATAGATTAATTCGACTCTTGAAACTAGGAAGAGAATATGGGGTTAGCCCTTAGAGGTGGATGATTCCACCTCCCATCTTCTTAATTAGATTGTTTGGTATGCGAGAAACTGATCTGGTGGTTGGAAGATTTTGACGAAATCTTGATTTGAAAAGATTTGACTTGTTTTGGTGTGAGGTTGCTTGATTAGATGTTGGATTTGAAGATTTTGAACGGTTTGAAAAAGGACCAACTTGGATTGTAAAAGAATGAACGTTACCGAGAATTTCAAAGATTTTGAGGCCAGTCTGTTTCAACCGCAGAATTCCATTCGGAACTTTTCAAACCCGGGCAGCTCTATGATACTTCACGAAGTGGATATAGGCAGTTTATGAGGGCGCTTGTAGGGTGCTTGCTAAGACCTAGTGATGATATTGTAGAGAGTTGTGGTACTTCCGAAAAGTCGAAGCGAGGATGTGATAGGGGCGCTTATCGCATACTTGTTAAGGCCAATGGGAGATGTCACGACCGCGAATAGGATGTTGTGAGAATCCCGGAAGACGCAACCGAGATGATTACAAGATTCTAGGACATGGTCCTCGGACTCATCAATTTCAAACTTCATCCCCTACTTTATTTTGGTTTTAGTCTCGGGGACGAGACTTGTTTTTAGAGGTGGATGATGTAAAGGCCCGGATTTTTAATAATAAATTTCAATAAATAATATAAGTGGATTTAAGTCGGAAAAAAAAATAATAAATAAATAATAATAAAATAATAAAAACTAAAAATGAATTTATATAAAGCGGATTAAATCGGAGATTTTAAGAGAGACTCATTCTAAATTTAATAAATTGAACTTTAAATCTTTAACGCGAATTCCGACCTAATTTTGAACTGTCAAACAAAGCTCCCGTCCTCTTTCACCAAATTTTATCCAATTCCAACCCATCTAAAGGTTATACAATTGTACAAATCTTATTCTCTTTATCTCAAGACTTTACTCCCCCATTTTAGGCAAATGGTCAAACTCCTTCTTCCCCATTTGTTCGGTAGTAGCACAGTAGGGGCATGAGTCTTTGTCCTCTTTAAGCTGTCTTCAAGTGATGATTCCTCATACATACTCCAAGCCAAGCCTTACCTCTTCCCAATTTCAGATTCAGAAACCCTCCCTCTCTCTCCCATTTCTCCTCTGCAGAACCCAGATTTCCCTCAAGAACCCACAAAGAAAACCCCAATCTATGTATTCCTTCTTTTCTCCCTCCTGCGAACTCAGACGCCACCACCATTCTTCCTCCTTGTCGCTGTAAACACCGCCGCCAGCTCTTCGCCTTGTCGCCTGACCACCGCCGTCGTCCCCGTCACAAGCCACGCCTCCCCTGTCCGCCATTGAAGGGAAGCCGAGCCCTGCAGCCCCATTCCTCCTCTCCGTTGAGCCCAGCAGCGACTCCGCCACTTCTCTGGCGACCGAAGATGCCCAGCGACTGCCCAGGGCCACCAGAGCACCGATGCCGCCACCGTCTTCCTCCCTCCTCTGATTTGTTTTCCTGATTTCGATCGGTAAGGTTCATTCTCCTTCCACTTGACTTCAAGCTGCGAAAAGCTTCGCCTTTTGACATCCCTTTGTCAACCCAGGAAAGCTCGTACGGTTCCGTCTCCGGTGAGCCACAACGAGCCCCGACGAACCCATCCCGGCGAGACGAAACCGCGCCTCGGTGAGCCTATTCTCTCCTCCTTCTTCCTTTCCTTCTTGTCATATGTGTGTGCCTTGTGTCGGAGCCCAGCATCGTCGCCGGCGAGCTCCCCTCGTCCCTTCTCTTTCCAGATCTCGAATGGGACTGATGGGGGAGGCGATGAACAGTGAACCGGGTTCACTCCCTTTTCTTTTATTTGGTTTTGTTTTGGTTGGTCCGGTTCACCTTGTTTTAATCTAAAACCGGTTTCCTTTTAAAAGAGATGGGCTTGGGCCAGACATGGATCCGGGTTTGAGGACTGGGCCTTTATTTCGGGTTAGGGTTGGGCTTTTGGTTGAGTTTTAAAAAGAGGTTTTGTGTTCTATATTATATATACATATGTTGTATGTTGAGTTAATAATTTATAACACATAGTTATTGTATAATTGTTAGTAATTACTAGATTATCATTTTTATATTAATATTCTGAGTTTCGAGTAATGAATATATTTTATGGAAATATTAAATATATTATAATTTGTTTTAGGAAATAGTGAAGCGAACTATTGAGGTTAACTTATAAAATGATTCATTTGTTGATGTTGTGTTATAAATATGATTTTATAAAGACGATTAATTTGGTGTTTATTTTAGATAAACATTGTTGGTAAATTATTTTAAAAGAGATTTTTCAAGTTTCGGAAATGTCTTTTAATAACTTGTGTTTGGGAAACTAAAATGCCGGAATTATTTCTATAATATGATCTTGAAAGATTTGTTGAGGATCTAAATGATAAATGTCGGGATTTGGCCAAATATGATTTGAGAAATTATTTTGAATATGAGTTGACTTAATTTGGGATTTAAGAGTTGAGAAATATTGTTGGTGAGATTTATCAGTGATTTTGATTAAATGGTTTTGGTTGATGTCGATCATGTCGGAAAGGTTTTGGAAAATGGTTTTACCGTCGATTGGGTTTAAGGATGTTGAGAACTTGGGTTTCGTGTGTGTGAATGTTAGTCTGGTAGCTTACGGAAGTGGCTTGATGATAGGTGTGTATCGCTTTTGGATTGCTTTGGACTTGCATTTGGGCCCTTGTTTGTATTATCCTGCTGTTCTGCATCTTCAGGTAAGTTCCTTAGGGGGCTTACTCAGGTTGGACATTCATGCCTGTTGTTGCATTTTATGTTAGGTGTTGCATATGCATAAAAGCATGCCATGTAGTATCCTGTTTAGGTTGCACTAATTGATTGAGCATCTGCTTACTTATTGCGTTTGAAACAGAACGGCCGTTATCTGTGATAGTCCTAGAGTCTTTGCTAGGGTCATAGGGTAGCCCAGCCTCATCGGGTACCCTGAGTCAATCGAGTCATGAACTTCCTTATATTATGAGATGCCTGCGGGCTTTATTGTGGAGCGGGTTAGGCATGCGTGCCGCCCGATTATGATGGAATGCATTCACGAGCTGGCCAGTCTCCGCCCTATCGGAAGGGGGTGGAGGTAGGAGAGGGATATGCCACTTGGCATTGTCTTGGGCCCTTTACAGTATTTTTACACATTATTATGACTAGGAGCATGCTAGTGTGTTTGACTTTCGTATTGCATTAGAGCATCTTTATTAGGTATAGCACATACTATGTGGCCTCAGCGAGGACTGCCGGTCCCGCATGAGTGGCTCGATCTGACTCCTTTCCCCGTTCTTCTTTTAAAGGTGTTTTCTGCAGACTTGAGTGTCTGATGTCTATATGACGGGGTTCCTTTTGGCGAATCGAAGAACCTAGTTAATTCCCTAACTTGGTATAAATGATAATCATTCGCTTATGTTTTGGTTTTGACCCGGTTCTGTCGTGGCGCTTTGTATCTTAATTTTGTTTTCGTCTTGCTTCCGTTTGAATTGAATTCCGCGAGTTAGTCCCTAGGACAGGTTAAGGGTACCCAACGGCCCTACGATATTTTCCGGGTTCGAAATCCCTCTTTATTACTGACTATAAAAATGAGTTGAAACCTCGACCCGTACCTGGATTGCAAGATCCGAACAAGGGGTTTCATCCCTTGAAACGTAACCCGGAAATCATAATTCCGGGCCGTTACAGCGTACAAGCGCTTATACACCTGACCTCTGGTTATTAGTCATAATAGACTTTAGTATGGTATCAAAGTCGAGTTTGACCAAAATAGGGATGGCAATTTCACTCACACCCGACAGATATCAATCTCACCCGACCCGAAAAAGTGGGTGAAAATCCGATATAAAGCAGATATTAAATGGGTAATGGGTGACGAGTGAAAGTATTTCCCACCCGTCACCCGATTCATCACCCGACCCGTCACCCGACTTATAGAATTATATAATTACATTATATATAAAATTACCAATATACCCCAAACCCTTAATTAAACACTAGTACAATTCCCGCGCCATGGTGCGATTTTTAAGAAATAAAATTTTAATAACATAATAACTTAGTATTATAAAATATTAATAAAAATTAGAATAAAACAATGAAGGTAGACTTGAAATCTTTAAGAAAATGGTAAAATTGTTTACCATAAAGTTAGACTTTGTCAAAAAGGTTATTAAGTATAGATATTATATTTATATACTCTGTAGATTATATAATATATATATATATATATATATTAATAGTAGACATTAGATTTAATTCAATGTTTCGAATTAAATCCAATGATTAGAAAATGGGTAAAAAGTAAAAGGAAAAAAATGTAAATGTATGAAAGAGATGAAAAGAATAGAAAAAGAAATAATAAGAGAAAATTATGATTTGTTGAAAAACCTTAAATTAAAGATTGGTTGACACATCATCAAAAAATCTTCTAAATTAAGGTATTATATATATATAGGGGGTGGTTCCCTCTATATATATATATAGGGAACCACCATTTCTTTCTTTTTGAAATGGTGGAACCCATGTGCCAAAAAAAAACCATCTCCTCCCTAGGTGCGTGTGATCCACCCCCCACACTCCATTTTTTCCCTTTTTTAAATTATTTTTTTGGTATTTTCCTTTTTAAAATGTTTTGTAAAAAATAATAAATTATGAGTGATTTGATGATGATATGAACCTGATTTCGTTTTTTTCAATTCTTGTAATTTCACCGAATAATATTTCACATTTTACCGAATAATTTTAGGTTATGTTTTTCAAAAATAGTGTTCCTAAATATCGATTTCTACTAACAAAATTCACAGATTCCATTGAATAATTATTTTAAATTCAACGAATAATATCGAAAACCTCACAACTCAACCACACATTGATTTCGAATTGCAAAATATACTCAATTTCATTGAATAAGTATTCAGAATTCAACGAATAATATGGATCAACCATCTTAGCTCCCAATCACACATTTATTTCGAATTACAAAAGACACACATTCCGTTGAATAATTATTCAGAACTCAATGAATAATATCGACAATCTCATATCTCAATCACAAAATACACCCATTCCATTGAATAATTATTAGAGATTGACTGAATAATGTTTGTATTGCACCGATTGATTCACCTATTGAACAATATTCAATGGAATGACGATTCCCCAACAGCCCTCGCGCCACCTGCAGACTGCCGCCACCTTCATCTTCACTGCCCATCTCCGGCCACCTTCACCGTCTGCAGACCACCGCCAACCATCGAGGAGTCCAAATTTGCCTCTGCAGCAACGACGAATCCCCAACAACCCTTGCACCCCCTTCGCACGCACCTCCCTTAGTTTCTCCGACCACCACACCCGCCGCCGGAAAGTGTCCTGTCCAGCCAGATCTGGCACCACCATCACCCGACAGATCCGGAAACAACCCTGCCCTGGCCCCCCAGACAACCCACTTCGCCCTCACCTCGCAACCACCACAACCGCACTTCCTCTCGCCTTTCCGACCACCAGCGCCCACCTCTGGCACACCCAACTACCCCCGCCGGCCACCACTGCCCTCTTTGCTGCCGCCTCGCCTCAACGACGAACCCCCAGCGACGAACCCCCATTGGCCCTCACCACTTACAAGATCTGCCGCCTCGCCTCAACGACGAACCCCCAGCGGCCCTCACACCCACCACAATCGCACTCCCTCGTCGTCGCCCTTCCTCTCGCCTTTCCGACCACCAGTGCCCACCTCTGGCATACGCAACTACCCCCGTCGGCCACCACTACCCTAACTATTGATTTCGGATCGGATTTTCCACCGAGATTTCAGATCTGATTTCCCCCATGGTGGTGGCGATTTCATATCTGAATTTCCACCAAGATGAAAAAGGAGGCCTAGGGTTTTAATCACTTTCCTCCACCCGACCACATATTCGCACGCGGCTCATTTGAGAGGGTAGATCCGGATTCCACTATTAGTGCGCGGGCCCCACCTCCATTTAATTAAAAAAATATATAAAACCTCCTTTTAATCTCCTCCATCCCTTCTCATACGATCAATGTCCCACAATATTTGTGCATAAAGTACCCCCTAAGGGGTGTGCACAATTGATGTATCCTATATATATATATAGGGTGTGGTTCGGGTGTGCACACCTCTTAGGGTGTGCATTGTGCACAAATATTATTCGGTGAAATGTGAAACATTATTCGGTGAAATTTGAAGCATTATTCGGTGAAATGTGAATCATTCTACCGAATACTGTTATGTTTTTTTTTCCGTTCAGTTCAGATGAAAACGTCCCAATTCTACTGAATAATTTATAACAGTCTACCGAATAATGTTTAGTTTTTTTATTTATCCATTTCAAATAAAAGAAACCTCAATTCCCTAAACAATAGTTACAATTTATATGAAATGCCTCAAATTTCACCAAATGATGTTTCACATTCCCCTAAACAATACTCACATTTCACCGAATAATGCTTCAAATTTCACTGAATAATGTTTCACATTTCACCGAATAATATTTTGTGCACAATGCACATCCTAAGCCTTGTGCACAAGTTACCCATTCTCTCTCTCTCTCTCTCTCTCTCTCTCTCTCTCTCTCTCTCTCTCTCTCATATATATATATATATATATATATATATATATATATATTAATAGTAGACATTAAATTTAATTTAATGTTTTGAATTAAATCCAATGGTTAGTAAATGGGTAAAAAATAAAAGGAAAAAAATGTAAATAAATAAATAAAGTAAAAAATAGGGATTGGTTGAATTAACTAAAATCAAGGAGGAGATGACACGTAAGCAAAGTCTTCTAATTTAAAGTATTATATAGATTTGAACGGTATAAGATCGTGAGGATCAAGAAGTAGAAGATGAAGATCTACAATGAATCACCATGAACGATTCATCAAGCAAACTAGTGTCAAAAGTGGATTTTCACCGGAAGGGAAAATACAGAGTATAAGTTCAAGTTGTACAACACAAGCTTATATAGTCAGCTCACCTCTAGCAAACCACCTACTTCGCCTTTAGGCTTTATTTACAAACTAATACCCATATCTATATTATTTACATTCAACAACACTATATTCCAGAAAACAAACATATGTTTGCTATTCTTGAAGACTTAGTGTTGTAATATCTTTTTATTTCTAAGACTTCTAGCTTGAAGTGTTGATAGTTGTGGATGTTTACACATTTGACCGAATTTGATTATATTTTTATTAATTGAATTGTTCGGTGAATTTTTCTATAATTTTTTTTTTGTTGAATTTGATGGGTTGTATTTCACCCGAATTATCACCTGATCCACCTGAACAACCGGTGGGTGATGGGTGGACGGGGCGGATGAAATATTCGATGGGTGATGGGTCAGGTAGGGTGAAGGGTTCTGAGTGGTGGGTAGAGTGACGGAAGTAAATCATCCACCCACCACCCGACCCATTGTCATCCCTAGGCCAAATCCATCACGGGTTCGTTGTCAAGTATGAGTTCCACTTGAGGGGCGTGTTGAGAGGTTTGGTATGAGAATGTCTCTTCCATATTTATTATAAAAGACGAAAATGATGGGTTATAAGGAAGGGTGAAACTCTGCACAATAGCTTAAACTTTTGTATTAAGTTGGTGGATCTCGACCTTATAATCGCAATAATAATAATAATAATAATAATAATAATAATAATAATAATAATAATAATAATAATAATAATAATAATAATAATAATAATAAATCAATGTAACCCAACACGTGTTTGCCTTCTGTTAACGACCCGTCGAATATTTCACAATAATATCCATTTCCACTCAACCCATCTTCCCATCTTCTAGTGTTATACTTGACTATCTCCTCAATTTCCAATCCAGAGTTGACTCTCAAAATCAACCGCTACTCATTTCCCCGTCGGTAGCAAATAACACTTCCATAATCCATAACCTATATTTTAATCGCTCAAATCCGAACCCTCCCAATCTTGAAGTAGATTACATGGTCACCAAAATACAGGGACGAGGTCGCTCTTTGTGTTGGAATAGAGGATGAGATGAGGAGGAGATGGGCGTTTTGACATGTCTGGTCGAGGGTCCTCTTCCACCACCTTTACCAGCGACCAAGACAGCCAACCTGTGTGTCAGATTTGTGACAAGAAAGAGCACTCTGCTCGCTGTTGTTGAAGTCGCTTTGATAAAGTATTTCAATCCCCCCCCCCCCCCCCCCCCACCAAGGACATTTCAGGCACACCACACAACCACCACACCTTGGTATCCAAATACAACGGTCATGCATCATTACTCTCCTTATACCCTATTTATCCCCACCTTCATTTGATTACTCCTGCCCATGTAACTCCCCTAGCCCAACTATGTCATTCAGCCCAGTTGCTTCATCTGGTTCACCTTTGCCAACGTCGTCTTCTCTTTCCAACTCCTAGCCACCCTCTCTAATTACCCACCTTTCACTACTGTCGTCGCTACCGGTCAATCACCATCCCATGATCACTAGATCTAAAACCGCCATCTCCAAACCTCTAGTCAGATCCGACGACACAATTCCTTGGCCAACCTCTTGCTCGATTTCCACAACCATTCCTGATGAACCATCCTTAATCACGGAGGCCTCCAAACACATTGAATGGCGAAATGCCATGGCTGCTAAAATTAACTCCATTTTCATCACTGAAACCTGGACCTTGGTCACTCCTTCCTTTGCCCCAAATATCCTCGATACTAAGTGAGTCTTCAAAACAAAACGCCTCTCCGATGGTTCAATCAAATGTCGTAACGCTCACTTAGTTGTCCAAGGGTTCAACCAATTATTCGGCCTTGATTTCAACAAAACATTTAGCCCCATTGCCAAACCCACCACTATCCGCCTCCTACTCTCCATTGTGCGATAAAGTAGAGGCATGAACACCAATTGGACATCTGAAAAGCCTTGTTACACAAGGACTTGGCTGAAGACGTCTACATCCATCAACCATAGGGTTTCACCAGTGCTCAACTCCCTCATTACATCGACAAACTAAAAAAATTGTTATATGGTTTGCACCAGGCTCCTCGTGTTTGGTTTGCAAAGTTGAGTCTCTTTGGTTTCTCTTGGCTTTACCTCTTCCACTGTTGATACAACTTTGTTTGTTTATCGCATTGGCGCTAAATTTGTCTTCGTTCTTGTTTATGTCGATAACCTTCTTGTTGTTGGCTCCCACCCCTCTGTATGCTCCAAATTCATTTGTGAATTGTCCAAACTCTTTCCAATCAAAGACCTTGGTCCTATTCATTATTTTTTGGGAATCGAAGTCACTCATGATTTACAAGGATTTCACATGTCTCAGTCCTGTGCATTATTGAAGGCTAATTTTAGGCTTACACTTGGCACACGATAACTCATTGTAAAGGCCTATAAATTGAACATAAACCTAGAAGGATCAATCGAGAATAATAAACTTACAATCAACTTTTCCTTGTCTCTTGGTTGTTTATGATCATATATATATATATATATATATATATATATATATATATATATATATATATATATATATGTATATATATATGTATATGTATATATATATAGGGATTGACTTCGGTGAAAACCTCAAATTGCGGTAAAAACCGTGAGGACTACTTTATAGCTTGGTTTATTTGAAATCTGTGCTAAAAAACTCAATCACACGGTGACTTTACAACTCGGTTCAACCTAAAAACTGTGCTAAAAACTCCAGTTTTAAAATAACACATGACTTTATAGTTCGGTCAAGCCAAAAAATCGTGCTAAAAAACTTATGTTTTAAAATTACATAGCGATTTTATTGCTCGATTTTATATAGAATCGGGCTAAAATTTGTGACTTTATAGATCGGTTCTATTCAGAACCGGGCTATAAAGCAAGTGAACCGGGCTAAAAAGCCGGTCCTCACAGGTTTTTACCGCAATTTTGGTTTTCGCCGGAGCGCACCCATATATATATATATATATATATGGAGTGGTTCCCTTGTGCACACCCCTTAGAGTGTATCTAGTGCACAAATATTAGCCATAGATCTGAGTGGATTGAATGACCGAGATTACGCCATGTGTGCGTCTTTTAAAAAAAAAAAGAACTTGCAACTACAAAGAAGAAAGTGGGCGCGTGCAATCCAAAGCTCATTAAAACCCTAGAAAACCACATTCGGCCATTGTTCAACCTCAAAGAGGTTGAAATCGTGTACCAGCGGCCCTCACCCCCACCACACCGACCGTGTACCAGCGGCGCCTATTTCGGCCCACCGGCGTCGATTGCAGCGGCCACCGGTGCTAAACAGCAGCGTAGGCGAGTACAGGCGCATCCCATCTCGGCCTCAGTTCTCCCTGCCTCCTCCGGCGCTACGAGCATGACATTCGCTGAAGAGGAAGGAGCGTCTTGTCGCCGACAAGTGCGAGCAGGAGAAGCAACTAGTAGTTGATCTCGAGGCGCGAGATCTGTCGGAGATCGAGTGGCAACGATGGCGTCGATTCGGACAGTGGCAGCGCGGTGGTGGCGATTCGGACGGTTGCAGTGCGGTGGTGGCTATTCGAACGGTGGAACTGCGGTGGTGGCCGGCATTCGTCATCGCCACCCGCCACTCCCCAGATCTAAGCCCACCGGTGGTGGAACCTAGATCTCCCTCCCATTGAGCCAAATTCGCATGAAGCTCCTGCGTTAATTTCCCTTCCCCTCCGCCATACCCAGGAGATGAGACGGGCACAGGTGGCCGCCGATCGGCAGCGACGACGCCGCCTACCAGAGGCACTGGCTTCTCAAAATCGCCCGAGAGTGGATTTGCACATAAACCAAGTCCACAAAGGGGAATCAATAGCACCGGGTGGCTAGATGTGTAGTTAGTATTCATCAAACAAAATTTAGAATTTGACTGAATAATCCATCAATTATCGTTCAATGTACGCATTAAATCGGCCTTTTTAACTGAATAATTCTAAATATTTACTTATTCACAACGATAATGCAATTATTATCGCTCTGTAAACCTAGTAAAAATAATAATTCCAGTGAATAATCTCCCAATTATCATTCAATGTACATATTAAATCGATCGATTCAACCGAATAATTCTAAAAATTTACTTATTCACAACGGCTATACAATTATTCGATGAAATTTGGTGCAATTATTCGGTGAAATTTGATTCATTATTCGTCAGCATGAGTATAATTACACAACTAAATATTATTCGATGAAATATAATTATTCATTGAAATACGAAGCATTTGATTTCTTTTATTCGAAATTGGTGGAAAGAAGTAAAACATATTCGGTAGCATGGGACAAATTATTCATTGGAATTCATAATTAGTGATCTAAATGAATGGAAAAAAGATAACATCACATTATTCGGCGGAATGCAAATTATTATTCGATGGAATTGTCACATTTACAAAATTATTTTAGATAGGTAATATCAAAAAAATGGCCGAATCTTTATAACATTATTTGGAATTGCTAGATCTTTATAACAAAAAATTGATTTAGAATTATTTAAGGGGATATGTATCATTATTGATTTTTTAAATCCACTAACCATTTTATTTTTTATTTTAAAATCCAAAAACCTCCTTATGGCAAATACTTGCCAAATCTTTCTTTTTCAATCCACTAATCATTTTCTTTTTTTTAAAAAAAAAAATCCAAACACCGGTTTCTTTTTTCATTAATATAAAAATAAATAAATACCTACCAAATCTTCTATACCCAAACAAAGACATCCGATTTATGGCAATAGTGAATTTGTGGGCCCCACAAGAAGCCAAAAATCACAACAACCCAATTTTCACACGCGCCACGCATGAAATGAAAGAGAGTGACTCCGAATTGTGTTCTTTGTGCGCGGGTCCCACTCTTTTTTAGATTAAAAAAAATGAAAAAAATCATTTTAATCTCAACCATCCATCCACACCCGATCAATGGCTCAGAATTGTGCACAAAGTACACCCTAAGGGGTGTGCACAATTGATCTATTCTCTCTCTCTCTCTCTCTCTCTCTCTCTCTCTCTATATATATATATATATATATATATACTAGGTAGGTGGGGGTGCACGATGCGCACCGCCTCATGTTCGATCTCATAACTCTTCTCCTTTTGACATGTGGGTTTCTTTTGGCTCGGATTCATAAATGTTTGGCAAATGATTTTGCTAATTATATTGAATATTGATATCCATTAAGATTAGGGATTGTTTTGAAACGATTTTTTACTCATTGTATTGATGTTCTTAAAACCAAAACTATCATTCGGAAGAAAAAAAAATGCATTCTCAAGCAGAAAAGTACTATAGATCAAGTAATAGAATTTATTGTCAGCTGTAATTACAGATTTACAGTACCTGAGCCAAAGCCTGGTACCCAGCAAAGAAGTTTCTCTTCCTCAATCCTATAGACTCCTTGTTATTGGTGAAACCATGAACGTCTAGAAACTTCTTGTATAGTTTCATCCGGAGTTGAGAAACCTTTACACCCACTACAAACACAGTTTTAGGGGGAAGATCCTTCTTCACCACACTCATATCCATTATCTGAACAAATCATTTCAATTGCTCATAGAGAATATGTGATCTTTGATTCACCACACTCATAAGTTGTAGAATTCGTGAGTTGTCCGTTCACTACCGGGTTCTGGAAACTGCAAAAGTTAACTGAAGTAAGAACAGCCATCAAAGCAAAACACTCATAGCCATGCAAAGTAGAAACACAAGAAAAACACTTACCGATTCCTAAATTCATGACTGCTACCAAGAAATCCTTCTCTCACAAAATCAACCATATGTACCAAATACATGTTCATGTTCCATTCATAGACTGTTAATACTTAAGTTAAAAATAAATATGCTTGATATTGTAACAATACTAACACAATAATATTCCATAAGATTGTTCTGAAGAGGGGATCCAGTCAACGCAATTCTTCTATGGAAGTGCACTTGCTTTGAGGCTTGTGTAATCACAGCCCCATTGTTCATGATCATATGAGCCTCATCACAAACCAGTATATCATGGCCTTCCTGAAACAATTGCAAATTTTTATTTTACTTTCACTGATAAAGAAAAGGCATGATTAGAATAGGTTTCTCGAGCACTTAACATAAACATACATTAACTAGTGATAACATCCATGCTAAGACCTGATGCAACAGAAGAACGTAGTCTGCGTCAGAAGATGTTTTTTTTCTATTGGTCGAAATGAAGTTTCAAACTTTTACTATGAACTAATTTATGCTTCCAAGGATACTGAAATCTGGTAGATTGGATTGGAGAGATCAAGAAACGGGTAAATTTGAGATAGAAAAAGAGAAGGAAATATGAGATACGAAACAGTAGCAAAAAAATAAGTAAGTGCTTGGAAGCTAGAAGAAATTTTCCAAGCCATATATAGCAAATAAAAAAAACACCATACACCAAGTGCAAATAGAGAAAACAAGATAATGGTCAGTGGCCAGGAAATTCTAAAAATTAAATAGAACAGGAAAATAAAAAGAAATCATTTCATTTGTCCGTGGGGAGAAAGAAATTGAATTAAAGAACCAGGTAGAAGAATTAAGGCTTAATAATGAAACCGGTAAAATAACATTTGCATTTTTTTACTCTTAGATGGCAATCCTGGCCTAATAATGAGACTGGTAATAATAACACGTGCAATTTTCAACTCTTAAATGGCAAATCCTGGATAATGAACAGTGAAAAAAGAGGCACATTCACAACTACCACATACCTTGTGCACTACATTTAATATTGTAGAAAACAAGCAAAGCGTCACTAAGTGGATATATTATTCAATGAAAACTGAAACAATCAAGATTCAAGAATTTGAAACTTGAGAAGCTAAATGATAAATACCTTAAGAGAAGAAGAGATTTGTTTAGCTGCCTCAAGATCCTTGGCATTCTTTCAGAGACAGATTTCTAAATGCAGTGTAACCAATTAGAAACACTCCACCTTTCCTTTTCCACTTCTTCAGCAATTCTGCTCTTCTTTCCCTATCAAAATTAATCACAACGACAACCACAACCAAACTGTTTAATTAAGATTAGGAAACTTACAATTTGTAATGAATGGGATGAAGAAGAATTTTCTAGCAATTTGAGCACTAATCTCAAGAAGCAGGTTGAAATATCATTATCTCTGGTGAATTGAATAGTTTATGCTTTGGCCAGCTAGATGATATGCAGAAAGATCAAAATAGTAAGCTGAAAGGACAGAAAAGACCTTGGAACATCCTCTAGCATGAACACACGAAGGGGCTTGTGTTCTGAAGGTGGCCATTTGGCAAACTCCTGGCGCCAATTATGGAGTATATTTAGGTGTAACAATAAGTGCACATCTCATGCCTAGATCAATACTTCTCATAGCAGTATAGAGGAAAGCTATGACCTATCAAAATAAGTCCGACATATAAGACAACCATAAGTCCAACATATAAGACCAACATAAGTATATTGAAGAACAAATTTTCATGGATTCAATATATGACATGATCCTATAAATAAAAAAAAGGGTTCAATCAGCATTCAAGATGACAACCTGGCTAGCTTCTTGATATCCTAAGAGGCTTATATAGATCAATAGGTAAAAATTTGATGGTAAAATAGGAATGAAACCAATTGCTTTACCAAGAACTGATTTCTCAGCCCTAGAAACCCGCAAGATGCTAAACCAAGATTCACAAACAGAAATCAACAATCATGTAAAGAGTATCACAACATAAATTCCCCATTAACTTCCTAGCAATACACAAAATATATAATCCACAGTATCCCACTTGAACAGATCAAGAAACCAAAAGAACCCAAGAACGAAAGGCTCATGTAGCAATAACCAGAATCTTGTAATCCTTTATCACCGAAACCCTCACACATTTGCAATCATGATTCAGAAAACCACCCTATACGGTTTATCAACAACCCCATTGGTGTGTGAAAAAGTTAGAAGACCTTAATTTTCCTCAGTTTAAGGGATGGAGATGAACTTAGGATAAAAGTTGAAGGGAAAGATTATGTTTACTTCACACAGGTGTCAATACATTGACCTAAATTAATTCAATGCAACAAGGGATCTAATATTGACTAATTATGGGCTATTGGAAACCTCATATTAGCAAATGGAGAAAAATGTCCATGCAATTACATGAAGGTAGTTGACTACAAAATTTGCAAAAATTACCTAGGAATCAGGAAAGAGGAATTACACAACAATTCTAGCCATCAGAATGCAATGACATGGATGAATAAAAAAATATCACCTACATGTGGAACTTCTTTGGCATTATGATCCTAATAAGATCATGAAAAACCAGTGCATTTGATATCAATTTCATAAGAATATAAAATTTAATCTCTAATTTAAGAATCAAACAAATAGCTAGACGGTTGTTCATACAAAAATTTAGAACCCTTTCTTTTTTTCTGTCAAATAGCATGAGAATTGAAAACAACTATATTCATATTTTGTTAATAAAACAATTGGAGCTCACCTGAAAGATGTAGGTCTTGCCATTATATAGGTATCTTGCCTACACACATGTAACTTGGGTTAGCACATTAGCTGATATTTCTATTGCATAAAAGATGTAAACACCGCAAAAACATATATCGAACAGTATCAAGTACAAAAATTATAGGGAAAGAGTGACAAGTACTGATCGAAAATTTGAGGTCATCTTTATTAGACATTTTATCAAACACCTTGAGTGGTTTATCAACTCACCTATCTAAATTCGAAACTGCCTCAAAGAAGGCGGACGAAGGGTTCCTAGCCACTCAAAAAGAACGAAGGAATTGGAAATCGAAAGCAATTTGGTAGAATAACATACCTCTTGTGTTCTGATCCCAACTGTAGTAAGCTACAAAATAGACCACGCAAATCAAGCAGATTTTGTAAAGCACAAACTGAAAACAACCCAACTTCAACGAAATCCATAACTGAAATTAGGAGCGAAATCGATCATCAAGTCCAAAAACCAAACAAACAGAACGACACTCGGTAAAAAAAGATTGCAGAAGACCAATTGCAACTAAATCGCAAAGAAAGAGAAGGCACGGGCGAAGGTTGTGCCCCGGTAGCAAATTCGGACAAATTCGAGTCGAATGAAGGATGCCAGAGGAAATAATTTCTCCCTAATCGAAAAGGGAGAAGCTCAAATCCCTAATTCAAAATCAAATTCCGATCAATCGGTGAAGACACAAAACCTAAACTAATAATTGAAGAAACTCTAGAATTGAAACTGGAGGAAATTAAAATACATACCGGAAGGAGGTGGTGAACCTACAACAAATGAGATAGCAAGCCGGAGAGGAGGATTCTGCAATCGAATCTAAAGGGAAGGATGGAAGAAAATAGAGAGGAACCTAAAGATGAATCTGCATGCGGTGATGGGAAAGCGGCAAAAGCAACGGCAGTCGAAGGAAGCGGAAACGACGGATATGGAGGGAGGTAAGCAACAGTGGCAAGTGGTGGAGTGGTTCATTGACAGTTCTTGCCCTGAATTAAAGGAAAAGACGGTAAAGGACTCTTAAACAAAAAAAAAAATAATTTCAAATTCAAACTATTAGGGTTAAATAGGACATTATACACATGGGATGATGTGAGCCATTGATCAAAGCCTGCCACCTATATCCAACGATTATTTTAGCAAATTTTTTATGAATAGTAATTTCAGACTTGCTCCTTTTATAGGAGTAAGGATATATATATATATATATATATATATATATATATATATATATATATATATATATATATATATATATATATATATATATATATATGGTCGCGCTCCGGTGAAAACCAAAATTGCGGTAGAAATCCGTGAGGACCGGCTTTTTAGTCCGGTTCACTTGCTTTATAGCCCGGTTATGAATAGAACCGATCTATAAAGTCATAAATTTTAGCCCGGTTTTGAATAAAACCGAGCTATAAAGTCACTATATAATTTTAAAACATTAGCTTTTTAGCACGATTTTTCGGTTTGACCGAACTATAAAGTCATGTGTTATTTTAAAACTGGAGTTTTTAGCACGGTTTTTAGGTTGAACCGAGTTGTAAAGTCACCGTGTGATTGAGGTTTTTAGCACGGGTTTCAAAAAAACCGAGATATAAAGTAGTCCTCACGGATTTTTACCATAATTTGAGGTTTTCACCGGAGTCAATCCCTATATATATATATATATATATTACACATAAAATTTGATCATTTCCTTTTTATTCCTTACTCCTCAAACAAATAGGGTTTTGGATTAGATTTTAATTATTTTATATAGTTAAAAAGATCTCGATCTTATTTTTTAAAATTTGATTTGTCGATAAACTTTTCCACTGCATTGTGTAAACAAAAGGAAAGGACACGGACAAAAGGGAGGCGGGAATGAAAGTAAAACCATCCGCCGGACTATGAGAGAGAAATAAAAACGCTCCCCCCATTGAAACCATAGATCTGAGTTGCTTAGCCTCACCACATCCCCAGTCAATTCGAAACCAAAGTTGAATTCAAAGATCTCAACCCAAATCAAATCCCAAATCGAGTTTCAATCCACAAACCATGAAGATAAGCCTCAAAATCTATCTTTCCACTTCCAAAAGGGCGAATCCACAGATCTGGCGCTAGTAGGAGAAGGCGGAGGAGAGGTCAGGTAAGGGGCAAACCCAAGCCTACAACCTCTGAATTCGGGCTCGGCAGGGTCTGGTCTGCTTCAAATGGCTGGTTCAGCAAAACCCAAGGGTTCCCGCATCGCGACATGGAGAAGAGGAGATGAGTTGAAGGCGACACGGTTAGCAAATGCGACTGACAGTCTTCATCAAGGATAGACGGGGATCGGAGGAGATAGCGTGAGGGCCTCAAGATGTCCGACTTCAAGGGGCTCAATGGCGGGCTCAATCTCAACAAATTGGCCAAGGCAGGACAGCCTTCATCATTAGCAGCTAGTCTCGACCACCAGGCCGGTGTCAGTTCCACTAGTGTCGCAGATCCGAGGAGGAGTCGATGGAGAGCCTCGATTTGGTGAGATTAAGTGACTAAATGGGGCAAATTGTCTCGATTTGCTTGGTAAATGCTATAAATTGATGTGTTTGTTGCTTCAGGAGCCTCGATTGTGTGATTTCTTAGTAGTTTTTTTTTTTTAAAAAAAAAGGTTATATTTGTGTTTGTGGGTAAGAGGTGTGTGGGATTGCACTTGCTTATTTCTTGATATTGTAGTTTTATTCTTAATCTGCTATTTCAGTTTCAAACATGTGAATGAATTGTTTAGGTTGTGGCAGGAATTTTTTAGGTTGCAGAGCATTTGAGTGCTTTTACAGATTGAACCCACTTTTGATCATTGAACTCAAAATATCCCACTTTTGAACCCGAAAATTTCCATGAAAATGGAAAAGATCAAGAGAAAAGATAAGATGAAGCATCAGTTGGGGTGACAAACCTTTTGGCGTGGGTGACGGGAGAAATTTGAGAAACTGGGATTTCATAAATGGGTAAGTAATCTCAGCCAGTGTGGCAAGGGTTTGGGAGTTGTTGACAAGGTCCATAGTCTTACAAAAGATATGAATATCTAACAGGAGTTTAGTTGTTGGTGGCAAAGGGAAATGAATTTGTGGCAAGCACATCTGGTTGATTGTGTTCATGTTGATGTAATTGTAGGAAATAAATCACTAGCTGATTGTTGAAATGGTGCGCTTAAAGGGGGTGAGGATGAAGGGAGTCCAGGGAAGGGCAAGGCAGCTGACGATGCCATAAAAATAGGCCTATTGATTAACAAGGACATGACGTCATAAATAGGCCACCCAACGCAAAAAGACGTTTGATCCCTCTACAAGGTTCATCGCGAACAGAGTACCTAGTCAAACCCTGGCTAGGCTCTGCACCCTAAGTATTCTCAGTTTAGAGTGCCTCGCGATCAAGATAACTAACGTAAGCATGCATAGAAATCATGACAGGTCCCACCAATACCTCGTGGCCCTTTAAGGCCCCCAAACAAGCAGCTCGTTGGGTCAAACACATCTCCTCTAACAGTGCCACGTGTAATACCTATTTCCCTAGCATGAGAGCATGCAATACACGTGTCCCCTGTTAAACCACAAGGTCACCAGCAAACTGCTCGCTTGACCTCCCTATAAATACCCCCCTTCAGCCTCAAAAAGAGAGATCTGATTCAAGAGAGAAGAAGAAGAGCTATGAGAATCTCCTCAACCTAAAACCTCCTCTAACAGTGCCACGTGTAATACCTATTTCCCTAGCATGAGAGCATGCAATACACGTGTCCCCTGTTAAACCACAAGGTCACCAGCAAACTGCTCGCTTGACCTCCCTATAAATACCCCCCTTCAGCCTCAAAAAGAGAGATCTGATTCAAGAGAGAAGAAGAAGAGCTATGAGAATCTCCTCAACCTAAAACCCCCGGAGTTGAGTTCTTAAGGTCTTTGATCAGAGAAGAATGTTCTTGGAATAAGAACATCGCTTGACTTCCTCTAAAGACGACGATTGAATAAGTAAACTAACTCATCGCAATCCGAACTTACCACCCCCATCGCTTGGACTAATAACTATATAATCTGACCATCGTCCCCTGGGCTAAGGCTCGCAGGTATTTTAAGACATTTTTGTCGTAACGATGAGGTAATAAGTATAGGTGAAATTCCATAAACGCTTCATTGGCGCCGTCTGTAGAAACCTTTCACGACGAGAGGTTCCGCGTAGCGATACGCTTCTTTATATTACGTCTTTCTAATTCTTTTTAATTACATTCTTTTCTGCTTTTGTACTCTATTCATTCTTCATAAACCTTACCTGAGATGTCAAAAAATATCGCTTATTACTCTTTTAACACTGATTATTCCGCATGAATCATGAATTTTACACTGTTTGGGGAAGAATTTGGACAACAACATCACGATACTGAAGAAACAAATGGTCTCAACCTCAACAACCCTCCCAATGAGGAAGCTCAACATCACGACAGAGGAATCATCTCTTAGCAACCTCCTTGGGATGCGGCGCAGCCTCCCCCGTTTTCTCCCTACGGGGTGTGGGGTGGCTACCCCCCATATCAACTCTTCACGGGGAATTACCACCAGAATCCCTACCTCAACCAACAAGCAAGCGGGGTGCAGTTTCAGCGCGATCCTCATGTCTGCCAGCAACAACAGAGTCCTGTACCCGCAATCGTCAATCACTTCCC
Organism: Persicaria maculosa; assembly: GCA_963922045.1. Lineage (NCBI taxonomy): Eukaryota > Viridiplantae > Streptophyta > Magnoliopsida > Caryophyllales > Polygonaceae > Persicaria > Persicaria maculosa. The sequence continues at coordinate 36,792,213 of OY998262.1, read as the reverse complement.
CGACCCTGATGGTGATCCCCCGAGCCCATGTCTGGAATGCAATGACAACGTCAACAAGATTGCCCGTGGTTTTAACACTAGAGACGTGTCCTCGCGCTCCAATTCCCCTGAGGCACCTGGTCAGACTCGCAAAGGTGAACCGACTTTCCCATCTGCTTTTTGCAGAAAAATACGCGAGGCACCCGTTCCCAAGAGATGGAGGGACGTCTCCATCCCCAAATATAAGGGAGACACCGACTCTAATGACTTTACAACATCAATGGGGATGAACGAGGACAATGATGCCATGTTCTGCCGCTCGTTTCCATCTACGTTAAGTAGGCTAGCCTTGACATGGTTCACCAATTTGGCTCAATCCTCAATCAACAACTTTGCGCAACTATCGGCCACGTTTGTCGCTCATTTCGGTAGTGCCTGCACGAGAAAGAGGACCATGCTAGACCTCAACTCCATCAAGCAAAGAACGACCGAATCTTTGGGAAGCTTCTTTAGGAGATTCACTAATATAGTGGTGCAAATCCCAAGATTCAATAAAGGATCCGCGAGCACCATATTAATGGGCAACCTGGCCAAATGGGATTTTAAAATCTGCTTATTCCGAAAGGAGCTAGAAAATTACGATGCCTTGCGAAGGCTCGTAACCAAACAAATCCACGCCATGGAAGTCGCGAGTTCTAGTTCGCAACCCATTGAAACAAGGCCTCTTTCCTACCACAGGACTCCCAACAAGCGTCAACGAATGGGAGGTTTTGAGAATCAACAGTACCGCAACCCTTTGTGGCAGTACCCGGTCGTCCCGCCGCTACCTCACATACAAGAAGTGCAATACAATCAGCGAACAAGGTCAGGCCCACATGATGCCCCAACAAATGTAATGATGGCCCATCCCGACCAGATTCCGCCCCCTGTCTATGAGGTCCCGCTGACTCTCCCTCAAAAGGAGGTGCCCCTACAGGTATGTGCGCCACTAGTGAATCGCCACCGGCCGGTCACGGCGCCACAACAGCAACTTCGCCTTGAAGCCCCTCCTCACCAATAAAGACCACCCACTGGTCCGCCCCGACCTTATAACCCCCGGTATGCCCCTAGAGGAAGGGGAAGGGGAACTTACCCTCAAAACAGAGGAGGAAGGAATGGGAACCGAGCGGGGGATATCGACCCCCACCCAGGGACGCGAGGAATGCTCCGAAAGCCAGGTCCTCATCAAACCATCCTGAACGCTCCAACAGGGATCACTAGAAGCCTCCCTCCCTAGACGGATGCATCAACACCATCGTAGGACGATGATAATGCACATTTCTAATGGGCATTATAGGGTAGTATAGATGCATTTGCATTGTGGAAAATGCATGTTTAGTGTCAATTTAGATTAAACTCTTTTCGTGGCAGAATCTACGCTATTTTGGTTGAATTGTGCAGAATCGTAGATTCGACATGGTGGAAAGCAAAGGAAAGGCGAACAACATGTCCAAGTGAATTCAAGAAAGCAAGCTAAGGAAAGAAAGAAAAGAGGCAAAAAAGAATGAGGGAAGAATGAAGAGAAAACAAGCTTCTGGGCATCTGTCGCTGCCAGCAAATGGGAGGAATTCGTAGGAAAAGATAATAACTTGAAAATGATTCGATGGTCAATAAAACCAACCAAAGTCGAGAACTTGTAGGTGAAAACGCTTTTCTTCTATCCTTTATTTGCTTTTGTCAATATTATTTTCTTTTATTTTCATTCATAAAAATATTTTCTTTTATATTGATAAATACACAATATTTAGAAATACTTGATTCTCTAGGGTTCGACCCCTTACTTGCATACTATACTAGTTTGTTTGTTTGGGAATTATTTTTGACGAGGTGATTCAACGACTTTCCCTCCGTCAAAATTGGTGCCGTTGCCGGAGAATCAAGTTTATTTCTTTGTTTTGTGTATTTATTAATATTTGTGTGTGTGTGTATATATATATATATATATATATATATATATATATATATATATATATATATATATATATATATATATATATATATATATCCCCGTCGTGGACCTATCTTACGGTTCACGACACCTCGTTACTAATTGTTTGCAATGGAGTTGGAGTTATGGCAATACCAAGGAGAAAACTTTCACCATTACCTCGCAAGAGTGCAAGATTTAGTGGACGACAGTGCTTCATGAGGTATCCAAGATGATTTGAAAGAACAAGTACTTTGTGTTCAAGATGGCATGAATTCACTTAATCATTGAAAGATGAAGGCTTTTACGGTTTGGATTGGTCGGAATTGTGGGATCTTTTCCTTTGCATGAGTGACATGGCGAAGGTGGAAGAAGACTACAAGTTGGCATACATGTTCTTACATTTCAAACCAATGGCGGGCAAGATACATGAGGGAAGCCAAGACGCAAGCATCAATGGTTCAATCGAAGATGGAGAAGAGAGCTCGATGCCCCTTGACATAGAGTCTCATGAGTGCACGCATGAGGAACCATGTATTTTGGCACCTACTCCATCCATAGAAATCATCCCCAACTCATCTATTGAGTAACCTAGTCCGGAGCCAATTTCTATGACTCCCGAGCAAGGTAATGATATTTCTTACACTTTTGTGGATTTTGGTGAATATGTAGATCCTTGGGAGCATTACTTCAACAAGCCACCAGCGGAACTGTGTTGTTGGTACTACATACCCTCGGCGAGAAGTCACGCTCGAGCATATGAAGAGTTGGAGACCTTCTTCAACATCATATCATTTGAATTCGGCTTCTTCATATGTGGTGTTCGCCTACCTAGATGGTGTGCACCGGAGTTTGATTTGCTAAAAAGAGCTTTGGCGATGTTCGAGTGAGTCTTGAACACGTGAACAAATAAACCGTTGGGTCTATGACGATAAACAAGGACGCTTCTCGGGAGGCAACCCGAGGTAAGTTTTCTTAAATTAGTTATTTCAATTCCTAGTTAGTTAATTAGTTTTGTTGTTTGATAAATTAGAAATTTCCTAATTATTTTATATGGTAGATAGATGCTTTCGGATATTTTGAGCTAACATTGCAGGGAAAAGTGAACAAGATCGAAGAATAGAGATTTTGGGCTCAACTCGCTGACAGCGAATCCATCAGGGATGCCCAGTGTCCAGAGCTAGCATTAGCCTTGTTTGCGGCCTGATCAACCGCTCCCATGGTGCATGCCCAGTCTTCGTCCATTGTCATCACCGTTGATCTTATTCATTCTTCGTCATCTTCATTCATCCGTGCTCTTGGTTCTTCAGTCTTCGTCATTGTCATTCTTCTTCCAAGCTTTGTCACATTTGCCACTGAAAAGTTTCCAAAAAAAGTGAGTTATTCTTTACCCTCTTTCTCTCATATTTTTATGATTTGTTGTCTTTGATTTTCATTGAGGACAATGAAGAGTTTAAGTGTGGGGGAGGGTTTCATTCATAGATTCATGCATTCATATTATTATTTTTTTCGTTATGTATTCATGTTTATTTTTCCGCTATTTTATTGCATTAGAAAATGAAAAAAAAATTGAAAAATAAAAAAATAATCCCAAAAGATCATGCATTGCATATACGTGTTATTCAAATACCCATCTTGCCTTAGTTTGTCCTCTATTTTATTTTTATGAGTTTTAACATATATGTTCCATAATATGATTGAATGACCTAGCCTTGTCACATACTTGAGATGATTTTTATGGGAGCATGACTTGTTAGTTCAATTGAGCAAGTATGATTCTTAGTCTTGGGCATTATTGAAATCCAACAAAAATATTGTCCTAGTGAGGAATTTTGGCCTTATAGGGATTTTCATCATATTTATTCCCTTTTTGCATTATCACTTTGGTGTATCCGAATTGAGGAAATTCACAAATTAAAGCAAATTAATTTGAAAGAAAATATAAATTTTTAAGCCAAAAATCTCACCAAAAAAAAAGGTATGGCCTAAAGATGGTCAAACCCAATTTTAGAGAGTCAAAGCCCAAAAAAGGCCAAGCCCAATAATATTAGTCAAAGCCCAATGAATATGTAAGCCCAATTAATAACTATCGACGTATTAAGAAGCCCAATTAATAGCCACGGTCATATATTTGGCTAATGCCGTGGCTATTTACTATTAACCTCAAATGACACACTTTAATTTATAATGGGCTTTAATTTATTATGGGCCCAAATACGGTTATAATTTTAGCCAATAGGCCCATTAATGGTATATGTATTTATATCTAAATAAATACTAGAATATAAACAAAACTAATAATTGTTAAATAAAATGTGTTTTGCGGGAAAAAATCATATAAGTAACTAATAATCGTTGAATAAAACCTTATATTAACTAATAAATTCATATGAGAATATTATGAGAGTTTATCTTGAGAAACAAATCATATAAGTAGCTAATAATTGTGGAATACAACTTTATATTATGCAATAAATTCTTATTCGAATAATCTAAGTGAGTCTTTTGAGGGAAAATCGTATAATTAAGGAATAAATGTTTAATAAAACCTTATTTTAACTACTAAATTCTTATTATAATATTATAAGAGTATGTTTTGAGGAAAACTAATATAAGTAACGAATAAATGTTTAATAAAACCTTATTTTGACTACTAAATTTTTATTAGAATACTATAAGATTATTTTTTTTAGGAAAACTCATATAACTAATGAACAAATGTTTAATAAAACATTATATTGATTACAAAATTCTTATTAAAATACTATAAGAGTTTGTTTTGAGGAAAACTCATATAAGTAACTAACAAATGTTTAATAAAACCTTATTTTAACTACTAAATTCTTATTAGAATACTATAAGAGTATGTTTGAGGAAAGCTCATATAATTAACGAATAAATGTTTAATAAAACCTTATTTTGACTACTAAATTCTTATTAGAATACTATAAGTGTATTTTTTTTAGGAAAACACATATAACTAATGAACAAATGTTTAATAACTAACAAATGTTTAATAAAACCTTATGTTGACTAATAAATACTTATTATAATACTATAAGAGTATGTTTTGAGAAAAACTAATATAAGTAACGAATAAATGTTTAATAAAACCTTATTTTGACTACTAAATTCTTATTAGAATACTATAAGAGTAGTTTTTTAAGAAAACTCGTATAACTAATGGACAAATGTTTAATAAAACATTATATTGATTACTAAATTCTTATTAAAATACTATAAGAGTATGTATCGAGGAAAACTCATTTAAGTAACTAAATAAATACTAGAACATAAACAAAACTAATAATTGTTAAATAAAATGTGTTTTGAGGGGAAAAAATCATATAAGTAACTAATAATCGTTGAATAAAACCTTATATTAACTAATAAATTCATATGAGAATATTATGAGAGTTTATCTTGAGAAAAAAAATCATATAAGTAGCTAATAATTGTGGAATAGAACTTTATATTATGCAATAAATTCTTATTCGAATAATCTAAGTGAGTGTTTTGAGAGAAAATCATATATGTACCTAATAATTGTGGAATAAAACCTTATATTATCTAATAAAATGTTATAAGAATATTATAAGTGTGTATTTTGATGGAAAATCATACAAGTAACTAATAATTGTTGAATAAATCCATATATTAACTAATAAGTTGTTATAAGAATACTATAAGTGTGTGTTTTGAGGGAAAATCATATAAGTAGCTATAAATTGTGGAATAAAACCTTATATTATCTAATAAAATGTTATAAGAATTCTATACGTGTGTGTTCTGAGGGAAAATCATATAAGTAGCTAATGATTGTGGAATAAAACCTCTTATTATCTAATAAAATGTTAGAAGAATACTATAAGTGTGTGTTTTGAGGGAAAATAATGTAAGTAGATAATGATTGTGGAATAAAACCTTATATTATCTAACAAATTGTTATAAGAATACTATAAGTGTCTGTTTCGAGGGAAAATCATATAAGTAGCTAATGATTGTGGAATAAAACCTCATATTATCTAATAAAATGTTATAAGAATACTATAAGTCGGTGTTTTGAGGGATAATAATATAAGTAGATAATGATTGTGGAATAAAACCTTATATTCCTATTAGGATACTATAAGAGTATATTTTGAAGAAAACTCATATACGTAACAAGTAAATGTTTAATAAAACCTTATTTTAACTACTAAATTCTTATTAGAATACTATAAGAGTATGTTTTGAGGAAAACTAATATAAGTAACGAATAAATGTTTAATAAAACCTTATTTTAACTACTAAATTCTTATTAAAACACTATAAGAGTATGTTTTGAGGAAAACTCATATAAGTAACTAATAATAAATATTAATAAAACCTTATTTCAGCTACTAAATTCCTATTAGAATACTATAAGAGTATGTTTTGAGGAAAACCCATACACGTAGCAAGTAAATGTTTAATAAAACCTTATTTTAACTACTAAATTCTTATTAGAATACTATAAGAGTATGTTTTGAGGAAAAATAATATAAGTAACGAATAAATGTTTAATAAAACCTTATTTTAACTACTAAATTCTTATTAAAACACTATAAGAGTATGTTTTGAGGAAAACTCATATAAGTAACTAATAATAAATATTAATAAAACCTTATTTCAACTACTAAATTCCTATTAGAATACTATAAGAGTATGTTTTGAGGAAAACCCATACACGTAGCAAGTAAATGTTTAATAAAACCTTATTTTAACTACTAAATTCTTATTAGAATACTATAAGAGTATGTTTTGAGGAAAAATAATATAAGTAACGAATAAATGTTTAATAAAACCTTATTTTAACTACTAAATTCTTATTAAAACACTATAAGAGTATGCTTTGAGGAAAACTCATATAAGTAACTAATAAATGTTAATAAAACCTTATTTTAACTACTAAATTCCTATTAGAATACTATATAAGAGTATGTTTTGAGGAAAACTAATATAAGTAACGAATAAATGTTTAATAAAACCTTATTTTAACTAATAAATTCTTATTAAAACACTATAAGAGTATGTTTTGAAGAAAACTCATATAAGTAACTAATAAATGTTAATAAAACTTTACTTCAACTACTAAATTCTATTAGAATAGTATAAGAGTATGTTTTAAGGAAAACCCATACACGTAACAAGTAAATGTTTAATAAAAACCTTATTTTAACTACTAAATTCTTATTAGAAAACTATAAGAGTATGTTTTGAGGAAAACTAATATAAGTAACGAATAAATGTTTAATAAAACCTTATTTTAACTACTAAATTCTTATTAAAACACTAAAAGAGTATGTTTTGAGGAAAACTCATATAAGTAACTAATAAATGTTAATAAAACCTTATTTTAACTAGTAAATTCCTATTAGAATACTATAAGAGTATGTTTTGAGGAAAACTAATATAAGTAACGAATAAATGTTTAATAAAACCTTATTTTAACTACTAAATTCTTATTAAAACACTATAAGAGTATGTTTTGAGGAAAACTCATATAAGTAACTAATAAATGTTAATAAAACCTTACTTCAACTACTAAATTTCTATTAGAATACTATAAGAGTATGTTTTGAGGAAAACTCACATAAATAACTAACAAATGTTTAATAAAACCTTATATTAACTAATAATTCTTATTAGAATAATATAAGAGTATGTTTTGAGGAAAACTCATATAAGTAACTATCAAATGTTTAATAATGTAAAGGCCCGGATTTTTTAAATAATAAATTTCAACAAATAATATAAAATGGATTTAAGTCGGAAAATAATAATAATAACAATAATAATTCGGATATTGTTAAGGGAAAACTCGTCCTTAAATTACTAAATCGAAATTTAAACTGTTAAAGCGAATTCCGGCCCAATTTTTAACTGTAAAAGACAATTCTATCGTTTTGCCTCGGGATTTGAAATAAACTTTGGGATGTCGATATCTTCGTAATTTTAAAGCGTTATCTTGATCGGGTCGGGTTAAGATCGAGAGAGGGTTTCGGGATTTGTTTTTGGGTATTTTGAATTTAGGGTCTTGGGACCACTCTATAGACTTGTAGGTCTCTTCCTATATCAGTTTGCCAACTCCTTTCCCCCTTTTTTCCCTTTGTCTAGTAGCAACAAGCAGCAGAGAACCCACGCCAAGCTCCCTTTACTCTATCCTCTGCACTCCTTTGAATACCGACAAACACACACCTACAACCCTCAGAACCCCCATCTCCTTCCTCCTTCTTGTTCTTCCTTCTGGTGTCGAGACCACCACCATCACCTGTTACTTATTGTGGTCAGCTGAGCATCAGCGCTCACCTTATTTCCACCACCATCTCCACAGCTCTCTCCCTTCCTTCTTCGGAACCGAGCAGCAGCAGTAGCAGCCTCCTCCGACGAGGACGGCGCCGAACACAAGGAGGCCCACGAGCGCCGCACCTCTACTCCGGAGCCGAGGATTCGAGCCCAGCAGCAGCAGCAGCCGGACCACCGCCTCCGTCTCCCTTCGAAGCAAGCCGGCAAGCTCCCGTCGTCTTCCCCGAGCAGCAGCTGCGACACGAGCACGCAGGAGCACCCTGGAGGCCTCTTCCTCTCCGTCAGAACCCAGGAGCTACCGGAGAAGTCGCCGCCTGCGCCCCCAGTTCTCCCCTTTTCGAGGTCGATACCGTGTTCTTATTCGATTTCGGTTCAAATCAAGTCAAAATCCATTTTTTCTCACCCATTACTTCTCCTAGGACTCGGTCGGAGCTCCTTCCTCGTCAATCGCAGCCGGAGCCGCCCTCGGAGCCTCTCGGCGTCGGAAACTCAGCCCCACTGTAAGCTCGCTTTTCCCTATTCCATTCTTGTGTCGCTTCTTCCTAGAGGTCGGGTTGGGTTCGGAATTTCAGAACGCATCCTTGTGGATAAATTTGGGACCAAGAGGTGGCCGGAGGCCGGAGATCTCCCTCCGCCGTTCCCTGTCAGATTCTCCGATTCAAGAGGGCCTGTTCAATTGAAGGAGATGGGTTCGGTTTTCTATTTCTTTAAATTGGTCCGGTTCAGTGATTTAAATCAAAATTAAGGGCTCGGGCCCGGTTCATTTAAAGAGGGAATGGGCTGAGTATATTGGATCCGGGTCTTGGGCTGGGGATGGATCAGAATTCGGGTTGAACCTATTCAATCCGGTTTCTTCCATGGGTTTGGGCTGTGGATTGTGTTTTATATGTTATTGTTATATTTTCATGATAGGTTATATATTTATATGCCATGTTATTTACATATGTGATATATTATGAGTATATATTATTCCTGATTTTTAAAGATATATTCCCTGAAATTATGATTATCCATTTTAAAGTGTTTTAAAATAATATTATTGGACTATGTATTTTATGATGAGTAAATATTTGATCTTGGAAATGTTGAGATGATCTATGGTTATTAATTTGTAAAAGTGGTTTGTTGTATTTTTTTTTTAGTTAATACAATTTGGTAAACTATTTAAAGGGTTTTAGGTTTTGAAATAAAAATGCCGGAATTATTTTGATGGTATGAATTTGTAAGTTGATTAAGATTTAATGTTTATAAAGGAATTTTGGCCAGACAAGATTTGAGAATTGTTTTGAATATGAGTTGACTTAATTTGAGATTGAGGAGTTTGGAAAATATGGTTGGTATGATTTTATCAACGAGTTTGATTGGAACAAACATTTTGGTCGATGTTGATCATATCGGAAAGGTTTTGGCAAACGGTTTTGCTATCGATCGGGTTTTGAGAATGATTGAGAACTTGGGTCCTGTGTGTACGATTGTTAGTCAGTAGCTTATGGTAATGGCTTGATGATAGGTGTGTATTGCGATTGGATTGCTTTGGACTTGCATTTGGGCCCTTGCTTGTGTTATCTTGCTGTTCTGCATCTTCAGGTAAGTTCCTTAGGGGGCTTACTCAGGTTGGACATTCATGCCTGTTGTTGCATTTTATGTTAGGTGTTGCATATGCATAAAAGCATGCCATGTAGTATCATGTTTAGGTTGCACTAATTGATTGAGCATCTGTTTACTTTATGCGTTTGAAACAGAACGGCCGTTATCTGTAATAGTCCTAGAGTCTTTGCTAGGGTCATAGGGTAGCCCAGCCTCATCGGGTACCCTGAGTCAATCGAGTCATGACTTCCTTATATTATGATATGCCTGCGGGCTTTATTGTGGAGCGGGTTAGGCATGCGTGCCGCCCGATTATGATGGAATGCATTCACGAGCTGGCCAGTCTCCGCCCTATCGGAAGGGGGTGGAGGTAGGAGAGGGATATGCCACTTGGCATTGTCTTGGGCCCTTTACAGTATTTCTGCACATTATTATACTTAGGGGCATGCTAGTGTGTTTGACTTTCGTACTGCATTAGAGCATCTTTATTAGGTATAGCACATACTATGTGGCCTCAGCGAGGACTGCCGGTCCCGCATGAGTGGCTCGATCTGACTCCTTTCCCCGTTCTTTTTTTTTTAAGGTATTTCTTCAGATATTGTTTGCTCATTGCTTCTGTGACGGGAAACCCTTTGGCGAATCGAAGAGCCTAGCTAATACTCTAACTTGGTAAAATGGTAATCACTCGCTTATGATTTGGTTTTGACCCGGCTTTGTCGTGGCATTTGTATCTTAACCTTGCTTCCGCTTTACTTTCATTTGAATTGAATTTCGCAACATAGTCTTAAGATAGGTTAAGGGTACCCAACGACCCTTCGTGACTTTTAGGGTTTGAAATCCCTCTTTCCACTAACCTTAAAATGAGTTTGAAACCTCGACCCGTACCTGGATTGCAAGATCCGAACAAGGGTTTTCATCCCTTGAAACGTAACCCGGAAATCATAATTCTGGGCCGTTATAAATAAAACCTTATATTAACTAATAAATTCTTATTAAAACACTATAAGAGTATGTTTTGAGAAAAACTCATATAATTAACGAATAATGTCTAATAAAACCTTATTTTAACCACTAAATTCTTATTAGAATACTATAAGAGTATGTTTTGAGGAAAACTCATATAAGTAACTAATAAATGTTTAATAATACCTTATATTAACTACTAAATTCTTATTAGAATATTATAAGAGTATGTTTTGAAGAAACCTAATATAAGTGACTAATAATTGTTGAATACGACGTTATATTAACCTTGTATAAAACCCTATATTAACCTCATTATTATGATTATGATTATTATTATGGTTATTATTATTTTATTATTTAATATATATTATTTAATTTTTGTTTTAATAATAACAATAACTATTATATTAAACTATTACAGTATTATTTTTACCATTATTTTTTATTTAAAATATATTATATTTTTATTTGTATTGATGATTTTCTTTTCTAGAGGTAAATTGTGAATGAAAAATAAAAAAGGAATACATGCCCAGTGTCGAATTTTTTTTTTAGCGCCCAAATGAATATTGAGCGGGAAATTTCCCGCTCTCTGAAATTGGGATCAACTCTAATTCATTTTGGGTCTTTTGGCGCCGCCTCATTTCCCACGTTCTCTCCTCCTCTCTGGCCGCTCCCTCTTCAATCCTTGTCTCTCTCGCCCAAAAGTTACAGATCTCTCTTCCTCCCCATCTCACATCTTCTATTGTCTTCCTCCACCGGAGAACAACGCCGACAAACCATGAAACCACCACCGGAGGGAGCGCACGGAAGGAGAAGGGACGGAGAAAGGGCGAGACTAGCAGGCGAGGCGTCCCCGACCCGACTCCGACTCAGGCTCCGAGCGAGGGCGTCTCCGGGAGAGTGCCGCCGCCACATCCACCAACCAACCTATACCTCTCCAATTCAAGAGCCCCACGGATTCCTTCAACTTCTGCTACATCATCTACTTCACTCTCGGAGCCGGATTCCTTCTCCCATGGAACGCCTTCATAACTGTGGTTGATTACTTCGACTACCTCTACCCCGACGTCAGCGTTGATTGCATCTTCTCGGTGGTCTACATGGTGGTCGCCCTCTTCGCCCTCCTAATCGTAGTCTTTTACGCCCACAGGTCCGACGCCTACCGCATAATCAATTTAGGGTTTGGTCTTTTCATCGTCGCATTGCTGGTAGTTCCTATTGTCGACGTTTTCTACATCAAGGGCGAGAGTAGGCGCTACGCTGGCCTCTATGTCACCGTTGGGGCCGTCGCCTAATGCGGCCTCGCCGATGCCTTGGTCCAGGGTAGCGTCATTGGTTCCGCCGGCGAGTTGCCTGAGAGGTATATGCAGGCCATCGTCGCCGGCACTGCCGCTTCCGGTCAGTCACTACTCATTTACTCAACTCTCATTTGTAGTCGATCATCTTCTAGATAGCTCAAGTTCACCTCACATTTTGACACATTCAATTTGGGGCTTTTAAGCTCATCAATCTAAAATTTTCAGAATAACAATTCATGATTCGCTCCGTTACTCAACTGTCAGAAATGGGGATCGAACTTTCTGTTGAGCTCTAATTTGCCATATGTTATGCTTTGATTCCTTGTTTCAACACTCAGAAGTCAAAACTCATCAGTAGTCAACTTCTATTGAGTTCAATTTCAAATACATTTTGACTGTAATGACCTATTTGGGGTTTTAATTAATTAGTCCAATCTCAAAGTTGCAGGATAACAATTCAAGATTGCTCTAGTTCTTAAACTGAGTTTAGCTCTAATGTGTCATCTCATATGCTTCGATTCCTTGTTTGATGAATTGAAGATTGGGATTTGATTACATATTTGATGATTTGATATGATGCAGGTCTCCTTGTTTCTCTCCTAAGAATATTGACAAAAGCAGTATTTCCCCAGGATGATATAGGGTTGAGATACAGTGCTAACTTATACTTTGGGGTTGGCATCGTGCTCATGGTCATCTGCTTTGTCTTCTACAATATACCTAATCATAGACTGCTGAAAAAAATGTCCCTCTACACTGCCACCATTACTGTCTTGTTTTATGTTCGGTAAATTTTTCATTTTCTATCTTTTGTTTTATGTTCTGTTTTTTTACTTTCAAGTTAATAAAGGCTTTTAGTGGTAAGCTTGGGATGGAATTTTGTTTTATATTCTGTTCTTTTTTTGTATCTGTTGAATTCGGTTTTGTGTATATATGTTCAACAGATACAAAAAAATCTATTGAATTCGGTTTTGTGTATGTTGAATTCGCTTTTTTTTTGTATCTGTTGAATTCAGTTTTTGTATCTGCTGAAATCAAAGTGTTTGTTGTTCTGTGAACAGTCAACCTGATTTGGGATGGATTTGGAGATTACAGCAAATACTTGGATGAAAGCATCAAAGAAATCTGTGTATGTAACAGCAAGAGAGTTGCATATGGTAAATTGAATATCTGATTGCCCCTTAATACAAGAAAAATTAAAAACTAAATTGAAACTGATTTCCTTCTGATTTTGTAGGCAATGCATTGTGTATCCTTGATGACTTTGTTTATGAACTTATTATTTTTAAAATTGTTTTAATTTACTTATTCAATCTGCTATTTATTAAATTTAGTATTTGATTTGTATTATGTTTGTGATTGAAGAGGGACATGTAATTTCATACCTTGGCAGAAAAAATGGAACCTTGCCCTCACTGCAGTTCAATCGCTAGATGGTCCAGTGTGAAGCATTGGGTGCAGGAACAAGGGTGAAGCTCTCAAACTAGTGTCTAGATTCTTAAGATGCGTTGGTGTCTTTTTCTTAGATGTAGTATTTCTGTATGTTGTAAAAGTGTTTTGAGTGGTGTAATTTATAGTTATTTTGGATGTATTTATGTGATAGATTTATGAAATTATATTAAATTTATTTTCTAGCTCATAGAATGAATAAGGCCACGAATAAAGCCACGGACATAGCCAACAATAAAGTCACGAACTTAGCCATGAATACTGCCATGAAAATAGCCACGGTCATAGCCACGGTTATAGCCAATAACACCACCTAATTGGCCACGGTCATTGCCACGGAATCAGCCACGAAATCACCCATGGAAGTTGTTAGAGATCCCGCACGTGCCAAGCTGCGAAATCAGCCACGACATACACCGTGGCTAACTTCGTCGCTACAGCCACGGATGACACCTTTCCGAACCGGCCACGGACATAGCCACGGGACTGTCAGATCGTGGCTATTAGCCACGGATATTGTGTCGGTGGCTGTTAGCGTCGAGGCATATAGCCTCGAATGGCGACGAACGTCAAATTCATGGCTATGCCCGTAGCTAAACCGTTTAGCCACGAAAATTCGTGGCCAATTCGTGGCTATTTGACCGTGGCTATTTCCTGTGTTTTTGGCAGTGTTGCTTTCTTGTGTAACATTGTACTCTCCTTATGTAATTACCTCTTGAGATTGACATTGTTATCTATATTTGAGGCCGAATTTATATGTCTATTGCTTATGAGTTTCAAATGATAGAGGCATGATTTTCTTAGCCTTATTATTATCCATATCCACCCTACATATGTGTCATTTGCTTGTAGCCAAATTTGAGCCTTAGCCTTCTCTTTGAAGCTCCACAAAATTTATCCTTAGCCGATGATAAGCCTTAACCTATCCGGGAATTAGGATTAGAATTGGTGAATGATTGATCTAATACATTGAGTGAAAAATAAAATGTTGTTAAGAGAGTTACAAGTTTTGGATTATTATGTAATTTTGGTTTTATTCCTCACATTGTGCATTATTGTATTTTTGGCTCTAGAAAAAAAATTGAAAAAAAAGAAGAAAAAAGTGAAAGAAAAAAAGAAGAAGAAAAGGAAAAAAAGAGAATAAAGAGCCTTTTATCTTCATTATGTATGTGAGAGTTAAAAAAAATTATGGTTGAGAGAAAGTTCTTTTGTTGAGTGTTTTGAGAGTGAAAGTTTGAGTTATTTTGGTTTTGGAAGTATTTGGTTTTTCGTGTTCTTCCGGTTGTTCTTAGGGATCCCTTTTTCTCGGATTTTTAGCACCACTAGCCTAAATATTTTCCTACCTTTAATTCTTTACCAAGCCCCATTACAACCTTGATAAAAGACCTCTTGATGTTTCTTATAAGTGATGGCATCCACGGTGGAGAATATGTGATATATGTGTCAATTTCTATGTAGCTTAATTCTTGCATTTTGGATTGAGTTGAGAGATACATTATTAAGCCTAAACACATGAGAGTGAGAGTAAACACATGATCCTTGTGAGGTTGGACTAGATGTGCCTTTGACTTTGAATCGCTCATATACTTGCTAGGATGTTAACTTTCATGTTCATGACTCCTCTACTTTAATGTTGCTTTTGACAAGGTTAGTGCTTGAAGATTATATGTGTGGGATGATGGTTTTGCTCTTCTTTATTTTGTATTGCTTGAGGACAAGCAAAAGGTTAAGTATGGGGGAGTTTGATAATGCACATTTTTAATGGGCATTATAGGGTAGTTTAGATGCATTTGCATTGTGGAATATGCATGTTTAGTGTCAATTTAGATTAAACTCTTTTCATGGCAAAGTTCGGAATCTACGCTATTTCGGTTGAATTATGCAGAATCGTAGATCCAACATGGTGGAAAGCAAAGAAAGGGCAAACAACATGTCCAAGTGAATTCAAGAAAGCAAGCTAATGAAAGAAAGAAAAGAGGCAAGAAAGAATGAGGGAAGAATGAAGAGAAAACAAGCTTCTGGGCATCTGTCGCTGCCAGCGAATAGGAGGAATTCGTAGGAAAAGATAATAATTTGAAAATGATTCGATGATCAATAAAACCAACCAAAGTCGAGAAATTGTAGGTGGAAACGCTTTTCTTCTATCCTTTATTTGCTTTTGTCAATATTATTTTCTTTTATTTTCATTCATAAAAATATTTTCTTTTATATTGATAAATACACAATATTTAGAAATACTTGATTCTCTAGGGTTCGACCCCTTACTTGCATACTATACTAGTTTGTTTGTTTGGGAATTATTTTTGACGAGGTGAATCAATGACTTTCCCTCCGTCATAGGACCCACCTTGTCAGTAGGGGTGGGCATTATCGGGTATCCGACACGAACCGGATAATCGTGTCGGATACCCGAAACCGTTTAGTATGAAAAGGCCGAACCGTGCACGAACCGTTATGAACCGGGTATCCGACACGGTAAAACTATCCGGATCCGTGTCGGATACCCGTGTTATCCGACACGAACCGTTAGCCTTTTTCTTTTTCTTTTTCTTTTTTCCCTTCTGGGTTGTGTCACTGTCTTGGGATATGGCTGCTGACCTGTTGTACAAATGTATAATGTATATTTTGATTTACAAAATCAAAATTGATTCAAACAAAAGTCGATCCAGATACATACTGTACATACAATGTATATTTTGATTTTGTATTGCAAAATCAAAATTGAAATCCGTCCAATTGAATGTGAAAGTAAAGGGAAAGGAAAGAGTGGTGTCACATGTCCTCGAAGTCGATCCAACTTCCAAGATAAGAAGATTGAAATACACTCCAAGCTCTCAACCTTCTCCGATTTCCATCCCTACAGCCAGCACCATCCACACCAGGAACATACTAAACGGACGACGAAAACGAGAAGCAAGATGAACCCGCCCCGTTGAAATGTTGTGTCTGCGCCAGATCTGAACAACAGAACAAGAGAAAAGGGCGAGCGAGAGGAGAGTGCGGAATTGATTGCGACTTGCGAGCAAGAGGAGAGGACGAGTGAAGAGCGAGCATGAGGATGATTTGGACTTGAGATGAATTTGATTTTGAGGGAGAGAGGCGGATCTGGATATAACTTTGAGTCTTTGAGGGAGAGAGAGGAGAGGGGCGGATGGAAGAGGCATGAAATTGAAAGTTGGAGAGAGGAGGTGCCTAGGGTTTACTTAAAAATAAAAAAAAGCCAAAAAATAAAAAGAGGAGGGATGGAGGGTCGAGCACCCGACCTCCACGTAACACTTGCAAGGGACACGCTACCATCTAAGCTAACTCAACACTTAGTTATTTTGCCAAACCAGTATAGTAATATTACAATTTTTTGTTTTAAAAAAAAATTAAACGGTTCGTGTCGGGTATTCGACAAGGCGATTTGCCCGATCCGAACACGAACCGTTTACAACCGTGTTTTCACGGTTCGTGTCATTATCGTGTCATGTTTTTTCGGTTTCGGGTTTTTTCGTGTCGTTTTGACGTGTTTTCGTGTCGTGTTTTCGGTTTCGGATTTTTCTGCACACCCCTACTTGTCGGGCACCAGCAAACAAGAAAGGAAAAACTATGAGAGAGAGGTCAGGCGCCCTTCTTCCAAAGCCAACGTCAGACAACCATCCACTGCACACGCGGTACTAAGTTTCTTCGTTTCTGACACTCACGACCTCAGGATGCCACATTCGGATCCTATGGTCATTCATGTGCAGCTAGGGACCAAAAAAGTCAAGCGAGTGATGATCGACACCGGTTTATCCGTGGACGTCCTCTACTGGGACGCCTTCAAACAACTGGGAATTTCAGAAAGCGCACTACATTGCTATTCAGGAAAGTTGGTCTCTTTCTCAAGAGATGAAGTCGAGGTGACCGGGACGATCGATTTGGCATTAACCTTGGGCACGACACTAAACAGAAGAACCCACATGATCGAGTTCACGGTGGTCCAACTACCATCCATTTACAACGCTATCATGAGCTGGGTGAGTCTGTTCAAATTCCATCCATTTATCTATCTGTGGTTTTTACAGCACGAAGATTGAAGCCTTATTTCCGGTACACCCCATTAGAGAAGATGGCCCTATCTATGGTTTTTACAGCACAAAGATTGAGGCCTTATTTCCGAGCTCACACCATTGAGGTACTCTCCGACCTGTCCCTCCATCAGATCCTGCACTTACCATCCCTTTCGGGAAGAATGGTTAAATGGGCAGTGGAGCTTTCCGAATTTGATGTTCATTTCAAGCCTAGAAAATCTCGCTTGGCCCAGGCCTTGGACGATTTCGTTGTCGAAGCTGTTTTTACAGATTCCTAGGATCGCGATGGAGAGGATTGGGTTATTAACGTCAATGGGTCGGTATCAACAGGAGGATGTGGAGCAAGAGTTACCATCACGAGCCCCAGTGGAGAGATAACTGATTTATCTTTCCAGTTATTATTCGAAGCTACCAACAACGAAGCAGAGTATGAAGCTTTGATCGCGGGTATTGAAAAAACACTGATCAACGAAGCTCGACATGTCAGAATTTTTACGGACTCAGAAGTAGTCGCTCTACAAGTCAAAGGGGAGTATGGATCCAAGACAGGGATGCTACTTGAGTATTTAGCTCGCGTACAAACGCTCACTGCCGCCTTTTGAAAATGTTCCATCTCATCCATCCCTCGCGAGTAAAATGAGTGCGCCGATACACTGGCTCGAATGGGAACCACACTACCCCTGGGTTTGAGCGATCGCGCGGTAATCGAGCAAAAACATGATCGAGGAATCTACAAAGGAGTTTTCAGGATATCCAACCTAGGAGATCGGCAAATACCTATCCCAGAGTACATCACTAAAGGTGCATTAGCAGGCGAGTTGCAGGGTAGCCAGAGCATCAGAAGAAAAGCGGCTTGCTTTCGGGTCAGGGATGACCGATTATACAAATGGGGTTTTAACCTCCCAAACCTCATCTGTGTCTCAGACCAACATGGTCTTAACCTCGTCCAAGAGCTCCACGCGGGCTTGTATGGCAATCACCAAGGATTGAGAGCTGTGGCGTCTAAAATCACACAGTTAGGATACTACTAGCCCTCTCTCAGAGTGGATGCTGAAATGATCATTCACATATGCGACCCCTGTCAGCAACATGCATCCCTCAACCATCTCCATCCTCATCCACTAAAGTGTATATCTGCGCCTTGTCCTTTCGCGATGTGGAGGATGGATATTTTGGGCCCTTTTCCGACAGCACCAGGCCAGCTACGCTTCATCATCGTGATAGTCGACTACTTCACAAAATGGGTAGAAGCTGAGGCCATGGCTACCATTACGGTGGAAAAAGTGCGCAAGTTCCTTAGGAAGAATATGATTTTCCGATTTAGGGTCCCTCAAGTCATCATCACCGATCATGGTCCCCAATTTGACAGCGAGGATATCCGCGATTTAAGTGTCGGGCTCCGCATCGACTTCCAGTTTTAATCGGTGGCTTACCCGCAATCCAACGGACAAGCCGAGACCACAAATCGCCAGATTTTGAACGCCCTCAAGAAAAGGCTAGGGAGAGCAAAAGGAGAATGGGCTGAGATCTTGCCACTAGTGCTATGGTCACACAAAACCTCAACGAAGAGCCCAACTGGAGAAACGCCATTCGCAATGACGTTTGGGGTCAACGCAATCATCCCAGTAGAGCTATTAATTCCATTAGCCAGAATTATTGACTTCAACAAAGACACCAACGATGAAGCTCTTGAACTGGAACTCCACTTGCGGGAGGAAAGAAGAGACACGGCTTGTCTCAAAGCCAACGAATATCAATGTCGATTGACTGAAGGATATAGAAAGCGTGTTTTCTTGCGCCCACTACAGAAGGGAGACAGGGTCCTCCGACAAGCTACTATGGGAGGGAAACTCGAGCCCAAATGGGAAGGCTCGTACATCATCCACAAAGAGGTGGGAAGAGGTTCGTTCAAACTCCAAAACTCAGAAGGCGCAATCCTCGCCAAGTCATGGAACACCAATAATCTCAAGACTTATTTTGCATAAAGGTTAGGCATATTAGAAGTCTGATGACCTAGATTTTCTATGTATAGGGGTCACTAGAGTTCTCGATTGGGTACACCACTTCATATTTATAAATGAAAGTTCCAAACCCTATAAAAAGTGTTGTCACGAATAAATTTTAGCAATCGCGTGTCTTTCGAACACGGATGTGCAAGCAAGCACTCGAGGAGAATAAATTTTAGCAATCGCGTATCTTTCGAACACGGATGTGGAAGCAAGCACCCAAGGAGAATAAATTTAGCAATTGCCTGTCTTTCGAACACGGATGTGTAAGCAAGCCTCCAAGGAGAATAAATTTAGCAATCGCGTGTCTTTCGAACACGGATGTGCAAGCAAGCCTTCAAGGAGAATAAATTTAGCAATCGCGTGTCTTTCGAACACGGATGTCCAAGCAAGCCTCCAAGGAGAATAAATTTAGCAATCGCGTGTCTTTCGAACACGGATGTGCAAACAAGCCTCCAAGGAGAATAAATTTAGCAATCGCGTGTCTTTCGAACACGGATGTGCAAGCAAGCCTCCAAGGACAATAAATTTAGCAATCGTGTGTCTTTCAAACACGGATGTGCAAGCAAGCCTCCAAGGAGAATAAATTTACCAATCACGTATCTTTCGAACACGGATATACAAATATCGCAATAACTTACGTGGTTGATTCGCCGAATAGTCTGGAAATCTAATAGAGACAATATGTTTTATTTCTTATCCTGTTTTGTTAGCAATATGGATTTATCAGATCATAATGATAGAAATCTTAAATATTTGTCCATCGCGATTAATTAATTACACATGTCAAGATAAAACTACACAAGCTGGTTCAAATACAAAACCCAACAAACCTGGCAGGAATGAATTCATCAATCACACAGTTTTACACAAGTATACATGCAAAATTTCAGAGTATCCATACAACACGATCATTATATTACACCCAGAGCAAGGTACGAAGAAATAGTAGCAAAATTTAAATCCACGCAGCAAAAGATGGAATGGCAAACTACAAAAGAAAAGAACAGTCCCAATGCCAACCACGAAAAACTCATTCACTCGCTTCCAAGACAATTATCATAAAGCGACTACTCCCCTCATACTTAAAAATAATATAGATCCCCCAACGCGCAAGCTGCTATCCTCGGCAAAAGCACGCCAACCTTCGGTAAGGATACAATGACCCTGACTATCTCGAAACACCCTCACACGAAATTCTCGCCCAATAAGAGAGACCAAACAAACATGACTCAGTCCATTGTGATCATACATCGCACCAGAAGAGTCAGGTAGTAGCTGTAAACCGTCGAAACAAAAATTCTGTTAAAAAATCACCAAATATGAAAATAACAAATAAAGGGACGAGAGCGCTACCATATATTCCAATTTCTCCTCGGAGTCAATGGAATGGAAAAAATCACGGCGACGAGGGTTGGGAGAAGTCATGATTCTTCGCTTCAAATCAAGATAATATAGACAAACTACACTGATAAATAAGCACAGCAACCCCCTGCGCTATCGTATTTATGAAAAAACAAAGCAAATCGTTAACAGTTTACATCGCCATGTCGTGCCAAAGGAACAACGACAATCCAAAAGATTTTTTATAGGATCGACTGCATGCGAGGCAAGTGGCGACATCTCGAAAGCACGCCTCTAACACCCTGACAATGCATATCGGGTCGTGTCACAGAACGGTCACACCCAACTCAGAAACAGACAAGAGCGCAAAAATCGAAACTTTGCTTAAAAAATATTATTTATTCATACAACCCCTCTCGTACGAATTCCACAGTACTGGTTACGTGATTAGGATTAAACAACACCGACATAAACAACATCCATCCTATTACATCTGGGTCGTGATCTCGGAGCCCTACTCATCTTCAAGTACAAGAACCTAGAAGCGGTGTCCTCCCACATACTTGAAAAATGCCGTGGACAATCCGACCTGAACATCATTACTGTTCGCAAACCTCCTCCAACCTTCAGTAAACCACCAATGATTGAAACGATCCTTTGAAACCCCAACACGGAAGTTCTGCCCAGTTGAGGAAACCAGGCAAACATGATCGGATACAACGTGACTGTTTGGGAGTAAAAATTCGTGTTTAATTAAAAGATATTGTATAAGCTCGTGAAATTATTTTTGTGAAGCTCTCATGTGATACTCTATATTAAAAACGAACGAAAATTGGCAGACAATGATTACAAGCAAATAAAGAGTGCGCAAAATGTGTTACATATCAAATACACCATTTTAGCGTACTGCAAGCTCATAAACTAAAGTATGCAAATACAATGGTCGAACATATATATATAAGTAAAAATAAATAAAATAGTTAAGCCTCCGGGAGCACAAAACTCCGTCACTTGGGTGCTGGCTCAGCTATCAGATTGGACCTGCAAAAAGTAAAATTCTGATTGAATTAATTAATGGGTTTGAAGAGAAACATCACATGGGCTTGTTTAAATTAAAGGACAACCCAAAGCCCACAATAGGCTCCAACAGAGCGTGATGTTAGTAGAATCAACTAAATAGGTAAGTGAATAGATAAATAAATAAAAGAGCCTATCGATATTTAACCAGGGAAGTGAAGATCAACAGTTAATATCAATACCCTGTAAAAGAAAGGAGATCTGTAAAAAAAAAGATACGTGTTTTATCTCAAAGGAAAAGAAAGATATTTTCCTAACTAGGGATCTATCCTATCCTATGAATTCTCCCTATAAAAGAGGGCCAAGTCTAGGGTTTTGAAAAAAAAAAAGGAGGAAGCACACGACAGAAAAAAAAATCTGCAGAGAAAAAGAAAACAAACACACCAAGCATACAAACACGTCTGCAGAAAGCAAGGAAGAAAGAAGAAGAGAAAACCACCAAGGTAGCTCCCTCTACATTGGTTCCTACAACTCTCGAGGCCCCGCCCTTGCAAAGTTGCGGCTTTCGCTTGTGGCCTGGGTTTCAGGGTCATGGAATTGGCTTAAACAAGATCGAAGTACTGCTGAAATCAACTCTCGAAACCCCGCCCTTGCAAAGTCGCAGCTTTCGCTTGTGGCCTGGGTTTTGGAGTTAGCAAAAAAGCCCTCAAACAAAGACGAAGCTCTGCCAAAATCAACTCTCGAAACCCCGCCCTTGCAGAGTTGCGGCTTTCGCTTGCGGCCTGGGTTTCGGAGTCGTTAAATGGCCTCAAATAGGGCCGAAGTGCTGTCGAATTTGATCCTCGAAACCCCGCCCTTGCAAAGTCGCGGCTTTCGCTTGTGGCCTGGGTTTCGGGATCGTCAAATAGCCCTAAAAGAGGGCAAAACGTTGCTGGATTTTTTCCTAAACTAAGCGACTAATTCAAGCACACAAATTGCAAGAAAATTCAAGCAAGACAAAGGAGAAACTCTACTGCAAACCCATATGAATAAGGAAATTGAAAACCCCTAACCCACGAGACCAACAAATTGCTCAAAGTTGGGACTAAATAGTTGTCCTGAAGTGGAGATCGCAAGCCATGTGTTCAAACATTAAAAAAAAAGGGCCCTAAATTAGCCTCTGCTGAGCACATATAAGCAGGGAACAAATTAACTTACCCGTGAAACTGTCACACCACGGTTGTTGCATTGCCCTCACTGCCTCAAAGTCAAAACCCTTATCAAAGTTTCAAAAATTCCCAAGCCCGGGATCTCGTTTGACTCCTCTTGTCGATTACCTAAATTCAAAAGCATCAAGATATCAGATTGTTCCTAAATTGGTCAACTGATTCACAACAAATTGTACACGGTTTCAAACAAGCAGAAAGAAGAAATTGCACTACATCTAGGCATGAAAAAAAAAAACGAAATTGAAAGCGAAGGAAATGGAACTGATTTTCTGCAGCAATTAAATCAGTTCTTTTGTACAAACAAACTAAGTTATTGTCATAAAAAAAGAGGAACAGATTGTTCTGGAGAAAGAGCAAGTCGTCTGAACAAACAAATCAGTGAGAAATTAAGTTCCTGAAGATAAAAACAAATCAAGCAGGGGCTTTGACAAGAGGAAAACCTGTCGTTGTTCTTGCCAAAGAATACTCAAACTCACAACTAGTATAGTGTGTAAGCAAGAGATCGATCCACAGGGAAATCTATTAAATTCCAGTCTAATTCTAATTGCTAAGAGAGAAAAAGGGGGAGTTTTTAGTGTGAAAAGATCCGCCTTTTAGCAAAGCGGAAGCAAGCAAACAAAGTAAATAGGTTGTAGAATTCAGTGGAGAGGAATAGGTTCACCTACAATTTATCACTTCGATTGATGAATTCGATCCTTGTTTCAGCCTCTAGTTCTTGTCTTTTCCTATCAATGTCCTTGTCCAGATCTTAGGTAAATTACTAGTCCTACGAGTCCTAGCAACCCTTATCTCTAAATAACCCTAACACGGTTAAGATTCAACCTAGAGATAGCATTAAGATTATGAATTAACCAAGGTACACACAATATCAAGCTACGAGTCGATATTCAACATGTATTCAACTTCCTAAACATCCAATTAGTCCTACGAGTCCTAAAGGGATATGATTGCCACTTGGGTTAAGGTTCGCTACGAGGAATCTGCAAAACCCTAGCAATTGAATGAATCTACTCTAACTAGTTGATCAGGCCAGAGAGAATAAAACATATTCAAGCAATTAAGCACAAAGAAGTCAAAACATTGCAATAGGAATAAGAACTAGATTAAGAAACTCACAATTTAACAATCAAAGATCCAAACTGTAGGCGAAACCTTGAGAGTTTAGTTGCTCATGCTCAACGGCGCTCTCAACAATTGAATAAAGTGTATAAGGTTCATGAAAGAATAACTAGAAAAGTCTTAAATAGTCTAGAGAAAGTCGGCCCAAAACAACATAATAAAAACCCTAAGTAGAATCCGCTTTTGATCCCAGCTACTGCACGGGCCGCGGGGCGGCTAGGCCAGGCCGCGGGGCGGCCGGCGATTCTGCGAACTCCTCCGTTTCTCCTTCGAGCCGCGGGGCGGCCAGAGATCCTGCGGGGCGGCCCTCGGTTCTTCTGAACTCCTTCTTCCGTTACTCCAGCAGCTCCTTTGTACTTCTTTAACTTGTTTTCTCTTTTCAAATCCATTTCACCTCCAATCTACTTTACCTGAAATAAACCATAAAATCATGTAGATTCCGCCTCTTCTAACTCAACAAGTGAAAATGCAAATTCAACTAAATAAATGCAATATTCACACCTAAATTATGCTAAATGCAATCTATTATGCAACACTAAACATGCTCTATCAAATTCCCCCACACTTGAACCTTTGCTTGTCCTCAAGCAATAGAAAACTTAACTCTGCAGCCCCACAGAATAGCAATTCATGTATCCACACCTCATTATTCTTTAAGTGCATGAAAACTAGCAAACACAAAAGATTAATAACATCATAGCACATAATCGGAATAATCAATGAAATCAGGCAACCATATCCATTCTAGACCTCACAAAGGAGATGTGTTTCACTCTCGCTCAAGTGTTTAGGTTTAAATGTTTACGCTCAAAACTCAATCTTCAAAAACTTAGCTACAAGAGACTTGCACCAGTGTTCTAAATCTCCACCGCTGGTGACTCTACACACAACAAAAATCATGAGGTCTTTCAATTGGGTTGTAATGGGGCCAAGGTAGAACATATAAGGTATGGAATAATTTTGGTCATGTGGTGCTCAAAATCCGGGAACCAAGGAAGCTACCAAATCATACAACCACTCATAAACATCTCATACCATATCTCTATAATGCCAAACAACACCAATCTCAAGCATAAAACTTTAGAAACCATAATCAACTACTTCTTTTCTTTTTCTTCTTTTCTTTTTTCTCTTTTTTTTTTCTTTCTTTTTTTTTTCTTTTCTTTTTCATTCATGCTATATCAAATGATTTTCCTTGACTTTTACCCCTAAGTGAATTTTATCCTCCTTAGGTCCCAAGTAATAAAAATGCTAGCAATAATCAAACATCTCATAAATACACCTCCAACATACAATCCACCACCACAAACCATCATCCACACTATAGATATTCACCAACTATTCCTAAATTCTGCTCTATCAGGCTTCCCTCTCTCTACTTTTCAGACAAACAAAGCAAGCACACTCCAGCAAATCCTAAAATCGGTTGCTGGTAAATTGTAACTAGCCTTGATTGCTTCCCCAAATCTGTTGCTACCAAATTGCAACTAGATCTAAGTTAAAAAAAAAAACCTAAATCAAAGTCAGCCTATGTCAACCATCAAACTGGGCGATGGGGAAGTTAAAACAAAAAATTAAAATGATGCATACTGGAAGCCTGAAATGAGGTTTTAATCACCGAAAGATGCAAAGACAATGGTGAAACTTAAGGTTAAAGTCTAGGGAAAAAATGTCGGACATACCTAATGAACGACTCACTATTAGTGAGGAACCTCTCGGCTGCTTCGTTCCCAGCTTCCCGAACCTCGGACTTGCTTCCTCTTTTGACCTCCTAAACCAAAAAAGCCCTAAATCGAAAAGCCCCAAATTCCACGACTTGTAACCCTAGAAATTGAAATCAAAATCAGGTGAGCAATCAACCGTTTGGAGGTGAACGAAAAATCCAAATTCGGGGCAATAATCGTCTAAATTACAAGCCAAATAGCAAATTTGGAGAGGAGATTAAATAGATGAAGAAAAAAATACCTAGGACATACCTGGAGCTGTCTTCGGCTCGCTCCGCTCACGCTTCGCCCCTGCACCGCCGCCGCCCCACCCCCCTCCCCCCGTCTATGCTCTCCTTCGCGTCAATCACCCGAGATCGGGGCTCCAAGGCAGTAAAGGTTGTGGAGGTGTACGGCGTCGCGTCGATCGCTTGGGAGAGAGTTGAGTAGCTGGTCAGTGGTCTGACTGGTCTCCTTCTCTGACAAAGAAGAGACGAAAAGGAGGGTGATGTCGGACCTATGGAATGAGTGACGTATTTCCTCTAGATAAATATGGGCTGAATTTACCCTTAATTGAAATTGGGCTAATTAAAAAACAAAGCAAACAAACAAGAATAAAAAAAAAGGGGGGGGGGGGGGGGGGAGGCAGATCTTGTGTTGGGCTTGAGCCCAAGCTGTTTCACATCAAATTCAGATGTGCGGCAACCGACTCCGAACGATATACATACTCCATGCATACGTCATGAGATTTCTTTTGACATTTTGCTTATTTGCTAAATTCACCGACTAAATATAAGAATTAAAAGTGGCATAAATTCGAAATTGGGTTTAGCAAAATCATAATGTTAAACTCGCAAAATTTCATCGCCAGTTTATTCTAGTGGGTTGGTCCTAAAATTGATTTTTAAATGAGGAAAAAGAAAATGGAGTCAAAACTCTAAATTAAATTTCCCTCAAATTCAAACGGTTGTTAAAAAGAACTACGGGTGATTTGATCATGTTCCAAACGGGTACGTCGGACACCCGACATAAAGATCAAGCTTGTCGGGTTCAATCACCCAAACCCAAGAATTAAATCAGTTTTGGTATCAATTCTGAACTACGTAAGGCTTGATTCTCTCCCAAGAGATACGTAGGCAACCCGTTAAAATTCGGGTGCAGCCCAAATTACCAAAATCACTTAAGTCTTGGTGTCGATGCAACTTCGAATAAAGAGGATAACCAAAAGGGGTCGAACTCAAATTTTAAAAATAAAATAAAATAAAATATGTTTTATAATTATTCGCACATTTCTGTTCAACATATTTTTGGCACGCACGGTGGGACCCTTTTTGCCTTTTCATCTCTTAGTTATGTTGAAACTAATATTTGCCTATTTCTTATTTGTATGAGAAAATGGCACCAAGAGCTATTGGCAACTTCAACGAACTACCTGCTCCCTTTCTCGTGGAGGGTAGCCGCTGGTTAAAGAAGAGATCGTTTAAGGTCCAGTTCGACGTGACTAGGGAGTCGATCATCGCTGAGATCCCAACCAACAACAGCTTCGAAGCTATCAGGGAGGAAGTATCCAGCGGAGAAGAGCTCACTCCTAGGCCTGCTCGTGGGCCAATCATTCGAGTTATCAAGAGAAATGGTAACTCGGCCAAGGTCTCAAAGCCAGCTGTGAATGAGGCGAACAAGGAAAACAAGCCTCGCAGAAAGAGGGGCGCAAATGTGGTTCCCAACGCGGAAAGACAGGGGCACTTCGCAAGTTGGCTCATTCCCCTGCTCTGGAACAGGCCAATGCAACACTGTGGAGAGCTGCCAAGGATCTTTTCGATAGCCCAAACAAAATCCTTTTTGGGTCTATCCCTTTCGACATTGACAATGTAGTCCAGGTTTTGGTTACCTCCTATTCTGATGAGGAGTCGGAGGCAATATCCTCAACTGTGAAGGCTCAAAGGGCCAAGATTCCAGAGGTTGGGGTACCAAATCCGGTCAAGTCTCAAAAGGAGACATCTAAGGCTTCTCAAGCCCAGAAGAAAAGAAAGGGTCTAGCTATAGCCGAGAAATCAACGTTGCTTTCTACCCAGTTAGAAAAATGTGAGCGGCGAGTGACAAGGTCTATGTCTAAGGCCGAGTCATATGCTAGAGTGACCACCCAATCTTCGAATCCAGAAACGGTTCAAGAAGAAAAACAAAATTCCCCATTATATGGGGACTCTACTTCTCTGTTTCAAGAGGAGGATTTTTCGCTTGTTGTAAGTGAGGGTGGGTCATCCAATGACTCTAAAGAAGAAGTTGAAAGCATGCCAGTTCTAGTGACTGGGGCAACAAGCACTGAAGAGCAGCTCCAGGAATTACAAAAGAAGCTAGAGGAGAGAGACGCTCAAATTAAATTGCTCATGGACCAGCTCCAACAGCAAAATTTAGAGAACAGGCAAGAGCGAAATTCGGAGAACAGGCAAGAGAGAAATTCGGAGATCAAGTAAGAGACTCCCAACATGGGAGAAAGTAGTGCTTCTATCTATCCTCAGGAAATAAAAGAATGGATCGCACAAGGGATCCGGGAGTTTAAGATTTCTCAGAGTCCGCCTGTGATTGGCTACAGAAAGCCTTATCCTTCAGAGTTTGACGCCATCCCATTCCCTCCGAATTATCAAAGGCCAAACTTTGACAAATTCGATGGGATTAACGGGTCACCTCGTGAACACTTGGCCCACTTTTATTCAGCGTGCAGAGAAACCGCCTTAAGTGATCCTCTATTGATCAGGCAGTTTATCCAGTCGTTACGAGGGTCAGCCTTCACTTGGTACACACAGTTTCAGCCAGAGTCTATCCATACATGGGATGACTTACAAAAAGAATTCTTGGCTCAATTTGTGAGTTCGAAAGCCAGAGTCTCCATTATGGACTTGGCAAACACCCAACAGAGGTCAAATGAGTCAGCTAATGACTTCATCGCAAGATGGAGAAGTTTGAGACTGCAATGCTCAGAGAAATTGAGCGAAGAAGCGTGTGTGCAGATGTGTGTCAACAATCTACTTCCCGAGTTTGCAATTCATGTTGGTAGTGCGGAGCCTCGTTCTTTCGATACCTTGGTTTCAAAGGCTTGCAATGTTGAGCGGCAATTGGCTCAACGCAAGCTTACAACGAACCGACCTCAAATTAATGAAGGAAGGAGGGATGACAATAAAAAAACCCACAAATAAAGGAGAGTCCATGGCTACTTTCATTAAGCCTCAAGGAAAATCCTCAGGGAGCAACTCCAAGTCACAAGAGAAGACCCAAACTAGAGAGCCGGCTAAAAGACTATCTCTCGAGGAGAGGAAGAAAAAAAAAATATCCCTTTGACGATTAGGATGTAAGAGGGATATTCAACGAATTAATGGCTGCAAAAATGTTGTCACTCCTAGAACTGAAGAGGCCGAACGAGGCTAATAAGACAGGTGATCCGAAATACTGCCCTTACCACTGCATTGTTAGTCACCCAATTGAAGACTACTACGTATTCAAGGATATCGTCGATAGGATGGTTAACAAGAGAGAGATTGAAATGGAGGGATCAAGCTCAAAAGACCAAGCAGCCTCATCAAACCCCGTCTCTATAGTAGAAGAGGTCGAGGTTGTTCTTGTACTAGATGACATCCCTACAGTGTCACTACCCCCGAAGGCAGTCCCGGTGCAATTTCAACTGCGTGACAAAGTGCGCACTGTATGGGCATAT
This sequence comes from Persicaria maculosa, assembly GCA_963922045.1. Taxonomy (NCBI): domain Eukaryota; kingdom Viridiplantae; phylum Streptophyta; class Magnoliopsida; order Caryophyllales; family Polygonaceae; genus Persicaria; species Persicaria maculosa. The sequence goes on along the minus strand of OY998262.1, from coordinate 36,762,480 downwards.
CCTGACATGCCAAAAGACGAACGAGGTCGCCCGACCTTATACGAGGTCTTAATGCAGTCAAACATCGAAGAATCGTTCTCTCATGATGGAGATGGTGAGGATGGTTTTGAGTGGCAGGTCCGTCTTAAGTCGAAGGAAGTCTCATCCAAGGAGTACCTGGCACAGGAGACCTATGGGCTTTAGAATGATTGGTAGAATGCCCGCCAAGAAAAACAAAAAGAGAAATAAGAAGAAGAACAAGAAATCAGAAGATGATTCTGATGAAGAGTACATTCAGCCTATACGCCAAATGGTTACTCTTAAAGACTTTATTCCGAAAGAGCTCCTAGAAAATGATCCTTCCGAGGAGGAGTTATTTTGGGAAGAAGAAATTATTCAATGTTGCATGGCCACGTGGGCTGAAACGGTTGAGGAAGAGGAGTTAGAGGCTGAAGAAGTTACTCTTCGTTCGGGGAAAAATTTGCCACCTCTTAAGCTCAAGGAAAAAGGGAAAGGGAGGGGGCCACTTGTCAACAAGTCTTCAGATGCTTCAAATTTTGAAGAGGCGATTGAAAAGGAAACTCCCATGTTGGCTCAGAAAGACCAAGAAGCTGGGGCATCTGCCCAAAGGGTTGTGGTGTCGTGAAGGCATATGTTGCTTCGTAAGGCTTCTCCTAAGGAGCAGGTGAAGTACGATGTGATCGGCCATTTAAAACGCATTCCAGCACGCTTAAGTGTATATGATGCGTTGTAAATGTCCCCCGAGTTAAGGAAAGCCTTAATTCAAGCTCTCATAGATCCGGAAGACTATAAAGATCAAGTGGATCAAGCGGAGGTTGATGAGGTGACTTTACCCACTCCATCTCAATGTGCTTCATGCATGGCATCCATAACGTTCTTCGACGGACTCCTGCTGGATTGTGGGTCTGCGGTGAATCTATTACCTTTACGGGTCTTGGAAGCAATGGGATTGACCGTCGATCACCTGTCACCCACATTACTCACCATTCAAGGTTTCAATCAGGTGGGACAAAAAGCTTTGGGCGCCATTGCCTTGAAAGTGGTTTTAGACGATCTCTACAAGGATGCTCTTTTCCATGTCATTGACGCTGGAACCTCTTATAACGCTTTGCTAGGGAGGCCATGGCTCCATGCCAGCAAGTCGATTTCTTCTACACTTCATCCATGATTGAAGTACATCGATGAAAACGGAAATGAAAGGACTATACGTGGCGATAGTGATCATTTTCAAGGTGAAAGCGTTAATTACGCATACACCAAATTCTACAAGGTTGTTCACTCTAACTCCAATCCACGTGTGGAAGTGAAAGAGGAGGGTAAAAGTGACAGTCCTCAAAAGGGAGCAATGGCCCAAGAAGAGTCCCCGTCACCCAAGGTCTCTCTTCTCCGAAGAAAGGAGAAGCCAAAGACACGTCCGAAGGTGTTATTCAAATACACACCCAAGGATAAGAGACAACCCGGCCAGAAGCCATTGAGTGCAGCAGAGAAGGCTATGCATTCCCTAATGACAAGCTACACTTGCCCTCTCTGCAAAATCGACCAATCCATTCCAAAGAAAAAGATGGTCATTCAAAGGCATTTCGGAGATAAAGGAAAAGGAAATGTAAGGGTGGTGTTCAAGGGTGAATCTTCTAAGGCACCAGTCGAGTAGGGCTCTTCAAAACATCATAAGGCCATTAAAGTTAAAGCGACAAGACCTCTATTGAAAAGCAAAGCTTCGCGGAAATCCCTCAATGAGATCTCGATGGATGATCTACAAATCTCTCAAGAGGGGGAGTTATTGTCTGCTAAAGTCTTGGAGCCTATGACTCTAACAAGCCAAGAGAAAAATATGTTCTCACAAGACGCAACAAATGCACCCCGAGTCTTGGTTTTCGAAAGACTTGAGAGAGGTGCTCCAAGAGTTTCTGTGTTCGAGAGGCTTGGAAGAGTTAACGTGCCTAAAAACAAGAGGGCCAACACCAAGAAGAACAGAAAGTGGAAGTTGAAGAATAAGGAGCCACAAACCTCCACTTACAAAGATGAGGATCCCATGGATGCTCAAACAAAAGAAGTAAATATAGTGTTGACCTATACAAGGAGTGAGCCAAGTGAAGATCCTCAGGATTTTCTTAATGTGGTCCAACCTGCTTCGCCAGAAATGGAAGATGGAGGTCAAGCTACGGTTGACAAACTACAAGAGATCAACTTGGGGACTACAGAAGACCCTAAGCCCGTATTCGTTAGTGGTTTGCTAACGGAAAAAGAAAGACGATCATACGAGCATCTTCTCAACGAATATAGAGATGTGTTTGCTTGGGGATATCAAGACATGCCTGGTTTGGATCCTAAGGTGGCTATGCATAAGCTATCTGTCTCCGAAGAGGAAAAGCCAATAAAGCAAGCTCAACATCGTTTTCGACCCGAGCTGACAGTGCAGATTAAAGCTAAAGTCAACAAGATCATTGAGGCTGGATTTATTCGTGAGGTCCAATATCCAATCTGGTTGGCAAACATTGTTCCCGTCAAGAAGAACGGCCAACTACATATCTGTGTGGATTTTCGGGACTTAAATGAAGCATGTCCCAAGGATGAATTCCCTCTTTCGATAACCGAGTTATTGGTTGATTCCACCACGGGTTTTCAAGCCTTATCCTTCATGGAAGGATTCTCAGGGTATAATCAGATTAAAATGCATCCCAAAGACGAAGAGTTAACAGCTTTCCGGACACCTCTAGGCACGTATTGCTATACAATAATGCCTTTTAGTCTGAAAAATGCGGGAGCAACCTATCAAAGAGCCATGACGGTGATCTTTCATGATCTGCTTCACAACACCATTAAGTGCTATGTGGATGACCTTGTGGTGAAAACAAAGAAAAGAGAGGATCATTTGGATGATCTTAAGAGAATCTTCGAAAGGTTGCGAAAACACTAGTTGAAGATGAATCCCCTTAAGTGTGTCTTTGGTGTAACTTCATGTAAGTTTCTTGGCTTCATTGTTCGAGGACGGGGCATAGAAATCGACCCCGATAAAATCAAGGCAATCGTGCAAATGCCAGCCCCGAGGAATCTCCGTGAGTTGCGAGGTCTACAGGGCAAACTTGCTTACATCAGGCGTTTCATTTCAAATTTGACGGGGAGGTGTCAGCCCTTTCTGAGGTTGATGAAGAAAGATGTTCCGTTCATATGGGACCAAGCCTGTCAAAATGCTCTCGACAGCATTCAGAAATACTTGACTGACCCGCCAGTCCTCATGGCACCAGTTCAGGGAAAACCCTTAGTCTTGTACACCGCAAGTCTTGAGCGGTCGTTAGGGGCAATGTTAGCCCAGAATAATGATGAAGGAAAGGAAAATGCCTTGTACTACATCAGCCGAACGATGGTTGGGGCAGAACTAAATTATCCTGCTATGGAGAAGATATGTCTGGCGTTGATCTTTGCTATCCAAAAGCTACGACATTATCTCTTGTCTCATCAAATCACATTAATCTCCAGAGTTGATCCTTTGTGATACATTTTGTCCAAGACGGTGTTGTCAGGAAGACTAGCTAAATGGGCTATGCTTCTGGCTCCCTTTGACATCAAGTTTGTGCCTCAAAAGGCGGTCAAGGGGCAAGTCATAGCTGATTTCTTAGCCGCCCATCCAACTCCCGATAATGAGGAGTTAGTGGATGATTTTCCAGATGAAGAAGTCTTCATGACAGAAGAAAAATCTTGGCAGTTATACTTTGATGGCGCTGCAAAGAGAAGAGGGGCCGAAGTAGGCATAGTATTCATCACCCCAACTGAGGGAATAGTGCCTTATTCATTTTCTCTTTTAGAAAACTGCACAAACAACGTGGCAGAATATGAGGCACTCATCATTGGCCTAGAGGTAGCTCTTGAGATGAACGCTGACCCATTAAAGGTGTTTGGTGACTCTCAGTTAGTAATTAGGCAGTTGAATGGCCGGTATGAAGTCAAAAACACAAATTTGCTTCTTTTGCATCAAAGAGCCAGGCATCTCATGCACCAGTTCCATCAGATAGAAGTCGTGCATATATCAAGGTTCGAAAATGGCCAAGCAAATGCATTTGCTAAATTGGCCGCGTCACTGACATTGCTAAGTGAAAGAGAAATCGAGATTACAATCGGGGAGCGACATTTGCTTATGTCAGCTTTAGAGCGAGCCGAACCCAACGAAGAGGTGGATGTCGTTTTCGTATATGAAGTTGAGGAAGAAACGGACTGGCGACAGCCGCTCATTGAGTATCTTCGTCATGGAGTCCTTCCTGATGATGCTAAAAAGAGAGTAGATGTTTAAAGGCGAGTGTCAATGTTCCTACTTAAGAATGACACTTTGTATCGAATGACATTCGATGGAATGTTATTAAGATGCTTGTCAAATGAAGAAACAAAATATATCCTCACAGAAACCCACGCTGGGGTATGCGGAGCGCATCAAGCCGGTCCAAAACTAGCTAACCAGATCAAGCGATTGGGCTATTACTAGACGACAATGGTAAAAGATGCCATGGATTTCGCTAAGGCGTGTCACGCCTGCCAAATTCACAACGACTTCATACACCAGCCTCCTCAAATGTTGCACCCGACGAATTTGTCCTGGCCATTTAATGCATGGGGTCTCGACGTTGTAGGATGTATAAAGCCATCATCCTCTCGAGGACACCAGTATATTCTGGCTGCTACGGATTACTTCTCAAAATGGGCAGAAGCCATACCATTGAAAGAAGTGGGAGCTAAGGAGGTCTCTAACTTCATAAGGACTCACTTGATCTATCGATATGGAGTTCCTTCAAAAATCATCTCAGACAACGCTCTCTACTTCAAAAATCAAATGCTGGTGAAGTTAAGCAAGAAATTTGGGTTTAAGCATAGCTTCTCATCGAGCTATAACCCGTCATCAAATGGTCAAGCTGAGGCATTTAATAAAGTGCTATGCAAGATCCTAAAGAAGATGGTGTCAAAATCCAAAAGAGATTGGCATGAACGGCTACCGGAGGCACTATGGGCTTATCGGACAACAACACGCACATCGACTGGTTGTACGCCTTACAACCTGGTCTTTGGGTCTGGAGTTGTTTTACCCTTAGAAATTCAGTTGCCATCTCTCAGAGTTGCAGTTCAGCTCACCGAGCCGGAAGAGAATGTCAAGATTCGTCTGGCCGAGCTCGAAGCATTGGATGAGCACCGGCTAGCAATACAACAAAAACTGGAAATCTACCAAGCCCAAATGTCTGGGGCATTCAATAAACGGGTCAAATTTTGCTCATTCGTTGTTGGTAACTTGGTCCTTACCATCAGACGACCAATTGTGATCAACCGAAAATCCCAAGGAAAATTTTAGGCAAAATGGGAAGGTCCTTATGTGGTGACCAAAGTTTTCCCTAAAGGGGCATATGAGCTCTCAAATGCCGAAGATGAAGTAGTATACTCCTGTGTGAATGGAAAATTCGTGAAGAAGTATTTCACGTGAATCCTCCAGAGTCAAACTGCCCAGAACTACGTCATGACTTGATCTCCAACAAGAAGTACGTAGGACGTTTGACAACCAAAATATGTCAAATTCAATCGCGTAAAAAAAAACTCTGGGTTCGCAAATGATAGTCGAAGTGTTTGGGAAACCCTTCCTAGAAGGTGGGCCCAAATGATTTGAGTGATGCGGTAAAAAAAAAACTCCCAGTTCAATAAAAGGAGAAGTATGGGTTTGAAGTTAGTCAGAGGCTAAAGCACCCTGTAATACATATGAAGAAAAGGGTGCCTAAAGTGAACTACGAACGGCTTGATCCCTCATGAAGAGGGTACGTAGGCAATCTAGCTAATCAAGAATGATGGATGCAGCCCCAAAAACAAAAACCACACCAGTCTCCCCCTTTCGATGGGGAGATATGTGTACTTCTCAAGGTTAGCCAATAATGGTCAAAATTGTGAAGATCACCCCTATTCAGGATAAAGCCACCCGTATGTGAGCACCATATTGTTCCTTCCCAAAGGCCCAGTCAAATGAGATCAAAAGATCAAGACGAACTTTGAATATGTTCGATAAGCTTCTCGTAAATTCAAAGTTCGGGGGCATCTGTTTGGGAGTAAAAATTCGTATTTAATTAAAAGATATTGTATAAGCTCATGAAATTATTTTTGTGAAGCTCTCATGTGATACTCTATATTAAACACGAACGAAAATTGGCGGACAATGATTACAAGCAAATAAAGAGTGCGCAAAATGTGTTACATATCAAATACACCATTTTAGCGTACTACAAGCTCATAAACTAAAGTATGCAAACACAATGGTCGAGCATATATATAAGTAAAAATAAATAAAATAGTTAAGCCTCCGAGAGCACAAAACTCCATCACTTGGGTGCTGGCTCAGATATCAGATTGGACCTGCAAAAAGTAAACTTCTGATTGAATTAATTAATGGGTTTGAAGAGAAACATCACATGGGCTTGTTTAAATTAAAGGGCAACCCAAAGCCCAAAATAGGCTCCAAAAGAGCGTGATGTTAGTAGAATCAACTAAATAAGTAAGTGAATAGATAAATAAAAGAAAAGAGCCTATCGATATTTAACCAGGGAAGAGAAGATCAGTAGTTAATATTAATACCCTGTAAAAGAAAGAAGATCGGAAAAAAAAAAAAGATACGTGTTTTATCTTAAAGGAAAAGAAAGATATTTTCCTAACTAGGGATCTATCCTATCCTATTCATTCTCCCTATAAAAGAGGGTCAAGTCTAGGGTTTTGAAAAAAAAAGGAGGAAGCACACGGCAGAAAAAAAAAAGCTGCAGAGAAAAAGAAAACAAACACACCAAACATACAAACACGTCTGCAGAAAGCAAGGAAGGAAGAAGAAGAGAAAACCACCAAGGTAGTTCCTACGACTCTCGAGGCCCCGCCCTTGCAAAGTTGCGGCTTTCGCTTGTGGCCTGGGTTTCGGGGTCATGGAATTGGCCTAAACAAGATCGAAGTACTGCTGAAATCAAATCTCGAAACCCCGCCCTTGTAAAGTCGTGGCTTTCGCTTGTGGCCTGGGTTTCGGAGTTAGCAAAAGCCCTCAAACAAAGACGAAGCTCTGCTAAAATCAACTCTCGAAACCCCGCCCTTGCAAAGTTGCGGCTTTCGCTTGCAGCCTGGGTTTCGGGGTCGTTAAATGGCCTCAAATAGGGCCAACGTGCTGTCAAATTTGATCCTCGAAACCCCGCCCTTGCAAAGTCGCAGCTTTCGCTTGTGGCTTGGGTTTTGGGATCGACAAATAGCCCTAAAAGAGGGCGAAACGCTGCTGGATTTTTCCCTAAACTAAGCGACTAATTCAAGCACACAAATTGCAAGCAAATTCAAGCAAGCCAAAGGAGAAACTCTACTGCAAGGAAATTGAAAACCCCTAACCGACGAGACCAACAAATTGCTCAAAGTTGGGACTAAATAGTTGTCCTGAAGTGGAGATCACAAGCCATGTGTTCAAACATAAAAAAAAGGGCCCTAAATTAGCCTCTGCTGAGCACGGATAAGCAGGGAACAAATTAACTTACCCGTGAAACTGTCACACCACGATCGTTGCATTGCCCTCACTGCCTGAAAGTCAAAACCCTTATCAAAGTTTCAAAAATTCCCAAGCCCGGGATCTCGTTTGACTCCTCTTGTCGATTACCTTAATTCAAAAGCATCAAGATATCAGATTGTTCCTAAATTGCTCAACTGATTCACAACAAATTGTACACGGTTTCAAACAAGCAGAAGGAAGAAATTGCACTGCATCCAGGCATGAAACAAAAACGAAATTGAAAGCAAAGGAAAAGGAACAGATTTTCTGCAGCAATTAAATCAGTTCTTTTGTCCAAACAAACTAAGTTATTGTCATAAAAAAAGAGGAACAGATTGTTCTGGAGAAAGTGCAAGTCTTCTGAACAAACAAATCAGTGAGAAATTAAGTTCCTGAAGATAAAAACAAATCAAGCAGGGCCTTCCCTCTCTCTACTTTTCAGACAAACAAATCAAGCACAGTCCATCAAATCCTAAAATCGGTTGCTGATAAATTGTAACTAGCCTTGATTGCTTCCCCAAATCTGTTGCTACCAAATTGCAACTAGCTCTAAGTTAAAAAAAAAAAACTAAATCAAAGTCAGCCTATGTCAACCATCAAACTGGGCGATGGGGAAGTTAAAACAAACAATTAAAATTATGCATACAGGAAGCCTGAAATTGAGGTTTTAATCATCGAAAGATGCAAAGACAATGGTAAAACTTAAGGTTGAAGTCCAGGAAAAAAATGTCGGACATACCTAATTAACGACTCACTGTTGGTGAGGAACCTCTCGGCTTCTTCGTTCCCAGCTTCCCGAACCTCGGACTTGCTTCCTCTTTTGACCGCCTAAACAAAAAAAAAGCCCTAAATCGAAAAGCCCCAAATTCCACGAATTGTAACCCTAGAAATTCAAATCAAAATCAGGTGAGCAATCAACTGTTTGGAGGTGAACGAAAAATCCAAATTCGGGGCAATAATCGTCTAAATTGCAAGCTGAATAGAAAATTTGGAGAGGAGATTAAATAGATGAAGGAAAAAAAAACCTAAGACATACCTGGAGTTGTCTTCGGCTCGCTCCGCTCACGCTTCGCCCCTACGCCGCCGCCCCCCCCCCCCCCCCCCCCCCCCCCCCCCCCCGCGTCTATGCTCTCCTTCGCGTCAATCGCCCAAGATCGGGGCTCCAAGGCAGTAAAGGTTGTGGAGGAGTACGGCGTCGTGTCGATCGCTTGGGAGAGAGTCGAGTAGCTGGTCAGTGATCTGACTGGTCTCCTTCTCTGACAAAGAAGAGACGAAAAGGAGGATGATGTCGGACCTACGGAATGAGTGACGTATTTCCTCTAGATAAATATGGGCTGAATTTACCCTTAATTGAAATTGGGCTAATTAAAAAACAAAGCAAACAAACAAGAATAAAAAAAGGGGGGGGGGAGGCAGATCTTGTGTGGGGCTTGAGCCCAAGCTGTTTCACATCAAATTCAGATGTGAGGCAACCGACTCCGAACAATATACATACTCCATGCATACGTCATGAGATTTCTTTTGACATTTTGCTTATTTGCTAAATTCACCGACTAAATATAAGAATTAAAAGTGGCATAAATTCGAAATTGGGTTTAGCAAAATCATAATGTTAAACTCGCAAAATTTCATCGCCAGTTTATTCTAGTGGGTCGGTCCTAAAATTGATTTTTAAATGAGGAAAAACAAAATGGAGTCAAAACTCTAAATTAAATTTCCCTCAAATTCAAACGGTTCTTAAAAAAAACTACGAGTGATTTGATCGTGTTCCAAACGGGTACGTAGGACACCCGACATAAAGCTCAAGCTCGTCGGGTTCAATCACCAAAACCCAAGAATTAAATCAGTTCTGGTATCAATTCTGAACTACGTAAGGCTTGATTCTCTCCCAAGAGATACGTAGGCAACCCGTTAAAATTCGGGTGCAGCCCAAATTACCAAAACCACTTAAGTCTTGGTGTCGATGGAACTTTGAATCAAGAGGATAACCAAAAGGGGTCGAACTCAAATTCTAAAAAAAATTAAATAAAATATATTTTACAATTATTCGCGCATTTTTGTTCAACAGTGACCGTACATCCTTTCAAAGGCACAAGGAAGAGGTACAAGATAAAAAGACATCTCATAAAAAATTTTAAATCAATTGGCTTTACAATACTCTGGATATTAAAGATCTTACCAGGCGATCAAGCATTTCCTCTGCGTCAATACAACGATAAAAAATCTCGCATCCAGACGTGGACGACGCCATCTCTCTTCTCACCAAACAAAGAAAGCAACAATTAAAAGGGATAAATGAGTTGTTATCACTATCACCCCTTTATATATTCACGATAAAAGGATACGTACCCCGAAGGCTGCAACAAAATTTATTGCATGTGTTGAACCCAGAGAGGGGTCTGAATCGAGATTTCCAAAATAACCTGCATGGCTTACACATGGCAAGAACCTTTTCAGGGTCCAGCCAGATTCATTGTTACTTTTCAGATTCAGAAATAGTCATTTATCACAAGAAAGTAAAGATCAAGCCTTCCTACACCTCTATAAAAGACATGTAAAACTTGGGTAATCTGAAGTCTGCAAGGGACAAACGCGCACAAAATAAAAAATGGCGGCCAACACAGAAGATCCAAATTCAAACAATCCCCTCGTCTTCGACATCTACTTAGTCGGGAGCGAGCATTATATACGCATGATGTTGCCATATTGTTTCGGTGAACACTTCAAGCCCTAGGTACCCGAGCAAATATTCTTATCTACCCGTATCGTCAAAGATTTCCCTGTTTTATCACAAGGGGCGCGTATGGATCCCACTGGGTGTCGCGCGGGTGGAGAGACTTTGTCGAAACTCACAACCTTGAGCTAGAAACGTCCATAGTTTTCACTCACCTGGCGAGGCAAAATTTGAAGTCCACTTTTTGGACAAAGAAGGCTACGACATCGAGGAAGAGATTGATGTCGCCGAATATGATGGACCAGAAGCACATGGTTTCCATTAAATCTAATTAGCTCGCTAGGTAGTACTTCTATTTTATGCAGTATCAGGTAAACGCGAACTATCAATAAAAGCCCCTATTTCACTATATGATTCAGTATTATTTCCATTTTAAATCAATCTCATCAACGTCTAAGGACCCTGGAGATTGTTTTTAGTTCTCAAAAAAGAGTAACACGTTCACTCTGGTTTATTTATTATACACAAGATCGAAAATGCACATTTATTATCATGATTAGTTAAATAAAAAGCAAGAGTTGATCCCCCACTACTCCATTCAACACCAAACGAAAAAATCAACATCACCATTTTGATCTGAACCATGGTTCACGGCAACAACATCAAAGCAAGAGTGCCATTCATATTCAAATATCAAGCGTGTTCCCATCGATCTGAAGCTCATTGGAAACAACAAACTCAGGCCTACCTGATGTAAACCAGGAATTATGAAGGCCCAAGGGCTCGACCATCACCACAAACTCTTCTGCCCGTGTCCATAGCTGTACAAGGCCAAGGGTCTCGTCACCATAATCAAGTTACACTTGCGGCAACAGCTACAACCAACATTAAAAATCTCAGAAAAAATGAATTCCCAAGTACAAAATCAAACTATTTAATAAAAACTTACCAGCCTATACAAGTGTCCCTCTACCAATATATCTCGGGTAAATTCTCTCACGTGAGGAATGGTTTGACCCGGAATATCTATCGGCGAGGCAAACGTCATTATTGCCATACTGCGCCACAAACTACCAAGGTACTCTCCCATTTATAGTAATGGACAGGATGCGCACAACGAAATTCACCACAAGTACACCTTATCCGCTCCACGAGGTTGATAGAGATCAGCAGTAATGATAGAAACCACCTGGCAAACACATCCCTTGTTCAAAGAACACCAGCAAACGAACAAACAAACATAACACACCTAGTGACCCTGAAAACTAGCGCGCGACACGCACCTACTAGCTTCAGGACAGCTCAACCCAATCCAGAAGAGCAATACTTATCTTCAAAAGCAATGGCCTAATATAAATAAAAAGTTCCCCAACCATAACAAGATCCGCCCAGGAAAAGAGGGGGAAAACAATGCCAAGTTTCGATATAGTTCTGGGCGAAGTTCCCCCACCTACTTTCATCACAAATACAATGTTTTTTCCAAATCCAAAGTTCATCCGAATCATCCTCAGAGAAAGCCAACTATATAGGCTCCCCTTGCCTTACATATTTATAGAACTTGGGGACGACATACTAAACCAAATAATCATTTGTTCTCCTTCGAACCAAGAATTCCTAGTCTTAGTCGAAAGAGATGAAGGGGGCTGGTTCTCTCTATCAGAAGGATGGCGATCTTTCGCGGCGTCTAACAACCTAAGAATAGAAAGTTGCCTCACGTTCGAATACCAAGGAGAATCACACTTTGATGTCATCATAGAACAACCAGGCCCAGAAGAGAACGGAGATGTACTTCCCGACTACTTGTGTTATGAAGAAATATAGATGTGTGATGTCGTTTTTTACTTTATTTACCTCTAAAATAAAAGACTTTTTAGCACTTGAATACGCAATATATCCGCGGACCCTTATGTTTTGTCATCTCGCGATTAATTTCATGAAACGCTCAATAACAGAAGATGGGTAAGGGTATCGCGAACCTACTTTTCAACAAACAGTATTAACAATAGCAGGTTAAACTCTAGTCGCGAAAAGACAAGAGTAATAATGACAGATTAAACTCTAAGAGAAACAAACAAGAGCATAAGCGGAAATATACTGGAGAAAAGATATAATATTCAGAAATATCAAAACACCATGACAAGACACATCGCTTTTCATGGGCCCAAATGTTTCTCATCCAAAATATATGAACAACGACAGAGCATAAAGCTCACACCGCGGGCAAAATTGTTTTCAACTGGTGGTACATATCACAAATTCAAAGGTAAGATAGAGAGTAGAAGAGTAGCTTGTTACGCATTGACAGGAGTACCGTTATTTTCATCACAGGGCTGCTCAGGGTTGTTCTCACCAGCAAAAGGCTCGAGGGCTACAACTTCATCTAGAGGAGAATTTAGCGGAGGAGGCATGTGATAGGGTCTATTTTAGTCGTATAATTGCATATTAGATTAGGTCATTTTCATACATATTTTACATATTTTATAGCTTAATTTATATTATTTGATTTTCGGAGTCTACACTAGTATTTTTATATATTTCAGGTATTTTTGAGCTGGATCGTATGGATTTTGGAGGTTGGAATCATTTTATAAATTATAAGCAAGGTGGGTCGGATTGGATCGATATTTGGACTTACATATTCATGCGTACAAAATACGAAAGGAAGCGCCAGGCGGAACTCGGAAGGAGCACACGGATGCAAGAGCTGCTTGTTACTACTTTAAGTGATTTGCCGTTAGTTCTATTACAAGTTAGATTAAGATAAATTATATATATTATATATATTAGGATAGAATAGAATTAGGTAGATTATAATATATTATATATTAAGATTGTAGTATATATAGATACATTCATACGAACAGAGAGGCCGAACGTGACTAGTGGCCGACTACCGTTTCCACTTATTAACCCTAAGAATGTTTTGTTTTATTTTTATGGAGACTTAAACTCTCCCGTTCTGTCTACAATTTGAAGCTTTGTTTGGATTGATTTGTGAGTTTCTAATTCTTGTTCCTTATTTCCTATATTGAATGTTTCGGCTTCTTTGCGCTTGAATGTTTTATTGTTTTATTCTATCTCGACTGATCAACTTGGTAGAATCAATTCAATTGCTAGGGTTTTGTAGATTCCTGATTGTGAACCTTAACCCAAGTGGCAAACTTATCTCTTTAGGGCTGATTGAACTAATTGGATGGGTAGGAAGTTGGATGTGTTGTTAAATCCCTTTTTAGGGACTGCAAATACCTTGGTTAATCTCTGGTCTTAAAGCTATCAATTGGGTTAAATCCTTCTTTAGGGACTGTTCGATTGATAAGGGTTTCTATGACTGATTGGACTATTAACTATATTAGGTCGGGACAAGGGCATTTATTTTGATACGGTTCGAATTTATTTTGATACGGTTAACGCGACTAAAAACCGTCCATCAAATTGGCGCCGTTGCCGGGGAATCAAGTTTATTTCTTTGTTTTGTGTATTTATTGATTTTTGTGCATATATCTAACCCGTTGTGAGCCTATCTTACGGTTCACGACACCTTTGCTACTAACCTTTCAAGATGTTGAGATTAGCGCAGTTTGAAGGTGAAAACTTTCACCAATACTTCACGAGATTGCATGAGTATGTTGACGACCTTGGTTCATGGGGTTATCAATTCAGCATCCGAGATATGATTATGTGCATAATTGATGGGATGACTGTTGAGACGCGAGCGCTTGCTGAGTACATGAGTAACGGAGGCCTAAAACGGTTAGGAGGATTGTCGGGGTTGTGGGATTTTTTCTGTTATATGGATTACCATGTTTCACAAGAAGTCTTGCTTGCTACGTCTTCTCCGCCGATGGAGGACTCTGTCACACACCTGGAGGATCCATTGCACACTCTTACTCAAGTGGTGCAGCAGTTAGAGGAAGAAAAAATGAGCCGAATCGGAAAATTGGAGAAACAAATGAGCCGCTGTAAAAACTTGGAGAATCAGATGAGCCAACTCATTCAAATTTTAAGTGCAAAAGGTGAGAAAGAAAGGAGTTTCGAAGAAGAAGAGGAATTGGTTGCAGACAACGATAGTGTCTTCGACGATGGAGGAAAGGGACTAGTGCTTCCTGACTTGAAATCTCATGAGTCGACGCATGAGGTTACATGTGATGTGTCTCCTACTCCATCTGCACCATCCATTTTGAGCTCGCCCATTGATGAACCAAGTCTAGAGCCATCAACTGAGGCTCAAGAGGTAATAAAGGTAAACTTTTGCAATTTTGAAGGTAATGGTGATTATATTGATCCTTTTGATTGCTATTTTGAAAAGCCACCAGCGGAACTGTGCTGGTGGTATCATATTCCTTCTGCGGAGAGTCATGCTAGACTCTTTGATAAATTGAAAGGGGTCTTAAGTTCCACATTTTATGCTTTCAATTTATGGTGCTATGATGTGATTTGTAAGATGTGTGCACAGGAATATGATAGGCTACTGAGGACTTTAACGATGTCTGAATCGATCTTAGAGAGATTGTGAGCCAACCAAGGTAGGTTTTTATTTTATTTTATTTTATTTTATTTAGTTAGGATTAATTTTCAGATTTTTTTTAAAAAAAATTCGTTAAAAAAAAAAAAACAGTTCAGAACCTGTCCCTCGTTCTTTCCTTTCCTCCCTCCGCCGTCCTCTCTGTTCACATCCCTCCACCGCCTCTTCTCTCTCCTGTTCACCTCGACCGCTGTCGGGCCAGCCCCATCTCCGACATCGCCATCCCCAACACCCTCCACCAGATCCCGACCTCATTACCGCCGCCTCTCTGTTCACCTCTTTCCATCGCCGCCACGCCTCCAGACCACCAGATCCCCACTTCCTCCCCTTCCCTCGCCTCCGCCGGCGAAATCATCCGCCACCGCTCCCTCGCCCTCCTCCTCCCGCACTCCGTCCTGAAGCCCAGCGATCGCCGGACCACCCGCCTGCGAGGCCGCCGCTGAACCGACCACCAATCCGGCCATCTGAAATCGCCGGTCCTATCTTCTGCCACCGCCGGTTTCCACAGATCGTCTTCTTCCCCGCCCCACTGCCGGCCTCCTCTGGTAACCAGGTTCCCCTCGTCGGGATTTCTTCACCAGCGCCGCACCAGTAGCACCGCCGCCCGTCTCCTCCGCTGCCGGTGTTCCCGCGTCGCAGTCGGAACCCTGCGCTCTCGCCGCCGCCCCCATCTCAAGCCTGCAAGCCGCCTGTGATCGCCAGCAATCACCATCTGCCAGCAGCAGCCCTTCTCACCGCATCACCCCGCTCCCCTCCCGCTGGGATCCCGTCAATTCCTGGTAAGTTCGGTAAGTTCAGGTATGTTGATTGATTGGGAAGTCAATTGCTTGAGAGGGGATTGAGTTGATTTATCTTGTTGATTTATCGATTGTCAACCTATCGAGTGAAATCTGCTGCTAATTTGTTAGGATTTACTATAAGCGTTGGGTTGATTGTGGTCCTTCAGAATCAATAAATTGATTTTTCATGATTTTCATATGCAAGATAGGAACTGTCTAAGGACTCAATTTTGACGGTGCACGAAATTTTGACAGGATTATCACAATTTGCTGCGCTGATTTGTTATATAGCTCCATGACATTTAGGTGTGTCTTGTGATGAGCTTGTTTAGGGAGTAGGTGATATGATTTTCGGGCTTTTGAGCATTCTCCTGGACTACATTTTGTATCCTATGAGATTTTTTTTTTATTTGAGTCTGGTTGCTCTTGAGTAATTTTATTATTGATTTTGTTGAGATGTCTTAATGTTGATTTTGAAATCAGCTGATTTATTTTTGCTACTCTCTAAATTGGTTAGTTTGTGCTTAATGCCAGCCTAAATGGTTTTTATGACCGGTTCTTGTTTACTTGCTTGTCTCATGCTTCCCTGTGTCCATATCAATTTCTTTTCATGAATTTCATTAGTTGCAAAGTATGGATGAGCATGATCTATAGGGCTGATTTTTGTTATTGTCAAGTGCTATTATCAAGACAAGTATAACTACTTTGAGATGGGGGCCATGCTTTAATTTTTATTAGCTAGGTTGTTCCCTGAAATCACTTGAAATTCATGTTTAAATTTGTCGTAAGTGATTGAGCATGAGCTATTGGGGCTGATTTTAGCTGCGTGGACTTTGGTGTTGTTCTTTTACTTGGATGATAAAGTTTTCTTGGATGTTGGAATGTGGTTGGTTGTTGTGTGTTTTCTTTGTCTTTTGTTTTGGCCAGGACAAATTGCAAAGGAGACTGCCTATATTTTTTCTGCCTCCAAGACGTTTCACAATGTCAGATGCATCCAAGTTGTTGCTGAAAGCTTCTGCTCAAACACCCTAGTCCTATACCTTTGAGAGGTTGCTGAATTTCTTGGTCTGTTCAGAGGCTACACTACACCACCAACTCCGGATTTGAACTGAAAGCTTGTTTCGAATGCCTGATTACATTGTGAGTTTCCTCTACCTCTTTTATTCTTTTTCTTTACTTTGAGGACAAAGTAAGATTTTAAGCATGGGGTGGGGAATTCTAGTATAGCTCCGTCTTTATATATATATATATTAGTTTTCTGTTTTTTTTTTTTTTTTTTCAATTTTTGTTATGCATTACCCATCTTGGTTTAGTTTGTTCTCTAATTTATTTTTATGATCTTATTGCATAAATCCCATGATTTGATTGAATTGCTTAAAAATGATTTTTGGAGCATGATTTGAGAATATAATTGAGCAAGTATGATTCATAGTTGAGGTTAAAGTGAAATCTAGCAAAAACATAACCCGTTGTGAGTTTGTTTTGGCCTTATAGGGACTATTCATAATTATTTCCCTTTTGCTTTTATTGTGATTATACTCTCCATATGCTTGTTTTTTCAATACCGTATTGCACATGTTTGTTGCTTGTAAATTTCAAATGATTGAGGCATGTTTTCTTTAGCCATATTATACCCTGTCTACCTTACATATTATCCTTTGCTTAAAGCCCATCTGAGCCTTAAAGCCTATTCTTTTTAATAGCTCCACAAAAATATATCATAGCCAATGATTAGCCTGACCCTATCCGGAAATTAGGAGGAGAATTGGTGAAAAATCATTATGTTGGAGTTGCTTTGAGTGGATATGATGTATGTATGGTTGTGCATTGCGAGAGGCATAGCCAAAATAAGGTAACCCTTCTTGCATAATAGAGATGACTTATTACTAGGGGCCTAAGGAGGATAAAATTCACTTAGGAGTAAAAGTCTAGTAAGCTTGGATCTAGGGAGGATAAAATTCACCTAGGGGCAAAAGTAAACATAAAAGAAAAGAAAAGAAGTCATCATCCAAATAGAAAAATTGCATGAATTGTATGGTTATTGAAATCGAAAAGTGCTTATTGATGTGTATTGGAGTTTATGTTATTGGAATGGTTTGCGAAGTATGAAAGTTTTGGTGTTGTTCTGGTTGGTTGTTGTTCTTTTTTCCCGGATTTTTAGCACCACAAGCCCAAATATTTCTCATGCCTTATGTTCCTACCAAAGCCCCATTACAACCCTATAAAAGTCCTCATGATGTTGTTTGCAAGTAATGACATTCACGGTGTATAAAGCATTTTGGATTGAGTTGAGAGTTGGATTTAAAGCCTAAACACATGAGAGTTTGAGTGAAACACATTATTCCGGTGAGGTCGGATTAAATTTGCCTTTACTATTGGATCGCTCTTATACTTGTTAGGATGTTTGTTCTCTTATTCATGGCTCCTACTACGTGATGTTGCTTTTCTAAAACTACAACATGAAGATCTTATTTGTGGGATAATCAATTTTATATTTGTTTTTCATTGCTTGAGGACAAGCAAAAGTCTAAGCATGGGGTAGTTTGATAGGGTCTATTTTAGTCGTATAATTGCATATTAGATTAGGTCATTTTCATACATATTTTACATATTTTATAGCTTAATTTATATTATTTGATTTTCGGAGTCTACACTAGTATTTTTATATATTTCAGGTATTTTTGAGCTGGATCGTATGGATTTTGGAGGTTGGAATCATTTTATAAATTATAAGCAAGGTGGGTCGGATTGGATCGATATTTGGACTTACATATTCATGCGTACAAAATACGAAAGGAAGCGCCAGGCGGAACTCGGAAGGAGCACACGGATGCAAGAGCTGCTTGTTACTACTTTAAGTGATTTGCCGTTAGTTCTATTACAAGTTAGATTAAGATAAATTATATATATTATATATATTAGGATAGAATAGAATTAGGTAGATTATAATATATTATATATTAAGATTGTAGTATATATAGATACATTCATACGAACAGAGAGGCCGAACGTGACTAGTGGCCGACTACCGTTTCCACTTATTAACCCTAAGAATGTTTTGTTTTATTTTTATGGAGACTTAAACTCTCCCGTTCTGTCTACAATTTGAAGCTTTGTTTGGATTGATTTGTGAGTTTCTAATTCTTGTTCCTTATTTCCTATATTGAATGTTTCGGCTTCTTTGCGCTTGAATGTTTTATTGTTTTATTCTATCTCGACTGATCAACTTGGTAGAATCAATTCAATTGCTAGGGTTTTGTAGATTCCTGATTGTGAACCTTAACCCAAGTGGCAAACTTATCTCTTTAGGGCTGATTGAACTAATTGGATTGGTTGGAAGTTGGATGTGTTGTTAAATCCCTTTTTAGGGACTGCAAATACCTTGGTTAATCTCTGGTCTTAAAGCTATCAATTGGGTTAAATCCTTCTTTAGGGATTGTTCGATTGATAAGGGTTTCTAGGACTGATTGGACTATTAACTATATTAGGTCGGGACAAGGGCATTCATAGGAATCATAAAAGGATAAGAGGGAGTTACAATATCAATTCAACCAAATAAAGTGGATAGTTGTAGGTAGAACGATTTTCTCTAAATTGCTTTGCATTAATTTGTTTATAGTTTATTTTATTTTCTTTCTTATTTTCACCACCCAAAACCCCCTTTTCCTATTAATTGGTAAATAAACATAACTTGGAAATACTTGATTCTTTGTGGGATCGACTCGTACTTATCACACTACATTAGTTAGTAAGTTCGAATTTATTTTGATACGGTTTACACGACTAAAAACCGTCCATCAGCATGCCACGTTGAGGGTCATTGAGTTTCATATCCTTGATCTCGTAACTGGGAGGAAACATCCTCACAGTGTCCCCAAGGTGAGCAAAATGGTTAACGCTTTGAGCAACCCCACCCTCCACCTCTTCCTTAAAGGCATCGGTCACCTTGTCATAAAGGATGTCCTGCCCATCTGTCTCAAGGTAACGATCCAACCAACCTCGACCGTCCTTCGCCATAAAGCTGGTCAACCACCCTTGGCCCTCATCGCTTAGCATAAAGTCGTGAAGTGTGCTCTTAGTAAGAACAGCATCTTCACCAGAAGTAAAGCGCTCCAATTGCCCTTTCACACCGGTAAGCTCTTCGCGTACCGCCTCCAACTCAGTCTCAAGCTCCCTGACCCGACCGTTCAAGCGCATAATCTCCAAATCACGTTCAGACCCCATCTCTTGGAGTTTCGAAAGCTCGACTCGCGACACATCCAGCTCATTCTTCACCACCTCCACTTCCTTCTGGGATTTTTCTAAGGCATCCTTCAAGCTGTTGATAGTCACCTCTTAGAGATCCGCATCCTTCAACTTTTCCACCTTCGCTTTCAAACTCTTGTTTAATGCCCTTAACTCCCTCACCTTGTCGTCATAGTTTCTTAAACGCCCGGCCACCTCGGTCCATTGCAGGTTTCCCTACGACAATGTACGGAGAACAATAAACATGCATGCGAAATAAAGTAAATGGAAGAATAAATCACAGAGGACAATACCCAGCCCCAGGTCTTTAGACCCTGCTCCAACAACTCTTCGTCTGTTAGATGGTGAAGATAATCTCTTTCAGTCGGGCAGCTCCTTCTAGGGATCTCTAGTTTCTTAATGTCAAGTGGGGAAAACCCAGGTTGCCGGTACGCGTTCATCGAGATACCTGATGAGGTAATCGGCTCCACGCTAAGAAGTTGGGTAACTGACGCTTCCTCCCTGGGCCTTTTTCGCTGTCGTTGAGCCAGGGGTATGTCCTCTGATGACACATTTTCCCTATCTTCAATGGGCTCTTTCCCTCTTGTGCTCTTCTTTGCAAGGGGGTGGGGGGTCACGAGGTACGATCTGCTGCCGTTTATCACCCTCCTGTGGGGTGATAGTGAGAGCAGTTCGGGCAGTACCTTTTTTCTTCGCCAGGGCGGAGATCCTCGCTTTGTCAATCAACGTAGTTGCAAGAGAATTGAGGCAAAAGTCACTCAAAGAAAATCGCTATCAAAATACTAAAAAGCTTAAAACGGCTAGACATCAACCCGGACGGTGCGGAAGACTGAGCCCGAGTTACGAATTTCCTGTAACTCCTTGTCGACGCGACCCCCTCTCCAAACGCGACCCTCCATTTTTCCATCGCGATATTTTTGTTTTTAGGAGGAGGAGCATACTTGCCGGGTTGGGTCACAAAGTTCAAAAAGGTTCTTGTTGAATCGCGAACAAGAAACCATTTCTTTCTCCACCCCGAGTGGCTAGACAACCTCTCAACTATTTTCTCGGATAAGGAAGCGGACATTAGTCCCTAGCTATGTCTCAAGGAAAGAACGGAAAAAAGATGATCCAACAACGA
Organism: Persicaria maculosa; assembly: GCA_963922045.1. Classification (NCBI taxonomy): domain Eukaryota; kingdom Viridiplantae; phylum Streptophyta; class Magnoliopsida; order Caryophyllales; family Polygonaceae; genus Persicaria; species Persicaria maculosa. The sequence continues at coordinate 36,741,615 of OY998262.1, read as the reverse complement.
TATCTGCTTGATAGCAGCGCACCGCATGATGTAGACCGCAAGATACATCCACACGTTAAAACCAAGATGGGCCGGACATTGGTTTATACGTGCTAAAAATTCTAAATAAAGCTGGGGGAGAGGGAGACGGAACCCTTGGAGCAAACTTCCCAAGTGAACGACGACGTGATCTTTGTACGCATTTAGACATCCCCCTTTTCTGGCGGTCAAACCGATTTCTGTCCCAACAGGCCATGGGTAAAGTGTAGCTATCATCTCCAGGTGCTCAGCTTCAAGAATTGATGGTTCTCCCAATGTTTTAGTCACAGTGGGAGCCATGCGCTCTTCGAAAATTGTGGGGAAGGGTGGAGGCGCTGTAGGAACGTAGCCCTCGCAAAAGCTACATTTGTCTACCTCCGATTGCTTATAGGGAAGGACGACAAAGTCGCTCGGTACCACGTGAATAGATTTCTTTCTCTCTTTTGCCACGCGAGACGACTCGCCCTTCCCCAGTTCGTTAATGGATTCCGACGTATGACAATACTCAGGATTGTCTCTCCTTAGAGGGCGTTTGATGGACCCAACCATTGTTAATCGCTTCGCGCTTTGAACGGTCCCCGGATCAGTGATGTGAGCCTAATTCGCCATGTTTTATATTGATTTTTATATCGATTTCTGTATACATTTCATGCATTTGGTTTAGAATAGCACAAATTCTATGTAGTTTACACTTATTTGCCAAATTATGGAGTCTACACTAGTTTTTGTTTAATTTCGCTGAAATCGAGGCAATTTACAGCAATTCATAGAAGGGATGAAAAGCTCGAAGTAAACTACAGAAAGTACAAGGTCAAGGAGTAGCTGAGCAAGGACAAATCGAGCAGAAAACGAGAAAGAGCACTCGACACAGTTCTAGTCAACGTTGACTAAACCTAGTCGATGTCGAGTACATCAAGTCAGATTTACACGGAGTCGAGAAGAGATCCACTCGAGGAGCCCAGAGCTACTCGACGTCGAGTAACCCTACTCGATGTCGAGTACACACGTCGAGTCCACCAAGTGCCCGAGCTTGAGTACAATCCAGGAGAAGAAAGTGCTAGTCGACGTCGAGTAACTCTACTCGAATTCGAGTACCCCAGTCCGAGTCCGAGATCGAGTGGAGTACGAGAAGATAGACTACTTGCAAGAGAAGATATGTGGAATTATATCCATCCACATGAAGATCTATCAAGTTCAAGAGGGATTTATCCACATTAGATAGTTTCCTTATAGATTTATTTCCTTTAATCATCGTGCTTCATCTTATGTTTTTAGATAGAAGTTTTTAGATATAGATAGATTGTTCCTCCCTAGATTAGCTAAGGTTGAACACTATAAATAAGGCTTTAGGGGTTGATTTTTAGAATCATCCAACAATAATCCAACAATCATCCAACAATTCAAGCCAAGTCGTCTTCGGGCGCAAGGAGAGAGGAGAGAGAGAGGAGCCAAGTGGGAGAAGAGAAGGAAGAGGAAGGAGTCGAATGGTTGTAAGTTTTAGTTTATTTTATGATAAAGTTAGTTTCTTTTATAATGTTTTGTTTCTAATTTCCTCCTTTTAGGGTTGGGGTGATCCCAACATAGATATGTTTGTTTGATTTATGAATTTATATGTCTTTATCATCATCTACTTATGTGCTTAATCCTTTACGAGAGTTGAGGAAATTCTTTATTTGTGATATTGAAGCGAAAGCAATCTTATTATGAATTTGGATAGTAATTAGAGTTTATTTGCGAAAGCCGACTAATCCTAATTAAGAAAAGGTAGTAACACTTGGGGTTTATGCGAAAGCCTCTATATTCCTATTTGTTAATAACGAAAGTTATTTGATATAAAGCATGCATCTTAATGTGATTTATAATCTACACATATGTTTATTGTTGTGGTGATCCCTAACCTTGGAAGTTTGCACCTTTATTTGTTTTTATTTCATTATTTTTATTCGGCACAAATTCTGCTCGACACCAACCACCATTCCCTCTCCATCCCTCAACATCGACCAACTCTTATCCGACGTCGACAGCAACCTTGCACCTTTTTCCGCTATCCCTGAACCCCAAAACACACTAAACCTAGAATCGCTGACTTCTCTCCTGAGGACGAACCTGACTCCACTATCCTATAGTGGGGTCTTGACTATAAATTTATTTGGTCGATAAACCCTCTCGCCAATCAGTATCCTTTCTCTTCACCACCCGTGATTTCTTACTCGCCAGGGGAGGAACAGAAGACACCGCAGGTTCCGAGTCAGCTTGTGCTAGGCTCTCCGTCCTTGTACGCAAGGAGCTAACCTCCTCATCCTCGTAACCCATACTTCGGTTTTGGATATCGCTTTCACCCGACATCTTAAGCTATATTCGGGAGAGAAGCCCCTAGAAATACGAAAAGAAAGAAAAATCAACAAGGGAAAATTACCTTTCTCGTATCGCGATTGAAACAGATTTGGCGCCAAAAAACCCCTTTCTAGGTTTATGCTGGCGCCTCACACGCCCCTCGAAAGAACATTGAAAAGCGTTTCCCCCCGGAGGATGAAGGCTAAAGAAAGCCTTTTTGTCTCCTCCATAAAGTTTCTCGATTCTCGAGAAGTCGCTTCCAGAAAGGCAAAAGGGGGAGACGAAAAGTTTCGTCCCCTCACCACCATCGAAAAATCCCTGAAGACCCTAAGAGAAACACTACCCTACCCCCAATGCCGCCGTACCACCACTAGGTAACCAGGAAATTCCCCCCTATAAAGCAACTGCAACCCAAGAAAAAAATAAGAAAGGAGGGAAGGGGACGCCTAGGAGCACCCCAGTCTCAACCCCATAACCACCATACCCCTCATCGGAAGAAGGCGGTTACTCCGCCAAGGGTTTCGTCCCTCTACCCTAAAAACTACCCAAATACGAGTACGAATCTAAAATCAGATAAAGCATGAAGGAGATCAGGGAATACTTACTCAAAAGAAGTAGAAGAGAAGCACTGGCAAGCTTGGAGAATTGAAAAACGAACCACCACTTAACTCCGATCTCGTCTTCCGGGAAGCGGAAAACCCTCCAGGTTTCGCTCTCTCCCTTCTTCTTTGAAAATGTAAAATGAAAGGGCTAAAGAGTGGAAACCTCACTTATAGGTCTATGTGGGGTCACCTCCAAATGGGCCGAAAACACACTAGGCCCAGTCCGGGCCCATCCAATAAAAGGTTTTGGCGGGAAGTATCGTGTTTGTCAAAACCTAATCGCGAGCGACATATCACTCGCAACATATCACTCACGGATCATACGTGGAAGAATACTTTGGTGGGTAGATAGTGCACGAGAGTTTGTGCATCTCGTATTATTGAGTTGTTAGGACTTAGGATAGCTAGATGAGATAGCAGTTTTTTGGTGGGTATAGGGGGCCTTTTGGATAGACGTTGCCCTTTTACATGAGTCTCTTTGTTTTGGGCTCATCTTTTGTAACTATTGGTGTTTATCACCTTATCTCTATATTTACCTTTTCAAGGTTCATCGCGAACAGAGTACCTAGTCAGACCCTGGCTAGGCTCCGCACCCTAAGTATTCTCAGTTTAGATCGCCTCGAGATCAAGATAATTAACGTAAGCATGCGTAGAAATCATGACAGGTCCCACCAATACCTCATGGCCCTTTATGGCCCCCAAACAAGTAGCTCCCTGGGTCAAGCACATCTCCTCTAACAGTGCCACGTGTAATACCTATTTCCCTAGCATGAGGGCATGCGTTACACGTGTCCCCTATCAAACCACGAGGTTGCCAACAAGCTGCTCGCTTGGCCTCCCTATAAATACCCACCTTCAGCCTCAAAGAGAGGGATCCGATTCAAGATAGAAGAAGAAGAGCTCTGAGAATCTCCTCGACCTAAAACCCCCGGAGTTGAATTCTTAAGGTCTTTGATCGGATAAGAATGTTCTTGGAATAAGATATCGCCTGACTTCCTCTAAAGACGACGATTGAATAAGTAAACTAACTCATCGCGAGCCAAACTTATCACCCCCATTGCTTGGACTAATAAGTATATAATCTGACCATCGCCCCCTCGGCTAAGGCTCGCAAGTATTTTAAGACATTTTTGTCGTCACGATGAGGTAATAAGTATAGGTGAAATTCCATAAACGCTTCAGCAGCAACTGTGCTACATTGTCCCAGAGAAGAAGCATTTCCGGGGACAGATGAAACAGTATGCGAGAGTACAGATGCTATCAAACATAGATGATTGGTTCCACCCGATGGATTGGGAGAAGCGCCTATATTTGGGAGTTTCATCTAAGATCTAAGAGTTTCTTCGTTTGATTGTTTTTTGGTAAGTTGTGTTCAATTTCTGTTAGTATACATGTTAGTTAACTATATTTTCCATGCTAGGTGATGCGTTGTTATTCTCGATCCTTCGCTTGTGGGCTCAGAATCAAGAACATCAACTTATTGATGAGCCGATCTTGCAATTATCCTCGCTATTCTTGATGTTGAACAAGTATTACAATGATAATAATAGGACTGATTTAGCGACAATTAAACACTTAAATAAATGCAGCAAACAAAAGCAACAACAATGGTGACAGAAATGCAGCAGCAGCGACGGCGAGTGAACAGTGTCGCGGCGGCGACGGTTCTGGGTTCCTGCGACGAAATCTGCAGCTTTGGTGTTTATGGTGTTGCCGAGTGTTTTGGGTGAGGGATTGTATTTGAGTGAGTTGTGTTTGGATCTTGATTGTATGAATGAACAATAAGAACATAAGTGATTGCTAGAGCTTTTGGATTGAGAGATTGAATAAGCTTTTTAATCCTCAAAAGGGTTCCACAATATAATTCCAATCTAATTAAATCAAAGCTTACAATGTTGTTTAAACAGAAAACATACCAATTCTATCTTTACAAAAGATAGAGCTTTGGTTAGCTAAAGATAAATAAAATATATAAAGATAGATAAATATTTCCTAAGATAAACTAAACTAACTAAGGATAGAAACCTAACGACTTGGTGGACAAGAATTATATCTAGATGAGATATAATTATTCCACATTATTTTCCAAAATGAAATAATTGTATCTAACTTAATTAAAGTAATAAAACCGAAAATAATTAAATAAATATGTAGAAATTCGTCCAAACAGTGACAGCTGCAAAGATGATGAATTTCGGTCAACTTCGAGTTTGATTCTGGAAAAACCTTCAACAACAAAGTTGTAGATCTTTTCGTCCTCGTTCCAACAAGGTATAGCATGACCTCATTCGATAAATATGAACTCCGAACAACCCATTTTACTGAGACGTCAAAAAGTCGTCAAACGATTCTGAACAAACGAAAAACGTGATCAAGCTTGCACCTTTGGACCTTCTTCTATGGTGGAGCCTTCTTCTTTCCCTTGAGGAGGACATGCTCTTCCTCCAATATCCCTCGAATCGATCTTGATAGCTCGTCAGGATCAAGATCATTGTTTGAGCCGCAGAAGCTCATCCTTGATTGCATCACTAGGTCAATGTATTATCTTGTCACTTAACAAGATTGTATTTGCTAAGCATATGATTTGAACTCTTCTCTTTGTGTGTTTTCCCATATTCTTCTCAGAAATGAGAGTTTATTTCCCCTTTTTGTTAAATCTAGGGGTTTTATCTTCTATTCTCATATTTGAGATTTGTTTTTAGATTTGAGAGTGGGTTTTTGTGTTTTTTCATATATCTACCATTTTCAAGGGATTTGTGTTTGAGATCTATTATTTGTGGTGTGTGTGGGGAGTAATGTGAATGAAGTAGCAGGTGCCAAGAGAATATAAACAAGTGATAAGAAAAAATTAGCATGTGACACGCGAACTCTTTCAAGTGACACGACACGATTAAAAATTTTAAACTCTATACAAGTCTTCAGTTTCCGCCGATCTTCCAGTTTCTGGCTTCCATCCATCGTCCTTTCCGCTCTCGTCTCTTTCTGTTCTCCCCCCCCCCCCCCTCCTCTCTCCTTTTTTCTTCCCCAGCCGCGCGTTTCCTCCTTGACTTCGTCTTCTTCGACATCATGTTCGACTCTAGGTGCGACTGAGGTCTGTCTTTGTTCTCACCCATCTTCGTTTTCTTTCTTCCAGCCTCTTATTCGCCCTCATCATCCTCTATTTTCCTCCTTATCGTCGCTCTATTGTACGTACTCCTTTCGGGTGACATGCATGGGTTAAGGGGTGACACGTATATGTTTTTGACAATGAGAAACTCAAAGATCTGAAAGTTAGTTTGTTATTTTGTGTAAGCAATTATGTTGTTATACTCTTAACTATTTACAGTCTAGTAGTTCAAGGTAGAGCAATGTGTTAAATACACATAAATGTAGGTTCGAATCCTACATAGACTATTAACATCATAACATATGTGAACTTCATTGCTCAATACTCGGAGGCCATTTAATGTTTGTTATCGGGGCGTACTTTTGGATGTTGCAGGACGTGAATACTTGTAGGTTGTTACGCACTTGACAATTATTTTGATGTTCAACGTGAATACCTGGACTAGAACTTGGTACTCAAGAACATCTTTTGGACATGTTATGTAAGGTTAATAGCTGTAGTATTTTTTTTTTTGAATAATAATAGCTGTAGTATTTAATGAACATGTATGGTGACAATTATTTTGCGTAGTATTACATGTAGTTGAACATGTTTTGGTCTTGTATGAAAGTAGTTGAACTTGAAATGATTCCATGAAAACACAAAAAGCGACAAGTTACATCGTTCAAGTGACATGGCAATACGAACAGGTGACATACATTATTTCCAGAAGAAATATAAAGTCGGATTGTTCATAGTGACAAGAGAAAATATAACAAGTGACACGTATAATTCCAATTGCTAACATGCATCATTTACAATAGAAACAGATGTTCATACACAAAAGCCTTCGATGGAAATATAAAAGGTGACATATAAAATACAATCTTCAAGTTCCCTCGTCACCTCATCCTCAACTTCCTCCCCCTCCACCGACACCCTCATACCCATGCCCTCCTCAACTCAGCGCCACTCCAAATCCTCCCAGTCGTCTTGGAGCTTCACCCCGACACGTTTGTCATCGTCCGAGCCCCCAACGTCGATTGTGAGGGTTGAACCATCATCATCCTCGCTGCTAATGGATATCACCTCCAACTCCTGATCCATGTCAGATGAAGAGTTATCCATGTCACCCAATTGGATCACATCCAGACCCTTTCCCCTATCACCTAAACACATACCCGTGTCACCTGAAGATCTGATTGAAAAAACGTCCATCACATCCCGCTCCTTGATCTTCCATGTGGCCTCACTCACCTCTCCCTCAACACATAACACAACATCTACAGAAACATGTTTTGGTTGTCCACTTTTTTGGAGGTAGGTAGCCTGCTCTGGCGTTCTTCTCCAACGGGTTGCTTAACTTCAAAGCTCTCCTTACGCAATGGACCAACATATATCTCCATGGGCCATGGATGTTCTCCACCCTTCGAGTTCAGAAACTTAAACCTCAAGGTCATCATCATCAGCTATCATGATCGGATGACCCCCATCTTTCGACTTTGGCACGTAAGACAACGCTCACTCTTCATATAAAGCACCATCGTCGACCTTGACCATGATCGGGTTTTTCGAAGAGGTGAAGTTGATGCCCTCTTGTATCATGGCATTCTTGTGCGCGCCTTCACACCCGCAAACACCCATCGGCTTCCCTCGACTACCCAACAACCATCAAAGATGAGAGTGGTGCATATCAAGATGTTTCCACTAGAAAATGAAACAAGGGATGAGAATAAAGATTCATGGGTATCTACTTTTTGCCATATATGAGGAGTATTTCGTCAAATACACTTACCCATTGCATCTGAGAAGAAATGTTTATGAGAAATCAGGTAACATAAGGATTCTGATCACTGACAGGGGCACCGAATGAAGGCGACAAGTGCTCCCCTCCTATCCTTTTATACCATGCAATTGGTCAAAGGTATCAAACAATCACATCACTCATCCTTGAATTTGTAAATAAAGAGAGGCTATCAGGGTTTGAACCGGAGACCTTTGGGTACCACCCGTAAGTCATTTCCAGTTAAACCTTTCCAGAATGGTTATCACATCACTCATCCATTCATCTTGTTTTGGTGCCAAATCCAAATCTCACCAAATCTCCTTCACTCCTCAGCTCCAACCTGCAACCGGCCCAAGAAGTCAACTTTTTTTTTTTTTTGCAAAACTAGACCCCTATGAAAATCTCCCAAAACTTGGACATTTTTGCAAACCCAATGAAAAAGTGGTTTATTTTTGCAAAATACCCTTATCAATAATGGGTTTATGGTAAACATAAATGAAAGTTTGTGTTAATGGAAATTGATTACGGAGAGAGAAAATAAAAGGAAATATTGCCTTTATTATAGCGGTGGCGTGACGTGGGGTCTACTCTTCCTCCTCTCCTTTTCTCTAAATTTTGGCTTTTCTTTTTTATCCATTTCATAATTTTATTTTCTTTTTCAGTGTTTCTGTAACGACAGCATCTAAAGTCCCAAATCCAAATCAAATGCCCACAACAACAAAACCGCTCCTCTCTCTCCCCCGATAAATCCACTCTCAATCTCTATCAACCCCTTGCAGGTTAAAATCTCTCCCTTTGTTGATGTCTTACAAACCCCCAATTGATCGATTTCATTGTTGTTCCTTGATTTTTTCCCTGATTGTGATTCCAGTGAGTTTGTTTGGTTGTTTTTAGGTGTTGATTTCTGGTGAGAGATCGGATGTACACTGCAATTGGTTACGTCTACCCGCCGGATCACAATGGCCCTTGATCACACTGGTGAGAGATTCAGGTCTTTTCGTCCGTCGCTTTTCAAAGCTCTCTGGTTTTCTGGACGATGGGGTTGAAATTTTTTTTAAAAAAAAATGAACTTGTTTGAATGGATTTTAGGGCTATCCAATTGGTTTCCGGATTGATGTATTTGTTGGATTGAAGTGTTAGAACTGTAAGAGTTCGATATGTATTGTAATTCCTAAGGCGGTGGTTGAAATTTGTTAAGCTTTGATCTTGGCCCTTATTTAAGTGATAATCAAACGGGGTTTTGTATGAAATCTAGGGTTTTGCTAAATCCGGTTGCTGGGTTGTAAGATTTTTTAGAGGATACTGAAAGCTGGTTGTTGTTTAACATTTACTGAACTGTGCTAGCCCAATTGGGTGGTTTGGTTAAGTGTATTTTTTTTAAAAAAAAATTGGTGTATTCATCATTCTATCAGAATGTTCTTGCAAGTATTTCTGGAAAGATTGAATCTTTTGTTGTGAGTTGTTGAGAGGGACATTTTGACTGCTTGAATAAGGCAAGGTTGCCTTTAGGTCTGTATGTAGTTTCATATGTTGGGTTTATTTAACATCTACTAAGCTATGCAGCTTCAAATACTTATAGTTATGATTTTAGTTGTCAATTGTGAGCACTGTTCAGTCTTTTGAAACTGTAGCATGAGTTAATTTTCTCGACGGTCCCTAAGGTTGGTAGACAAGTGGTTCCTAACAAAAATAAATTCCACATAGATTAGGGTTTATGCTGCATTTATGCTGCATGAACTTGACTGCAATAAGGTTTTAGATGGTTTATATGTCAGTATCTCCCTGAAGGCTATCTGCCTATGTGAGGTTTTCTCAGCTTTCCTTGCGTTAACGAATCTCTTATGGTGATAGACCAATGATGTTTGGCTTCAATTCAGATTACCTATAGTTTAGTTGAACATGCTGGATACCTTAATTGCTAGCAGTCCTTTCTATTTCCTTTATTTGTATCAATTTTGTTTTATTTTGCCAATTTTCTATTGTCCCTAAACTACAGTCTTGAAAATTGGTATAAGATTTTATATACAGAATAAGGAATAAAGAAGAAAACAAACTGCAATAGGAACTGTTCAATTTTTTTGGAGATGCATGTATCCGTTTGATCGAAGCTTGGAATCTTCTGCAGTTGTGCTTTTTCTGCTCAGTAATGGGTTTGAATTGCATTATTATGATTTAGAGTGCTCACTTATTGCTTCTGTTTGTAGAAGCGATCCATAAAGGCCATGAAGCATCCTTTGGGGGCTTCCAAAGTAAAGGTCTATTCTACAACCCGGAATATTTTAGGAATTTCCGGGGGCAGCCCCCGGAGCTTAATCATGCAAGTGGTGCTAAAGAAGGAAATGGCACTGAACCTGATGGCCAACTGAAGAATAAAAGGCTGGTGATACCAAGTCAATGCCAGCGGATAGTGCAACCTCGAAGTTATTACTCATCATCAGCACCCCATCCCATCTTTCCTAAGGAACTGCAGAACCAGACATGTATGCTAGGAAGCCAATCATATCCCGTGAACCATGGTCACTATATTTCTATGCACAATCGATTGCCATATGTACCTTTCCAAATGCGTCCACAAATTCAGCCACAGGAATTATATATCCAAGACTTTCAATATTTTGTGGTCATAGATTTTGAGGCAACATGCGACAAAGAAAAGAATCCACATCCTCAAGAGATCATTGAGTTCCCTTCGGTGATAGTTAATGGTAGAACCAGGCAGCTGGAGGACTCCTTTCAGATGTATGTGAGGCCCACACATAACCATCTGCTGAGTGATTTCTGCAAGGAACTCACCGGTATCCAACAGTCCCAGGTACTACATGCTGTGCATCTGATATTGTGTTTCTGTTTTAGGTATAACATTCTTTGGTCATTGCTATTGAGCTAGATGATGCTAGCCGGTATATCTGATCCTGCTGTCATAGAGATAAATCACAAAGGTTGGTTATTGATTGTGTAGAATGTAAATTTTTGTGGTGTCATTGTGTCAATCCCAATCTGATATTTTACCAATTTTTTTTGGTAAATCTTGTGACATTTATCTGTTCTCAATGGGAAATTTGTTCAAAAACAAAGAAAGCATGTACAACTGCTAATTTTTCCTGATCTTTCCAGGTGGACAAGGGTGTTATGTTAACTGAAGCTCTGCTTATGCATGATAAATGGCTAGAAGAAAAGGGAATCAAAAACACCAACTTTGCTGTGGTGACCTGGTCAAACTGGGATTGTCGTGTCATGTTGGAATCAGAGTGCCGCTTCAAGAGAATCCGGAAGCCACCATATTTCAACAGGTTAGTCAAGAGGCTCATTATGCTTGCATGTATACATAAATACAGATGGATAACAACAAGAGCTAGCTGTTCCTTTCTGTTGTTTCCATAGAGTTAGGATTATGCTCTTATTGATGCTTAAATATTCTCCCATTGCTTGGTTACCCAACGGTCCTGACGGACCTGACCCAATAGACGGTGAGAATAAAGAAAACCAGTGCAACAGAACTTCCCAGATAGGATTAAAGACAGAACAGTAATTTTTTTCTAAATAGCAGAAGGCAATGCCAAATTATTCTAAATACTAGAGTAAATCAGATCCAAAGTTATTTCACAATAAATTTGTTCACCCTTTTTCTTTTAAATAGCAAGTCATTGAACTTGGGTATCTAAGACACCCAAAACTTGGGCACATTCATACTAACCTGTTACTTTATGCAAGTTCTACTGTACCTTCTGTGTTGGAATATGCACCCAAAAAAAAAAAATCATTGTGTTCTCAATCTTGACTCGGTAATGTCAATTTCAGTGTCTTCTTACTTCTTATTTAAAAAAAAAATTGTTGGATGCTATTACTAACCCATTATTTGTTTTTCATTTTGTGCTGCTGAATATATGCAATCAGATGGATCAATTTGAAGGTTCCATTTTATCAAGTATTTGGGGGGGTCCGATGCAACTTGAAAGAAGCTGTGGAGCTTGCTGGGCTGACATGGGAAGGCCGTGCTCACTGTGGCCTGGACGATGCAAAAAATACTGCCAATTTGCTTGCTCATCTGATGCTGCGTGGATTCAAATTTTCAATCACCAACTCCCTTGTGTGGCAGTCTCCTGATAACGCCTTTACAGTCCAGCCAATCCCTCATCCTGATTATGGCCTTGCTTATCAACCTTACAAGTGGAAAAGCCCTTGTGCCATTGTATCACCTTTCCACCCGAGCCAAGCTGGTCCCATCAAGGAGCACTTGTACTGTCACTGTGGAGCAATAAGCGTGAAAAAGATATTCCAGAAACCTGGACCAAAACATGGTAGCTTCTTCTTTGGATGCGGCAACTGGACAGCTACAAGAGGGCCAGTCTGCAGTTTCTTCAGATGGGTAACACCCGATTCCGTTAAAATGGCCTGAGAGATAGCCTTTGTTTCAAAAAAATAAATGTGAAAAAAAAAGAAGGTAGCTAAGAGACTAGGAAGTTCACAGCTTAAACTGGTGTACACCACTCTCTGCTGGGGAAGCTGAACTTCTTTTAGGTCTTTGTGAGAGTGGGGTGGATTGGGGAGATGATTCTCTGTCAATATTCGTAAGACATAGTTCCAATTTTATCAGATGTCTCCGAGGAGACGCTTTTAAGACATAGTTGGCAAAGAGAGAGAGGCGTCAAGTAATTGAAACAGTTTCTTATACATCGTCCTATCTAATGCTCTCTTCAGAGTTTCAGTTAAATATTAAATAATACTTATGAAATTGAGATAATTTCTTCTTTTGCATTCCCTGATGAGAATTTGCTAGTTCTTTTCCTTGTATGGTATTGGCACTATCTATTTTGCCCTAATGCAAGCTAAAAGAGATTCTGGTTCTCATTGCTCAAGGTGGGGCTGGGACTGGGGCTGTATTATCCATAGATATAAAGCTTATTTCTTGGTAAACTTCTTTTTGAATCTTTTATATTCTTGTTTGGTCCTTTCAGGGTGTGTGAAAATGAAATCTTGGCATTGATCTAATTGATTCTGGTGTGCCAACGGTAGTTGTCTTTTCTTTTTTTTTGGAAGGCAATGTAGTTATGAATTATCTATTTGAGGTGCCATGATAATTGCAGATATTATCAGCTTGGTCTAGATGCTTGAATGGAAGAAGCCATTTTGATTTTCCTCTTTTTTCCCTGCATCTTTTCAATTCTTTTGTCTGAATTTTTGCTATTTTTTGAGATATGTCAGAGATTCAGAATACTAGTAGGCTTGTGGAGCTGTTTAAACATCTACACCAGCCTGATTTCAGCTGTAGTTTCAAACTGCAGCTGAAATTTTATTCCGTCCTTGTGCCCAGATCTTTTTAGAAATCGGTTTCTGTGGAGTGGTGTAGATGTTTGATGGGTACTCTAAATCATGATATCCATGGAAGAAAACAGTGGGAAATTGCAAGCACAAGTTCTGAACAAGAAGCAGTTTTTGTTCCATTAAGCACTGAAGAAGATGCATGTTTCTCAAATGTGCATCCAATTTGCCATCTATGACATGACTAATTTCCAATGCTTGGCATCCTGAATTGCACATTTGGGCTTTTCTGATTCACAAGAAGGTGCTCCGAGATTGTACATCACGAATGTTGATGGCGGAAATGATGGACATGCAAAGCTTCCATTGGATTTCATGGCGCCCAACTTGCGAGTCTGATCTCCAAGGCTCGTGTACTCCATTATTCCATGAAATCAGGACCTCATACACCGAGTGCAGTACCTCAGAAACCGCTTCACGCCCTGCGAAAAGAAAAACTCAACCATGAATCATGAATAAGACACAAAGAAATCTATTTGATGGGACAAACTTATTACTCTCTTAGAGTTCTTTTGATAAGATTGGGTGGCCTTGGGAGAATGAGCAGGTTGAAAAACACAGGCATTGTAAGGTTGGGCATGAGGAGCATGGAAAGCCGGGGGCGGATCCAAAGTATGGGAAGCCTGAAGTGGTGTGAACTCCTCATCAGGATTCGGCTTGAAACGCGAGCTTTCCCTCGTTGCCCTTTTCTTCTTGGCGCGTGCCTGCGAAAACACCATGGAGTAATTGGTTTGGCCTGCCTTGTCCCACCCTCCGAATTGAGGTACGGTCATCCCTTCATGTTTCTGCATAAGACACCAATCTCATAAAAAACTAACCATGGAGTTGTGTAATGTGTATGTTAATGTGAAGGTTCATCTGTGATGATCAATATCCATCAAAATCAAATTGTTTTTGAAGTCAAATATGATTCAATCAAATGCATCAAAATCCGACGACTTGTGTTCATATCAGATTGTTCGGTTGTCTTATACATCCCTCTACATTGTACCGCCTTACCTCCCCAAGACGAGCCATGGTAACTCGAGGAGAAGGAGGGTGGGAATGATTGAAAGCCAAGGCTCCAATGATTCAAAATGAGGCTTCCTCCTCCTTATAAAGGCCTCTTGGAATCATAGAGTGGTAGACGATTCGTGACTTCTCTGGCTATTTTAAGCCTTTTTGTCATTCCTGTTACTAAAACATACATTGGTCACAAACAGAAGGAACATGGCTTACCATAGACTATATTTAGCCAGTTTATTTTGCTCCTTTTGGGGTGTGAAATAGAGAGATTTAAGGCCCTCTAGATACTTATTGCTGGATTTTAAATTTTTAATCAGCCATAACATGAAGCAAACTAATCAACCAAAAATTCTCTAGTTTCTTTCTTCTTCTAGATCAATTAGGCTGTTGATAAGGTGACATATTTGCAGCACTCATGGATCTAGGCTTCTTTCATTCCTATTTAGAGATTCAATCATTTAAAATTTCATACAATGGCCTTCTTTAATTTACCCGTATGACAATGCAAGTAGCTTTTCGGAGCTTTTGGTTTTCATATTTTATAGTTTTAAATAAGTTAAATATAAGATTTTATTTTAATTAGCTTTTGAAATTGGACTTTTAACAGCTACCCACCCCGAGCTTTTCAGAATTCTACGGAGTATTAATTTTCTCTTATCTGATCGACTAGTTTGTATAGCTACTCTATCTGCTGAGTTACCAAACACCTTACTAGCTTATGAAAACTCTAATTTAACATATATTTAACACACTTAATTCATCAGTTTCGGCTACCCCATCAGCTCCGTGTTACCAAACCGATCCTTAGTTTGACCTTTTGCTTCCGTTTATATTACACATTGAACTTCTACTTTTATTTGCAAACACCTCTAGATTTGCTTTGTTAGACCATCCAAAACCCACATATTGGCGATGTGTTTATAATTTTATTTTTTTTAAATGTTAGAAATCATAATAAAGTGAAAATATGGCAGGTGAGTGTCTTTCTTGGTGGGCAAAGTTCCACTTCAAGAAACTTTAATATGATATTTGATATTCTAATTTATTTTTTAAAATTAAGAAACTCATTTGAGTTTTTTGGTTGTGGTTTGCTCTTAAGGTATATCTCGACCGCAGGCTCTGCTTTAAACTAAATTACAACACTATAAACAAGTTTTTAAAAAATCTCTTTCATGTTTTAAAATTTTGAGTTGACGGTTTAAAAATTGAGATGATTAATAGAGGAAAAACATTTGAAAACTAAAAAAGGAAAAAATAAGAAGAAAGAAGAAGAACAGAGAACTCAGCAAGCTGATTGATTTCAACTCTTAACAATTATTCATTCAACATTTTTCTTTTGATTTATTGACAAAAAAAAAAAACACAAGAACACCATTCACAGATGAGGTAATAATCTGCATCAATCATCCTCTACAAACTCTACAGATTGATTACTAACCTTACAAATCAGTTGCCTACAATTAAGTCAGTTCCTTTCTAGTAATACTACATCAACAGCCTAATAAGTAATAAGAAGTCTAAACCACCAATGCCGAAACACGCCACCCTAGCAATGGTGCTAAGCCATCAATCTATCAGACAGTCCTTTGTGGTCACATGAAAAGGAGCAAACATCCGAATTCTGCAGTGAAGGCTTGCACTATCTCTATGTTTGATCAACAACAGCTCTTGCTGTTCACGGTCAGCTTGCTATGTTGACATCACGCCTCCTCTTTGGTTGTGTTACTTCAGGGTTTCCTTTTCTCATCATCACTACGAATTCATCATAGTCGATCCTTCCATCCTGCAAGCATTCCATTTCCAAGGCAACAGTCAAAGAGGGTGTTGTACAGAAATGGCAAATACCAACCCCTTGTCAATCAATCTCACTTACATTATCACCGTCAACTTCAGAGATGATTTCTTTGATGTCCCTTCCATCATGCATCCCGTATTCACGAAGAGCTTGCTCCAGCTCTTCAACGGTAATAAACCTACAAGACAAAATATTTCAGTAGATGTTCTACCCGCTGTTATCTTTATCGTTATCATGGAAACATCATCTTCTACCCGCTGTTATCTTTATCGAAGTATTGAAATGCGGTGAAGAGATGTTCTTCTCTGTCCATCCTGTTCATTTGCATTGTGGCCGTGATAAACTCATCATAGTCAATGGTTCCATTGCCATCTGCATCGGCCTGTTTGAGAATATGGGAATATTTGTGTCAACAAAAAAAAATCCATTAGCTTCCCCTTAAATGAAGGATGAAGTTCATTTTGGAAATTACTCACAGCTTCCATCAACTGCTTGACTTCAGTCTCTGACAATTTTGTTCCTTGCTGTTGTAGACCTTGTTTGAGTTCCTCAAGAGTTATGGAACCGCTGTTGTCGGTGTCAATGTTCTTAAACATCTGTTTTAGTCCCATTATTTCTTCTTCCGAAAGACATCCCGCAACCACCTGCTCGTTCCATCACGCTAATTAGAAGAGTAAACCTTTCCAAAAGATCAGTCATAGAGACACAACCAAGGCACATACCCGAAGAGCCAGTTTCTTGAATTTGTTCATTGCCCTGAATTGTGCGAGCTTAGTAAGGACAGCATTGTCGAGAGGAGTATCTGGTGCTTCTCCATCCTCTTTGATCCACGGATGATCTGCAATCACGGGATTCTTAATCAGCAACAGCTATATTATTCAATAAGATGTATTCAAAATCTCTCAATTTGAGCATACTTAGAACTTGATAAGCTGTGTATCTCTTCTTTATATCATTGTTTAGCATCTTCCTCACAAGGTCCTTGGCTTGAGGTGAAATTGAAGGCCACGGATCACTTGTGAAATCAATTAGGCCTTGTAAGATCGCATTAAATATTCCATGCTCCGTTTCTGCCAATGAACCAGAAAATACCATCTTACATAACCATCCATGAATAGGCAGAGATTTTGCAGAACCAAACAGACAAATTAGTTACCAGCCCAGAAGGGAGGAACTCCACTCAAGAGAATATATAGCAGAACCCCAATGCTCCATATATCAATCTCTGGACCATATTTCCTCTTCAGGACCTCGGGTGCAATATAATAAGCACTCCCAACAATATCCTTGAACTGTTCGCCTATGAAAAATACCACAAGATACATATGTAAACAATGGGAATTCAAAAGAAGTACGTAGATATCAAAAGAAGTAGAGGTGATGAACAACCTGGTTTGTAAAAGATGGAGAGGCCAAAATCAGTGGCCTTGAGAGGTGCATTCTCGTCCTTGTTCAAGAGAAGGAAATTCTCAGGCTTGAGATCACGATGAATAATACCATTGGAATGGCAAGTATGAACAATTTGGACAATGGTCCTCATCAAGGAAGCAGCAGCGCGCTCAGTGTAGTGGCCCTTGGCAATGATGCGGTCAAAGAGCTCCCCACCAGCACAGAGCTCCATCACCAAATTCACATTGTGCTTATCCTCATAGGCACCCTTGAGCTCCACGATATTGGGATGTCCTGCGAGATGATGCATTATCTGGACCTCCCTCTTAACATCCTCTATATCCTCCCTGTGGACGAGCTTCCTCTTGGCAATCGTCTTGCACGCAAAATGCTGACCTGTTTCCTTGCAGGTAACCAGGTGGGTAACCCCAAACTGACCGCGTCCAAGCTCCTTGCCAAAGGTGTAATGAGACTTGACGTCTTCCATGGGCCGGCCTAGAACATGTCCAACACCATTTGGTTTGCTGTTGGATTTATGAGAGGAGGTAGATGGAGTGCTTGCTCCTCCTCCTCCTTCAGGAGGGGAGGATTCTTGGCTTTGATCACTGCTTTGCTCATTTATATCTGAAGTATTTGCGCGTTGGGTTTTGCCACAGGGGCAACAATTGCCCATGGGGATGCCTAGGAAGGAGAAGGCTTGTGTGGGAATTCCAGGATGGGATTGTAATTTGTAGGGAAAGGAGGTCAAAGTTTTGGGGGATCTAATGTGGAGTTCAAAGGGAAAACGACATTCTGCCAAGGGGGGAAATGATAGTGTTCAATGGGACATAGAGAAGGATTTGCAGTTTCAATTCAAGGTTGTAAAATTAGGAGGATAAGCTGTACAGTGGAGAGAGATTTTAGGAGGGAAAAACAGTTGAAGGTAGTTATGTGTTTTGAAAAATGGTCGATTCAGGAGAAAGAAAACAGAAGCAGGGAAAAAAAAAGGGTTCAGAGAATTTCCCGGGAAATTTATCAGTTGCTTGGTCTGTTTTTTGTTTTTTGGCCTAAATATCTTAATAACCCTTGATCTTATATGACTAGGACATTTAGTCTTAGTCCCTAAACTTTAACTCAGTTTAACTCGGCCCTTAAACTTTTATAATCGGAACACTTACCCCTAAGTGTAATTTCCTTTAATTATGTCCTCAAAATTAATCCTAACAATATTTTAGTTATTACTTAAATGAAAATAAAATGTTAAAAATTTTGGGAATATTGAAGACTATTTCTAAACTTTATTATTTTAAATAATCACCCTGTATTACTTTGGCATGGATTATACAACTTTATTGAACCCTATTAATCCGAAAAGTTTAAAGGCTGATTTGAATCGAGTTAAAAGTTTGAGTGTTAAATGTCCTAAAAAGTTCAAGGGCAATTTAGGCTTCTTCTTTTTTCCCCTCAAGACAAAAACTTCCTTTTACTAACAAGAGCATGCTTCTGCTGCAATACAGAGCGAGCTAAGTCTTGTTTTCCTTCTTTATTCAGACCAAAGAAGACAACTCGGAAATTAACGTTACTAGGAACAATCCCATCTTCCCACATCTCAGACAATAGCTGCATTGCCTCTTCAGATTTACCAGCATCGCAAAGGCTAGTAATGAATGCTGAATATGTCTTGAAATCAGGATATGGCCCTTTGAATTTCATTCGGCGAAACAACCTCCAAGCATCCAAAACATTGCCCATGTTCATGAATCCTCGCAAGAGTGCTGAATATGTAACAATGGTAGGCTGGCAGCCCTCTTCCCACATTTTTCTGAACATATCCAATGCTGCTTCGGCGTTTTTCTCCTTGAAGAAATGCACTAACAAGGATGTATACACATGGGCAGTTGGTTGGATCCCACTCTGTTTCATCGCCTCCACCTTGGCTGATGCCTCGTCCAGCCTTCCCCTTTGTAAGAGTGCATTTACGAGGCTTCCATGGACATAATGATCAAGAGTAGATCGATGTTCTTCCTCCACCTCCTCTGGTACTGCCAAAGCTTCTTCCAGTTTACCAGCTCTACAAAGAGCCCTTATAAGCAAGGAGTAGCTTAGAGGGATGGTAAAGCCTGCTTTTTGGAGAGACTGGCTGCATCTCTTGGCATCTGCGATCCTACCTGTGTGGCATAAGCAATCAAGGTAACTCTCCACCAGTTCTTTATCAGGAACTAATGTTGAGTTGATCATCTCGTGAAAGAGCTTTACGGCTTCATCCACCTTCCTGCCTTTTCTGCCACAGAGAGATGAAAGCAAGTACTTATATGTACCTGCAACGGGTTTGCAGCCACTAGCTTTCATCTCAGCAAAGTTCTGCAAAGCGATATCAGTTAGTCCCGCTCTTCCATACAGCATTATCATGATTGTCCAAGTGTCTGGTGATGTCAAGAAGCCATTTCTTTTCATTTCATAGAAGAGGCTCCTCATGTGCTTAAAATCTTTTCCACGACCTGCTATTTTAATCGCCATATTGTATGTTTCAGCAGTGTGGCTGAAATCTGTCCTCTTTCCAACCCATGAGAAAAAATGTAAAGCTGCTGAGCCATGTACACTGCACTGGCGCAAGATCTCCACAACAAGTGCTGGAGTGTAAAAAACATTGCAGTTCTCCAAGGCATCATTCATTGCAGACCAATCCTTCAAGGATGACAAAATCGAGCAAACCTTGTGCAAATCTTCATCAGAATAACCTTTTGGCAGTGTCTCCCTTGGTAAATCCTCAGTTTCCGGATCCCTATTTTCAGATGCTTTGCAAAGCGTCTCTTCTATTGAAAAATGACTGCTAGATGCTTCCCCTTCCGGTAAGCAAAATCTATAACGTCTTTGGATCGCCCTCACCTCCTCCACTTTAAACATGTCCTTCTTTCTCTCCAAATAAGAAATGACCAAATGGAAGATCATGTCCCCAATAGTGACCTTGGAATCACACATTTGATACAATAAAGAAACAATTTCTTCTGTCCTTGAAACCTTACAGAGCTCCTTGATGAAAATGGAATAAGATTTTTGAGTGCCCCTAATCCCATTCTCCTCCATCCTCCTGAAGACCTCAAATGCAAGAGAAATATGATTTTGTCGAACATGACCAGCAACCATTGCCATGAATGCCACACTGTCCATCTCTACACCACTTTCCAGCATCTCATTAAACAAAGCACACCCTTTATCATAATTATTAAGATCAAAGAGTTTCTGCATCAACTCAGTGTACGTTGAAGTTGCCGGCAGGACTCCTGTTTCTTTCATGCCATCAAATACATTCAATGCCTTAAGAACATCATCTTTTCTCAAGTAACCACTAATGATAGCTCCATAAACCTTCTCATTCACAACACCTTTTCTCTTCATAATATCAACAATTTCAACAGCGTCCTGTGTTCTCTCAGCCCGGCATAAACCCTTTACCAATATCTCAAAGTATTCTGCATCCAGTGTCAAGTTTTTGTTCTTGAGGCTACGAATCAGTTCTAAAGCTTCTTCAATTCTTTGTGAAACACAGAAGCTCTTGATCATATAGGAATAGACCTCGCGTTCAGGGACCTGAGAGACATGTATCATGTCATCGGCAACAGAATGCACCCCCGTTAAATCTCCACATGCAACCGTGCAATTCAGTAACTTCTTGTACAAATGTACCCCAATAACCATATCTTTCTGGACCATTTCCCTGTAAAACTCCAGGGCAATTTCCCCTTTCCCAGAAGCAGCTAGCAAATGAATCATCAGTCCATAAACCCGAGCATCTGGCTGACAACCCGATCTCCTCATTTTCTCAAACATCAGCAATGCCTTGCCAATCAATTTTGCTTTACCATAATGCTGAATAAGAACTGTCCATGTCTTGATATCCTTCTCACATTTATTCTGCTCCATGTACTCGGCTAATTGCTCAACCAAGTTAAAGTCTTTAGCCTCACCAGCCATATATATCAAGGTATTATAAATTTCAGTGGTGCAACAACTTGCATTTCTCAACTTCGCCCAATCGAAAAACTTCATAGCCCTATATGGCACTTTGAAGCACCTCTTCAAAACATACCCAACGATCTTTGTATCAATTTCAACACCCAAAGCATCCAAACGCTCTGCCATCAAAACCCCATCGCTCTCCACCCGAACAATGTCCGTAATCTTGTGGACAACCAAGCTAACCTCATTTTCCCTCAAAACTGCCAATTGTGAATCCCTCTCCAATGAAATCCTTCCATTTTCATTACCCAGCTTCACACTGTCATTTTCACAAACACCTTGCGTGCGACCTCGTTTATCCGCGACGATCTCTCCAGAAACAAGATCTCCACTTGAACTTCTACCCGACACTAGACATTCACTCCCTAGGATCTCAACGATCTCAGTGAAAAGTGGAACGCCGTCCTTCCTATCTCTCGATTTCTGCTTGTGGAGATCCTTGGAGTGAAATTCAGACGATTTTTGCTGCTTCGAGGCGCTTGAAAAAGTGAGCACAGTTGGAGGATAAGCTCTTACAGTATGAAGTAAACTCCGGCATCGGAACTTCGCCGCCAACCTCATTCGCTAATTTCGCTAGTGGAGGGGTGCGCCGGTGGATAGGATGCCCGGAATTCGAATTTAAGCTTCGCGGGAGGAAACAGCTTGGCGATTAAGACTCGAGCGCAACTTGTACAGTACTCCCTCCGTTTCAAAATAAATGTCGTTCGTCCTTATATGCACGTTTTTTAAGAAGATAAAAACACTATAAAATATTATTTTTTTAATTAATATTTTTTAATAATTTCATACTTGTTAGTTATAAGTATGAACTTATAAACATAAATTCGTTAAAAAAATAATATTTTATAGAGTTTTTACCTCATTAAGATGCGTGCCGAAAAGTCAAGTGACTATTATTATGGAACAGAGGGAGTATTTGGCTATTTTTAAGTTGAAAATCGATTTATAATGTCATCGCCCCGTGTTCCTCGAGCGGTTAAGATTCCGGATTGGTTCACCGGAAAGGACTTGTGGGTAGTACTCATAGGTTCCCGGTTGGAACCCCGAATATGGCCGCTCTTTATTTACCAAATTCAATGAGGCACATGAGAGAATTTTATTCCCTGAAAGGATTGCGCTATCACTTTTATATATATAACTAGTGCAGATCCCGTCCCGTGTACGGGAAAGTGTTAATCTAAATATAAAATTTTTTTTCCTCCTAAAAATAATATAAATATAAATAAAATTAGTTCGATAAGTTATATATAATCTAAATATCTTTTAATTAGATTCTCTCAAAATATAAATAAAATTCACAATTATAAGGTACTACGTAAAAGTTTTTTTTATCTAATATATGGTTAATTAAATCTCATGTAATTTGATTAGATAGTTGATTTTTAAAAATATTTTAATATTCTTTTTTATTAAATATGTAGTACATATTTATTACATTAGTTTACTAAAATATCTATGTACGGATGGATTGTGGCTACATATATAGCTATATAATATTTTAATTATTTATTTTGGCCTCAAAAAATAATATAGATAGATATAAAGTAACAATTATTAAATGATTGATTTTGATATAAATAATTATTTCCACCAAAAAATAATCTAAATATAAATAAAATAGCACCTATCAAATATTACATATTCATCTATTAATATTTTTGGTAAGTATGACTATGAAAATTAGTTTTATTAATTATTTTTAGGGGCGTTTTGCAAAATAGCCACGAAAATAGGCTTATTTTGCGAAATAGCCACGTTTACGGACATTTTTGTAAAATAGCCACAATGTATACACTCATCCTCTCGCCGCTCCCTCTCGCTCTCTCGATCTCTCCGGAAGCTCAATCTCGCTCGCTCAGCCTCTCGCTCTCTCGTCCTCGCCGTCGCTCGTCGTCGCTCACCGCTTCGCTCATCGTTCTCCCTCCCTCCGATCTGTTGCGACGTCGTGAACGAGCGAGGCAGATCGATTGAATTTCCTCCAGATCTGGTTGCGGCGTCGTGAGCGAGCGAGGCGGAGGTAGCGGCGACGCGGAGGCGGCAAGGCGAGGGAGCGGCGACGCGGAGGCGGAGGCCGGATCTGTGATTTCTCTCCTCCAATGGCGGCTCGCGCGGGGAAGAAGACCTTTTTATGAAAATTACAAAAATCACCCTACAAATATGAGAAATTAAAAAAACTATCTATATTTTATTACATGATCCATAATCATATTTTTATTTTTATTTTTGCACAACACACTATTATATTTACACAATTTACGGTTATATTTGCACGCCAAAATGTTAAAAAAAAATAAAAAAATAAAACTAGACTTGTTTCAATTTATTCTGAATCACTTACAATTTATTGAGAAAGTATAAAATTATATTGAGATAAAATAAGATAATGTTGACTATAAATTCACAAGTCTCGATTGTTGTGCAAAAATAACATATAGTTGAGCAAAAATAAGATGATGTTGAGCAAAATTTCACCAATCCCTCATGTTGTGTAATTATTGTCTATTGATGAGCAAAAAATAAGACCAATTTGTGCAAAAATAAGAGCATGTTCAACAATGATTTATTGAGAAAGTGTGAAAATATATTGAGATAAAATAAGATAATGGTGAGTATAAATTCACAAGTCTCGATTGTTGTGCAAAAATAACATATAGTTGAATAAAAATAAGATGATGTTGAGCAAAATTTCACCAATCCCCCATGTAACTCTTACAAGAGAATCGTGCAACTCTTACAAGAGAATCGTGCAACTCTTAAAACGAGAGTCGTGCAACTTTTACAACAGAGTCGTGCAACTATTAAAACAGAGTCGTGCAACTCTTAAAACAGAGTCGTGCAAATCTTAAAACATAGTCGTGCAACTCTTAAAACAGAGTCGTGCAAATCTTAAAACAGAGTCGTGCAACTCTTGCAACATAGTCGTGCAACTCTTACAACAGTGTCGTGCAACTCTTAAAATAATATTGAGAGAAAATAAAATCATGTTGAGAACAAAGTCACAAGTCTCGATTGTTGTGCAAAAAATAACCTATTGTTGAGCAAAAATAAGAGAAAGTTGTGCAAATATGACCCAAGCCTAGTTGTTTTTGTTTTGTTTTGTTTTTTTTTAACATTTCGTCGTGCAAATATAAGAGTACGTTGTGCAAATTTAACCATAATTTGTGCAAATATAAGATCATGTTGAGCAAATATAACCGTATGTTGTGCAAATATGACATTATGTACAAAAAAGGCCCAACTCATTACACAACTAAACGGGAAAGATGAACAGGAGAGGGATAGAGAGATCTAATTCTGGAGAACTATATAGAGATTTGGGGATCTGATTTGGGGATTTGTTCTTCGAATTGAATCTGAAAGCAAGAACGACGACGATCCATTCCAATTCTTCATATCCCGCGTCGAAGGAGCTCCGCCTACAGATCCGGCGCCGAGCGAGAGGGCGAGGACGAGAGAGCGAGAGTGCGAGCGAGCTCGAGGAAGCGACCGGAGAGATCGAGGTAGCCGGAGAGATCGAGAGAGTCGAGAGTTGGAGAGAGAATTGGGGATCTGTTTGTTAATTGGGATCTAATTGAATTAGTAAATGTAACGAACATTTTGCTAATTTGTCAAAAAAGGTGGACATTTCACCAATTTGTCCCAAAAAAGTGCATGTTTAGCAAATTTTTTCCTTTTTTAATTTCTCAGATTCATTGAGTGATTTTTGTAATAAAATATAGATATTTTTTATAATTTCCATATTTATTGGGTCATTTTTGTAATTTAATAAAAATATATTGTCTCCTTCCTCCCCCGATCTGGACTTGAATCCCGATCCGCCTCCGGCGAGCTCCGGTGTCGTTCACTCCCTCAAGCATCGCTCGCTCCGGCCTCCTTCGACCTCGCCGTTCCGCCTCGCCGCCTCCACCTCCGAAATCGCTCCGTCGCCCGCTCCCTCGCTCACAGCATCCGGAGACGACGACCAGATCCGGCCTTTCGCTCGCTTGATCCGCCGCTCGCTCACCACAGATCCAAGCATATACAGATCGATTTTGCAATCAATTTTGAAATCCAACCACAAACAGATCAATTTGCGAGATCGATTTTGCAATCAATTTGAGAGATCCGCCGCTCGCTCGACTTCTCTAGATCGAGCACCATCGGAGCACCGAAGCCAGGAGGAAGAGGACGAAGTCGAGCATCATCGGAGCGGACATCTCAGATCGAAGGGAGTCTGAGGTAGTCGACGTCGTCGGTGAAGTCGAAGGCCGGTGAAGTCGAAGGCCGAGGGAGTCTGAGGTAGTCCGTTCAGTGCCTCCTCCGTGGATCCGTAAAAAGGAGAGAGAGGGGAGCGTTTATTAGGGTTATATAGTGTCTATTTTGCAAAATTGTCCAAACACGCGTCTATTTCGCAAAAACGTCCAATTAATGTGCCTATTTCGCAATTTTTTTCTTATTTTTATTATTACTACTACTATGTTTAATTATATTGATATAGTTTTTTCCTTATATAATATTTACTCTTTTATAAGATATTCCATCTATCCAATTATATGTGTTAATGGTAAAATACAATAATTATTTTTATTAGATTTCCTTTTTGACGGGAGAAAGCTTTGCGAGATGCACTCTCGCGCCGCCACGTAGGCAGATTCACTCACATGCCGCCACGCAGGCCCCAATGCATCGGTTTTAGTATATGTATATAGATAGGGTGGCAGACTCGTGCTACGCCCGGGACCTGATTTTATATCAAATATATGAGTGATATTATGCTTGGTGAATAACTCAAAAAATTAAGATGGCATAAATTTTATAACAGGCTATTGCACTCTCTTGAACTTATAATATTTTTTTCAAATTAAGCATATCAATTTGCTTCAATCGAGAAATTTCTTATATGGTGAAACTTTTATTTCAAGAATTTTCTCTTTTTTATTTAATGCTTATTATTTTTATAGCAAGATAGTTTTAAAAAACTAATAATATTCTAAAAATATCATCTTAATTTAGAAACATTCAAAAAATCAAAATGCACTCTTGTGTGTGTATATATATAAGATTAAATATAAAAGATCATTTAGATATGACACCCATCCATTATTTATATGAAAAATTATTATGTATAATTTATTTATTTATCATTATTTTCTCATATTGTTAATTTAATTATTTTTTATAGTTCTATATATTTTATCTTCATTTGAAATCCTTTTTCAATCATCATTTTCCTTTTTTCTATAACTTAATGAATTTGTTGATAAAATGTTACCTTTTGGATTTTATTGAAGGTTCATTTATGAAATCAGCTTCTATTTATAAACATATAGAGAGAGTTGTATACATACATTTTCTTATTGACATGATATATACAATAATCATTGTGCTAGCAATATAATGTTTTAATGAGATGATAACAATGTGAAATATTTTTTCTCGTAATATTTTTTTATGTGTAGAAGTCATTTAAATAAATTTATTTCAAACCATGTATTTTTTTTGTTAGGCTGTCATTGATGGTGATTGGTGAATGAATCTTTTGTTAGAGGAAGGTGATAGGATTGTTCATATAACCCAATGTGAATTTAAAAAGAATAAAACAATACTACGTAGTAGTGTGTATTTTAATTAGAAACACCAAAAAATGAAAATATTACTATAAAAACAAAAAAAAATCAAATACTACATACGTACAAATGCAAGAAACTAAAAAAAAAATCTAGAACCATAAATAAAGAGATTTGAGAGAATTTAAAAAATGGAAAAGAAATATATCTAGGATTTAGTGAATTTAAATTTACAAATCATATATAAAAATACTATAACTATTGTGCTACTTACCCCTTATGTTGATCGATTCATCTCTTCATAAGTTTTTTTGTACCTACAAATTAAATAAATAGAATAAACATTAGAATACACAACAATAATAGTAGTAATAAAGGGAATATTATGAAAAACAATGAAAAAGTAGAAAACCTATATTAGTATATAGTATTAAATTTCAAAAGTTTGAGAAATAAACAAAGGTTTCAACCATAATATAATGTGGAAGAATTAAACAAAATCATGAACACAAAAATGCTCAAAAAAATGTGCTACAATGTTAAAATTAGAAGTCTATATCTCCCAAGATTCTTCACATCTTTTAAAAATAAAAAGTACGGTTTGTGTACAAATGCATGACCTCCTCCTTCTTATATTTATACATGCCCTTAATTATTTTTTGTCTCTTGATATTCTCTTTGATTAAAATTTTGAAAAGATAAAAGGTCGACACAACTACACAATAAATTGCAATTAATATTATTTTGGTAAAGATGAAATAAATTGTAATTAATATTATTTAGAAGGTGAAAGATCTTAACAATAAATTAGAATTACTATTTTTTAAGCATAATAATATTTTTATTTTGTTTATATGTTCTTTAATTAGAGGTTTTCGAAAATTAAATAAAAGGATACAACCACACAATAAATTATTATTTGTGATAAATTTGGATTAATTTTCTGATTTGCTGTGGATTATTTTTAGAAAATTCTTGATAAAATACAACAAAGGTTTGAATGAGAAAAAAAAAACTATGGCAAAAAAAAAGATAAAATTAAATAAGGTTTTTATTGTATATGACTGTTGAAGGGTAAAATTTCATGAATCTTATTATTCATGGCATAAATAGATTTATCACATTCATCCCATAAAGAAAAGGAAAAATGGACAAAAATAATACCAAGTATCAACTTTTGGCCAAAAATAATACAAACTTTGAAATTGACCACTTCATATACGAACTATCGCCCTATTAACCGAAAATAATACATATGTGTATTCCGGTGAACTTTCCGACCAAATACGCCACGTGGACGCCGGAAAACACACATGGCATAAATTTTTGCCACATCACCAAACTTGTAAGTTATGCCATGTCATAAATTTATTTTTCAGTTTTTTTTTAAAAAAGAAAAATTAAACAAATAGGCAAATATCTACCGTACCTTTTGAAACAATGGAATCGAGGGTGGGCGTCTTCACTTTCTTCTTAATGTTATCTGCTCGTTCTCTCCTCCATTGTTTCGAAAGGTACGGTAGTTATTTGCCTATTTGTTTAATTTTTCTTTTTTTTTTAAAAAAAAATGAAAAATAAATTTATGACATGGCATAACTTACAAGTTTGGTGACGTGGCAAAAATTTATGTCATGTGTATTTTCCGGCGTCCACGTGGCGTATTAGGTCAAAAAGTTCACCGAAATACACATATATATTATTTTCGGTTAATAGGGCGATAGTTCATATATGAAACGGTCAATTTCAAAGTTCGTATTATTTTTGGCCAAAAGTTGATACTTGGTATTATTTTTGTCCATTTTTCCTAAAGAAAAATGTGGTAAACTTTTCTCAAATTAAACATAAGTTTACAAATTCAAAACTGGGCCTAAAAAAATATCCATTACAAGCCCAATGCAGGCCAAAACATATCAGGCAAAAACAAAGTGGCCAGTTACAATTGCAGAATTACAGTTAACAAAAAAACTGCAAAACACGTTTTAAAAAAAATGTGTGGCAGTTGATGACATGAGCAGTACGTGGTGAAGTGGTGTGGCATGGTAACTTCCCATATTCATCTTCGCTCCTCTCCTTTAAAAGGCTGCTGATGCACATCGCCAGAGGCTGCTTCCGACTGGCTTTCTTCTTTCTTTTCCCTGGCTTCCTCCTGAGCAGTTACCTGCATATAACACACAAACAAAAGAAGAACAGAAATAAAAACAGAGAGGGAGAGAAAGAGTACAGAGGGAGAGAGCAAGAGAGAGCCGAGAGAAAGAGTATAAAGAGAGAGCGGACAGAGAGAAATTCCTTTGCTGCTCAGACTTCGAAAGAAAGGGTAGACATCTACCTTCTTACTCTTTGTTTTGTGTTTGCAGGTACAAAAAATAAACAAAACAAAAGATGAGATGGATCCTAGCGGCTTGAGAGTTTATTCTCTCGTCGCGATCTTCGATCCTGGCTTAGCGGCTCGAGAGTTTAGTCTCTCGTCGCTACCCCGATCCCGGCGTGGATCGATCCATAGCACTGAAATGTGATAGCATGCATTTAGGTAGGCATATTAGGATGCATTTATCATGATTTAGATGTATATAATGCATGGTTTAGGCTAGAATTGCATTTATATTTGTTTTGTTGGTAGAGTCGGAATCTACACGCTTTTATGGATTATTTCAGGTATATGTGGATCCGACGAGGAACGAGGAAGCTCATGGATGAAGGAAGAGTGAAGAGGAGGAGGAAAAGTGAAGAGCTCGGGAGCGGAATCGAAGTTAGAGAGCCTAAGTGAAGAACAAGTCGGCAGAAGTTGTCGCCAGACATGCTGAACTTGTTTCGCACTTTCTGGAGGCCTCGGTTGTCCGATTGACTATTATGACCATGCGTTGGAAAGCTCTTTCCGAGATCTACAACTTTCGTGTTGACATCGGGACCAAATTCGAAAAGGAAAAATCGCTGTGAACAGTAAAAGCCGCCCCGCGGCCAAGCTAGCCGCCCCGCGGCCCAAAGCTCTGACGAAGGATTTCGCAATCGCCTGGCCGCCCCGCGGCCTGGGTTGGCTGCCCCGCGGCCTCTGCAGAAACGCCGAATCTGCTTAATGGACTTTTTGTCTCTTTAATTAGTTTTTAGAATTATTATTTGGCCGACTCTTTTTAGGCTTTTTAAGGAAGTTTTAGGGTTTTATTTGAGGGATCTAATTCTTTAGTTTTATGCACTTGGAGATTATCAATTGAGAGAACCCTAGAGGAGAGCCTCCATGGCCATGGAGTGCTAAACTCTTTCGTTTCGTCTATGGATTGAAGCTTTGGTTTGATAAAGTTGTGAGATTTCTATTCTTGTTCTATTCCTATTGATTCGTATTGATTCTTTTGCGAATATTGTTGATTTCTTCTAGTCCGCGCAACTAGTAGAGATTATTGCTAGGATTTTGTAGATTCCTCGTAGCGAACCTTAATCCATGGTAGCAATCATGCCTTTTTAGGACTCGTAGGACTAAATTGGTGTGTAGAGAATCAATTATACGTTAAATGCTGACTCGTAGCTTGGTGTTGCATGTATCTTGGTTAATCCTTAATCTTAATGCTACTATTAGGTTAAATCTTGACCGTGTTAGGGTTATCTAATTAGTAAGGGTTACAAGGACTCGTAGAACTAGTAATTTACACAAGATCAGGACAGGAACAATAATAGGATGAAAAGAGAACTTGAAGAAGAATCAAGGATCAACTAGTCAAACTAAAGTGGATATTTGTAGATGGAACTATTTTCTCAATTGTTCTCTCTATTAACTTGTTTATAGTTTCTTTTCTCATCTTCAACCACCAAAACCCCTCTTTTCTACTAATTGGTAAATATACATTACTTAGGAATACTTGATTCTCTGTGGGATCGAATCGTGCTTACCACACTACATTAGTTAGGTAGGTTCGGATTTATTTTGATACGGTTTAGGCGACTAAAAACCGTCTATCAAAATGCTGCACAAATTTCACCAGGAAGCATTAACGGCTCGAGAGTTTAGTCTCTTGTCGCTACCCCCGATCCCGGCGTGGATCGACCTCCAAGGGTCAAAGTGCTGCCGGATTTTGTCCAGAGTTCACAAGCAATTAAATGCAGAACTCTACAGACTGTCACAAAAGAAAACGAAAATGGGACAAGTTGTGTTCTTTCAAGCAACAACACAAAACCAGGCAAGGCACTCAAAATGCAGTAGTTTCTGGGACAAAAGAAAAAATAACACCCGCATGAACAAACAAAATAGCATCAAGCTAAGCACCATGTGAGGCAATTATATCGATTTGGGATTTACAAGAGCAATTTCAGAAACTTAAACAAACTAAAATCAGCCTATCTCTACCCAAAATTGAGATTCCAGTTCAGTGAGAAGAAACAAAGGGGCAAAGTAAAACCTAACATACCAAGCCTGAAGCTAGAGCCCGGGCGGTCTCCGACCTCGCAGGGTCGCACCTGAGTGGGTGCACTGCCTTTCTCAGCCTCCTGAACACTGAATTTGGTGCATCTTTGGTGATTGCCCTAATCCAAAATGCCCTGAAATTACAGATCCCAGAAAAATTCAACTCAAACCTGAAAATTGAACGCCCAATTGATGGTAGATATGGGAGGGCATTCGAGGCTCAGGGCATAAATTGAAACAAAGCAAGATCCGACATACCTAAGGTTTGCGGTAAAACTCCCGAGGGTGTCTCGCAGCACCGCTCTTGAGGATGTCGTCGGATCTGATGCCCACTCCTCTAATCGCCCAAGACCAAGTCTCACTCAACTACTGCCGACCCCGGAAGCCGGAGTTCGTCTGACCGATGTTCCTCTTTGAAACGCATTGAAGAGCTTCAAGAGCATCCCTAAATTGGGCAGTACGGGCTCGGGCGACAAAAATAAATTGAAAGAGATTGGTAGTAGGCGCAGCTGAACTTGCAAATTTACGGGCTCTAATTAACTTCGGTGGGCTGGGCTCTCGGATGACTTTGAAAAGGCTCCCATTAATTGAAGTGGGCTTGCATGTGAAATTAGCCTGATCAACCAAATAAGAACATATATATGGATATATATACATCTATGCCTTCGGCATAATTAAAAAAGATCTATATATATGTTTCTTAACCCACTAAAATATAAGAATTATAATTGACATAAATTAAGAATTCGAGTTTGATCAAAACATAAAAATTAAACTCGTCAAATATTATTTGTCAATTAGTTCTAGTGGATCAATCTCAAATCGACTTCAATAAAAACGGAGTCAAAACCTCAAATCAAGTTTCACCAAATATAAACTTGGTTTTAAAAAGAACTACGTAAAGACTTGACTCCGTAAAAACGGCTACGTAGGTAACCCGATATTAAATTCTAAAAATATATCGGGTACAGTCGTCAACCTCTAAATTCCCTTTAAATGAATATGAGGTCAAAATCAAACAAATTCAAATGGTCCATTCTGACTCGATATAAAGCTTCTGCTCATCGAGTTCCATCACCACTCTCAAATGATCCCATGATCAAACCCAAATACAAAATTTCTTTTCATCCCGAACTACGGTGACTTGATTCCACCAAACAAGTGGATACGTAGGAAACTCGGTGTAAATCAAATTCTCATCGAGTCCAGTCACACCCAAACTTTCAACCAAATATCAAATTTCCATCAAATCCAAAGTGTCTCATCCGACTCGATACAAAGCTTCCGCTCGTCGAGTTCGATCACGACTAAAACTTCAAAAACTCAAATTAAATCAAATTTGTCCTTCGGTAGAACTACGTAAAGACTTGACGCCGTAAAACGGCTACGTAGGTAACCCGATATTAAATCATAAAATATGTCGGGTACAATCGCTAACCTCTAAATTCACTTTAAAAATGAAGATGAGGTTAAAATTAAAGTCAAAATTACATACACGTGATTTTCCGTGTAAGTGATAGCCGTTGAGTTGGGAAACCCTTCCGAGAAGGTGTGCTCAATTTATTCGGGTGATACATGAGAAAATCTCATGCATATGATAGTGTGATTTATGTTAGGGCTACCCTTCCGAGAAGGTGGGTCCTAATACGATCCAATGATGCATGAAAACCTTAAAAGGTGATAAAACACACAAACTCAAACACTCAGAACTACGTGAGGCTTGATTCTCTTCCAAGAGATACGTAGGCAACCCGTTAAAATTCGGGTGCAGCCCAAATCACAAAAACCACTCAAATCTTGGTATCGATACGACTTCGAATCAAAAGGATAACCAAAAGGGGTCGAACTCAAATATTACAAATTAAATAAAATGTGTTGTACAATTATATCGTGCATTTTTGTTCAACAATGACATAAAGTATATACATTTATGAAATGAAGACATTTATGGTGTAAATTTATGAATAAGTTTGAGAAGGTGGAAGATCTTCACAATAAATTAAAATTAATATTTTGATTAGTAATTTATTTCAAACGTAATATTTTTTTGGTCTCTTGATATTTACTTTAATTAGATTAGATGTTTTGGAAAATAAAAGGCTACAAAACCACACAATAAATTGAAATTGATATTTCCTTCTCCACATTTTCCCTTATACACCTTCATTTGATTTCAATTTTTAAAAAATTATACATAACAAACATGAAAATTTAAAAGGAAACCATTACCTTGTTTACTTCTCAAGATGTACTTCTTCTTCATCGATTATGACCCTGTAAATGAGACAAAAACAAAACGAAAATATTAGTTAGTATAGAAGTTGTAAAAGCAATATCAACCAAAAAAAAAATTGATCTTGTTATATATCCTTTGATTCCATTTATATGATCTAGTTATCCTTTTATTGATAGACCGAGGTTGAAACTGGACTTGGTGAAGCACCTACATATAATATAACATACGTTACTTCTTTCAAATTAATCATGTGGAATCGCTCGATCAGTACTGGATGCGGAGGAAATCCATGGCATTTTTGGGTTTAGGAGGAGGCATCTCATACCGCGGGAAAGCTTGCTTGGTAGAGTTAAGCTTAGACTCAGTTGCTTGTTGAGTAGTATCGATCGATAAGAAATCCGAGGCCCGGGCCCGTGCTTTTGAAGGGGCAAGTGATCGATGCAACCCAAGACAACTGCAAATCGAGGCATTTCGGTAAGATAGCTTGAAAGTAATGAACGCCGAACTCAGACAGGTAATATTTAAATATCCTAGTTGGTACATTAAAAATAGAGGAGTAGCAGTGAGATAATATAGTTTGTTTTACCACTATTTTGGATTTTGGATGAGGTGTTGAATCTAGCAACCCGATGTTATGGTTGTTCACCATCATCAAGTGAGTGCTCTCACGACTCATCTAGATTTTAATCAACCAACATGGGTCGCTTGAGGTTGAACAATAATCGTTCGCCATCCAGGTCCGGCACTGTGGAAAGGCATACGTGAGAGGAAGATGATGAGAGGAAGCTTGCCAATGGATGCCATGAATTGGATGAATTTATATTGGAATGATTGATAGTGTGAAATTGATTGAAAAATGTATGTAATTAATTAAGTTTGAAACTTGCAAAAATGAATGATGTAATTAATTAAGTTTGAAACTTGCAAAAATGAATTTTAATCGATTTGTAACCTAAACTAATTAATTGTGGCAGTTGTGTAGCAGGGAAGGATAAGTATACATTTAGACTTATCCATTTTTTCTTATTTTATAGGCTAATTAATTAATTAATTGTAATTTATTTGTTCTTGTATCTTTGCATACATATTTTTATTTATAGGCTAATTACGTACGTAATAATTAAATTGAAGCTTTTGTAATTTTTGAGGTAAATTTAGTTTTTACAAAATAGGTATTATATATATAACAAATTATAATGAGATAAAATAAATCAAATAAAAATTAAAAAGAAGATTTTGTAGGATTAAGATCATATATCATGATACCATAATTGTAACGGCCCGGAATTATGATTTCCGGGTTACGTTTCAAGGGATGAAACCCCTTGTTCGGATCTTGCAATCCAGGTACGGGTCGAGGTTTCAACTCATTTTTATAGTCAGTAATAAAGAGGGATTTCGAACCCGGAAAATATCGTAGGGCCGTTGGGTACCCTTAACCTGTCCTAGGGACTAACTCGCGGAATTCAATTCAAACGGAAGCAAGACGAAAACAAAATTAAGATACAAAGCGCCACGGCAGAACCGGGTCAAAACCAAAACATAAGCGAATGATTAACATTTATACCAAGTTAGGGAATTAACTAGGTTCTTCGATTCGCCAAAAGGAACCCCGTCATATAGACATCAGGCACTCAAGTCTGCAGAAAACACCTTTAAAAGAAGAACGGGGAAAGGAGTCAGATCGAGCCACTCATGCGGGACCGGCAGTCCTCGTTGAGGCCACATAGTATGTGTTATACCTAATAAAGATGCTCTAATGCAATACGAAAGTCAAACACACTAGCATGCTCCTAGTCATAATAATGTGTAAAAATACTGTAAAGGGCCCAAGACAATGCCAAGTGGCATATCCCTCTCCTACCTCCACCCCCTTCCGATAGGGCGGAGACTGGCCAGCTCGTGAATGCATTCCATCATAATCGGGCGGCACGCATGCCTAACCCGCTCCACAATAAAGCCCGCAGGCATCTCATAATATAAGGAAGTTCATGACTCAATTGACTCAGGGTACCCGATGAGGCTAGGACTATCACAGATAACGGCCGTTCTGTTTCAAACGCAATAAGTAAGCAGATGCTCAATCAATTAGTGCAACCTAAACAGGATACTACATGGCATGCTTTTATGCATATGCAACACCTAACATAAAATGCAACAACAGGCATGAATGTCCAACCTGAGTAAGCCCCCTAAGGAACTTACCTGAAGATGCAGAACAGCAGGATAATACAAACAAGGGCCCAAATGCAAGTCCAAAGCAATCCAAAAGCGATACACACCTATCATCAAGCCACTTCCGTAAGCTACCAGACTAACATTCACACACACGAAACCCAAGTTCTCAACATCCTTAAACCCAATCGACGGTAAAACCATTTTCCAAAACCTTTCCGACATGATCGACATCAACCAAAACCATTTAATCAAAATCACTGATAAATCTCACCAACAATATTCTCAACTCTTAAATCCCAAATTAAGTCAACTCATATTCAAAATAATTTCTCAAATCATATTTGGCCAAATCCCGACATTTATCATTTAAATCCTCAACAAATCTTTCAAGATCATATTATAGAAATAATTCCGGCATTTTAGTTTCCCAAACACAAGTTATTAAAAGACATTTCCGAAACTTGAAAAATCTCTTTTAAATAATCGTCTTTATAAAATCATATTTATAACACAACATCAACAAATGAATCATTTTATAAGTTAACCTCAATAGTTCGCTTCACTATTTCCTAAAACAAATTATAATATATTTAATATTTCCATAAAATATATTCATTACTCGAAACTCAGAATATTAATATAAAAATGATAATCTAGTAATTACTAACAATTATACAATAACTATGTGTTATAAATTATTAACTCAACATACAACATATGTATATATAATATAGAACACAAAACCTCTTTTTAAAACACAACCAAAAGCCCAACCCTAACCCGAAATAAAGGCCCAGTCCCCAAACCCGGATCCATGTCTGGCCCAAGCCCATCTCTTTTAAAAGGAAATCGGTTTTAGATTAAAACAAGGTGAACCGGACCAACCAAAACAAAACCAAATAAAAGAA
This sequence comes from Persicaria maculosa, assembly GCA_963922045.1. Lineage (NCBI taxonomy): Eukaryota > Viridiplantae > Streptophyta > Magnoliopsida > Caryophyllales > Polygonaceae > Persicaria > Persicaria maculosa. The sequence continues at coordinate 36,705,031 of OY998262.1, read as the reverse complement.
AAGGGAGTGAACCCGGTTCACTGTTCATCGCCTCCCCCATCAGTCCCATTCGAGATCTGGAAAGAGAAGGGACGAGGGGAGCTCGCCGGCGACGATGCTGGGCTCCGACACAAGGCACACACATACGACAAGAAGGAAAGGAAGAAGGAGGAGAGAATAGGCTCACCGAGGCGCGGTTTCGTCTCGCCGGGATGGGTTCGTCGGGGCTCGTTGTGGCTCACCGGAGACGGAACCGTACGAGCTTTCCTGGGTTGACAAAGGGATGTCAAAAGGCGAAGCTTTTCGCAGCTTGAAGTCGAGTGGAAGGAGAATGAACCTTACCGATCGAAATCAGGAAAACAAATCAGAGGAGGGAGGAAGACGGTGGCGGCGTCGGTGCTCCGGTGGCCCTGGGCAGTCGCTGGGCATCTTCGGTCGCCAGAGAAGTGGCGGAGTCGCTGCTGGGCTCAACGGAGAGGAGGAATGGGGATGCAGGGCTCGGCTTCCCTTCAATGGCGGACAGGGGAGGCGTGGCTTGTGACGGGGACGACGGCGGTGGTCAGGCGGCGAGGCGAAGAGCTGGCGGCGGTGTTTACAGCGACAAGGAGGAAGAATGGTGGTGGCGTCTGAGTTCGCAGGAGGGAGAAAAGAAGGAATACATAGATTGGGGTTTTCTTTGTGGGTTCTTGAGGGAAATCTGGGTTCTGCAGAGGAGAAATGGGAGAGAGAGGGAGGGTTTCTGAATCTGAAATTGGGAAGAGGTAAGGCTTGGCTTGGAGTATGTATGAGGAATCATCACTTGAAGACAGCTTAAAGAGGACAAAGACTCATGCCCCTACTGTGCTACTACCGAACAAATGGGGAAGAAGGAGTTTGACCATTTGCCTAAAATGGGGGAGTAAAGTCTTGAGATAAAGAGAATAAGATTTGTACAATTGTATAACCTTTAGATGGGTTGGAATTGGATAAAATTTGGTGAAAGAGGACGGGAGCTTTGTTTGACAGTTCAAAATTAGGTCGGAATTCGCGTTAAAGATTTAAAGTTCAATTTATTAAATTTAGAATGAGTCTCTCTTAAAATCTCCGATTTAATCCGCCTTATATAAATTCATTTTTAGTTTTTATTATTTTATTATTATTTATTTATTATTATTTTTTTTTTCCGACTTAAATCCACTTATATTATTTATTGAAATTTATTATTAAAAATCCGGGCCTTTACATCATCCACCTCTAAAAACAAGTCTCGTCCCCGAGACTAAAACCAAAATAAAGTAGGGGATGAAGTTTGAAATTGATGAGTCCGAGGACCATGTCCTAGAATCTTGTAATCATCTCGGTTGCGTCTTCCGGGATTCTCACAACATCCTATTCACGGTCGTGACATCTCCGATTGGCCTTAACAAGTATGCGATAAGCGCCCCTATCACATCCTCGCTTCGACTTTTCGGAAGTACCACAACTCTCTACAATATCATCACTAGGTCTTAGCAAGCACCCTACAAGCGTCCTCATAAACTGCCTGTATCCACTTCGTGAAGTATCATAGAGTTGCCCGGGTTTGAAAAGTTCCGAATGGAATTCCGCGGTTGAAACAGACTGGCCTCAAAATCTTTGAAATTCTCGGTAACGTTCATTCTTTTACAATCCAAGTTGGTCCTTTTTCAAACCGTTCAAAATCTTCAAATCCAACATCTAATCAAGCAACCTCACACCAAAACAAGTCAAATCTTTTCAAATCAAGATTTCGTCAAAATCTTCCAACCACCAGATCAGTTTCTCACATACCAAACAATCTAATTAAGAAGATGGGAGGTGGAATCATCCACCTCTAAGGGCTAACCCCATATTCTCTTCCTAGTTTCAAGAGTCGAATTAATCTATCAGTCTCAATTCAAGCAAGGTTCACAAGCCATAAGCAATGCATAACCACATAACCAATCGATCCTCAGCAAGTACATCATATGACAAGTCTCAAACATATGCCACCACACTACCACAAGATCACATCAACGTCTCCACACCATACTAAAGGTCATAATATGCATCTATGCCAAAATCATAACACACATCTCGATATCACACCAAGGTCATAACTGGTACATCCTCATCATAAAGTCAACGAATCAAACTCATTGTGAACACATCAACACAACAAGTCATGCTATTAAGATTCAGAAAGAAAAAAAAAATGTCAGCATGCTTTGAAAGACATCACCTTAACTCATCACAATATCGAATGACGATCAGTTAGAAATCATGCACCATCATCTCATATATACTAATCATGGTCATACTTAAAGTCATATTCATCATTTACATAACCAATAATCATGCTTGTCAACCATATAGTACACATCATGCTTACTACCACATAATCAAACATCATGCTTCCACATAATAGCACATCATTATCCCATAGTTCATACTCATCATTACTGCATATATCATATCACAGCACATTCTAACATGCTTCTAAACCAATATAACAAGATATCAAAGTATTAATATATCATGGTAACACTTGTCACTACCAACTAGATTTTGATATTGCATACCAACATTTAATTAATTCCGTATCAGGTTCATCATGGTCGTTATCTAACATCATGCCAGCAAATATAATTAAATCACATAATCAATAAAATTCTCACATCATACCAGTCAAAATGAAACACAATCCCCACTCGCCCATTTCCACTCTCAAGCCAAGATTAATCCTCCTCTAAACTCGCCAACGTCAACCCAGACAAAATTCCCCAGAGAATCCCAATTCATCTCGATGATCAAATCTCGCCCCTCCTTCCGTCGAGCACTACCACACCATCCACCTCTAAAAACCCAACTCCTATCTCTAACTGCACACCCGAGTACCCTCTCGTTCTATGTTCTCAATGCTCTCAAAAGTCATTTCTTACACTTCTCTTACTACCCAAGACATCACAAGCATCACCCAAAAGCTCATCGGAAACCACCAAGTATTGTCTCATGTACATCCCAAAACTCACTTAATCTTACCTCAGTCAACATCCCTCTCTCGCGACTTACCTCATAATATCATCGTTCATCCTAACCGCTTAAATTCTTTCACCACTCTACCAAATGACCTCACCCACAGGTTTAAAGAAAAAGAAATCATGGAAATCATCGAACATAAGGTCTACATCATATCAATTTGCATTTATAAACATACATCATGGGTTCAACAAGCCTTAATTTTTACCATCATGCTCAAAATTATAGCAAAACACCATATATGAACATAGTCAATTCAAGCTAGCAATTTCCATCATAACCTTATCAGATAACAATTCAGGCTTATCAGCATTTACAGTTCACATTTTACAGGCGAGTAATTTAAATCATGCTTATCAACTCAGAGTATCAACGCATCAAGGCACCATGACACATTAGAAATGTAAGGCATCGATTCATATCACCATAGAAAATTAGGAACAGTCATCATCAAGTCAACACATCAACACATAAATCACATCGCTAGGTCAGTGCAATATCGTCGTCAACAATTTCAAAAGGGTTAGCAATTCGAACGGAGAACAATCCCGCTTGCAAGTCATATCGTACACAGTAACCAAAATTCTCGATGCGTGCCCGTTCTACCGACATCATAGATCCTGAGGCCCGTGGGTTATGGGCTCACGCTTCTGCTGCACTGCTCTATCGCTACGCAACTTTCTGTTCCCTCTTCCAAGTGGTCGCTCACCCAATGTATCGCGCAAGAGTCCAAGTTAGCGGAGATAGGGGAGTGACAAGAGAAGACAACCCAAATTCCTTTCGGGGACAAACAGGGACCACAACTAAAGACGAAAACTAGAGACGAAACTCCGACTTGAGAATAGCAACGATGCCCTTATGAAAGTCTATTGGATTATAATTGCGACAAGTAACACAAATTCATCATGGAGTATATCAATTTACAATAACCCACACTAACATGTACCTATCTCAAGGAGAACAACACGCGTATTCATTCCAAAAGACACAATCAAGCTCTACATTGATGCATGTGAGACGAGCTAACAGTCTATTATTCCATGAAAGAAGAGATGCCTACTAATTTCAAGCAAATTATGCGGAGCCAGTAATGGTCATGCGGGGTTTAACGAGGATGGCAAGTATCATGTATATGAAAAATGAACGAGCATGGTATACACATCACAAATGAGATCAATTATAGCATGGCGAGGTATATCATAATAATCAAACTAAACACCATATGAGAATACATAAGGGCGGCATAGCAATCATCACATCTAACAACAAGGATCATATAATAGGTTAAGAATGACACGTAATCATACGACGGGATACATTTAGAAAGCACAGGTCCTACATAGCGATACATGATGTGATACAAGCATAGTCATGAGTCATTAAAAGGGGTTCACAAAATATCCATGAAAACAAGAGGGATCACCACAGAGTAACGAATAGAACATCATAACGATAGATCATAATCATGCTATGAATGAACTGTCGTAGAGCACATAAAACGGTACAATAACTATCACATTATAGAACAAGTATGACATGCAATTATTTAGCGAGTCATAGTAGAAAGCATAAGCCCTACAAGATACTACTAGCACACATAAAAGCATAAATACAATCAAGGCAATTCGACCAAATTCATGCTAACATTCAGGTGTTATGCATATGTGGGATCATGATATAGCGGGGTGTGTGATCATGCGAGGTTTCAAGTCATAGGTTCATGCGAGTACGAGAGGATATCTTAGGATAATAGAGAAACATTAACGAGCGATAACATGTAAGCATGCGGGAATAAACCATCACGGATAGAAAATCGATCATTGAATTCGACATCAACTAACTTGCATGAGTAAAGACATGTCAAGGTAATAGAAAGGGGGAAGGACCATACTATCAGGGACCTAGCTCAAGAAAGAAACAGCAATAATGCAGGCAAGATATAAACTCGCAAGAGTCACAACCAAGGATCCTACATGATGCTAAAGGCTCATCATAACATGCGCTACGTGCATGCAACTAATCATGACGACACATAAGGAGTCAATTCTATCACATTCCAACAATATAGAACATGAGAAAGGTTTTACGATGTATAACACGAGTTTAAGTAATGGCAATATGACTAGAATACAGGGACATGAGCTCAAATCAACACATACTAGGATAAAACATGCAATTCTCAAGAGTCAATTATACCACATATTTTCAATCCAACGCAAGTAACCACACAACAATACAAATTGCAAAACAACCAACATTAATTAATCTGACGAATACAAAACCTATGGGCATACTATAGATTCTTGTCACAAAAGGATAATAAGCATTGACACGTCAGCACCCAGCATGCTAAGGCAATCATCTACAAGCACTCATACAAAGGGGAGTCGATCACACTATCATAAACCTAATCAAAGAGGAAATAACGATCATGTAGGTTCTCATCATAAGGTTCATCATTCCAATCAATCATACGATCAATAGGCTAAGTAAACATGTTATGACAGCATATAATCATGGTAGAAGCTAAGACATAACACAAGACCTAAGCAAGGTAACCAATCATAGATGCAACAACATGAGTAGCTTTTTACCAATGGTCATTCACAGGGTACATGCCAAATATTACAAAATTATGTCATGCAATTCAGAGAGATTCACAATTACAACCGGACAGAGATCCCTAAGGGCAACCATTGACTTTTCCCAACCGACTCATCACCCCTCTTTCCCATGGGACTTTGGTACGACTCTTTGTGGTAAGAAAATAAAGGTTGATCATCATATGAATCAAGAAAGACAACCCAATGACACCTTACTTTTGACTCAAAATGCCATCAAGAACCACCTTCCAATAATCACTCAGAGAACCTTCATATCCATACATGATTCCGACACAATGTGTTTACCAACCCGATTCCCCGTGGGACACACTGACATCCGGGAGAAAGACTCGATAGCACCGTCAATGGGTTAACAAACATAGTGAAAGGGGCTGTTTCACACAAGTTGGGTTTGACAATGTAGAAATAGAGGCACTCCCACTATCCCGTTTGCACAGATCGGTCAATACACAACTCATTGTTAGGCATACCAAATCAGATCTCTAGCATAGCAAGCACTCAACACAGAATCAGTTAATAACACTCATAATGATCTCATTTGAGTCTCCCAACCCATCTGTAAAGAACAAGCTGATATTTGCATACCCATTCCCAACTACATCCAATAGGGATGGCCTAACGCCTTTCTACCCACTCGTTCCCCATCTGGTCGGTTTTCATCTTTTATTACAAGTCGAGTTCATTACTTAGTCCAATTTAGGTTAGGCATCTTAAGTTCATTTTGCCCTTTCAAACACTTTCAAATCCTTTAAAATTCATGGGCGGTTTTCCAAAACATACACTCGACCCTTGCGTACCCGAATTGCACAACCTCAGCTCTGATACCACCTTTGTAACGGCCCGGAATTATGATTTCCGGGTTACGTTTCAAGGGATGAAACCCCTTGTTCGGATCTTGCAATCCAGGTACGGGTCGAGGTTTCAACTCATTTTTATAGTCAGTAATAAAGAGGGATTTCGAACCCGGAAAATATCGTAGGGCCGTTGGGTACCCTTAACCTGTCCTAGGGACTAACTCGCGGAATTCAATTCAAACGGAAGCAAGACGAAAACAAAATTAAGATACAAAGCGCCACGGCAGAACCGGGTCAAAACCAAAACATAAGCGAATGATTAACATTTATACCAAGTTAGGGAATTAACTAGGTTCTTCGATTCGCCAAAAGGAACCCCGTCATATAGACATCAGGCACTCAAGTCTGCAGAAAACACCTTTAAAAGAAGAACGGGGAAAGGAGTCAGATCGAGCCACTCATGCGGGACCGGCAGTCCTCGTTGAGGCCACATAGTATGTGTTATACCTAATAAAGATGCTCTAATGCAATACGAAAGTCAAACACACTAGCATGCTCCTAGTCATAATAATGTGTAAAAATACTGTAAAGGGCCCAAGACAATGCCAAGTGGCATATCCCTCTCCTACCTCCACCCCCTTCCGATAGGGCGGAGACTGGCCAGCTCGTGAATGCATTCCATCATAATCGGGCGGCACGCATGCCTAACCCGCTCCACAATAAAGCCCGCAGGCATCTCATAATATAAGGAAGTTCATGACTCAATTGACTCAGGGTACCCGATGAGGCTAGGACTATCACAGATAACGGCCGTTCTGTTTCAAACGCAATAAGTAAGCAGATGCTCAATCAATTAGTGCAACCTAAACAGGATACTACATGGCATGCTTTTATGCATATGCAACACCTAACATAAAATGCAACAACAGGCATGAATGTCCAACCTGAGTAAGCCCCCTAAGGAACTTACCTGAAGATGCAGAACAGCAGGATAATACAAACAAGGGCCCAAATGCAAGTCCAAAGCAATCCAAAAGCGATACACACCTATCATCAAGCCACTTCCGTAAGCTACCAGACTAACATTCACACACACGAAACCCAAGTTCTCAACATCCTTAAACCCAATCGACGGTAAAACCATTTTCCAAAACCTTTCCGACATGATCGACATCAACCAAAACCATTTAATCAAAATCACTGATAAATCTCACCAACAATATTTCTCAACTCTTAAATCCCAAATTAAGTCAACTCATATTCAAAATAATTTCTCAAATCATATTTGGCCAAATCCCGACATTTATCATTTAAATCCTCAACAAATCTTTCAAGATCATATTATAGAAATAATTCCGGCATTTTAGTTTCCCAAACACAAGTTATTAAAAGACATTTCCGAAACTTGAAAAATCTCTTTTAAATAATCGTCTTTATAAAATCATATTTATAACACAACATCAACAAATGAATCATTTTATAAGTTAACCTCAATAGTTCGCTTCACTATTTCCTAAAACAAATTATAATATATTTAATATTTCCATAAAATATATTCATTACTCGAAACTCAGAATATTAATATAAAAATGATAATCTAGTAATTACTAACAATTATACAATAACTATGTGTTATAAATTATTAACTCAACATACAACATATGTATATATAATATAGAACACAAAACCTCTTTTTAAAACACAACCAAAAGCCCAACCCTAACCCGAAATAAAGGCCCAGTCCCCAAACCCGGATCCATGTCTGGCCCAAGCCCATCTCTTTTAAAAGGAAATCGGTTTTAGATTAAAACAAGGTGAACCGGACCAACCAAAACAAAACCAAATAAAAGAAAAGGGAGTGAACCCGGTTCACTGTTCATCGCCTCCCCCATCAGTCCCATTCGAGATCTGGAAAGAGAAGGGACGAGGGGAGCTCGCCGGCGACGATGCTGGGCTCCGACACAAGGCACACACATACGACAAGAAGGAAAGGAAGAAGGAGGAGAGAATAGGCTCACCGAGGCGCGGTTTCGTCTCGCCGGGATGGGTTCGTCGGGGCTCGTTGTGGCTCACCGGAGACGGAACCGTACGAGCTTTCCTGGGTTGACAAAGGGATGTCAAAAGGCGAAGCTTTTCGCAGCTTGAAGTCGAGTGGAAGGAGAATGAACCTTACCGATCGAAATCAGGAAAACAAATCAGAGGAGGGAGGAAGACGGTGGCGGCGTCGGTGCTCCGGTGGCCCTGGGCAGTCGCTGGGCATCTTCGGTCGCCAGAGAAGTGGCGGAGTCGCTGCTGGGCTCAACGGAGAGGAGGAATGGGGATGCAGGGCTCGGCTTCCCTTCAATGGCGGACAGGGGAGGCGTGGCTTGTGACGGGGACGACGGCGGTGGTCAGGCGGCGAGGCGAAGAGCTGGCGGCGGTGTTTACAGCGACAAGGAGGAAGAATGGTGGTGGCGTCTGAGTTCGCAGGAGGGAGAAAAGAAGGAATACATAGATTGGGGTTTTCTTTGTGGGTTCTTGAGGGAAATCTGGGTTCTGCAGAGGAGAAATGGGAGAGAGAGGGAGGGTTTCTGAATCTGAAATTGGGAAGAGGTAAGGCTTGGCTTGGAGTATGTATGAGGAATCATCACTTGAAGACAGCTTAAAGAGGACAAAGACTCATGCCCCTACTGTGCTACTACCGAACAAATGGGGAAGAAGGAGTTTGACCATTTGCCTAAAATGGGGGAGTAAAGTCTTGAGATAAAGAGAATAAGATTTGTACAATTGTATAACCTTTAGATGGGTTGGAATTGGATAAAATTTGGTGAAAGAGGACGGGAGCTTTGTTTGACAGTTCAAAATTAGGTCGGAATTCGCGTTAAAGATTTAAAGTTCAATTTATTAAATTTAGAATGAGTCTCTCTTAAAATCTCCGATTTAATCCGCTTTATATAAATTCATTTTTAGTTTTTATTATTTTATTATTATTTATTTATTATTATTTTTTTTTTTCCGACTTAAATCCACTTATATTATTTATTGAAATTTATTATTAAAAATCCGGGCCTTTACAATAATGTAACAAAGGTAAAAACGATGGGAATCGAGCCTTAATCTATTATAACATATTCAAATAGTTAAGCTTAAAAAAAGTTATTTTGAAATTAGTTGGAAATAAATAATTACAAAAAGATTGTGACGATGGTAAGATAAATTATCTAATTAACACATTTATATAGTATAAACTATGTATGATAAATTTTGACAAAATAAGTTAGATCTTTTTTTAATGTATATAAAAAGAAAAGAATTTACAATCTTTTTCACGTTTTCCTTTATACATCTTCATTTGATTTCAATTTAAAAAAATTACACATAACAAACATGAAATTTTAAGAGAAAATAAAGCTTTTGTAAAATGTTGTCAAAGTGTACTTAACATGATTAGAACCCAAGACCTCATGTATATCAAACAACTCTTCTAACCATTGAGCTATATAAGTAATTTTGATATTCTTTGGAATAGAAACAAAAAAATATAAAATACAAATCATTAAGTGAATGAGCATTAAATTGGAGTTGAACACAACTTTTTATGTATTATATTATTATATATTATATTATTATAGAAGATTATAGATATAGATATAGATTTCCCATTAACAATTCAATTTTCAAAGGGCACTTGTCTGGTAGTTTCAAGTGTTTTATGGTAATCTGCGTGCATCCCTCTATATTTAATTTGTGGATTTGTAGTTGACGTACTTTTACTAGTCTCTCACACAAAGTAAGAGCCTCTGCCGCTATGGTGATTTGTCTTCCTATATTTTTATTGCCTGTGTTAATAGGGTTTCCTCTCCTGTCCCGAATAATATATGTACCCTACGATGTTGTCTCATTCTAATGATGATGAACCATCAAAACTTAGCTTTATGAATCCATTTTCTGGTTTTCATTTGATATGTTTCCTTCATATCTTCGGACGAGGTCCTTTAATGGATAGATCATCCTCCATGTTGTCCTTATATGTATTTGCGTTTCGCTAGTTCTCTTGAGTTGTGCATATGAATCTTTCAATTTCATGTGTAGATTGATGCGGGACCATCCAAGACACCTTCGGATGATGTTCTTCTCAAGAGGAAGAAGAAGGCTCCACCTTGGGAGAAGATCCAAAGGTGCAAGTGACGTTTTTACATTCGTCCAGCAACTTGACAGCTTTTCGACGTCTCTATAAAATGGGTCGTACGGATTCAATATTAATTGGATTGACGCGTGTCATACCTTGTTGGAATGAGGACAAAGAGATCTACAACTTTGCTGTTGAAGGTTTTTCCAGATTCGACATGGAGCTTGACCGAAAATCAACATCTTTACAAGTCTGTCATTGTTTTGACGGGAATAGATCTTATTGGGCCGAATTGGGCTATTTTAAGTGTTATTTCTAGAGACCTTATTTACTTATGTTTTTAAATGTTTTAATTAGATGTTAGATTTATCTTTTTATCATTAAACTCGGCCCATAAGCTTATCTAAGGCCTATATATTTCAATTCCTACATTGTAATTCAATGGGAACATATTGAATAGAAATTAGTCTCTCAAATTTGTGTGAAACACATTGAGTGCTTGTCGATCAATTAGAGTTGTGATCATTGATTGTAGAATTAGTATCTTGTCTCAGCTTGGTTTGCTTTGTGTTTATCAACTTCGCAAGACTTGGTGATCCTAGTATCCACAAGCCCCCCCTTGTGCCTCCAAGTTGTCCGCTTGGTTGTGTAGGGTTGCAGAGGCGGGTTATATAGTCATTGGTATTGGTTCCTACCTTCTACGGAAGCCTGGGGTCTCTATCTTGTTCTATATAGATCGCATCAGTCCTTATCAGGTCGTGTCTTTATTGCAATTTCGAGTCTTTATCAATTCTTGCATCGAGTCTTGTCCTTTCTTTATTGTCGACATCGAGTTCAGTTCTGATCTTGGTGTTCTTGCGTCGTTCTTGATTGATGTTGAGCATTCTTGGTCGATTCTTGAATATTGCTTGCTGCGTTATGTGAGTCTTGTTGAGTCTTGTTCAGTTCTTGCTTCCGTTCTTTAGTTTCTTGCTTGTTTGTCGAAGATCGGGCCATCTCACGGCTAACCCCGTATCAAATTGGTATCAGAGCTTTGGTTTGCGACATCAAGATTGAGTCTTTTTCTTTTCCTAAACACAAAAACACAAAAATAGAGTCAGTCTTTTGTTTGGTTATTTACTTCTTGCATTCTTTATTGATCCTTGCACTAATCTTGAGTTTGTGATTGTTTGTGGTTGCATAGCCTAAACACAAAGCCTAGCCGAGACCGTGGAGTCGACCACTGCGTGCGCACAGCCCCTTGTGTTCACCATAGCCGACGACACTCTTGTGTCCCGATAGCCTTTCTTGGCCGAAATCAGTCCTCCACACAAAGACAAACCCTAGTTTGTTTATCTTTTCTATCATTTTCTATCTTTGGGTTATTTATTTTATCTTTGAGATATTTTAATTCTCTCTATTTTCTTGCCTTATTGAGAAATCAGATTTTATTTGGTGGAATAATTCAATTATATCTATCAAGTATATCTAAAGGCATAAGATAGATCCACTTACCAAAGATAACAAAAACCTCACCTATTTCTATCATTCTAGGGCTGAATTTTATTTTATTCACCAAATTTTTGAATTTACCTTGCATTTTATTTAATTTTCGTGCATTATAGAACTGCTGTAAAAAAAAAAAGAGAAAAATCAGATCCAAAAATACCAAAAGAAAAAAAAAAAAAAAGAAAGAAAGTTGTTTGATTTGTGTTCTTTGGAGCTCTTTGTTCATATTTTGCAAGGAATCATCAAGGGACTACATTGGTGCTGAAATCAGCCCTATGCCAATCCCATTACAACCCTACTCTTGCAACTACAACATCCTTACTTGGGGTTACAATCAAAAGAGGTAAATTGATCAAAGGTTGTTCCTTTCTTTTCTTTCCACATAAAATCAGTCCCTATTGTGTCTTAAATTGCCATTGTTGAGCTTTTGTTCATTGTGCAATTGTTTTGTCGAGTTCTACTTACCATTGCCGAGTTGAACTTGTTTGTGTCGAGCACTTGCTTCTGATTTCGAGTGCCTTCTATTGCTGTGTCGAGTGCCTTGACCCCTATCGAGTGCATTCTAACTTGCGTCGAGTTCTCTGCAGCCTTTGGCCGAGTACTTTTGTTTGTGTCTTTGTTCATTCTCTTGATTCATATACTTTGATTGTTAAGTTCTTTGCTTGAGTGTTGTTTCGCCCGAAGCGGATTGCCCCAGCAAGCGTGACATACCAATCGGAGAGGAGAGTGTGAGCGAAACACATTGTGAGTTGTTTATATTTTTCTAACCTTTCACATAGTTCTTTGTTTGTCTTTATTTGCGATGTCTAATAGCCAGGGCAATGACTGGTACAATACCTTCATGGAGAACATAGCTAAGATGAATGCCAGCATAGCTAAGATGGAAAACAGCCTTGCGGCAATAGAGCTTCAGCGTTTTGGCTCTAATACGATATTCGTACAAGGAGTTCCACCTAGAGATGAAGTGCCACCAATTGAAAGGGAAGAAACTCATCCTATTTCTACTCAACTTAATGTTTCTTCTAACATAGATAATTCTCTTATTGCTGAAAATGTAGAGCATGTTGATAATAATGATCAAGATCTTAATTTACTTGCCTCTAAAGATGATTGCATTGAAAATGAGCATGGTGATTCTTTGATTAATTTAAATATTCAACCTATGTCTTGTGACGATAATCAAAGAGAAGATTTGTGTCACACTACATGCTTAGAAAAGGGCAAAGTTTCTAATTTGATCATTGATGGTGAAAATTCTTCTCCTATTACTAGCCTTGAATTAATTGAAAATTCAGCCTTGAAAAAGGATGACAACTTGCTAGCATTGGATGGAAACTTAGGGATTAATGATCAAGCTAAAGTGCATATTAAGTTAGACCATCATGAAGATGATATGAAATTTGAATTGTGCACTAATCAAGTTTCTTTTCTTGATTTTGTAGATGAAGCTGAGACAATAACCATCAAGGAGTGGTCAATCCTTACATCAATCGGTCTTGAGACGAGTTTACATGGGCATGAGGTTTTCGATCCAGGAGCTTGTGTGGATGCATTTGCGGAATTTTATGCGAGCTTGGATTCGAGGACGAATCATTTTCAAGAAAGGGAAATTGATGCGGGACCATCCAAGACACCTTCGGATGATGTTCTTCTCAAGAGGAAGAAGAAGGCTCCACCTTGGGAGAAGATCTAAAGGTGCAAGTGACGTTTTACATTCGTCCAGCAACTTGACAGCTTTTCAACGTCTCTGTAAAATGGGTCGTACGGATTCAATATTAATCGGATTGAGGCGTGCCATACCTTGTTGGAACGAGGACAAAGAGATCTACAACTTTGCTGTTGAAGGTTTTTCCAGATTCGACATGGAGCTTGGCCGAAAATCAACATCTTTGCAAGTCTGTCATTGTTTTGACGGGAATGGATCCTATTGGGCCGAATTGGGCTATTTTAAGTGTTATTTCTAGAGACCTTATTTACTTATGTTTTTAGGTGTTTTAATTAGATGTTAGATTTATCTTTTTATCATTAAACTCGGCCCATCAACTTATCTAAGGCCTATATATTTCAATTCCTACATTGTAATTCAATGGGAACATATTGAATAGAAATTAGTCTCTCAAATTTGTGTGAAACACATTGAGTGCTTGTCGATCAATTAGAGCCGTGCTCATTGATTGTCGAATTGGTATCTTGTCTCAGCTTGGTTTGCTTTGTGTTCATCAACTTCGCAAGACTTGGTGATCCTAGTATCCACAAGCCCCCCCTTGTGCCTCCAAGTTGTCCGCTTGGTTGTGTAGGGTTGCAGAGGCGGGTTATATAGTCATTGGTATTGGTTCCTACCTTCTACGGAAGCCTGGGGTCTCTATCTTGTTCTATATAGATCGCATCAGTCCTTATCAGGTCGTGTCTTTATTGCAATTTCGAGTCTTTATCAATTCTTGCATCGAGTCTTGTCCCTTCTTTATTGTCGACATCGAGTTCAGTTCTGATCTTGGTGTTCTTGCGTCGTTCTTGATTGATGTTGAGCATTCTTGGTCGATTCTTGAATATTGCTTGCTGCGTTCTGTGAGTCTTGTTGAGTCTTGTTCAGTTCTTGCTTCCGTTCTTTAGTTTCTTGCTTGTTTGTCGAAGATCGGGCCATCTCACGGCTAATCCCGTATTGGGCCATCTCACGGCTAACCCCGTATCATAGATGGTGTTTGACTTTCATAGAACGTGATCTGGTTTCTATATAATCACCTACCCAACAACTTAATAGACATCGCTTATTTCTCTTCTCTATTTAATTTTTCACCCAAATTGCTCATGATCATTCTAATATCTCTTGTTGTGTCCAAGATAGAAATTGTTATAACTTGAATTTTTTCGAGTCGTAAGAAAGGTCCTTTTGTAAACTCACATTCAATGAATAAGTGCGCCTCATCCTCTACGTGTCCACCGCAGAAAGAACAGCTAATGGGGATTGGTACTCCTTTGTTAGCTAGTCTAGTCCTCTTTGGCTAATTTTTCATAAAAAGTTTTTTATTTTCGGTATGGTATTCAACTTTCACATCTATATGTTCGGGTCGTCTGCAGTTCTTTCTGGGTTTGTTATGATTTTCTTTGCACTAGATGTAGTGAATCATCCTCCTCTATTTGACCACCATTATAACCTGTCCGAATATGGGTTAACTGGTATAGGGATATCCATGATTTCCTTTACCGAGGTTTTGGTCTAGGTCTTGGTTTAATCTTTCCTTCCACCATTTACCTCATGTAATGTTGTCACAAACTCTTCTTCTGTTGTAGCGTATCTGCTGACATGGGGTGATCCTAATAATTAGTAGTGTAATCGAAACCCAATTATCTTTCCAAAACTTTATTATATTTTCCATCTCACACGATTCACACAAGACCCCTTTTAAAATTTTATATTAAAGCACTGATGTTTCTCCATTACCATGAAGTGCTTCCTCTCTGCGTGTAGTTTAGTATGTCGGTTTGCTTCAGATATTTATATCTTACGTAGTATGATTTTGAACCAGTTATTCTCTGATGCCACGAGGGTCTTCCAAAGCAGTTTCATATAAAGTGCTTCGTTCATGTCTTTTTTCTTTCTAATACTCAATCCACCTTTGTTTTGGGGTTTTCAAATCTGTCCCATCTGATTAGTGATCTATGTTGTAAGTCTTTATTTTAAAAGAAGGTTCTGTTTAACCGCTCCAGCTTCTTGTAGATATTGGTAGGTAATATAAAGCTCTGCATGGTGTATAATGGTTTAGAGGACAAATTTGAGTTAATAAGTGCAATGGGGCCTTGTTATGAGAGTGTGTTTGCCCTTCATTTAGACAATTGTTCCTTTAATTTGAAGGTTTCTCTATTAACTTTTCCATCAATCATAGCTAGGACACCCTAGATAGTTTTCCAAAGATCTTGTATGTGGAATTTGAAGTTTTTCTACCAAACATTGAATCGTCGTACTAGGGACCCAAGACTCCATAAGGCGGTTTGGAAAGTGGATTTATGAAAGTTAACTTTCTGTGTTGACATGTCACAATGTTCATCTACAATCTCCCTGATTCTCTAACTCACTTCTATGGTAGCATTTGCGAAAATGATGATATCATCCGCGAAGGCTAAAAATGAATACGAGACCCCCTTCTGCTGAATTTGAAACCAATTTTACGTGTGTTTGGCGTTGATTCCAGCTGCAATTTTCTTAATAATAATTCTACACTTAAGATTAAAATGAATAGTGATAAAGGATCTCCTTGTCTAATTTCCCTAGCGGAGAAACTTAATACACCACAAATCTGCACATTGGAATGGACGTGCAGGTTTGCAGTGGACTAATCAATTGAAAAAGTGTGCTACTGTAATTAATTAAAAAGGGTATGCACGTTGGAATGGGCGTGCACTTAAAGAAGGGGATTTGCAGTGTATCTAAAAAGACCTTTCCCCTAGATGGTAAAAAAAATATAGAGAGAGAGGTTGCGTCCTATGTTCACATCTCTTATGGTATTAAATGTTAACAGATCTGGGTCTTTGATTGAATGAAATAGGTGGCTGAAATTATTTAATAATTTTGTATTTTTTTCTTTAATTAAAAATCAATGGGATCCACCTCATTTCTTGCCCACTTGTTGAATTACACGCGTGTGTTGTACACTCTCTTTTTTGTGGCGTAACGTTTTTCGGTGGAGTGACGCTGTTTTTTTTATGCGGTGCTCTGTTGAACTATTCGATAAGGTGATATTAAATATTTGCTAACTTATAATTATTATTCGTGTGTAGAGAGGAGTTATCGTTTAGATAAAAGGTTGCTCAATTTTGCAACTATTCACTAGGTTGATGACAATTATTCGCTAGATTGATAGTAATTATTCGCTAGATCTGGAATCCATGCCTTCAATAATTCCACAACCTCTGGCGCCATCGCCAGCCTTCGATAATTCCTTCAAAACTGTCGCCGCACCAGTCGAACATGCCTCCTACCCCAATTTCTTTGGTCGCCCTCCGCCTTCGGCTGCCCAAAGTTGTTCTCATCGCCTCCGGACGCCAATTGCTACCTCAGGCCACCAACAACCACAACCTTCGACCTCATACACGCCCTATCGCCACCCTCCTGTTTCTCGATCGATGGTTGCAACAATGTGAAATTTATGGGGGTAGGGGTAGGGTTGGGGATTGGTGTTTACATGCGCTTGTTAAAGGTTGGTTTTGGGGTTTTCTATTTTTTTTAAATTAATATAATTTATCAATTAATCTCAGCCATTCAATTACACTAAGTCAACGGTTAAGATTTGTTAACATTTAACACCGTAAGGCTTGTTAACATTTGATCCATACTCTATATATATAGGCCCATTATTAACGAGTACTAATCCAGCCTATGAAGATGGGGTGAAAACCGAATCTTTTGAGGATCTCAAAAGAGAAATCCCAGTCTAGTCTATTATAACCCTTTTCCATATCCAGTTTGATTGTCATTCATTCATTTACCCCTTTCCTACTTTTAAAGGTATGGAAGACTTCATGTGCTATCAGGAGGGACATTGTCCTAAATTGCTCTATCCGACACAAACTCATCTTGGAGTGTGTGGATTAGTTTCCCAATGACCCGTTTTAGTCTTTTTGTTCTTATTTTAGAGATTATTTTGGAAATGGTTGAGCATAGACTAATTGGTCTGTAATTCTTTGTTGAAGTTGGGTTATCGATCTTTGGTAGTAGGTTTATGAAAATGTGGTTGACTTGTCTAAGTATTTTTTCCAAAGAGGAATAAACTTTTGGCTGCCTTGATGATTGATTGACCAACTATGTCCCAATAGGTTTTACAGAACTCAACAGTCATCCATCAGGGTCGGGTGACTTATTTTTACCTGAATTGAAAAGCGCACTTTTGATTTGACTATTAGAGATTGGTTTTTATAAACTACTCATTCTCATCAGCCGAGACCGAGGGGTTTGTTAAGTCTAACTAATTTGACCAATATCTTCTATTCACTCCATCCTTTTTGAATCGTTTCTCAAAATCCCGCTATATCTCTTTCTTGATGTTCTCTTCTCTTATCACCCCTGTCCCTTCAATAGATATTATCTGCCTTATGATCTTCCTATTTCTTCATCTAGACGCAATTTTGTGAAAATACCCTGAATTTGTGTCGACGATTTTTATGTCTGTTTTTTTACACGCTGATTCCAATACATTTTGTGGTATTGGAGGAGAGCTTCTTTCCTTTTTATAAGGTTAATTAGTTTTTTGGTTAGTGATATTCAGTTCCGTGTGTGTTGAGCCTAAGTAGTTCATCTTCAATCTTCTTTAATTGGCGAAAGATGTTTTCAAATGTTTTCTTATTTCACTCTTTTGCTTGCTTTAAGGATTTTTGTTTTAAATGTTAGTTGAAACATAATCGAGCCATTACATTTGGCTCGACACGCTTGTTTGACAATATTTCTAAAATCTTTTCTATGAAGTCAAATGTTTTTGAATTTGAATGGTGCTGCTTTGAAAGCTTTTTATGGAAATTGGGCAATGTTCTGACGCAGAAACGCATGGTGGGTGATTTGTAAGCTCGAATATTATTCAGCCATCTCACTTTGGACTAGTACTCTGTCCAGTCTTTCACATATGTTATCCGGTCTTAAGCATTTCTTTCTCTATATATACCAATTACCACAAAAGAGTAGATCTACCAATTTACAGTTGTTTTTTAAATCTATCAATTTCTGAAATTGATTTGGGTTAATTTATGATCCATCTAATTTATCTTCCCTACTTGCAATCTCATTCATGTCTCGCATAATTATACACGAGATATTCGATTCCTTCGACAAGGAGACATTTTTCTCCCTTTTCTCATGTGGGCATATACGCACTATTCTAAAAAAACCTCCTAGACCCGCCTAAACCCTTGAACTCGTCCCACCTCCAAGGCAGTCAAGGTTGTCAAAACCCGTGTAACGGCCCGGGATTATGATTCCCGGGTTACGTTTCGAGGGATAAAACCCCTCGTTAGGATCTTGCGCCCCGAGTACAGGTTTAAGGTTTGAAATTCTATCCTAACATTTTGAAGTGGGATTTCATACCCAAAATTCGAAGGGATCGTTGGAATCCCCGGGGAAGTCCCCTGTACCTGTCATAAGTCTAAGCGTAGAAAAACAACAGTCATGCAGATAGTAGAATCAAGGTGCAATACAAGAGGGTGCCACGGCTGAGCCGGGTCAAAACAAAATCAATAAGTGTACGTATTTATCGAAATCTAAGGTTAGGCCATTTCTTTGCAATCGCCCAAGAGAGTTCCCACATCACAGAAGCAAGGAACAATAATGCTGCAAAACAAACCTAAAAAAAATGTATGCGGGGCGGTGTCAGATCGAAGCCCTACGCAATATAGTCCCAAACAAGCAGACACATACACACGCTAGTCCTGATAAAGATGCTTCTAGATGCAAGGCGGAATGTTAACACACTAACATGCCCCTAAGATCAAGTGCGTAAATATAATAAGGCCTTAGTACCGAATACCAAGTGGTATATCCCTCTCCTACCTCCACCCCCTTCCGATAGGGCGGAGACTGGCCAGCTCGTGAATGCATTCCATAATAATCGGGTGGCACGCATGCCCAACCCGTATCCACAATAAAGCCCGCAAGCATCTCATAATATAAGGAAGTTCATGACTCGATTGACTCAGGACAGGACCCGATGAGACTAGGTCGTCCTATAACCCTAGCAATGACTCTAGTTACTTCACAGATAACGGCCGTTCTGTTTACAAAAGCAATGAGTAAACGAATGCTCAATCATGAGTGCAATCCTAGCAGGATACTACATGTCATGCTTTATTATGAATGCAAGCACCTAGTATGCACATGGCTACAAGCAGGGAGATCTCTTTTCGAATCTGAGTGAGCTCATATAGGAACTCACCTGGAAGTGCAGAACAGCAAAAGACAACAACTAGGTATACAGAAAGCCAACATGTCACAGATGATCACCTAACACATATATAAGTAATATAAATAAGTCTACTTCTAATGTTACTTAAAGCATATAATATCACACAAGTCATCAAATTTATTCCTCATTTTCCCAAGATTTCCCAAAACGCTTATAAAACCTCAAGTTAGATCAAATCACCATTCAAAATGCTTTCTCAAATATTCCAAAAATCCATTTACACCCATTACTCTTTAAATCACTTATCTCATTACTATTTCACAACGAATTCGACAAGGTTAGTATATTTCCAAAATCCGCTTTTTAATTTTATTAAATCAATTCTCCAGTCATCAAAATAATTTTCAACCTTGAAAACCTTTTCCAAATTCTTTTCTTTCTTTTTAAAATTCAATTCCACAAATATTATATTTTTAAATCTCAACAATAATATGATATAATATATTATCCCATTTATCTAATACATTCATAAAATATATTCATAAGTCTTAAAATTCTTTTTCTCCAATTAAACCTACATAACCCATTTTATTCATAATTTAGGGCTAAGAAGAAGAAAAGGCCCAAAACCCAATCAAGTTTTCTTTAAGATTAAAATAGGCCCAACAACTCTCCTTTATACCCAGACCCGACCAAGGTAACAAAACCCAGCCTCACACTCTCAAAGTCTCAATTTCGGCTTCAGAAAGAAAGAAACGAAGTGGGCCAAGGCTGATGTGGAGATGGGGCCCGCGCGCATCGTCTTCCTCCTTTTTCGTCTCCGTCTGTTCGAGAGGAATCCCGCCGACGTTCAGCTCGTCCTCCCGACTGCCTCTCCCGCTCCCTCTCGCTCCGACTCTCTCAGCCCATTCTCGTCTCCTCACTCGCTCCATCCTCCTCTCGCTCGACCTCGCCTTTCTCGCCCTCACTCACCGCTCGAACTCGCCCTCGCTCGATCTCACCGACCGCTTTCGATCCGCTTTCACCCACTCCCTATCCAACCAGATATAGCGAGGGAAACAAGAAGCACAAAGGAACCAAACAAGGGAAGAAAAGAAGGGTTCGAAGCTCACCGAGGGGCGTCGACTCGCCGGAGAATCTTCGTCGGAACTCGATGTGGCTTGCCAGAGTCTTGAGGGTGCGATTCTCGGCCTAAGACGAAGGGAGAGGTCAAAAAGGGGGGACCTTTACAAGGTTTTGGATCGGAAATTGAAAGATCGAAGGCTTACCGTTCGGTTTTGGGAAAAACAGGGGAACGAGGAGGAGGTGGCGGCGGCGGTGTCCCCGGGGTACTCCTGGGTGGCTCCTGGGCGTCTCCGAACGTCGGAGGTGGAGCTTCTTGGCTGCTGTTTGGCGGAAGACAAGGAGGGAGTGTGGTGCTTTTTGTTTTCGAAGGATAGAGAGCACGTCTCGGTAGCTGCGGCCTTGGTAAGGTTGCTGTCGATGGTGATTGCAGGAGGTGGCGACAGTGGGGGGAAGGAGTCCTCTTTGAAATTGGAATGGGAGTGGGAAAGTGGGGGATTTGTTCCCTCTGATTTATGAAGTGTGAGGCTGCAGCTTGGTCATCAACAATTCACAAAGAGGAGAGGTGAGGTCATTGGCTCTGATTTTTGTTTTAAAGAGGGATGGGTGCAGTGCAGCAAACTTCGGTCAACCAAGGGGAGAATTGCAGGGGTGTTTGTCCTCTTGTATTTGTGTGGGTGTGAAAGAGAACCCAAATTTTGATTTCTAATGCGTTAAAGAATCTGATTTTTGTGAAGAGAGAATTGTTGTTTGTTTTCAAAGAATAGGGCAACCTATCAAGGGGAGAAAATGAGTTGGAATTGATCAAACATGGAAACAAGTGTAGAGATTGGGTAAAAATTGGTGATATGAGGCGAAAAGACGGATTCAATCGTTAAAGTTAAAAATTGGGCCGGAATTCGCTTTAAGTGTTTCGAGTTATATTTATTAAATTAAGAACGAGTTTTTCTTGAAGTATCCGATCTAAATTCATTTTTCCGAAAATTAGGATTTAAAATCCGAGCCTTTACATCATCCACCTCTAAAAACAAGTCTCGTCCCCGAGACTAAAACCAAAACAAAGTAGGGGATGGAGTTTGAAATGTTGAGTCCAAGGACCATGTCCAAGGATCTTGTAATCATCTCGGTTGCGTCTTCCGGGATTCTCACAACATCCTAGTCACGGTCATGACATCTCCAATTGGTCTTGACAAGTATGCAATAAGCGCCCCTATCACATCCTCGCTTCGACTTTTCGGATGTAGCACAACTCTAAAAGTTCTACAATATCATCACTAGGTCTTAGCAAGTACCCTACAAGCGCCCTCATAAAATACTTGTATCCACTTCGTGAAGTATCATAGAGTTGCCCGGGTTTGAAAAGCTTCAAAGGGGATTCCGCAATTGAAAAAGATTGGCCTCAAAATCATGGAAATTCTCGATTGTGTTTAAAACCCTTTCAAAACCCCTTAAATCCCAAGTTGGTCAAGCAAATTCAGAACTCATGAGGTGGAATCATCCACCTCTAAAGGCTAATCCCATATTCTCTTCCTAGGTTCCAATCTCAAAAGCAATTCCAATCTACGAATCTCTCGCCATTATCAGAATCAACATTACCAAGACATGCCACCTCATAAACAACTAACCACCATAAAGATTGGCTACGCCAAAACCATAACATGAATAGCCATTAACAACATTGTCGCACACCAATAAATTGAAACGTCACACTCAACATTAGAATTTCGTGTTCTAGGTGTCAACAAATAAGAATGCATCAAGCAGAAATGCCATTTTTTTGAAAGGGCAACAAGTACACAAACACATCAAGTCTCAACCTTAGTAGATCAAATCAGCATGGTTTCCTACTTACCACTACCAACACAACAGAATTTTGTCATAATAGGGGTTTCAGTTTAATGGGAAGACAGCAAGTCAGCACAACAAAATCCATTTCAACAAAATTCAACAAGCCAATATATTCACGATTTTCATAGCCAAGGATTTAACCGAAAATCATTTTTGAAATAGCAATGCATAGAGGTGTCAACACAATCACGTTTCGGCAATCTAAGTTCAAGTTGTCAATCATAAAATCTGTCATGCTCTCATGGTTTAGTAATAGCAAGGTCTAACAACATAGCAGCACGAAATAGCATCGCGACGGCATTTAACTTAATAAGACATTGCATACCATTATATCAGGATAGCATGCACCCTACACTATGAGCCCTACATGCTACTATCACTTAGCCTTCAAGTATTTCATATTAGCATATAACATGATTTCACTCTAGGTTTATAAATCATTACCTCTCATTGCCTCAAACAGTCACATGTCATAAGTCTCAAGATACTATCATGCTCAACATGTATTGCAGAATATCATGTATTGGCATAACAAGTGAAATTATCACATTACATCGTGCTATTAATAAATTGAGCGAATGTAATATCAGGCCAACATCACAATAACATACTGTCACATATTAACGAGCCACATAATATCATGATTACTAAACACAGGGTCAGGATCTCAACAGGTATAGTTCACGTTCCACGAGTAAAAGAATTCAGGCAAGGCTACCGACACAGAACACCAATCATATCACAAGGTCGGTCACATAAGAACACCAAAGCACTAAAATTCAAAATCATAAGTAGAAGTCAACCAAGTAACGTCCACAACCAGTTCATCATTTCAAGAATCAATATGTCAGTTCTGGGACCTGGGGTTTATGGGCCCACCGTGCTTCCGCTACGCCGCTCCAGTGCTATTTGGCTAACGTGCTCTTTTCTACGCCATCGTTCGTCAAAGTATTGCAAGCAACTTTTAAGTTAGTGGAGATAGGGGAGAGACAAGGAGGACAACCCGGACTCCGCGTAGGACCAAACACAGACCAACTGATGATGACACGACGAAAATAAGATCCCGACCCAAGAAGGAGTAAGGTGCCCTTATGTAACTCCACGAGGTTACAAGTGCAACAAGCAAAACACATACCAGTCATGGTGTAAACTAGTTGCATCACGGGACACTAACATGTACCTAACCTAATGAAAGATGTTAACATATATAGGAGCAACCAGAAGCATGATCGAGTTCTGCATGGGCATAAGAGACTAGCTAGCAACTTTTCATTTCATATATCAGACAAGCTTGATATGTATAAGAAACATGTATACACGGATGCAACAATAGATTGGTGTGGCACATAGCTTATGCAGAACCTAGTAAACATTACAGAGCATTACAGGTAGGGTAAATTACTCATACCAAGTATACATGGGCAGGTCATATAAAAGAGATACACTAATCACATCTAGTAACAATGACTTCTCATAATGACAGGGTAAGCATGGGATGTCATCACACAAGGAACTATGGGGAAAGTAAGTCCTTCACGATCTTAGTAATATATATATTTAAGGAAAAAGCGCAATCAAAGGTAGTCATTGAGGAACAGTTTAACACCAAAATCACATGTCGTGCATGTGTGCATCTATCCTGTCGTAGGGTATAACACGCAATGGGGCACTCAAATACTTGTTTACACACGTCTCACAAAAGTATAAATTGATCCAGATAAGTGTCGGAAGGCATCATGTGATAAGAACAACAATTCAGATGAGAACACATAGGCATGACACTAGTCATACTTAGCATGAGATAACTCTGTTGAGGCATAGTATTATAACTGGACTAGTAATATCTAACAGGATTGTGCAGTCATAAGATCATGTAGAGAGAGTACAACAAGGATATCACAACCTATGACAAGAGTGGCTACATGAGATGCAAGTGGAGCATGCGATCACACAAGTCATATCTCTGCTAGCATAGATTTTACAAGGTACTACATGACAGTCACATCTGTATATGAATAATAAGATGCATCGAGCAACTCCAAATAATAGTGGGACCAGTCATAGAAGTTTAAGCAGGACTACTATTGCACCCAAACATTAGCACATATAAAATGAATATAAGCGATTGTGATGAAGGAGTCATGTGCATATCATATTGCGAAACAGGACAATGCTCCTAAGGTATCATGTTTCAAGGGGATGGTAAGCTACATTATGTATGCAAAGGTAATCGTGCGAGTGCCTTATAGCTATCGTGATGTGTGTGTGGACATGCGAGGTGCCATATTATTCATTTGCAGAAGCATTAAGAATGTCAGGGGAAATGCGGAAACAACATCGAGTGATGAGATGATAGGCACACCTTGATAACCACCTAATGCTTAACATGCGTTGATAATAAGCACTAACTCTATAACTGGGTCTATCAATTCCTAACCAGACAAAAAGATCGCACATTAAAGATGTTGGAAAGAATACAAGACTTTGTGAAGTCTATTCCACAAAAGAGCAGACCATAGTGCAAGTAGGGCATGAATACACACAAGCCATAATTCATGGGTCCTATAAGATATATTTTAACACGATAAGATGCGTAGTTGTGCAGCATAGGTTACATGTTCATTTGGCAACTAGCACGGATGCATTTAAGGGGTCAACTAATCGTAACGTGACCATATGAGGACAAGGGGGAATTATGGCGGAATGACAATATAAGCTTAAGATAGTACGACTTCACATGAATATAAAGCATGCAAGTACACAAGTATAAACTGACATTATACAACCAAGGCATGTATTTAACACATGAATATACCAAGTCACATCGTGATCTTACATGATGCTAGCAATACATGATAAGACATGGATATCTTTTACAGAGTGAACAAGAGAACATCACGGACGATAGATTATAATCATGTTAGGAATGAACCATCATAAAATTGCATGAAATGGTACAACAACTATCACATCATAGGACAATCACATTCACGTGATGAAGCAAGCATGACAATTTATCACCCAGCGAGTCATATTGGAATTCATAAGCCCTATAGGATACTACCAGCACATATCGAATATGAGTACAATCAAGGTACTTCGACTAGACTCACCCTAGCATTCAGGTGTCATTTATATGCGAAAACATAATACTAACTCATGATTCGTACATACGTTCATTCGATTAGCACTATAGTTTGCAAAAAGCCAAATAAACCACATTGTAATAATCTAGAAGCATGATAAACATATAGCGAAGTATAACATGGGCCTAAAGCAAGATAGCTTGGCATATATGTAATGGTAGACAATTATAGGTCCGTGCAATATCTAAACGGCACATGCACAAAATATAAAGTCATGCATTCAGGGAAATACAAAAGGATACCACTGAGTAGGAGAAAACATCACGGAAATCAAGAAGGTAAGCATGCTATGGTTTAGTGGTCATAAAGGTACGAGGAGTAGCAAGAGTGAGACTAACATGCTAAGGGTCACACTATGATGATCTTAATCCAAGTGAGTGAGTAAACATCATGCATTCATGCGAGTTCATAACTTGTGACATATGTGTTTAATCAATCATTAGTGCAATGGTGCGGGGAACCGATAAAATCAAGTTGTGCATGCATGGGGGATATGACATGAATACAACAAAGTACGACATGAGACCTAAACAAGGTGACCAAGCATGAATATATAATGACTTACAACCACGAATTCACATTGAGGATCGTCATCATGATATATGTTTCGAATACCACATCATGTCGAGTCAGGCATATACGAAACCAGGAATTATAGTGATGTGTGCTCGTGCGGTGTGTTAGGTCATATATTCATAAAAGTATGAGAGAAGTATGGAGACCATCATGACATTACAGTTGGGTAAGCATGTTGGAACTTAGGCATCATACAAGGCAGGTTGGACATCAAGTCGTAACACGCATTCATCAAGTAAAGACTCACTCTAACAAGATATCAGAATTGAACAATCACACTATCATAAGCCTATTTACATAGAATTAGGTAGCTCCCTAACACATGACACATACCTTCAAGCATTAGTATAGCAATGCACATACTAAGTAGATCAGGTTGGGATGATATGGGGGCATAATAGATGTAACACGGACCTAAACAATGGCTAAACATGGACATCAAGACATGTAGGCATAAATTCACACTAACAATCAATCTGCAAGTCTAGGGGTAGTACATATAGAATCATGCAATCATGGACATAACAATTAAGATAACCCGACAGAGATCTACAAGGGCGACTCTGACTCACTCCCAGAATCCCCACAACTTGTTTCCCGTGGAATATTCATGTGACTCTCGAGTAGGGTAGCAAATGGATCAAGTAAACATCGTGCTCCAATACAACCTCTAATGTGGTTATTCCTCCCAATCTCCCGTAGATCACACCGACATCGC
Organism: Persicaria maculosa; assembly: GCA_963922045.1. Lineage (NCBI taxonomy): Eukaryota > Viridiplantae > Streptophyta > Magnoliopsida > Caryophyllales > Polygonaceae > Persicaria > Persicaria maculosa. The sequence continues at coordinate 36,677,793 of OY998262.1, read as the reverse complement.
AAGAAAAGCTCAATAAAGACGTTTGGTGGGGTCGGCAAAAGAAGACCGAAGAAGGAAATAGTCAGGCTTAAAAGATCAAAGGCAATCCCACAAGGACTGGGATCCCGACTCTATAATGGCAGAAGATCTCCCCCGCTATTCCATTCACATAGGCATTTAACACATGATTCATAGTCAAAATATCAACCAGGTCTCCAATTTAAGCAAACAGCACTCAGCACAGAACAATCAACAATCAAGCTATCCTAAGGCCGCCCTTCGAGGGGCGACTGACCGAAGGGGCAAAACCTCACGGTCTCTACCTAACTCGCTACTCCAGCCACTACGGCGCAATCCCTTGGAGTCCTGTAGGCCCATCTGTAAAGAACAAGCTATATTTTGCCTACCCGTTTCCCAACTACATCCAATAGGGATGGTCTAGCGCCTTCACTACCCCTTCGTCCCCTTTTTTTTATTACCAGATTTATTGAGTCAAGTTCATATTTAGTCCATTTGAGTTAGCCATATTAAATTCATTTTGCCCTTTCTAAAACATTTTGAAAAACCATTTGAAAACCTTGGGCCATTTTCAAAACCACTTCAACCTATCATACTCGGTTTGCATAACCTGAGCTCTGATACCATCTTTGTAACGGCCCGGAATTATGATTCCCGGGTTACGTTTCGAGGGATAAAACCCCTCGTTAGGATCTTGCGCCCCGAGTACAGGTTGAAGGTTTGAAATTCTATCCTAACATTTTGAAGTGGGATTTCATACCCAAAATTCGAAGGGATCGTTGGAATCCCCGGGGAAGTCCCCTGTACCTGTCATAAGTCTAAGCGTAGAAAAACAACAGTCATGCAGATAGTAGAATCAAGGTGCAATACAAGAGGGTGCCACGGCTGAGCCGGGTCAAAACAAAATCAATAAGTGTACGTATTTATCGAAATCTAAGGTTAGGCCATTTCTTTGCAATCGCCCAAGAGAGTTCCCACATCACAGAAGCAAGGAACAATAATGCTGCAAAACAAACCTAAAAAAAATGTATGCGGGGCGGTGTCAGATCGAAGCCCTACGCAATATAGTCCCAAACAAGCAGACACATACACACGCTAGTCCTGATAAAGATGCTTCTAGATGCAAGGCGGAATGTTAACACACTAACATGCCCCTAAGATCAAGTGCGTAAATATAATAAGGCCTTAGCACCGAATACCAAGTGGTATATCCCTCTCCTACCTCCACCCCCTTCCGATAGGGCGGAGACTGGCCAGCTCGTGAATGCATTCCATAATAATCGGGTGGCACGCATGCCCAACCCGTATCCACAATAAAGCCCGCAGGCATCTCATAATATAAGGAAGTTCATGACTCGATTGACTCAGGACGGGACCCGATGAGACTAGGTCGTCCTATAACCCTAGCAATGACTCTAGTTACTTCACAGATAACGGCCGTTCTGTTTACAAAAGCAATGAGTAAGCGAATGCTCAATCATGAGTGCAATCCTAGCAGGATACTACATGTCATGCTTTATTATGAATGCAAGCACCTAGTATGCACATGGCTACAAGCAGGGAGATCTCTTTTCGAATCTGAGTGAGCTCATATAGGAACTCACCTGGAAGTGCAGAACAGCAAAAGACAACAACTAGGTATACAGAAAGCCAACATGTAACAGATGATCACCTAACACATATATAAGTAATATAAATAAGTCTACTTCTAATGTTACTTAAAGCATATAATATCACACAAGTCATCAAATTTATTCCTCATTTTCCCAAGATTTCCCAAAACGCTTATAAAACCTCAAGTTAGATCAAATCACCATTCAAAATGCTTTCTCAAATATTCCAAAAATCCATTTACACCCATTACTCTTTAAATCACTTATCTCATTACTATTTCACAACGAATCCGACAAGGTTAGTATATTTCCAAAATCCGCTTTTTAATTTTATTAAATCAATTCTCCAGTCATCAAAATAATTTTCAACCTTGAAAACCTTTTCCAAATTCTTTTCTTTCTTTTTAAAATTCAATTCCACAAATATTATATTTTTAAATCTCAACAATAATATGATATAATATATTATCCCATTTATCTAATACATTCATAAAATATATTCATAAGTCTTAAAATTCTTTTTCTCCAATTAAACCTACATAACCCATTTTATTCATAATTTAGGGCTAAGAAGAAGAAAAGGCCCAAAACCCAATCAAGTTTTCTTTAAGATTAAAATAGGCCCAACAACTCTCCTTTATACCCAGACCCGGCCAAGGTAACAAAACCCAGCCTCACACTCTCAAAGTCTCAATTTCGGCTTCAGAAGTAAAATCCCGTCAAAACAGTGACAGTTTGCAAAGATGTGCATTTTCGGCCAATTTGGAGGTTGAATCTGGAAAAACCTTCAACAGAAAAGTTGTAGATCTCTTCGTCCTCGTTCCAACAAGATATGGCACGCCTCAATCCGATAAATATTGAATCCGTACGACCCATTTTACAGAGACGTCGAAAAGCTGTCAAATGACTATGAACGAGCTAAACGTCAAGCTTCCACCTTTGGACATTCTCCCATGGTGGAGCCTTCTTCTTCCTCTTGAGGATGACTTCATTCTCACGAGCTCGAATCATAGTCCATCCCCAAGTATAGATGTGTCCGGATGTGTCTTGGATGGTCCTGCATCAATCTCCCTTTCTTGAAAAGGATTCGTCCTCGAATCCAAGCTCATATATGATTCCGCACATGCAGCCACACGAGCTCCTGGATCGAACACCATATGCCCATGGAAATCCATCTCAAGAATGTTTGGTGTAGAGATTGACCACTCCTCGATGGTTATTGTCTCAGCTTCATCTACAAAATCAAGAAAAGAAACTTTATTAGTGCATAATTCATATTTCATGTCATCTTCATGATGTTCTAACTTAATATGCACTTGAACTTGGTCATTAATCCCTAAGTTTCCATCCAAAACTAGCAAGTTTTCATCCTTTTCCAAGGCTGAATTTTCAATTAACTCAATGCTAGCAATATTAGAAGAAGTTTCATCATCAATGATCATATTAGAAACTATGCCTTCTTCTAAGCATGTAGTTTGACACAAATCTTTGCTTTGATTATCAGCACAGGGTATAGGTTGAACATTTAAATCAATCAAATAATCAACATGCTCATGTTCAAGGCAATCATCGTTAGAAGAAAGTAAACTAATATCTTGATCATTATGAACATGCTCATCATGTTTATCACTAGAATTTTCAGATTCATTATCGCCTAGGAGATTAATCATGAGAGTTTTCTTATTAGGGCAATCCTTCATAATATGTCCTCTACCTTGGCATATAAAGCAAGGAATGTACATAGGTTCAAGAGTAGAAGAGTTAGGATTACTCCCTTTAGGGCCAGTAGATACCCTAGACGATTCATGTCCATTCCAAGACGCTTCACCATTGTCGATGGGCTGTTGGGGTGTTCGGCCTTCACTACCCCCATGGAATTGGTTTGCTTTCTCCCTTGAGCCGCCATCAAACCTCCTTTGGGGTTGCTGCACATGGCCTTGGTGCCACCTTTGGGGTTGCCCACTCGACATTCTACCACCTTGGCTCCTCTATCTAGTATTCCTTTCCACTTTCATAGCTAAATGTAAAATTTCAGTAGGCGTAGAATATGGAAAGTAATCAATTTCACGAGCTAAGGCAGGGTGCAATATTCTAAGAAACCTAGCATTTGTATCTTCATAGGACTCAACTACATTAGCTCTAGCCATGGTTTCTTGCATTGCATAAAAGGTGTCCTCAACAGTTTTGCTACCTTGCTTAAGATTTTCTAATCGTTGTCTAAGCTCGCTAGCATAATGTGGAGGAGCAAACCTACTTCTCATAAGTGCTTTTAATTGAATCCAAGAAGCAATAGGTGCATCAAGGAATCTTCTTCTTTCTTTAACTAGATTATCCCACCAAATTAAAGCGAAACTTTGAAATTCTAGGGAAGCTAGTTGCACCTTTTTATGTTCAAAGAAGTTATGACAAATCCATATTCGATCCATTTTAATTTCCCAATCAATGTAAGCATCTGGATCGTTGGTACCATAAAATTGAGGGATCTTTACCTTTACCATACCTATGGCATCTTGCGCAGGCTCTCTAGGTGCTCGATAGTGGTATTGACCTCCTCTATCATTTCGTCTAGGACGTTGCTCCCAATGATCATCCTCTTGGAAGTAGTCGTCGTCCTCTGAGAAGTAGTACTCATCTTGTTGCCATCGTCCTTTCCCTCGTCCCTGCATATTAGCAAACGCATTATTCCTACCATGTCTCTCCCTTTGTGGAGAGATGTTCTTATCAAATAAAGGTTTAGCTAAATGAGGATTAGGATTAGGATTATGTACTTCCCTTTCATTATGAGGCGCTTCAGTACGCCGGGGATTACCTTGCCCAGCCATGTTGTTAGATCCGGATGGCCGAGCCTCTAATGCCGCCAATCCTTTATTTATCTTAGCTAAGGTCTCCATCATGGTGTTGAACATGGTGACCTGATTAGACATATCAAATAAAACAAACAAAGAACTAAGTAAAAGTTAGAAAAATATAAACACCTCACAATTGTGTTTCGCTCACACTCTTCTCTCCGATTGGTATATCACGCTTGTTGGGGCAATCCGCTTTGGGCGAACCAACAACCAAGCAAAGAACTAAGCAATCAAAGTATATGAATCAAGAGAATGAATGAAACAACACACAAGAGTACTCAACAAGGGATGTAGTACTCGACAAAGCAAGGAGAGCACTTGATCAAGGAAAATCAGTACTCGATACAACCAAAACAGTAACTCAAAGCAATGAAGAGAACTCGACAAAGGGCTGAGAACTCCTCGAACAAACAAATCAGCACTCGACAATGGTATAAGTGCTCGACAACAGCCACCAAACAACTCGATAAGGCTGTAAATAAAAGAAAATAAAAGAAAAACTAAGAAAGAATGGAAATTTACCTCTTTTTGATTGAAAACCTTTAAGTTAGGATGTTGTAGTTGCAGGGTAGGGTTTCAATTTTGTGGAGGTGTATGTGTTTAGGGATAGTGGGTATCGATTAAGGCTGAGAAAAGGTTCACCAATTAGTCCTTGGGAGTTTTCTTGCACTAGATCAACAATAACTAACAAAAACTTTTTTTTTTTTTTTTTTTGAATTTTCGGACTGATTTTCTACTTTTTTTTTTTTTAAATCTGAAACTAATGCAAGAAAAGACTCAAAATAAAGTGTAGGACTCGAAAATTTGAAGAAGAATGGTGAAAGGATAAAAAATTCAGCCCTAATGCAAAGATATAGATAGAATGGCTAATTTAGGTAATAGGATCTATCTTGTGCCTTTATGATATATGATAGATATAATGAATTTTATCCACCACAAATCAGGATTTAAATAGGCAATAAATAATGGAAATAGATAAAAGATAGATAAAAAGTTCCAAAGATAGAACAAAGGATAGAAAAGATAACAAACTAGGGTTTGCTCTTTGTGTGGTGGTAGAGTCGGCCAAGCAAGGACTTATGGGGACAGCTAGGGCTGCCGTCGGCGGTTAGAGTACACAACAGGGGGCTGTGCACACTTGTGGTCGACTCCACTGGTCTCGGCTAGGTTTTGTGTTTAGGCTATGCAACCACAAACAATCACAAACTCAAGATTAGTAAAATAATCAAAAAGAATGCAAGAAGTAAATAACCAAAACAAGAAAAGGACTCTTTTTTGTGGTTTTTGTGTTTAGAAAAAGAAAAGACTCAATCTTGATGTCGGAAACCAAAGCTCTGATGCCAATTTGATACGGGGTTAGCCGTGTGATGGTCCGATCTTCGACAACAAGCAAGAAACTCAAGAAAGACTCAAGAACTCAAACTGACGCAACAAAGAAACTTAAAGAATCGATCAAGAAACAAGCAAGATCGATCAAGACTCAACAAGAACGCAGCAAGACTTCAAGAACTCGACCAAGAATTGATCAAGAACTCCAAGAACGACGCAAGACAGCAACAAGAACAATAAAGACTCGACAAAGATAGATAAAGACTCGAAATTGAATGCAAGAATGGAAAGACACGACCTGATAAGGACTGAGTCGATCTATATAGAACAAGATAAAGACCCCAGGCCTCCTAAGAGGGTAGGAACCAATACCAATGACTATATAACCCGCCTCTACAACCCTACACAACCAAGCGGACAACTTGGAGGCACAAGGAGGGGGCTCGTGGATACTAGGATCACCAAGTCTTGCGAAGTTGATGAACACAAAGCAAACCAAGCTGAGACAGATACCAATTCGTGATCAACGAGCACAGCTCTAGTTGGATCAACATCACTCAATGTGTTTCACACAAGTTTGAGAGAACTAATTCTATTCATTGAAAGCTTAATGTTTACAATGTATGAAATCGAAATATATAAGCTATGCTAAGGCCTGATGGGTCGAGTTTAATGATAGAAAGATAATATCTAACATCTAATTAAAACACCTAAAATCATAAGTAAATAAGATCTCTAGAAATAGCACTTAAAATAGCCCAATTTCGGCCCAATAGGAACACTAGGCGAAATGGGGTTCCAACACTTAGTAAAATCCCGTCAAAACAGTGACAGTTTGCAAAGATGTGCATTTTCGGCCAATTTCGAGGTTGAATCTGGAAAAACCTTCAACAGAAAAGTTGTAGATCTCTTCGTCCTCGTTCCAACAAGATATGGCACGCCTCAATCCGATAAATATTGAATCCGTACGACCCATTTTACAGAGACGTCGAAAAGCTGTCAAATGACTATGAACGAGCTAAACGTCAAGCTTCCACCTTTGGACCTTCTCCCATGGTGGAGCCTTCTTCTTCCTCTTGAGGATGACTTCATTCTCACGAGCTCGAATCATAGGTCCATCCCCAAGTATAGATGTGTCCGGAGGTGTCTTGGATGGTCCTGCATCAGCTTGCTAGTCTTTAATGTGCTAACCATCCTATTTATTGGATGGCTGGTGTCCTTCGTAATCACGAAACACCAGACCATATTCCACAGGTCTAGTAAGAGCAGAGGAGCTGGAGCTGGATAAGGAGACGGACTATCGCTAGTAAAAACTTGGTTGTATTTTAAAACTTTGTTTACTCTTATATTTCTAAGTTGGAATTTAGGGATTATTTTAGTGGTTTTGAGATACTTTTAACGGTTTATTTTCAATTATAACATTTTCAAGTCTTCCGCTAAATATTATTTTGTATTTGCTTTATTATCATCTTGCCTATAGGAGCATGGGTACATGTCCCTATAAGCCTAAGGTGAATACAAATACATTAAAGTTTGCGTATTTACTGGCGCTGTAGCATTTCCTTGGATTTAAAATGGGGTGTTACAAACACGTTCCAGTGATGCCTCCTCATTGACATCTTCTTCTTGCACATCATCTTGTGTGCTATAAGGCGGGATGCTCTCTTGCATAGCCCCTATTATAGGAGATTAAGTTGCATTTGAGATGAGATGTATAGTTTGCGGGATGGTTTGGGTCAGGATGACTCGAGATAGGATTTTGTTAAGAGTGTTGAGATAACATATCATAAAAGCTTTGAGGAAAGTTGAATGACTCTTGATTCGGATCTATTACGAAAAGGAGTGCGAAATTTGTTCTTGAAGAGAGATAAAACTAAACGGAATGGATGAATTGTGAACAATTGGCCAATTGGGTACGTCTATTTATAGATTTTTTTTCATCACCAATAATCAAACTTAGCTTATATGAATAAATTCATTTAGTTATCAATACATAATTTTATCATTTTTTTTACTCAAACATATGTGAAATGGGTGTTTATGGATAGATAAAATTAAACTTTATTCAAATATATATTTTATTTTAAAAAAAAATATTAAACAATTACAAAATCACTTAACAAATAATTAAGTTTGTTGTCGATTAAAAAAATTAAGTTTGTTTGAGACAGGTGGCATGCAATTTCATTTTGCAGGCTCAATCTGAAGCACAACATTTCATTTGTATTTTTTGTCCATACGCTGCTTTTTGTTCAAAAAAATTGTCTACTGCTTCACGTGCCTAGCAGGGGATTGAAATGTGTGCCCGAGTGCCGCTTCAATTCCAAGTGTTGCCGCTTCTGCAAGAATAACTTTGCCCGACTCTATGACACTATTTTATTTTACGGAATTGCTATTTACACGGTGAATATTTTGCCAATTGCACGGATGAAACTCGGTTGTGGGGTGCGAGTGCGTGGTGGGAGGTGCAGTAGTCGCAATTGCGCATCACGACGTCACGATCTCAAGCGCTCGCGGATCTTCGCTCCCTGCCTAGTTCCTGCAACGTCACCTCCTCGAACAAACTCCCCATGGATGGATATGCTTTCCATCGCTATAAGAAGCCCCCTTCACTCGCTACCTAGTTCCAGCGACGTCACCTCCTCGGACATACTCTTCATGAATGGATCTCTCATATCCATATGGTATGAAGCTAGATCTGCCCACCACTCTAACAGATATGGTTTGTATCTACTGATTGTCTTCCTAGCTAGCTCGCAATTGCTCCACCATTGTTCTTCGTTTTCCCCACCCACCATCCTTTCGACCACCACCGGTGAAGCTAGGTGTTGTCGGTCCGGTCCCCTGCTTCTTCCACAACTTCCTCGTCAACCCCTTTGTTCCTTAAACAAAACCCCACAAAAAAAAAAAAGAAGCTTCCATCACTCTTCCTTCTATAGACTTGGTTATGACATTTCTTGGTTCTTCCTCTACCACATAAAAGCGCCTTTACCTTCTTCCGTTGGTTAGTGTGCCCTCTTCCGGATTTTGCATAAAATTAATACTGCGCCATTTGCTTTGGCTATTACGTTTGAAACGACGTCGAAGGAGGAAATAATCTGGATGGAGGAAGAAGAAGCGGAGCGGTCGATTTTTCAGTTTAGCCATAAATTTATTTTATTTTATTTTATTTTTTTAATTGGAAAGTAGAACAAAGTAGCATGAATCAGCAGTAGAGGGAAGCTACCCATGTGATATTAATGTTGGACTATTTTTCAAACTTGTGAGTGTATTTATTAGTTTTTTTTTAAAAAAAAACGCAACTGCGTATTACGAGTCCACATTTTTTTTTAAAGCGCAACCGCGCATTGCGAGTGCGCAGAACCATGTAAAAGGCGAAAAATTCACCGTGAAAATAGTAAGCCACTTACTTTATTGTTTATTTATGTCACATGTACTCCAAGAACACCTTTTGCCCCCTCAAATGTGGATGGCCTTATGAGTTGGAGGGATGTGAGTGAAAAAGTATAATGGTCTTATGAGAAGAGGGAGATAAGAATTGAAAGGGTAAACCGTAGAAAACCACCCTTAAAATACACCACATTGCTCATAACCACTCCTTATATCCATTATCACTGAAAACCACCCTCTAAAATAGCTTTGTTTGCAAAATACCACATGTTCAGCTTTTTCCGTCTACCACCGTTATTATGTAGCCTTGTTCAACTTTTTTTAAATAATTTTAGCCAGTTTTTTATATTTAAAGGAAAAAATAAAAATTAAGTAAAAAGATCATAGAAATAAATATAATCCGTAAATAACAAAAACTAAAAATCAGAGTGTTTCTCCTTGACTTCTTCTTCCTCGTTGTATCATGTTGAGCTTCAACGAGAACGGCAGGGGATGCCTAGCCGGCAACAAGTGGCGCCATCGAGAAATCAATCTTCGAGGATGACAAGAAAATCTTCTCAAAAGACTTCTTTGTTTTGGTGGTTTTGGAGGAAAGGAGATGGTTTGTTCGTTATCAAATCTGAGACCATAGATCTAAGTCCTATGTTAATTAAGTACAAATTGGTATGAAAACCATTAGAATTGAGAGCTTGTTCCGTTAAGAGAGAAATCCCTATCTTGAATTGGTTGAATCTTTACAATTTTGTTAGTTGCAAATCTAGGGTTTGATAGCTCGAACTAATTATTTTGCAGAACGAGTGCACTGAATCTCTTCCATACATGAATCTGGAAAGAGGATATCGAAGCCCCACTTATTCGTCAGTCACAGTCCAAAGCCTCTCTCGTCGGTGAGCTTCCATTTCCGGGCCACAATCGGATTCACCATTTAATTTTCAGCGAAGTCGGGATGTTGGATAAATGCGCAGTAGGAGGCGACGGGGAGAACATGAGAGTGAAAGATGTGCTTCCGGACATAGTGAGAGAGTGAGTGAGCTTCTCAACAAGGGAGAATAAGGAGATGCAAGGAAGAAGATCCAATAGCCGTGAGGGAGAGAGACGACGTGAGGGAGCTCTCACCGGTAGCCATGGTAGCCATGTGAGAGGGCAGTGGATCTGCAGTAGAAAGGGATGGGGAGACCTTGGTTTCTTCTTCGATTCCAACACAAATTCACAGCGAATTATGTCTCTTGATCTCAATCGCCTCATTCATCCTTTGAAAATTGAAACAATCCTTTCAACAAACGAAGAATGAGGAAGAAATCTGGTGAGTTGATCTAAAAATACTTAACAAAACATCATGAGTGTTTCTCTCTCCTAGATAGAGAAACTCTCAATTTGTGTACCCCTTTCTTCAACCCTTGGTTTCTTTTTAAACCATAGCCTAAATCTCCTTCAAAACTATTCATCCTAGGCTAAATCGTCCTCACAACTCTATTATTTTTTGATCCAGATTATGTGTTTTGCCTTTCCGATGGTGTTTGTGGGGGTCGGCGTCTTCTTCGTTCCTTCCTTACTCTCACTATTGGTGGCTTCCGCCCCCGTTCAAAGCAATCTTGGGTCGTGCTCCCCTGATCCTAATAGATTTCAGCGTCGTCCCTGGCTCTTATTCATCCTCCAGCCTGGCTGGCTCCCCTGCCATCACGCTCTTCCTCCGTCCGGTTGGGTGCTTCGGTTCGTGGGGGGTGTCGAGACTACCCCTCTTGTAAAAATTCGTTTGGGGCTCTTGTAGATCGGTAGATTCGCCTCCACTCCTGCTTGCTTGGTTCCCTCGTCTCCCCTGCTATCGAACCGTGTCCTGTGTCGTCGGCGCTTGGCTTTGTTCTTCCGGTTGACGATGCTCTTGGATTGGCAGCTTTAGCTTGCCTTGGGCCCCAAGGTCTTCCCTTGGGCCCGAGATGGACCCGATGTTGTTTGGTCTTGACCCAAATTTTGCCTTGGGCCCGAGGTAGCTCGAGGAGGAAAAAAAAAGGAAAAAAGGAAAGAAAAAATGTATGCGGGTTGGCTTGTTGTGCCATGTTACTTATAGTGTGGTTCGGCTTTGGGGCTAGTGGTTTTTTAGCGGTGTTCTTCTCCTTTGTCGACTCGTGAGAGGTCGTGGACGTGATCGAAACCTGAAGGCTCGTTGATTTCCTAGTCCAAATATGAGGTTTCCACTTAGTTCCTCAGGGATTCCCTGCGTGCCTCTACCAACTAAGAGAAGAGTTGTCATACACTGCTTCTGTTCCTTCATAGATTGTACTAGCTTGTAGTTGCGACTATGCCTATGTAATTTGGTATTTCTGTTTGTTGTTGTGTCTTTGTCGTCTAATTGTATTGACAGTTTGTCCGTCGCCGATTTTTTCGGTCTATCGACAAACAAGGTCTATCCGGTGTGTCAAATTTTTACCTAATAAAAAAAGGAAGAAATCTGGTGTAATTTTTACTGTATTTTTTTTTGTTTTTTAAATTCTTTCATCTTTTATAAAATTTATATTAAAAGAAGTAAGGGTGGTTTTGTAATTTCTCACAGTTAACTGAACTTTTAACGGAAACCTACAAAGGGTGGTCGATTGCTAACAGAACCTTTCTAAGGGGTAGTTTTCGTTAAAAATAGATATAAGGGGTGATGATGAGCAATGTGGTGTATTTAAAGGGTGGTTTTCTGCAGTTTAATAAGGAAACTGTTGAGTTAAGTGCCAAGTTTTTTTTTTTTTGAATCAGGGTTAAGTGCCAAGCTGGGCCGTGTTTGCATACAGTTTTGGGTAGGGGTGTGCATCGGTCTAAAACCGAACCGGGCCCAACCGAACGGAAACCGAAAATCTCAAATTTTCAAACTGAAAACCGAACCGAAAGCATTAGGTTCGGTTTGGTTATTTACCGGTTTGGTTTGTGTTCGGTTCGGTTTTAACATAATTGAACCTAATTTTCATTAAAAAAAAATTAAGTATACTAAATTACTAATACAATAAACAAATATGTATACATTAATACAAATAAGTATACAAATACGGTGAGTATAGATAAGTACACAAATACAGTGTATATACACATGCAAATACATATACACTAAATACAAATATACACACACTAATATATATATAAATATATAAATATACAATGAAAATTCTTGAAATCGGTTTAAGTATGTGGGTATATATAAAGTATGCAAATATATATATATTGTATTTACGTAGTATATAAAAAATCGGTTTAACACAAATCGAACCGAAATCGAAAAAATGAAAATTCTTGAACCGAAAAACTTCAATTAAGTTCGGTTTGTGTTGGTTCGGCCCAAAAATTCGGTTTGGACCGTTGCTGCACCCTAGTTTTGGGGGGCCGTAAACATAGACTCGTCGCAGACGATCCCCTCCCCGAGGCCCTCCCCTCCTCAAAACCCAGCACTCTCTCTCTCCTCCAATCCCGCCTTCTTTCCGAAAAAAGTTCCCTGTAAAAAAATAAAATAAAATAAAAAAGAAACGACAAAAAGACAGAAGCGAAAAAAAAAAGTGAGTGTGAAACGTTTCTGTTTCACTGCCACTATCGCAATCTTCGTTACCTAATCCTCTGAGAGAGCGCTTTGTGTGTGCTGCGCTGGGCGTCCATGTCGTCTTCTTCATCTTTTTCTCCCTCCCACAAACCCTAATTTGGCTTGGTCTGGTTACTGTGGTTGCCTTTTCATTGTTTCCGGCTCCGGATTCGGGATCCGATTCGCCAATTCGCTTGTAATGGTTCGGATTTTGGGGGCGCGGTAGGCTTTTACTGGTCTGGTTTGCTCGGGACGCTTGGCTCGTTCGACATTATCGATGCGCGATAATGTCCGCTCCAACGGCGGCGTTCGAGCGCCCGAGGTCTGGACCTACACCCCCTAATAATGCGGTATGTCCTTTTTTTTTTGTTGTTTATTTATTTTTGGTTTTGGTTTAGTGATCTGCCACTTCGGTTTGAGTTAGCGTCAGCTATGAGAAATTGAATTGACCAGAAAAGGAATCTTGATTGACTCGTTTTTTACTGCTGACTTTTAGTGTGTTCATCCGACAATGTCAAGGAGTAAGGAGAGGGTTTGACAAATTGATAGGTTCATTTCTGATGGGGTTTCATGATCTCAGTTGGACTGGAGTTGAAGTGTCCCTTGTTTAACTATTTGCTAGATTTTTTTAATCATAATTGTTGAAAATTACAATGAATTGGTGTCTCAATCAATGGTGCATATTAGTTTCTTCCTGTTCCAAGTCTTGCTGAGTGCTTTAGAAGCTGAAATTTGTCTTTTTGCCATAAACTTAATTGCTTACTTCATTGGATTGGGATTGAATTTGTGGCAGGTTTTCAAAAGTGGGCCGCTGTTCATTTCTTCCAAAGGTTTGTAAATGTTCCCTCTTACAATCAATCCTCCTTCATTCAGTTTTTTCATGCTAATTTATTAGTATAAACTTTATGGTATGCTTAACCAATAGAAAATGTGGAAATCTCTACATTCCCACCTTAAACTATGGTCTTTTTCTATTTCTCTTCTACAGTGTTAGCTAAACTATTAACTTTGCCTTAATATTCTTCTGGTTAGCACTCCTTATTGAGAAAAGAGAATAAAAGAAAACAGCAAATGTATTTTATCTTCCAATGGACTGTAGTGGACACTCACCTTCTTTCCTTATAAAGAATTCAGCTTCAAAACAGGATATAAAATAAAAAGAAATAAAACCTTATCTGTTTCTATTACAGCCTGGTCAATTGAAGTGGTCCTTCAATTTTCCAAAAAACTCTGAAGATGTGATATTTGAATTCGCATATAGATTGCGGAACTATGTGATTATATGCCTCATGTTGATAACCTTCATGCAGGCTTAGGTTGGAAATCTTGGAAAAAGCGTTGGTTTATTTTGACACGAACATCCCTGGTTTTCTTCAAGAATGATCCTGTAAGTTCTGCTACAAATCTACAATAAATCTTGTGTATTTGGATTCTTAATTGCATTATCCCACATAAATAGGCTTACTGAATTTATTCCCCTGCTGAGATTGCATTATCATTTATAACTTCGAATGTTACCGTCATTTTATATGCATCCTTTTTAAGTTTCTAAATGATTTTCTTATATCTTGAATATATATGATGCCAGTTTTGATACTTTTAAATCACTTCCAACATTTGGGCATTTTGATGCAGTGCCCTATTTTCTGGAATGATTGGGTGAGGGGCACATTATACTCATACAGCTATGCCCTGCGGGAAGCTGTATTTTTTTTCTTCTGTTTCTTTCTTTAGAGCTTTGTGCCTTACTCTTTTCAACCAACTAATGAATTGCCTCCTTCAACATATTATGTTTTGATTGGCTAGGTTTTAACTGCAGATATCCTTTTTACTTTATTCAGCAACTTTTACTTCGTTATACTATATTTCACTTTTTTCCTATTCTCCTAACGTTCCTTATTTGTATTACATGGCTCATTTCTTTGTATGCTGCTCTCTCATGTTTTAGATGTTTGTAACTGCTTGCTTATTTTCATGTAGAGTGCCATTCCGCAGAAAGGCGGTGAAGTTAATCTAACATTGGGTGGCATTGACTTGAACAATTCTGGAAGGTATTTGTGCGTCTTGTATAAATTATGGCACGTATAAATTTTTGCCGTGCCATAATTAAGTTAATTGAGCATGCTTTTAATTGCAGAGTTGTTGTAAGAGAGGATAAAAAGCTGTTAACAGTGCTGTTTCCTGACGGTCGTGATGGGCGTGCATTCACACTTAAGGTTAGATTGCTTATCTGTTCTGATCTTTGTTCTTTGTGTTGGATTCTTCTGGGAACAACGATGTTTTCTAATCCCTTTCTTTATATCACAACAATGATAATTTTATTTAATTGTTTTCTGGTGAGTGTAATTCTTCAGGCCGAGACATCAGAGGATTTACATGAATGGAGAACTGCTCTAGGTGAAGCTCTTGTACAAGCCCCAAATGCAGCCCTTGTGATGGGACATAATGGCATATTCCGTACCGATGGAAACGATGCTGTAGAAGGACCTTCTCCTCAATGTTGGTTGATGTCCCTGAGCCTTCATGTTTTTCTTATGGTTAACCTGATTTTTATGCTGAAAAGATTTCATGTGTTCTTTGCTAGGGAGGGATAAGCGCCCAGTCAAGTCTTTGGTTGTTGGGCGGCCAATTTTGCTTGCATTAGAGGATATTGATGGCGGCCCCTCATTTTTGGAGAAAGCTCTTCGGTATCTTGAGACCTTTGGTATGCTCTTTTCTTTTACATACATTTTTATGGAGTACATTTGCTCTTTCTGCCTTCTCTCTTTTCTTGTTTCTCTTTGGATGTTTCTGGTCAAATGGTTGTTTTCAGTTTTGAAATCTATATAGTTGTTTCATTGAATCAAATCTACTTGTGAAACTTTCAAATTTTCTTTTTTCGATGTCATATCCTGTAAAATTCCAAGAAACCCGGGGCTGTATGAATCGAGAGTTGTGTCGGGTTTATTTTGTTTTTATTCATAAGGTCGGGATCCATCCATCTAAAGTTTAAGCCATTGTGTAGGGATTCTCCCCCCTTTATATTTTGGTTTGGTTTTCACCTTGTCAATCCCAACATGTCCCTCAAGGCAACCTGACTCTTGATATATATATTTTTTTTACAACCTTTCTCTCGGCTATTTTTGTTTCTGTTTTTACGGCGAGTTTCGGCATTCTCAATCTTTTTAGCCTTACCCAGCCAGGAAAACCAACCCGACTCGGACATGCTATGGTATCATGTGAAATTATGAGAAATTCCGGTTGGGTCGTGTGAAAACGGGAGTCATGTCGATGGTTTTATTTTTGTTTTTGGTTAAAAGGTTGGGATCCAACCTTCTAATTTTTAACACAAAAGCTTAAGCCATTGCGTAGGGGATTCACCTCCCCTTATATTTTGATTTGGTTTTCACCTTATCAATCCCAACATATCCAGATTTTAGAACTGCACTGGATATTCATTGAAGCATTTTTACTTCATATGGAGTTCATAGAAAGGCCCTGTCGAAACATACACTACTTTTTTTTTCTATAATGAATGATGCTTACTATTCTTAATTTATATATGACAGGAAATGATGTTGAAGGAATCTTGCGCCTATGTGCAAATGTTGAGGAGGTGGAGCACAGAATCCTGGAATATGAGCAAGGTTCGAGCTAACTTGTTTAATGCTTTATATATCAAGACTAAATTAATCTATGCGATGCGGAAAAAAAATTACCATGGTTGTGTAGTTGTTAGTCCTTATTTTACATTTATCCTCAATTTAAGTGTTGTTTTGATTTTAGGGAAAACTGAATTTGGCCTGGATGAGGATGCTCATGTTGTTGGTGACTGTGTTAAGGTAGTTATTTAAACTTTCGCTCTGTCAGCTTTAAAGGAAAGTTGAGTGTGACATTGACCCTCGGATCGGATATGCAGCATGTTCTACGAGAGTTGCCATCTTCCCCAGTTCCAGCATCATGCTGTACTGCTTTGCTAGATGCTTACAGTAAGTGCACTTCAATTTCAGGCAAATTTTGAAACTTGTTCAATCCAAGATGCATTTTGGTTCTATGTTATTCCACCTTTTGAAGCATAATGACTTCTTTTTAAAATCTTGGGATCTCTGGACCTGCATATTTTTAGATTTGGCTGAATTATGTGATTATGTTTCATTGCATAAATATAAATATTTTTGGTTGGAAGAATTTTCTGCAGCCTTTCTGTTTATGGGTCATGGTCCTATACATCTATTCCGTATCTGTTTTTCCCTTATGCCTATCATTTTTATCGCTATGTTATCATTTGTGAATTATCACTTTTCAATTATTAAGAATCATTATTTCATTGTTTTTCATGTCCTTTTTTTTGTTGTCTCCCACTTCATTGAGTAAGAAATGGAGAAGAAGGAGGCTCAGACAAGTGCTATGAGATCTGCAATATTGGACACCTTTCCTGAACCGAACCGCCGATTGTTACAAAGGTATTTCTTTCATTTTCAATATGTAGTCATGCAAGTTCTCTTTAGACAACATGATTTGCTATTTCATTACCATATTCTTCTATGTCATCACATCAAAAATATGTTTTTCCTATCATCTTCGTACGTTTGATTTTGAAGTTTCATGCATATTAGCTATGTTTGATTTTTCTCATTCTTCGTCACCAACTTCTGCTGCAGTGAATATTTGTATGTGGAGTTATGCAGGATTTACATGTTAGCTGATAATTAATAATGGTTTAGGGCCAGGAGTGTTGATTTTAATTTCATCTTGGTTTGGCATAACATAATATCTTAATAGAATCTAAAGATTCTAAACCATTTCAGAGTTTACAACTCTCATGTGGAGTCATAACATTGCATAACATAATAACTTAATGGAATTATACATTGGGAGCTTTTTATTGCTTATATATTTGTTTTATCTATCCATGTTGCAGAATTCTGAAAATGATGCATACAATTGCCTGTCATTCTTCTGAGAACCGAATGGTGCCTTCTGCTGTTGCAACTTGTATGGCACCTTTGCTTCTGAGACCTCTTTTAGCAGGAGAGTGTGCGTTGGATGAAGACTTTGATGCAAATGCTGACAATTCCGCCCAGCTATTGGCTGCTGCCAATGCTGCTACTAGTGCTGCTGGAATTGTCACTATTCTTTTGGAAGAATATGAGAACATCTTTGGTGTAAGATACATTCACATATGGGTCAAACACTTTCTTTTAAATGGAATGGATCTACTAAACCATGATTGTAAACTGTTATAATCTTGTTATCAGTTTCTTGCCTTGGTTGTTCCACCCATTGATTGTGTACATTGAGATGATGCCCCTTGTCTTCTCAGGATGATACTCTACAGAGGTGTTCAATTTCAGCTGATTCACGAGTTGCAAATAGTGTGAGTGATGGTTCAACTGTTGATGAAGACTCAGTTTCCATGCATAATGGATATCATGATTCTGAAAATCAAGGTGGTCAGGACACAGATGGTGATAGTGAGCGAGTTTTGAGTGGTAAACTGAGTGAGACCAGTGACTATGCTGGCAGTGATCTTTATGATTACAGGGTATGCTTTCCTTCATACAAGTTTCTTTTATGCTATGCATGTGAGTTTCCTTAACAATATGTTTAGAGAGTAGTTTCCTTGCAACAAGCTGCAAGTATGCAGATATGATTGTGTAATATTCTGAAATTCACTTATTTGCTTCTTTAGTTGACACTGATCTTTTACTCCTTGAGACCTCTTTAGATTTTTTTTGAAAAAATAAAAATAAAAAATCTTCTCACATACTATTTGTTCACAAAGCTTTTGCTGTTAACTCTTTTCCTCCTTTCCGAGGACAGGTTCCATTTTGACCAATAAAAAACTAAACAACTGAACAACAAAGATTTGTGTTTGTGTACAGATCTATCATGTTCTTGTTCGAATAGATGTGATTGTGGATTGTTTTTAAACCCCTATGCCCTGCTCTGAAAAAAATAAAGTTGAGAGTTCTGTGAAAGAAGTGGAAGCTTTCATTTTCTTTTCTTGTGTCATTTCCTATTTGACCATGTGGCTTCTGTTTTTAGATTCTGTTCTGGTTTAGCTTACGTCGCTTGCTGTCAGGTTTCAGCATTGGGTGTTGATGAATGCACAGAATCCACTGGGGTTAATTGTGCCTCATCTACAAATTCAAAGCCTATTTTAGACTCTCCGAAGTTGAGAAAATCAACTTCCGAATCAAATGGCCAAGTGAAGACTACAAACATGAGCGAAAGCGCAAGTAATAGTAATGTGATTGAAACACCCATCACTCCTGCTGAAGCTTATAGATCCATGGGGGAGATATTGTCTTCCATGGATCCTGGTCCACCTCTGCTTGCATCTGCTGCTGAATCATGTGCTCAAAAGCCCAGTGGTAAGCTTGCAGGTTCCAGTCTCAATGTCAAGCGCTCAAACTTTTGGGGTAGAAGTTCGGTAAGCATCTTATCTTCTGTTGTTTATTGTCATGATGAAGGCTCAATTTACTGGTTTTGTGGTATTTTACCCTAAAATAAATATAGATTGATCATAGCTCAGCACTATGGAATATTCTTATAGATTACCAGACTTTAATTTATTTGCCTGCAAAATCACTTCTACTTTAGGTCACTCTGGTCTGTTGTTGAGTTAGATTGCTAGTCTCAGAATTTTGTGCACACTGGACTTAGTCACTTCTACTTTAGCCGGGCATGGATCCTTTTCCAAATTGCAATTTGTTTTGACCTCACCTTTTTTTGTATACAATGTGCTATGTTGCAGTTGCACTATAAGGAAGGAGGGATTGACAGTTACCTTAAGCTGATATTTGTCTGTCACCAACCATTTTTATTAATGAAAATTTGGCTATTTTTTTTATTTTAAGGTTAAAATTTTATAAATACTAAAAGATTACAAACATACAAGAAAGGAAAAGGGGTGGGCACCCCTAGCTGTGTGTTGGTTGTGAGGTATGGTGTCTTAGCTAGGGGGAACAGACAATAGGTCCTAGCCAAGGTGTATAACTTGATTGAGGTTAAAATTTGGCTTTTCATTGGCTTTTTAACTTGATTGAGCAAGGGTGTTTATTCACTTCTCTGCTTTCAGTTTTTACATATTTTCTTATAATAATTTGAACATCCCTGGTTGATATCTGCAGGCAAGAAAGACACTATCTATGGAATCAGTTGATTCGTCAGGAGAGGAAGAGTAAGCATTTTCATACTGTACAATTTTCTTTGCTTCGAAAAATGTTGCACAAAATTTCAGAAAAGACAAAAGGCTACATAGTGGTTAATGATTAGTATTTTTATTATATTTTATATGAAATTGCAAAACTGGAGGAGGAGCATTCGAGCTGCTGATGTTTAGTGTCATCTGTTATGGTTTTGATTTGAGCTGTGTTCTCGTGCCATTGTTTACTTTCTTCCTTCTTCCCTGCGCCTTCCCTTTCCTATTCCCTACTGTCTCTGCTTCATTCTTTGAGACCTACTACTATGTGGTTATTGCCCTATCGTTCTGGGTCTATCGGAAACACTCTCCCGATCTCTTCGGGGTATGAGTGCGTACATCCTGACCCCCAGACCCCGCTTTATTGCGGGATCAACTGGGTTGTTGTTGTTTTATGAAATTGCAAAACTGGGGGAAATTGTATACTTTTAACATTATTCCAGTTTCTGCATTTGAATTGTTTTCATCTGCAGTTGCTTTTCAGCTACTCTTTGCAGGCATCATCATCCATCTTTGTGGAAGATGTGATCTCAATAAGTGATACCATTCAGCTTGAAAGAAAATTCAATTATATTATTGTCCTTGATAATGGATTATCCATCTTTTGCTGAACACCAAAACCCATAGCCTCCTGCCTTTCAATAAGTGCGTTTTACTAAAAAATTCCTTTGGAAAATGATTTTGTTCTTGCAGATTTGTTATTCAAAGGCTTGAGGTTACCAAAAATGATCTACGCCAAAGAATTGCAAAAGAGGTATGTTGCTGCTTTTGGTTGATTGTTATAATCAGAGTGGCACTGATATCGTTTTCAATCTTAGGCCCGAGGAAATGCTATATTACAAGCCAGCTTGGAAAGACGAAAGCAAGCTTTGCATGAACGGCGCTTGGCACTTGAACAAGATGTACTCCTTTCCACTATGGTCTTCTTTAACTTATTTTGGACTATCCTGTGATGAAAATAATGCAACAAATCATCTCTCATAAATGGCAACTTAATTGTGGAAATTTTGCGAGTTTTGGAAAAGTGCAATCTACACCCATGCCCCTCTTTGATAAAGAATATGTGCCATACCTTGTTATTTATTATATACGGTCTAATCACTCTTTACTTTGTCTGTTTGAACAAACATGCGTAGTTGAAACATTAATGCACTTTGGATGTTGGTTTAACATGTATACAATATAATTACTCTTCACCGTTTGTAGGTTCAAAGATTGCAAGAGCAGCTCCAAGCTGAAAGAGATCTTAGGGCTGCTTTGGAGGTTGGTTTGAGCATGTCTTCAGGGCAGTTATCGAATTCACGTGGCATGGATTCCAGGGTCTGTGATTATGATGTTCAATAACTATTTATTTTTTATGCCATTTTCCTTATTTTGTGATTTGATGTGAATGTAGACAAGGGCTGAGCTTGAGGAGATAGCACTTGCTGAAGCTGATGTGGCCAGACTTAAGCAAAAAGTTACTGAACTACACAATCAACTCAATCAGCAACGGCAACACCAATTTGGCTCTCTTTCTGATATGTATGACAGGTGACGTATCTACTTCCATAGTCACGGCAGTTTTCAACATTGATTTTTCTCCTTTTCTGATGAACTATTGGGAACTTCATAACAACTTGCGAGAGGTAGATCCCATGCACTTTGGCTAGGTCAGTGTAACATATGCAACATACTCCAAAATGGGTTGCAAAATGAGCTCGATGATTAATGGCTTTTGCACAATCTTATGTTTCATCAAGCTTGTATGATTGGAATAACCTGGTGCGATTAAACCATACTTTCCTTCTTGAACTTTATGATGGACAAGATATGAGCGTATAACTTATAAAAAGCTATTCCATTTGGGAATCTAGTTGATTCATGCGTCCTCTACTTCACCTTGCTCTAGCAACATATTGAAACACGAGTCTGTTGCTGATGGAAGTTGAAAAACAGTAACCATTGTGCATGTGGTCTGTGTGATTGCAGGAGGTTTCTTCAGCAAGATTTTGATAGTACCCTTGCCTACTGTAATCACGAGAGGAAGCAAAGACACGAGGTTACTAGCCCTATATTCCAGTATCATGATTTGTGCAGTCTAACCTTCTCTTCTTTCTTCCTTGAACTTTCAGTAAGTGACCAAGTGATTCTTAAACAGGAGGGTTTTCTCGGGCAGGCCTTAGCTGCTGGAAGCCGTAACAGGCAGCCTTCTCGCAAGCAATTTATGGAGCCAACAAGCTTGAGTGGCTCAAAGAGCCCTGATGCTTTTGGTAACATGTCTATGGATGATGGGCGTGGTGTCTATTCCTCCTCCATGCCTTCAACGTCGAGGTTAGCACAGGTAAGACTTCAATGGGGTTGAACAAGCCTTGGAAACTGAGACTTATCACATGAACGTTTGATGCTTTCTCCAATTCGACATCACTTTATCCAACGGCAAATCAAGTCTTTCCTTCTCAATCTCCTCCGGTTTCAGGTTATGGATTTTCCTAGGCATCCAACAGCCGCTTCATCCACCTTAGTAGAACTAACAACCCGGCTCGACTTCTTCAAGGAAAGAAGATCTCAGCTGATGGACCAGCTCCACAACCTCGACCTGAACTACGGAGCTGCCCCTCAGGACTTCATGTACAGACCACCATCACCTTCATGGAGCTGATGCCAACATTTCTCGACCATCTTTGCTCGTAGAGGAGACCAATAGATCAGCTCCTCGGTCCATCTATGTATATCCCCGCGCATTCTACTGCATATAGTCACGCCGTCCCGCAAACGTTTCAGTTCGGTTTGATTAAATATTTTGTGTTTCCCCTTTGATCTTCATGCTCCAGAAAACCAGTTTTGCCTTGTACCATGTAGTGATTGATGTAGGGTGCCCTTTGTGATGAGTTCCGTAAAAAACTGCCTGTTGTATAAATTGTATTTGCCAATTTTTTTTGTTGGGGATATTTGCCATTTTTGTAGCACCAGCATAAAATGTTGTCATCGAACATCCATTCTCCATTAGCTATATAGCATTAATAACAGTGGATTTGTATCTCATATTTGCTGGTAATTTTACAACCAAAATTGTTTGCAATAACGTTGGTTTTCTGTATACTACAAAAATGAGAAAATCTTCTCTAAATTATTCTTATTCTAATTCTAATGGTTTTTCCATTTCAAAGATTGGAGAAACATTAATGAAAAAAACTCTCTAAAAATTTGGAGAATGTTGCATATTTAAAAAAGTCTTTGTATTTTTTATTTTTCAGTTGTTTCTCTCTTTTGAAGAATTACATGAAAAAACTAAAAAGCTCAAAATTCTCTAAAAATTTAAAATGAAAAACTAAAAGATCTATGAAAGTTGGCACATATACAAGCAAATTCTTAAATTTGGACATTTGGTTGACTGATTTAGTATTTAGTTTATGGGTAGTCTAATTTGGATTTGAAATCACAAAAGCTTAAATAAAACTAAACACACATAAATTTTCAAATTTCAACCAAAAATTAAACGAAATATTTTGAATACTCTATTTGAGTAAATATTCAAAATTCAATTTTGATTCGATCCATGTCATTTTTCCTACAAAAATCTACAGTCTACAGTATATCTTCACTGTAAATAGCCGGTGTCTAAGAATTGGACACGCGCCTTCTTCCTCGTCCACCTGAATCGTCTGAACACCCAAATGCTCCTCCGATACCGATAGTGTCTTGGCGACGATTGCTTCTCCTCAAGCGCCGTTCCTCGGTGTTCGGAAATTTGCTCGCTCGCCACCTGTCTTTCGCTCCGCTTCCTGTGAGTTCTCCTCACTCATTGCACAATTTTCTTCTATGTGTGTATAATCAAAGATAAAATTGTTCATTTTCGTCCATTCATCTTACGATTGATGATCTACTCCTTATAGAGGTCAATAAGGAGCACAGATTTGAGCTAGGCTACGTAGAAGAGGCAAAATTTCAGTGTGAGTTGTTACAAGATCGAAATCAATTTGAATGGTTGAGTGACCAAATTCCATCCCGTCTCAGTATATCGTCGTCACTGTATCTGTCAGCGGAGATGAAGTTGCTACTGTTTCCGTCATCGTCTTCGTATTTTCCACTTGCTACGATTAGCAACAAAAGATTGAGAATGCAATTTTCCAGCTGTTCTAGACCTAGGTATGGGAATAGAGAGAGGACGAATAAGAGAATGACTATAATTTGCAACAGCAATAGCCAGATGAAGCAGAAAATGGTTAGTACTAGCCAAGATGCGGGTTCTTGTTTGATCACCACTCCACCTAGAGGCATCAAACCTCGCGCCATTGTTAAGCTCTTGGGCGGTGCCTTTATTGGAGCAATCCCTCAACTTACTTATGGGTACTTTGCAAAATCATTTGCTGTTTTACTACTTTATTTGCTTTCATCTACTTTTGAACTTGCAGTATTTACAGGTATGTTTCCGGATTAAATTTTGTATTTTGCAGCTATCTAACAGAGCTTTTAGCGAAGGATGGATATTTGGTCATTGCTGTCCCCTACAATGTGACCTTTGATCATGCTCAGGCAACTACAGAAGTATTCCAAAGATTCAATGCTTGTTTGGATTCCATTTTAGGTTCTGGATTGCCCAACTTCAACTTGACCCCAACTGATCTTGTTCATCTTCCCCTTTATTCTGTGGGCCACAGGTTAGTTTTGTAGTCACATATGAATCAACTATTTTTCATGATAAATTTGGTATGTTACATGATTCTGCAACAGCAACTTAAGGATATCTTTGATAATCCATTTTCCTCTGTCCTTTGATCTCTATTCTCTGTAGATTGTTTTCCCCTCTCTATTTTATGCCTATTAGAATGACTAATCCCCGTTGGGGTTGCCTTCGCTATTATCATCATATATATAGGTGTACAGAATAACAACGCCAACGGGGATTATTCATTCTAACAATGCCTTCAGCGTTTTCTTTTTGTAATTGTCATTTGCTCAGGGATGTTCAAGTGGCATTTCTAAATTTGGATGTTTTTGTTGTTTAGTTTATGTCGTCGGTGTCCAGTGTTTTCTGATTTCTTTTGGTCTTTTTTTTAGTGGCTCTACCTTCCTCTTTGCTTTGTCAGTTGTACTTTGCCTCTGTTTGTTTGCCTCGTTCTCATTATCCCTATGCCTTTAGAATCTGTTACCTCTAGCTCTCTCAGAAATACCGTCTCAACTAGTTTGGGGTGAGGGTACATACATCTTGACTTAGAACCTGCTTCATTGCGGGAAACACTGGATTGTTATTGTTGTTTGATACTTGTATTTCACCATTAAACTATGTCCTTGTAATTATATACTGTAGCAATGGGGCACTTTTGCAAGTATTGGCAGGGAGCTATTTTGAAGAGAAGATACCAAAGGTGCTACCAACACTCTTTCTCTTATCACATTTCACAAGGCCTGAATATTTGAGTAACTAGTCCTTGATAATGTAAGCCTTTTGGGCCTTTGTTCTTATAAAGATTCAGAATATAAGAGTCGTTGGTATAGATAATTGTTGAAAAACTTTTACCCAACCAATATTCGACAAACTTTGCCAATTAAGGGTGCTATAGCTTATAATTTTCCTCAGATATAGGAATGATCTTAACTAGGCCTAATGTTTGCTTTGAGGCCCAACACGTTGCAACACCTAGATTTTGTACTTATATCATATGTAAGCCCTGTAATCCCCAGTACAACTCCAATGAAAATTATTTAAGAGTTTGGAACCTTGGTCTCACTGAACCAAAATTGAGAGATCTTGTTGGTATGGTCTTATCCTTCATATATAAAGATTAGAAAATGGGTAATTGGCTATCATATTTAGTTTCTTTTATTGTTATGTTTTTTAGTGACATAAGATTATCGTTATGTTTTTTAGTGACATAAGATTTTGATGTTCATGTAAGGCCAATGTCATAATCTCCTTCAACAATCGACCAGCAACAGAGGCAGTGCCTTACTTTGAGCAGGTACTAATGTGCAACAATCTCCTTCTAGGCCTTTGCATTCAAAGTGTAGGTGTCATGCTTATAATACTGATGTTCAACTTTTGCTTTTTTTTTTAATTAGTGTGTACTTCATTCTTCCTTTTGTCTTGGTGCATGACTTTTTGAAAAAATAAAATTGATGGGTGGTTCTTGTGGTAAGTAATCCCAATGGGGTTCACAAAGTAAAGTTTTGATGCGTTTTTTTAAATGTTATACTGTTATTTTATTGGCATTACCAAGAGATCCAACGATTTGCTACACCCACACCAGATTCGTATTCTGTGTAGCCCACAATACATTAAATGGCATGAATATGATTGAAAAAGTCAATATGTGAATATGAACTTGGGCTGGATTAGAAGTCTTTGGGAAGGAGAGAGGATTGAGGTTAATGAAGATGGGAAAAGGAAGCTTCTCAATAGAAAGGGAGAGAAAGAATTAGGTGCAAAGGTTGAATGAATTTTGGTAAACAAGGCAATGAAAACATTGTGGGTAATCAGATTTGTCAGGGAGGCAATGCAACTTTAGCAAACTTTTTGATTGAATGTGTGAGATTCAGTTGGAAATGCCACATGTTGATTATTTACAAATGATTGTAGTGAAACTTACCATCTACTTTCCATTATTTAAACAATACTTCGTACTATGATAATATTGTGGTAGTGTGGTAGCTGCATACTAAGCAAGTCTAGTAATGTCTTGTAGTTAGGTCCATTTGTTAGCCAAATGACGCCAATGGTAGAGGCTTCTCCAGTGTATCCAATGGCTAAAGGCGCCTCAGTTGTCTACTTCTGTATATATTTAATCAACAAACTGGATTTGCATTTTTGGATTCTTTCATTCATTATACAACAACTTATTTTATTTCATGCACATATATGTTCTCAGAAGATGCATGGAAGGCGCTACGTGACGTTGCTGCTTCCTTAGTTAATTATGACAAAGAATCTGTCACCATCCTGGAAAAATTTGTCGATCAGTTGCCTTCAGTGCTTGATCAGGTACCTACCTACCTACCTCTCTCTCTCTGAAACTGGGCATTCTTTTTTAGCACTGCCAAATTTCTGTCCCTAATCATATTTTGGCATATTAAGTAGAAGTTTCTGTAGTTTGGGCCTGTGTCAGGCCTTAGGTTGTGACATATTGACTTATGTATAATGTCATTAAATGGAGACTCGTTTCGGTGGAGACAATCCCACATTCGAAAGTCTACATTGTACCAAAGGAACATCTCAAATGACACAACATATATAACTATGAATTTGGTGCTTCTTCATGCATTCTCAACCCTCGAGTTCAGTGGCACAAACCTATCCTAATCTTTAATCCTACACCAAGCCTTGATTGTTGGGTTGGTTTTGGTGCATCCTCACTCATCCATAAGCATGAGACAATTGAGCTATAATTTTCTTCAGCCAACCTAATAATACTTTCCAGATGATACAATCTTGCTTTTGGCAATGATATACTATATAGTATTTCCCCAATTCACTGTCTCCTTCACAAGCTCATGGTATATATCCTCTTGTGGGTCGATAATGTTAAGCCATTTTTTGTCTTTTCCGAGAATATTTGAACTTTCTGCACGCAAATGATCCTGGATTGGCATAGCAGTTGTTCAGTATCCATGCTCTTCTCTTGGAAGTTAAAATTGTCTTCTCGTAGGAATATTTGTACTTGAGGTCTTACATTCCAGAGCAAACTCCTTTAATCAAATCCATATAGTTGCATTGAAATATCTTGCAGAAAAAACGAAATTTTACAACAAACTCATTAGTCTACAGTGCTTGTATGGATGGTTTGTGCTTTTACACATTTAATAATTCTCTTGCACTTACAGGAATGTTTTGTGCTCTTGTAAAGCTAAAATTTATTGTTTTCACTTTTCATATGTTCAGGTCGCACAAGGCACATCAGAGTTCAAGCCAACTCCTTTGGAGAATCGTCAACTTGTTGGGCAATCTTATAATGTTCGTCGCACATTACTAGTATGACGCCACCTTCTCTCCTTACCAGTCATACTGAAACAGTAAGTTTTTGTTTTCCAAGTCCAAGCAGTAAGTTGTTATTGAGTAAAAATTTCAGGTGAAGTTCAACGACGATGCCATCGACGAAACAGATCTGCTGGAAGCAGCACTAAGGCCTCGAATTGAGTCCATTGGTGGACGACTGGAGAAGATAACGCTATATGGCACCCATGTCACGCCGTGCTTACAAGTAATGCTCGTGTTTGCCTATGGATTGCGCTGTTTATGCGCCGATTTCGCTAATGCATTGCTCAACATATCTAGCTAAACTCACCATTGCTATCTCACAGGGTCCGGCTTGGCAAGTGGGTAACTTGTATACTCCCGCAGACGCGATTTTTCAAGCGTTCAAGGCTGTGTTACTTAATGACACTAAGGCTCTTTCGAGAACTATTTGTCAGTGGCTCGAGGAAGTCGATACCAGTTGAGTAACCACAATTCACGAACATGGAACATGTAATATGCACGAGTAAATACACATTCTTGATAACCGGTGAATTTAGTCCACTCGATACCTCACATATTTGAATGTATCATCTTTGAGCTCGTATTCGAGATGTCTTTTTTTATTTCTGTAAATAGAGGGATAGATATTCAAGCTTGTGATATACGTAGTATTAGTCAGTATGCATCATAGATCTCAAATTAAGAGATGGCGTAATCTACTTCATCGTCACCATTTAATCTACTTGTATTGGTATTTGATACCTCATTTCCTTTTTTATTTGTCATTTAACAAGGAGTAATCTACTTTATAGTCAATCATTTAATTTAATCTACTCTTTGATATATTTAGTAATCATTGTGAAAATTTTAAAAAATAAGATAAATGGATTATAACTTCGTTTAGTCTGTCTAATGGGTATTTACAAGAAAAAAAATGTGAATGGATCTAAGAATTGGGGCATATAACATCTGCATTCTACATTGAGGGGCAAACGCATATAGCATCCTTATTCCACCCTTAATCCTCCTATATCTTAAAGTTGAGTGCTTTAGAGGATAGTTAGGCTATCCACGTAGCGGCCTAATGTGTTTTTTTTTCCAATTTTACCCCTTCCTTTCTTAATCAACTCTTATTTTGTGCCCCTCTTTTTTCTCGGATAGTGATACACATAATTCTACACCACCAATTAAAATTTGACATGTGTATTTAGAGAATTTTTTTTAAAAAAAATTCTACAACTTTCGGTCTTTCAAAAACTGTTTTTTTATGCAAAAAAAAAACTGCTTTTTTAATGAAAAAAAACCGTTTTTTTAAACCGTTTGAAATTTTGAATTGAATGAATCAAATTTCAATTGTTATTTTTACAACCATATATTAGTGAAATAAATTTTATTGATTTTTCATATAATATTCAACCATAATATATACGTAGTAGATAGTTTTATTTAGCATATATTTCAAATTGTTTACATTTTATAAATGTAAATAAAATTGTAAATATATTATAATTAAGAATTTATATAAATTATATATATATTGAAAATATAAGTTATTTGATATAAATTTTATTTATTTATAATTAATGAAATCAAATATATCAAGTATGCTTTGATAAGTTGAAAAATATTCAAAAAATAAAATACAGCTAGTGATAAAGTTGAAAAATATACCTATCAAATACTATATTAAGGCTTTTACCGCAGCTGCACAACTAGATACAGATTACACCCACTGATGCCATCACATTCACTAGCTTTTAGATGATCAACTGGTTTTTAAATAATGAAGAAAAGTATTATTTTATTTTTTATCTAACTAATTAAACTTTTTTATATGTATTATGATAGGGAACATTGTATAAAATAATTTATAAATCTCATACTTTACGCAAGGGTACCATACTATTCAACCCCGATGTCTGGGTATAAAAAAAAATACAAAACTTCATCCGCGTGTCTATAAGAAAAGTACATATCTCTTCCAAGCCCGGGTTCAAAATTTGGATTTACATGTAACATGCGGATTTAATCTCGTGTTTCTATCGGACCTGCAATTTTTTAACATTTTGGTAAATATTTTAAAATCATGAACATTTTGCTAATTTATTTAATTGTGAATATTTAAAAAAAATCCTTCTTCTATGTGTATATAATGCAAATTAATTCTTCTATGTGTATATAATGCAAATTAATTAATAATACGCCTATGTTCTTAACTTAATAAAAAAAAAATAAAGTAGGCAAATAATAATTATAACGTACTAGAAAATTATTAAAATTATTAGTAAATTATTAAAATAGTTAGCAATATCGTTTTGTTAGTTTAAATTATTAGAAAAATTTACATAATACGGCAATAAATAATACGATAACATCCGAAAAATATGATTAATTTACTTAGATTAATTTAAAATCTCGTGCGTTGCGCACGGGTTATAGGCTAGTTTTCCTGATTAAAATTCATTATTAATAAAAAAAATCGTTTTCAGCATAAATTATCTCATTAAAAAAAACGGAGTCCTTGTTTAAATTTGATGGTGGGTTTCGGTAGTCCAATAAGAACATGACACGTACCATCTCTCTCATCCATCTGAATCGTTTGCAAAAGCAAACGCCAAACAGGACCCAGGGGGCTTACCGCAATCAGTCCTCAACACTGTTCCTTCCGACTGACTCGGCTGGTGTTTGGCGATATCTTCCCCTCAAACGCCGTTCGTCGGCGATCGGAGATTGTTTCGTCCGCCACCGCGCTTTGTGAGTTTCCCTCTCTAATTGCGTTTTCCCTAGCCCTTGTGTTTCTATAATTCAGTTGTGTTTGGATTTCATATTTTAGGGTTTTCGCTCCCTTATTTGGTCCTGCTGCATGATTTTGTCTCTTACATCATTAATACTGGAATCGTACAGCCAAAATTTTGTCGAATTTTGATTTTTGTAATTGTGATTATAAATGCTCGCCTCTGACTTTTGAAATTGTTAGTTGTAATTGATTACGATAATCTCTCTTCTAGAGTGTTTGGCTTCGTAGGTGACGAGGGTTCTGTAGTTGTTGTTTGTGATGTCTGTGCCATCTGATCCTATATATCTTCCATTCTGATAGTGCTACTTCTTGATTTCTGTTTGACTTTTGGCAGTTCTTAGGGTTTATTTATTGTTTCCGGATAAGTTTTGACAGAATTATTATATAGCACTTTTAAATTTTTAATGGTGATCTGCTGATCTCCTTCCTTTGCAGGGAGATAAATCTGTTTTCCCTTAACACATAAGGAATCTAGGAGTAAAGATCTAAAGGATACATATAACACATAATTGGATTCTTAGGTTTTTCCTTTTTGGGTTGATTGCATTTTGTTCAGTAGAATGTATGTGATTCTAACTCTAAACCAAGTTCGCTATTAGTGAAAGTGATGGCATTTTTCCATGAACACAAGAGGGTCATAATGTTATATGCTCCTGCAGAATCTGATAAGGAATAAATAATGGGATAAACCATGCATGTGTAAATTTTAAATTGTAATGACATTGAAATTAATTTTGGTGGGGCTTGGTTTCTGAACTTTGAAGGTATTAGGTCTCTGAAGTCTCGAGGGGCTGCATTTTCATTGATAAAAGTTGATTTTTTAAGGTATTTTTTGACATGGACATTCAATATTGGCAGGTTTATTGAATTGAAACTCACTGAGCATGCAGTTACACGATTTTGCACTTAGCCTATAATGAATTCACTTCTGCCCGATTTCTCTTGGTTCGGCAGCCAACCCAAAAAGAATATGGATGTGTCTGTGCAAATGCAGTCTACAAGTACCACAACTGAAGTACCAAAACAGCAGTCTTTGTTTGATATCAAGATATTGGGTTGGTCACTTCTTTCAATATTTCCCTGGGCTGTCAATTCTAGGGACAATTTCCGAACACCTACCACTATAAATAGGGGTTTGAAAAGAAGGGCACAACGCAGACGCTTGGATGCATCTAATAATCTGTCTCCTCCCGTGCGCTTCAGACCATATGTGGGCAAGGTTCCTTGGCATACAGGACCCAGAGGCTTTCTATCTCAGCTGTTTCCGCGATACGGGCACTACTGTGGGCCGAATTGGTCAAGTGGAAAGGATGGAGGATCCCTAATTTGGGACAAGCGACCAATTGATTGGTTGGATTACTGCTGTTACTGCCATGATATGGGTTACGACACACATGATCAGGCACAGCTTCTGGAGGCTGATTTAGCATTTCTAGACTGTCTTGAGAAGCCTCACATTACCAAGGGAGATAAACAAGTAGCTTACATGTACAGGACAATGTGTATCCAAGGTAACCACTAACCAACGCACCATGTTCTTTGTTTGGTTCATTTGCTCTTGCAATCTCCGAGTTCTTTTTTTTTCATAGTTTATCAAGTAGATGAATGCCGGCTTTTTGTTTCCTGCTAGGTCTCAGGAATTTTCTTATACCCTACAGAAGGCATCTTCTGAAGATGCAGTCTGCGCAAGAACTGATCACTTTTGGATGGCTGAATAGCATCAGGTGGAGAGGATGGAATATATCATCATTCTTGAAAAGAGAATGATAAAAGACGTGTGCATCTTCTCAGGTTGTCGTGTTCATCAAGAAATAGGTCAGTTCCTTTGATGCGTGTAAATATAGGGAGAATCTCTGGATTTTTAGCAACTATGTAGTCTTGTATGAGTTGATATTGGTGTGGAGAACATTAGAGGCTGGTGTATGGTATCTTCCTATGAGCTTTGTAGCTAGTCCAAGTGGTTTATCTGCAGCTTAAATCTCATGTAAATTCTCTTTTCATGTTGTCTTGCCTTTTTAAAATTCATTATCAAATGTAAATTCTTGCCTGAAGGGTGTTTTTATGCAATTCCTTGCCTTTTTCAATTCCCCACCCCCCACCCAAAGAGAAATCCTGGACTTTTTTGGTGTTATCCAAGATAAACATACTTCTTTTTTAGGGGGATTATCCAATGTTCTAAAAATTGGCCTAGGTCCCACCGCCTAGGGCTTTTTAGTACACTTGAATTGTCTTGAATTATTATGGATATCTGGTTTACTTTGTGAGCTCGACTAATTGCACAATACTAGAGTTCATCACTTTTGCTTTGCTCTTTCGAGTTCAACCCAGCTAAGCCATTTGCGTGGATGGTTAAGATGACCAGTTTGTTAATCTATTATGTGCTACAAACACTTGTGATGCTTTGGTTTGGTATAGAAACACCTCTTGGAGGGGTCACTTTTAAATAAAAGGTTCTATTTTCCTTTTTCTGTTGTAAATGCCTTTGATTTCATAGACATATACAGACTCTGGTCATCACGAAGAAGACACTACCCACCTATTATTCGAATGCAAATTCTCTTTCTGCTGTTCAAGTTTATCACCAAAAGTGAAATCCGAAATCAAAGACAATATCAGGATAACAAGGAATATAGAGGAACTAATGACCAAATTAGGCAGAGTGCTAGACACACAGCAAAAAATGAAATTGGTATTCCATTGGTGGACCATTTGGATGGTTCGTAATAAACTAATCTTCCAACAACAAAAAGTGCCAAATGAAAGAGGATTTGTGAAACTTGTTGAATCATACATTAATGAATGGAATAAGGCAGGGAAGCAAAGTGAAGAGGATGAAATCAGAACTCAAAGACAAGCAAACCCCCCCAACAAAAGTGGGAATAGAAGGAAGAAGGAAAAATGGAAAAAGCCTCCAACTGGGAAATTAAAACTAAATTTTGATGGTTCTGCATCAAGCCAACGATAGAGTTCGATAGGTTACATCATTCGTGACAGCACTGGGAATTCGGTTGCAATGGGTAGTGAAATGGTTGGATACCAAACCCCTCTAATGACCGAAGCCTTGGCATTAAGAAGGGGTGTTCTTAGAGCCCTTGATTTGAGAATCCCTAAAATAATAATAGAAGGAGATTCACTCACCATTATCAATCATTTACAGTCTAAAACTAGATGTCCATGGAAAATTGAGCTAATCATGGCTGATATTAGCACCCTTCTTACGGGGTTTTACGAAGTTTCGTTTTCACACATTCTTCGTAACGGCAATTGCGTGGCGGATAAGGTTGCACACCTTGCTCATATTGCCTCCACCCCATCTATATACAAAGACCCAGGTCTCATCGACCTCATCCGAAAGGATGCTGTCGGATAGCGGTTTCGCATCCGAATTTTTACTTAATCAAAAAAAAAAAAAAAAAAAAAAAATACAGACTCTGGTGGTGTGATCGGTGTCAATTTCACCCAGGTTTTTTCTATTTCTAACCAAGTACAAGTGCAAGATGGCACTCTACTTAAGTACTTATACAAGTGTATATCATCAGTTTATGACTATATGAGGTTGAAACTTTGATGAATAAGTTCCCAACAAAATTGCCAAAAAAGAAAAAAAAAATCAAGTGCAACTTGTTATGATTAAGACCATCAAGCCGATCAAGCATGGCCAAAATTGTCAAAAATTGTTAGATAACTTTTTTAAAAAATAATGAATTCCTTTTCATAATTTCCTCGCAAGTCGCAATCGGACCCTATTCATTGAGTATATAGACATGAAGATGTGAAACGTAAATTTATATATTTATTTATAGAACTTATTGATCAAGTAACACAAATGCCAATCAGGGTATAGAAATAAACTACTTATCTTTTTATATTATCTTTTAGAGCATCTCCCACCCTAGGTTATAAATGGATTTTTGTGATAAGCCGAAAGAATAGAGAAGAGAGACGCAGAGAAGAGAGGAGAACTGATGTATTCATTAGGGTTCTAAAGGACCCATTATATAGGAGTATACAAAGGGAACTAGGGTTTCTAGTGTTTATCCATCCCAATATAATAATACAAGATAATATTATAACACTCCCCCTTGGATAAACATCCCTAAATATTACAAGACTGTTATACTAAAAACCTCGCCTAGAAAACCCAATGGGACCAAAACTAGGACCAAGGAAAATACAAATGACATGTGATACGCTTTGGTGATACTGCCTCATTAAAAACATTGTCAGGAAAACCCAGTGGGAAAAAACCTGATCGAAGGGAAAAAGAGTGCAATGCGTATACTCCTCCTGAATTCAACACCCTTCTTGTAGTCTTCTCATTCGGCTAAGCTCTTTGATCTTCTTGTTGATGCTGAATGTATGAGCTGTATAGCCGAGTCTCAACATTTCCTTTGACGTGTATAAGTTGAGATGTCTTCATACATTACAATTGACTTCGAATGCTTGACTTCCATTTGTTGGCGTTGAGCTGCTTTCAATGCACAAACATAAGGTACTTCAGGACCTAGTGTGCTTTTCATTGTTGATTAGGGGGGTCTGTTGTATTAAATGGTGCATAAGTTGCCTCGTTAAAAACCTTAATTTGGAAAAACTCAATGGGATAAAAACCAAGATCAAGGAAAAGAGTACAACATTTTATGGTACTTCGGGACCTAATGCAATGTCACCATTTTCACAATTATAGGTACTTCAGGTACTCTTAGAGGATCTTTAACCAATTGCATGTGACGGGACTTTGATATTAATGCTTCAGGCATTTTCAATCGATCTTTTTCATTTATATGCGTATGCAAGTAACGCGTCCGTCATTATTTAGATCCAAAATTATATTCACTTCTGGTGAATACATTCTCCATATAACCTTTGATAGGTTGGCTTTTGTGCAATCAAGTTGGCTTTATATTTTATTTCGTATGAACACCCACTTAAAACCAAATGATGTTACACTTTTCGGTGTTGGAACCACAGGTCCAATGCCATAATGCTTAAAGAACCAATTCTTGCATGAATTTCCTTTTTCTAGCTCTTTACTATCATTTCGATGTCGACATCCATTTGTTTATTTGATGATCATCATATTCTCATAGGCTCATTCCACTTCTGGGGAATCGTATACCAAGAGCCTAGTGATCTCCAACACTTCTGGTGTACTTGAGAATCACTTGATATTCATTGAGTTGGAGTTACTTCTGGAACTTTCAAATGAGCTAGTATATGTAACTTTATCACTTTCTTGGCCTTTAGTAAATGCTTTCAATGACATATTTGATAAACCTTATAATCATTTCATTTATTGAACTTCTGGTCCACTTGTATTTATCCGCGGATATGAAATAATAGAGAAGTTGCTTCCTTGCAATCTCTTTCTTAATTGTCTCATTTCCTCTCCCCCTAAATACCGAGCATTTGATCACGATTATAAAGCTCTAGGTATTTGATATCAATAGGGACTCAAACCCCATGTATCATCCAACTTCTTTGTGGCCTCATTGTAGTTCATTTGGAGGAGGTACATCTCGGAACGTATGCTGCTTATTCAAAACCTTTGAATGACATGCTGTCTTCTGGAGATAATTAGAGAGATGTTATTGTGTCAAATTCGAAATGCAAACATGCATGGGTCCATTTGACCAACGACTCTTCTGAGTCGTCGTGAGCTACCTTATGCTCAACAATGTTTTTGATAACATTCTCTACCTTATGTTTCATATGACCAAAGTGTTGAGGCATCTGTAATCTTGGAATTACACTGGTCTATATAATAGTGTTCTGTAGCTGTCTCATTGAATCCATTCAAGATACATTAGAGACTTTGCATTTACTTTGAATTTAGATGGTCTTGTTGTTGATTTGCCAAGATGACAGACCATATATGTTCGGTCACCCTTATAGAGGATCTTCGGGTCCTAGGATCTTCTGGCCCCTTTTAGTGGGTGTGTATGTGAATGTCAATGATCTCGCCCATCATCGTTTCACATGAATGACCGAATGCCACAAAGAAAAACATTTTATCATTAACTAACTTCTGGTTAGTGATAAGTTTCAGTGGGATAAATGAGTGTCAAATAAACCATATATATACATTCTCAATTCTGTAAGACTTGCTTCTGGCTAGTCATATGAGATATTGGTGTTCAATACCATGTCAATTCATACATATATGTCATTGTTACTTCAAGTAACAAGATCAATGCTCTTCTGGAGCTATATGGTATTTATCCTGATTTTCCATTCATGATTGTTTCAGAAAACTTCGGGTTTTCAAATTTGTTTGACACTTATAAACCATAATATTCAACCATTGAACCTCGTATATGGTGATCTATTTAATTTAGATGACATTGAATGGGTATTGTCAGAACTTTCGTTGGTGTCATACTTCATGTATGAGTCATTTATAATGTTCTTCACGACATTTAGAATTAACCGTATAACAGACCTAGCTATAAGCCACAACAATAACTTTGGTCAAGCGCTTAACCATAACCTCTTTCACACCCTCTACCGGAGGGGCATGCTTCAGGCAATGCTTAGAGGATAGTCAGGAAGTTGCCTTCTTAACCGGATCGTGTTATGTGGATACTTCTATTGGTTGTATCAACCAGACAAAAATAGTTCTGAATATGATAAAACCCACATTCCATGTACTTCTTCAGGAGTATAAATGATAAAATTAGGATCATATACTCTTTTGGAGTTTGTGAAATCCTTTACTCTTCTAGAGTTCATAAAATATTCTTTACTCTTCAGGAGTTAATAAAAATTCACCAGTAGAGTATTCCGGCTCTTAGGTTGGTGTACGTTGAAAAACTTCACAATCTACGGGATTGTGGTAAACCTTTCTCCCAAGTGTTCATTTGCCAAACGAAACCCCGCATTAGACCCTCATGATAAGTAGTTTCTTTGGGAAACACTTTGAGCTTTGAATTACAATAAGTAAAATCATAATAATTTTATTCAATATAAAGCAATGAATAAAAACAAGTAAATAAATAAAATAAAATTGTATTTGTCCACTTCAGGTTGAGCCATAAGAAAAACTTGTCAATTTATCATTTTCTTCAAGAAATGATTTTATTCATAAAATGATTCATTTGTCAACTTCGAGTGACAATTAGTCTCTATTATGTATATTTCGATCATATACTCCAAAAGATGATAAGTTGCAATTCAAAAATATAGTCAGTTGACATATAAACATTGTCCATATTCTTCAAGAAATGGTATGATCAATTATTACTCACTTCATGGAGAAGACAACTTGTATACATTCACTTTAATTTCTACACTTCTGGGTATTTGTGCAACTTTAAAATAAAACTCATACACTTTTGGGTATGATTTTAAATAATCTTTATGAGGATATACAATATATCTCTTATCATTCATTTACTTCAGGAAATGAATATTGTCACTTCAGGGACAAATTTGTATTGACGAGAGAGACATTTTATGAATTTCCTTTTCATATACAACTCTTCAGGAGATGATTGCCGTTACTACATGAACGATTTATGATTATGTGTCCATCCACTTTAGGGGATGCCTTTATATATTTCAAGAGATAATGATAAATAAATAAATAGTTGATATAATTGATAAAACTATAAAAACATAAATAAATAAAATCAAATTGGCATATTGTCAACTTCGGTGACAAGGAAATGAACATCTGCAAATACATGTTCGTCTACTTCTGGAGACTTGTGGAGAAACCATAATTTGCTTGTTTAGCTATAAAAATCATCGGTCCAGGGACGATTATGAATTTTAAAATTTTATCTACTACGGGAGATAAATTTTATCATGATATATAAGCTAAAATATTTATCTTCTTCAGGAGATAAATAAGAATTTCATCTTCTTCAAGAGATGTGATACATAAATTGTGT
Organism: Persicaria maculosa; assembly: GCA_963922045.1. NCBI lineage: Eukaryota > Viridiplantae > Streptophyta > Magnoliopsida > Caryophyllales > Polygonaceae > Persicaria > Persicaria maculosa. The sequence goes on along the minus strand of OY998262.1, from coordinate 36,639,260 downwards.
TTACTTTATCTACTTCAGGAGATAAACTACCACTTTTGGGATGATATGCAAATTTAACAATTTATATCTACTTCGGGAGATAATGTTTGTCTACTTCTAGAGACAAAAAAATGCAAACTGAAATAAATGAATAAATAAATAATAAGTTCATCACACGGGGATGATTTTCAATCGTTCACATCTACTTCAGGAGGTCCGTTCATCTACTACGGGAGATGAAGATTAAACAAAAATAAATTAAATTAAATAACATAAAAATAAATAAACATACATATTATTTCATCACTACATGGATGAAATTTATCGGCTTGATCATCTCTGCGGGGATGAGATTCATCTCTGCGGGGATGAGATCAATTTATCATTCATCTACTTCGGGAGATGTGCTCGTTCATCTACTTCGAAGATGCGCTCGTTCATCTACTTCGGGAGATGATTTCGTTCATCTACTTAAATTTAAAATTTTTATCTAGTTCAGGAGATAATTTATCTACTTCAGAAGATGAAAAATAATTTAAAAAATAACATAAAATAAGATAAAATAAATAAACAAATAAATAATTAATCACTACAGGGATGATATTCGATCGTTTACCATTTTAGGGATATAATAAAATAACATCCACTTCAGAGGCAATCGCTTCAGGGATTGAGATTAAATTACTTTATCTGCTTCAGGGGATATTAGATAAAATAAATAAACAAATAAATAATTCATCACTATAGGGATGATATTCGATCGTTTATCACTTCAGGGATATAATAAAATAACATCCACTTGGGGATACGATCGATTGTTCCAATCGCTTCAGGGATTTAAATTTATTCAATTGATTCAACCATACGATCGATTTTAAATATTTTTTAGGGCTGATTTTGTAATTACCATAGATTTGAATCATCTTCTTCCTCGAGATTTTGCAAAGGGCATAGGCGATGGCCCCTCGGCTTCAACAGCCCCTCGAGATTCCTCTCCCACTGGCAGCCTCGGATGCGTCGGCGTCTCAATCGACCGAATCTGGCCCAGGAGAGGTGGTGACGATGTTCAAGTCCACGTAGATCTGGCTCCCTTTGCGATTTTGTTCGAGTCCGGGCTCAACGGTGTCGATGCTGGCTGTCGTCCTCATTCCGACTAGGCCGAGGTTCGACCTCAGGGCTTGGGTGGAGGTCGGCGGCGTCGCCCATGGAGGCAGACATGGATAGCCCTGCTGCGCGCGGTGGCGGTTTTCGAGGAGAAGAAAACTGTGCTCTTCTCCTGGACTCACCATCGGCCAATCCCTACAGTAACTGATGGTCTGGACATCGAAATTCCGGCGACGTCGACGATGTCTATCATACTTGCATCTCCGCGATTCACATCAATTCCGAAAAAAAACTCCGAAAAAAACTCAAGTGGAGTCTATCGTGCTGATAACGTGTGATAAGCCGAAAGAATAGAGAAGAGAGGCGCAGAGAAGAGAGGAGAACTGATGTATTCATTAGGGTTCCAAAGGACCCATTATATAGGAATATACAAAGGGAATTAGGGTTTCTAGTGTTTATCCATCCCAATATAATAATACAAGATAATATTATAACAATTTTAGCCTTTTTTTTCTCCCATCATAGGCCAAAACCCATTTTGACCAAATTTTTTTGGCCTATTTCTAAAATGAAGGCCAAATTTGGCTTGAAATTTTAGAAGACCAAATGTGAATTCCACCATTTTTTTTTAATTGTTCATTATTAATATAAATTTATAAATCACACAATTAATTATATATAAACTATCTAATTATAATTTTTATCAAAACTAAAAGTTATAGTTTGTAAAGACATTGATGAGTTCTTTGATATGACTATAATATTTAATATGTTTGGATTATATTTGCATAAATAATTAATATCTATAGAAAAACATATTCATTTTATATTATTACATCTTCGTCAAAATCATATCTCGTAAATAAATATCGAGTTGCATAAATTACTATATTTGAAAATAATAATAAAAAATCCCAAAACACATTAAAACCATAATATGAAGTAAATTTATAAATAATACAATTATAAATCTATATATTATATAGTTATGATTTCCAATTAAAAATAAAATTTGTAGTATTGTTAAGATATTCAAGAGTTTTTCGATATGACTATAATATTTGACATATTTGAATTATTATTGCATAAATAACATGAGTCTTTATAGAAAATTCTAAATAACATGAGTATTTATAGAAAATTTGCCTGTCAAATTTGGCCTACGGTGGAAACAACAAAACCATTTAATAGGCCAAAAGAGAATATTTTATAGAATATTTTATTTTGGTAGGCAATTTCCTTTAGATATTCTAGCCTACGGGGGAAGATGCTCTTAGTCCTATAAATTTAGACGATGGCATTTTAAATTTAAATAAACATTTTTAGGAGGAAAAAAACGATATGATTAGTATCAACTTTGTAAGAACGAGTCACGCTGCAGCCCTATATCTATCTCATAATGTGGTATTTAATACAGTACGTCATTGTGTATAGATACATTTATATTTTTTTTAAAGACATAAATACGAAAACAAATTAGAAAAGGGAGATGGGGAAATTCCAACAGCTGCCTACAACAAGGCCCCCACAATTTGACACCAATCCATTCTCCTCTCTTTTTTATTCTCAAGTTGTTATTTTAAAACAAAATTCGAAATATAAAAATTTCAGCCATTTAAAACATCATACACAAATTTAATGACTAACTAGTTTAGTGACCCGTTCGGGCTATTCTCTACTTATATACATTTAGACACACACAATCTTTAAACTTTAATTGCTATTGGATTGTTTAAAATAGAGTGAAATTTGCAAACAAATCAAGAATATATTCATAATATCACTTAAATCTACCCAATCCATCCACTCTGAACGCAAAGACCTCAATAAATCTACATTAAAAGATTATTGCATCACTTTAATCGAGTATGTTTGTAGATTTCATATAATAACGAAATTAAAGTTTATTACAAATATATAGATTTGGAAAGGCAAAATAAGATATTCAAATTGATGGAGATGAACACTGTTGGTAAGTTTAAATCCTTTTTGGTGAGAAATTAAATTGTGAGAAGATTCAATAGAAGACTTATAAAAATTATAAGAAAAACTCAGATTAGTATATGAATTGATGGTAGTGATCATACATAAATAAGATATACATATATAGATTTGTAAAGGCAAAATAAGATATTCAAGTTGGTAGAGATGAGCAATAATTGATAAGCCACAAGCAAGTTTAAAGTTTACAACCTTTCCAATGAGAAATTGAAATGTAAGGATTTTCGGATATTAAAAAACATATATTTCTAGAAAATGGGAAAAATAAGATTTCTGAAAATCTGAAAAAATAGAATTATGGAAATTGAAAAAAATAGTTTTCAGAGATTATTTAAAAAAAATAGAATTTCAGAATAAGAAAAAAACAAGATTTTCAAAAATTGGAAAAAAAACAGATTTTCATAAATATATAAAAATAGATTTTTTAAAATTGAGAAAAATAGGATTTTTGAAAAATTAAAAAAATATGAGAATGAAAAAAAAACAAAATTTCTGGAAATAAAAAAAGATTCGGATATGATAATATCTTATGAAACCATTTAACCTAATAAAAGAGGAGTTGTTGACAGTTTCGGTATGGGACGTTTTATTTTGTATCCTGACATGTTGATATCTATATCCTGTCAAGATTTGTTGAATTTCCTATCAAGTTATGTGTTTTCCTGTCAAAAGTGAAAACGTAGCTCAATGATGACCCGCACCTGTTGTACGACTTTGTCAAGCATCCCACTCTATCAACTACAAATGGTTAGTGTTTTCCTATCCATTATTTGCAAAAATCTTTTCGACGTTGAACCATCAACTTTGACACCTTTTTGGTTTGTGTATCCTGACATGTTGATAGTCATACCTTGTCAAGATCTATTGAATTTCCTGTCATATTATATGTGTTTTCCTGTCAAATGTGAAAACGTATCTCAATGATGACCAACACCTCTTGTACGACTTTGTCAAGCATCCCACTCTATCAACTACAAATGGTTAGTGTTTTCTGATCCATTACTATTTGCAACAATCTTTTCAACGTTTAACCATCGGCTTTGACACCTTTTTGGTTTATATCCTCATATGTTGATAGCCATACCTTGTCAAGATCTATTGAATTTCCTGTCATGTTATTTGTGTTTTCCTGTCAAATTTTAAAACTTATCTCATTGAGGAGCTGCTTTTCTTATACTTGTAAGACGTCATTAAGCATCCCACACTATTAACTATAAACAGTTAGTTTTTTCCGATCCATTATTTGCAAAAATCTTTTCGATGTTTAACCCCCGACTTTGACACCTTTTTGTTTTTGTATCCTGACATGTGGATAGTTCTATCCTGCCAAGATCTATTGAATTTCCTGTCATGTTATATGCGTTTTCCTGTCAAATGTGAAAACTTAACTCATTGATGATCCGCTCCTCTTATACTTATACAACGTGCATGGTTAAGCATCTCACACTATGAAATATAGATAGATAGTGCTTTTCGATCAAATATTTGCAACAATTTTGTCGATGATAAACTCCGGACTTTGACAATGTTTTGGTTTTTATCCAGATAGATAACCTTATCATGTCAAGGTCTATTATATTTCTTGTTAGGTTATATGGGTTTTCTTGTCAAATTTGAAAACTTAGCTCAATGACGAGCCACTCCTCTTATACTTATACAACATGGTAAAAAATCTCACACTATCAACTACAGATGTATAGTATTATTTGCAACAATCTTGTTGACGTTTAACCCGAGGCTTTGACAATGTTTTGGTTTTAATCCTGACATGTTGATAACCCTATCATGTCAATGTCTATTCTATTTCCTGCCAAGATCTATTTGTGTTCAATGAGCCGCTCCTCTTATACTTGTACAACGTGGTCAAGCATCCCACACTATCAACTATAGATGGATAGTATTTTCCGATCCATTATTTGTTACAATCTTGTTGATGATTAACACAAGGCTTTGATAACGATTTAAGTTTTATCCTGACATGTTGATAACCGGCCATATCCTGTATATATCTATTTTTATCTCCTATCAAGGTCTAAGTACTGTGATCCTGTCAAATGTGAAAACTTATCTCAATGACGAGCCGCTCCTTTTTTATTAGAGATAAACAAAAAACAATAGATATGTCAGTTTCATACTTACAAGAAGTGAGGTTTTGTTGTTCTAACAAAATGCTTTTACAGTTGTGGCAATCACCAACATTTTTATAATAATGACTAGAATTATATATACAAGTAAAATATCAACATAGTTACAGAGGAAATGGACGTGAATGAGCTCCCCGATGCCGGCGAGAATGAGATCGGCAAAGAACTTGCGTATTGGTTCAATCTACATAACACATCCCATCAAATAAGAAAAACACATATAACAAAATTTTGGGATTTTGTAACAAAAGCACTAGTAACAATTACATTTGAGCACTACCTACATTAGCAATTCAAAAAATTAAATCTTAACCGCTTAATTGATGGACAATAATAGATAGCTGAAACAACAGAGCTAGTCAATTAAAATCAACTTCCATAAACCTTTTGATATGGCTGGACCAGGATACTAAATGCAAAGTCCATGATAGCCAACTTCACTAAGAACTGAACAAATCTGCTATGTTGGTGACCAAAGAATGAAATATATATATATATATATATATATATATATATATATATATATATATATATATATATATATATATATATATATATATATATAAAAGCATCCAATCTCTTGAATATATTTATTTCAACAAACACTTGCAGAATATGGGGGAAGGGGGATGAAAGGTCCCGATTGAAACATGAAGGATGGAATATCAACAAAAATAAAAAGAAATAAGCAACATGGAGATTAAGTGTACAAACAGGTTCAATAAAACAAGTCCAAGCAATATTTAATTACTTAACTGTTCAAGCATATGTTGAGCGAGTTCAGTATTTGATATCATCACTCTAGCGGCAAATGAACCCAACTCGAGACTAAGTCCAAGCTTATAGTTAGACTATAGTTATTCAACTACAACTATTAGAATCCACCTTAGCTATTGTAACGAGTAGTTTATATAGTATATGATTAAGAATAGTGATCAGGATAAAAGAATAAAGTGATCAGGACAAACAAGTACGAGTCAATATTGATAAGATAGCCAAGAATGTGATAAAAACCATCAACCTACAGAAGTTACAACCTTTGATCTATGAGATATATTATCCCAGGCATTGCTAACAAAGTCATACTAACAGGATATATATAGGATTTGGAAATGATACTCTAATGTCGAAAGTACAATTTATTAGATAAATTATTTTCCAAAAAGATCTAATTGCAAGGTAAGTGTTGCATAAATTCAAGAAATATGCACATAAATGCACCAAAGATAAAACTACATAAAGAGATGGATCTTCCAGAACCTTTTAAGCCTAATTATAATGTGTAGGGGTGGTTAGAATAAAAATATTGTAAATAACCATGTGTGTTGTTTGGAAAGTACACTAAAGTCACCATAGGTGGCCTAAACATTGAGAATTACTATTAAGAAAATTGCAAGGCATTTGCTTGTGGATACAAGATGTTTCTTTTTCTGGTGGCTTAGAGGATTTGGCCTTGGGTTTCCTTGGTTCCCTAAGTTTGTGTGTTTCTTGTGAGCTTACAAATGTAGATATGTGTCTATATTCTTAAGCTTTGACTTTTTTTTATAGACTATCATTTTTTAATCTTTTTTCCCTTTACACATTACACCGGTAAAATCACATTCATCACAACTTTAAATCCACTTGTAGAGCTTAAAGAGCTCAAAAAGAGAACAAAAGTGAAATGTGAAGTAACAAACACATATAAGACACAAAACAATTAACGGAAATATAAACTTCTCAAGCATAAGAGAACATTATCAATGTGACAGTGTTGCAATGAATGTGTTAGAAGGATACTCTATAATATTTAAGCAAGACATGTATAATTTTATTATATGCAAGTGTATAAAATAAGCGTGTCTCTATTTTCTAAAAGTTCAAGAAATGCCTAGAATCATATTTAGTAGTTCATTTAACATCCAAATGAGACCAAATAAAAAAAAGAAACCTAAATGATAAATTAAAGTTGTCTTACGATGTAGCCATGGACATAACTCCTTCAAAAACACCTGCAGTACCACCAAGAATAGGTAGCAAGGCAAAAAGCAACCCCAAAGTGAAATCCTAGCGTGAAACATATAATGAAATTTAGACGGAATCACAAGGTATAGTTCTTGCAAATTAAGATTGAATTATGTCTCAAATCAGTAACCTCTTTTTTTCCCCATAAAGAGTACAAAGCATATGCAAAATCATTAGCAGCCCACATAAATAAATAATATAACAATGCTCCCAAATTAACAAATGTGTACCTGAAGTATAAGAGTACCAATGGGGATCTGATTCGACTTGGCAATGTATCTCCAAATTTCCTCTTTCTTTTACCCATTCCTTCTTTTATAGGACTGGAGTCCTTACCACCTCTTATAATCACCATGGATTGCAGCAGGTTTCAGCGGCTAGGGTTTCTACAGGGCCATGACAAAGAGAGCTCCAAGGGCGATAAGAGAGAGTGGAAGACGAGAGGAGGTCGATGGAGGCTGAGAACTTTGGACGATCATTGTGATTTGAAGGCAGGAATGAGGTGGACTACGGACGGATTAAGGGTCTGAGATTGACAATGGAAAAAAAGAGCGGAAGGAGAAGGAAGAAGGGTTTGAGACATCCACGTGTGAGTGCTTTCACCTTTTACTTTTTTTTCCTCTTTTATATTTTTTTATCTACAAATTATTTTTAAAAAATAGAAAACTAAATATTATATATTTTTTTTATTTTCTAAAATCGTTTTTTTTACTTTTGGGCATTACTGCAATTTTATTATGCATATTTGCAATATTTTTAGGTATTATTGTATTTTTTAAAAAACAAGGTATATTTGTAAATAACATATTGATTTGGGGGTATATATTGCTATTCTTTCAATAAATTTTCAGCCATTTTAAACTAATTTGCAACTATTTTAATTTGCTAAAATTAAAAAATAAATTTATTTTTGAACTTAATTTAATTTGATCTATTTATAGATACCCACTTTATATATGTTTATGGAAAAAAATTATTTCGAAGTGAGATTATTTTATGGACAGAGAGAGAAACAGGACTTACGTGCCAGTCAATGCGTTCTTCATGCCACTAATGTCTATTTATGTGTCAGTATAAGTATATCCCGTGCCAACTATTTTGACTATAACAGATAAACCCAAGTCCGAATATAACAATTATCTTAACGTCTATCATGACAGTTAACTACATGTCACTCAATATGGTCGTCGTGCCACTAACGTTTATTTACGTGCCAGTATATGAATTTCCCGTGCCAACTCTCACGAATCTGACCGAGAAACATAAGTACAAATAGAACAAGCAAAGACACATGCGGGTCCTAAAATCAACTAAAGTCAACATACTCATGTAGTCATAAAACAACAATAAGGGGTTTCTTACGAGTCATAAAACCATCAAAAGCGAGCAAATGTACGAGTCCTAACACAACAAAAAGCATGCATACAGTCCTAAAACAAACAACAAACAAGCACATTCCCCTTAAGAGGGCTATCCAGGAGCCTCCCAATCTTGGAGAAATGGTTAGTAGGGGTGTGCATCGGTCTAAAACCGAGCCGAACCGGGCCGAACCGAACCGAACCGAAACCGAAAATCTTAAAATTTCAAAACCGAAAGCCGAACCGAAAGCATTAGGTTCGGTTCGGTTATTTGCTGGTTCGGTTTGTGTTCGGTTCGGTTTTAACATAGTTGAACCGAATTTCCATAAAAAGAAATTTTTTTTAAAAAAATCGATTTAACACAAACCGAACAAAAAATAAATAAATGTATTAGTGTATATATATGTGTGTATACACTGTATATATTAATATATGTGTATATATACACACTACACACACAAAAAAATATGTGTATTAGTGCATATATACACTGTGTAGTGTGTGTATGTATATATATATATATATATATATATATATATATATATATATATATATATATATATATATATATATATATATATATATATATATATATATGTATTTATACACTTTATATATGTGTATATATAAAGTATACAAATATATGTATATAATTTATGTAGTGTATAAAAAGTAATACATATATATATATTGGAATATTTAAAAAAAAATCGGTTTAACAAAAACCGAACCGAAACCGAACACAAACCGAACCGAAAAATGAAAATTCTCGAACCGAAAGCCAAACCGAAAAACTTCGGTTCGGTTCGGTTTGGTTTGGTTTGTGTTGGTTCGGCCCAAAAATTCGGTTTGGACCGAATCATACACACCCCTAATGGTTAGCCCTCCCAATATTGGAGAAAGAGTTGACCATTTCAGTCTTGCTCAACGGTGTCAGCACGACTTTTCCTCCTTTAGTTTTAACCGTGGTTCACTTGTTTTTATACGTGAGATACAAGTGTGTACACTAAACGTTACAAGTTGTTAAAACTAGTGCCAGTAATTACAAAATCTGTGTCAATAAAGAAAAAGTATGTGCCAATAAAGAAAGAATACGTGCCAGTAAAAAAAACAATGCAGTAACAATTTCCCCCATTCCAAAATCCACTAGTTAATCGCAATTTTCAATTCGATTTTCAGTCTTGCAAGATCGGGAAGCCACCAAGAACGCCACCACCATTCAAGCTTTCGGGAGGGTCGCTGCACTAGTCGACTAGAGCCACCACGACTGCCGCCCTCAACCTCAGGCCTCCACTTCTCCTTTTTTTCCCCCTTCTTCAGACACCACGGCTGTGTCTCCGAGATGTCACCACGGGCGCCGCCCTTAGCCTCAAGCCTCAACTTCTCTTTCTTCCTTCTCCTTCTTCTTTTCTTTTTTTCCTTCTTCCTTGTCTTTTCCCATGTGTAAGTGGGTTTTGAGTACATGTTGTTTATGCAAAAAAAAAAGGGCAATTTGCTACATTTGCAAATTTTGGAGGGGGAAGTTACTTTTGTCAAGGGCCCATTTTTATAGTATACTAGGCAACTCATGCCCGTACTACGCACGGGACATCTAAGTTTTGGTATTTTATAAGATTATTTAAGAGACTATTTTGTGTATATTGTTTCCTAATATAAAATATATATGCGTACAACCGGTAAATCTTGATGTTATTATAATAATAATTAAATTTAATTAATTTTCACCATGTTTTAATTAGGAGATTAGAAATATGAAGTATAAAAAAGTGAGGTAAAAAAGTAATAAATTATTATCCATGCTAAATTTGGATTAATTTATATGTTTTATTACTTATATAATTATATTTTAGAAATTGTTAAGCAAAAATTAAAATTAATTTATTAATTACGTTAAAATCCATTAAGGATTCTAAAACTAACAAAAATATATCGATAAAATAAACTTTTAATATTTTCATCCTCCTCTTCCAAGGAGCCACCAACAACATCCTCCCTCTTTCCTGGAGTCAAGAAGGTCCATCTGAGCCGCCCAGCAGCCCTGAAAATCCAAGAACGAAGCTCCGAAGCCCCCTTTCGGCCATTTTCGGGCTCTAGAGGTAAAGAGCTCGGTTTCTCTTCCTTTCACCTCCGAATCTTCAAAAGTTCTTCCTTTAACCTTCCTAATGACTTCCCAGCCTCCTTAACGCAAAGATCCACCTGTGGTCGAGCCAACATTCACCTCGCGAGCCATTCCGATGAAGAAGACGAGATTTGGGTGAGCAACCCTTTTTTCTCTTGTTTTTCACGTGTAAGGGGTAGTCTAACATGCTCCTGTAGGGTGTGGTAAGAGTCGGGAAAAGTGGGAAGGTATAACAACAACAAACGAGCTCGATCTAGAAGATCAGAGCCAGACTCGCCGCCGCGAGTCAGATCTGGCCCATGGAGTTATGTCTTGCCGTGGCGAGTGGCCCCTATCTCTGCGGCGAGTGCGAGCCCAGGGGAAACCTTGGGGGCTCCCCGGCTTCGGCATGGCGAGCCCCCTTCACGGGGCCGCATACCCATCTCGCGGGGGCGAGTGCCCTCTCACAACCGCGACACCCCCAAGCTCGCGGGGTGCTCGCTAGGTGTGTTTGGTCGCGGCGAAACACCCCTTGGTCGAGAGTTTAACTTGATGACTTTGGGGCTTTAACAAACGCTTTCGAAAACCGGATTTGGCGTTTTAGGGATTTGAAATGACTGACTTGCTGACCTAAACTTGGGTTTTAGAAAATGAACTTGACGAGTATTTCAAGGGTCCAAAGTCCTAACTATTTGACTCGGATTTCGAAACGGTTTTGGAACTAACTTGGGGATTTAACTTACTCAATGACTGACATGGCATGATGTTATGAATGTGTGACTAATAGCATGTATGTGTGACTAATAGCATGTATGAGTGACTAATAGCATGAGGTTATGATGGCGAAATGTTATATATACAAGGCATAAGTATAAATCGGCAATATGCGGATTTGGCTAATTAGTATAATATGGACATTGTCTTAAGATGATGAGTTGGCAATTTATGTTGAATACGGGATAAGAAATGCAATGAGTGAACATGGCAAATGGAAAGTATGGTTGATGTGAGCTTGTTAATCTGTCTGCTTATATATGTGTGATATATGCGTGCTTAGAGTAGCCATAGAAGTAGACTGATTATGTTCTCGATATGTATCTAGGTGATACTCTGAGATTGTGATTCGTTTTGTGCCGAGTTTACTATCTTGTTGCTCTTCTATCCAGGTAATTTCCTCTCAGAGCTTACTCGAATTGAACAGAACCACTCCCCTGCTTATATGTGCATGATATACTAGGTGTTGCATAATTATAATAGCATGCCATGTAGTACCATGCTTAGGACTTGCACTCATGAATGAGCGTCCCTATTCTGTATGTGTTTGTAAACAGAACAACCGTTATCTATGATGTGACTAGAGTCTTTGCTAGGGTCATAGGATAACCCAGTCTCATCAGGTCTTGTTCTAAGTCAATCGAGTCATGAGTAACATCTTTATGAGCAACACTTATATGAGCATGATGATGGTTATGAGCATGATTACGGGTTGAGCTTGCGGGCTTGATTCAATTATATGGTTATAAATAAATGGAATGCATTCACGAGCTGGCCAGTCTCCACCTTATCGAGAATGGGGATGGTGGTAGAAGAGGGATATGTCACTTGGCATTCTATGCGGGTACCTATAGTACATTATTACATTATATATATAGGGATTGACTCCAGTGAAAACCTCAAATTGTGGTAAAAACCGTGAGGACTACTTTATAGCTTGATTTATTTGAAACATGTGCTAAAAACCTCAATCACACGGTGACTTTACAACTCGGTTCAACCTAAAAACCATGCTAAAAACTCCAATTTTAAAATAACACATGACTTTATAGTTCGGTCAAGCCTAAAAATCGTGCTAAAAAACTCATGTTTTAAAATTACATAGTGACTTTATAACTCGGTTTTATTCAGAACCGAGCTAAAAATTGTGACTTTATAGATCGGTTCTATTCATAACCGGGCTATAAAGCAAGTGAACCGAGCTAAAAAGCCGAACCTCATAGGTTTTTACCGCAATTTTTGTTTTCGCCGGAGCGCACCCCTATATATATAAGTACCTGGTCTGGTAAGAAGGAAAGAAGCAATATGATTGGTTAATATAACAAATTTTTAAAAAAAAAGGATGCCTGGGGGCGTGACTTTTATTTTCTCTCGTTTTCTCCCACATCTCTCAATCAGACTACTGAAATCCCTCCAGATCTGGTGGGGTGTGATCAAGTGTTGCAGCAACAATGTCAATGGCGGATGAATCCAATCACAAGGATCGAGCTTCTCCGGCACCAACCTCGACCTCGGTCGCCACCACCGTGAGTGCAAGGTCGCCGACCTTATCGCGTTCGTCCACTGTCGCGTCGATGAGCCCGCCACCCTCGAAGTCGTTGAGGCCGCCTTCAACCTTCCGCTCAATTTCATGTCCAACATGATCTTCTCCATTGACCTCGCAGATCCGAGCTCCGCCACCCTCGAAGTGTTTTATAGGTTCATAAAACACTTCTTTATAGGTTCATTAATTATTTCTTCATATGTTCATGAACCACTTCTTTGTAATTTCATGAACCATTTCTTATAGCTTCATGAACCACTTCTTTATACCTTCATGAACCACTTCTTCAAAGCTCCATGAACCAGTTCTTTATAACTTTATGAACCACTTCTTTATACCTTCATGAACCACTTCTTTATAGTTCAATGAACCACTTCTTTATAGGGTTGAACCACTATGAGTAAAAGGGCTAAACCACTATGAGTAAAAGAGCTGAACCACTAAAAGTAAAAGGGCTAAAAAACTGAGAGTAAAAGGGCTGAACCACATGAGTAAAAAGGTTGAACCACTAAGAGTAAAAAGTGTTGAACCACTAAGAGTAAGAGGGTTGAACCTCTAAGTACTTGTGAACCTTATGAACCACTTATTGTTAATTTTTTTTTTCAACAAAATATATACAAAGTGGGTGTCTATGGGTAGATAAACTTAAATTACAACCAAAAATATATTTTTTATATTTTTTTGACAAGAGAAAATGTCAAAAAGTAATTTTTAAAAGTTCATATAAACACTTTTACATGTGCGTGCATTTTTTGATTAATTAGTAAGTTGGCACGTGCAATTAATTATTGTGTGTGGATGTGAGAGTAGGGGTGTTACTAATTAATTTGGGTGGGTGTTACTAATTAATTGGGGAAGTCGTGTGTCTCATAATTTTAATTCACTTTGGGACACGTGGATCAATCAAATTGCTTATACGTACATACATATGTACATACGTACATACGTACATACGTACATACGTACATACGTACATACGTACATACGTACATACGTACATACATACATACATACATACATACATACATAGATAGATAGATAGATAGATAGATAGATAGATAGATAGATAGATAGATAGATAGATAGATAGATACATACATACATACATACATACATACATACATACATACATACATACATACATACATACATACATACATACATACATACATACATACATACATACATACATACATACATACATACATACGTACGTACATACGTGCATACGTGCATACGTGCATACGTGCATCCGTGCATACTTGCATACGTACATACGTACATACGTACATATAAACGGCCAGCATGCTTGTGTGTTAAATCCTGTCTTGCATTGGAAGTATGATATTAGGAAGAACGTATATGTGTGCTTATACTTAGGGACCAGCCAAGTGCGGACCTCAATCTGATTATATGCCCATTTAATGTTTTTAGGTATGTGATATGTATGTGTGATGCTTGCTTGCTTCTATGACTAGTGTGGGGCTTTTGTATTGCGTGAGAGAGAGATGTTAGGTGGGAGAACCGAATAAGCAAATATAAATATAAAAGCAAACCAATCCCTATCCAAGCAAATAAAATTACAAGACTACCTCCCGATGTAGTAGTAGAGAGTCATGATCGATCATCGAGGAAGCTAGTTAATTAGCGCTCGCCTAAGTAATCTCAAAATCAGCTCTTTCTATCGACTAGAAGTCACTCGATATCGACAAAGTTCAGTCGATATCGACTAGTGGGAGTCGATTTCTCCTCAGTAACATGCAAAACAAAACAAAACAATCGACGTCGACTAAAGGCCGATGTCGAGTCAATGCTACGCAATGTCAACTAGGTGAGTCGGTGTCGAGTATAGATAACATGAAAATAGTAACTAATGTCGACAAAGAACAGTCAAAGAATGTAAGAATGGATGCGAAGTAATGATAAAAAATATTCAAAGGGGTTTATGCAACAATAATATAAAGAGCTTCCAAGGTTAGGGTTTACCGCGACAATAATCATGTATGCAAAATACTCAAATCATCGAAAGATATATGCTTTTCATCAAATAGATAACTTTCACAATCATCAAATAGGAATATAGAGGCTCTGGCATAAAAATCTAATTGTTTCAATCCTTTTCATAATTAGGGTTAACCAACTTTCATAAGTAAAACCTAATTACTATCCAATGTCATAATTAATTCACTTTCGTTCATAATCATAAATAAGGAATTGATCTCTACTTTCGCAGCGAATTAAGCATGGGATAGAAGATGATAAACTCATAAGAAAACCATAAATTCAAGCATACTTACATGGCTATCGTCGAGCTCACCCCGACCCTTAGAAGTGGGACGACTACTCACGCCTCATCATCATGGACATCATCATGAAAAATAACAAAATATTGAATTGAACTAAACAAAATAGTACAACTAAACAAAACCGTCTCCCTCCCCCCCCCCCCCCCCCCCACTCGGCCGACTCTCTATCTAAACTAGAGCACACAATTGCTTGTGTTCTTGGATGATTGAAAACCTAGTCCTAATGCCTTTATTTATAGATAAAAACCAACTTGCTTCCTATAGAAATAAAATCTATCTAATTGTTAAAGATAAAACTTCCTAAATAAAATAAAATAAACTAATCCAACCAAAAAAAACTAATAAAGTTCCCTAGGGTAAAATAAAAAATACTCATTAGAACCATTTCGGATTGGCTCACCGGAAAGGACTTGTGGGTAGTACCCATAGATCCCCAGTTCGAACTCCGGAATGGCCGCTCTTTATGTACCAATTCAAGGAAAATACTCATTAGGATAGAAGTTTATCTAAGGAGGATAAATAATTGACATGGCTAAGCAATCCTCCAAAGATCCGGACTTATCCACTCGTTTTGGAGGATCTGTACTTTCAGTCGATGTCGAGTCAGTCAGTCGACATCGAGTCAACTTCACATGATCTCGGGCCAGCCAGTAGATCTCGAGTGCATCTTCTTCTCAGCTTCTAAGTGTTGCAAATCTTCACTAGACGTCGAGTACCCTTCACTAGATGTCGAGTGAAATTACAGTAGCTTTCTCCTTCAACACTTAGCCAAATTTCAGCTTCTATTCAGTCAATATCTAGTGAGTCCACTAGATATTGTGTGCTTCTTCAACTCAGATCCTTCTTCTTCAAATTGCTCCGAAATGTTTCCAATTCCTGCGAAATCAAACCAAAACTTGTGTAGACCTCTATATCTTGCAAATAAAAACAAACTACACAAATTCAATACTTTCCCAACCCAAAAGTATAAAATATAAACAAAAATTAGAATAAAAGTAAGCGTAAAACATGGTAAAATAGGCACACATCAACCCCCCATACTTAAGCTTGTTTGTTCCCAAGCAATACTTTTAATGGTCATGTAGGGGAAGGAACTAAACTCTTAGCATCATAGATTCATTCTTATATTACCACTAACACTCAATTGTCATCCTTGCAAAGGTACTAATGCCATTAAATTCATGCATGTGAATAAAAGCAACATCTAACACAAAAGGATGGTTATGCAAAAACAATTTTCCGCGACAAAGCAACAATAATCAAGAGGGCTTTGGCTTTTTGCAAGCTCGTAGAAGAGTAGATATGTAAAAACTTTAAGGTGGGATATGTTTGGCCATGTGGTGCTAATAATCCGGGGAAATGGAGTTCTTTCCAAAATTTCATACCATATTTCTTCTTCTTCATATTTCTCACATTTCTCTCATCACTCATTGTTGTTTTCACTATAATGTTTTTACCTCTGTAACCTTAGCACTGTCTTGTTGCGAGTCACAAACATGGGTGTCATGAGTGGCCCCCGGATCATAGTGCTTCGGACTCCTCACCATATTGTCTCATCTTGCTGAACTAACATCTCAAGAAAGCAGGGTTGGTCATCCTTAACTCCTAGGTGACCAGATTTTCTTTCACTCATTAAATTTTTCATTATATAATTCATCATGCCATCAAACTCCAATAATGATAATGACAACACAAATAACCATATAACATCTCCAAAAATGACTTCTATTCTCAACATAATCCCTAGATAGAAAATAAGGTAAAAAATGGGAAATATGTATAACATGTGGAGCAAAAATAATGTAAGGCTCATAATATGGATTTTGTGATGTAAATAAGCATAAGTAAGGCTAGGATATATAGAATAAGCTCATATGGAAAATATAAAGTCCTCCATCATCTTATTATTGCACATGTCAAAAACAACATCAATTTTATCTTCTTTTGTGGTTTCCCTAAAAAATATGCACTTCATTTAGACTCCTCCTTACTACACAATTTCATCCAATATCTCTAATGAATTTACTTTTGCATCTTCGAGTTTTGTTAAAGCTTCCATGGCACTATTCTAATTTATTGGATTGTTTGAACTCGGCGTGATTCCTCCTCATCTCATCAAGTATGAGTTGCAGGTCATCCTTTCTTTGCTCCCTCTCAGGGTGCCTAGGTGCTCTATATGGTGGAGGGTCCCTTTGGTATTAGGGTTGTTGCTAGCCCCAATTCTGTTGATATCCTCCATGGTTAGGGCCCCTCATGTAGCATCCCTCCTCATGTGTTTCCGCAAGCTGGACTTGCTCAGAATGTGGCTGGGTAGGCGGTGGTGTTATGCCTTTGTGACCCACACTCCAAACAAGCCTGGTTGTTAGTGAGGAACTTTACTTGCTTCTGCAACCGCCGTACTTGATCCTTTGTGAATTGCTCCCTCACATCAGGATCAATCTCCTTAGATGGCTCATAGAGGGGCATAGATGGGATAGGCCTCGCGTCGGAAGCCACAAGAGTCCCATAGGTGTTGTCGAATTCTACAAGCCTCTCAATGGTATCCCAAGCCCTCTGTGGTGTGAGGTCTAGGTACCTATAAGAGTTTTAGGTGTTGATCCTCTCCTTTGTTGCCACATCCAGAGCATTGTAGATGATCTTTGATGATGTACGGTGGTTGCTCATGAGTAGGGCATGATCTCAGCAAGTCCTTATACCTTTCCCAGACCTGAGCTAGCGTCTCCCCGAGCCTCTGCTTGTAAGATATGATCTTTTTCCTTATTTGCGCCGTCTTGGAAGGTGGAAAGAACTTGTTGAGAAACAAGTCATTGATCTCACCCCACGTATCAATGGATTATGGGTTCAAACTCTTCAACCATTGTAGAGCCTTTCTTGTAAGAGACCAACGAAATGCCTTTAGTTTTACATATTCTAGATTAATTAGCTCCGTCAGAAATAGTTCACATAAATCTAAATATGTAGTAATATGGGCCATAAGACATTCGTTAGTCTTGCCCTCAATAGCATGTCTCCTAATCTTATAAATAAAAGAAGTTTTAATTTCAAATGAGACTCTAGGGAGAATAATAGGAGATTCTGGCACTACCAGTGTAGGGTCCAAGTATTATTTGGCATTATGAGGAATCTGAGCCAGCTGCTCCTCGAGTTCTCTCCTGGCCTGGGCATTGCAATCAGCCCTTGCCTCCCATCTTCGTTGGTTTCGAGTGTACTCAACCTCCTTGGTGGTAAACTCCTCCACCTGCTTCGGGAGCTTCTCAAGCTCCTGCTCGATGGTCAGATTCATTTCCTGTTGATTATACATGATTCTTTTCAACCTTTTCTGTAGACGAAAGAATTGTCCTAATTTGACTAAGGGTTCGAAGTCCGATGTGCGATCAGCGCGTCGCATACACCTACAAGACGACACTAAAAGAGAACGTAAAAAAGACTACTAAGGGCGCGATTGATGGCTTCTTCGCAACGACGCCAAAATTTGTTAGGTGGGAGAATCGAATAAGCAAATATAAATATAAAAGAAAACCAATCCTTATCCAAGCAAATAAAATTAAAAGACTCCCTCTCGATGTAGTAGTAGGGAATCAAGATACATCCTCGAGGAAGCTAGTCAGCGCTCGCATAAGTAATCTCAAAATCAGCTCTCTGTATCGACCAGAAGCCACTCAATATGGACCAAGTTCAATCGATATCGACTAGTGGTAGTCGATTTCTCCTCAGTAACCTGCAAAATAAAACAGGACAATCGACGTCGACTAAAGGACAGTCGATGTCGAGTCAGTGCTACTCGATGTCGACTAGGTGAGTCGGTGTCAAGTACAGATAAAGTGAAAACAATAACTAATATCGGCAAAGAACGGTCGAAGAATGTAAGAATGGATGCGAAATAATGATAAAAAAATATTCAAAGGGATTTATGCAACAATAATATAAAGAGCTTCATTGGTAGGGTTTACCGCGACAATAACCATGTATGCAACATGCTCAAATCATCGAAAGATATATGCTTTTCATCAAATAGATAACTTTCGCAATCATCAAATAGAAATATATATAGAGGCTCTCACATAAAAACCTATTTGTTTATATCATTTTCATAATTAGAGTTAACCAACTTTTGTAAGCAAAACCTAATTACTGTTCAAGTTCATAATTAATTAACTTTCGCTTCATAATCGTCATAAATAAGGAATTGTCCTCTACTTTCGCAGCGGATTAGGTATGGGATAGAAGATGATAAACTCATAAGAAAACCATAAATTCAAACATACTTACATGGATATCGTCGGGCTCACCCCAACGCTAGAAGTGAGACTACTCACGCCTCATCATCATGGACATCATCATGAAAAATAACAAAATCTTGAATTGAAGTAAACAAAAGAGTACAACCGAACAAAACTCTCTCTCTCTCTCTCTCTCTCTCTCTCTCTCTCTCTCTCTCAACTCGACCGACTCTCTCAACTAGAGCACACAATTGCTTGTGTTCTTAGATGATTTAAAATCTAGGCCTAATGCCTTTATTTATAGAGAAAACCAACTTGCTTCCTAGGGAAATAAAATCTATCTAATTGGTAAAGATAAAACTTCCTAAATAAAATAAAATAAAATAATAAAGTTTCATAGGGTAAAATGGAAAATACCCATCAGGATAGAAGTTTATCTAATGAGGATAAATAATTGCCGTGGCTAAGCAATCCTCCAAAGATCCGGACTTATCCACTCATTCTACAGCATCTGGACTTTCAGTCAATGTCGAGTCAGTCAGTCGACATCGAGTCAACTTCACTCGATTTCGGGTCAGCCAGTAGATCTCGAGTGCATCTTCTTCTCAGTTTCTAAGTGCTACGAATCTTCACTAGACGTCGAGTACCCTTCACTACACGTCGAGTGAAATTACAGTAGCTTGCTCGTTCAACAATAAACCAAATTTCAGCTTCTCTTCAGTCGATATCGAGTGAGTCCATTAGATATCGAGTGCTTCTTCAGCTCGGTTCCTTCTTCTTCAAATTGCTCTGAAATGTTTCAAATTCCAATGAAATCAAACAAAAACTTGTGTAGACCTCTATATCTTGCAAATAAACACAAACTACACAAATTCCACACTTTCCCAACCTAAAAGTATAAAATATAAACAAAAATTGGAATAAAAGTAAGCGTAAAACATGGTAAAATAGGCGCACATCAAGAGAGTTCTGAGACTCTTACTTCATCACATAAACCTTGGTATTTTGGGATTTTGGATTTATGTTTTGACCCAGCTCTAACGTGGCACAATTTATGTATTTGGTTTTAGACTATGATGATTGGGTTGTATGCTGAAATGATTTTCGCGACTTAGTCCCTAGGATAGGTACAAGGGTGTTATCCCCGGGTCTCCAACGGACTTCACAAAATGTTGGGTTCGGAATCCCACTTTCCACTACTAATATTTGGTTTTAAAACTTCAACCTGTACTCAGTGCGCAAGATCCGAACAAAGGATTATATCCTTAGAAATGCAACTCGGGGTTTCTAATCCATGGCCGTTACATATATTGTACTTGTCTCATTTAATCTAACTTGTCTTGTAAACGAAATTTTTTAAAATGTACATAAATAATAAATGACATTTCAAACAATTTTTTTTAAAACAATAACATTCGTACTATTAATAACTAACACTTACTTACAAGTTTAGGTTGGTTTTATCATGTGGTGTTAACCCAAATGTCCATATTCTTCCTCTTTTTTTTACCAAATTATCCACCAACCTATCCATATTAGCTAAAAGTCCTCCACGTTGCTGACACCGAAGTTGTTGACAGGGTTATTGCTGACACTGCTAACGCTAAAACTTTTAGCACTGACACGTCTTTTTTGTTAAGTAATAATTTGAGCTCATATAATTGAAACTCGAGAAGCCGACAAGTCGGCAGATGGGTGAACCATCGAACAAACAATAAAGCCAAAAATACATGAGAAAAAAAAAGTGCAATCATCACATAACATGCGCTCTGAAATGAATGAAACTAAGAAGAACTAAAACCAAAATGTTGAGGATACCGATGAAAAACGAAGCCAAGTACCACCAAAGAAAATTACCACAGGTCAGCGGTAGAGCAGGACAACTCTTGTGGGCGGTGAAAATGAAACTCTAAGGACCAATTTTCTGGATACGGTGTCTCCCTTTGCACACTATCAGGACCCCAACCTATCTCGACTCCAAACGCAGCACACCCAACCAAGTTTTAGACCGCTCAGGAACACCAAAGACAAAGCCACACGCTACCCGAAGAGAACACCCAAAAAATGGCCAATGAAGACATGGATTTCAATGCTCATAAAAGAGGGGTAATTGTTTATTTTATTTCATTTTGCTTTTTCCAAAAACATTAGAAATTGTAGATAAAAAATATCCTCAAAAAATTTTAATTTATTTTTAATTACTTGGGCCCAAAACACCAAAATTTGGGCCACAGGCACATCCACCGAAGGAAGCCAAGAACCCGAGCAACCAAGGAGGAGTAGCTGAAGGGTAGAGCAGTCGGAGAGGTCGTCGGAGAAGCCAACGATATCTCCAAGTAGCCCAAACAGAGGGAGGTAGCCCCCAGGCCAACCAAGAAGGCGAGCGAGGGAAAAAGGGGATGGGGACGTGGTCCAAGCTAGCCAGCACCGACGATACCAATGACGGCACTCCTAAAGGGAGAGGGCATACGGGCTGTGAAGAACATGTCTAGAAGAAATCCCCCGAACAACCAAAATAAAGGGAAGGAGTGATGTGATCGTAGTCTCCCATGAGCTTCACTCTTTTATCCTACAAAGGTTTGTCTTCGGAGCCAAACATCAACTTTCTTTGGTGAAAACTGTTCGGCGACACCTCGGTATTCTGGTTCTTTCTGGCTGTATCAAATTCCAATTGAAATCGATGAGCACTTGTTGGAAAGCTATTTTATGCGGCTACAACTTCCATGAAGGATACTTCACCTAAATCAGCCTCAAAGATGCTCGAATTTAACATTCTTTTCAGCATTCTAAATCTGGATGAATTTTTCATGCTTTTCTTTCTATCAAAATAAACCCCACATCGATTAACGATGCTTGGGGGCTATATTTTCATCTTATATATTTCTTGTAAGAACTTCATTTTAAATCTAGTTGAGTTGAGTTGAGTTAAAGGTTAAGCCACTAATATCTTCCTATGATTCCGGGTTAAGAATTGAGTTCTTGATGAGAGGCTAAGAGTGAACCCTTTGGTGAGAGGTCGAGGGTGACACCCTAGTGAGTAACGAAGGTGTCAAAGGGTTGAGATCCTCAGAGTGCGATTCTGAGAGGATTGAGATCGAGTGTAAGGGATTCAAGAGTGAGAGGCTTGCGAATCTTGCTCCACATATCCCTTTTTGCAGTTTCCAAAAATCCCAAAATTTAGCCCCACAAAAATGAGTATTCGAAAGGTCAAGCCTTTGGTCGATCCCGATCCTCGGGTCTCATCAAGGTGATGTGATCTTAATCATCAATGAGCTCGACTCCTTTATTTTGCAAAGCTTTGTCGCTAGAGCCGAACATCAACCCTCGTTTGAGAAAAATGTGTGGCGACACTGAAATATTTTGGCTTTTTTGGGCTACATAAAATTCCGATTAAAGCCGATGAGCACTTTTTGGAAAGATATTTTAAGTGACTACAATTTCCAAGAAGGACACTTCTCCTAAATCAGCATCGAAGATGCTCAAATTTGACGTTCTTCACAGCATCCCAAATCTGTACGTTTTTTTCATGCTTTTATTTCTACCAAAATAAATCCCATATCGAATAGAGATGCTTGGGGGCTATATTTTCAGCCTATATATTGCTTGTAAGAACTTCATTTTAAATCAAGTCAAGTTGAATTTGAGAAAACTAAGAATTGTGTTTCTTTCTTTTGGGTTAAGAACCAAATCTATCTTGGTGATATGTCGGATAAAACCTCTTGGTGAGATGCTAAGAGTGATTCTCTAGTGAGAGACGACTGAATCAAAGGGTCAGAAACACTCGGAGTGTGAGGCCGAGAGTGTGGAAGATCGAGTGTTGGAGAGAGCTCAGAATGCATGGTTGAGAGCAATGTTGCATCTAATATCCCTCACACCGCATTCTATATCGTACCATCATTCTAAGACCTTCCACAATCCCATCATCACCCTCAAATCACCCCCAAAATGTCACTCCAAAACAGCCCTTCAATCCTTCTCAAAATTGTCCAATCATAATTCGTATCTACTCAAGCAACGTCTCGGTAAAACATTATTTTCCACTTCGTCTAACCTCTGATTAATTATATATGCCCCAATACGCGACCACGACTTCAATATCTACAAAATTAATACTCAGGAGGCTCTAGAAACCAAGACAATCGGCATGAAAGTTGAATTCTTTTACGACTGCTCTGCTCCTAAAATTGCCTACATCTCCGTGACTTTTCGGAACTCTCATCATCGGTCCTTTTGCTTGAGCTCGGGCTCATAAACGTCAAGTGGTATCAGAGCTAATCAACTCAAGTTCCTCGAGCTTTTGCTATTCTAGCCTATGATGATGGGTATCTTCATTGGAGTGACATG
Organism: Persicaria maculosa; assembly: GCA_963922045.1. Lineage (NCBI taxonomy): Eukaryota > Viridiplantae > Streptophyta > Magnoliopsida > Caryophyllales > Polygonaceae > Persicaria > Persicaria maculosa. The sequence goes on along the minus strand of OY998262.1, from coordinate 36,615,385 downwards.
GATGGTGCTACATATGATGTAGTTGAACAAGAGCTCCGGAGGATATATCAAAAGAGAAGAGATTGAGAGGATGAGGCTCGGCATAAGAAGAAGGCTGAACCACCTTGGCAAGAGATTCGCAAGTTCGCAGAAGATTCAATGCAATAAGTAAAGGAAATTCAAAAACTCGTCAACTCATTGGGGTCAACGCTATCGAAGCCCACAATATTCCTACCTTCCTATTCAAAGACGACATCCTCTATGGCCATGTGCGTGACACTTGAGATTAAAGAAGGAAAGTCTAAGGATTTTCTGATTAAGATTGCAAAGGTCAACCCAGAGCTTAAGAAAGATGAGGAAATCTTCCAAGTTCCCAACATTGCACTTTCCATGAAGGAGAAATGAATGACAACAAACATGCCTAACTTTCTGAATTCCATGTCGACTAAGTTTTTGGATGTGATCCCTTTCATTCTGTCTTACTTGCCTTTCACTGTTCAAGAAGAAGAGGGGATTCAATATCCTTCAAGGAAGAAGAAACATGTATGAAGAAGTTGTTTGTTTCCATCACGAATTCGAGAACAAATCCTTTTCAAGGGGAGGAGGGTGATGTGATCTTAATTGTCAATGAACTCGACGTACTCCTTTATCTTACAAAGCTTTGTCACTATAGTCGAACATCAACTCTCGTTTGGGAAATTGTGTGGTGACACCAAAGTATTTTGGTGTCACAACATCCCAAATCTAGATGTTTTTTTCATGCTTTTATTTCTATCAAAATAAATCTCACATCGATTAGAGATGCCTTGGGCTATATTTTCATCCTATATATTGCTTGTAAGAACTTCATTTTAAATCAAGTTAAGTTGAATTTGAGAAAACTAAGAATTACGCTTCATTCGTTTCGGGTTAAGAAACAAAATCTATCTTTGTGAGATGTCGGATAAAACTTCTTGGTGAGATGCTAAGATTGATTCCCTAGCGAGAGACGATGGGGTCAAAGGTTTGGAAACACTCGGAGTGCGAGGCCGAGAGTGTGGAAGATCGAGTGTTAGAGAGAGCTCGGAGTTCGAGGCTGAGAGCGATCTTGCATCACATATCCCTTACACCCCATTTTCTATCTTACCATCATTATAAGGCCTTCCACAACCCTATCATCACCCTCAAATCACCCCCAAAACGTCACTCCAAAACAGTCATTCAATCCCTCTCAAAAGTGCCTAGTCAGAATTCGTATCGGCTCAAGCAACGTATCGATAAAACACTGTTTCCCTCTTTGGCTGACCTCCAATTAACAAGATCTGCCCCAATACGTGACCGTGACTTCAAGATCTACATAAGTAGTACTCTCGGGGCTCTAGAAACCAAGCCAATCGATGAGAAAGTTGAATTCTTTGACGAATGCTCTATTGATCCAAAACTTCCAACAACTTCCCAACTTCTCGGAATTCTCATCGGTGTAAGACCCGAGGTCTTAAAAAGGCGTCAACCCATGTCACCTAGCCCTTTCAGGTCCATTGTCCTCACTTGGAACCTGAAAAGGAAGAGCTCTTGTGACATGAGTAGGGCTTAAATCACTTATAAACCACTCCCAACATCTTTATGATATCCGATGTGGGATGGGGGTATTACACGTCGTCGGTCCTTTTGCTCGAGCCCGGGCCCGAGCATGTCAAGGAGGAGGGGTGGAATAACACAAATCAGACAAATCAATATGAGATTTGGGGGAAGAAAACACAAATAGATGAAAACCCTCAATCAATTTGGGGTTTTGGATGAAAATCAAAGACTGATTAACGAAGGAATGGTTATTCCATTTGCGGATTACAAACATGAACACACCGAAGATAGTGGTGGCTGCCCCACTAGGGTGGTGGGTGACGGTCGACGGGAAAGCACCCCCGAGAGGAAGGAAGCCCACACCAAGGACAAATGGTATGAAAATGAAGGCTTACAAGAGGGCGGCGACAAAAGGCACACTGGAGAGAGAGGTAGTGTATGGGGGTGCAGTGCAGCCGGTAAAGCCGGAACACTGAATTTGTCACCGGAGTAGAAGGAGGTGGCACCGTGGCTGTGTTACTAAGAGTGTAAAAGCCCAAAAAGGAGGTAGCGCCGGAGTAGAAGGAGTAGAGAGAGGAGAGAGTTTTAGTTTATTCACCGAAGTGGGGTTGTGGTGGTGGCTAGCTGGTGGTTACGAGGGTAAAGGAGGCGCAGTGGTGGCTCCGTGGGGAGGTTTGGCCTCCTCAAGGAAGTTTGAAGCTGGCACATTTATTCCAACACCGCTAGACAATAGGCTAGTGACATTGTTATGTCGTTAGTGGCAATATATTACTTACAAGAGGTTGATGACAATAGGGTGGTGACAATGTTTTGTAGTTGGTTATAATACGTTCGAAAAAAATAATATGATGACATTGTTCTATAGTTGGTGACAACATGGTGGTTGTTAGGAGGAAAATCAAGTATGAAATATAAATCTCAAATTCGACTCCCTGTTCTCCGCAAATTAATTACAAGACTTCCTCCCGCTGTAGTAGAAGGTAGTCAGGATCGATCCACGAGGAAGCATGTCATCGCCCACCTTTTCAGTTCCAAACTCAGCAGAAACCCAACCAGACAAACAGCAAACACAGAGAAAAGCAAAAAATAACACAAAGGCAGCAACTTTGGTCGATATCGACCCGGGCTAACTCGATATCGAGTAATTAAGAAAATCGACTTGTAGAACTCAATATCGATTCCAACAGAAACTTAAAATCCGAAATTTTGTGAAATAAATCAATAAACTAAAGACTTCCAAGATCAGGGGTTTCAACACCACAACGATAACCATGTAAAATAACACATAAAGGCATAAAAGATCATGCTTTTCATCAAATAACTCTCGTTATTAACAAATAGGAATATAGAGGTTTTTGCATAAACTCTAATTGTTACTAACCCTTTTTCACATAATCAACTCAAGTTGTATTAAGATCACTTTCGCTTCAATAACACAAACAAGGATCACCTTCAACTTTCGCAAAAGAATCATGTTTGTAGGGATAGAAGACGAATTGCATCCAAAGATTGTACCTTTACCGCATCACCTTTCATGGCTACCGTCGGGCTCACCCCGACCCTAGAAGTTGGCTGACTACTCGCTCTTTATCATCAAGAAAGACATCAATAATAAAAGAAAACTAAATTGCATTAAATAAAATAAAATAAAGCTTACAACCAATCGAAGCCAAATCCTGCTCTCGCCTTCTCCAACTTCTCTCGCCACAAGCTCTCTCTCTCTCTCTCTCTCTCTCTATGTAACTAATTGTCTCTTAAATTCAATTGGAATTGAATGAGAATGCCTAAAACTCAGCCCCTAAGGCTTTATTTATAGTGTTCCATGTAGCTATTCTAGGATAGAACAACTATATCTAAATCTATCTAATAATATAAGATAAAACAATGGAAATAAAGGAAATAAATCTAAAAGGGAACTGTATCTAAAATAGATAAATATCTCTTCCATCTTGATAGATCTTGATAGAATTTGATTTTGTGGATATCTCCATTGGATTTTGGATAGAACTTTGATTAGAACTCGGACTATAGCTCGAAATCGACCACTGTTGGTCAAGTCGATATCGACTAGGACAACTCGATATCGACCTGTGTTTCCTCAGCTTCAGCTTCCTGACTCGATCTCGGCTTCCAGGGTGAATATCGACTTGACTCAACTCAATATCGACTAGGCTATGTCGATACAGACCTTCGTTTTCCTGCTCCAGCTTCTCGGGTTGACTTCTGGATCTTCACTCGATTAGGGGCACTCGATATCGACTTTGTCAACTCGATATCGACCTGATCTCTTCTTACTTAATCGATTCTAGCTTCTTCAGGTGAATGTCGACTTGATTCCTCGATATCGACTTAAGGTACTCGATATCGACCAGATGGTGTCGAGTCGATTTTCTCGTTTCCAGCTCGATTTGTCCTGGTTCCGCTACTCCTTGACCTCGGACTTTCTGTAGTTGACTTCGAGCTTTTCTTCCTTTCTCTGAACTGTTGTAAATCACCTTGATTTCTGCAAAATTAAATAGAAACTGGTGTAGATTCCATAATTTGCAAATAAGCATAAACTACATAGATTCTGAACTATTTCTAGCCCGAATGTATGAAATGCATGCAGAAAACGATATAAAAGTAAGTATAAAACATGGCGAATGAGGCTCACAACAAACACCTCATACTTAAGCTTGCTTATCTTCAAGCAATACTTATAATTGTCATTCAGGGGAAGAAATCAAAACTCTCAACATCTTAGATTCATTCTTATATTACCCTGCAATTAATTATCATCCTCGAAAAGGTACTAATGTCACAAATCCATGCATGTGCAAATAAAAGCAACATCTACTCACAAAAGGAGGGTTATGCAAAACATTCATAAGTGACAAAGCATTAATAATCAAGAGGACTTTAATTTAAGCTCAATAAGGAATAGGTTGGTAAAAAGCTAAAGGTGGGCAATTTTTGGCAATGTGGTGCTAATAATCTGGGGAAATGGAGTACTTTCAAACTGAATTTCCACATTCCTTCTTCATAAGAATCATCACCTTTCTCTCATCGCTCATTGCTTTTTTCAACATTTTGCTTTTACCTCTCTAACCTCAGCACTGCCTTCTCGCGAGTCGCAAACATGGGTGTCATGAATGGCCCCGGATACTTAGTGCTTCGGACTTCTCACATGTGTGTCCCATCCCGCTGAACTATTATCTCAGCGAGCAGGGTCGATCTACCTTTATCTCCTGAGGTGACCGAATTTTCTTTCACTCATTAAATTTTCCATATCTTTTTCAAAACATTCCTACCAAACTCCATATATGATATAACAAAACAACAACCATATAATAATCTCCATAATGTACTTTCATTCTCAACATAATCCCCGGATGGAAATAAGGTAAAGAATGGGCAATATTTAGATCATGTGGAGCAATGTATGAAATAAGGCATAATATGGCTTTTGTGATGCATAAGCATAGGTAAGGGTAGGATATAACAATATGAGGATTATATGGAAATATAAAGTCCTCCATCCTCTTATCATGCAATATGTCAAAAGCAACTTCAAATTTTACCTCCTTTAATGGTTTTCAATAAAAATATGCACTTAATTGTGACTTCCCTTTACTAGGCAATTTCATGCTATATCTCTAATGAATCCAATTTTGCATCGTTGAGTTCAATATAACTTCCATGACACTAATCAAAATTTTAACGGGGGTCATTTTTATATGCATGTAAGCATTTAGATAAAATATGAATTCCAAAATAGCCATGTATAAGCAATTCAAGAGATAAACTTTAAATATGCACACAAAATGTCAAATATGCATAAATATGCACAAAGTAAGCCCTTCCTCCACCCCATACTTAAATATTACAGTGTCCTCACTGTATAAAAAATAAGGGTAAAGAAAGAATCTCACTAAACAGGCGTGCAGGATATCAGAATCGAGTGCAAATGCTGCTGGCCCTGGTCGATATCGAGTATGCATGGTCGATATCGACCTACTGTACTCGAAATCGAGTTCTGTTTTCATCCTTGTTCCTGAAAAATTTAGAAGAGATATACCCACAATAGAAAATAATGTCCAAAACCAAAAACAAAAGCAACAATGTCCAAAAATCCCAAAAATAAATGTCTATTTACAAGCTCTAGGCTTTATAGTCGCTAGGCCGACTTCTCCATTAAGCTCGAGGTGGAATTTGCAGGGCCCATGTAGCTTGGGCTTCAAAAAGGACTCCATTCTTATCAATTAGCTGCAGTCCTCCGGAATGGATCTTGTTCACAGTGAAAGGGCCCATCTTCTTCTTCTTGAATTTGTTAGGGAACCAATGATCATTTGATTTGGAGACATAGACCTTGTCTCCAACTTCATATTCTTTGGGATAATCATTGGAAATCCTACATAAGCGCACATACCAATGCAAACCTCTCACATGTATATATAAATTGAAGGTTCGATAATGTATAACAAAGTAATATAAAGATACTCTAGAAGAGGGGTTGAATAGAGTATGCCGGTTTTTCGCAGATAATCTCAAGACTTTTGAAGCTCATGCAAAACCCTTTGAGATTAGACTTAATCCTTTCTCTGAAAACCTGAATCACAAACAAGTTATAAAATTCGAAACAAGTGCGGAAATATGGTAAAGCAGTAAGTAAAGGACGCAATGAATTGTTTTCGAGGTTCGGCACGAACTTGGCCTACGTCCCCGCCTAGGGTTCTTCCACAACCCTAGGATTCAACCGGCTTTTATTGATTCACAAGACTTAGGATCCTAATATCTCACCAAGAAGCCTCTCTCCTATACAATTGCAATCTAGTCAACTCACGTTCCCTTGGAGTCCTAGACCAATCTAGAAGAGCCCCACCTCTCTCTCAGCTATCTAGTACAATCCTCTTACACTTAGTGAATCAATCGCCTAGTGTCCACTTCCTGAGTTACAAAACTCTCGAGTATAACACTCACTCGAAATATATCCTATAAGCTCATTGTGTAACTCTCAAATGCTTTGAAACAAAATAACAGACTCTTAAGAACCTAGTAGAGAGCACACAAAGAAGACAGATTTCACTTGAAGGCTTGAGTGCGAATGAGAGCTTGTGTTCAACAAATGTATCTGTCCTCTTTTCTCCATCTCCTTCTTATACAGATCAACTCGGCGCCTAGAGATCTTTTTCAACGGCTAGAACTGATTGTGGCTTGGGAAGAAATCTCCATGATCTTCTATATATGGAAACTCAGACGCCATGATCTTCCAATTTGAATCTTCTCGATTTCAAGCTTATGGAAGGAGATAATATTCGAAAAGCTTCCTGAAATGTTAGTAATAAAATAATATCTTGGAAGCATATAATAACATATAATAATATTCAGACATAATATAATAAAGTACAGGTTTTGTGTTTCATCAACACAGCTGTAGCTTCAAGACCTTTGACACAAACTGTCTGTCAAAGCCTTTGAAACTAATTCCGATTTTCATCAAGGGAGTGAAGTTATCAATCTCCCCCTTGATGAAAGACAAAACCTGTGCATCCCTGCAACTTAGTCAAGTAATAATATCATAAGCAAAATCGGACTAAGTACCTGCATGGGTTAGACAAATGTTGGATCATAATTTTATCATGAAAAACATCCAACCAAAAACAAAACAAGGTCTTCCAAGACCTTTGGTTCACAGCAGTTTTAAAGTTGTAAAGTCTAAACCACAACAGATCATCTCCCCCTTTTCGTCTTTCAACAAAGGAAGGAGGTAAAACAGTCACCAAGAGTTTTAAAACAGTATCCAAAAACCAAGAGTGTTTCAGATTTAGGTTTAGGGTAGGGTAGGATTCAAGATTCCTCGTCCAGAGCATCATCCGTGAGCAGCGACCTCAGACCGTGCAGCATCTTGGATACCCCGCTCATCTCCATCATAAACTCCTTGTGCAGCTCCTTGATATCCAGGCGAACTTCCTCCAAGCCCAACTCCAGGTTGTCCATGCGCTCATCAATGGTAGAGGCAATGGAAAGAGTCTTTGAGGGAGAGGCAAGACCCCAAGTCCCTTGTGGGGACTGAGTGATGCCAATCTTCTCAAAGCTCTTGGAGTCGAACTTACCCATATGACGCTGTTGTTCTTCATTTTTTAAATCGATTTTAGAAGCTTTGAAGATGTGGGTCAAAAGGTTGGCAAAGGGGAGGGGAGTTCCTTTTCTGGCTTTTCGAGTGTGAGCCATGGATCCTAGAATGGTATTGGCCAGATCAAGGTCATTCAAGATGCGGTATAAAAGGACCATGGCATTGTCGGTTAGGAGGGAGCCAGAGTTTAAACGGGATAAGAGGCAACGCACAATGATGTTGAAAATAATTTTTGCCTCGAGGGTAAGGGATGAGTGGGTAAGCTGTTTTGAGGTGCTGTTGGATGCTTCGGGAAGCAGGTATTTGGATCGGGCAAGGGCAATGCACTATTCTCTTGTGGGGTTTTCAGGAGAGGGTAGACAAGGTCTAGGTAGGCCAAGGAAATCAGCGAAGTCAATGGAGTTGAAAGATATTCTAACTCCCTTGACGACAGATTCCAAAGACCAACCATCAGCATTGTGTTTGGCTTTTAGGTTAATGTAGAATAGGCGGGTGAGCTGGGGATGGTAAACAGATTCAAGGTTGAGAAGGGTCCGGGTTGGGGTTTGTTTGAGGAGAGAGATGCAAGGTAGGTTCAAAGCTTCCAAAAACTCAAGATCTAAAAAATCAGAACAACATATCTTACGAGTTCGAAACTCATCTACCCACTTTCCAGCCATCTCAGCATTTTCAAACCAAGAAGAGGGCAAGGATTGGTTTACTTGGATAAGTGCAGGCAGATCGGCGTTCTTCCTGCGAGCCTTTGTGGGAGCAGTCCTCTTGACAGGCGCCTCAAGGCTTCTGAGAGTGCCTTTCCTGGTGCGCTTGGGAGATGGAGGCTTTGTTGTAGGGGCTTTGCGCTTCTTCGGAGATGGGGGAGGAGGAGGAGGAGAAGGAGAGGGAACAGGTTCTGGCTCCTCATCCTCTTCATCCTCAGACCCCGAGTTCTTAGCGGACCCTTCAGCTTCCTCGGCGTCCTCGTCGTCTGCAGTCTCATTGTCCTCCTCTTCTACTTCCTCTGGTTCCTCTTCAGTAGAAACCTCCTTCTCAGCAGCTTTTAGGGCCTCCTCTTCGGCTAACTTCCTTGCCTGCTCGGCCTCTTCCTCGGCATTTCTCTTTCTCTGGGCCTCTTCCTCGGCCTCTTTAGTAGCATCTCGTTCCAAAATAACATCGAGACCCTCCTCTTCTTCAGCGATGATTTTCCTTTTCCCTTTTTGCTTGGCACTGATAGATTTCTTCGTCGGGCGCTTTAGAGAACGCTTGATTTCAGCAATGGTGCTCTGAGGGACGGTGCTCTGGACAGTAGCAGGGACAATGGCTTGAGAAGTAGGTTCGGGTTGAGGGGAAGTAACAATGGACTGGCGTCCCTTGGGGGTGGCGCCAAGACGTTTGGGTGTGGAGGTCTTCTTGGATTTAGGTGCCATGGAGAGATTCGGCTAGGGTTTCAGAAAAAGTCGAGAGGTAGGAGAAGAAGTATTAGATTGGGTTTAGGTAAATCTGAACTCTGAATTGGTGAGAGAATCGGGTAGGGTTTGTGGTTTATAAAGGGAGAGAGGGTTAAGTTGATGGGACGGGTTTATGGTTCCAATGAGGGTAATCATAACACTGCCAATTTTGAAAAATCTGATTTCCAAAACCATTCAAATTTCAAACCATCTTGTCACAATTAATTTTAAGAGGGAAAGTCCGAAAATATCTTTTCCAAAAATAAAATACTCGGATATAAGATCTTTTGGAAAATAAAATGTGTACCATAAAGAAGGTTAGAAATCATAAAACTATATTTGATCAAATATCTAACAAGATATTAACCAAATATATGATCCGTTAAATGTGCTCTACCATTCAGCTCACAATCTTTGACATAATTCTCAAAGGTCTTGACACTGAGTAGAATTTATCTTTCGTAAAGGGAAAGCTCCCCCTACGAAAGTGCATCCTTGTTAAGCATTCCAATCTCACGTCTAATGAAGGTGAACCTGTCCTCTGCCAAAGGCTTAGTAAAAATGTCAGCCCATTGATAATCGGTTGAAATAAAAGATATGGACACATCACCTTTTTCGACATGATCTCTAATGAAATGATGCCTTACATCGATATGTTTGGTCCTTGAATGCTGAACAGGATTCTTTGTGATTGATATGACACTTGTATTGTCACACTTAAGAGGAATACCTTTGAGGTTGATGCCAAGATCTCTCATTTGTTGAGCTATCCAAAGGATTTGGGAGTAACATGCTCCAGCGGCTATGTATTCGGCTTCAGCAGTGGATAGAGCAACTGAGTTTTGTTTCTTTGAATGTGTTGTAGGAGGAAATCAAGTTCAAAATATATAATATAAATCAAACCAGATTCGTGCCCACGCAAATAATTACAAGACCTCCTCCTGATGTAGCAGCGGGAAGTCAGGATCGATCCACGAGGAAGCACGTCAGCGAATCCTAGGCAGCTGTAAATCTCACAGACAGAAAGACAGAAAGAAAGACAGAAATAACAAATAAAAGCGGAAAATAAAACAAAGGCAGAACCTACTCGATAACGACAACAGTAACTCGATCTCGACTAAACTCAGCGACAACAGAAACTCAGAATCGACAAACAGGCAGCAAACTCAGCAAAAGTAACTCGATCTCGGCCAAGTCTCCTCGATATCGAGTAAGCCCTACTCGATATAGACAAAACTTCCTCAGAATCGACTAGCAACAGAAACTTAAAGATGCAGATTTTCGAACACAGAACTTAGATTTCGATGGAATAAATTCAATAAACTAAAGTCTTCCAAGGCCAGGGTATCAACACCACAACGATAACCATGCAAAATAACACATAAAGGCATAAAAGATCATGCTTTTCATCAAATAACTTTCGTTATTAACAAATAGGAATATAGAGGCTTTCGCATAAACCCTCATTGTTACTAACCCTTTTTACATAATTAATCCAAGTTGCATTAAGATCACTTTTGCTTCAATAACACAAACAAGGATCACCTTCAACTTTCGCAAAAGAATCATGCTCATAGGGATAGAATACGAATTGCATAAAAAGATCAAACCTTTACCGCATCACCTCACATGGCTACCGTCGGGCTCACCCCGACCCTAGAAGTGGGTGGACTACTCGCTCTTCACTATCAAGAAAGACATCAATATTAAAAGGAAATAACTTTGCATTAAATAAAACTAAAAAGAAAGCTTACAACCGAACAAGCCAAATCCGCTTTCGCCTTTCCACCTTGCTCGCCACAAACTCTTTCTTTCTCTATGTAACTACTTACTTCTTCTCTCTGAAATTGAATGACTAGAAATCAGCCCCTAAGGCCTTATTTATAGGCTTCATTCCCTCTCTAATTAGGAAAGTCTACATCTACTTATCTAAAAGCTTAAAGATAAATAAATAGAATAAAAGAATTAAATCCAAAAAGGAAATATATCTAAAGTAGGTAAATCCTCCATGGAGTTGATAGATCTTGATAGATGTGGATAGATGTGGATAGAATCGGACAACTTCGGATCCAAGCAAGCCCAACTCGACTCGAACAGCTCACCGCGTAACGCGGCCCAGGAGAGCTCTCCTCGATATCGAGTAAACTACTCGATATCGAGTAGCTTTGTCGTCGACTTCAGCTTCTGACCTTGGTCGAGTAACTGCTCCCCGACACTGGCTCGGACATGTGGTGCTGGGGTTGTCGATATCGAGTTAACTCCTCGATATCGAGTACATGGTGCTCGACATGTCCAGTCTTCGGCTTCTCGACTTAGCATCCTTCCTCGACTCCGGGTATGGCAGGTGGAGTTTTGTCGATATCGAGTACATTACTCGATATCGAGTAAGGTCCTGGAGTCGGGTTGGCTTCGTCTTCAGCTCCTCGATCAGCTCATACTCGACCAGGCACTACTCGGACATCTTTGGTCGATATCGAGTAAAAGTACTCGATATCGAGTAACACTTGTCGTCAGCCCGATTTGTCCTGGTTCTGTCGCTCTTTGACCTTGGACTTCTGTAGTTGACTTCCGAGCTTTTCTTCCCTTCTCAGAACTGCTGTAAATTTCCTCGAATTCTACGAATTTAAACAGAAACTAGTGTAGATTCCATAATTTGGCAAATAAGCATAAACTACATAGATTCTGTACTATTCTAGCCCAAATGCATGAAATGTATGCAGAAAACGACATAAAAGTAACTATAAAACATGGCAGATTCAACTCACAATAGAATGCCAACTGATCAAGGATGCTCCTAAGAATTGGCAACATCCTGACGTGCTCTTCCTATCTACCTTATAGCCTGCAAAATCTTCCTCTTGATTGTAGCCTTGAGCAACAAGCCTTGCTTTGTTCCTCACGATCTTACCATTCTCATCTAGCTTGTTTCGAAATACCCATCGTGTGACAATGACTGATTGATGCTTTGGCCTAGGCTTCAAGGTCCAGACTTTGTTCCTTTTAAATTATTTAAGCTCACTTTGCATAGCAATGATCCAGTCTGGCTCTTGAAGGGCCTCATCTACCTTCTTTGGTTCTATAAGAGAGACAAACGCGTGAAAAGCACAAAGATCTTTAAGTTTAGAACGAGTTTGAACATTAGATGTAGGGTCAGAAATGATATTCTTTAATGAGTGTGATGAGGAGTATTTGAATTTTCTTTTGCTAGTCTCAGCTCCTTGATTCGTCACACCAGCAGGATTGATTTGTGGTGCATCTGACTCCATGGATCTGTTAGGTTCAGTTATAGCAGTTTCTGACGTTTCAACACTGTTGGATTTGACACCAAGGGCTTTGGACGAATCTTCAACACCTTGGGCCAATTCTTCAGTGTTGAGAATCTGTTCCTGCATGTTCCTCTTCTCTGTGTTCTTTGTAGCAGCATCATCACCATTCTCGTTCTCTGTATGGATGTTAAGATCTAAATCTGCAATACTTTCACTCAAAGAACCGTCATTGCATTCATCAAATATAACATGTATACTTTCCTCAACTAACTTGGTCCTTTTGTTGAAGATACTATAAGCTTTGCTACTTGTGGAGTAGCCAAGAAATATACCTTCATCACTACCCGCATCAAATTTCCCAAGGTTATCTTTTCCATTGTTATGAACAAAACAAGTACAGCTAAGGGGTTTAAAATAAGATATAAGTGGTTTGCGGCCTTTGAAAAGTTCATAAGGAGTTTTCTTTAAGATGGAACGTATAAGACAACGATTCAAAATATAGTTAGTTGTGTTAACAGCTTCAGCCCAATAGGTTTTAGGTAATGCATTTTCTAAAAGCATAGTCCTGGCCATGTCCTCTAGGGTGCGGTTCTTTCGTTCCGCAACCCCATTTTGTTGAGGTGTCCTGGGAGCAGAAAAATTATGGGAGATGTCATATTTAGCACAAAACAAATCAAACTAAAGTTGATCAAACTCCCTACCATGATCACTTCGAATTGACACTATGGGCTCGTTTCTTAAAGTTTGCAACTCCTTACAAAGTTTTGAAAACTCAAATAAGGCCTTTGATTTTTCTTTTAAAAATGCAACCCAAGTATATCTAGAAAAATCATTAACAACAACAAGCATGTACTTTTTACCATTAGGAGATTTGACTCGCATAGGACCACATAAATCCATATGTAAAAGTTCAAGGGGTCTAGAAGAACTTACAACCTTTTTGGGTTTGAAAGAGCTACGTGTTTGTTTACCTCGTGTGCATGCCTTGCACATCTCAATACCTTTGAAGTCCGTCTCAGGTAGCCCTCTTACAAGCCCTTTGGACACAAGCTTCTGTAGTGTATGTGGACTCACATGACCGAGTCTCCTGTGTCAGAGCTTTGGATCGTCCGTCAAAGCCTTTAGACAGGTTAAGCTTCCTTGTGCCACTTGCTCAGCATTCACAGCATAGACAGTTAGAACTACTTCACCTGTATCTTCTCTGCACACTAGACATCTTTTCTTGTTAAATCCAACATCATTACCACTATCACATAATTGAGAAACACTAAGCAAATTATACTTCAAACCATTAACAAGATAAACATTTTTAATACTATGGTTAGGGTCACTACCAATACCAATGATGTCACACTTTCCTTTGTCACCAAGAGTGATTGTTCCAGTGGATTGCTTCTTTAGATCATGAAAGACAGAACTCTTCTCACTCATATGCCTCGAGCATCCACTATCAATAATCCATTTTTGCTCCTTCACCTTGGTGATCTCCTGCAAAACAAACATCAACCTTTGTGGCTAGACCAATAAGCAAATTTAGATCCATTGTTAGGATAAACCATATTTGGTAAAATAGTGCCTTTGGGGACCCAAACTTGCGTTATCCGTTCTTTTCTTAAGTGAACAGGAAATGTATTACGAATGATATGTGGATCCTTTCTTCTATAGGGGAAGGTCTCTTTTACAGAATTTTTTTTTTCAAAATATTCACTAAAAAATAATTATTTAAAAAAATATTCAAACTTTTAAAATATTTACACAAATATTAATTTTTTGCAGGCCGGACAGAAAACGCGGTCTAAGACCGCGTTTTATTATTAAGGTCAAAAATCTGAAATTGGGTGAAAAGGGGTAAAAAAAAACTAACACAAAAGACGCGGTCTGGGACCGCGTCTCTTGTTTTTTTTTTTTTCAGAAAAATTGAAAAGGGGGAAATAGGGGAGACAGGAAGGGGTGGAGGGAGATAGGGGGATCGCTGGAGATCCAGGCGGAGGGAGAGAGAGGAAGGGGCGGAGGAGAGAGAGGGATGGCCGGAGGGGGCGGAGGGAGAGAGAGAGGGATGGCCGGAGGGAGAGAGAGGAAGTCGGAGGGGGGCGGAGGAGAGAGGGATGGCCGGAGGGAGAGAGAGGAAGAGGCGGAGGAGAGAGAGGGATGGGCGGAGGGAGAGAGAGGCCGGGGTGACGCTCAGATGCCGCCGGAGAACAGAGCACGATGACGGAGAACGGAGCACGGAGAACGAAGCCTCTCCTCCCCTGCTGGTGACGCCGGAGAATGGAGCACGATACCGGCCGGAGATCCATTCCTCTCTCCTCCGCCTGGATCTCCGGCGCCCTTCCCTCTCTCTCCCACCGGTCACCCCTCTCTCCTCCGCCCCCTCCGGCCTCCGACTTCCTCTCTCTCCCTCCGGCCATCCCTCTCTCTCCTCCGCCCCTTCCTCTCTCTCCCTCCGGCCATCCCTCTCTCTCCCTCTGCCCCTTCCTCTCTCTCCTCCGTCTGGATCTCCGGCGCCCTTCCCTCTCTCTCCCTCTGGCCATCCCTCTCTCCTCCGCCCCCCTCCGACTTCCTCTCTCTCCCTCCGGCCATCCCTCTCTCTCTCCCTCCGCCCCCCTCCGGCCATCCCTCTCTCTCCTCCGCCCCTTCCTCTCTCTCTCCCTCCGCATGTATCTCTGGCCATCCCCCTCTCTCCCTCCGCCCCTTTCTGTCTCCCCCATTTCCCCCTTTTCAATTTTTCTGAAAAAAAAAATAAAAAACAGTCTTTTGTGTTAGTTTTTTTTTACCCCTTTTTCACCCAATTTCAGATTTTTGACCTTAATAATAAAACGCGGTCTCAGACCGCGTTTTTCTGTCCGGCCTGCAAAAAATGAATATTTGTGTAAATATTTTAAAAGTTTGAATATTTTTTTAAATAATTATTTTTTAGTGAATATTTTGAAAAAAAATTCTCTTTTACATGTCCCTTTCTCACACAGTGGTGACATATAGGAGAGGTTCTGCTTCCTTTTGTCTTTACAAAAGTGGTAATGTGTTGTTTCTTTACAAACCTTGGATTGTAACCAATACCACTTTTGTTTAGAGAACTTTGTTGCTCACCCAACATCCTATTAAGAGTGCCTTTGGATTTGGTAAAACTTATGAGGGCTGTCTGTTGGTCTTGAATCTTATTATTCAGGGAGATCTTCTCGTTCTCTAAGTCATGATGTTCACTTCTTAGAGAGGAGAGATCTTGCTTGAGTTCAGATTTCTCTGAGTCAAGAGTCTTGACTTTAATGTCAAGACCTGAATAAGAAGCTTCAAGACTTTTGACCCTCATAGACAGATCCTCAATAGTTCTTTCCTGGTCCACAGTTTTCTTAATAAGAGTGTTAGTCTGGGCAATAAGTTTCTCTTCATTGGCAATCATATTAGAAAGGAATTCCGATAATACCTCTTTTGGACTTGCCATAAGTTCTCTTACAGTTACCTCAAGCTTCTCATCGTGGGATTCATCTCCTGAGGCCATAAGACAGACATTGGCCTTCTCATCATCGGAGTCTGAGTCAGAATCGCTCAAAGTTTCCATCATGGCTTTCTTTTTCCATCTATTACCCTTCTTGGACTGGCTCTTCGTCTTTTGAGGGCAGTCTTTCACAAGATGATCTGTTTCACCACATTCAAAACAAGACAAAGGTTTAGTCTTCTTGTCATATTTGTTGTATTGAGACTTACCTCAAAATTTAGAAGACTCTGATCCATCTTTGTTATTGAATTGTTTCTTCATTTTGAGGATTCGAGAAAGGCCTCTTGTGATAAGAGCAAAAGGATCATCCTCATCGTCATCCTCATCTTCAGAATCAGATACATCTTTAGGCTCATCCTTCTTAGACTTGAGCGCCAAGTTTTTGGTGCTTGCTGGAAGTTCTCCATCGTCTTCATTGAGAATCATCTCATGTGTGATCAGCTTTCCAAGCAAGTCATCAAGGGGCAGGGTGGTGAGATCTTGGGCTTCCTCTATGGTTGTTACTTTAGGACCCCATTTTTCATTTGGGAGGCACCTCAATATCTTCCTTACTTTCTCAACGTTCTTAAAGCTCTTGCCGAGAGAGTCAAGGTTGTTGGTGATTTCCGTGAACCGTGTGAACATGGCCTTGATAGACTCATCAGACTTCATTTTGAAAAGTTCATACTTTCGAAGGAAGATACTGATCTTGGTGTCCTTCACTTGGCTAGTTCCTTCATAGGTGACAACCAGCTTGTCCCAAATCTCTTTAGCTGACCTACGTACAAGATGAAATACGGTTAAACTCATTAGTGCTAAGACCACAATAAAGTAAGTTAATAGCCATGTAGTTTTTGGAGACGAGTTCAAGATCCGCTTGGATGTATTCAGCCTTCTTCTTCGCAGTTTTGGTTCCATTTGGTCCGTCTTTCTCTAGAACCTTCACACCATTCTCTATAATGTTCCAAAGTTCCAGATCTTGATCTATAATGAACATCTTCATCAATGATCTCCAGTGGACAAAGTTGTTTCCTACAAAGAGTGGTGGTTTACTGGTAGACCTTCCCTGTGCAAATCCTCCGCTTGCTTCACCAGACATGATCAAAAACTCACAAGATTGTTAGATCGAAAGCAGTGAGTAAAGCTCTGATACCAATTGAAGGTTCGATAATGTATAACAAAGTAATATAAAGATACTCTAGAACGGGGGTTGAATAGAGTATGCCGGTTTTTCGCAGATAATCTCAAGACTTTTGAAGTTCGTGCAAAACCCTTTGAGATTAGACTTAATCCTTTCTCTAAAAACCTGAATCACAAACAAGTTATACAATTCGAAAAAAGTGCAGAAATATGGTAAAGCAGTAAGTAAAGGACGCAATGAATTGTTTTCGAGGTTCGGCACGAACTTGGCCTACGTCCTCGCCTAGGGTTCTTCCACAACCCTAGGATTCAACCGGCTTTTATTGATTCACAGGACTTAGGATCCTAATAGCTCACCGGGAAGACTCTCTCCTATACAATTGCAATCTAGTCAACTCACGTTCCCTTGGAGTCCTAGACCAATCTAGAAGAGCCCCACATCTCTCAGCTATCTAGTACAATCCTCTTACACTTAGTGAATCAATCTCTTAGTGTCCACTTCCTGAGTTACAAAACTCTCGAGTATAACACTCACTCGAAATATATCCTATAAGCTCACTATGTAACTCTCAAATGCTTTGAAACAAAATAACAGACTCTTAAGAACTTAGCAGAGAGCACACGAAGAAGACAGATTTCACTTGAAGGCTTGAGTGCGAATGAGAGCTTGTGTTCAACAAATGTATCTGTCCTCTTTTCTCCATCTCCTTCTTATACAGATCAACTCGGCGCCTAGAGATCTTCTTCAACGGCTAGAACTGATTGTGGCTTGGGAAGAAATCTCCATGATCTTCTATATATGGAAACTCGGACGCCATGATCTTCCAATTTGAATCTTCTTGATTTCAAGCTTACGGAAGGAGATAATATTCGAAAAGCTTCCTGAAATGTTAGTAATAAAATAATATCTTGGAAGCATAGAATAACATATAATAATATTCGGACATAATATAATAAAGTACAGGTTTTGTGTTTCATCAACACAGTTGTAGCTTCAAGACCTTTGACACAAATTGTCTGTCAAAGCCTTTGAAACTAATTCCGATTTTCATCAAGGGAGTGGAGTTATCATAAATCATTAATGGAAATAGGAGAAGAAAGATCCATACCTTGGCTTACCTTCGTAGAATCGGATTTCGGGACCTCGGGCTCTGGTCGATATCGAGTAGGGTCACTCGATATCGAGTTCTTCTGCTTGAAATCGGATTGTGTTGGCTCAACAGGTGGAATTGACTCAGTATGGGCAGGTCGATATCGACTAGACTGAGTCGATATCGAGTTCTCTTGGTCGATTTTGCTTGGCTCGATTTCTGGTAGAGGTGAATCGACTTGGGTGGGTCGATTTCGACTAGGCGAGGTCGATATCGAGTCGTTTTCTGGCTTAGTCGATTTTCCCGAGTCGATTTTGACCCCATACTTAAGACCTGGCAAAGCATCCGAAAAATAGTTAGTCCATATCGACGTACCTTGGTCTATGTCGAGTGGATTCTCTGCTTCTTCGTTCAGGATGGCCATGATCTCCTCCACCTGGGCTTCCATATCCTCTTTTCTAGCTCTTCAGGGGTCATATTTCTTACCTTAGGCTCCCCGCAAGTAATGTAACCAGCTGATATGGACTTCACCTCTTCCATGGGACCTGTGTGCCTTTAAGTTTTATTAAAGGAATACTCAATTACCTCATCGCCATGATCTCCTCCACCTGGGCTTCCATATCCCTCTTTTCTAGCTCTTCGGGGGTCATATTTCTTACCTTATAGGGTCCCCGCAAGTAATGTAACCAGCTGATATGGACTTCACCTCTTCCATGGGACTTGTGTACCTTTCAATTTTATTAAAGGAATACTCAATTACCTCATCGCTGATGTTGAAAGTGAGCACTCATTTCCTTATGCTTATGTTGGCATCCACCGTCGCCAAGAAAGGCCTTCCTATAATAATTGGACAAGCAGGGTCCTCCGCCATATCAATAACTAAGAAATCAGCAGGGACGAAGAACTTACCTACTTGTACTGACACATTGTCCACCATGCCTGTTGGGATGACCACCATGTTGTTCGCCATATAAAGTTTAGCATCCACAGGCTCTAAGGCACCTATCTTAATCTTAGACCAGATTGATAAAGGCATTATACTCACACTGGCTCCCAAATCACATAAAGCATTAAATTTGTATTGACCAAATCCAATGGTTATAGCAAACTTACCTAGATCTGGCCTCTTCTCAAGTACGTCCATCTGGCTGCACTCCTCTGCGATCTCAGCCATTGACCGCTTTTTGCTCAGAATCTCCTTTAAGAACTTGACGTAGGATGGCATCTCATTAAGAGCTTCTGTGAAGGGTATTGTGACGTTGAGCCTTCGAAGAATCTTGATGAAACGTTGGAACTTTTTCTCTGTTGGATCCTTTGGAGATTTTGTCGGGAAAGGCAGCTTTTTCTTCGGCGGAGGAGCTGATGTCGAGTGGGGTGGGTCGAAATCGACTGGAGTCTGGTCGATATCGAGTAGATATGTTGGCCTCGGAATTTGTGGAGGATTCGGGTCGATTTCGACCAGGGGTGGGTCGATATCGAATGGAGGCTGGTCGATATCGACTGGGTTGGTCGATATCGACTGGGTTGGTCGATATCGACTGGGTTGGTCGATATCGACTGGTCTCCAGTGCCCGTTTCCTCCATCGTTTGCTCTGGCGTTTGCATCTGTCGCCCACTCCTTAGGTTCATGACAGCCACCTATCCAGTAGATTTACCCTTAGGGTTAGGTTCAGAGGTTCCAAGGAGCGTACCTGATTGTCTGGGGACGGATGCTGCCATCTGGCCAATCTGGGTCTCCATTGATTTCCGCCATATATCGATTTCCCCAAGCCTAAAGTTTACACCATGCATTTGTGTGTAGATGGAATTTATGGACTGCTTGGTGTCTGAATGATTCCTCCGCATTTCCTCAAGGATGGTCTGCAGGTCATCCTTCTTTCCTTCTCTATCAGGGTGACCAGGGGCTCTGTAGGGAGGGAGATTCTGATGCTGGGGCTGGTGATAGTAGCTCCAGTTTTGATTCTGATGCGGCCCTGAGTAGTGTCCACTAGCATACCTTACCTCCTCGTGGGTCTCTCCTTGATGTACTTGATTGACGTGTGGGCACGCAGTGGTGTTGTGCCTGACATACCCACATTCCAAACAAGGTTTATCTTTAGAGAGGAATTTAACTTGTTTGGTAAAACAACGTACCTGATCATTGTGAAACTGGTCCCTGACGTCTGGATCAACTTCCTTAGGTGGCACATACAACGGCATAGATGGGACAGACCTTTCATACCTTTCGTCAGAAGCGGCCGCAGAAGTCCCATAGGTGTTGTCGTAGTTGGCCAGTGTCTCAAATACCTCCCATGCTCGGCGTGGAGTGTATCCAAGATACTCATAGTTGGTGTAGTTGTTGATCCGATCCTTAGTAGGTGCATCAAGGCAGTTGAAGATGATCTCTTGGATGACATAGGGTGGATGTCCATGTGTAGGACAGGATTTCAGAAGCCTCTTGTAGTGCTCCCAGACTTGTGCTAATGGTTCTCCTGGCTTTTGTCTGAAAGTCGTGATTTGTTGTCTGAGGGCAGCTGTCTTTGCAGGAGGAAAGAACTTGTTGAGGAATAGGTCTTGTAGTTCGTTCCAAGTGCAGATTGATCGTGGAGGCAATCCTTCCAGCCACTGTTGTGCTATTCCTGCAATGGACCAGCGAAAAGCCTTTAGTTTTAAGTATTCAAGATTAGCACCATCAGCTATAGCTTCGCATAAGTCTATAAAAGTGGTGACATGCTCTAAAGGGCATTCATTAGTTCTTCCCCTAAATTGACTCCTCCTAATTTCAGTAATAAAAGAAGGACGAATTTAAAAATTAATAGCGGGAAGAACGATCGCTGCTTCTGGAACTTCCAGAGTAGGATGCAGATATTCCTTTGCGTTGACTAGGACATGCCCTATCCGCTCCTCAAGCTCCCTTCTTGCGTTGATCTCGCGATCTACCCTTGCCTCCCACCGTTGCTGGTTCTGTGCATATTCCGCCTCTCGTCGGGCGTGTTCGGCTTCTTTGGTGGTGAGTGCGTCAATCTGTCGGCGGAGTTGCTCAAGCTCCTGTGCTGGTGTGAGTTGGCCCGCATTCTCATTGTCGGATGTTGACATGAGTCTCCTCCTAAGCCTTTGTTGAAGATGGAAAAACCGTTCTGGCTCGAGAATAGGGTGTATAGGCGTGCGATCAGTTCTTCGCATGTACCTGAGAAACAAAAATAAAAAGAAGCAAGTAAAAAGGAACTAAAAAGTAAAAACAAATATAAAGAAAGGAAAAAGAACTAAAAAGGGCGCGATTGATGGCTTCCACGGCAACGGCTCCAAATTTTGTTTGGAGGAAAATCAAGTATGAAATATAAATCTCAAATTCGACTCCCTGTTCTCCGCAAATTAATTACAAGACTTCCTCCCGCTGTAGTAGAAGGTAGTCAGGATCGATCCACGAGGAAGCGTATCAGCGCCCGCCTTTTCAGTTTCAAACTCAGCAGAAAACCAACCAGACAAACAACAAACACAGAGAAAAGCATAAAATAACACAAAGGCAACAACTTTGGTCAATATCGACATGGGCTAACTCGATATCGAGTAAGATAATCACTTGCAGAACTCAATATCGACTCCAACAGAAACTTAAAATCCGAATTTTTGTAAAATAAATCAATAAACTAAAGACTTCCAAGATCAGGGGTTTCAACACCACAACGATAACCATGTAAAATAACACATAAAGGCATAAAAGATCATGCTTTTCATCAAATAACTCTCGTTATTAACAAATAGGAATATAGAGGCTTTCGCATAAACCCTAATTGTTACTAACCCTTTTTCACATAATTAACTCAAGTTGTATTAAGATCACTTTCGCTTCAATAACACAAACAATGATCACCTTCAACTTTCGCAAAAGAATCATGCTTGTAGGGATAGAAGACGAATTGCATCCAAAGATTGTACATTTACCGCATCACCTTTCATGGCTACCGTCGGGCTCACCCCGACCCTAGAAGTTGGTTGACTACTCGCTCTTCATCATTAAGAAAGACATCAATGATAAAAGAAAACTAAATTGCATTAAATAAAATAAAATAAAGCTTACAACCAATCGAAGCCAAATCCCGCTCTCGCCTTCTCCAACTTCTCTCGCCACAAGCTCTCTCTCTCTCTCTCTATGTAACTAATTGTCTCTGAAATTCAATTGGAATTGAATGAGAATGCCTAAAACTCAGCCCCTGAGGTTTTATTTACAGTGTTCCATGTAGTTATTCTAGGATAGAACAACTATATCTAAATCTACCTAATAATATAAGATAAAACAATGGAAATAAAGGAAATAAATCTAAAAGGGAACTATATCTAAAATAGATAAATATCTCTTCCATCTTGATAGATCTTGATAGAATTTGATCTTGTGGATATCTCCATTGGATTTTGGATAGAACTTTGATTAGAACTCGGACTAGCTCAAAATCGGCCACTGTTGGTCAAGTCGATATCGACTAGGACAACTCGATATCAACCTGTGTTTCCTCAGCTTCAGCTTCCTGACTCGATCTCGGCTTCCAGGGTGAATATCGACTTGACTCAACTCGATATCGACTAGGCTATGTCGATACCGACCTTCGTTTTCCTGCTCCAGCTTCTCGGGACGACTTCTGGATCTTCACTCGATTAGGGGCACTTGATATCGACTTTGTCAACTCGATATCGACCCGATCTCTTCTTACTTATTCGATTGTAGCTTCTTCGGGTGAATGTCGACTTGACTCCTTGATATCGACTTAAGTTTCTCGATATCGACCAGATGGTGTCGAGTCGATTTTCTCGTTTCCAGCTCGATTTGTCCTGGTTCCGCTACTCCTTGACCTCGGACTTTCTGTAGTTGACTTCGAGCTTTTCCTCCTTTCTCTGCACTGCTGTAAATCGCCTCGATTTCTGCGAATTAAACAGAAACTGGTGTAGATTTCATAATTTGCAAATAAGCATAAACTACATAGATTCTGAACTATTCTAGCTCGAATGTATGAAATGCATGCAGAAAACGATATAAAAGTAAGTATAAAACATGGCGAATTAGGCTCACAACAATGGTGACATTATTTTGTTGTTGTGGACAATAAATTACTGTATTTGGTGACACTAGGGTGGTGACAATGTATTGTAGTTGGTGACAATAGGTTGGTGACATTGTTATGTCGTTAGTGACAATAGATTATTGGCAAGGGGTTGATGACACTAGAGTGGTGACAATATTTTGTAGTTGGTGACAATACCTTGGAGAAATTAATATGGTGATGGACTGACGGTGTTCAATAGTTGGTAAAAATAGGTTGGTGACAATCTTATGTAGTTATTGATGAAAATGTTCTTTAGTTGGTGATATGTGTGTTTCATTGTTCACTAATTGGTGAAAAAAAAATTGCACTGGTGTTTGGTAATTGGTAACAAGAGATGGTTATAATAGTGTGTTGTAGTTGGTGACAAATGGTTGGTGACTGATTTGTAGTTTGTGACAATTGATATTGACTATAGATTGGTGTCAATTTTAACTAGTTCGTGATAATATTTGGTGATAGTGTTATGTTATTGGTGACAACACTTGGTGACAATGTATTCCGATAAAAAAAAAAATGTCAAAAGAAATTTTTACCAAAATAAATAAATAAAAATTATCGAAAAAACTCACCAACAACTGTTACCAGAAAAATGTCATCATCAACTATCATCAACAACTGACATCAAAACTAGACATTGACCAGAATGGGCAACACTTGGTGACAATGTATCCCGGGCTGGCAATGAACAGACAAGCCTTCAACGGGGAAGGGCGGATCTGGGCTAGCAATGAACAAGCAAGCCTTTTGTGGAGGATCGGTGGAATCCCAAAGGGTAAAAAAGGGAAATTCGCCTCCCCATCCCCTCCATCCTCCTCTTACCAGGTGGAGAAATCCACCCATTTCCACCTCGTCCATCCCCCTTTTCCCACCTCTTCCATTTCTCCCATCTTTTGACCAAACACCGAGGCTCTTTTCCCTAAAAAAATTCCCACCCTTCCCACCTCTTCCATTCGGCTACCAAACATACCCTAAATATAGTTGTGTTGCTCCCCTCTAGAGTTTATAGTCCTCTAGTCTTAGGGTATTAGTTTGGTGACAATTAATGACAATGTTATATTTTCATTGACAATAATTAGTTATAGTGTTTTGTATTATGTGACAATTAATGGTGACAATTTTTTTTTAATGACGTGGAGGTTCCGAGGTTATCGACTAGTCCTCCACTGGTCGAGCACTAGCCTGCAAAGCACTCGAGCCAGGTAAGTCATGCGGCAAGCCGCAAGACAGGCTAACTCATGCCAAGGCAAACCAAGACATGAGTACCCACTCAAGCACAAATTGCTCCTAGTGGGATTTGAACCCTTGACCTCATGGTAGTGAGGCACAAGGAAGCACCTCACTCTTACCACTAGGGCAAGAGGTCATTGGTAATTAATGGTGACAATTGTTTTGGTCACATTGTTCTAGTTTGTGACAATTTTCTATTTTTGGTGACATTCAGTTGTTGACATTGTTTAGAAGTTGGTGACAATGTTATGTAGTTAGTGAAAATAGGTGGTGACAGTGTTTTATAGTTTGTGACAAAAGGTTGGTGATAGTTCGGCAGTAGTTGTTTTTTGAGGTTACAATATCGTGGTGATATTTTTTTTTATCGAACTAGTATCACGGTGACAATTTTTGTAGAGAGTCAACAATCAAATTTTGAAAATATAGGTTGGTGATAGTATCTTTGTGCTAAATAGTGCGGTGGTGATAGTTTTCTAATGATAACATATATATCGTGTTGACATTTTGTTGTGAAAATAGTATCATGGTGACAATTTTCAAGTAAATTCAACGGTCAAATTTTTAAAAAATGGGTTTGTGATAATATCTTGGTGATATTTAGTGTGGTGGGTAACAATTTTTTTGCGGTTACGTGGTCTTAGTCACAAATATTTGTTGAAAAAAATATTTTGATCACAATTTCAAGTGAGAAAAACTAGTCAAACTTTAAAAAAAAAATTGGTGACAATATTTTGATGATATATTATAGGTTGGTGACATTTCTAGTGAGAATAATGTCGTGGTGATAGGTTTTTGATGAAATAGTGTTATGATGACATATTTCTGTGAGCATGAATGGTTCATATGGGTTATGACAATGCCTTGGTAATGATAATGTTATGTTGATAATTTTTTTAAGGTTACAATGACAGTATTTTATCATCAACCTCGTTACTAACATTTGTCACCAACAGTTGTCACAGGAAAATTGTATGTTGGCAAAAAAATCATTTGTCACTAAGAAAAAGTTATTGGTAACTGTCACTGAAAGAAAATCAACCGTAATAAAAAAAATCTATGTCACTAACAATTGTCATAAGATAAAATTTCCCTAGCTGTCACCAAAAAAAAATATCACAAAAAAAAAAATCAATTGTCACCGAAATAATTATCACATACAACTGCCACCAGAAAAATATACTCAACTGTCACCGAAAAAATTATCATCAAATATAAGCGTTGACCTAAATGCTATTTGACTAGTCAATATCAAAACTAAAAATGGTGGAGAAGGAGGGAAGGGTAAGAGATAGGGGAAGAAACGTACCAAAAATGGATATTTATTTAATTTATTTAAGAAGTGGATATTTACTTAATTATGATAATTTTTTTAACATCCACTAAATTAAGCCTATTTTTTTCTACAAAAATATAATATTTCTTCTTAGTAAATAATATACAATTTTTATTTCCAAAATAAATCAATAAACAATTTTTAAGTCTTTTAGCCAGCAATTGAAGTTCTATTCAAATTCCGCTCGGGTTCTGAGTTTCGGTCGGGGTAGACTTCATATTCATTCTCCACCCTTTTAATGTATTGACCCCCAAATTCTCTTCATCCTCTTTCTTCTTCTTCAACTTCACAGAAATTCCAACTCGGCGGGTAAGTAATTCCACTCCTACCAATTGCCTATTTTGGGGTTTTTTTAAAAAGGGTTTTTTTCTCTTATCCTAATTTGCCTTTGATTTGTTCCAAGTTCTGTTCAATTTGACTTGGGTTTTCCTTGAATCTCTTGGTTGTGTTAAAAAAGAGCTGATTTGATGTCGAATAAGTTGGAATTTGAGTGCCCAGATCCTTGTTGCTGCCTTAATCGTGTTTAAACCCTAGTTTGCTTTAAGGGTTTGTAGGTTTTGATGTCGGTGGGTGTTAAGTTTTTTGGGGCTTTTACTCAATTTGGTTCTCCTTCCGTTTCAAGTTTTTCTTTTTTCTGTGAGCAGCGATTTTTCTACTTTCATGGTCTGCCTTGGATTGTTATAAGATTAATTATGAGTTCGTGCCTGGATCTGCACAGTTATGATTTTGGTTGTGTAGTCTAAGTATTGTTATCTGCTTTTGTAATTTTAACCTAGAAAAGTAGTTTCATAAAGAAAATTTAGACTTAATGATTCCATGCTGCTGCACACTGTAATACTTGGATTCTAGGGTTCTTGTGCTGCTGAATTAGCTCTTACTTTCTGGTCTATTTCTTGACCTGGGTTTTGCATTGCCTTGACGGCTCCTATCTCCCTGTCGTGCTCCTACTAAATACATTTCAATTTCATTACGAATGCCTCCCCAAAGAGAATGGTTGGATGTTTATGTTTGAGGTGTTTTTGTGTTATGATACTTGGATATTTGTATTTCTCATCTTCTGTTGCCTCGGATTCAAATTTGTTTGGCTTATTCATCATAATGTAAGCTGCTTGATTCACATCCCAAAGTGATTGTTTTTTTCTCTCTCTTGGCAGGCTGAGCACTATGTGTAGTAATTCTACCAGATTTTGATGATTGTGGTTGATGTGATGGATCAGATGGATAAAGCATCAGCTACAGTTTCATGGGAGCGAGCTCAGCGTCTATTTGACAAGGTAGTTACATTTACCTCATATGTTTACTATTGATTGATCCTGTAGTTGTGCGGTTGCAAATCATAAAATACACTTATCTTCAGTGTTCTCGATTCCAGATGTAATGATTTCACTGATTATAATGTTGCTTTTTCCACAGACTGTTGAGTTGGAGAACAAGCGACGGAAGTCTGCCCAGGCAAGAGTTCCGTCCGATCCAAATGCTTGGTATCAGATTCGTGAGAACTATGAAGCAATAATTCTTGAAGATCATGGGTTCTCTGAGAAGCATGAGATTGAATATGCCCTGTGGCTGCTACATTACAAGCGAATTGAGGAGTTTAGAGCACACTTCACTGCTGTCCAGGCTTCTGGCCGCTCAAGTGCATCTAATGGTGGGAGAGGGAGCACACAGCCAGATCGTGTAATGAAAATACGTGTACAGTTCAAGGCTTTTCTCTCGGAGTCTACCGGATTTTATCATGATCTGATGCTTAAGATCAGATCAAAATATGGATTACCTCTGGGACAATTTTCAGAAAATGCAGAAAGTCACGTGAACTCAGGGAAAGATGGAGCAAAATCTGCTGAAGCGAAAAAGGGATTACTATCCTGTCACCGTTGCCTCATATATCTCGGTGACCTTGCTCGTTACAAAGGCCAGTATAGTGAGGGTGAATCAAGAAATCGGGATTTTGGAGCAGCTTCAAGTTACTATTTGCAAGCTGCACAACTTTGCCCATCAAGTGGTAATCCTCACCATCAGGTTTGTATAGTATGCTATTTCATGTTTTTGTTAGAACTTTATATTTTCAATTGCTCATCCTCAGATCCTCTATTTAGGAGCTCCATAGTTTGTTTTTCATCTGTCAGTAATATTTTTCCTATTTACATATTTTTCTTTTCAGCTTGCAATACTGGCTTCTTATTCGGGTGATGAATTGGTGGCTGTATACCGTCATTTTAGAAGCCTTGCTGCTGAAGTTTCATTTCCTACTGCCAAGGATAATTTGATTATTGTATTTGAAAAGGTAACTCCCTCTTGTATATATACTGCAGCTGCCTACTGAATACTGACTGTAAATTCGTGCTACGGTTAAAAGGATAATTTGGTTATTGTATTCGAGAAGGTAACTCCCGGTTCACACACACTACAGCTGCCTACTGAGTACTGAGTGTAAATTCGTGTAATGAATAATTCTGTCATAAAACTTGTTTGACACAAAAGTACTAACTATGTTAGTTGAATGGTTCATTGGATGATTACTGAAGGTACTCACATCCCTTCTCATCGTAGCCTCTTATCACATTATGAATTTGGGCTGCTAAAATTGATTTCGTTGTTATTGAAGAAGTACGAGTCTTTCTATCATCCGTCCTTGGTTACTTCTATTGTTGAAATTTAAACAATTCTGAAAGGTGCTTCTGTTTCCATGGCACTATCAATTGTTGCCTATTTGAACATCTCAGTATTCATTCCTTGAACATGGTATAGCAGTATGCTATGCTTCAACTCGTGACATCTGTATTTCATATTTAGCCATTGCCATTTTTCACTATTGTTTCTTCTGCATCACAGAATCGACAGAGCTACTCTCAGATGCTTGCAAAGATTAAAGCATCTCAGACAAAGGAGTCAGATAAGCAAACGGCTGCCAAGGGAAGTGGGAACAAAGGAACTGAACTGGGCAATTCTGATTCTGACAGCAAAGGAACATTCATAAAGAAAGACAAATACAGAGAGCTCTGTGTTCAGTTTGTTCGTCTGAATGGCATTCTTTTCACTCGCACCAGGTACTTGCTAACAAAATTTAGTAGTGTTGTATTTGGTAATATTCATGAGTGAATTCTGATGTGGCTGACCTTTGCTGCCCTTTTCTTTTCTTCAGTTTGGAAACATTCACAGAAGTCTTGTCATCAGTGAAGAATTTGCTGCAGGAGCTTCTCTCTTCTGGATCACAAGAGGAACAAAATTTTGGCTCAAATGCCGCTGAGAATGGACTTGCTATTTTGAGGGTCATTGCTGTACTTGTATTCACAGTTAATAATGTGAACAGGAAGACTGAGGGCCAGACCTATGCTGAATGCTTGCAGCACACAGTTCTAGTTCAGAACGCAGCTACTGCAACTTTTGAGCTTGTGAGCCTCTTGATGAAGAGATGTGTGCAACTACAAGATTCGCCTTCTAGTTATCTTATTCCCGGTATTCTGATCTTTTTGGAATGGTTAGCTTGTTGCCCTGATGTGGCTGCTTGCACTGATGTGGAAAAAGAACCAGCAGCTGCTAAATCTTCATTTTGGAAGCAATGTATAGAGTTTCTGAATAAACTTATGGCAGATGGTTGCTCCTTTATAGATGATGGAGATGACGCATGTTTCACCAACATGAGCAAGTATGAGGAAGGGGATAATGAAATTCAATATGCTTTATGGGAGGACCTTGAGTTGAGAGGATTTCTGCCTCTCCAACCTGCACAGACTATTTTGGACTTCTCAAGGAATGCATTTACTGGTTTTGATGGAAACAGCAAGGAGAAAAAAATTCGAATCAATAGGATTCTCGCTGCTGGAAAGTCCCTGGCTACTGTGGCTAAAATTGATCAAAAGCCAGTGTACTTTGATTCAAGAGCGAAACAATTTATTGTTGGATATGAACCCCAGCCCGTTGTTAATTCGACATCTACCCCATATTCAGAAGCATCCGAGTCACCTGCAAATCACGTAGAACCTTCTGCAGCTGGATTTAAGCAGGCAATGCCTGAGCTATTGGTTGAAGGGGAAGATGAAGATGATGACGAAGAGATAGTTTTTAAACCTTCATTGACTGACAGGCAAGCAGATGCCATTGGATTGAAAGAGATCCCTCGTGAGGGCCCACAGCCTATTCAGTCAGCTACATTGAACAAAGGTCCTCTTCATGCCCCATCAGGGATAAGATCAGAATTTGACATGCCTTCTGGGATTACTTCTGCTCCGCAGCCACATCAAGTGATGGATTCCTTCAGTAAATTGCAGTTTCTGGCGCAGGGGCCAACTTTTACGAAAGGCTTTAGTGATTTCGGCATTGTGGAAAATGGGCAGACCTTGATGCCTGATGCTAGAGGGGGCAGCGTTGGGATCTCAAGTGTTGCTTCACGTTTCCCTTCTGTCCCGCAATCTTTCAACATCGCAAGTAACAGTATGTATCCTGGATACATGAAAGGTCTTGATCCTTCTATGCCTTTCAAGACCAATCCTTTTCCATACCATGAACCTGCCCCCGAAATGTTTGTCTCAAAGACCATGCCTACTGTGTCAGCATCTTCAAAAACTCCAGTCAACCGTCCTGTCAGGCATCTTGGTCCACCACCTGGTTTTAACTCGGTTCCTTCTAGGCCGATAAATATGTCAATGCCTGGTCCTGAAATGATGAATGAAAGATTTGCGGTGGATGACCATAGCCGGTTTAAAGGTGTTCCATACTCAACCACCAGCGCCTTTGGTAAATATACGAGTGCTAATATCTCGCATGACCATCACCGGTTTATTAGTAATGCCAACAACTTGTCTGGGATGCCCAACTTTCCCTTCCCAGGGAAACAACTCTCCTCCATGCCAATGCAGGGGGGAGCTGTAAAAGGCTATCAAGATTACAGCATGCTTGAAAGCTTAAATCAAAAGCACGAGCAGACCATGAGAAATCAGCAATTTGATCCACTGTCAGGACAGCACCAAGGGCAGTCCACCTGGAATGGCTGATTTCATGGTTGAGATCACTTTCTATGGACAGGTTGGATTGCGCTTTCTATTTCCATCTTGTTTTATAAACTTTTATTCCATTTCAGGGCTCCATTGCATGTCAGTGAGACAGTGACTGGCAAATGTTCGTGATCTGATCCCAACAAAGAAACTTTCTTTACTCTAGTGTGTGTTTTTGTTGCAGGCCTTATGGAGCCGCTGTGAGGAACATGTTGCTTGATTTGACAAAATTTACACCTCAACTCTGTAGCTTTCTTGATTTCCAGAATGCTGGGTTATAGGTGGTGTTGCTTTTCAGCTGGCCCCTGGCTGTCAGAACGTGTGAGTTACTCGACTTACTTTACTATCTTGTATTTCTTGTTGCTTGCTATCGATTTTTCCTTGTGCCTCTTCCCCCTGCTCTAGAATAGAAAGTGAAAAGGACGGGGGAGGAGGTCAAAACAAGGACCTTAAGATCATAATTGAAGCTATATGCTCTTTTTTTTTTCTTTCCTTGGAAAAAAGTTCGGAATGATTGAGTGACGGATAACTTGCACAGGGTAAAACCTATCCTCTCTCACAGGTTTTAATGGTGCTCCATTTCCAACACCTCTATAACATACCGACTGATGGTCACCTCTTGTGGGTTATT
Organism: Persicaria maculosa; assembly: GCA_963922045.1. Classification (NCBI taxonomy): domain Eukaryota; kingdom Viridiplantae; phylum Streptophyta; class Magnoliopsida; order Caryophyllales; family Polygonaceae; genus Persicaria; species Persicaria maculosa. The sequence continues at coordinate 36,584,084 of OY998262.1, read as the reverse complement.
TTTCATGCTTGTCTGGAAATTTTGAGCTATAACGAGTTGTGGTTGTTCTCTCCCTGATTTTACATTACGCTGTTTATTTCAGATTTGGCTGAGCTCTACAGTTGTTGGAATGGCTTGATGGGGAGGGATTTGGGTTGTTGAAGCCACTTGTTCCTTGAGACAAAGTTCACAGTTTGCAGCTTCTCTGTGTCGTTTCGGATGATGGTCCTGGGTATATGATTATTGGCAAGAAACACTAGTAGTGGGGTAAATCTTGGTGTCAAATCAGCACACAATCTGGCCTTGTGGGTTATTGTGGTCACTTCGCTCGTCTGAATGAACAATAAGTCCTGATCCGCGCTCTGAGATCTCTCGTGAGGTGGTTACGACAAATGCTATACAGGAAGTATATCATGTAATTTTAGAGTCTTTGTTTTCCCATTTGAAGACTTGATGAATATGTGTCGTTTTATGTGCACTCGAGGAATCTCGAGAACACTTGACGAAATACAAATACTTGTCGCTGTAAAACAATTAAACACAGCTCTTTGAGATTGTCATCGTCCTAGGTCTTTTTGTCTATTGTTATGGATTTGTCTGAACATTATATATTAAAAACTGCTTGATTGCTTTAATTTGCTTGTATACATAATACATGTATGAGCCAATACAGAACAGTTTCAGCAGCTATTCGGTCAAACACAGCGTTTTGTAGCAAATTACCTTGATTTAGGTAAATATAGAGCTGACCATTTCTGGGAATCAAACCGTGGACCATTGGGTAGCAACTAGCAAGTTACCACCTAGCTCTGGAATCCTTAGCCTGGACTGGATGGCTTTAAACGCATCGTTTTGGCCCTTGATACAGTCTACGATTCCATCCCCTAATCAATCTTGTAAATGTGATGGCTGATGCATGTATGAGCCAAAAGCTTGAGACTTGGGAGTCTATTTGACAATCATTCCGGAATGGCTCAGCGGAAAGGAGTTGTGGGTAGTATACATAGGTTCCCTGGTTCGAACTCCGGAACAACCGCTCTTTATTTACCAATTCAAGGGAGGCTATTTGACATCGTTTGGCAAAACACAGCGTTTTGTTGCAAATTACCACCCAAACTAGAAGTTGCTCTGGATGACCTTAAACGCAGCGTTTTGCTCCTTATTTGTTTTAGGCGCACTAAAAAATTCCGTGATAGGATCGGGGGATTGAACCCGACGTGAATCGAACACGCAACCTTCTAATCTGGAGTCAGACGCGCTACCATTGCGCCACGGATCCCATGTTATACATTTCTTCATATAATAATAAATATTTCAAACCTTAAATTAATTACCGCTGCTATTTTTCAGGCACCATTCATACATGTATCTAGATTAATTGCATCTGCTTTGAAGCTCTAAAATACTCGAAGTCTTAACCTTCGCATCACAAATCATACGTCGATCATGACGACTAATATGTAAGAGATGGAGGATATTGTTGAATCGTAATAGTGCGTGAAAGAATCGAATATGAAACTTATCTCTCAGTCAATCGTTTTCGAGCAAAATATTCTAATTCCTATACAAGTTACCAAATAGTGGCCGGTTGAGAATATGGTGAAGACGGTGACTTGCATCTTTTTTTAACATGACAAAAATGAAATCGCAATGGAGAGATTGTGGAGAAAGAATCAAAGGAGAGATTGTGGACAAAATAGAGTGTGACCCCATTGCCTGAATTCCAAGTTTATCACAACACACAAACACACTTTGATTTGTACCTAAAAACCAACTCCGATTTGGCAGTTTCATGGGTTTTGTTTGTAGTGTACGTAGACAGGAGCACAAAGTACATAATCCAACCATCATTTCCCCCTTTGATCCATCTCCTAACACTCCCCATGTCTTCTTTTCTTCAATTATTGAAATACTGGATCTCGCTTCCCAAGATAGCTCACTTACTCTTAATAAGTGTAGTGTGCTATTCATAATTCTCGATATCACAGCTTCAGCTTTTATGATAAAATGTGAATATGAACTTATACATATAATATAATATAATATAATATAATATAATATATTGACGTGTATGGTTAGGTAGAAAAATCAAGCATGTGAGGACGTGAGGTCTAAAATTAATCCTGGAATTTTACAAGGGTTCAATTTGATTTTGTAGAGTTTCGAGTTCCTTATCTCTTATGCGGAAATTTAAATTTTTTTAAAAATTGTTCAAAAATAGGGGTGAGTGATGGGGAGGATAAAATCTAACCGTGGATTTAAGAACAAATTGTTAAGATCTCTTGTTCAGTTTGTTTGGCATAAATTATAAGCAAAATTTATATATTATAAGATTTTTGTAATCAATTGATCAGCCTATGGTGTCAAATGTACTTAAATCAAACAAACTTGGATGTTCATTATAGATGGTATACATGCATATAATGTCGTCCTAATTGGATTTGTTTGTGTATGGATACATACAGGATTCCAAGTTTTTATCGGTATCTTTACCAACATATTAATAAATTAACAGTTTTTCTCATATGAAAACAAACAAAAGATACCTTAGTTAGGGAGCAGGTTCCTCTAGTTCACTTCGTGGTTCCTTTAGTAATTCACAATATTATTTCGGATAAAAATAAATATTGAAAAAAAAATTTAAAATATTTCTAGAATTTTAACCTTTATATTGATATGTTTACAAAATTTTATTATGAAAATTCATATTTTAGAAAATAATAAAAATTAGTTTCTAAAATAGTCGATATTTTAATTAACTATATTTTTAAAATATAAATTTTCATAATAAAATTTTATAAACATATCAATATAAGGGTATAGAATCTAAAAATATTTTTAATATTTATTTATATCAGAAATAATTTTGTGAACGGTCAAAAGAACCATCGAAGTGGACAGACATCCTTAGTTACACAATAGTACAATACATTGATCTTAGTAACTAATAATGCATTAAATTTTCAAAAAAATGAATTTTTTTCTTTTTTAAATTGCTACTAATGTGTTTCATGGGCAGAAATTAGAAAAATTAATAAAGTAATTATAAATTTATTACAAAGAGAGATAAGTTTCATGTGGAAAAAGACGCCAAACCAACAGATGGCAATCATGAATTGAAAAACATATATGGTGATGGTGGGATCGACGTGGAATCATGCAGAACCCGAGTAAACAAACAATATTATATCTCACTTTGAAAATGTGTAAGCGGAAGTTAAATAAACTTAATTTTTGCCAAATGTCCTTAAAATTAAGGTTAAATTACGTGGTTTACAAAAGTTTGATATATTTAATGTCTTTGAGACTTTCATTTTTTTCATCAAATGCCCATAAGATTTTCATTTTTACGGATGATATTATTTTGATGGGTGAGACAAGAGGGGTTGTAAATTGGAGCTATGACTGAGAAAACTAAAGGAGAAGGGTTTTAAATTGAGTAGGACAAAGATAGAGAATGTGGAGTTTACTTTGGGTGGGAAAAGAGAAGGGGATGGAGACTTGAGTTTGAGTGAGGATCGATATTATATCAAAGAAAGACAATTTCAAATATTTAGGGTCGGTAATGTAGAGCAGTGGAGATATAGACAAGGACATCAAGCATAAGATTCAGGTAGGGTGGCAAAAATAGAGAGCCGCATCGAGAGTCTTGTGTGACAAAAAAAAAAAGTTTCATTAAATATTAAGGGTAAATTATATGGAGTGGTAGACTGGCAGTGAGACCCGCTTTATTGTATAAGGCGCAGAGTGTTGAGCGATTAAGAAAGCATAAGAGCAAAGAGTCATGGTCACAGATATGAGAATGATCAAATGGATGTAGGGGTAATCAATATTAGGGAGAAGATACGAGAGTAGAGGCTTTAGTGGTTTGGACACCTGCAAAGGAGAGACCAAAGTGCACCAGTGTGCAAATGCGACAAACTTGATGACCGAGGGTGCCCGACGAGGAAGAGGGCGACCGAGAAAAATTGGAATGAGGTGATTACACATGACCTTGCTATTTTTGGGGCTCACCACGGAGATGACGTTCGATAGGACACAATCGAGGTCTGCTATTCGCATCGAGGAGGGTGAGCTTTGCTGTTTTGGTCCTTTTGGAGGCGTAAAATGTACCCATACTTTTATTTTTCTCCCTTGCACTGCTTATTATCTGACGATTTTGTTTTTTTATTTTATTTTATTTTTGTTTTATTTAATTCTTATATATATTTATATTGCATTTTATTGGATTTATTTGCAGTATGGGTATCTCGGAAACACCCTCTCGACATAGTCGGAAGGGTGCGTACAATTCGACCCCTCAGACCCCGCTTATAGCGGGACATACTGGGATTGTTGTTGTTTGGTTGAAAATAAAGTAATTTAAAAAAATTCCTCCATCGATGCATATATATGGGAGCTGCAAAAGAGAGACTTGAATAAAACGTACTATAGGACAAAACTTCACTGCCAGTAGTAGACAGAAGCAAAAATCTGCCAAGATAACTCAAAAATCATTCAAAACGAGTCCAAATTATGGCACAAGAATGGAGTCAAAGAAGGATGCAGACCTTGGAGTCAGCGAAGTAACCACAAGCCAAAAATCGATTGAATATGAGCACCAAAGACACAAGTCAATCTTATAAATGGCCAAAATCGAGGCATGGTTTAACTCTTTAAGGGTTAGAATTCTCTAGTCTGCTTCTGCTTGACTCCCCACCCCCAAGTTGGTTCTCTTGTGCTTTCTCCTGATTTTGAATTCTATCTTCGTGATCTTTTAAGATGGTTCTCCTACATCTGAATTTAAGATGAACTTTAAGTTATGTTTCTATGAGCACAATCATGATCATTACTCTTGTTAAATTTTAGGGGCATTTGGCGAAAAAATACCAGAGAATTGAACCAATCTAAAGGGTAGTGAGTCAAGCAAGAGCAGAAAAGAGATCTAACACTCGAAGAGATAAACCTTCCCTCGATTGTGACCATTTAGAAGATTTGCTTGTCTTTGGGACTCAAATTTGATCGATTTTCGGCTTCAATGTGGTTATTTTGCCGACCAAGGTCACCGACTCCAAGCTCCCATATGCATCTATGGAGATATTGTATTTAATTTTTTAATTCCTTCTGTTTTCTTTTTATTTTCAACCAAAATGATAACAAATTAAACGGAGGGGCATTTGATGAAAAACATAAAAATTTTGTAAGCATTTGGTAAAATATGTCAAAATTTTATACACCACGCGAATTTACCTTAAATGCGGGACAATTGACGAAAATTCTGACAAATAAATATGTTATCGACAAGATAAGATTGGTTTGTCTTAATAATTATTCGGTGAATTTCACTTCTTACAGATTTTAATTATTATTATGAATCTAGTTAAGTTCATGTATGTATCTAAATATCTAATTATACAGTCGTTTACATCTAATTAATTATATATGGGGGTATTTTTTTTATTTTTTTGTATCCGAATATATGGGGGTATTCTAAGAAAAAAATATTATATATAGGATTTGGATATTATATTTCGGAACTCTACCATGTTAACAAACAAACATATCATATCTTTCATGCAGAATCCCAACAAATATTTGCAGTTTTAGAATAGAGTGAGGAGATCATTTTTTTTTTAATTTTTTTTTTGATTAGGTAAAAATTCGATGGTCAGACATGTCTGACTCATCGATAGGCCGACAAAGTCGGCAGACGGCGAACCGTCAAGAGAACCTAAAAAAACAGAAATACAGATAGTAAGCGAAATGAAACAAGCATAAGATAAACTCTACAATCAAACGACCCAAGAAGACCAACTCTCAAGAAGCTGAGGAAGCCGCCAAAGAACGAAGCCAAGCACCACTGAACAGTGGCACCGCGGGCCAGCGATACAGCAGGACTTTATCTCCTGTGAGAGTGAGGAGATCATTGATTCTCCTTGTCCTTACATTGTCCATCAATATGCAGGTTGGTTAATACTTTTAATTATAGAAAGATATTTTTAGATTTAATTTTTTAGTATTTAAAAAAAAAATTAGATTATTGGATTTATCTATATCTAATATCTAATATAATACTAAAACACATGTTGAACATGCCACGTGTCACCCAACCCTTAAATTTCAGCTTAGGTGAAAGATTTTCATCAATCATGACCCCACCTTCTTATTTAATTGAATTTTACTAATTAAACTATTTAATCATTCAGCCAAAATATTTTATTTTAAATGGAAAAATATTAGTGGATAAGTCCGATCTATTTATAACTTATGTATTCATGTGGATTTTTGTTTAGTTTTTTAATTAGCCATGATTTTTACCCAGAAAATATACTTAAGAAGATTTGGTTTGGTAAGATTTCAAATCTTACAAAAATTTAAAAAAATAAAAATACAAAGTTGTTGGAATGGTAAATGGTAAAGAATTTTAAAATCCAAACTTATATATATGACTTATGACTTCCATGGAAAAATGCTTATTAAGGATAAACACCGCGATTAATTTTAAATTGTGTGCTAGATACTCCGTATTTGTATTTATTTTTGGTAGAATACTCCGTATTTGATACATTATGCAATTATAGGTTTCGAGATATTTTGAGTCAATGCTAACAACTACGCTATACATTTTGTTTACTTAATCACATAATAGTTTATTTTAACCTTAATTTTATACTACGTCACATTTTTTAAAATTTTAACTCAATAATTTTTGAACGTATTACAAAGTCCATATCGATCTTCAACTGATTAGATATTTAACTAATTTTCAAAATACTAACGAATAATATTTTATTGTTTGAATTGGGAGTGTTTTGAAAATTATTTAAATCAATAAATAAATTATTTATTTATATATTGTTAAAATAAATTACGTACTTATCTCATTTTGATAGCTTTTTATTAATTTCTATTTAATCTTTTATTAAAAATAGTTGATTTAGTTACAGTTATTTACTACTAAAATTAAGATGCTTTGATTTTTTTTTTATAGATTCTCTACTTTAAATAAGTGTTTCACCTTAATTTTTTTATTAAATTAAAGTAATTGTATCTTATGTATTTTTAAATTAATAAATCTAATTTATTTATTTATAATATTTTTATAATAATTTATTTATAAGCTAAATACCAAGTAATACATGTAAAACAATCTAATTAATTTCTTTATTAAATTAATAAATCTAATTAATTTATTTATAATATTTTTAGAATAATTTATTTATAAGCTAACTACCATGCACACTGAGACACACGTAATCTGGAAAATATTGAGTAAATTGTTTAGAATTTCTTTATAAAATCTTTTAATTTTCCTTAAAAATTACCTTAAGTTGTTTTTAATTAAGTAAGGATCTGTTTAAACTTTATCTGAATTTAATGACTTGATATAAATTTTCGTTTCTTTTTGTCATCAAATCTTAACAAAATAGGAAATCTTTTAATTTTTATTACCTTTATTTGATATTTGATTTTATTAGAGTTTTTAGCTCCTTAAAAAACTTGCTAAAAAGTAAAACGACCGACTCTACTAGGAAGGTGAGACATGAACGTTTTGCCACATATATTATATATTGATAAACTATAAGCATTATATTTTTTTTTTATCCAAATCTATATTAGTTTGCTATATCAATTTTCATATTATTATAATAGTATAATATATCTATAATGTAAATAAATTATGGTAATATATTCTATAAAGTATAATATATTTGATAAACCCCGTGCGTTACGCACGGGTACTACGCTAGTTATAATACTAAAGGAGAAGTCGCTTATGACATGTGGCGACTTCTCCTTTAAAGTAGGCATTTTAAATTATTAACCCAATTTAATTTTAATTTACAAATCCAATTAACCAATTCATCAATTTAATTAATTTATTAATTAAAAAACGAAAAATAAATGAATGTACTATATTTTAATTTTGATTTTAAATACATTCGTAATAAAAAAAATCACAATAATTATCCAAATGTAACAAACAGATTTGGATAAATCATCAATAGATTTGTTTTTCAATATTTATCTTCAATTAGTTAATTAACTAATTAAGCAAATCTAATTCACTCAAGATATTATATATTGGGTTGAATTGCAATATGTTATATATATATATATATATATATATATATATATATATAGTCCGTTTTGAGAATGTCATGGTTGCGGTTTCTGGGATTGAGTAGAGTGCGGGAGACTTCAGGTGATCGATCTTCGTCATTGGCGCCGTCTGTGGGAATATTCTCGCACTAAGAGGTAATTTATAATCAAGGTAAATCACTAAACCTACTTTTGCTTTGATCAGATTGAATTAGTCAATTATCTTGATTAACCAATTTGCTCTACGGAAATTTGGTTGAAAAATCCAATTAACCAATTTAATTAATTTAATTAATTTATTAATTAAAAATAAAAAAATGAACGGATTATATTATATATATTTTGATTTTGATTTTAAATACATTCTTAATAAAAAAATCGTAATAATTATCCAAATGTAACAAACAGATTTGGATAAATCATCAATAGGATTTATTTCTTAATATTTATCTGCAATTAATTAATTAATTAAGCAAATCTAATTCACTTAAGATATTATATACTGGGTTGAATTGCAATATGCGATATATATATATATATATATATATATATATATATATATATATATATATATATATATATATATATATATATATATATATATATATATATATATATATATCGTGGTTGCGGTTTTCGGGATCGAGTAGAATGCGAGAGACTCAGTGTGATCGAGCTTCGCCATTGGCACCGTTTGTTGGAACGCTAAGAGGTAAATTATAGTCAAGGTAAATCATTAAACCTGCTTTTGCTTTGATCAGATTGAATTCGTCAATCATCTTGATTAAGTAATTAACCAATTTTCTCTACGGAAATTGGGTTGAAAAATGCATGCATTATTAATTGTCTGCTCACCATCGTGATGATTTTGCATGATATGGATTTCTGCCTAAGATTTGAGATTTGGAGAATTTAAGTGGAATTCATATTTTTGTTAAATGAAAAAGGTAAGATATCTTTTGTTCAATGAAAAAGTGTACTCGAGAGTACTGTATATCTCTATGAATGGAAGAAGGTAAATGTTGGTAAAGTCCTGCTATGCTAAAAATACAAATGATTAATTTATTTTAGAAAGATGCATGTGTATTTGGTACATATTAATAGTATTTACATTGTATTTAAAATAACGTAAAATTTAAATAAAGGACAAGCAATTTCAACTCTAAATAACAGTACATTGCATATATAATTTATGATTATTTTTACATACATATGTATTTGGTGCATATTAATTAACAATGGGATAAAATTTTGTCTCTAATTGCAAATATTCAAAGTTATTTTTTATCGTTAACTATATATATAATAATTAACCATGTTTAGATGTGAATAAAATCACTTTTACAAAATCTTTTTTTATATATTTTTAATATTAAATGCATTAATTTAAAAAAAAGACCGCACAAAAGTGCGGGTACTAAACTAGTTGATTTGTATTTATGAAAACATTTTTAGTAGAATATATAATATATACATTTGAATTTGAGGTATGAAATTTCTGATTTGAGATACTAAGGCCATATTTATCAAGGGATACTAGGAATACTAGGAATACTAATATTTTATTCTCCTCTTTCCGCCACATCATCCTAGCATCTCATTCTCATTTTTCCCACTTTATCAATAGGATCCCTAGTATCCTAAACCCCATATTTTCTACCATTTTAAATTACAATTATACCCCTCTCTAATAAATATTTCCATCTTTTTTCTACCAAATCAATTTACAATTATACCCCTCTTGAATAATTATCTCAATTTAGATTTACTTATTATATTCATTTTTTATTTTAAAAATATTATTTATAAACTAAATAGGTAACTATATAATCACTATATAAATTTTAGTAATGAAAGATAATTAAAAAATACTAATTTGGGTATTATTATACACAATTGTATTCAAAGAAAAATAATTTTTTGAAAAATATGATCAAACATATTCGAAATTGATGTCTATATGTAGAAAAAAATGAATCTAGTATAATGGTCATTTTTTTTTTACATTTTCATTGTCAAAAATCACATTTTGTAATTCTAAATAATAACGTGACAGATTAAATCGTAGTCATTCATGCTAGTTCATCTCAACCGTCCAGTCCTCTTCCACTCAATGATCAACATGTGTCCCCCTTTTGCTGCACTTCCTCTGATGCTTGCATAGTGGAGCAATGTGTTTTGACATTTCTTTAGCCTACACGACGTCGTTTAAATTTAATATTTTCGGAAAAAAAAAATACCGACTGACACCGTATTAATTACCCCGATACTTGTTGTGATACTTGGGCTAGTATCCCAAATAGCCGATGCTTGCACTGTTCAACATTTTTTATTAATAAAAGCTCAAGTATCCCTCCAAATCTACTACCGATAAACATGCCCTAAGGGCAGTTTTATCAGCACTTTACTGTGCATCGATTCTACCAAATTTAGTATTAAAAAATTACAATACTGCACTGTGGGATACTAGGAAGATCCTTGGCAAGTATCGATACTAGAAGGAAGAAAAGTAACTTTGTGTACATTAGGTAAGTACTACGTAAATAGGAAATGGCGAGCCTGCAATTTTCCCAAGCAAGGAGGACACGTGTCGCTCTTCTAGTGGAGGGCTGCAGGAGGGGATCAATGGAGGACACATGTCCTTTGATGGACGGCCGAGATCTTCTTTGTAGAGAATGTGTTTTACACATTAAAATCAATATTTCGGTAATAAAAATGTAAAAAAAAAAAATTTACCACAATACTAGATTCATTTTTATCTACATGTAGAGATCAATTTTGAATATGTTTGACTATATTTTTTTTAAAATATTTCTCTTTGATTATAAATATGCAAAATATAATCCGAAAAATTGAATTATAATTATGGAATAATTTGAATTAATAAATAATGGAAGATATAAAATAAATAATTATTAAAAAAATATTTTTTTTTAATATGTGGAAGTTGATATGAGTAGTAAAAAATGACTATAATAATATAATAAAGAATGAAAATAATTGTTGGAGAGTGATATATTTGTAAATTGAGTTGGTGGGAAAAGATAGGTTTTGGGATACTAGGGATGTTATTGATAAAATGGAAAAAATGAGAATGAGATGCTAGGATGATGTGGCGGAAAGAAATGAATAAAATATTAGTATTCCTAGTATCCATAGTATTCCTTGATAAACATGGTCTAATTAATTAGTATCATTATAGTATTATATATCTTTCAATTTTCTTTAAATCTTAGATGCTGTTGTTGTACACAAACACAACAAAGTAGACTGGTTTTTTGGTTTGGCAAAAAACGATTGTGGTTGATCTTATATAAACACTAAATTTTCATGAATAAATTTGTTGGAAAGACACTTTTAGATGCCCAAATTAGTAAACTATCCATCATCCTATCTAAATTAACAAAATGTCCATAACCCTCGTTGGACCCAATTCCTCTATCTCCTCCATCGGATCTGTCTCACGATTTGCATTCGATTCATCTTCGATTCATCGATCTCCTGCATTGATCCAACTATGGCTGGCCCAAGCGAGCAGGGAGGAAGAGCGACGATTGCCATCGAAACCGCGCAGCTTGAAGCACGCCGAGAGGCGGCAGCGGATCTGGCCACGCACTCTCATCGTCGAGATTGCAGGAGAGGTTCCTCCTGATCGCGAACGTGAGCAGAATCATGAAGAAGGAGACGGTGCAGGAGTGCGTGTCGAAGTCATCAGCTTTGTCACCGGCATTGCGCAGGTTATATGCAAATCGGTGGCGGAGGCGTTTCGTAGGTTTTTGGGGATCTTCGTGGTGGTGGATTTGATTGATCCGACGATTAGATCTAGCGGAAGGAGAAGATCTGTTCTCCTCCATGGAGGTGGATCTGTCGAATGGTGAAGCGGGGGATGAGATGGATCTGTTGTTTGATGTGGAGTTGCAACTCGGTGGGAGAAGGATCCGAGGAACAGTTGAGCGGGGGCGACAGTGAGAGATCTTCAGAGCGCTTCGACTCCAGGAGGACTCGGAGCTACGACTCCACACCGAACAGGGGGCTCCGGCGATGATCGGTCACAAGAATCGCCGATGAGCGGCTCTGGCGGCGAGGCGGTGACGACAGAGAGGGCGGAAGCCGGTAGAGAGAGTGATCAGAAGAGGTCTCAGTCATCGTACAGGCAGGATCCGGTGTTGTTGTAATTACTGCCCGATCTAGAATTGTTGTTGCTAAAATCTCTTAATTTGCTAAAATTGTTGTTGTAATTGCTGAAATTGTGTTGAAATTGGGCAAATTGTGGTTCGTACTTGAGCTTGAGCTTAAGCAGATTGTGGTCGGTGCTTGAGCTTGAGCCTTTTCTTCTATTCAACTTGGATGTAGCAGAAATTGGATAAAAATTCAAAATTCAGTGATTGAGCAACTCCGGTTTTATCAACTCCAGTTTCAGCAACGTCGGTTTCAACAACTCCGGTGTTAGCAACCCCGGTTTCAACAACTTTGGTGTCAGCAACTCCAGTTTCAGCAACACGGTGGATATTTAGCTAATATAGATAGGTTGGTGGACAAAATGCTAATAAAGGCGAAAAATATAGACATTCTAGTAAACACCCCAATTTTCATTATCTTCAAACGATTGAGGTCCCATTTTCAAAGATTGAATTGAGCTAAAAAGTATTTTATTTTTTTTAAACGAGTTTCTAAGGTTTGTTTAAAAAAATATCCGATTTTGGAGGGTAAATAGTAAATTTTAGAGATGAAAATAGCAAATTTATTACACATATGGTATAATACTCTTGTTATTCTTTGTCGATTGATTAGATTTAATATTCTTTTTTTTTTATTATTCAATGTATGGGTGAAAAAGTGTTTGTTTCACTCAAATTTTTTAAATACATCACTGAGTAAATGCGCATCAATTGGATTCTATAAAGCTTTTGTAAAACTCTATGAATATAAATAGTTGAGAGAATCTCAACCGCTGATTTTAAATTCAGTGATTAAAAAATCTCCTCTTTCCTTTCGCTTAACCTCCACCAACCCCAATTTTTTTCTATTTTTAATTTCTTTTATATTTCTGAGATAAATGGAAAACTTTAAATTCTGTGTGAGAAAATCTCAATTGCAATGAGTCCGACGATCGTTATCTTTTCTTATCTTTTTTTTATTAATGTCACACACGCCCACACACGCGCCCACACACGCGCACACATATCATAATCATAACAGTTTTTTTTTTTCAATTTCAGAAATGATCGATCAACTTAACAATAAAACATCATATATATATATATATATATATATATATATATATATATATATATATATATATATTATCCCTTTCGGGCGCGTTGTTGGTAAGGATTTCTTATTATTTTGAAAAACAAGAATTTTTTTTTTGAAAAAAATATAATAATAATTTTGCTATTAAAAAAACTATAATCTTTATTTAGAAACCATGCATTTATCTCACCACCTACCATGAAATTAAGCATTACTCTATTTACAAATAATGCTATCCAATATGTATTGATTTGACCCAATGCTAGAAATTTAGAGGTAATAATGGACTTCTTTTCTAAAAGAGAAGTGTGAAAAGCCTACAAAATATATAAGAATTTAATGCACATTTACCCCATTTGTGTTTTATTGGAAAAGTAAGAAAGAAAACCATTCTGGAATAGCTCACTGGAAAGGACTTGTGGGTAATACCCATAAGTTCCCAGTTTGAACCCCGGATATGGCCGCTCCTTATTTACAAATTAAAGGAAAAGTAATAAAGATAATGATTAAACTAATTAATCTAATTTCATAGTATTTAAATCAAAATTCATTTATCAATATATATTAACTATTATCTGTTGTGTACATAGCCGAGCTCAGAATTATATAAGGATCATAAGGTGAGCTAGTTTGGGCATGAAAGAAATAAACAAACACTACAATTCCCTCTTTCTACTCTTCCTCTACCTTCTGTCTATCTCTAATCTCTCTATCTCTCCTTCTTCTTCATTCCAACCTCTTTTCTGTTACAATTAGCTCAAGCATCAGCTAGAGTAACCGCGTTGTGATCTAGGGTCACAACAAGTTGGTATCAGAGCTACTAAGATCAGGCGACAATCGGAATCTATGGCGGAAGGAACTCGCTCCAAGACCTTGGAGGCGCAATTCCAAGATGACACACGGGCTTTTATGGCGGCAACAGCGAAGTTTATGGAGGATTCGCAGAGGAGGCAATGCGAACAAGCGAAACAACCAGAGGAATTCAAGAGGATCTCGGAGCAACGGATGGAACAATTGACGGAGTACATCCGAAATCCACCAAGGCGGGAACGTGCAGATGATGAACAAGGTTCAAGAGAGCCGGGTAGGCAAGAAGAAACGAGAACGCTGATGGGATCAGGGCCTGCAGATCGTGCCATTCCAGGGGCAAGAAGGGTGATGAACTCGCAGGGAGGCTCCAATGGAAATTCCGGGGGTGGATCGTCGGAAACGAACAAGGGATTCCGCTTGCCGAAGCTGGATTTCCCAACCTTTGACGGCAAGAGACCAAGGCAGTGGATCCGAAAGTGTGAGAAATACTTCAACATTTTCTCAATTGAGGATGAGCAAAGAGTGGAGATAGCGGCCATGTACCTCAACGAAAAGGTGGACATCTGGTTTCAAGGTTACGCAATGTAGAAACCAGGTGTGAAATGGACTGAATTCTATGATGATCTTGGGGAAAGATTCGGTGACCAGAAAGAATCAGAGATCGTCGCTCAGTTCAACAAATTGGAGCAATCAGATGATTTGGAAGCATATAACAAGGTGTTCGAAGATCTTCGAGCGGGGATGCTAGCATTTAACCCTCATTTATCGGAATCCTACTTCGTCTCAAGCTATATCAATGGCCTCAAGGACGAAATCCGATCGCTAGTACAGTTAGGGAGACCGACGACCATGGAAGCAACAATGGAACAGTCGAGGCTTCACCATCGAGCAGTACAAGCAATAATCCGGGTTACCAAGACACCTTGGAGACATATTACGAACTCCAGTTCAAGCTTTCAATCACGAAGTGGAGGCTAGAGTAGAGAGAATTCAAACCTGAAGGAAGCAAATGGTAAGAGTGAGCCCAAATCTTTCTCTATAGGGGTGAAACCGACATCTGTGTCGTCGGGATCTGATGTGAGTACAGGGAGATCAAATGAAGCTAGAAAAGGACTCTGTTATAAGTGCGGAGATAAGTTCTTTTATGGTCACAAGTGCAAATCTCAGTCTCTTTTCAGTTTGGTTGCCCAAGAAATGCCTGAAGATGATAGCAATCAGGGGATTGAGGATCAAGCTAGAATTGAGCCCGGAAGCTGAGCAAGCTGACACTGATGTGTATGTCCATGCCTTGACAAGTGGAGACTCTAGAAGCACAATTCGGGTTAAAGGAGCAGTCAAGGGTAAGGAGATTACAATCTTGATAGATAGTGGGGCAACCCACAGTTTTCTGGACACTCGTTTGGCTATGATTATCCTATAGTAAAATTAGAGAATAAAAATGAGGGGTAGGGAAATAAATTTTGTATAAAAATGAGAAAAAAAAAAGAAAGAAAGAAGGAAGATAATGTTGTGATCCTATAAGATGATCTAACCCCTAATATGGATTCTCACCCTCAATTTCGGATTCTTCATCTTCAATCCACCTTCTTCGTACTCCAATCGGCCTTGTTCCGTTGTTCGAGGTTGATTTTGAGTTCCTAGTCTATGTTATCCCATTTTGGTTGTCAATTTGGGGTTCGACGTTCTCGTCGATCTCGTTGCTATCATTGCGCAAGTTGGTCGGCGTGGCTATTTTAGCCTTTTCTCGATGGCGCTTGGTCTCCTCCTTCCTCGTCTAGTCTCGTCTCCTTCCTGGGTGACTTGGTTCCTTCAGCCCTCTGAAGCGCGTCGTCTTTGGGCTTGTGTCGCTTCGCCAATGGCACCCCTTGGGCTTCATCCATCCCGGTCTGCTTCTGGTCATGTCTACCTCCTTTCGCTGGTGGTTGCTGCCTTGCTGGTGCTTGTGCCAATTCGAGAAGCTTGTCTCTGAGATGCCGCTTCCTGTGCTACTGGTGGCAAGCGAGCTTCCTTGGGCCCGGTTTGCCTGTTGTACAAGGTTTGGGCCCAAAGTAACCCATAAAAAAAGAAAAAGAAAAAAGAAAACGAGAAAAAAATCTGGTTTGGATCTATAGCTTTTGGCTTGTTGCCATGTTGCTTCGTGGTTTAGTTGTGTGGCTTAGGGATCTACGGTTTTTTGAGCATTGTTTCTTCTTATTTGTCGACTTGCAAGCGATCGTGGACGTGATCGAAACCTGAAGACTCGTTGTCAGAGTCTAAATCTAATGTCTTCACTTAGTTCTCCAGAGATTCCCTGCGTCGCCTTTACCAACAGAGGGATGAGTTGCCGCTGCTACTCCTGTTCTCTCATCATTGATGCTAAGTCTTTGCCTATAACTGCTCCCTTGTAATTTGGTGGTTCTGCCTTGTTGTTTTTTTGTCTTTAGCTTATTTGACAGCTTGTCTGTCGTCGATTTATTCGGCCTATCGACCCCCCGGGCCTGTCCGGTACGTCGAATTTTTACTTAATAAAAAAAATATAAAATGTTACTATTTCACTCTCCTCTCATTTAAACTCCCAAAAAGAAATAACCACATATATTTTACATATAAAATTTTATTTATTCTCCTTCCATTCCATTCCCTACTCTATAAACAAAGGGCAACAAATCTCTTGTCCTTAAATGTGTCCCCTTCTCCTATCCCCAATTTATTTCCCCTCACAACCTTTAAATTTAAAAAAAATAAAAAATGTGAATTTGTGAGAGGTGATAAAAAAATAGAGATATTAGGCGACAGAGGATTATAATTGGATCCATAGGAGGTGTGCTAATCGTACAATTATTTTTTTTGATTAGGTAAAAATTCGAGACCAAATAAACCTGAACCTCGATGGCCGACAAATCGACAGACGGGAGACCGTCAAAAACAAATAAAAAATACAAAGATGGTGCAACAGACAAACGCCTAATTTTTTCGTGCTACCCTTACAAACATGATCATATATGAGTAATATGACCCTAAATATTACCCCTAATTTTTTTAAAATAAATTATTCCATATCCCTTAAAATATGTTATTCTAAAAATATTTTTTTAAATAAAAAACCATCTTCTAATTATAAATTGGAGGGCGGGGTTGAGAGCGAGCTATAGACCAAGGCATTCTCTTACAACAAACACTCTTCTTCTCCCTCTCTCCGCAAACATAAAATGTCTCGTCACCGCCGGCAAGCCTCCCAAGTCCTCCCGCCGGAGATCATCACCGGCGACTTCCCATCACTCGCCTCATTCGATTCCTCCGCACCCGACACCGTCCACAACAACCAGCCGACCTCAACCACCGACGGTAAGCCTCCGAAATCCTCCACCGCCGATCACCAGTCACCTGCCCCCGCCGCCGCAAAGAAGAAGCCGCCGCCGCCCAGTAGATCCTCCAATTGAAAGGGTAAAATAAAGGAATAAAAGAAAACTGATGCCTGTGAGATCGATCGAGTTACTCGGTTTTCCTCTATTTCAAATATATATATCTATATATATAGCATATCGCCTCAGAAATGCAATGATCAATCAAACTGCGTCGTTTGATATATGATTTGAATACTAGTATCTGTTTTAGCTATAGTAGTTGTTGAGCTTCTTGTTACATGCCTCCCCTAGCGAAAATCTTGGGTCCGCCACGGTGTGCAATGCTGCAACCTTTGCAACTCTAATATTATATGTATAAACTTTCTAGATATTAAGTAATGAAATATTGAAATGTTAATCTCCCCCCTTTTTTTTAATGTATCATATCATACAATTGAATTGCTTAATCTCTTCCTTTTTTTGTATCATTTTATTCACACATTCGTTTTTCAAAATACATCTATATATACAATTAATTTGAGTTAATCCCTAAAAAAAAAAAAAAGATGACATCCTAGTCATCATACATAGAATAAATTGGTGAAAGATTCAATGGAACAGTGAACAACTGAACATAGGTTCAATGTCTTCATAAATGAGAATCCCTTTTTGAAAATTTCATTTACAAGATTTTGATAAATAAAGACGGAGTATATAATAAATAGGGGGGGGGAAAGTGAATTAAATGGGTATCATATATATAGTACTAATAATAAATCACTATTATTAGTAACTTAGGCGAATAGGGTTACGAATGAACTCTTCTTCGATCTACCACCCGCACAAGTGAAACACCACTGATTTGATGAGTTCGATTAAATAAAAAATATGGAAAAAAAAAAAGATTATTGGCACAAGGGAAAAGATCAGGTGTGTATCATGTTATTAAAAAAAAAAAGGACAAGGTAGATGTATAATAATTGAGATGGGAAGTAAAGGGGGCCAAGGGAGCAATGGAGGGTCTATAAGTGAGATGCATATATATAATATATGGGACCATATATATACATGATATGATATATGGATTCTGAATTTGGAGGGTATAGTTTATGCTGATTCTTATATATATACATATCCCCTACTCGATCTTGTTCATTATTAACATCTCGATGGATCATGTCACATTTTGTTGATTGTTTATAGTAACAAAAGTCACATGCTTACATGGGACCATCCAATTACATATATAAATATATATACACACACCTACATTGTTTTCAACCTTTGTTACAAACCTTAATCATCATATATATATATATTATATATATATATACCTCCTATCTACCCTTGAAAATTCCCCACAACAAGAAACCTATGAATCACCTTAATGGACCCATTTGGCTTAATTAGTGGCCGGTGAGGAATGGAATTGGATTGATGTTTGTTTCCTTGCTCTTTTCGTTAAACAAAAGCCAATCATAACTAATCTGAGTCCAGAAGTAAAAGGATCTTAACTCCACACAAAAAAGAAAGAAAAAGAAACCAATCAACCGGCTGATCGATCTCACCAACAATCAATAAAAAAAAACCCCAAATTGAAGGAGATTGGTTGATTGTTATTAATCATTAACCACCTCAAGCTTGTAGTAAATCCCTTTGAGAAATAGAACTGATCATGTCTGACATCACAACACTTCTGTTATCTGTGATTGTGAGAGAAACATCTTTCTCCCACATTCCCCACTATGATAACAAAATGAATGATAACATTGCCCACCTTTGCATGTCGTTCTGTCAACATATATAAGAATTTAGGTCTCTATGTCGGACCTCATCTGAAAAGATGCTATCGGGTAAGGTTGTGAATGTTTTGGCGTGGATATATTTTAGTCGCGAAGGTGTCACATGTGCATACATATTTATGATATGTTTGTCTACGAGAGTTTGGTTGCAGTGATATATGATTGTTGTGATAAATTGTACTTTTTTACTCACCAAAGAAAAGAGTACAACTGCAAGATATATTCTATAGAGGTGGCCCTTGGGGACACTCTGTCAAGTGTATTTGAAGAGGTGTCAAGTATGAAATCTCAGTTTTCATATTTTAACTAACCTTTCATATCTTTGTATATTCATCCGGAATCTTTGACCATTAAAATTAGCTTCTAAGTTGTGTAAAAAGAGAGTTAGTTGTGTTGAATTAGTTAATTTATATATTATAAGATCGTAATATACATTTTCGACACAAAAAAACTTTTTTAATTTTTAAATGTAGATTGTAGTAGCATTAGCAACATAAAAGTCCAATGTAGTAGTGCAAAAGAGAAGATTGAAATATACAAGTGGGCCAACTCATGGAAGTGGAATGGGCCGTAGCCCGTAAGGGATCCACCCTTAAAATAAAAAATGTGTAAAAACAGGCAACACAACCACCAACATTAGGCATCCGATGAGCAACCCAAACTTGCCTAGGGTTTCCAACAACAAGGCAGTAGTCTGGATGAGTGAGCACCAACTCTTATTGACAGTCGGACAAATAGAGTAATCGATTGCGAAAATCCAAGAGACGCCTGTTCGATAGTCAGCTGAGCTACCGTTGCTCAGCCAATTACCAAAACCTATTAGAGTATATAGATGAAGTAGAGATGTTTGGTAACATATGTCTTTGTACTTTTTGGAGTTGTTGATGGTGACATGCCTTATATTAACATTGTTTCGTCAATAGGATTCGCTAGCTAGACAGTTCGACTAATAAGCCTCGTGCATCTAAGGTACGTGCACCCGTATCCTTGGATATACCCCGCGGATAGTACTTTGTCGAAGGGTACATATCATCACCTACCGCAGATTTGGATGAGCCCTAAAAAAAGAAGTCACATTCCTTTAATCTTTCTTCTTTTGGTGTGACTGTACGAGTTCTTGTTTCGTCCAATGTAGCCGTACGTGTTTAGTCTGTTTCACACTTGGTAAACAATAAACCAAGCTTCATTTCATTATTCTAATTTTTCAGTCTCTCTCCACCTATCTACGACAATGTTAGTTAACCAACAAGACGAGTGCTTTAATGAACCAGCGTTCAACATTGTCGAAAAATTACTGCCTCTTCGTCCTTGGAGCTTAATTTCCCATGTCAACCCGAACGCGGTCCCCTTGTTTGCTTAAACATGGTTATCGATTTCGAAGACCAATTCTTCAAAATCACAACACTTTAGCCCTTACTAGACCTGCTAGTTGCGGAGTGAGAGTGAAGACCAACCGAAACCACAAATAATTGAATTGAAGAGTGTACCTTAAGACCTTTTGATCATTTGATGCTCTCCACTCCCAAATGTACCTTTTGTGCCCACTCTCTGAGAGCCCTGAATAAGATTCGAGTGTTCATCGAATGAGGGGTTAGGCGTACATACACTTATAGAGCTATATAAAAAAAAGTCAAGAGATGCACTCTAAAAAGTCATGAATCAACATTAAACTAATTCAAAAGTCCCAAATAAAAGCATCCAAACAAGCAATGTTTATAATAAAAAGAGCACCCACAAGGCCCCAACAATTACAGAATCTAAAGCATCAATAGGCACTGAGATTGAACAAATTAGGGCAAAATCTCAGTAGGGCATGGTCTGATGAGTTTACGAAACTCGCTCCATAGTGCATCAATGAAGAAGAGGAGCTAATCATGTAAAGAAGCATCAAGTATGTTAGAGAAGCAAGCGACAAAGAGCTGAACTCGCCGAATTAGCAGCCACAAGATATATACATATACAGTAGCATATATTCCCCAAATTAATAAATGAAGAACAAGATCAATCAGCTGTTGCAATATGCAAGCATGTGACATTGCTCCTAAACAGTGAAAGGAGGGGGTAATCACAGACAGATTACGACAGGGGCTCGACAAAACTACTATTAGATATTCTCTAAACTGGACTAATATTATATACATAGTTGATAACATGCATGATCATGCCCCAGTTAAGCTTACACAGTTGACAATTAACATAAAGTAATAAGGATGTTTATCTAAATTAGACCGAGGTTAGATGCATGAACTGCACAATAGTGCTATTAAGCTAAGTCGGGACTAGTCTACGGACCCAAAGCAAGTGAAGAGGCAAGGCATGTGTGCACTGTATATCTAAATTGCCTGTAAAATCAAGTCTAATCGTTCGGAAACAAACACTAGATCATCAAGATATATACAATGTATCACCTGTGCTAATCCAAGAAATTACCATAAATCCCCAAAAGTACTACAGTCTGAAGGACTGTATTCCAAGGAAGCAAACAAGTAACAGATGAACAAATGGGATAAGTGCAGAACTAGGATAAGAACTGACACCTCAACCTCCCAAACATAAATTCACATTGATGCAAAAGTGAAAAATAAATAAAGGGTATGATTAGAAGTTCTTGGGGGAGCTGAAAAATTGGGGGGGTTGAAAGGAACAGGAGATGGGTAAGTAGCTGTTAGTTTCCAAAATGGGTGAATTGGGGGTGAAACAGAAGTACTTAGATGGGTTTCCATGAACACATGCAAGTGCAAAAGGTGGGGAGATTGTTTTCACTTGAGAGGGTACAGTGAAGAAGCTGAAAATGGCTCATCTTCATATGTGTATTGTGTGTTTATGTAAATCTCCTTTTTTTCTTCCATGGAAAAGAAACTAATGAAAGTGACCTTGCAACTACTGATTATAGATAGCCATCACTGCAACTGCAAGTCTATGTTATTCAGTAAAGGAAGCAGTACATTTATGGCTAGATCATCACATTTCCCTCTTCTGGTTAAGCCTCAAACTGGAACCAAGAAATCATGGCGAAAACCGGCGAAAAATATGCATAAAATCACAAAATAATGGGGGCATTTGAAGATGGGAAGATTCATCATTCATCTAATGATAGCTAAGACATGAGATTGTAACTTGGTAAAGAAGGTAAAATGAATTGCAATGCAATGCATTCGTTACATTACGCCTAAAAGAGGTCGTTTTCGTACATACCAATTGCGCCTCTCCCTCAAAGATGGAAACTTTTTGGACCTGCATTACAAACAAGATCAACCCTTTTTGCTATGGGAAGTAAACAACATGTAGAGCAGCAATTAAGTCAGCAAGAAGAAGAATATAAGGCAGTTCCTTGAAGGACAAGTTTCGGTGGCGTCATTTCCACCATGAAATCAACATAGGGTGAGTATAAGCAAGATGAGTAGTACAAGTTATATAGGACACAATGAGGCAACAAAGATGTAAAATATAAGGCAAAATTAGAGGATTTTAGAACAAAACCCTATTGATCTTGATTAGAATATAAGACTTGAAAACAAGCTATTAGTAGAGAATTACAAAGAGAGAAATCACTAACACTACACTATGTTTCATCTTAGTGTTCTCTCATCAACAATAACTGAATCATAACAAGTAATAATTAGTTCCTTCACTTGATCCCTCATTCATCCCCATTTCAGTTTATTGTGTTACCATAGGCCGAACTGCCAAGAATCCCTCCACCGGAGCCACCATAGACCTCCGGTGGATCGAGTATTGGGGATGAAGATGACGCCCCATTCCTCCCACCACCACCGCCGCCGCCGCCCAAATGCAACTCTGAGAGATTCGGAAACCCCTCACCCGACTCAGTACCCTGGTCATATAAAAACCCCTTGAAGACATGCCCTCCAATTCTCACCACCGCCTGGTATGCATACTCGTCTTCCCCATCATCCACCGCGGTTACCCGGACGCACTTGAACACCGCCGGTGCTTTCACCTGCCTGGGCAACGACTCTTTGAACCCGGCATCTGCATCATTTACCGAAATTCATTCAAAAAGATTGCAAATTTCGATGCTTTATACCGATATGGATCCCGATCACAGTACCTTGGTGGCTGGAGCCGGTATCGAAGCTCCTAGGGGGAGTGTTGGAGTTGGAGGTGTGGGAAGTGGTGGCGGTGTTCTGGGAGGCTAAAAGCCGGGGCTTTTTGGCGCCGGAGGTGGAGCCGGAGGAGGCGCCGGCGGCGGCAATCCCCATCATCTGGCGCTCTCTCCGGCGGGCGGCGGGGACCCACGTGCTCCTCACGTGAGTGGAGCATTCGAAACCCCTACTCCTACAGCAAGTCCTGCACCTCCTATGGCTGCAGTCCTTCTTCGCCTGGTTCCCGCAGTCCTGGCACGTCGGGGTTCCGGCGGCGACACCCGCGCCTCCTCCCGCCTCTCCCCCGCCGGAATTCAGGAGGTTAACGGCGTTCTGGTCGAAGCTGATGCTCCCGGTTTTATTGAAGTAGGACGGCGCCTGTTGCGTCTGCTGGTTCTGTTGCCAGAACTGGATCGCCCCGCCGCGGGGGCGGTTTCCGAGAAGGTCGCCGGCGTCGTCCATGGAGGCTGTGAGGAGCGGAATAACGCCGACATTGATGGGGTGGTTCGGATCAGCCGAAATTAGGGAATTAGGGTCCGTGTTGTGGTGGTGAAACGACGTCGCAGGGGCAACCACGAACATGCCAACCTCCGAAGGGAGCCCGTAGCGGGAGGAGGAGGAAGGAGGGGCCGGGCCCCCAGGCCACATCGGATGGTGGTGATGGAGGCTGTGGCCGTGGTGGTGGTGATGGGAGGAGGAAGGGGCGGTGGCGGAGGCGGGGCCGGCATTGAAGCCGAGGGAGAGGTCGTTGGTGTTGATAGCGATCTTGTCGGCGGCAGCGGCGGTGGCGGAGGAGGAGGAAATCCAGTCGGCGAAGGCTCCGTTGTCGGAGGACGGGAACGATCTCCTTGCGGTAGCCACAGCTTTCGAATTCAAACCCTCAAATTCAGGCCCCCAAAAAAGACCAAAGATGGGTGCTTTGCTAGATATGGAATCGAACAAGTGAGAGAAAGAAACAAACTTTGGTGGATTTGGATTCAGAACTACTACAGTAAACAGTAACAGGTCTCTGAAAAAGCAAAGATTGAAATCAGATTCAGATAATAGAAAGGGGTTGCAGTTGCAGTTGCAGTAGCAGGAACTGTTACTGTTAGCAGCAGCAGCAGCTGCAGCAGGAGGAGGGAGGAGGGAGGAGGAGATGGGGATGGAGATTTAGATTATGTGGAGAGGGTTGGTTAGAGAGCAGTGAAAGATTTCATCTTTATGCAAGAAAACAAAAGAGGGAGGGAGAGGATTGAGGGAGAGGGGAGACAGGGGGAATGGAGTTATCTATCTCACTGAATATTTCTGATATGAAATTCAGATCATATGATAAATGTAAAGGGGGGGGGAGGTGGGTGAGGGCGATGCTTTTCTGATTTTTTTGGTTTCTTTA
Source organism: Persicaria maculosa (assembly GCA_963922045.1). Taxonomy (NCBI): domain Eukaryota; kingdom Viridiplantae; phylum Streptophyta; class Magnoliopsida; order Caryophyllales; family Polygonaceae; genus Persicaria; species Persicaria maculosa. Next base: position 36,559,354 of record OY998262.1, on the reverse strand, counting down.
TGGGGATGTGTCTGCGATGAATAGAAACTGGGTTGGGGGGTATGGACTTCCGGAGGGACTCTCTCTTTCTCTCCCTCTTTATCTTGAGTTTGTAAACTTCACTTTTATCCCCCTCCACTCGTACACATTCGAAAGGAGATGTGCTTGGATTGCTGCTTTTTCTTTCCTTTTTTCCTTTTTTTTCTTTACTTTGTTTTTGTTTTTGTTTTTTAAATGAAGTTCTTCATTTTCTTCTCTCATGTTATGTTTATTGTGTATTGCTTGTATTGACGATTCTCCGTCTAGCGACTTGGTCGGTCGTCGAATTTCAGCCTTATCTGAACTCGAATTTTTACCTAATAAAAAAATAAAATTAAAAAAAAAATCAGATCTTTTTCCTTTTCGTTTTTTCATTTGTTGAGTCTTTTGGCTATTAATTTATCAAATACTGGTTTTCTATGTTATTTCGAATTCTTATATGTATACAAAAAAAAGTTTGATAAATCGATGGAGTGAAATAAATGGTAAAATGGGTGGCTAAATTATTCAAAAGTGAAAACAATAAACATACAAGAAATATTACATCAAGAACAAGAAAAAACAATCAATATGGTTACCTGAAACATTGAGAGATCACTTCACAATAGAAATAAAGTGTTGTTAGATAAAAGTATGATCAAGGAATCCTCTTCAACAACCGAAAAATAATGTATAGAAAAGCTCATGAGAAACTAACAAGAGTGAAAAACTCATATTCAAACATAGCTGATCGAGGATCGTCGAAAACTATACTCTGTAGCAAGAAAAGACAAATCATCAACCATGTTTTTTTTAAACAAGCACAAATTCGAAATATCAAACAAACCATTATTAGGTAGATCGAGATTGTGAAGGATCGACAAATAAACTGACCATTATGAAACAACATAAAACAATAAGAAAACCAAATGCAGAAAAAACAAATCAAAGGCTATAGTATAAACAATGTAACAACTTGATAATTATGTATCTTAGATAGATCTGTTTCCTTCAGGTCTCAAGTGGCAAGTAGGGACAGAATACAATCAACTTTTGACTCGATAATTGGGTATTGGATACACCTTTAATTGAACTAGCTAGAAACAAAACCCCGATAAACGAAATGACCACAGTTAACAATTTCATTACAAATGATTTAAAAAAAAAAGGGATATGTATAAGATTGCTAGTGAACTAGGAAACCACCTAAAATTACACATATTCCAATTCCATCAAATTAATAACATTACAGATGGGTTATATTGGAGACCAAGTCCAAATGGGTGATTTTCAACAAAATCATCAATCTTCTACATAATAGAAAATGACACTCTAAATCCGACCTTAACTGGATTGGGGAATTAGATTGCACCCCCAGGATCAAACACTTCTTGTGGAGAGCCTCACATGAAGGAACATCAACCAAAGGTAAAGTAGAAGAATGTAAAATTGCAGTCCCTATGCAATGCGAGTTCTGCAACCATCACAAAGAAGATTTCTTTCATCTATTAATGGAGTGCAGTGTCACAAAAAATATTATCCAAAGAATATATGATAATAAAAACTTTTAAATCATAAACAAGTGGAATGCAAATGTAAGAGATGAACATTCTATTATATAAAAAAACTCTCAGACAATCAATCGACATTAACAAAACAGGTATATTGGCAACCATCTGGTGGAGCATCTGGTAAGTTAGAAATCAAATGGTTTTAAAAAAAATGGAACGTGTGCAATCGTTAATGTTATAAAATTGATCAAACAATTGATCCTTATCTAGAACATAACTAAGAATGAGGAGGAAGAAACAACCATAACATCAATACCAAACCATTCTAACAACTCACATAAGACAACTTAAATTCCGCAATTGGTTTTATTATTCACTATCATAAAGCAAATTGGGTCTCTAGCTATGAAGGAAGCCAGTATCCTGCCATGCTCGGTTATTATAGCCGAGGTTATAACACTAATAGACATAATTCGTTAAGCTGTAGAACTTAATATCTAAAACATCGAAATAGAAGGTGATAACCTTTACATTATTAATTCACTTAAAGGATCCTCTGAATTGGACTACCGATCGTATATAATCTGTCTTAATCGCTTTCTGGTTTCATAAAAAAAAAGTAACAGCTTAGATAGCTCAAAGTGAAAAATTGGGCAAAAGAATGTGTATAGTCACCAACCACGTGCTTTTTTTAATAGGTAATAGTTCGGGTGGACACCCGATAGCAACCCTGCGGATGAGGTCTTGAAGACATATATTAGTGTAAATGTCGAAGCCCCTGGTAGAGTGTCAAATGTGTGCAAACTTATCAGCCACTTTGTTGCCATTTCGGGGCACGTGAGAGAATGAGACTTCTCTCACACTCAACATCAATGTTTTGATATCGGACATCACTAGTTCAATTTCCCATGGGCATTTAGAATTCATTTTTAAATGATTTATGATTATAAGGGAGTCCCCTTCAATTTGTAACTGGTTTATACCCAACATAAGAGTTTGGATTATTCCATGTCTTAATGTCAAAGCCTCAGCTTTCAGCAGGGTCTGGTTGCTAATTTAGTCATGGTCAATGTGGATCATTCTACCTTCCCAATCACGAATGATATAGCCAATGGAGCTGTCGTAGTTATCAAGTGTAGATTCATCGAAATTTAATTTAAACGTACATTGGTTTTCTCAACTTAGTAGCTTTTTTCCCTAGTCTTGACTGTGTGTGATTGGTAGTATTATCTTTTTGAGTACATTGAATATTATCCTCATTTCCATACATGAAGGTTTTCTTCTAATTTTCCAAGTGAGTTGCGATGATGTGTTTAACGGACTCCCGATTCGGAATGATTTCATTTCTGAAGATTGTTTGATTTCTGATGTACCATAGAGCCCACCAGGGGCTAGTTTCTCCTTTCAGATTTTGTAAGAGTGCTTCCAATTAATGCCAAGATAGGAGAGAAATCTCTCGAATTTGCAATCAAATTGATTATAGCCTGAGTTGTACCCATGAGCAATGGGAGATGGAACCTAGAAAACTGGTATTCCACAAAAAGATGTGTTTCATCTTCAGTTGCATTGTTACAGAGTATACAAGTTGTTGGTACTGAGACCCCTTTTTGGAATCAAGTTGATTATAGCCTGGTTTGTACCCACGGGCAATGGGAGATGGAACCTAGAAAACTGGCATTCCACAAAAAGATGTGTTTCATCTTCAGTTGCATTGTTATAGAGTACACAAGTTGTTGGTACCGAGACCCCTTTTTGGAATAGACGGGTATCCATTGGAATACCCTTTTGTCCTAATTTCTATATATAGGAAGTTCTTAATTTTTGGTGTTGTGTCAATCTTCCAAGTCCATGAGTTATTTTCCTCATTCTTGCTGTTATTTTTAGTGATTAGTTTGTAGGCGCTAGCTGTTGTAAACCATCCCTACCTATCTGGCCACCAGTATAGTCTGTGATCAAATGTACTTTTAGGACGGAAGATGTCCAATATTTCTCTTGCTATACTTTGTGGGATTGTGTTATATAATTTTTTTCTCCCACCATTTTCCTCCTAATATACAGTCGCTCATTGTTTCGTTATCATCTCGAATGGCAAGACACTTATCCCTTTTGATTATCGTCAAAGTTATGAGCCAGTTATCGGTCCAAAATTTAATAGATTTACCATTGTCCAGCGACCAAATAAGACTGGTTTTAAATTTTTCAATAAGAGGAGTAAGTTTGGACTACCATTGCCAAGATGCACCCAAACTTTTCTTTTAATTTATAATATGTATTAGAGATCTTTATTCAAGAAGAAAGATCTATTTATTTGACCTAGTTCCTTATGGATTGTGTTGGGGAGCATGAAGCTTTGCATTGTATACAAGAGTTTTGATACCAGGTTTGTGCCGATAAGAACAGCACATCCCTGCTGTGATAGGGCATTCACACGTCATTTACTAAGTTGCTCTTTTGATTTACAAACGATTTTCTCGAAAGTTTATTTATTTACTCTACCGTTGATAATAAGACAACCAAGATAAACCACGTGCTTTCGAAACATCAACAAATACAACACTCTTATATATTTATTTATTTTGTGAAGGAAAATATTTTTTTATAATATTTCTAATTAATTTAAATTCATCTACGGAAAAAATAAGTACTTGTACTTGTTACATTTTAAAATTGTATAATGTGTTTCATTTCTAATTATTATATATGTTTAAAGGGATATTTTTTCAATGCGTAAATAACAAATCCTTAGATCTTACAATATACTATATATGTATGAAAAATAATAATAAAAATAAAATAAATAAATGACTGTAGCTCAATTTAAAGGTTATGAATTATTTTCCCCTCAAGTGAAAAGAATATGCAAAGTTGCAAACTACAATTTTTCCCTCGTGAAAAGATGCCGCAAATCATAATGCTAATTGACTCTTCTTTTGTTTTAAGATTTTTGCTCATTTTCAAGGAGGTTCCGGGTTCGATCTCTGCTTTCGCCTCTTTCTTTAGTGAAAATCCAAGGTTTACCTTACTTCTTACCAGTAGGTCGAGCCGATTTACCTAGTACGTGGCTCTTGCCGGCTGGATTACGTGCTCGGGGTTTGCCACCGAAGGTGGGTTCCTCCTCATTAAAAAAAAAAAAAACCTTTCAATCATTATTTGCATTTTTCAAGTTATTTAATTCATGATTCGAATTTAATACAGTGCGTTTTCAAGTTATTTATAGGGGAGCAACATTCTCCAACAACTCACATTACTCTCCGTGAATAGTGAATAGTGTGAATATTTGTGTAATCTTATATAATGTGTGTGAATATTTTCGGCCATGTTTTTCAAAGACTTAGATTTTTTATAAAATTAATTTTCTATTAATTTTTTAACATAATGTTATACTACCTCTGATCCAAAATACATGTCGTTTGACTTTTCAACATGTATTTTAAGAAGATAAAAACTATATAAAATATCAACTTTTTAAATTATTTTTTTTGCAACTTAATATTTATTGGTAATAAGTATTAAATTGTAAAAAAATAATAATAAAAAAGTTAATATATTTTATAGTTTTTAACTTCTTAAACTACGTGTTGAAGGGGCTGGAGCAGATTAATGGAATCTCATAAATTTGCTAATAAAATTAATAGGTGAATTTTTTTTTGTTAGAAAATAAATGGGTGAATTTGGACAAATATCAACGGTTAAAAAAATAACTAACGGTTAGATTTAATCTCTTCTTTACCATTGTCCCCATTCCCCACTCATTTTATTTATTTTTTTAAAAAATAATTTTTTATCATTGCAAAACTCAAATTCATCAATGAATTTAACAATTAAATTCATCGGATCCAAACTTGGTTTGTCTGTATTTAAAATAAATTGTAAATTGTGACAATCAGTTACATTGAGTTTATTAGATAATTATAAACTTTATGCAATTGTATGTATTTAGTTGATGCACTTTACAACATATTTTACTTAAAATTTATATTGTTGTAAACAAATTATGAAACATGTTAAAAAAAATACTCTTTAAATATTTATAAATTATAATTCAAATCCAAACACAACTTTAGTTGGAGTTGGAGGTGTAGTGAATCAAGAGCGTCCCTCCTTCACACGCGCGTGCTAAAATGGAAGAAGAGAAATAGGTAAGGAAATGGGGAGATGGCGTGCGATACACGCGCGTATCTCTTCTTTCTCTTTCTATGGAAATTAGGGTTTTGTCGATCAATTTGTCTCCATTATTCAATTTTCTATGCATGGCCCCTACTTGCTAGCTGTTGCTTGACCCTCTTAGGTCAAAATCCACCATCACTTAATTTCCATTTTTAATTCCTTTGTTACTAAATACTTATATTCATGTATAATATAATCTTTGATGTATATATATATATATAGTTTTTTCCTAATTTATAATCGAATTACTCATTTTTCTTGATCAATGAGGTAAGAATTCAGTAAATATATTCTGACCTCATCGATCAAGAAAAATAAGAGCATTCGCACCCATAAGTTGTGTTTGCTCAAGCAAATGGTGGGTCCAAAACAAATAATACTTCAAGCAATTTTTGCTCAAGAAAAACAAATTTTCACACACCCATTGCTCAAGCAAATGATTAGTCTAAAACCCATTTATATAAATAAAAACAAAACAAAAGGCAAAAAAATGACAAGAATATTACTACTTGCTCAAGCAAGCGGTGGAGCAAATTTTGCTCAAGTGATTGGTGGAGCAAATCTAAATGCCCGAGTTGCTCAAGCAATTCAACACCGGTGCGAGCTCCAAAATAATTTTGCTTGAGCAAATGAATAAGACCCCACTAAATGCTCAAGCAAATGGAGTGGTTTTGCTCCCCGATACGGATGCTCTAAGAAGGATCAAAAGAGACGTACATGTTTAAGGCTAGGATAGCCACCACATAGCCATGACAGAGTAGGACGAGATAACCACCACAGAGCGAGTGCGTGTTGAAGGCCAGCCAACTTGTTTGTAGTTACTCGATTTGCTTCCCTAAAGATGTTTAGGGTCTAGCACTTCTTCACATTGATATGCATTGATCATTTCTATCTTCGAAATCAATCTCAAAGCATCGAATCGCACTTATAGGTTATTGTACGTTATAGTTTTGATCAGAGTTCGACGCGACCTAAGTCCTAACCTAATAAACATAATAATTGTAAGGGGGTATATATATTATACTCCTTCCGTTCGGCAAAACTTGTCATTTTAACTCTCCACACAACTTTAATAAAGTTAATAATTACACTCCTTTTTTACTAATTTACCCTCACTTATTACTCTACTTTTTACTTTATCAAAAACTACAACTCACAACACATCAATCAAATCAGGAGCATTTTAGTAAAGTAGAAGCAAATATACCTAAAATGACAATTTTTTCCGAACAAAAACAAAACTCTAAAACGACAAGTTTTGCCGAACGGAGGGAGTATAGTTTTGTTAGGACTAAGAATTGAAAGGGAAAAGAAGCTCCGTAGGACACGGAGGCTTTTACTTTGCAAGTGTGGAGACTTTACTTATGAGGAAAAGCTTTGAGAGGTACTCCAAACTCCAAACATATTGTTTTAGTTATAGGATTTGGGAAACACAAAAAACCCTCTCCCAACACAACCATCAACCTTCACATGCACCTACCACACCCCTACATATATGCTATAAGCAAAATGCAATCACACACACTTTACCTTTTATCCCTTCCATCTTTCATATTTTTTCACTTTTGTTTTATTTTATTTGCTTTTTTGGTGTCTAACTTGCTTTTATTACACAAAAACTCTCTTCTCTTTTTTTTTTCTTTGTAAGAATTTTGAATTTTAAATAATATAATAATAATAATAATAATAATATATTGTCTATTTTTTTTTCATTTAAAAGATATAGATAAAGCTATGAACAAATAGTGAAAAGTTTAAAGCTAGGAATTGATCATGGGTAATATTCATGTTTTATGTATATTTTTTAGGTTCGGCTATTTGTCAACTAGATGACGTGTTTAATAGTAGCGTATTTAATTTGATCGGCAGTTTTATATCTCCTTTCCTTTTGTTGTTGGTTTGAATTGTTTATTCTCGTCTCTTTTCTTTTTAGTTAGTGAATTTTGCATCTTGTATTTGTATTATGTTGTGAGGGAAGAAGGGGACATCGGATAAACTCATTTGACATACACGAATCGGGATGGATAAGAACTGTAAACTAGATAGTCAAACTCAAACAACTTAAATCAGCAATCAAACATAAACAGAAGATAAAATAACCAAACACAAAGAACACCAGATTTTGATAGATTACATAGGTCTCCTCATGTATAGTGGGCTCAAAGCCCATTAAGGCCCAATACCTTTGTAACCTATATATATATATATATATATATATATATATATATATATATGTTTATCAATGAATGAAAACCCTCAAGGAGAACATTAATTACAATCAATCTCGTGATCTTACATGGTATCCCAGCCTAAAATCCATACCCCCTATATTTTCTTTTTCTCCTAGTCCTAAACCCTAGCCGCCACCCTCCCGCCGGCGCCGCCACCCTCCCCCCCCCCCTCGGCCACCCCTTTGCCGCCGACAACCTCCCCTCTCTCTCGCCCCTCTCTCTCCCTCCCGTTGCAATGACCGACCCTCCTCCTGCCACCAACAAACCGCCCTTCCACTCCGCCCTCACGATCTCTAATATCAAAAAATGCATCCCCATCATCCTTGATCATGAATCCAGTTCCTACACCATGTGGTCGCACCTCTTCACGACCCATGTTAAAGCTCATAAAGTCCTCCACCATATTGACTCCTCTGTCAATCGCCCTGAAAGTGAAGACGACGATCTCTTCACTCAACTCGACACCATTGTCCTTCAATGGATCTTCAACACCATCTCAAAAGATCTATTGACCACCATCCTCAACCCCAAAGACACCGCCTTGGATGCTTGGAAGAAACTTCAGAATCTCTTTCAAGACAACAAGTCCACCCGTGCTGTCTATCTCGAGCACGAATTTTCAAGTTGCAAGCTTTCCTCATTTCCGTCGATATCCGCTTATTGTCAGCACATCAAGACCCTGTCTAATCAACTAGACGTCGTCGACTCCAAACCCATTGCCACCCGCCTTGTCCTCCAGGTACTTTCGGGTCTTCCCTCTGAATACAATGCTGCTGCTACTCATATACAGCAGACGGAACATCTCCCTACATTCGAAAAGACCCAGTCTCAATTGATCGTGGAGGAGACTCACCTTCAATGTCAGACCACCGAAGCCGCCAAGGACAAAACGTCATTGGTCTCGTCAAGCGACATCGACGAGACTTATGCCCCGCAGCCCGGCCGCAGCAACGACCAGCAGGGATCGACAGGTGGCGGTTGCGGTAGGGGCCGCGGCGGCCGCAGCAACCAGCGGCGGCCGTAGCACTACGACACCCCTCGCCCCTCCTGGTACCCCAACCCCGGCTATCCGCCTTGGATGCCCTTTGGCTACCCCGGCGTGTCGTATCGCCCACCAGCCCCGTATCCCAACCGTCCGCAGGGCTTGTTGGGTCCTGCTCCTCGACCCGCCGGGCATCAGGCCTACCCGTCGTCGTCTGATCCGGCATACACTCCAACTGATGTGCATCACGCCTTCTCTTTGATGCAGTTGGCACATCCTGACTCCGCTTGGTACATGGACACTGGCGCCACTTCTCATATGACGAACTCCTCAGGTACTATCTCTTCTCTTTCTTTTAAGGGTCCAGCTCATTCTATTATCGTCGGCAACGGTGGTCGCCTTGCTACTTCGGGCATTGGCCACGCCACATTACCAACCCCTTACACCTTAACAACGTCCTTATTGCCCCCAAACTCGTCAAAAACCTTATCTCTGTCCGTCGGTTAACCACTGACAATAATGTTTCTCTTGTGTTTGATCCGTTTGGTTTCTCTGTGAAGGATCTTACTACGGGGGTTACTCGCCTAAGATGTAATAGCACCGGGGAGCTCTATCATGTGTCGTCGCCCTCACCATCCAGCCCGTCAAGTCTAGTCGCCCTCTCGGCATCATCATCCAGTCTTTGGCATGCACGCCCGTCAAAGAATTTCACACTTTCTTCAATACCAATGGGATCTCCTATCGCTTGTCTTGCCCCTATACCTCACAACAGAATGGCTAGGCCGAACGAATCATCCGAACCATTACCAATATGATGCGCTCTCTTCTCTTTCACGCATCCATTCCCCTTTTCTACTGGCCTTACGCCTTAGCCACCACGTGCTACCTCCTAAACATCCTCCCTTCCACTACCCTCCACTAACGCTCACCAACTTAGGCACTTTATTGCACTTTGCCTAGGTATGATCACCTTCGTACCTTTGGATGCTTGTGCTTTCCAAATCAGTCATCAACCGCCCCTCACAAGCTTCACCCACGCTCCACCCCTTATGTCTTTTTTGGCTACCCGTCTGATCATCGCGGTTACCTCTGCCTCGATATCAAGACCCACAAGATCATTCTGTCCCGTCATGTCACTTTCGATGAATCTCGCTTTCCCTTTGCATCTCCTACACCCCCTGTGTCTCAGTCTGAGTCAGAGTCCGAGTCATCGTTCCCACATTTCCTTGTTCCCCAGAGCTCTCCCGGTGCTCCTGCCTCTCCCCCTCCCCCACCACCACCACCACCCCCTCCCACCAGACTACACATCCGCAGCGTCTCCGGTGTCTTCCGACCCCTTCAGATAATCTCCATGAACATCACCCATCGCCCCGCCATCCACACCCATGAATTCACCCCACCAAGAACCAATGCCACGACCGCAACCCATCAAAATCCCACCCCCCCACCCTCACCCCACATACTGGCGGCGGCCGCAGCATCATGCTGCGGCCACGACCAATCAATAAGCGGCGGGCATGCTGCGCCCGCCGCATTCCCCGCAACTTCTCACGTCCCTGCCTCCGTCCCTCTCGACTCCCAATCCCCCCTGCCTCTATCCCGACCTCCCTTTCCCCCATACCCACCACCCACAAAAAAGCCCTCCTCGACCCGAATTGGCAGGCGGCTATGCTCGACGAATACAGGGCCCTTACGAAGAATGGTACTTGGGTTCTTGTCCCTCGCCCTCCTGAGGCGAACGTCATTCGCTGTACGTGGCTCTTCCATCACAAGTTCCGCTCTGATGGGACGTTGGAGCGCTACAAAGCCCGTCTTGTGGTCAATGGTCGATCTCAGCAAGCAAGTATTGATTGTGTTGAAACGTTCAACCCCGTGGTCAAGCCTGTCACTATCAGAGTGGTCTTGAGTCTCGCTCTGTCGCGCAATTGGGCCATTCATCAGTTAGATGTAAAGAACGCCTTCCTGCATGGCCATCTGAATGAGACAGTCTACATGTTTCAGCCGCCGGGGTTTGCTGATGCTGATCGTCCAAAGCATGTCTGTCTCCTCAAGCGCTCTCTGTATGGTCTGAAACAGGCTCCACGGGTTTGGTTCCAACGCTTTGCTTCTCATCTGCTACGATTGGGTTTCATTGGTAGCCGTTCGGATACGTATTTGTTTATCTATCGCAGAGGCTCAGACTTGGCCTTCCTGTTACTCTATGCCGACGACATCATTCTGACCGCCTCTTCTGATGCTCTTCAGACGTCTATTATTTCGCAGTTGAGTGTGGAGTTTGCCATGTCTGATCTGGGTCAATTGTCCTACTTCTTGGGAGTTGCTGTTCAGCGTCATGCGTCTGGCCTGTTTCTCTCTCAGAGTAAGTATGCTGCTGAGATTGTTACTCGTGCCAAGATGGGTAATTGTAATCCTGTCGCCACCCCTGTCGATACATCCAATAAGCTCAGTGCTCATTCTGGCTCTTTGGTTAATGATCCGACGTTATACAGGAGCCTCGCTAGTGCACTTCAGTATCTCACCTTCACCAGGCATGATATCAGTTACGCCGTTCAGCAGATCTGCTTGTTCATGCATGCACTCAGGGAACCCCACTTTCAGGCCTCTAAACAGATCATTCGGTACATCAGCGGCACTCTCGAGCTTGGCACCACAATCACTCCTTCCTTTAAGCTTGATCTTGTTGCTTACACTGATGCGGATTGGGGTGGTTGTCCTGACACACGTCACTCCACGTCTGGTTACTCTGTCTATCTCAACGACACCCCAAAACCCCGCCCCAAGTCCCCGCCCCACAAGCTTGACCAAATCTCCAATTTTATTACCCAATTGGTGGAAATAAACAAAACCCAAGAAATGCCACTAGCAAAGAGGATCTAAAATTAGAGGCTCAAAACGACGATCTAATCGTACTAAATGAAGCTTGTGATGAGGTGAATAAACGTACCAAAAAATTCCCAATCGGAGGTTGTTTGGTCGTCGATCAGTGCACTTCAAAATCGGTGCAAATCTTCTACCCCAAAACCCTGCCCCAACTCCCCGCCCCACAAAATTATTTTACATCTAAATTAATATTAAAAAAAAATTAAAAAAATATATTTAGCTTCTACATACTTATGATAACATATTTGAAAAAAAAAATCTTAAAAAATCAACTTATAAAAATTATAATAATTCATAAAAGATAGAAAGATTTTTTTAAGTTTTAAAAAGATGTGAGTTTACTATATATTTTTTTTAAAAAAAATATAATTTCATTTTTTAAGATTTTTTTTATCAAATATGTTATCATAAGTATGTAAAAGCTAAATATATATTTTTTTAATATTAATTTAGATGTAAAATAATTTTGTGGGGCGGGGAGTTGGGGCGGGGTAGAGGATTTGCACCACTTCAAAATAGGTTGAACAAGGGCATACGAGTTTCTCCAACTTTCTCACTTTTCTCTCTTTCTCACACTTTGCTTTCTCTCTCTTACTTTTTAAATTGGAAATACATCCCTTTTATAAACGAGGTAAAACATCACATGGTAATTGAAAACCCACATGGTAAACTAGTCCATTGGACTGTTCCCTCATATAGGAGGGAACCAAACATATTAGACATTGATAAACGATATATTGAATCGCTTTTTATTTAAATAAAAAAGAATAAGACGATGGGGTGGAATTTGGATATGGATAGGGCAAATAACCCAAAATTAATTTGGGGTTTATTTATTTATGTTCACGAAAAAAACACATTCACAACAACTTTTATAATTTAAAGATAAAAAATTATTTTAATCTACTTTTAAAACTTCAACTAGATTATAATCTCGTCTTTAGCATTTGTATAGAGAAAAGGATATGAGGTGTAATAAGCATATTCCCTAAACAAGAAAATAAAGTAAGTTTGAGAGCTCGAGAAAGAATTTACAAAGGAAGCTTAAAATAATGGAGAGTAAATAAATCGTCCTCAAGTCCAGACACCAAACTAAAATTAAAATGTAGATGAGCTAGGTAAGTATAATTTTCATCATATGCATAATTTTTATTAATAAAATCTTTATTTTAATAAAAAATGGATAATTTTTATTAATTTTTACCTATTATTTTATTTTTATTTTAAAATGGGACAGGTTAGAGTGGACCCCAACCCACGTGTTAAAATTATGTTATGTCCTAAGGATGCAAGTTATGATTCAATTCCTGCAACTAGACTCACACAGAGATGGGGATAGACGAGGGATTGATAGACAGAAAGGGGATGAGAAGCAAAAGAAGGAGATAGAGAGTAAGTAGAGAGAATAATGATGTCCGTTTAATTTGCCATGTTTTGCATTCACTTTTATATCGATTTATGTACATATTTTATATTTCGGGGTTAGAATAATGCATTGTGTAGTTTATGCTTATTTATCAATTATACAGATCTACACAAGTTCTTGTTTAATTTTGCAGAAATAGAGAATTTTACGAGCGATTAGGAGAAGAGGAAGAAAGATGTCAAGGCAATCGAAAGTGACCTATACAACTCGATATCAAGTGGAGCCGAACACCAGAAATCGAGCAGAGTAGAAAGAAGGCATTTCGACTCGAAGCAGAGGAGTCAGTAGCAAGTCTACATACTCGATATCGAGTGACATGTCGCCAGGAATCGGCTAGGCTACTCGAGAGCTGCACAGGAGAGTCGATATCGAGTTACTGTATTCAATATCGAGTGGGTAACGGTCGACATGGGCATCGTCATAGTCAAAACCGAGTGGAGATCGAGCGAGTCGAAATTCGATCTCGACCCAGTTTGGTCGATATCGAGTGGTCCAACAGACGCTAGTCCAAGTCCGGTTTCGGGTGGAGATTTCTTCTACCCTAAGCAAGGAGATATTTTATCTATAGTTGGACATTTATCCCTTCTGGTGAATTCCTATTTTACCTAGGGAATTTTATTTCTTTCCATTATTTTTATTAATCAATGTTTTATCTTAGAATTTAGATAGATAGATTTAGATAGAGATATAGTTGTTCTATCCTAGAATATATAGGGTTGAGCACTATAAATAAAGCCTTAGGGGGGCGGTTTTTATTCATTCTACAACACAAAATTCGACCACACAAGTAGTTTAGGCAATAGAGAAGGAGAGAAGGCCGATTGTAAGGGTGAGAGTTCGAGCATTCGGATGTACTTTTCGACGTTATTTCAATTCAAATTTATTTCTTTCCAATAATGATAATGTCAATGATGATGTGACGCGAGTAGTCACCCTACTTCTAGGGTCGGGATGAGCCCGGCGGTAGCCATGCGAGTTTATGCATCAAAGGTGTGATTTTTATTGCGATTTCATCTTCTATCCCTATTTGAATGATTCTTCTATGAAAGTAGTAGGTGATCCTTATTTGTATTATTGAAGCGAAAGTGATCTTAATATAAATTTGGATTAATTATCAAAAAAAGGGTAGTAAGAATTAGGGTTTATGCAAAAGCCTCCATATTCTTAATTGTTAATGACGAAAGTTATTTGATGAAAAGGTATAATCTTTTATAACTTTGGAATAAATCTTATATGGTTATCGTTGTGGCATGAACCCCCGATCTTGGAAGTCTTTTTAGTTCATTGAAATCAAATCAACCAATCTGCGATCTTTTCTACTCATACATCTTCTTAATCATCCATACATTCTTCGGACTTTCTTTTCCGACACTTTATTTATTTTTCTGCAAGTTTTCGAGTCACTGCATACCACTCGATTTTGACTCTGTCTGGTCGATATCAAGTCCACTAAGGTCGATATCGATTGCATCCCACTCGAAATTGATTTTGTTGTTTTCTGTTGTGCAAGTTTCGAGTAAGAATCGACTAACTCAGTCGATATCAACCCTTACCAGTCGATATCGAGTGGTCTGCTGAGTCAAAATCAGGGCAGATTTGGAAATAATTTGGCGAGCGCTGACACGCTTCCTCATGGATTCAATCCTGGTTCCCTACCACTACAACGAGAGGGTTTCTTGTGTTTTATTTGCTTGGACATCGGAGATCGGTTTGAGATTCATATTTGATATTTATTTCATAACTCGATTCCCTCCTAACAAATAGAGATGGGAGGGAAGATATTTGATTCTCAATTGATACCCATCCTCCGACATACAGCAGTCCATTTATAGACTCCAATCGGTTAAGCCATAACAATGCCCAACCCATATAGAGCCTTTGTCTCAAGGCTTACAATGGTAGCTTAGTCCATAACAACCCCCAACCCACATAGAGCCTTGTCTCAAGGATTACAATGGTACCTTAGGGCGAAGTTGAAACTGAGGAAACTGGGTGACGATGTGAGCTGCAACCTTTCAAGTGGATTCCTCGTTGGACAGATTCTTCCACTTGATCAACCATTCTGTAACAAGGTCCCCATTTCGCAGATGATGGACACGAGTGTCTAGAATGGTTTCGGGCTCCATCAAGACTTGCCCCTCATCATCTGTCTCTTGTAGCTGTATTACCAGATCCTGATGCCCCTTATGCTTCAATTTTAACTGAGACACATGAAATACTGGGTGGATCTTTGTAGATGATGGAAACCGCAACTTGTAAGAAACCGAACCAATTTTGGACACAATTTGAAATGGACCATAGTACTTAGCACTGAGTTTGAGATTTTTCCGAATCGCGACTGATGATTGTCTGTAAGGTTGCAATTTCACAAACACCCAGTCACCTACATTCAATGATCTTTCAGTCTTATGGTTGCCAACAAAGGACTTTATTCGAGCCTGAGCTAGCTGCAGATGGTCCTGAAGCTGCTTGATCATCGCCTGCCTAGACCCGAACTATTCACTCGCTTGTGAACCTATTGCAGACAACGTTGGCAACCTAAATTGAGATGGAGGACTCCCATACAAGGCTTCGAATGGTGTCATCTTGATAGAGGAGTAAACAGCCGTGTTGTACCACCATTCTGCTAAAAACAACCACTAGGCCCACTTTCTAGGATTGGCTGATGTCATACACCTCAAATACGCTTCAAGATAATGGTTCACCCTCTCAGTTTGACCATCAGACAATGGGTGGTAAGAAGAGCTCATATCCAACCGAGTGTGCAATGCCTTAAACAGACCCTGCCAAAATTGATTCACAAATACCTTGTCTCTATCCGACACAATGCTAGCAGGTATTCCATGAAGCTTGAAAATGTTATCCATAAACACTGAAGCAACTTTAGCAGCAGTAAAAGGGTGTGAAAGAGAAAGGAAGTGAGCATACTTTGTAAGTATGTCCACCACTACTAAAATAGTGTCCTTGCCCTGAGAAAGAGGAAGTCCCTCCACAAAATCCATGCTTATGTTGCTCAAATGTCGTTCAGGAATTGGAAAAGGTTGCAGCAACCCAAGAGTGGCAACATTCTCTGACTTGCTCCTTTGACAAATATCACAATCTTTGACAAATTCAGTCACAACTGCTTTCAATCCTTGCCAGTAAAATAAACTATTCACTCGATGGTAAGTAGCATGGATGCCTGATTGACCTCTTATTGGATCCTCATGGAAGGCTTGGACGAGTTTAAGTCTCAGTTGGACATTACTTCCAATGACTAACCTCCCTTTATAATGAAGTATCCCTGTTGTAACAGAGAAAGAACCCCGACGATCAGACATAGCCATTAGCATCAATCCTTGCAATACTTGATCATGAGCATAACTATCCACAATCTCAGTCACCCAAGTAGGTTGCTGATGTCTCTAAAATAACCATGTTGAAATGCACAGTTTAGTTCCATATTCTATACACTTTGCATTTCGGGTTGGGAATATGTCGAATTTATGTAGTATATGCTTATTTGCCAGAAATAGAGATCTACATAAGTTTCTGTTTAATATTGCAGAATATGGAGCCATTTCGGGAGAAAACCAAGAAGCGAAGACGGAGCCTGAAGAGTCCTCGATATCGACTTCATTTCGTCGATATCGACAAACCATGTCCAGACACACCCGGAGTCGAGGAGAGCCTGATCGAGGATGCCGAGGAGTGACTGCTCGACAACACCAGGCCAACCATGATCGATCACCCTTCCTCGATATCGAGGAAGTTCCTCGATATCGACAAGACCTGAGAGCCAATGTCCGAGCAGTGTCGAGGCCCGCTACTCGACCAAGCCAAGCCACACAAGTTGATGAACCAAGTCTACTCGATATCGACGAAACTTGTCGATATCGAGGACCCCAGAAGCCAGCATCCGAGCCCTGTCGAGGACCTGCTGCCCGGGATGCCGCTGAAGCTGAAGACGATGACCATCTTACTCGATATCGACGAAACTAGTCGATATCGAGGAGATCTGTCCAGAAGCCGCGTACGCGGTTTGAGCTGTCCTACTCGGATTGGGATTACTTGGGGCCGAAGATGTCCGAGTTCTATCCGATTCTATCAAGATCCATCATGGAAGAGAAGATTTATCCACTTGAAGATATTTTAGGCTTTTAGATATATTTTCCCTTTTAAAGATTTAATGTTCTTTTTATTTATGTTTTATCCTTAGATATAGATAGAGATTTCTATCCTTGAATAGCAAGGAGTAGAAGGCTATAAATAAAGCCCGTGGGGCTCATTTTAGGATTCATTCAATTCACAAGATAGAAAAGTAGTTCCACAGAGACGTTTAGGAGTTCAAAGGTTTTAGGGTTTTGGCATCCAACGAGAGTTGGAGTGCCGGGATTGTAAAGGCTTTTAATTTAGTTCAATGCAAGTAGTTATTTCCTTTCAATCAATGTCTGAGATTGCGATGAAGCGTGAGTAGTCCACCCATTTCTGGGGTTGGGGCGAGCCCGACGATAGCCCTGCGTGTTTGAGGTAAAAATCCGACTTTTATCATGTTTTGAGCATCTACTACTTGTTATGTGTTTATTACCCATCTAATGGAGGTCCATGCTAACAACTTGGATTGTAAACATAAAATCGGTAGAGACAATTAGGGTTTCTTGAAAGAGTTGTCTAATTGTTGGAAAAGGCGAAAGCTCAATCCTTTGATGCGATTTATATGATTATCTGTTTTATTCTTGCCTTATGCATGCTTGGTTATCGTTGTTGCAAACCCCAATCTTGGAAGTTGTCTTTTATAAAGTTTATTTTCGAATCCCAAAAGCCTTTGTTTTTATTTTACTTCGTTTTTACTTTCTGTCATCCTCGATATCGACTAGCACTTGTCGATATCGAGTTTCTGATTCTCGATCCAGATCGTTGTAGCTTCTGTGTGCAGGAACTCGACAAAGGACTCCTCGTCATCGACATGTCTACTCGATATCGAGTAAGGCCTAGTCGATATCGACCAACCACCTGTGTCTGCTGCTGCGCTGTTCGACTTGTCCGATCTTCTGTCGACTAACCCTAGTCGAGATCGACAACCCGTGGTCGACTTCTGTTCGTGAGATTTCACCGCTGCCTAGGATCCGCTGACACGCTTCCTCGAGGATCGATCCTGACTTCCCACCACTGCATCGGGAGGAAGTCTTGTAATCATTTGCAAGGGACGGAATCTGGTTTGCTTTATTTTAATCGTATAATATTTTGAACTCGATTTCCTCCTACAACAGTTGCATTACTGTCAGTGCAGTACACTCACTATGCTAAAATACTCTGGATAAGGCATTTGGTGCTTTGTTTTTAATGCCTTTTTTGTAAGAAATCTCATAATCAAGGCCCAAGAGTTTCCTTACTGCTTTTCTTTGAATCTGTGTTGAAAGCCTATGATCAAGCAAATGCTGGAGGGGTTGATGATCAGTTTTGATGATGAATCGCCTGCCTTCAAGATAGTTGATGTGCGCTCATTTCTTCTAGCTCCGAGTGTTGTGCTTAGGTTCACTTGATGACTGGTGTTATTCAGTTGATGTCGAGTCCTTCAGTGGACATTGAGTGATCTTCATTGGAAATCTGCACTTCTATTTTTGCTCCGAATTTGCTCTAAATTCTGCAATATTAAACAAAAACTTGTGCATACCTCTATTTCTTGCAAATAAGCATAAACTACACAAATCCGCTATATTCCCAACCCAACATATATAAAATAATAGGATAAACAGCAAAATTAAGTACAAAGATATGGTGTAAAACATGGACATCAAATCACCCCATACTTAAGCTTGCTTGTCCCCAAGCAATAACTTGGATGGTTGATAGAGCATGATTAGTATTGCATAATATATTACATTTAGCATAGTTTAGTTGTAAATATTGCATACTTTAGTTACATTTACATAATCACTTGTTGAGTTGGAAGAGGTGGAATATATACAATTATATGGTTTATTTCAGGTATTTCGGATTCAAGGTGGTATGAATTGGAGGAGAGCAAAAAGAAGCTAAAGAAGATCCATAGCAGCTGCTGAAGCAACGAGAGAAAGAAGCTGGAGAATTGCAGACCGCCCCGCATGATACTTGGCCACCCCGCGGCTCGAATCCCATCCGAAGGATTTAGCTGATCGTCGGCCGCCCCGCGGCCCTTGCAGAAATACATAATCTGATTCGAACCTTAATTAGGATTTTTTAAGTTATTTCTTGGCCGACTTTCTAAAGGATAAAAGACTTTTAGGTTATTCTTTCATTCACCTTATGCACTTTAGAGAATTGTTGAGAGCATCGTTGAGCATGAGCAACTAAACTCTCAAGGATTCGCCTACAGTTTGGATCTTTGATTGTTGAATTGTGAGTTTCTTAATCTAGTTCTTATTTCTATTCGAATGTTTTGACTTCTTTGTGCTTAATTCCTTGAATGTGTTTTATTCTCTCTGGCCTGATCAACTAGTTAGAGTAGATTCATTCAATTGCTAGGGTTTGTACATTCCTCGTAGCGAACCTTAACCCAATTGGCAATCATATCCCTTTAGGACTCGTATGACTAATTGGATGTGTAGGAAGTTGAATATATGTTAAATATCGACTCGTAGCTTGATATTGCATGTACCTTGGTTAATTCATATTCTTAATGTTATCTCTAAATTAAATCTTAACCGTGTTAGGGTTATTTAGAGATAAGAATTACTAGGCCTCGTAGGACTCGTAGGACTAGTAATTTACCTAAGATCTGGACGATGATATTGATAGGAAAAGACAAGAACTAGAGGCTGAAACAATGATCAAATTCATCAATCGAAGTGATAAATTGTAGGTGAACCTAATTCTCTCCATTGCATTCTACAACCAATTTACTTTGTTTGCATTATTTCCACTTTGATAAAAGGCGGATTTTTTTCTCATCAAATACGCCCCATATTCTTATTAGCGATTAGACTTGCACTTGAATTGAATAGATTTCCCTGTGGATCGACCTATTTATTATCAACTATACTAGTTGTGAGTTTGAGTATTCTTTGGCAGGAACAACGATAGGTTTTCCTCTTGTCAATGGTCATACAGGGGAAACCTGCAAAAACTCTCAACATGGCGAATCCATTCTCATATTACCAAAAACACTCAACTGCCATCCTCGAAAAGGTACTAGTGTCTTCAATTTCATGCATGTGAATGAAAAGCAACATCTCACACAAAAGAAGGTTATGAAAACAATATTTCCTGTGACAAAGCAACAATAATCAAGAGGATTTTATTTAAGCTCAAAATGAGTAGATTGGTAAAAGGCTAAAGGTGGGATATGTTTGGCCATGTGGTGCTAGTGATCCGAGGAAATGGAGTAATTTCCAAACTTTTATACCGCATTCCTTCTTCATATAATTTCTCACATTTCTCTCATCGCTCAATGCTTTTTTCACTATAATGCTTTTACCTCTCTAACCTCGGCATTGCCTTCTCGCGAGTCGCAAACATGGGTGTCATGAATGACCCGGATACTTAGTGCTTCGGACTCCTCACATGTGTGTCCCATCCTGGGGAACTAACATCTCAACGCAGGTAGGGTTGATCTACCTTTATCTCCCGAGGTGAACAAATTTTCTTTCACTCATTAAATTTTCCATGAATTTCAATTTCCTGCCAAACGACAATAATAATGATAATAACAACACAAACACCATATAATATCTCCAAAAATGACTTCCATTCTCAACATAATCCCCGGATAGGAAATAAGGTAGAAAATGAGCAATATGTAGTATGTGTGGAGCAAATATGAAGTAAATGACATGTAAGGCTCATATATGGCTTTTGTGATGCAAATAGGTATAGGTATGGCTAGGAATATCAAATGAGCAGTATATGGAAAATATAAAGTCCTCCATCCTCTTATTGTGTAATATGTCAAAAGCAACATCAAATTTACCTCACTTTTGTGGTTTTCTCAAGAAAAATTGCACTTCATTAAGACTTCCCTTTACTAGGCAATATTCTGCAATATCTCTAATGAATCCACTCTTGCATCGTCGAATTTATCTTTAGCTTCCATGACACTATTCTTTGAACATCTTGCAAGCTTGGGTGATGTCTCATATAACAAACTTTGGATTAAGCAATTAGGCACAAATAACAAAAAAAAATTGACCAAAGTTTACCATGTATAAGGAAAATCAAGGATATCACCCATACTTAGAATATACAGTGTCCTCACTGTTTAAATAAATACAAAACAAGGGTAGAGGAAAAAACTCACTGAATAACGCGTCGAAGGTCGGGATCAGGTGCTCGGAATCGATTGCCAGGAGTCGACATTGAGTAAAACAATTCATACGACAAAGCATTAATAATCAAGAGGATCTTTATGCAGATGGTGAATAAAAGGTAAAGGGTATAATGGTGAGCTATATTTGGGTAATGTGGTGCTAATAATCCGGAGAGAACTTTTTTAAACTTTGCTTTCTTGCTTTGATGGACTTTCTCCCTTCATATGATATTTTCGCACCCCTCATCCTCTCATAAATCACTCTTTGCTTTTTTCACTATAATGCTTTTACCTCTCTAACATCAGCACCGCCTTCTCGCGAGTCGCAAACATGGGTGTCATGAATGACCCCGAATACTTAGTGCTTCGGACTCCTCACCTTGGTGTCCCATCTCGTCAAACTAGCATCTTTACGAGCATGGTCGATCTACCTTTATCAACTGAGGTGACCGAATTTTCTTTCGCTCATTAAATTTTTCATAAAATATCATTTCTCCTACCAAACTCCAAATATAATGATACAACACAACAATCATATAGTAAACTCCATAATATGACTTCCATTCTCAACATAATCCCCGGATACGTAATAAGTTAAAGAAATAGGCAATTTATAGTATATGTGGAGCAACATAATGTAATGATGTGTAAGGCTCATAATATGGCTTTTGTGATGCAAATAGGTATATGTATGGCTAGGAATATAAAATGAGCATTATATGAAAAATATAAAGTCCTTCGTCCTCTTATCATGCATATGTCAAAAGCAACTTCAAATTTTACCTCCTTTCATGGTTTTCAAGAAATAATACACTTCATTGTGACTTCCCTTGACTAGACCATTTCATGCTATATCTTTAATGAATCCAATTTTGCATCGTCGAGTTCTATTAGACTTCCCTGACACTAATTTTTCATATTCAATGGGGGTGATAAAAAATAAACTTTGGATAAAAACATGAAGCATATAGATAAATAATCAAATCCAAAGTACTATGTAAAGAGCAACATGGAGAAATAATCATAAATAGACATGAGTAAGCCTTTCCTCCACCCCATACTTAGAACATACGTTGTCCTCACTGTATAAATAAACACAAAATAAGGGTAAAGGAAGGAGCTCAATGAATAATGCGTCAAAAAGTCGGATCAGATGCTGGAAATCGGTTGCCAGGAGTCGATATCGAGTGATAGACTCGATATCGACTGCTACCCTCAATGTCGAGTGGAGTTGAAGTCGAGGGCTTCTTGGGGAGTTGACATTGAGTGGGCCCACTCGATGTCGAGTGCTCTGATGTGCTCAACCCTATTTGCAGTCGATGTCGACTTGGCCGAGTCGATCTCGAATGCTTTGTTAGGGACTTCGTTCTCTCCCTCGTTGTATCCTTTATGCTTCGCGACCTGAAACTTGTTAGCTCATAAAGGAAAGATCTCCAAAATAAAGTGTTTCTCAAAACAAAATCAAAACCAAAAGTATAAAATCCTAAAAAGTATCAAAATTCTTATGTACATGTTCTAGATTTTTGAGTCGCTAGGTCTACTTCTTCTTTTAAGCTCATGACCCTTTACGTAGGGCCCCCTTGTGTCTGGCCCTTCTCTTGAATCATCTAGGTCTTGATCATAGTGGCCAATCTCTCCCAATAGGTTGTTATCATTATGTAGCTTCTTGGTTGGTTGACCTTCCTTCTTTTTCTTCTTCCCAACCCTTATCCTGCGTAGGTTAGCTCGCCACGGGGCTTGGGCCCTCTTATAATTACAATTATCATTAATGGACGGAGGAGAGCCAGAAATTGTACCTGAGCTTACCTTTTCGGGCCCAAAACAGAAATCTTCGAGCTGGGGGTCAGTCAATATCGAGTGGATGGACTCGACGTCGAGTGAGAGGACCCCATACTTAGGTGTTTGGCAAGTCTGGTGATCAACATGGCCTTCATCTTTGCCTATGCCAACGCCCTTCACTTCTAGCTAGTGAACCTCCTCCAATGTGGGAGCGAAGGAGAATTCCAGGATCTCGTTGCCTATTATGAAAGTGAGGAGCCTCTTCTTGATGCTGATGTTGGCATCTGTTGTAGCAAGGAAGGGCCTACCAAGGATGATAATGCAAATAGAATCTTCCAAGTCAGCAGGGATAAAAAATTTCCCCACTTGGACAAGGACATCATCCACAATGCATGTAGGTATCACCACGGTGTTGTTCGCCATATATAGCATGGCATCTACATGCTCCAACGCTTCGATCTTCACCTTTTACCGTATTGATAAGGGCATATTGCTCACAATGGCTCTTAAATCACATAGTGCCTCATAGCGTTGTTGGCCAATCCAACGGTGATAGCGAACTTACTAGGGTCAGGTCTCTTCTCAGGAAAATCCATCTTCTTTCATTCGCTGGCGATCTCCGTCATTGATCGCTTGTTGCTGAGGATCTCCTTGAGAAACTTGATGTAGGCAGGCATTTCATGATGAGCTTCTGTAAAAGGGATAGTAACATTAAAGTCCTGAAGCAATTTCACAAAATGTCTAAACTTACCTTCTGTAGGGTCTTTCAGTGCCTTGGAAGGAAACGAGAGCGTCTTCTTTGGTTTCGGAACCAAAATAGCCTTCGAAGGTGGTGTAGAGGAGTCGATGTCGACTGGAGTTGACTCGATATCAACTGGAGGAGTCGACGTCAAGTGTTTCTGTGTAGGAGGCTCAAGATCGAGTGGTAAAAACTCGACGTCGAGTGTTGGGTCGATATCGACTGGGGTTGAGTCGACGTAGATTGGATTTCCAGTGGCGTCATTCTGTTCACTAATATCTGGTTCGCGCAGTTAGTGATCGCTCCGTAGTTGTATGACGACGATGTGTCCGTTCTGCCCCTTGGGATTTGGATCTGTATGCCCATGGAGCTTTCCAGATTGTCGTGAAATCTGCGCCGCTAGTTGACCCACTTGGGTCTCCATGTTCCGCTTCTAGATGTCCATCTCTCCAAACCTCGTGGTGAGGCTATGGAGTTGTGATTGGATGGAGCTCGATAAGGTGGGGGATTTCTAAGGTTACCTTGGTTCTGTTGTGGTTGATAGAATCGTTGGTCTCCCCAATAGCGACTGGGACCCCCCATGTAAAC
Source organism: Persicaria maculosa (assembly GCA_963922045.1). Classification (NCBI taxonomy): domain Eukaryota; kingdom Viridiplantae; phylum Streptophyta; class Magnoliopsida; order Caryophyllales; family Polygonaceae; genus Persicaria; species Persicaria maculosa. Next base: position 36,534,791 of record OY998262.1, on the reverse strand, counting down.
CGCTTCTTCGTGAGTCTCCACTAGGCGGACTTGCTCCGCATGTGGGCACTCAGGGGTGGTGTATCGCTCAGATCCGCATTCGATGCAAGGTTGGTTCACTGAGAGAAACTTAAGTTGCTTTAGGCGCTTCCGGTTTTGATCCTTGTAGAATTGTTCTTTGACGTCCGGATCTATCTCTCTGGAGGGCTCATACAGGGGCATGGTTAGGGCTGGCCTCACGTATGTGTTGCCGGAAACCACAGGAGTCCCATATGTGTTGTCGAAGTTGACTAACCTTTCTACAGTAGCATCTCTCTTGGCTTTTGCTTAAAAGTCATGATCTTCTGCCGCAACATCGTTGTTTTAGAAGGAGGAAAGAACTCGTTATGGAACGCATCCTGAACTTCCGTCCATGTTTTGAGCGAGTGTAGGGTCTGTCCCTCGAGCCATTGTAACGCCTTCCTTGTAAGAGACCAATGAAACGTTTTTAGTTTGACATATTCTAAGTTTTCGCCATGAGCGATAGTTTCACACAAGTCAACAAACGTTGTTATATGAGTGAGAGGGCATTCATTAATTCTTCCTTCAAAAGTATGCTTTTTAATTTCAGATAGAAAGGAAGTTTTAATTTCAAAATTGGAAGGAGGGATGACGATAGCCTATTCGGGCACGGTGAGTGTCGGATGCATGTAGTCCTTAGCCGTCGTGGGATATAGGGTGAGTTGAGATTGGGCTTGTCTCCTGGCTTGCTCCTCACGATCGGTGCGGGCCATATCTGTAGCAACTCGTTCCCTCTTCGTAGCTATAGTCGTGGTTTGTTCCCGTAACTCCTTCCTAAGCCTCTCGATAAGCTCCGCTTGAGTCTCTGCAGTCGACATGATACTTTTTAGTTTAGAATGAATGTGGAGATAACACTCAGGCTTGTCTAAGGCTTCGAACTCTGGTGTGTGATCAGCGCCTCGCATACATCTGTAGAATAAGCACTAAAGAAGAACGTGAAGACAATTACTACCTAGGGGCGTGAATGATCGCTTCCCCGACAACGACACCAAAATTTGATATGGAGGAAATCAAGCTTAATAAAAATAAAATATAAATCAAACCGAGTTCTAGTCCATGCAAATAAATACAAAACTTCCTCTCGTTGTAGTGGAAGGGAATCAGATTCGATCATCGAGGAAGCGTGTCAGCGGATCCTAAGCAGCTCGTAATCACGTTCTGTTTCGACTCAGAAGTTTCACTCGATATTGACCCAATTCAGTCAATATCGACTCAAGTCAGTTGATTCCAGGTGAATTCCAGCAAAACCAAAAACAGAGTTGGAGACTTGATATCGAGTGGTTAGTGCCCAATGTCGACTGGCTCAAAAGACTGCCAGTCGATCCAAGTGACTCGATTTGACTCAGAACATTCGATATCGTGTGTAAAAACAGTGACCTATGCGTCGGCACCAAAGCTATCTGGACCAAGAACAGTTAAAAGAAGGTCGAAGAATAAAAGGATGGATAAAGAAGGATGGTCAGAAATAACAAGGGGGTTGTTGAGTTTTTCGAGAACCCAACGAACGGCAATAACTTGAATGTAAACAAATATATAAAAGATCTTCCAAAGCCAGGGCTTACTGCAACGACGACCATGCAAGTAAAATCATAAATCGCAAAAGACAAGAACTTTATCGCTAAAGATTAAAGGCTTTCACCAAATCCGGCCACTAGGAGTATAAACCTTTCGATAAATAACCCTAATTGTGTCTATCCTTTTCACAATTGGAGTTTATAAACTTCCGAATAGAAACCCTAATTACTACACAAGTTTTGCAACATGAGTTCCTTAATTTTCCAATGAAAGATGGAGCACAAAGAATAGAGCAAGATAAAGTACCTTTCTTTCGCGACTCACAAATCCTCCGACATGGCTATCGTCGGGCTCACCCCGACCCTAGAAGAAGGCCGACTACTCGCTCATCGTAGGAAAAGACATGATTGATGGAAAGAAATAAACTTGCATAAAACTAAATCAAAGTCTTTACAATTTCGGCACTCCAACTTTCGTAAGAACACAAAAACCTTAAAAGCTCTGAATACATAACTCTCTACTTTGCTTGGGATTGAAAGCTATGAATTGAATTGAAAGTTGAATCAATGAAAAACCAGCCCCTAAGGCTTTATTTAAAGGCCTTAATCCTTACTAGCCAAGGACAAAGATCTCTATCTAAAACTAGAAGATACAAATTTAGATAAAGAAAGATATAAATCTAATTAGGTAAATTAAAAATCTCCTTAGGGTAAAAGAGTCATCAACCCATAAGGATAGAACTAAGTAGATATAGTATAGAAGATGTTCTCCTTCATGTGTAAGACACCTCTCTCGGTTAGGACTCGTCACGTGTCGGATTTCTCTGCAATGTCACTTGATATCGAGTCAAAAGACTCGATATCGACTCGGTTGTTCTGGTCTCGGGTGTATTGCACTCGATATCGGGTCTTTTGGTGTCTTGTCGAGTCCTTCTTCACTCGATATCGAGTGGTGTGGTAGATATCGAGTGGGACATGTCGAGTCGAGTGTTCTTCTTTCCTTTTGGCTTCAAGTGTTGCATAACTTCACCAGACGTCGAGTCACTTCAGTAGACGTTGAGTGAACTTTCAGTAGACTTGTCTTGCTCCAACACTTAGCCGAATTCTGGCTTCACTCCAGTATATATCGAGTGGATCAGTAGACATCTAGTGAAAATCCAGCTTTATTCCTTTTTCTCCGAATCGCTCTGAAAATGCTCCGATTTCTGCGAAATTAAACAAGAACTTGTGTAGACCTCGATATATCGAAAATAAACATAAAATACACAAATCCTATACTTTCTAACCCAGAAGTATAAAATATAGACAGAAATCGAAGTAAAAGTAGGTATAAAACATGGTGAAATGAGCGCACATCAATAGTGCCTCCATTTGTCAACTGCAAGAAGAATTGCTAAAAGCTCTTTCTCATAAACTGCTCTCAACAAGTGTCTCCTTTGCAATGCTTGGCTAATAAAAGCTAGAGGTCTCCCATTCTGCATTAACACAACCCACACACCCGACTCACAAGCATCAGTCTCCACAACAAAAGGTGAAGAGAAATCCGACATTGCCAACACTGGTGGGGAAGTTAATATCCTCTTCAATTCCTTGAAAGTTGTCTCTGCACTTTCTGTCCATATGAAGCTATCCTTTTTAAGGAGATCAGTCAAGGGTTTAGCAATGCACCCATACCCTTTGATAAACCGATGGTAATACCCGGTAAGGCCCAAAAGTCCTCTCAAAGCCTTAATATTTTTAGGTGTTGGCCACTTCAACATTGCATCTATCTTTGCAGGATCTGTGGATACTCCTGCTCCAGAAATTATCTGCCACAAATACTCGACTTCTTTCTGAGCAAAATCACATTTAGAACGCTTAGCAAATAGCTTATGATATCTCACTATAGCAAGGACCTCTTTAAGGTGTGTGACATGTTGTCCAAGATCATTGTTGGACATTAAGATATCATCAAAGAAAACCAACATTGATTGTCGCAATAAAGCCCCAAAAACATTGTTCATCAAACCCTAGAAAGTTGTTGGTGCATTACTTAAGCCGAAAGGCATAACTCTGAACTCATAGTGGTCATGGCGAGTTCTGAATGCAGTCTTTGCAACATCTTCTTCCACCATGCTAACCTTATGATACCCAGCACGCAGGTCCAATTTAGAGAAGATGCAGGGGCCATTCAATTCATCTAACAAGTCCTCACTGTGAGGAATTGGAAACTTATCCTTAACTGTAATCTCATTTAATCTCCTGTAATCAACACAAAATCGCCACGAGCCATCTTTCTTCTTAACCAACAACGTAGGTGAGACAAAAAGACTATGGCTTGGCCAGATGACACCATTTGAAAGCATCTCAGATACTTGCTTCTCAATCTCATATTTCTGGAAATATGGATATTTGTATGGTCTACTAGCCACAGGTGATGCCCCTACCTTCAAACTGATCGCGTGCTCATGATTCCTTATTGGGGGTAGCTCCTTAGGCTCCTGAAAAAGCATCCTTAAAATCATCCATGACCTTAGCAATTTCAGTTGGCAATGGGGAATCTGCTTTCTTGATGTTGCAAACTTGAACGACCTGTGCACGCACCACAGATTGCTGATTCAAACGGAGTTTACTCAATTGCCTTTTTGTAAGCATCTTGACACATGCATGCTCGGGGTCTTTATTCTCTTTAAATCCTTTAATCACTACCCGTTCTTCCAATTTCTTAAAAGAAATTTGAACCTCCACGAAGTCAAATAGGACCGAATTGTATCCAACCAACCAATCAGTACCCAGGATCATGGCACAACCTTCCATCTTCAACAACCGAATATCATGTTCATAGTTGCAGCCCTGCGTCTCCCATACAAATCTCTTAAAGACACACACACGCACACGCACGCGCGCGCACACACACACACACACAAAAACAAACACGCGCGCGCGCACACACACACACTTTGAGTAAACCTACCCTAAAGTGTTAAACGAAATTCTGAAAGAAATTGATCAAAATCCCAAAAGGGCCCTAACAAAAACCCATAAGGGTTTCCACGTGCGTCTTACTAGGGTGGTTCTCGGTTGTAATTCGGGTTTATCTTAGTGATCCTTTTTTCTGAGTGGATCCCCAGTAGTCTATATCCAATGCTGATTGTTTTGCCTTCCCAATCTCTAAGAATGTATCATGCACTTGCATTTTCATCAGGGAATGAAGCACCATCAAAATTTATTTTCAGGAACCTACGATCTGGTTTTCTCCATCTGACATTTTTCCTACTCAATTTCCATCGTTGCGTCAACCTATCTCCTTTATCCTCATTGTTTATGTGTAAGACGTCGGACGATGCTTTCTTCCAATTCTCTTTGATAGATTGCATAAAACCGTATTTCAGTATCCGTAGGTTTTTTCTGATTTTTGAAAGAAACCTGATTTCTCTAGAACCATGTCGTCCACCATTTGAGTGTCATTTCTTCTTTTTCAACCTTATTAAGGGATTGGCCTAGTTTTTCCATGATAAGCTTGGCATTCCTTGCTGAATTCGGAAGGTTACAAACAATGCTTCTGACGTTTTGATTTCCTAAAATGGAGTTTTGTATGAAGGAACAATCCACAAGCAGGTGGGCTTCGTCTTCCGAGCATGCGTCACAAAAAGAACAGTAATTTGGAACGGGGGTACCCCTTCGCACTAGTCGCTCCCTTATGGGAATCCGTTCTGGGAGATTTTCCACAAGAAGTTTTAATTTTTGGAATAGTATCAATCTTCCAAATCCGGCCAACAATTGGTGTCATCGGTGAGGCAATCTTTGTTTGATATAAGTTTCATTGCACTAGATGTTGTGAATAAACCTCGTTTATCCGGCCACCAGTATAGTCGATCCGAGTTTGGGTTGACTGGTAACGGAATGTCTACCATCTTCTGAATTGTGTTTTGATCCAGGATATTACTTCACTTCTCTTTCCACCCTCTACCAGCTATTATGTACTCACTTACTTTTGTGTTCATATCGATTTGTTGGTTCCCATTGGTCTTATGGGCTAAGGGAGAGTTGATGACTCAGTTATAAATCTGTCCAGAACCCGACTGGCTTACCATCACCAATTGACCATGCAAGTCCCTCTTTGAATTTTTTGATTAATGGAGTTGTCTTTCTCCATTGCCATGAGTTAGCCTTCTTGATCGATTCAGTAGCGTTCTTATAGATGTGAGCAATCTAATCCAACACCGTTCTTAAATTTTTGTTTGAAAATATAAGTTCTTTTAATTTTTTAGGTATTGTATACGAGAATTGTTACTTTTGTACTTTTTTTAAATTTTATTAGTTGATAAAAATTGTGGATAATTAATGAGAGGTATAAAAGTAATAACCTTTTTATTTTCTTAATTTCTTAATTTGTGTGAAAATGTCTAAAAGACTTATTTTTTTGAATAAAGGTAGTATGATTTATTGTACTCTTTTTTTTTATTAGGTACAAATTCGACACAACGGACATGCCCGGTTGGTCGAGAGGCCGAAAAAATTGGCGACGGGCAAACCGTTAAATAAGCTAAAGACAAAAAACTACAACAAGACAATACTACCAAATTACAAGGGTGTAATAAAAGGCGAAGACTCGGATAAAAAAAAATAAAAGGCGAAGACTAGCATAAGTGATGATTTATTGTACTCGTGTCCTAAAAAACTCGATCGATATTTTTTTTTTTTTAAAAAAAAGACTAAATGTTTTTGAAATTTTATACATTTAAAACATAGATTAAAACAATGCTGGGATATTTCAATTTTATGGTATTTTCTAAATGTTGCATAAATTGAGAACAAATTGAGAAGAGTTGAATAAAAAAGTCGACTAATGATTCATTAATATTGACGGAGACGTTGCAACTAGCACTCTAGTGGTATAGGCTCCTCAGATCTAGGCTCGTTTCTACCCACCCTATTTATTTATTTATTTTATTGTACATTTTTTCCTCAGCATGATTTATTCCTAATAATTTCCATTTACTATTTCCGTTAAAAACATACAAATTTGTTAATGCTGAGATTATATATATATATATATATTTTACAGTAGACAAAAACAATTGCAACCCATCTTTGCTCAATGGATACAAAACAGTTTTTCAAAATTGTCAATAGAGTCAATCAAGAGAATACTTCAGGGGATTTCGTTCAGTTTTAATATAAAAATGAAAGAAAACACTTTCGACAAATGTTTGTTCATTGATGCCAGTGGCAGCTTCGAATAGATCATATATCAATTCTCTTTCTCTGAAAATGTAGAAGAAGGGGGTTTGTGCGCCAATATCCGCCATATATGTTCCATAAAAAATGAAATTTGAAGCTGAAGCAGCGACTTTCGAAGTAACAGAAAGAAAAGCAACGACTAACACAATCTTGAACTAATTCAAATGATGGTTTAATAAACCCTACACAGAGGGTCCCTACTAAAAAAAAATTAAGGTTAAGATTTAAATTAACACTAAAATTATATAGGAGGAATTAAAACGTACGACGTGTAAACAACCCTTTCTAGAGAGAAGGGCAGAACTAGAAAGTCGTCTACTAGCCTCGGGTTCTCAAAATCCAATTCTAGCCTAACCTTCTTCAATCCTCCATCCCAAATCACAAGTGCGGTTCGTTGTTCTTGTCTTCACCCTCCTCTAGCATCTGGGTCTCTAGTTATCTCAAGTTGAAGCTCTCAATTCAAGCATTTGATTTGGGGCTTTTGGTTTCTAACCCTAATTCGGTCCTACCTTCCTCAGATCGCCATCTTCGGGCTCCAATCATCCTTGGTTTTGCTGGTTTGGGGTTTGTGTTTCTCCGATCTCCCTGTCTCGTTCTCCGATAGGGCTCCATTTGGCTTGGGTTTTTGGCTGATTTTCAGGCGTCCCCTGGCTATCGTTGCAGCCTGAGTCCCCCGTGGTGGCGTTTGGCTTAGGCTCTCTGTCGTCCGGTGGGTGGCGGCCTGTCCACCTAGTCTGGCTCCCCTCGTTTCGTCGTCGACACTGGAGGTTTCCTCCGGCCGTATACGGGTTGGATTATTGTCGTGGGGGCGTGCGTTGTGCACATTTGCCCCAAATGGGCAAAATAATAATAAAAAAAAACTAAAGAATGATGGATTTTTTTTATAAATCTGATGGTTTTAGCTACCTAATCAAAAAACTCTCTTCTGGAGAGGAAGAAAAACTATCCTATGGAGAGCCTCTACATCCCCTTCGGGAGCCCAACCCTCCTTCGGAAGCCACCATCTTCTCCTTAGGGAGCCACCGCCTCTCCAGATCTCTCCTCCGGCAAAACAACACGCTAGGGTTTCTCCCACGCGCCCCCAAATTACGTCCGACACCGTCCGTATGTATTAATAATTTTATATATGATATATTTTGTAGGCAATAATTAGTTAATTACCCTTGATCGAGTCTCTTGCCGTATGCGAGAGGTCGTGGACGTGATCGAAACCTGAAGGCTCGCCGTCGTCCGGGTCTAAATATGATGTTTCCACAAGTTCCCCAGGGGTCCCTGTGTTGCCTCTACTTTCTGGCGCTGGAGTGGTTTCATTGCATGCTCGTTCATCGTTCGATAATGCTAGTGTTTGCCTTTGTTGCACCTTTGTTTCTGGTTTTGCAGGGTTGCTTTACTTTGTTTGCTTTTGACTGTAATCATTGTATGACGGGTTGTCCGTCGCCGTTGCTACGACCTCTCAACCCATTGGGCCTATCCGGTGTGTCGAATTTTTACTTAATAAAAAAAAAGTAAAATTATATGTAAGATGTTGAAGAGTTGAACTTAAATGAGACATGCAAATGCCCAATTGCATGTAAAATATTACATGCATGCATACAACATATGGCCGAATTTGTGTCATTTTAATCTCCACAACTGCATCAAGTGGAGGAGAGGTAGTGGGTGGTTCCAAGGAGGAGGATCAAGGAGTCGTCGGAGCTTCGCATGCAGAAGCAGAACCCACAGGAAAAAAATCGTGATCCCTCCCGTCGAAGCTCTTGGTGGGGTGGGGGGGGGGGGACGCCCTTGTTGTTGGGAATTAAAAAGTAAATGTTCATATTTGTTGTCCTAATTAACTACTTATCTACTATCCAGTTTTTATTGATTAAGGAAAAGCAGTCGTTTTGCACTCAATAATACAAGCATCATTTAAGATGTCAAGAACGTACTTTAGTTGATTCAAAAGGATTCCTTTTAAGGATGAGAAATTTCCCTACCAAGGAAATAACGAGCAATACCCAGGTCTTTGATGGTGAAGGTAGGATTTAATGCAGTCTTAGTGTGAACACTTTCATCACTGTCATTCCCCGTCAATAGGATATCATCGACATACACTAAATCCATTGTAAACGAGTCACCTTTGGCTTTAGTGAATAGATAATAATCACGAAGACACTAAGTATAGCCCAGATTAACCTAAATTGCTTTAAGCCATATCATCATCGAAGCAAGCAACAAACCTGACCAATTGCAGCTCTGGTATACCTAGGTGGAGGAAGCATGTATACCTCTTCTTCAAGGAAACCATGAAGAAAGACATTATTAACATTGATTTAATGTAATTTCCAACCTTTAGCTGCTGATAGTGCCAAGACAATTCGACAGCTTTGCAACCGGTGAGAAGGGTTGCTTATAATCATTATCCTTAACTTGAGTGTAACCCTTAGCAAGTAGACAAGCTTTGAACAGTTCAAACTCTCCATCAACCCTATATTTGATCTTATAAATCCAACGAGAACCAATGGCCTTTTTTCCTGGAGGTAACTCTGTAATTTCCCATGTATGATTTCGTTCCAAGGCATCTATCTCAGATGTCATGGCTAACTACCACTAGGATCATCTTTGGCTTGAAGATAACTTCTAGGTTCAAACACAACACATACATTAGCCAATGACTGAACATACAAAGGTGAGAGATAAGCTAAATTCTGCATTGAGAACATAGAAAAAGACTGAGACATAGAGTCATTTTGAGTAGGCAGATCAGAGCATATGAAATCAATCAGCTTTTATGGTTGACGGATAGCTCTTTTGGGACGGTTATTGTCATCAACAACCAAATCTTGATTTCTAACCTCATGGTGAACAAAAGTGGCAGGACTGGGAGTGAATAAAAGATCAGTTCCTTTACTACCAGACCTCATTTTCTTAGCTCGAAGCATTTTCTTTAGCAACAACACATACATTAATGGTCATAAGATCATGCAATACACACGAGATCGAGTCAAAACCCAACCTCGTTTTCTTAGCTCAAAGCATTTTCAAAACCGACATCAAATTGTGACGAAACTGTGGAACACATAGGACATTATCTAGGCTCAACACTTCTAAGATAATAATAGTCCCCGACTCTTTCACCAAGAAAGTTGTGCCATAAGGTAATCCTAAAGAAACAAGTTTATCCAAGGAATGTAACTCATAAAAAACACTTTTATCAAATGTAATGTGATCCATAGCCCCCGAATCAACAATCCAAATCACCTTCTCAACTTTGTGATTACCAACTAAGAAAGATAAACTGATGTCACCTGCAAAATTGATGAAGGCATGATTCACATATGTGTCAGCACCATCAGGTGGAGCTTTTCCTTTCATCATCTTCACAATCTCATTGAAGATAGCATTCACCATCATCGGATCAAGCTTCACCGTATCATGCTCCAAAGGATGCTCAACCTGATGCTCACTCTGTGGACCTTCAATATTTGCAGCAAACATGTTATTGATAGATTTTTAGCTATCACCATCTCTGAGCCCTTTGAACCATTCAAGGTATCCTAGGAGCTTGAAACAATAGTCCCTAGTGTGCCCTTTCTCCTTTCAATAGTCACACTGCCTAGCTATCATATTTTGCTTTCTTCAGATCTCTCTTATACTGATCAGTGTTCTTTCCTAAAAATGACGTATTAACAACAAAAACATTCCCTTCATTCTGATCATACACTCATATTCGTTTGTGTTCCCGTAATACCTTTTTGCCTTTCAATATGCATGGCCATTGGAAACACCTTGTTTATGTCGGACATGAGCTCCATAAACAAGATATTGTAATGAAGATGCTTGTACGCATCAATATGGCCCATCAAAAATTACATAATCTTGGCCTTAGTTTCCATTTCCAACATCATTTTCAGAATCACACAACTGCAATGACTAATTCCCTCACAAACACTTACAGGAAGAGGATCAAGAAGTTGAAGCTCGTCTCATATTTTCTTCAGTTTCCCATAGTAAACAGAGATTGACAAAATATCTTGCTTTAAATTACTTAGATCCCTATGCAGCTGGTAGATTAGTGGATCATTCGACTCATAGAGACGCTCTCGAATTTCATTCCATAATTCCTTTGAGGATGGGCATACATGAAATGCTCACCTATTTTGCTAGTCGTTGAATTAATCAGTCAATATACATTACCATGTAGTCTGCACAACTCCGCCTATCAAAATCCTCATTGACTTCATCAGGCTTCACACAACTACCGGTAATAAATCCCAAATTTGTCTTGGCACCTAATGCCATACGAACTCCCCTACTCCAACTAGTAAAATGGAACCATTGAACAAAGTCGAAACTAGTTGCATGCCAGGGTGATCCGAATTTGACATAAAATACGAATTAACATACACAATACGAATACCTTGAATGAATTCGCCGAATTGAACTGGATTCTAATCAAACATGTCACCTCCCGTAGCTCCTCTTCCAAATCCAGATGCCGGAGGAGTGACGCTTATAAACGTACCTCGTCCGGCGCCATTACCCCCTCCAGAACCGCCAATACCACCTCCAAAAACTTGATTCTGCGGTGGAACACCGCGACCGCCCATCACGAACGAAAGAACAAAACAAATGTCAATGGAAACACCACGAACAGATACAGAGATTGCAGGATCGCAACCAGAAACAAGATATTTTTGAGATCCGATGCGCTCTAATACCATTTGAACAATTGAACACACTCAGAAATAAGACAATTGACAGAAGAAAACTAGATCTTTCATTGAAGAAGCTCAACTGAAAACAAGAACTCAAATCAATTTGGTCCTCGACCTCCCTAGTTATACAACATTGACATATAACAAACTGTAACAAATTCCGAAAAGAGTAAAAGACTATATTTCCCTCCAATATACTCCTTCGATCAATTTCAACTAAATGACTTCCTTCCAACAAAAATGAAAAACACTCCATTGATCAAATTTAACCCCTCCATTTTTAAAAAACAAACAACATTTAATTTAAAATGTAATCTATTCAAATTTATTTTCTTTCAAAAAATATCTCATTTTAGCATTTTGTACAATTTTATGAATAATAATAAATATATCATTATATCTTTAATTATTACTCTATTTTTAACTTTTAAAAAAATATAATTAATCATTTACTAGTAATTATAATAAGGGCAGTCTGTGAAATATCCATAAAAATTGGCTAAATTAAAGGAGTATCCATGTATTGCAAAATTTTGCAAAACTATCCATAACATGGGGCAGTTCTCGACTCCTCGTCAATCAGAACTCTCAAGCCGATCGTTTCTCCTGATGCCTCATCCTCCTGTGTCCCAATGATCCAATCCCGACTTTTGCGCTCTCTCTCTCGCCGTCGTTGCCTCATCCTCCTGTTCAGCCAGCTTCCGGCGGAACTTGTCAGCACTCCCCGCCCTAACTCCCCCAACCTGTTGCTTTCGGACTAGGGCCCGGAAAAGCCATCTCCGATGGCGATTGGAGACGACAGGAAGGGCGGGATTGGCGGCATCGCACCACCGTCTCCCCTTTCCTCCTCCTCGCTCTGAACCCGTGCACCATCAACAACGATGCTCTGCTCACTCGCGTCTGGTCGAAGATCGAAACGGATGAGAAGCCTAGGTCCTGTAGCAGGAGCCTTGCCGTTCATCGTCTCCATCGTGCACGCAACATTCGGAATAACCCTGTTGTAAGGTATTCTCTATATCCTTTACTTTTTCACTTCTGCAACCCGCTTATCATTAGGTGAATGCATTACCAAATTAGAAGAGCTTCCTTTGTGCCAGATTCTATCTGATGTGTTGACTAGGTTAATCCTTGGTTTGAATTTTGATGCTTTTTATACTAATTGAGAATTCTATGGTTAATCCTTGGTTTGAATTTTGAGCTTTTGTGGATTGGAAATTGAGATTGGGATGGGGAAATACATGCCTTCTCGGTGTTCGATAAAATATATAGGCGATAAAATGGCTAGGATATTGAAATGGGGAAGTACTGCAGGGGATTCATGTCTCAAGCAATTATTATAAGAGTAATTGAAAGTGGAGAATTGAATGAACTTTTATCTGTTAGGGATTGCTCATGAGTATTTGATATCTAAATGGATGGATGGATTCCAAATTTTGTGAATTTGGTTGATTACTTGATTGTTTGAATTTCCATGATTCATGAGAATGTTGCAATTTATGCCTTATTAAAATTCTATACTAAATTTGAATTGGTTTTTGCCCTTTCTATAGATTAGTGGTGAAGCCTCCAATTTGGTCTCAATCTAACCAAAATGCACAGCATTGTCAATCAAATGAACTTTTGAACTTATTATCAGGTTGTGTCTTTCATGAAAGCTTTCTTATTTATATATATTGAATAGGTTAATAGAGATTCTGCATCTAGTGAAATGACTAATGTGTCAGCAGCTCAAGTGCATGCAAACAGAAGTGATGATGCAACAGCTATAATTTATTTTTATTATAGGTAGGTTGATTCATTTTTTTTAACTACATGTGTTGGTCTAGTATGGGTTATATCTTACAAAGTTCTACCTTCTAAGCTGTTTTCTGCTCTTTTTTCTCTTGAATTCTTGTCAACTCTTCTAAGCTGTTTTATGTTTCTTGGCTTTGTAATGTAATTTGTATTGCGTTAGTTCTTTTTGTTTCAGATTATGGAGCTAGAGCGGGAGAAATCTTTAAGCCAGCAGGACCTTAGTGATGTTTATGAGTTATAAACAACAAAATATGCAAGTTAAGGAGGAGCATGAGAGGGTACTCTTTCTTTGAACTCAATGATGTTTTTTCTGAAGTCTGCTGACAGCAGAATTAGAACTGCCAACTGCTGACAGTAAACAAATGTACCATAAACAAATGTACTCATTTTACCTTGTTGCTTAATGTGCTGATTGTGGAGTTAAATAAAAAATCAAGTGTGAAGTTTATTCTCTTTGAATCTTGTGCTAGACTCTAGAACATCAAATAAAAATGATCAGAGGGAGTAGCATTTTGTGGGTATTTTGCACAAAGATATGAAGATGACATGTGTTTTTGTATTTTTTGTCATAGCTCGAGGATGAAGACAGATTCCATCTTATTCCTATGGATGAAGATGAGGAAGACCAGTGCATTCGTCTGCTATCTTATTTCACAAAGCATAAGCCACCCTCTAATGATTGTCCAAACCTTGATGGACGGATTGAGCATATTCCATGTCAGTCTTACTGTCCCTGGTGTACTGTTTGGGGCTGTTTTGATGACTTTCGGTGCCCGTGGATCGACCCTCCTTTGCTGCTGTCTTATTGTCTCTTTGTAATCTTCCATTGCTTTTGTTGTTAAATCTTATTTGTTATTTTAGAGCATATAAAATGACGGATTAGTTTGTTAATCAGTAGCTTAGTTGTAGTTAGTTGTAAAGAATAAAGGTGATGTCATCATCTTAACAAACTCGGCTATACATACTTGCTCTCACTGTGTACAGAAGTGAGTTTTGGTGAATAAGAAAGAAGGTGCATAGTTCCACAAATCTGGTTTTCCCTTTTCCTCTCTCTATTTCCTTGCTCTGGCTTATGAATTCTCTTGAATTTCCTCCGTAGCTGTCATAGATCATGGTCACATAGATCATGAAATGTTTGTAGTTGTGCACAAATTCAATTTGATTGCTGAATCTTGACAGTTACCTTTCAATTGACCCACTTGTTGTTGGATTCGTTGCTGAGCACGAGTTTCTGAAGAAACAACACATAGAAGAGTGTGAGTTTTTCGGTGCTGTGTTAGTTCATGAAAAGGAAAAAAGCCTTTGATTTCTCATGATAGATTCAAGCAAACATAAGTATCAACAATATGAATCTGTATGACAGTAGCTGCTAATTGGCCATATATATCAAAAGCCTTTGATTTCTCTCAAGTTTAATTAATTAGCTTTGAAAAAGGAAGCAAGTCATTGCTACTGAATCTTCCTTTGGTCTTGCACATGTATACATACATGCGACAATACCTCTTTTTTACCTTAAAAATACAAATTTCAATATCCTCTTCAATAAGCCAACAGCTCTAACCATTCACATTTGGATTTCAACATCGAGCTACTTGCTTGTTTAAACAAAAAAAATTATTATCGAACCCAATTAAGGCTAAATAGACGGATACTTAACCTTAATGAATCACCTCTTAGGGTGAACGGGTTCCTTAGACGGCGCCAATGAAGATTTTCAGTTCTCGTACGGTCCACCCTCGATTGACTACCGGCTCTCCATATATGGTACGATTCACGCAATTCGGTACAAATCCGCTTTGGGAAAGACCGAAAAGTACAATTTTATAAATTTATATTTGAACAACATAAACTTATATTTGCACAACACAATATTATATTGTAAAACTATGATATGCAAATATAAATTGATGATATGCAAATATAAGATTAAAATATGCATAAATTAATTCACGTTGTGCAAATATAAGATTATTGATATCTAATATATACTTAGATTTTAATTTTTAATAAATAAAAATAAGTTGGGAAAATACAAATTGATGTTGTGCAAATGTATGATTATAATATGCAAATATAAATTGATGTTGTGCAAATGTAAAAGTATGATATGCAATTATAAATTGATGATATGCAAATATAAGATTAAAATATGCATAAATTAATTCACGTTGTACATATGTAAGATTATTGATATCTAATACTTAGATTTTAATTTTTAATAAATAAAAATAAGTTGGGAAAATACAAATTGATGTTGTGCAAATGTATGATTATAATATGCAAATATAAATTGATGTTGTGCAAATGTAAAAGTATGATATGCAATTATAAATTGATGATATGCAAATATAAGATTAAAATATGCATAAATTAATTCATGTTGTACATATATAAGATTATTGATATCTAATACTTAGATTTTAATTTTTAGTAAATAAAAATAAGTTGGGGAAATACAAATTGATGTTGTGCAAATGTATAATTATAATATGCAAATATAAATTGATGTTGTGCAAATGTAAAAGTATAATATGCAATTATAAATTGATGATATACAAATATAAGATTAAAATATGCATAAATTAATTCACGTTGGGCAAATATAAGATTATTGATATCTACTACTTAGATTTTAATTTTTAGTAAATAAATATAAGTTGTGAAAATACAAATTGATGTTGTGCAGATGTATGATTATATTATGAAAATATAAAAATGTAAAAGTATGATATGCAATTATAAATTGATGATATGCAAATATATAATTATGATATGCAAATATTTACGTACCCTTTAATTATCATTATTATAATATTTTAGTTACTTGTTATTTTAAATTTGGTAACTTCCATACAGTAAGGTAATTTGGTGAATCAAAGTTGTATAATTTTATTATAAAGTATAGCTTATATCAATATTTTCAAGCTCAACCTCATGCTCAAGCTCAGAGGGAATTAATATACATATTTTGTGAAGCTGAGTAGGTGTTGGACGTAGAAAAGCTAAGCCTTCAGATAGTTGCTACTGGGATTGAGTTAGAAAATGAAGTGGCCACTTCAGCAGATGATCCTGTGGATTCAGAAGTGCGGCCTTAGAGTGATTTAATGCCCAAATTTGTTGAGGCCGATCAGATGTTGGATGCAGAACAACGATACGATCAGTGCACTATTAATGGAGTTAAAATGGAAAATGAAATGCTTGATTCAGAAAGTAAATCTGTAATATATATTAAAATCTGTAATATATATTAAAATCTGTAATATAAGATCAATAATAGTCCAATACCATATATTATGAAATCCGTAATATATATTAAAATCTGTAAGCTGACATCTGTACAAAAATCTGTAAACTTCAAACTGAAGTAAATCTGAAATTTGTAATCTGAAATCTGTATAAGCTGAAATCTGTACAAAATCTAATTTTGAAACCGATTCAAACAAAATCTAATTTTGAAAGCCTGGGTTCCAAGTCAAGGGTCGAAAGGTACACAACCTAAGACCCTCACACTTGCAATGCAGCAGGCGAGCAAGGGTGTATTGCACATCAGAACTGATGGCATAGCCGAAGGTTTTGATGTTCAGTCAACCCTCTACATGCGTGTCCGACTTCTGATGGCCATGGCCTGAGGAGATAACAAGCACAAATATGATCAAAGCTTTTATCAAGATCAATAATATGAAATAACCCAAGTCTGGAAAGGCATGTATAATTTAGGTATATAGTACAATCAAAAGTAGCAAAGGCATGCACAATTTAGGACTGAAAAGTAGCAAAGGCATGGATTAAGGCCTACTCCATCTGTGATGACAGCAGAAACACATACCAACGATTCAATCCAGTGGATCAAACAAACAGCACTGCTGACATGGAGTCCAATCTTCCCCTTCCTCTTCCTATTATACATCTTCCCCTTCATATTCATTTAGATTCAAAGAATTTCTGGAAACATTTGAAGTTGTGATGACACTAAATGAGATTTATATTAACATTTGAAGAATTTCTGGAAACATTTAGATTTAAGCTTAAAGAGTAAAAGTGGCAATAGAAGAGGCAATTTTGTGAACTAAGCAGAAAAGAGAGGGTAAAAATCATTCAGGTGAAAACACTATTTCGTAAATACCTCCATATCATCTTAGTATCGCTATCAGCTTCTGCACCACAGTAGCTCCAGACCAACAGGTGCAAAACATCCATAAGTTCTGAGATCCAAAATGATAGGGCTCTTCAAGGGAATAGGCTAGTGCTTTCATAAAATCAAAGGAACAAGTTTAGATTTCAGAACAGGCTCATCATCATCAGTCAGTCAACCAAGGAGTCATCCAAACACTCTCAAGAAGGCATAAGCAAAGCAAAACAATAAATGGCTAAGGTGAGTACAGGCATTGAGTTTTTGTAAATGTTCATGCTTCCGAACCAGAAACACACTTATCCCGAAAAATTGACTTATATATGATGATGACAAGTAACCCTACCAAGACAGCAATGAAGTCGGGAAACAGGCTCTGATATAGCCAAAAAGACTAGTGCACTTTTGTGCATCACCATGAATAAAGCTCTCTAAATTCAGCATCTTTTAACCCACCCCTAATCCCGACAACAACACAAAAATCACTCATGAGTCCCAATTAAGCTCCAAAACAGCCCCTAATCCACCCCTTGAATTGTCATTTAAACACTTAAGAATTATTTGATTCTTTCACTTGCAACAGAAGGATGTATACATCTGAACCTGGATTTTACTGGCATCAGAAGGTAATTAAGCCAAGCATATGAGCATAAGAGTGCTAGTAAGAAATTTTACTGCACAAAATTTCTGAGTTCATGGGCGTTCTATATCTCTAATAATTAAATTAGCACACTAAAACAACATGTTCGCATAATTTCCATACACGCAATGTGCAACATCAAGCTTACACCTTAATGACTTCCTTAAACATAGAAAAGAAACATGGAAAATCAGAAGATGGTACATAACAACAACCATAACAACAAATGTCAGCAGTAACCAAAACAACAACCATAACAGCAAATGTCAGCACATAAACTCAGAAATTTCTCAAAAGATATGAAAGCCTTTTGAGACTGAGCATCAAACCCAATATTACCAACGCTAAAGTCCCAATATAACACTATTAAGGAGTAAAATCATCAATAATTCAGCATCAGTTTGCACCACAAACAGTACAAGGCAAAACCCTCAATGATTTAGTGACAAAGCCCGGAAAACAAAGAAAGCACAATACAACATGACAGATAACATTAGTGTAGTGATTTAGTGACAAAGCCTGGAAAACAAAGAAAGCACGAAGGATAAGAGTCCAGTAAGAATGCTGCAGTTCACCCTAAAATATCAGATTCGCATAACGAAAGGGATGCACATGCACTATACACTAGTACAAAAGTCTCCGTTAATACCGATTTTATAAGACCGGTTGTTTTAAACTGGTAATAATTTACCACTCGGTTACCGGTTATTATAAAAACCGGTATTAAGTTGATTTTGAGAATAATAAAACCGGTTTTTTTAATTTCATACAGGTATTAAATATGCCCGCGTATAATTAATACCGGTTATATAGAATAACCGATTTTACTTTAAAAAAATAAATGAATATCGATATGTATAGTACAGTACATCTCTTCGTCTCTCTCACTCGTTCTTCCTTCTCCTGTTCTCCACCGCTGGAGATCCTTCGAAACCCATCGACCACCGCTCCTCCTTCTCGCCGAACATTCATTCTCTCTCTTCGTCTCCTCGCCGGCTTCCCTCGCTCCATCCTTTCGCCGAAAGCTTCATGCGACGACCTGCTGGTTACTTCTCCTGCGCGCGTGAATCTCCCGCTCTTCTTCTCCTTCGCCTGAGCCGCTTGCTGCTGTCGAAGTCCCTGCAACGCCTGAGTCGTCGATCTCTCTCCTGCAACGCCTGTAAGTTGAAGTGTTTAATTTTTATTCAATGTTGTTCTTCAATTTGGGATTTCACCAACTCCAATTTTAGGGTTTTTGCTAGATTTCCAATTTTAGGGTTTTTGATAGATTTTGCAAATTTATGTTTGGAATAGATAGCATTTTAGGTTTTTGATAGATTTCCATTGATGATTCCTCTAAAATGTGTCTGCATTCCTTTGAAACTCATTGGAATTTTAGGTTTTCATTTTCCTATTTTGTTTTCGTTACATTCTTGTAGTAGATGAATTAGTTATATTTGTATATTGCATTACTTTGGATTTTTTTTGGACTATATTGAACACATTGGATTATTTGCAGTAATTTTTCCCTTAAAAAAGCATGTCTAGGTCGAGTGTTGTGAGTTATTAAACTGATTAGGTATGGTAATTAATATATAGGAGAAAAGGATAGGGTTGTACTGTTGTAGAATTTCTAAACGAATCGATGATCATCAATATTAAATACTTGCAAATGGAGGAGTCATTTTCCTTTCAAGATGAGACCATATGAATATATGATGATTGATGTTATTTTGGTGCCAGTAGGTTGAGTGTTGACTTTCCTTTCTTCATTCTTGCAGCGTCATGATTCTCTATCCATTGTGTGTTTATTTTTTCTTCCTTTTTACAGCTTCATGATTTCTACCATCCTATTTTAGTTCCGTGTACATCTTTTCTTGAGATTTGTTCTCTACCAGTAGCTGCCTTTCCTTTGGTTTGATGATCTACCCACTTTTAGCTAAGGATCGGAATAATGTTAGGAGAGATTGTTCTGTCTGCTTTCCTTCAGGCACTGATGGAAAAGTTGTTCTTTATCAACTTGTTAAAGGTCCTGCAGCGACAGGGTACAAGTGAAACTTTGAAGAGGTGGTCAAAAGTTCTGGTGAGGCTTGAAGCAGTGCTTTGTGATGCAGAGCAGAAACAGGTCAGTAACAAGTTTGTGAGGATGTGGCTGGATGAGCTTCAGGATTTGGTTTATGATTTGGATCATGTATTGGATGAGTTGGTCACTGAAGTTCATCTTCGTAAACTGATTGACAGGTACGGAAACAGCTCCTCGATGGTGTTGGTAGGTGGCCTGCTACCCGAGTTTCTCTCCTCGTTTAGGCCCAGAGAATCCGTATGTAATCGAAATATTGAATCATAAATGGAAAGGATCTCTAGAAGGTTGGAAGAGATTGTTAGCCAAAAAGATGAGCTCGGCCTTGTGGAATTTATTAGGGGTGGGCACAAATCCCTAATAAAAGGTACGTAGCATGATTTGTTATATTTATTTTCAAACTTATATAACTTTTTATGTAATTTTTTTAATGTAGAAATCATTGGATACTAGCCGCCATCAATCCAGAATTGAATATAGTTTATTGGCTCCATTGAGAAATCCGGTGGAAGAAGATTCCAAACTCTTGTGTGAAGCGTATGTTTTTTTCCCTAGTAACCCCATTTAAAGTGTTTACTCCCATAAATCTAAATATAATTAAATATGATGCATTTTGATTATTTGTTTGTATGTATAGTGTGTTGAATTCCTATTATGTTAAGACAATGAAAGCCCAATGCCCTCATATACAATGGAAAGTAATCGAGGTAACAATTTTTTATTCAATAACATTTTTTAAAAAGTAAATTCTACATCATTAATTATATTAAATGTTTTTCCCCTTATGGAAGTGTCCAAAACAAGATGATGGCGTGTCATGTGGGTTCTATATTTGTCGATTTATGCATGACATAATGCGAGAAGGAGTTGAAGACATTACACTTAAGGTATGTAACCTTTTCAATATACATATTCTATTTTTATAGAGTTCTAATTGTTTTCACGAACATTGTATTGTTTTTTTTGCTTTTATATAGTATTTTTCGCCTTCTCCATCATCTTTCAAAGAGAGTGATATACGTGAAGTAATTGAGGAATGTGTGGTATACCTTCAACCTCTCCTTGATTTGGAGTTAAAATATAGGTATGTACATTTAATGGAATAAATAATATTGGTTATATGTATTATTTTGCTCATAATTAATTTTTGTGTCAATATTTAGGTGAATATGAATTATTTGGTGGTCGACAATCATTTTAAAGTCTTTTGGTGGAAATGAAAGAGAGATCGATGTCGCCATATATGTTAGAAGAACCTAGCTATATATTTTGGATGATTTTGAAAGGTATTTTGTAATTTAGGTTGAATATAATGATAGTTTCAACTTTATTTTGGGTGGATCTTTTGTGATTAGTAATGGGTAAATTTATGGATAATTGGATATGGATTTTGATGGAGATTATGGGTGAAATGAAAACTACTAGTTGGGTGCAAATATGAAAGGAATTAGTGTATTTTTGTTGGTGATTCGTAGGATTACAGGTGCATATGGGAAGAAACATTCCGATATTAAAAAAAAGAAGAAGTTAATACCGGTTTTATATGAAACCGGGGAGAACTATAAAGCATAAAAAGTTATTACCGGTTTTTTGTAATAACCGGTATAAATATATATTTCGAAAAGTTAATACCGGTTTTATGAAATAACCGGTAACCGAGAATTTTTAATACCGGTTACAAAAAATGTGGTTTTAACGAGTTAACACCGGCGCCGTTAATACCGCCCCAATAACCGGTATCCGGCTTAGAAAAAAATCGGTATTAACGGGCTGTTTTGTACTAGTGATACCAACAAGAAGAGTTGCTATATTTCATAGGTCAGAACTAAATCACAAGCCCGAGCACTGGTAGCACTAAAATGAGTGGTATTCATGCCTTTTTATGTTCTTACCTATGCACTTTGGAGTATTATTCAAGCACCTTATATTTCATAGGGAAATACATACACAGCTGACATGTGAGTATGTATACTGCTGACATAAAGCCAGATGCATGTCTCAAATATGAACAATTACTGTTTTTTGCATCATTTGGAGAGGACAAGCCACACCAAATAAGTCAAAGCATCATTGACACAAAAACTACCAAAAAAATAGAGTAACTTCATAACAAAACTACCAAAAAAAACAACATTAACAAGAATCAAGCTAGAACTGTGTAGGTTAAATAAATGAGCAAAGATTTTGGACTAGAACTTTAAGGGTGTGTTTTTATTATGAATCAAATCAGCTTGCCATTGATCCCGCTATTATTATGAATCTAGTACAACCTAAGATAATAGATCAGCATCACCAGCCTAACATGTTTCCTCTTGTGCTGATAGAGGTTGCTTTACAACGTCCGAACAGCAACACACAACCTCCAAATTCAGTATAGAATTGTAATAATCAACAAAGTAAAAATATGAGAAAAGCACTAATATGTACAAATACATGCTGGGAAAGCTTCTACTCAATATTTTTTTATATTTACGATTCAATTTTGATTGAAATTGTTTCACAATTAGCTAACCAAGATGAACAAATGCAAGCACCCAAAGATAGTGTTAGAAACGTCAACATTCAGAGACAAAGACCTTCCATCTCTAAGCAATAAGTTCATTCAAGCATTTTATCAAACACCTGGTGAGCAATCACTGACCTAACTCTACAATCATGACAGATAATCGAACAGAAGACCAGTAGGGTAAGAATCAAACTACAAGGAACCTGCTTTTCCATGCTTCGTAGCTCATCATGAACCTGATTTTGTTACGGCTGACTCCATCTGCGAATTCATGAGGCGACATGAGGAAGATGAAGGTGGCAGGAAACCTTCTCTTCTTTGATTCTGAGATCCATCAGCTGGAATCCTCCTCTTCTCAGCCTCATTGGCTTTCAATTGGTGCTCGGATCCGCCGCTCGCCAATAAAGGAGAAGACCGCTCGCCGAGAAGGAGAAGAGGAGGCCATAGAAACGGAGTGAGGGAGAAGGGATAAGGGCGTTCCGTGTTTGGTCCAGTTCCTCTCACCGTTGATTTCGCCGGCGTTCAGTGTTCTAAGCGACGATGGAGGGCGATCGAGATCCGACAATCAGAGATTAGAGGTGAGAGAGCGAGAGGAGATATGAGATTAGGGGAGTGCTGACAAGTGTGTATTATTAGATTAATAGGAACGGGCACTCTTGCAATTTTTTCAAAAACTAGGATACTTCTCTAATTAGAGCGAAAATTTGTGCCTTCGGCACAAATTTTCTCATTATAATATGGAATGCCGATTTTGTAAAGTAATCTTAAAATAATATTTTTTCTAAATTGGGACCTATTTTCTAAAATGAAATATTTTGATTAATGTATGAGTATTTAGGGCCTATTTGGCACAAGCTTACTAGAGCTTTTTAAAGAGTTGTGGCAAAGTTTTTCACGGTTTTAGAAACAATTATTTTATAAAACTTTATGTAATTTGTCATGCCAAATAAGAATTTACTATTTCAACCTATCTATAAAGGCTAATTTTTTTAATAAAAAATTTCATCTAGATTTTACTAGCAGTAGCTTCGAGCAACCACAAGTACAACAATTCTTGTAAAATAGAGAAAGTTAATTTTTTTTAGAGAAAATAGAGTTTTTTTTAGATCCAACAACTCCTCTGTACTCATCTCTAAAGTAGAAAAACTTTAGCAAAGATAAAAAAAATCCTCTAAATTTAGAGGAAGATGGAAAAATCTCTAAAATTTAATTCTCCTCGATAGCCATGTAGATTCCTTGGAATTCAATAACAATTGGACAAGTTTGTTATATTTATACAAAAATTAAGTTAGGAGTTTTTGTTATAATTAAATTAAATTGGATGTTTTGCTATATTTATCTCAATGTTTAATTTAAACACGTTATTTTTCAGGTATGTTAAAACTCATGTTATACATAAATGTCAAATTTACACTAGTTTATATTTTTTGCTGTGTTAAGCTTAAATGTTAAACTTCATTTTTCAATTAAACTTGTTTATGTTTTTGAAAAATTTAACTTAAAATTCATGTTCGTCTAGTTGTATGGAATTATTTTACAATTTGCATAAAGTTTAAAGATAGCTAAAATCAAAATCGTTTTAAATATATATAGTATGTAATAAATGTAAAAATTTGTAAAATAGATAACCTGTTTGATTTTTTTTTTATTATTAGGAAAGAATTCGGGCGAGCGAGCTTTACCCGATGGCATCCTTACGGATGAGGTCTAGAAGACCAGAATCATTGTGAATATCGACACCCCAGGCAGAGTGGCAAAGGTGTGCAACCTTGTCAGCCACTCTATTGCCTAATCGGGGAACATGAAAGAAGGAGACTTCTTTCATAGTCGATAGTAGAAGTTTAACATCTGATAAAATCAGTTCGATTTCCCAAGGGCATTTAGATGTTTTATTTAGGTGGTTTATGATTATCATGGAGTCACCTTCAATGTGAAGTTTATTGATACGGAGTTGTAGAGCCTTTTGGATTCCTAGTTTAAGAGCAAGCGCTTCCGCTCTCAAAGAACTTTTTTTACCAAGTTTTTTATAACAGATGTGTATCGGATGTCCTTCCCAATCCCGGATTATGGCTCCAGCCGAGCTGTCATTGTTTGAAATTGTGGATCCATCGAAATTTAACTTGAAAGTTCCCTTAGGTGGTTTGCGCCAAGTAATGTTAGCATGCTTTCTTTTCGTCCTTGGATGCTTGCAGATTTGTGTGCGTAAGGAGAAGTCGTCATCCAAGCTAAACTCAAAGCGAGATGTTTTACTCCAATTTTCCTTATGAGTTTTAATAATATGTAATGAACTATCTCTATGAGGTATGGGGACCTGTCTGAAAACAAATTGGTTTCGAATGTACCAAGCCGTCCACCAAGAAAAGGCAACCTCCACCTTGGCAACAGAAGTAAGCTTGTTTTCAATGAAAGACATGATAGGTTTTATCTCCCGTGAATTATTTATCATACTGGATATAGTTTGGTTTACGTGTGTAGGTAAGCGAAAGAGAGAGCGCACATATTGGCATTCTAGTAAGAAATGAACGTCATCTTCAACTGCACAGTTGCATAGTTGACAGGTGGAAGGTACAGAAGTCCCACGCTGGGCAAGCCTAGAGGCAGTAGGGAGACCATTCTGACAAACTTTCCATAGAAAATTTTTGATCTTAGGTGGAATATCCAAATTCCATATCCAGGCGTTATTATCTATGTTCAGTGAGGATTGAGATGTGATAAGCTTATATGCACTCGACGTGGTGAACCAACCGGCCCTATCAGGCCACCAGTATAAGCGATCCTCAAAGCGAGACACGGGAAGTGGAATGTCCATGATTTCTTTGACAATGTCATTTGGTAATGCATTGCTAAGTTTTTCCGTCCACCATCTACCACCTAAAATATAGTCACTAACAGTTTCTTCTATGTTATTAATTTGGGGGCAATCCTCCCTAGATAGTAGAGAGCTTGTTGTAATCCAATTATCCGTCCAAAATTTGACAGAAGAACCATTTCCTACTGACCAAATAAGTCCAGTCTTAAATTTATCTATAAGAGTTGTCAGTTTGGCCCATTGCCACGAAGAATCTCCACTTTTCACATATTCAAGGATGTTGGTTGAACGAAGATACTTGTGTTTAATGAGAGACACCCAGACATTTTCTGGTTCAGCCAATATTTTCCATAGTAGTTTCATTTGAAGGGCTTCATTCATCTCTTTCGATTTCCTAAGCCCAATCCCCCCATATTTTTTCGGTCTGCATATCCTATCCCAGCTAATAAGCGGCCGGTGTTGTAGATCTTTATTCCAAAAGAACATTCTGTTAACTTGGTCAAGCTCTTTATGTATTGATGAGGATAACAAAAAGTTCTGCATTGTATACAACGGTTTGGCTGATAAGTTTGTGTTGATAAGGATTGCACGTCCCTGTTGTGATAGAGCATTAGCTCGCCATTTACTTAGTTGCTCTTTAGATTTACATATGATGTCTTCAAAAGTGTGTTTGTTTACTCTGCCGTTAATAATCGGACATCCAAGGTATTTTTCCAATGAGTTTTCATGTGTAATACTTAAGCAACTGCTAAGTTCTGAGATCCTAGAGTTCGAAATGCCTTTTGTGGCTTGGAAGCTAGATTTATGATAATTGACTTTTTGTCCAGAAACTTTACAATATGAATCAATTATATCCCTAACTTTCTGTCCCGCGGTAACACTGCCTCTTGTGAAAATAATGATGTCGTCGGCAAAAGATAGGAAAGGGACCCTAGGTCCACCCCTACCAAAGGAAAATCCAATTGGACTGTTTTCCATATTTGTTTCTGCTGATAGTTTGCGAGCTAAAATTTCTGCCCCTAAGATAAACAAGAAAGGGGATAGAGGATCCCCTTGACGCAGGCCACGAGAGGGGAAGAACATATCAGTAGGGCCGTTGTTGACTAGTACAGAGAAGGATACAGTCGTTACGCATTCCATAATCCACGTAATGAAAGTAGGGTGAAACCCAAATTTTTCCAAAACCTTTCTCATGAAGTTCCAATCAACTCTATCGTACGCTTTCTCCATGTCAAGTTTTATTGCCAACCATCCCTCCCGACCCTTACGCGATCTGAAGGAGTGCAAGATTTCGTGCGCTATAAGGACATTGTCTTGGATGGCCCTGTCCGACACAAAGGCACCTTGTAGGGGGTGAATTAGTTTACCTATAATTGTTTTGATTCTTTCTGTCAAAATTTTTGAAATGATTTTGTATAAAGTAGAACATAAGCTGATTGGGCGGTAGTGACTGGTATTGGTAGGGTTATCCCGCTTTGGTAGTAGTGATATGAATGTATGGTTTATTTGTTTGAGAATTTTTCCAGAGTGGAAAAAGCCCTTTATCGCTCTAGTAATAGAGACACCAACAATATCCCAATATTTCTTGTAAAACTCGGCAGTGAAACCGTCAGGTCCTGGGGATTTGTTGTTCCCCAAACAGAAAACTGCAGATTTAATTTCACTATTGGAAGGGTATCGAATGAGGAATTCATTATCGACAGTAGTAATAGAAGGTTGGATTAGGTTAAGCATTTCATTGAGCAGTCTATCATCAATAGGCTCTTGTTTAAATCTTTTTTCGAAGTCATTTTTAATTTCGTTTCTAACATTTTCCTCTCCTACAATTAGAGTTCCTTTGGTAGTAGTAATGTTGCGGATTTGTTTCCTATGTCTTCTCCCAGAGGCCACACGGTGGAAATACGAGGTGTTTGAATCTGAAAGCTTGAGATGCTTTGTTTTAGCTCTTTGATTCCAGAACGTTTTTTGAAATAGGAGAAGCTTTTCTTTTTTTCTTAACAAGCAACTTTCTTTATTACTGGTTCTCTGTGTGTTATTTGTCGTTACTAATGATTGAATTTTAAGCAATTCATTCTCGACCTCTTGTAACTGACGGAAAATGTTTCCAAAGGTATGCTTATTCCATTCTTTAGCTTTTTTCTTAAGAATTTTTTGTTTGAAAATAAGTTGAAACATACTCGAGCCAGGACATGTTGCTCGCCAAGATTGTTTGACAATGTTGCGAAAATCCTTTCGTTGAAGCCAGGTGTTTTCAAACTTGAACGGGGGAGCTTTGAAAGTTGTACCACTTGCGAGTGTTATAGATATGGGACAATGATCCGAAGTTGAAAAAGCTCCATTATGAGTGATTAGATCAGGGAATTTTTGAATGATTGGGTGATGAACTAGCACTCGGTCTAGTTTTTCTCGAATAGTATCCTCATCCTCAGGATTCTTTCTCCATGTAAAGGGGTTTCCGAAAGTAGGGAGATCCACAAGTGAACAATTATTTTTGAATTGAAGCAGTCGAGCAAACCTAGAAGGACGAGAGATCGCCCCACCAAGTTTATCCGCACTGCATAAAATATCGTTTAAATCACCCAAAACAATGCACGGAATATGCGAGTCATTTAAAATTGTAGTTAATGTTTCCCAAAACGAGTCTTTTTCTTGGGGGTTTGGGGGAGCATACACGAATAGGAGGAGAATCTTGAAACTATCATTTACATTTTCGTATCGTAGGCCAATGATTCTCGGTAATTGAAATTCTACAGAAATGATTTCATTCGATAGTTGGTGGGTTTTCCAGAGTAAACCAAGCCCACCTGAACGCCCAGTAGCAGGAGACCAAATAGCCTCATCGAAGCCAGCGTATTTCCAAAGGTTATCTTCGGGAATGGTTTCCGAATTAGTTTCCGCTAGTGCCAACATTTGTATATGTTCATTTTTACACAAAGTGTTCACCTCAATCCAAAATGTTTTCTTTCCTATGCCTCTACAGTTCCAGTAACTAATTTTCATATATAACTATCATTGATATGAGGACGAGAGTTGAGAATCCTCATATCAGAAAATAATTTAACTATGCATGTGAACTGAGTAAATAAAGTTTTTGAGAAAGATTTGTCCACTTCGTTGTTAAGACCATTTAGAATTTTGTGAAACCATATCTTAGTATCTTTGTTTATGCAAAATCCGTCAAACAAGGGAACCCAATCCCAGGCTTGAGAAAAAAGTAAATTAGCATTAGATGATTTATTTGTGGAAAGTTTTTCCAAATGATAATACAAACTACTTAGAATTCTTGTTGGTTTTTCTATCATTGCATTATCAACAATGTACATACACAATGTTTCAATGGAATGGCGAGGAGACTGGATAAAATAGCTGTCATAACAAACTACAAGAGAGCAACACAAGAGTAAATTGTCCACAATCCATCTACTAACAACATATGACATACATAATGATTTATAATGAGCCACCAGAAGACTTCCCCAAGGCAGGGTGTTTTTCATTCCCTCAGCAAGGGCAATGTCGAGACGGTTTTGCCTAAGTAACTTGTACACACGCTTGCTTCAGGATTCGGTGGCAACCCAACCTCCTACTGCTCAAACTGACGAACACCCGACAGTGAAGCGCCAGGAGCACCAAAGGAAGCGAGAGCCCGAATAGTGAAAACAGCAATGAAGTCAAGGCTGTGTAGCAGCATAGTATGCCAAACAAAACCAGTCAACCAAATCAGAGTCACAACAAATACAGGTTTGACACCAAAACAAACATCATCAGCAGCTGTGTACAAAGAGTATTTAGGAAAAACCGAGAGATCCAAACCCAAATTCACATCATTAGGGATTTTATGAGTATGCAACAGAACAAGGCACCCCAGCGCTATAAGAGATAAAGAATCAACAATATCGTGAATCATCCGCCAAGTGAAAAACGCTTTCACCGGACAATATCCTGCATCAAGGGGGGGTATATCCCCCTCAGCACCCAGTTTTTCGACACATATGTCGTTGCCCTTTCGGGAGTTAAAACCCTTTCGGGAGTTGTTGTGGCCCTTTCGGGAGGTAAGGCGTGAAGAGGAGAACCCCTCTAACACGATTTGTTCCAAACACCAGAAGAAGGTGTTGATTTGAGACCAATATAACAAATAACCAAATACAGATGTCAGCAATAGGGGTTCCATCGAAAGATTAAAACCATAAAGAGTATGGTCAACAAACGAAGTTTCAACACTAACCTGTGCGAGAACCAAACAGCCTCAATAGCGAAGAAAGGAGGCAAAACTCCCACGAGACCAAAGCAAGGAAAGCCAGAGGAGAGAGCAACTTGCCTTACGCAACCAACCGACCAAGGAGAACCACCTCCGGAGCCCCGCCCGCCGCTAACCGAACGACGGCAAACCGGCACGCCCCTAGCCCCCCCCCCCCCCCCCCAGAGAGGGGTTTCTTCCTCTTTCTGAAATCCTTCGCCATACAAGATTTGAGCAACCTCCGAAACAAGTTGACAACCCCCCATCCAACGGTCGACCGGCCAACCAGGACCGGACAGCAAGGGCGACGGAGGAGCGAGGAGGATAGATAAAATTTAGGGATATAAACAACAGATTTAGAGACCGAAACCTTAAAATCAGAAGGCTCAGGCAACAAATTGAGAGGCATATTGCAGATCCGAAGAACAGACTCCGCCGCAAAGAGGTGACGGAGAAGACACCGGCGAAACCGGCCAGACGAGCCGCTCCAAGCCACAAATAGGGCACGAGACAGTTGAGAGTAAAGAAGAAAGAGCCAGATCCAAAAAGATGAGGCCAGAGACGGAATTGAGAGGAAGGATTGAAACAATTTTTCCCAGAGAAGGGTTCGAAGAGAGGGGATGAACTGAAGAAAATGGGGGCGCGTGCGGGGCGCGTTCTCTTGCTCCCGGGGGAGGTTTCCTCTGTATGAAAAAATTAGAGATTTTGATATTTATTTCTCTATTTTAAAGAATTTTCAAATGAGTTGTTGGAGTCTTGGAGATGCTCTTAGACCATCCACAATGGTTTTGGTTAAAATGTACACATGTGCACAAGATGTGTAAAAATACACATTAATTTTTAGTAATTTGCTTCATTGATGAAATGTGTATTATTTTCTACACATCATTCAAATACAATTCATTTAAAACAAAAAGAGAAATAAAATCCTTAAAAAATAAATTAATGGAATTGTCTTCCTTTTTATAAAAGTTTATATACGTAGGGAGGTTATGTACTTAAATTTGCACATCATATGTTCAAATGAGTACATTTGTAAATATCCTAAATAACCAATAAAGCTAAAAAAAGTCTAAAAATAATACTCATTTCGTTCGGCAAAACATGTCATTTTAGAGCGTGGATTAATAAAGATTATTAAATGCTGAGTAAATTTTCAATAGAATGTACAACAGTAAATAATAATGATGGAAGAGAAGAAAAGAGGTGAATTATTGGTGGGATTTGGGTGAAGGGAAGGGTGGGGCCTACACAGTAAAAGCTGTACGGCGCGACGGGAACGATAGCGGGGGAGCACGCCACCTCCGCTAAATCAGCTTCCCTTTGTCTCTTTTTTTTGTTTTTACTTTTTCTTTTAAAAAAAAATAATTTTAAAATCTACGGAGTATTTTAAAACTAAAAAAAGTTCTCTCGAGCACCGTGCTGCGCCTTCTTGGTCTTTTTTTTTTACTCCGTAGCACTTTTCATCATTTTCCAATTTATTTTCCTTTGAAAAAAGGGTTAAACTACAAAAACTACCCTTGTATGAGATTTTCACAAAATTACTCTTAAATTATACGGAGTAACATTCTTTCACATTATTAGGGGTAACCATAAATCCCGCAAATCACGAGCCCGTTCCAATCCCGTTCCAGACCCATCCTGGTTCCGCTCCGGACCCGTATGCTTATAATCTTAAATACATGTCTTCAAATTATATACTGTATTACAAACTTTAATTTGAAAGCTTTTTTCCTTCAATATAAAAGATAAACCTTATAAAAATTAATTTCATTTTTTTTTATTAGGAAAGAATTCGAGAGCCAGACAGACCTAGAACCTCGAGAAGCCGACAAAGTCGGCAGACGGCGAACCGTCAAACATACAACATAAAATAAAAAGGTGCAATACAAGAAGTGACAAGCGCACGAATGCAGCCGAAACTAGTGAACCTAATCCAAACAAGTTGGGGACAACATAGACTAAGAAACGACGTTAAGCGCCACCGAGCAGTGACACCACATGTTAAAATAAATCAATAATTTCAAAATGGCAAAACCCATGTTAATAGGCCCACATGTTAAAATAAATCAATAAATTTTTTTTATATATATCCAAAAAGGCCAAATATCGCAAGGTCTCCTGCATGCTATCCATATTAGATGCCATTCTCTCTAAGATTAGTGTGAGGAGAGCTAATGAGAATGATTTACGAAATAAACAATATAGCAATAGTATGAATTAAACAAGTCTAAAATGTAAATCAAGTGTGTTCTTTTTTTTTTCATCGTAAAATCTCATCAAGCCTATATGCTAAGACTATGTGAGTTGTACAGACGATCTCTGATCACTCAATTTCAAGTGTCAACACATTTCAACATAATATGAAAGCAATTAAGCTAAATGGGACTCCAATCCTTCATCTTGGCCTAACTAAAAAGGAATACACAATTGTTAAATATGCAAATTCACGAGTTTGATACTATTCTTCCTAATTTAATCCCTAAAACGTGAGTTTGCAAGTTGGATTGCATAAAATTAATTAGTGTTAATTAATCATGAGTAATGATACTATTGCAAGTAGGAAGTGAAGATGAGTCACGTGCGCGCAGTTGGTTTAGGGGAGGGGGGCTTAATTGGGATCCATTCATTCACAAATCACAATTCATTGTATTTGGATTAGACTTAACTTATGGGAATTTATTAAGATTAATAATAAATTAATCACCGACCATAAATTGGTGTCCGCAAAAAGGCACACATAAGATGGGGCTTCATTTTATAGCTTATAATAATAAAACAAACAAATTAAAGTGTTGGATTAACTAATAGTCTATTAATTGATCATGCCCTCCATTTCCTTTCCTTCTTTCGGCTCTAAATTCCCTATTTATAACCCATCTTTGTCCATCAACATGCATGACAACTTAAATCCACTTTCGAAAAAATTCCATTTCCTTTATATAAATAATGACTTCATTTTCAATCCAAAATGATTGAATTAATAGTAATTGAAATGACGCAACTAATTTATAACGTTAAATACAAGTTTAAAATGCAACTAAGTATTTCATTATATAAAGAATATATTGACGATTTTTCAATAACGATATGTTTTTCTAATGTACTACCAACATCACAAGATTTAAGTTGTTTACTATATATTCAACACAATTTTAAAAGATAGAAAAACTATGAGGTCGTTTGGTATCGATATCTAGATATCAAGATATCGATATCGGGTGATATCTTTGATATATTGATATCAAGATATTGATATCGGTATCAAGATATCGATAGATATCGATATCGGGCGATATCGATAGATATCGATATCGGGCGATATCGATAGATATCGATATCGGGCGATATCGATATCAAGTGATACCTCCCAAAAAATCAGTATATCAAAATAGGCCAAATTTAATGTCTAAATATCAACTGATATCGATATCTGGCTGTTACCAAACACAGATATCAAACATCACTTGATATCAAGTGATATATTATGAATACCAAACACTAGATATCGATATCAGTTTGAGTAATATCGATATCTAGCCATATCGGTGTTATAAAATATTAACTTTTTTTATTAATTATTTAAAAAAAATCAATTAAAAACTTTATATTTTATGTAGTTTTTAACTTCTTAAAAAACGTGCCAAAAAGTCAAACATCACTTATTTCTAGGGGTGGGCACAAATCCCGCAAATCCCGATCCCGTCCCGGTCCCGTCCCGATCCTGGTGGGATTTAGGACAAAATAGCGAATCCCGTCCCGATCCCGTCCCGCAAAAATTATGCGGGACGAAACGCGGGACGATCCCGGTGGGATCCCGCAAATTATAATAATAATAATAATAATAATAATAATTTTTATAATAATAATAATAATATTATAGAATAATAATAATATATTATTAGTATTATTATTTTGAGAAAATATTATAATTATAATAATTTTCAATTTATAATAATAATATTATTATTGTTATATAATATTATAATATAATTTAATAATATTATTAATTTATAATAAAATTATTATTATTATTATATTATTATATCATAATCTAAGGGTCTCAGATTGAGTAGGACCAAGACCGAGTATGTGCAGTTTAGTTTTGGAGAGGGACATGATCAGGGATCCGCAGTTGCATTGGGGGAGGTTACAATCCCAAGGAAGGACTATTTCAAGTACCTGGGCTCGTACGTTCAAAAGGATGGAGGTATTGATAGAGATATCGAACACCGAGTTCAGACTGGGTGGCTTAGATGGAGAAGAGCGTCGGGAGTGCTTTGTGACAAAAAAGTCCCAACTAAACTGAAGGGAAAGTTTTATAAGATGGTTGTTAGACCGTCCTTGTTGTACGGCTCTGAGTGCTGGCCTATTACTAAAGCGCAAGAACGGAAGTTGTCAGTTGCAGAGATGAGAATGCTGAGATGGATGACTGGGCACACGAGACTCGACAGAATCCGAAATGTTGAGATCAGGAGAGAGATTAGAGTTGCGAGTATTGTGGATAAATTGCGGGAGTCCAGATTACGCTGGTTTGGGCACGTCAGTAGGAGACCTGTTTCGGCACCGGTTTGTAGGTGTGAAATTCTGAATTTGGGAGACTTCCGTAGGGGAAGAGGTAGGCCTAAGAAGAGCTGGTTGGAGGTTATCAGACATGATCTAAATCTGCTGAACCTATCGGAGGATATGACCTCGGACAGAGACCACTGGAGGAGGAGCATTCGAGCTGCTGATGTTTAGTGTCATATATTATAGTTTTATTTGAGCTGTGTTCTCGTGCCTTTGTTTACTTCCGTGCTACTCCCCTGCGCCTTCCCTATTCCCTGCTTCCTACTTTGTGTCCTATTCCTATGTGGCTCTATTGTCCTACTGTTCTGGGTCTACCGGAAACACTCTCTCAACCTGTTCGGGGTATGAGTGCGTACATCCTGACCCCCCAGACCCCGTTGTAGAACGGGATTAACTGGGTTGTTGTTGTTTTTTTTTTTTATTATATCATATTATATTATGTTTTTTCTTGTAAATTATAATTATTTTATAATAATAAGAATAAAAAAAAGTAATATTATTATTATTATTTTTTAATTATAACGTGGCATTATTATTATTATTATTTTATTATTATTATTATTATTATTATTATTATTATTATTATTATGTTAATAATAATAAAGTTCTTACATGAAATTAGATCGGAGCCGGCTAACAAGCTGGGCTCCGCATCCCTTTTGAATACTAAACGCAATCCTAGTAAAAGTGTGGCAAATAGCTACAAGAGGCAAATAGCTAAACACGGTATTCTTTTCGACTATCAATCGATAATGATACAATATTTGGTGAATCTCGTCGCAATTTCTTTCCGTCCCGATCTAGTAAGATAATGTAGCCAAATATGTTGAACATTATAATTAATTATACAATCATTGTATGAGTTAATAATAGTATTATGATATTAATAATAATAATAATAATAATAATAATAATAATAATATTGAATAATATAGTTGAGAAGAATGTCGTATTCAACATATTATACAAATTAATGAATTATAAAAGCATTTTTCACTTTGCAAATTTATATAATATTTTATTATTTTTATTTGCGGGACAAGGCCCGTCCCGTCCCGATCCCGTCCCGTCCAGACACCATCCCGTCCCGAAAAAAAAGTGTCAATCCCGTCCCGTAAAAATTTCGCGGGACGAGTCCCGTCCCGGCTCAATCCCGTCCCGTCCCGTCCCGTGCCCACCCCTACTTATTTCTGAACGGAGGTAGTAATATTTTGGCGATAATTTCATATGAGAGAAACTAGTCAAACTTTCAAAATTTTATTTGGTGACAATATTATGATGATATATAATGTGGTGGGGACATTTTTTTTTTTGATGACGAGGAACCCACCTTGGCGGTAAACCCCGAGCACGTGACCCAGCCGGCAAGAGCCACGTACCATGTAAACCGGCTTGCGCCGACCGGCTCGACCCAGTGGTAGGGAGCAAGGCAAACCTTGGATGAAAATTCCATGGAAGGGGGCGGAGGCAGGGATCGAACCCGGGACCTCCTTCCCACCCCCCTTGCTCCTCACCACTAGGCCACCCCGAATGGGGCGGGACATTTCCAATTCTTGTGGGGATAGTATCAGGGTGATAGTTTTTATTTTATTTTTTATGAAATAGTGCTATGATAACATATTAAGTAAACTATCACCGTAATACTAAATTAAGCCTATTTTAAAATGTTAAACATAGAAAGAGCAGGATCCATAACTGGAAGCGCGTGTCCACCCATTGGCCACTACAAAATAAACGTAGCTAGCACTTTTAAAAACTCGGGTGACTGTGGTATTGGTGGGATCATCCGAGATGATCAAGATCATATTATTGATATTTTTAGTCTATTATTCAGACTGAATTTGTGTTACAAATAGAAGCGCTAGTTTTCTGTGCAAGGATAAAGGTAGCTATCCTAAAAGGATTAAAGAATGTGATACTAGAAGGTGATAGTATTGGAGTTATCAATGCTATCAATGATGAGAACAACATATCAGGGGAGGTCCTCAGATCTATCGAGGAGATTAATTTGCAATATGAGAAGGAGCTTCAGCAACATCTAGATCAAACATTGTTATTGAGAAGCTAATCGAAGTGCGGATTTCATTGCAAGATCTAGGATAATTTGTAACTTATTGAATCTCCCTTTGAATAGGGAACTTTGTAATATTATCATGTTGGATGATCAAGGATGATCCTTGTCGACCAAGGATATCCTGTGGTTTGCCCTGTAAAAAAAATATTAAAAAAACTATTTTAAAATATTAATTTGTAGTGCCGGGAAGAAGGGGACGTCAGACAAACCCCGTTAACAAACACGAATCGGGATGGACAAGAACTGTAAACTAGAGAGCCAAACTCAAGCAACCCAAACCAACAATCAGACACAAACAGAAGATAAAATAACCAAGCACAATGAACACCAGATTTTGGTGGAAAACCCCAAAACGGGGAAAAAACCACGGGAGCCAGAAACTTCCACTATCAACAATAACAAGTGGCTACAATCTTCTCTAGCCAAGGCTAGAGGCATACAACATCATCAAGCATCAACAAGCTTGGCCAAATCTCCAATTTTCATCACCCAATTGGTAGAAATCAACAAAACCCAAGAGAGGACACTAACAAAGGAGATATGAGATTGAAGGCTCAAAACGACAATCCAACCGTACAAAATGAAGCCTATGATGAGGTGAACAACATACCAAAAAATCATTCCAATCGGAGGTCGTTTGGTTGTCGATCGGGGCACTTCAAAATGGGTTAAACAATTGGATACGAATTTCTCCAACTCTCTATCTTTTTCTCCCTTTCTCACACTTTGTTTCTCTCTCTTACTTTCCCAAATGGAAAGGTATCCCCTTTTATAAGAAGGTAAAACTTCACATGGTAAAAACCATATGGTAAACTAGTCTATTGGACTCTTCCCCCATATAAAAGGGAGCCCAACATAGCTCCCCTTCAATCCTATATGGGGGGCTCGAGCAAGCCCGCCTTTGAGCGGCACTTGATGAGCTTCTCCTTTGACAAAGTCTTCGTCAGCATATCTGATCTATTTTCATTTGTGTGGATCTTCATGAGCTCAAAATCTGCATCTTCTACTCTTTCTCGAAGTCAATGATACCTTCTTCGGATGTGCTTGGTTCGAGAATGGTAGGCGGCATTCTTGGTGAGGTGGATGGCACTCTGATTGTCACAATAGAGTGGGTAGCTAGCTTGCTCCACTCCCAACTCCTCTAGGAAGTCTCTCATCCTTATCAACTCCTTACCAGCTTCAACTGCAGCCATATACTCTGCTTCTGTCGTAGACAGAGAAACACACTTTTGCAGTCTCGATTGCCATGAGACTACTCCCCCTGCGAATGTAATCAGATACCCAGATGTGGATCAACTCGTTTCAATATCACCTGACATGTCTGCATCTGTAAAACCATCAAGCATAGGTTTTCCAGGACCAAAGCACAAACACACTCTCGAAGTGCCTCTGAGATACTTGAGAATCCATTTCACAGCTGCCCAATGCTATTTTCCATGATTACTCATAAACCTGCTGATAACCCCAACTCCATAGGCGATGTATGGCCTAGTGCAAACCATGGCATACATCAGACTACCAACGGCTGAAGCATAAGGCACCTTCTTCATCTCTTGTTTCTCTTTCTCACTTGTAGGACACTGATCAGAACTCAACTTCATGTTCACTGCAAGTGGAGAACTCACGGGTTTAGCCTTGTCCATGTTGAATCTTTGCAGCACCTTCTCAATGTATCTTTCTTGTGATATCCACAACTTCTGATTCTTTCTATCACGGGTAATCTGCATACCCAAAATCTGTCTTGCAGGGCCAAGGTCCTTCATAGCAAAGGACTTCTTCAATGCAATCTTCAAACTAGCAATCTTGTTGGTATCCTGACCAACAATAAGCATATCATCCACAAGTGTAAGATGATAAGTACTCCTTGTGTGGAGTAATGTGATATGAAGCAGCTGAATCAACAATCCAAGTGCACTCATCACTTGCAAGATTCAAGGAACCTTCATCAACCACCACAAACAACTCCACTATTTCATCACTGATTGTAAGAGCAGCAGTGTCTTTATCTTCTTGATTTCTTGACGTCTCCGACTTCTCATGTTCTTTGCCTTTGTCCCTCTTGAACTTTCGGCAATACTTTTGAATGTGGCCCGGCTTCTCACAATAATAGCAAGTGTACTTGCTTCTAGACTTCGATCTCCCTTTGGACTTGTCTCTGTTTTGCTGTTGTCGTTGCTTACTCCTTCCTCTGTTGTTACAAGAACCCTGCGTCACATTAGCCTCTGACTGTGAGGAGACACCCATCTCCTTCCTTCTAGTCTCTTCGTTTAAAAGACTAGCCTTCACACATTCCATAGTCTGCTTGCCTTCCGGAGCGGAATTACTAAGTGACACGACAAGTGTATCCCAACTATCCGGCAATGAGGAGAGTAGTAATAGAGCCTGCAACTCATCATCTAATGCCATCTTTCCAGAAGCCAACTGATTCACAAAGCCCTGAAATGTGCTCAAATGCACAACAATGCTCTCACCATCTTTGTACTCCAATTTCACAAGCTTTCTCATCAATGACGTACGCCTTGTTGAGGGCATTCTTCCTCTCATACATCCCCTCAAGCTTATACCATAACTCATAAGCATTCGTGTCATTCGTAATATGACGGAGCACACTCACATCAACAAATTGTCTAATCGTAGCTACCGCTTTTCGATTCAAATTCTTCAATTCAACATCAACGGCACCCGTTGGAATCTCTTTGTGCACAATTGGCTCATACAAATCTTTCACATACAAAAGATCTTCCATCTTTATCTTCTAATCTGAGTAGTTTCCCGAATTCAACACAATCATTCCCTGAAAACTGTTATTTTGCTCCATCCTAAACCAAAAGCTCTGATAGCAGTCTGTAGTGTCGAGAAGAAGGGGACGTTAGACAAACCCCTTTAACAAACACGAATCGGGATGGACAAAAACTGTAAACCAGAGAGCCAAACTCAAGCAACCTAAATCAACAATCAAACACAAACAGAAGATAAAATAACCAAGCACAAAGAACACCGGATTTAGGTGGAAAACCCCAAAACGGGGAAAAAACCACGGGAGCTAGAAACTTCCACTATCAAAAATAACAAGCGGCTAAAATCTTCCCTAGCCAAGGCTAGAGGCATACAACATCATCAAGCATCAACAAGCTTGGCCAAATCTCCAATTTTCATCACCCAATTGGTGGAAATCAACAAAACCGAAGAGAGGACACTAACAAGGGGATATGAGATTGGAGGCTCAAAACAACGATCCAACCGTACAAAATGAAGCCTATGATGAAGTGAACAACATACCAGAAAATCGTCTCAATCGGAGATCGTTTGGTCGTCGATCGGGACACTTCAAAATGGGCTGAACAATTGGATACGAATTTCTCCAACTCTCTTTTTTTTTCTCCTTTTCTCACACTTTGCTTCTCTTTTACTTTTCCAAATGGAAAGGCATTCTCTTTTATAAGGAGATAAAACTTCATATGATAAAAACCATATTATAAACTAGTCCATTGGACTCTTTCTCCATATAGGAGGGAGCCCATCATAATTGAACCATTAACGCTCACCTTGATAACATATTAAGCCTATTTTCTCTAATTTAGATGTGTTGTTCTATTTACAGCCATCACCATCTAGCTCAAGTAATGATTGGTGTTAATTATATATGTTAGAATTTTAATTTGAGTGTGCAGTTATGAACACCTCTAAAATGTGTTAATGTATAACAATTGATCGGTATTGTCTCGAAGTAGTGTTAAAGACATTAAAAAAAAAGTACATCTATATCTATATCTATATAAACTCTTAATTTAGAAGAATTTAGCATGATATGTCAATCTTAGAGGCATTTTAGGAGTCTTAACTTTTTTTTGCCATTTTTCTTGGATTTTCTTTAATTATTATTTTTTCTTCTTTTTCCTTTAATTCTCTTTTTTTCTTTAATTTTACTAACTGTCTATATAAACTCTTAATTTAGAAGAGTCTAGGATGATGTGTCAATCTTAGAGGCATTTTAGGAGTCTTAACTAATTATTTTTTTGCCATTTTTCTTGGATTTTCTTTAATTCTCCTTTTTTCTTCTTTTTCCTTTAATTCTATTTTTTCTTTAATTTTACTAACTATCTATATCTATATAAACTCTTAATTTAGAAGAGTTTAACATGATGTGTCAATCTTAGACATTTTAGGAGTCTTAACTATTTTTTTTTGCCATTTTTCTTAGATTTTCTTTAATTATCAATTTTTCTTCTTTTTCCTTTAATTCTCTTTTTTCTTTAATTTTACTAACTATCTATATCTATATCTATATAAACTCTTAATTTAGAAGAGTTTAGGATGATGTGTGAACCTTAGAGGCATTTTAGGAGTCTTAACTAATTTTTTTTTTTGCCATTTTTCTTGGATTTTCTTTAATTCTCCTTTTTTCTTCTTTTTCCTTTAATTCTATTTTTTCTTTAATTTTACTAACTATCTATATCTATATAAACTCTTAATTTAGAAGAGTTTAGGATGATGTGTCAATCTTAGAGGCATTTTAGGAGTCTTAACTTTTTTTTGCCATTTTTCTTGGATTTTCTTTAATTATCCTTTTTTCTTCTTTTTACTTTAATTCTTTTTTTTCTTTAATTTTACTAACTATTGGGCTTAATTCAAAACATTGAATTCAATCTAATATAACTATTGGGCTTAATCAAATTTATTTACTAACTATTGGGCTTAATTCAAAACATTGAATATAACTATTGATCATGACACATCACATTTAAACAATGTTATAATGATATTGATATTATTATTATTGAGTAATTTAAAATATCTATATTTATGTATTATACTTTACATAAGATTTAAAAAAAAATCTGAAATAATTATAAGATACATTAATTGTCAAGTTTTTTTATTTTTATCTTAACATTATTAATATTTTATAATATTTATATATATATATAATATTTTATAATATTTATATATATATATATAATATTTTATTTTATAAAAAATGCGCCATGGCGCGGGAATCGTACTAGTATATCCCAAATTGAAAACAAGTGAAACATAAGTTTAGTATATAAGTCGTCACTGAACTGGACAACTCGATCATCTTATTTTCAAACATTCACTAGATTTATGTATTGAATTTAATTATAACGCAGGTGTATCTGTGCACACAGGAGCGGAGGGAGGGGGCATGAGGTGGCTCGAGCCCCCCGGGTCGGGAAAAAACGTAAAAAAATAAATAAAAAATATGTATTTTTCATAATTTTTGATAATTTAAGGGTCAAAAATAGTTAAAAAGAGTAATGAATGAATGAGTGTACTTAGCTTAGTTGGTACGGGTTGGGGAATAAAATGATAAGGTCTTGAGTTTGTATCCTTATAGCTTCCTTTTATGGATTTTTTCCTCCTTTTAGCTTTTTAAATTTAAAATAGCTATTTAAATATACATTTAGTGTGTTTTATACTATATTCTTTATAACAAAAATTGTATCTTAAATATATCTTCAAAAAAAATCCTGATCCTATATATATCTTCAAAAAAAAACCCCGAAAATATAGTTGAGCCCCCCCTCGGATTTGCTTCCTTTTATGGATTTTTTCCTCCTTTTAGCCTTTTAAACTTAAAATAGCTATTTAAATTATACATTTAGTGTGTTTTATACTATATTCTCTATAACAAAAATTGTATCTTATATATATATATATATATAATCTTCAAAAAAATTCCCGATCCTATATATATCTTCAAAAAAAAATCCCGAAAATATAGTTGAGCCCTCCCTCGGATTTTTTCTGGCTCCGCCCCTGCGTGCACATGACTCCTTTAAAAAAAATATTAATTGACCTTAAAGTAATGAATTCTCCAAAATTAAAAACAATAGATGGATGTGGATTTTCACCACCAAACAAACAAAAAAAGATGCATGTGGATTATTAGGACAACATGAGTACTTACGTTTCAAGTGTAACTTTATAATGTGTAGCTAGCTTTGCAACTAAATGAAGCAGCTAGGAATCAATTACACTATCCGGGCGTGCTGTGCATTTCACACTATATAGTGTATGCTACATAATTATATTAAGCGGCGGGAAATTAATTTGGTTCTTATTGCCATTGCTAACGTTGCTCATATATACTCTATGATTTACCTCTTTTAAACACCATAGACAGTGGTCTCATTGTTTGGATGTGTAATCATGTTTTAAGCTTACAAACATTGAAAGTGTGAATTGACGACTAACATCACATAATCATGATGACATAACTGAATTAACTCTGATGAACAAACTACATCAAATG
Organism: Persicaria maculosa; assembly: GCA_963922045.1. Classification (NCBI taxonomy): domain Eukaryota; kingdom Viridiplantae; phylum Streptophyta; class Magnoliopsida; order Caryophyllales; family Polygonaceae; genus Persicaria; species Persicaria maculosa. The sequence goes on along the minus strand of OY998262.1, from coordinate 36,492,227 downwards.
AGCCCGTATGAGGACGAATTAATTTATAATTTAACTTAAGTTAAAAAGTGAATTTAAGTAATTTTTATCTTTAAATTATAAAAGTTGTTGTGGGTTTGTTTTTCGTGAGAAGACAATGACTTTCGTCTCATAATTTAAGTCGTCTAACTTTCAAATATGTTTTTTAAAAAGCTAAAAATTATAGAGTCAGAAGCAAGGTTAGCTGCTCAAATAAGTTGTTAGTTAACAACAATTTAAAAGAGGCAAAACGCTGAGTTTTGAACCTCTATAGCTAACCATTTCAGATTGAATAAAGGGGAGTATTTAAGTTCTGTGTGTGGGTACTTGTAGCTTGTAGCTTTCAGTTGTAACCGAACTAAGATTTCAGTTAGCACTTTGGCTTCCTTCCAAGGTTTTCAACTCCATTTTTCTCCAATTTTAGATATGAGATCTACACTGGATCTCAGCCTCTTTTCGATTCTTCAATCGTCTACATGGTATCAGAGCTACTGCAGATCTAATCGCTGATTTCAATCAATGGCTAATGCTCAAGATCAGCTTAATCTTCTATTCGAGCATATTGGTGAAAACTTGGGCGTCGCTAATGGAGCTCATGTCAATCCACTGTATCTCTCCAACTCATATCATCCAGGTATGAAACCGGTTGGTCTTTTGTTCAATGGCAATAACTTTTCTAGCTGGAGTCGCAGTATTCAAATGGCGTTAGGTGCCAAGATTAAGCTAGGTTTCATAACTGGTGCTTGTGTTTGTCCTTTGGACAACGAAGAAGAGTTAGCTAAGTGGATTAGATGTGACTATATGGTTATGAGTTGGATTCTCAACTCTATGACCTCTGAAATTGACGAGCTATTTGTGTATGTTGAATCTTCTTGGGAGCTTTGGAAAGAGCTTGTTGAACGATTTGCTGAATCTAATTCACCTCTTATTTTTCAATTGCACAAAGAATTGTGTAACATTAAACAAGAGAATATGCATGTCGCTGTCTATTACGACAAACTGAAGAAGTCGTGGGATGAGCTTCAGATGATTGATGTTGTTCCAACTTGCAATTGTGGTGGTCTTAAGCACTGCAGTTGTTCTCTTCTTAAGAAAATTGTGGATAGGGACTCTAAGATCCATCTTATGCAGTTTTTTATGGGCCTCAACGAAGCATATGACAACATTCGTAGCAATATTCTGTCTAGTGTTGATTTGCCTTCAGTGAATAAGGCTTTTCATACAGTGTTGCAGGTCGAGAGACAGCGTGAGATTACTGGTGCTTCTTCTCTGGCTGCTGATGGTAGTGTTCTATATGTTAATAGGGGTGGTAAACCTCAATTTGGCTTTAATTCTAGGACCACTTCCAGGAATTCAAGCAAAAAGGACTTCAAGAAAGGGAAATCTGACAGGGTTTGTCGTTATTGCCATGAGAAAGGTCATCTCAAGGAATCTTGCTTCAAGTTAATCGGTTACCCTGATTGGTATGAAGGACTTCGGGGCAACAATCCATCGAAATTTGCTTCTAATGTTGAAGATATGGTTGTTGATGAGAGTCATCTTAAGGATGTCAGTTCTAAGAGATCAGTTTTTTTCTGAGAATCGCAAAGGGAATGCTTCTTCCTCTATGCCTAATCCAATGATGGTTAATACATTTTTTCATGAAGTGGTCAAGATGATGAAGAAAGGGAAAGCTGTTGAAAGTTCAGATATGGCTTATGATCAAGGAGCTCACCAAAGTTTCATAAACTTTGCAGGTAGTGTGTCTGTTGATAATGTGTCCAATAAGATTCGGATTATTGATTCAGGTGCGACAGACCACATTGCATTCACTCCTTCTATTTTTTCTTAACTGAGGGATTTGCATAGACTTGTGTTGGTAGGTCTACCTGATGTCTTGCTCGTACCTGAGTTCAAGTACAATCTGCTTTCTGTCTCTAAGCTACTGAAAAACAGAAAATCATTTGTTGGTTTTTACCGAGATGTTTTGTGTTATTCAGGACCCTACAACTAAATGCTTTGTGGCTTTAGGACATCAAATTGGAGGATTATACAAGTTACATGTTGGAAAGGTTACTGTGAGTCAGTAGAAATTGTTGAATTCATGTTTTGAAACTGATTTGTGTATTGTTAGTAATAAGCATCTGTGAATGTTCTTATTGTTTTGCATCTTCTTCATTCTCGTCTTGGTCATACATCGTTGTCCAAGATGAAGCATCTATGCAAGTGTTCTCACTTGAAACACTATTATTGTGATACATGTGCTATGGCTAAACTTCATCATCTTGCTTTTCCAGTTAGTGAATCTCATGCTGAGAATTTGTTTGAGCTTGTGCATGCTGATCTTTGGGGACCTTACAAGATCCCAACCAAGTGTGGTGCCAAATATTTTTTGACTTTGGTGGATGATTGTTCTCGAAGTACTTGGACCCGAACCCGAGACGACCTGGACCCGACCCGTAATGGCACTACTCTTCGTGCCTTTAGTGACACAGATTAGGGCAATTGCACCTTCACTAGTCGATCTATTACAGGATACTGTATGTTTATTGGCTCATCATTGGTATCCTGGAAAACCAAGAAGTAGAAGATTGCCAGTGAAATTGTTTGGATTGAGAGTGTTCTTGCTGATCTTCGGGTTCCAGTTGCATTGCCTATTTCTCTCCACTGTGATAACAAATCAGCTTTGCAACTGACTACTAACCCAGTCTTCCATGAGCGAACAAAACACATCAGAATTGATGGTCACTTTGTTAGGGAGTTGGTCAAGCAAGGTTTCCTGAGCACTCATCATGTTTCATCCTCCTCTCAATTGGCAGATATTCTTACCAAGCCTTTAGGGGCTCAGCAACATCACTTTCTAGCATCCAAGCTTGGCCTTGTGCCATCACCCATGGCCTAGCTTGAGGGGGGGATGTAGAGTCAGGAGCAAGGTTAGCTGCTCAAATAAGTTGTTGGTTAACAACAATTTAAAAGAGGCAAAACGCTGAGTTTTGAACCTATATAGCTAACCATTTCGGATTGAATAAAGGGGAGTATTATGTTCTGTGTGTGGATACTTGTAGCTTGTAGCTTTCAGTTGTTACCGAACTAAGATTTTAGTTAGCACCTTGGCTTCCTTCCAATGTTTTCAACTCCATTTTCTCCAATTTCAGATCTGAGATCTACACTGGATCTCAGCCTCTTTTCGATTCTTCAATCGTCTACAAAAACTTTATAAATTATAATTTTAAAAAATAATTTCACTCTTTTTACTAATAAAAATAAAATTATTTATAAATTAATTAAAAATAAGCATAATTTTTATTCATCAAAAAAACATATTAAAAGTCAAAATGACTTAAATTAAGAGATAAATGGAGTTTTTTTTTGGAAATAAAAGAAAAGAAAATTCGCATATTTTACCTTATAATCCAAAGAAACATGTGGGGTAAAAAAACAGAGGCATAAAGCCAGAAAGAAACACACGAACACAAGATGAGACGTTCGCACGAACACATAATCGTACTACATGATGTTGCTATTTAATAATTCAATGAATCCCCCGGCAAGTTCGATTATAGCATTTATATACTTTGGATCAACATTTATATAATTATGTCTCCAAATAATGTACCGCATCTCCAATTGTTTATCGCATACACTATTTTAATGCTCCCTATTATTGACACTTATGCAAAACATTCCATTAATTACAGTAGTTACTAAAGTAAGTAACTTTATTACTGTATGTTTTTACAGTGGGGAAATTATACACATCTTGATTTGGTGAGGCGCCACAAAGTTTTGTTCAATTATGAAAGTTTGCGTGTGACGCTTGTATCCTTTGCCATCGACAAGACAACTCATTTTTTTACCCTTTCCTTTTCTTTATGGTAAAATTTAGTCACACTCATTGTAAAGAGAAATGAGATCTAGTCGTGGTAGTGTTCGTGATTTCTTACCATCTAATTTATACTCTCCCCGTTCAAAAATATAAATCTTTTTAGACTTAAATTTTTATCTGAAAATATAAGTTTTTTTTAGGTTTTCAAGGTATTAGGAGATAAGAAATGTTACTTTTTGACTTTTTGCTCAAATTTTATTGGTTGATGAGGGTTGTTAATAATTAATTAATGAGGGGTATAAATGGAATAAGCTTATAATTTTCTTAATTTGTGTACAACTGTCTAAAAGGACTTATATTTTTGAACGGATGTAGTATTATTAACGAGATATAAATGTCGTCGATATATATTTTCATAATAAATATCACATTTTCATTGTTGGCTTCTGCCCTTCGTCATCTAGACTATTCCTTCCTCGATTATCACTTGGGTTAACCTAATTGGTGCCTTGTGAAGTTGTATCTTGATTGTTTGCCTTTTCTTTTGTTGGTGTGCAAATTTGTTCTACTTTCATGACAATAAGTCTGTCTGTCTTTGTCTAGACTTATAGATTTATTGATATTTCGAATCTCTGTCTTTAAAAAATATTTTAAACTAATTTAAATGTCATGGTTCAAATGAAATAAATTTAAATTTCATTTTTGTGTTTTTTTTAAGAAAATATTATTTTTTATTAACATACTTGTTTCGATTACCTAAATGAATTTACAATACTAAAAGTACAGTGATTGAAATTTAAATTCTATTCGTAACTATATTAGAAAACATGTTATAAAGTTCACGTTCATAAATAAAAGGACTATTGAACATTTTTACATATAAAAATGGGTACGAGTGGACCTATTAAAAATGGGTACGAGTGGACCTATTAAACAAAATAAAAAATTTGAGAAATTTTATGTAATTTCTAGTAATTTATAGGGGGTTTTACGAATAGTGGAATATTTGAAGGCTATTTTATGTAATAAATATGGCCAAATTATAGAAAATCACATGTTAAAAAATTACACTTATGAAAATATTCAGACAAGATTTCATCATAAAATAATGCAAATTACCAAAGATTGAATTGTAAGTTTGACCTGTTTCAATGGCCACTAAAAGAAAACTAATTAAAACTAGGGGTAAATTCCATAAAATACGGAGAGAGAGAAAAAATACAGTACAAAAAGAAATGGATAATTAATGGGTGATTTAACGAATAAATAAATAGAAAAAGAAATAAATGCATGGGAAACGGCCACGTATCCGGAAGAAAGTGAGGAGGGGGGTCACAGAGAGATTGAAGGCAGGGAGAAGGAGCCGAGGCGCATAGAGCCCAGTGCTACTATTTATTTCTCTCTCTATTTTTTTTTTTTGGGGAATTTTATCTTATTAAATACAGAATCCCTACTTTGTTTTCTTATTTTATAAAAAGGCTGCAATTTTACGTAAATTACGTACGTGTCCTTTTGTTCTCTCTCTCTCTCTGTATCTGCGTTTTTGCAGGTCCCTACCCTCCCTACTGCCCTTTTGCTCCCCACTTCCTCCGTCACTCCGTCACTACGGGGATACTTGTATAAGTATTAGTGAATTTTTATCGCACTCAACTGGGTCTCCGTTTGTCACCAATAAGTAGATTTTAAGAGGTTATATATTATAATTTGTTTTTGATTAAGTAAAAATTCGACACACCGAAAATATTTGGTGGGTCGAGAGGTCGAATAAATCGAGGACGGATAAACTATCAAATATGCTAAAGATATAAAATAACAAAAAGACAAAACCACCAAATTAGAAGGGTACAGTTATAATTTTTTTTATTACGGAGGTTATATCTTACGGAGTATAATTTTTTTTATTAAGTAAAAATTCGACGCATCGGAAATATTTGGTGGGTCGAGAGGTCGAATGAATCGAGGACGGAAAAACCATCAAACGTGCTAAAGATATAAAACAACAAAAAGACAAAACCATCAAATTAGAAGGGTGCAGTTATAGGCGAAAACTAGCATAAATGATTATAGAACATGAGCAGTGTGCAACAACTCATCCGTCAGTTGGTAGAGGCAACACAGGGAATCTTGTGAACTAAGTGAAAACCTCGTATTTGGACTCTGTCAACGAGCCTTTCAGCTTTTAAGAACTTATAATTTTAATGTTATATACTCCATTCGTTCGATAAAATATGTCATTTTAGCTTCATAAAATCTAGGCAAAATCGGGTATATACCCATGGAAACTTTATTAATTGGGTATATACCCATCAAAACTTCAAAATTGTTTATATACCTATTAAATCATTTATATTCTGTTTAATTATCCATCATATATTTAATTTATACTATTAAATGTAAAAATTATTAAAATTTAATTATTTAAATATCAAAATTAGTTAAATTTCAAATAATTATTAAAATGAGACATTAATTTCAATTTATGTCAAACTAAGTAATTTTTTTTTAATTTGATATGATTTTACATTAAAAAAATATGTATTTTATTTCTTTACTATGGTTTATGGTCATTTTTATAACTTAATTATTTTGAACTTATACATGAAACTTGATATTCAAAATAAAATCATTGGATAAAAATATAATTATAATTACGTTGAAGTTGAACTTTTATATTAAAATTTTAATTATATTTTCTATCCAATAATTGTAAAGTGATAAATTTTTTAATTATTTTCTAATTATTTAAGTTTAGTATATAATTAAATTTAAATCTAATTTTCACTCAATAATATTAGATCAAATATATTGTGGACAATCAAACAAAATTTAAATGATTTGATGGGTATATACACAATTTTGAAGTTTTGATGGGTAAATACCCAATTAATAAAGTTTTCATGGGTATATATACTTAGAATTTAAACTATATGGTGTACTGTATTAATTATGATGTACTCCGTAACTATTTGACTCTAATTTTTATTTATTATGGGGTATATTTCATTACAATTTTTACAAGTTTTATGTGAAAAACTCAAATTGAAGGAAGGGGTTTTGGAGAGTGGAAGGTGAAGTGCAATTGAGGGGTAGGCGCGTGAGGGTAGTGTGAGTAAATGAAAGGGAATTGAAGGGCCTGAATTTCTGCTGCTGGATACGCTGAAACACTGCCATCTTCTTTCCTTTTTTTAAATAAATAAAAATAGATACGTAAATAAATACTACAATAAAAATGGAATAAAGAAAGAAGAAGAAAGTGTTACTTCAACTGCATCAGTTCTCCACTCTTCCACTGCTACTTCAACTGCCAGTCCTCCGTCTGCGGCCTCTACTTTCACACGTGTCCTTCTCTCATTGGGTTTCCCTCTTCCTTTCTACGGAGTATGCTCAATCCATAGTTTTATTCGTATTATCATTATCAGTGTTACTATTACTACATTACATTACGTCATTACTCCGTATTAAGTAATCCATTTGATCCAAAATACATGTCGTTTGACTTTTTGATACGTATTTTAAGAAGCTAAAACTACACTAATATATTAACTTTATTATTATTATTATTATTTTACAATTTAATACTTATTATCAACAAATATTAAGTTGTAAAAAAATGATTCAAAAAAATTGATATTTTATATAGTTTTTACCTTCTTAAAATATGGTCTATTAATTACGTGTAAGATACGAGATTATTGACTAATTTTCTATGGACTCAAACACTAGTCTTTAAATTACTCGAATCAGAAAAATTAAGTAGCAATCCGACAGACATATTCAACCTAGGGGAGACAGAATTCTCGGCCAGGGGTACTGAAAAAATTTCGTGAAATATTTTTTGGTGTATACTTATTAAAAATATTTTTTGAAAAAATATTGAAAAAACACTAAAATTGTGATTTTTTTTAAAGGTTTTTTTTATTTAAATAGTTGATAGTAACCAAAAAAAATAGAAGAGAAACAAAAAATATAGGAAAAAATCAAGAAGAATTACTTTTAAAACAATATTGAAAGAAAAAGTTAAATATATAATTTAAACATAAATATGACATCTTTGAATGAAATAGTTGATAGAAACAAAAAATATATATTGAGAGAAATCAAGAAGAATTAATGATATAATAAAGCAAATAAAAAGTGAATGAGTTGAGATTTAAACCAAGATCTTTTAATTCTCATTGTCCTTCCTTCCTTTACCACTTGAGCTACATAACACTCTTGTTTTAAATATCATTTAAATATGTTATATTACCTTAAAAATACTAAATATATGCAAAAAAATATTATTTTTTTGTATTTTTTTCCGCCAGGGGGTGCTCGACCCCAAGCACCGTACCCCCTGGATCCGCTCCTGTGAGTATCTGACCTAGCCCCACAAATAGCAATAGTTGAGTTTAAACCTTTGATCTCATAGTAACGAGGCACAATAAAACATTTGACTACTAACACTAAATCAACATATCCTTAGTTCATGGACTCTAGTTATTCTTCATTTTGTTTTTAAAGATTGAGAGGTTTAATAAATCAACTGTAATGGTCGATTTAGGACATCTAACACGAAAAATCTTAATTAGAGTTAACATGAAGCAACAATTTTCGAAATAGCAATTGATGAAATTAAATATGTACAAGTTTCCTCAACCTTGACGTCCTCAACCTAACCTAGATGTACAACTCGATTCACATTCTGGAGTTTTTCTTTTGTCAAATTACTCTTGTGAATAAAGAAGCTACGTACATTCATCTTGTATAAAAAAAAAAGTTACACTCACCTTTTGGTGAAAAAAAAATAAAATTATGCATTTCATATCTATATATTTATCGGTTCAAGAAAAAAAATTATGCACATTATATATATTTTTTTATGTGTAAAATTCTCACATTCTCGTCTGTGATCTGTTCTAGTTAGAAACCTTGCTAATTGTAGTTAGATTGATTGACGTTATATTCCAATACAGGAAATAAAATAAACATAAATAACATGGAAATATTTTAGCATTGACCAACATATATATATATTTATACTATATCATATCCAAAGTCAAATATGTAGGTTAAATTATAGAGATGGAATAGTCTATAATTTAATTGTTGTAGGGAAGGTGATTTGTTGGTTGGACAATGGACATGGTATACTGTTTTAGCCTCTCTAGGGATTGGTGGGTAGTTCAACTCAATCATAAATATTAACCACACTTGCTTCATTTACCAGAAATAAACTAGTTTGTGGAAGACACAAACAATTACTCCCTCTATTTTATATTAATTTTTTTATGCCTTTTTAAAAGCAATTTTTATAGAATAGTATTATTTTATATATATATAATTTTACACTTATTAATAATAAGTATTTTAATAAGTATAAAATTAAAAAAAAAAAAAATTTGATATTTATAGAGATTTTCATTTCTTAAAAACGTGTTCAAAAGTCAAATGACAATTATTATGAACAAATGGAGTAATTAATGTGATGAATGGAATGGATTTTGACTGGTTAGTTAAGGTGATTTTCAATGATTAATATTGTAGTATACTCCATTTGTTTGAAAAAAAATATGTCGTTTATTATTTAAATATGTTTTTTTAGAATGATAAAAAAATTTATATAAAATATTATTTTTTTAATAATTTTTTAAAATAATTTCATATTTATTAATATTAGCTAAAAAATTGTCAATTTTTTTATTAAAATATGAATATTTTATATAATTTTTATTAATATAGAATATGTGAATAACAAATATTTGTCGAAGGGAGTATGTCTTAAGAATCTCAATTATTTAGAGTAGTTCTTTTACATGCCGAGGATGGTATCCTTCCACAAGGGGTGTATAGGATTTTTTTTTTTTTTTTTAGAAATATATATAGGCTGTTGGACTTGAAGCCAATTGGCATTTTTATATTATGAATTATGAAATTGGTTTAATTAATTCCCAAGTTAACATAAATTAAATGGGTAAATTATACAAGGCCCCAAGTTGTAGAATCAAAAGCCGCCCATTATAAACAGCACTTTAGATTTCTATTTAGGGTTTTTGTTTTTTTTTTGGTTTGTCAGTAGAGTATGAAATGGAAAAAAAAAGGAAAAAATCTTTTATTTTTTGGAAAAACTAATTAAAATACCCTCACCTTTGAGGGTATGGTTAAAGTATATTCTCAACTTTCAAATGTAATAAAATTATCCCGAGCTTTGAGAGTAGTGGTAATATATTATCAAAGGTTTTCTTACAGGTTAAAAATGTTGACAATGTAGCGTACATGAATTTTTTTGACAAGAGTTTTCTTCAACGGTTTCCTTAGGAAAAAAACCGGTCCATGTCCAGCGCCTTTTCCTTTCTTCTATCTTTTTTGATGGTCACCTCTTGGACTATCTTCAAGGCAGCTCATGTTTCCTCTTCAATGACAGTCTTCCTCCCTCATGGTCGCCTATTTTGAGTTGTCCCTCTTTGATTCGTTCACAACCTTGACTAAGTAAGTTTTGTTTTTTTCCCATCTTCGTTGTTGCCGGTTTGGTGTTGGTTTGGTGTTAATTTGAGGCAATTTTGACCGGATTAGTTGCTCGGCTGAACCAATTTCGTTTTTCGGGTTTAACTTTGCTGTCAGTATATTTTTTTAAGAAAATCGTTCAAGAAAACCCAATTTTAGTGCTAATTTGTAAAAAGGTTTCCACACAGGTGGCCTTGTCATCATTTTTGACATATGAGAAAACTCGTGGTAATATATTACCATTACTCTCAAAGGTCGGAATATTTTTATTACATTTGAAAGTTGATGATATATTTTTACCATTCCTCCAAATGTTAGTGTATTTTAATTAGTTTTCCCTTATGTTTTTTGGTAGGAGGAAACAAATCTTTTATGAAAAAATTAAAAGAGTGAATAGCCTCTCTCTCTTATTATTTTTTTTTATAGCGAGCCTAGAGAAATAAAATAGCTAGAAATGAGAGATATGAGTAGGCTAAAATTGAAAAATAAGAATAAGAATAAGAAAATAAATTTTATATATATGAAAAATAAGAAAATGAATATGATCAATTATATTTTGATCAATAAACCACAAAAACATCGCCCATCTCTTAATTATTACATTTCTCTACTCAACAATAGCATGAATTAGTGTGATAAAGCAATGAAAACAACAATTTTTGATGATAAAATCTCATTGATGGGAATTTGGTAACAAATATCAAACTCCTGAGTTGACAAACAATTTTGAAACAGATGCAATGTTTGTGGGTATTGCATACAGACCTCAATCAGGACCGGTCTATAAGGGTGGGCAAAGTGGGGTGACCACCTACAGCATTAGCCATTAGCCATTAGATGGGTAATTTTGAGACTCATTACTTGTTGCTTGAATATCAGTTTTCAGATTAGTAGTGCCTCAACTACACCATCAATTTGACACTAACTCTCCAGTTTTCATTCATTTGCTGGCGAATCGAGTTGCCCGACCCTACAAAAACATGGTCATGATCAGATCGATCCTGACTCGCGTAAGGTCATTAAAAGCGGTTACTCTCTAAATCTCTCCAATTATTTTATAGAGTTGCACATTGACCTAACTTTGTGTAATTTGTGACACAACAATCAACATAAAAACCAACACTAATACTAGGTGTGAAGTGTATGTAACAAAGGAGAGTCAACATGAGAGGGTGTGAAATAGAGGGAGCCCCCAAATGTTGAACAAGTGAGGCCCACTTGGAGGGATAGGGTCCCGTGAGTGAGTAAGTGAGTGTGACCACCCTCTCAATCCCTACTTCCCTGTGCTCTTCCCACTAATAACCCCACTCCCAGTAGTAGCTGTCCCTCTAGGGTTTCTGCTAAAGAAAATTAATAAGTCATGACTTGCAAAGAGCCCCACAATCTGTGAATTCAAGTTGAACAAACACCTATTACATGTCTCATTTAGCCATGTGAAGAGTTTTAGATTACAAGTTAGATGCAATGCAATGCAAATAGCAATGGAGGAAAAGAAAGAGGGAATTTCCATATATGGATGTGAAGATGAAGATTATTTGGGGCGATAACGATTCCAAATCGATACAATACCAATCGGTGAATATCCGAGTAGATCGAAGTTTAGTGCATAATGAAAACTTATCAATTATGATCATAGGGGGTAAGGCCCTATGTTTTCCCTTCTAAGCATAGGAATTAATGTCACATATTATCTTACTAGCTTGTATAGTTATTATATGGCTCCATTTCAATCCACACTTGCTTCCATTAGAATCCTTAAACTATGAGTGGACGGGTTCGCTTGTCGTGTCGGGCTTGTAATCTTCTTATTATCACTATCAACATTCAACACAAGAGATTAACACATCTTACCAAACCAACCAAACAAACCCTAAAACCTAAAAAGATTGAATTTTTGCCATCTAACTAACTAATTTTGGTGGGAGAAATGAATTTTGAATAATGAGAAAACTGACAGTGGCACTGTTGGATTTGGACTAGGTCCTAAAAAGAGAATAGGCCCATAGCTCATAAGAGTGGTGTGGATCCAGTCAAACCTAAAATATGGATATGGTCCTAAAAGGGTAATAGGCCCATAGCTCATCAGGGTCAGATTCTCGTGAAAGGTTTTAATTTGAACATTGACGAAAGAAATTGTTCCTACTGCAATCCTACATAAGTAGTACATAGGCTATTTAGGCTATTTAGGCTGTGCAACTGTCTGTTCAACAGCTTACAACATAATTGATTCAGCAATGATAGTTGAGATTCATCTTTTACACTTTCTGGGTCAATTTGAAACAACCTCTACATAGTTTATAGTTGGGTAAAAGGTGCGTACCTCTGGATCTTGCTCTAACTCTCTGGTCTTAGGGTTAAAGGCGTGTTATCTGAGAGTAGATGATAGACAGGAAGAAGAAAAGGGGTTTAGGTGCTCCAGTCGGGGTGACCTAGTGGTGTGGAGTAAGGGGGATGAGAAGGAGGTCTCCGGGTTCGATCCCTGCCTCCGTCTCTTTTCTTGGGATTTCCATTCAAGGTTTACTTTGTCTCCTACCGGTGGGTCGAGCCGGTCGGCGCAAGCCGATTTACCTAATACGTGGCTCTTATCAGCTAGGTTACATGCTCGATTTACTGATAAAGAAGGTCGGTTCCTCGTCATTAAAAAAAAAAGAAAAGAAAAAGGTTTAGGCAGAAAATGTGACTATGATTCCGATTGCCTATTATTACATTTTCCCTTTCCTATAAAGGCTTGACTCAAATACATTATATGGGCTTTATCAATATACATTGTACCAGCCCATATTAGCCCAATACAATCACAACCCTTATCTTGCCTTCACCTTAAAAAGCTTTGTACTCCCTTCGATTGGAAATATTTGATATTTTAGGAGGTGAAATTTGATTAACAATATTTGATATTTTAGAAGTCATAATTATTCTCTTTTTTACTTTTGTACTATTATCAATATAAATATTGCACTTTTTTTTTCAACCAATTACATTTGTGCATGATAAATGTGAAGCGGGAGTAAATATTATTTAATAGGGTATTTAAATGTGGAAGTGACATTTCTTAATCTTTGTGTATATTTCTAAAACATCCAATAATATTTTCGATCGAAGGGATCACTATTCACTAAGTAAAAAAAATACAAATCTAGTGATAAAAAAATCTCATGTACTGTTATATAGTCAATGCCTTCCACTCACTAGTCTAAAAGTCTTATATTGACTTTTGCTGCCATGAATTCAAGTTTACAGATGTCTACTTGTGCTGAGAAAACAAAGTCAAGGCAAAAGGGCAATTACAAGGTGTTGGTGGGACACTGGTGGAATGCTCTCATTGTGAGTGATGAAAGTACTCAATGTTGATGTTGGGCTGGAAATTACAATCTTTAGTGATCATCACCCATATACCCTTATAATTAGGGTACATTAGAGGGTATCCAATTAATGAATAACCATCTTATCCCTCTTCTCTCTCTCTAACTCTTTGTTAAAGTCGGCTGGGTCTGGTGGGGTACCCCTCTTGTCTCTCTCTTGGTCTAACTCTGTGTTAAAGTCGGTTGGGTCTAACTCCGTGTTAAAGTCGGTTGGGTCCGGTGAGGCTAAAGACAAGCTGGAGGGAAGTCGTGTGCGGACTCACATACGGGAGACACGAACAACACATAAATCCAACGGGGCTTCATCTCAAAACCAATTGGCAATGAGAGGAGTAACTCTTCAACCTTATATATTGTTCCAGCATTCTCTATATTATCGATGTGAGACAACCACATTCCAGCACTCTGTTCTTCTTCCTTCCTAAACCTCTGAATTCTATGTTCTCAATCCCCTTCCTTTCACCTTCCTCACTTCCAAATCTAAATCACGTCAATCATCTACGGTCCCTGTCCTAACAAGGTGCCTACCTCTCTATAAGTGGAATAGACTACGACTGTTATTGTTGTTAGTCTCTTCAATATGAAAGATATAAAAGCATCATAAATTCAATATACTCGAATCTTTGCTGGAGAAAAACTTGGATAAAGGATGGAAAATGTGATGGGACGGGCACAGGAACCTACGATAGGGGCTGTTAAGATTCAAGACCCGTCAAAACAGTGTAGATTTAGATGTTTAAAATAGTTTATACTCCATGTAAAAGACCCAAGTCAGTCAGGTTTTATCTGTGTGTGTGTTATTAAGTAGAAAAATCTGCAAGCAGTGACAAGAACTACCCTAAAATTTGGCCATAACACCACAAGGTTTAGGTTTGAGGTGTGCAAATGTGGTTGACCAGGCACAAGGCCTGGAACTTTTGGATTGATTACAGAGATGTTGCTAAAATAGATATGTGAAATGGGGAGCTTCCTAAGAAAGATTATCAAAGTACAAAAATGTACACCAACTCAGCAACCATACATAGTGTCCAATAGTTGGAGAAACTGCTGGCTTTTAACACATATCTTGAGGGTAATCTGCATCAAGGGATGCCGCACGCTGCCATGCCTCGTATCAGCTTAATTGTCATTTCTCGCTTAATTGTCATTTGTTGTGAGAAATGGGTCAGGTTGCGTAGATCCATTCGTTCATCGGTTGAACTTGAAGCACAAGAAAAACCTACATCAGAGCATTATTAATCAATATATCAAACCGCCAAGTTTTTCTTATTTCATTCGAAGTTCTATCCAAGATGGAATCATGGAAAGATATGCTAGCCAAAACAAAATGAGTTGATCTACTTTGAAGCAAAGTGAAAAGGGCTTACTTGTAGCATAAAAATTCCGACACGAGCAGAAATCTGGTCCTTATGCAACCGGCTAGCATTACTACCCGTATTCTACAGTTGAAGCTTATATACAACAATACAACAATGTTATCGTCAAAACTTGTCGTCTGGGACGAAACCCCTCTTAATCATTTCATCGTGAAATCGAAATGCTTCCTTGAGGTTTTCCTGGCTGACATACCCATTGATCAGCATTGTATACGTTGATCTATCAGGATTGATGCCTCTCTCATTCATCTTGTGGTATATCGAGCTTGCTACCTGCATTTTACCTTGTCTACAGAAGCCATCTATAATAGTGTTGTAAGATATCGTATCAGGCAGTATCCCCTGGTCCTCCATTTTACTGAGCACGGCATAAGCCTTGTCGACATTTTCTTCTTTCATAAACCCGTAAATCAGGGTGTTGTAGGTAATGCTATCAGGAATAATGCCTTTTGCAATCATCTTGTTGAGGAATGAATCCGCCATGCTCACATCTCCTGATCGACAATATCCTTTTATAATGGTATTAGATGTGATAACAGTGGGTTCAATACCTTTCTCGATCATCTCATCCCATAGCCTTAAAGCCTCAGGCACACGTTTTGTGCTGCAAAATCCATTGATAAGGATACAATAAGTAACAAGATTTGGATAGATACGATGATCAATCATGTTCCTCCACAGTTCATGAGCTTTTTCCATGTTGCCTTCCTTGCAAAACCCATCAAGCAAAGTATTATAGGTGACAACATCCGGCTTGAGATTCTTCTGAAGCATGGTCTCGAACAAGGCTACTGCTTTGTTCATGTTCCCATCCTTTGAATATCCATGAATCAGTGTTGTATATGTACAGAAATCAGGAAAAATGCCCCTTTGCATCATCTCATCGAAGAGCCGGTCAGCTTCAGAAAGCATATTTTCCTTGCACAGTCCATTCAGTAAAGTGTTGTAAGTCACCACATCCATTATACATCCCTGCTTCACCATTTCATCTCTTGTTTTCATAGCCTCAGACATAGCACCACTTTTACAAAACCCGCCTATTAGAATGGTATACAAAACGCTGTCAGCAACCAACCCCGAGTTCTTCATATGCTCAAAATACCTAACTGCTCGATCAAGATGTCCATTCCTACCTAGAGCCCCAATAACTGAACTAAAACTAAGTAAATCAGGAACAACACCTCTCTTAGACATTTCATCAAACAGCTTCTCTCCTTCAACAATGTCATTCCTTTTACTGTATTCGACAATCAATGAATTGTAGGTGGTAGTATCAGGACAAGGCCCAACTCTCCACATTTCATCTAGCACTTCCCTCGCCCTTTTATATCTCCTTTCCTTACACAACACACTTACAATGGAATTATACGTAAACAACACAGGTTTCAGGCCCTTACTCTGCATCAAAGCCAAAATTTCAAAAGCTTTGTCTGCATTCCTCTCGCGACTATATGCAGCAATCAGTGTGTTATAAGTCACAAGATCAGGAGAAACCCCTTTCATTTCCATTTCCGACAAAAACGACATCGCATTCTCAATCTTCCTTTCTTTACACAGTGCATTGATCATTATATTTAGAGTATAAACATTCACCTGAGTGCCATTTCTAACAGCTTCCTCATAGATTTCCCATGCCAAATCAACCCATCCAGACATCACTAAGCCAGCAAGAAGACCATTACAGGCATTTACCGAAACAGAAATTCCCCTACTGCACAACAACCGGAACACCTCCGAGGCCTCTCGAAGCTTCCGAGCCTGCACATATGTCCTAACCAACAGATCGAAAATCCCCAAATTCGAACCACAGATGCTACAACTACCGATCATTGAATCCAAAATCTCAACCCTAGAAACTCCACTTTTGCGAATCATTCGGAGGATCAGAGCTTGTGCATCCGAGGACCTCCTACCTCTAAACAGGTAATGAATCATGGCACTCAGCGAGAGCGTCGAGTGCCGGAAATTATGAGAATTCGCGGAAACAACGTCGACGAAGGTTAGTCCCATGTGAAGGCTTTCACGGCACCGCCGGAGAACCTCGACGATGTCATGGGGGCTTAATCGAAACAAATTGGAGGCATTTTGGAAGAAACTGTACTGACCTTTCTTTAAGCATGTCATGATCCTTTCCACCGCGAGCGAATTCGGCCTAATCGGCGATCCCGGCGGTGGCAGCGTAGGTACGACATTTATATTTTCTGACGGAAAAACACAGAGCGATCGGAGGAAGGAGAAACGGGGATGAAGGTGGCAAGATGGTGGCGATTGAAATATGGATTTCATGGATTGTGGCAGCGGAGCAGGAATTTCGCCACGAGAGTGCTAAAAACAGGGTAGGGATCCTCTACAACTTTCCATCCCTACTCAACCTATTTATTTGATCATTTATTTATTTATTTTTAAAATAAAAAAATCCACCCCTTATACTTATAATTTTAGATGCAAAGCCTTTGTAAAAGATTGCACCACGTGTCCTCCTCTGGGCAAAGTTAAGAAACCACATTTTCGCCTTTGTTAGTGGTTTCTCCTTACCACGTTCCCTTTGCAGTTTTGAGATCCTTTTCCAGAGGAAACTAGCGACTCAATCGAATGGTGGGCAGACGAGGGTCGCGACGGCTGAAGGCGGCTAAATCGGGTAGCGGACAGACGAGGGTAGCACGGCTATAGGCGGACAGACGAGGGTAACCCTAGTTTCAACTAGGCGACTAACCCTAGTTGAAACTAGGGTTAGTTGGTCATTGATTGGTACATGAGGTACTGCGGGAGCTGAAACTGTCTGAACATACTAAAGCTGAGAATGGATGCTCCACATTTTTTGTACATCTAATATTTTTTGTTTTGCCTTACTGTTTGTTATGTAGTTGGAAGAGTTTCGATCCATGAGGAAGCAAAAAGGTGCTGGCCATGGAAAGAAAGTTGCATTACCTGGCCAACCTCCCAGTGTCGCGAATACTGTTGCAAATAATACGCAGATTTCATAAGGGAAAATCAATCTTGACTCTTGAGTCAGTGGATAGTAGTACATCTGGTAGGATCGGGGATGCAATCAGCATGAGTAGTATCATTGCTACTAATGATGCTGAAAAAGTACATATTAACAATCTTGAAAGTTTTATAGAATCACGACCTCACATGAGTGCTGAGGTCCCTCAGAATGAAAATTTGTTTTCATCGTATGTACCCTAACTTTCCTAGAGCAGTAAGAATTCCCTTGGCGTGTCTGAAAGAAGTTGAGAAAAATTCAGTTTCTTCATTTAATCTAACCAATTTCTTCCTTCACAACCCATTCGAATATTGCTCAAGGTTAATATTCCATCAACTTCATTTAAAATTTTAATACTTTAGTTATATAGAGTTTATGCAATTACACATTTAAACCCACAATATCTTTTTTTCTCAAATAATTTAGATCAATTTGAGAGGTGTAATATGATGTGTAATATAAAAAGTGTACGTCATAGAGGACTAAATTCGGGTTTCTTAGGCCAATAACTATAGTGTCGAACAAATGATTTACTATTCTTTGTCAAATTCAATGTACTAATTGTTGAGAAAAAAACTTTATCATGTCAACTAAAGATTTTGAACAATGGCATACTGACGAGTCTAAGCAAAATGGTATGCTAGTGGAAAATTGAATTTTTTTTGTTTTGTTTTTTGTAGAGGTTAAATGAAAAATTGATATGTGTTGAGTATTTTGTGTGGTGTGTCAAATTTGATCGAAAATATTTTGAAAACAAACCCGAACAGGGTTCGGGAAAAGTACTAGTTATATTTATATTACTAACATCTATTTTTATATATTTATAAAATTTTATTTTGAAAAATCATGTTTTTAAATTTTTAATAATTATATTGTGTAAAATATTGTCATTTTAATTAAAAAAAAATTAAAACATGATTTTTTAAAACAAAATTTTATAAATATATAAAACCAAATGCAAGGAATATAAATATAAATTTTTAAATTTTTTTAAGATTATATAAATGTTAAAATAAATTGGTGGAGTAGGGGTGGTGAGCTGGACAGTAGCGGAAAGAATACAGAGAGGGACGGATCCTTTACTTGCTGAACTTGAAGCTATGGTGAGAGCATTGCAATGGGCAAGGACGCAGGGAGTCTCGACTGTCATCATAGAGTCCGATTGTGCTCAAGCAGTGAACCTGGTGCAAGCAGAACCTCTTTTAGGGGGGTTGTGGGCAGGCTGGGACTCATGGCAAGGAACTTGTCGCGACAATTCCAATGCTGCAAACGGAGCCAGGTCCGAAAGGAGGGCAACCAGGCAACTCATTGGCTTGCACAGATGTGCCCAGAGGCACCCTTTGCTCTTTTTTCTGAACTTGATTTCCCTTCAAATCTGTTGGATATTGTTTTCACTAATTTGGTTGTTGAATAAATAGATCATTTTTCATCTAAAAAAAAACACACACAAATAAAAAAAAAGCCAATAACCTATTTTGCTTATATATAAATTTGGGAAAACTAATTAAACCGGCTACTGGCAAGATGGGAAATTCACTATTGACAAGACTATTTTCACAATATTGCACATAAGTTCTTCTCATTTGATAAAGTAATTGTAATTTGTAAATATGCCTGGACCAAAATCAAACCCCTCCGACCTCCATTTGACGCCACGTGCTTTCAACGAGCCACCAAGAGCAGTAATTTTTTTTTAGTATTGAAGTTCATTTGAGAGAGATTTCTATAGATCTATCAACTTTAAGGTAAGAATTTCATTATTGTTTGTTTTTGATGAGTTATTTTTAGAAGAAATTGTGTGTTTTAGGGTTTGAAATTAGAATTGAAATAGTTGAAATGGGTAGTTGTTTGTGTGTTTTGTTTGATTGTTGTTGATTTGAATGTTGTTTGAGTTGTATGAATAGAAATTGTAACGAAAACGAAAGAAATTGCACATTTTGTTTGCAATTTGGGTGCGATATTTGTTGTCGTTCCCGTCGGGCATTCGACGAAGTGGTGATGTCTGCTATCACCGAGCTCGGCTCCTGTCACCAAGGTTTCGAAGGAGGCTCGACTAATGTCACCGAGGATCCAAAGGAGGCTCAGCTGCTATCACCGAGGATCAGCAGGAGGCTCGACTGCTGTCACCGAGGGTCTGATGGTGGCTCGGGGGTCAGTTCCACAGCAAGCTCTTGGTTGTACACTTGTACCATTGAGAGAAAATTGTAGTTACGTGATTTTTGAAAATACCAGTCAATGATGTTCATTTTCTGATCGGTTTTGCATGTTCTTCTAATTATCACTAGTATAGAAAGCCGATTTTACCTCGGTTCCGTGTGTAAGCTTTACCACAGTTCTAAACCGAGGTAAAAGTGGATATGGTAAATTTGTTTACCACGTGAACATACCCGTGGTAAACACAACCACCCGTGGTAATCTGTATGCAGTGGCAGGCTTTTGGAACCATGGTAAATGTGGTAACCGTGGTAAATAGGTCGCGTGATAAATATTTTGAACTGTGGTAAAACAGCCCACCTGTGGTAAATCTGTTCGTAGTTTTAGGCTTTTGGAACCGTGGCAAATGTGGGAATCGAGGTAAATAGGTCGCGCGATAAATATTTTGAACCGCGGTAATTGTGTTTTGAACCGAAGTAAATATGTATTGTGGTGATTTTTTTTGAACTGTGGTAAATTGTATAACCTAAGTAAAATTTCATCGTAGTATCATTAATACTCGTCGTAAATTTAGGAGTCGAGGTAAGCTTTTTTAAGGGTTCCAGATAATATAATATAGTCTTATATTGTCTATTCTCTTTTATTATATATATATATATATATATATATATATATATATATATATATATATATATATATATATATATATATATATATATAGAGAGAGAGAGAGAGAGAGAGAGAGAGATATTGTGCACACCCCTTAGGGTGTACTTTGTGTACAATTGTGGGCCATTGATCGGGCATAGATGGATGACTGAGATTAAAAGGGATTTTTTTTATTTTTTAATTTAAAACAGGTGGGTCCCACACCCAATTGATGGAACTCTCCTCATGTAAGCGCGTGTGTGTTGTTGAAAGAAACCCTAAATCCTATTTAATTTCTTCTACTACATTTGAGCAGCCAGGGAGATCCAAATCGGAATCCATTGATGGGGCTTCTTCAATCGGCGGAACGACGAGGAAGATGGCAATATGGGCATTCCGACGACGAAGAGAGTGGCGGCGGTTGCAGGAGGACTTCGAAAGCGCGACGGCGGTTGCAGGAGGAAGCGTGTTCGAGTGGACGACGGAACGGTGGCCGCTTCTTCTTCGTCGAGCGAACCCATGTGAGGCAGTGAGGCAAGCGGAGGCGACCCGTCCCTTCAGCCGGTGAGCGCAGAGCCGAATCAGAGGATCTGTGAAACTGGTGAGTCGCAATCCGTTTCTCCCCCTCCTTTTCGATTTCCATGGTTGTTTTCATCTCCTTTACCTGGTCCTTCGCCCAGATCTGAATCTGTGGAAGCAGTTGGTGACGAAGACGAGGAGCCCAGGCGAGGTGCAGGAGGAAGCGAGTTCGAATCAGGGTCGACGAAGGGATGCATAAGGTATCGAATTCATTCATTTCTCTCCTCCTTTTCGATTATGGGCAACCGATGCATCTGAATCTGAAGCAATTGGAAGCAATTGGGAAATTGGAGATGAAGACGAGGTGAAGGTGGATGACGAGGAGCCGGATCCAGCGCGCGACAGCAATGGTTGGGGCGGATCTGTGAATGAGGATGATGATGAGGAGGTCCAGTGGCAGCAACTGGAGACGAAGATGAGGAGGTTGGAGAAGACGAATCCAACGAAGGTCGAGCTTCCTTTGAAATCGAGAGATTGTTCGGCCTATACATCATCGGTGAGTTATTCGGTGGAATACTAATATTATTCGGTGAATAGTTAATAATTATTCAATAGAATATGCGGATTTTGTTATTGAGATATTAGATTTTCGATATTATTCGTTGAATTCTGAATAATTATTCAATGGAATATGTATATTTTGTAATTCGAAATAAATGTGTGATTGGGATATGATCTATATTTATTCGTTGAAATAAGAATACTTATTCAATGGAATGTGTGTATTTTATAATTCGAAATCAATGTGTGATTGAGTTTTGTTCGGTGAAATATGTGTAATTTTTGAAATAAGAATACATGATTCAGTAGTATGTGACTAATTATTCAGTGGAATTGGTGAGTTTTCATTTAAACTAGATGGAAAAAGATAAGATAACATTATCCGGTAGAATGTAAAAAATTATTCGGTTGAATTGACGAATTTTTACGGTAAACGAATTCAGGGCTGTTTAAAAAAAATTTTTATATATATGTTGGGTGAATGAATTGTGTAAAAAAGCAATTTTTTTAAAAAAAAGAGATTGAGGATTGGGTGAGAATGTGAGATTCACGTGAGAGAGTGGAAGATAGTGGGAGAGATTGAGTGTTTTTTTGGCAAGAGGGGCCCACAAATTAAAAAGAAAAAAGAAAAAATAAAAACACTTTTAATCATGACCCTCTATCCCCTCTCCATCAACGGTCTAGAATTGTGCACTAGATACACTGTAAGGGGTGTGCACAAGGGAACCACTCCCTATATATACACACACACATATAAATCTGCAAAAAAATATCATTTTAACATATATTAGTAACGGAAAAGAAAATAGTATCAACGGTAAAATTTGATTAATAAAACACAATATGCATTACCACTACTAGAATTCTGTTATTTAACATCGGCTCATTAACATCAGTTAGAAAAACCTGCCATGTTAAACAATTTTTTAACATCGGTTTATAAATTTGTGATGTTAAAAATAAAACGGATATCACCCAATATTTTAGACCGATGTTAAATATTTATTTTGATTTTTTTTTATAATGGGCGCGGAATGAAATCACGAATTAATTTAAACACCCACCCATTAGATTCATTACTATATCCAACCCTCTCTCCATTTCGGCCCAAGGGTTCACTTTCCCGTCTACCTGTTCCGTCTCCTGTTCTACTGCCTCCTCTCTCGCTGGAGCGAAAGGCTCATCGCCATCACCAAATCTGCCCCATCTCCAGCTCCATCTCTAAATCTGTTCCACCACCCTCTCTCCTCATCCCTTCTGCATCTTCACTCTCCCAGATTTCTAGATCTGAATCCCTCTACGACCTCTCTCTTTCTCTGAAACACATAGACGATTCCAAACCCCATCGACCTTTGCCTATGTGCCGGAGCAGTCGTCCTCACACCATCGTGCTGCCGCTCGTCTCCACACCGTCGGTGACGCCGCCAGTGTCGTGAACCCGCCTGCATCCTTTTCTCTCTCCCTTCTAGTAAGCCCCTTTTCTTCCTCCTTTCGATCTTCAGTTCCTCTCTATCGCTCTTCTTCCATACGTTTTGCTGCTTCTGCTTTCGTTTGTTGCTTACTTGCTCCTGTGTTATTTTTCTTCTTGCATTTCCCCTAAAAAGATTCAAGCTTTATATGCAACAACTCGATACTTTAATTTCTCGTCTTCTTTTTCTGATTTGTTCGTAGTCCTGGGTGATTTTCTATGAAAAATGCTTGAATATGTTTCCAATTTTTAATTAAGATGTCTTTTTTATACGGGATTTTAGTTTTCTCGGATCTGGTATCGGTTCTGATTTTGTTAATGCAGTGTTTCTCGATTGTGAGATGATAATGAATTACCTCAAGGATGTATATGCAAACAGCTAGCTAGGTCTAACATGATCAATTTCCCTTCAACGGTTTCAGTCTGACCAGTAATCTTGCGTTTCAAATTACAGACAAACTCCTCAACGAAAATGCTACAGAATCATAAATTTTCTTGCAATTTCACATATCTGCTTATCACATCTGCTTCTAACCATATCTTTAGGAAGGTGATCTTATCTTACAACTGTCTACTGATTGTGCAGGAATTCCTCTAGCAATATTGGCAAGGAGTATTCAACCATGGCTAAGGCTGTGTTTGGCGGGAGCTTTGGGAGATTTTCCAGCTTTCAAAAAAAAACGAAATCTCTTCGATGGTGTTTGCCGGAAGATCTGGAGGAAGATTATGAAGCTTTAGGGGAGATTATGGTAGCTTTGAAATCGGCCAAAATGAAATCTTGGGGTACCAAGATTTCGGAGATTATCAGGAGATTTCCGAAATCTATGTCCATTTGTGCCCTCGCGTGTCTCCTCTCCTCCACAGTTCTCCGCATCGCCGCCTGTGCTCCCTTCTCCTCCTCGTCGCGCAAGGTATGTCACTGCTCTCCTCTCCTTTCAATGTGGTTCACCGGCGGTCCCATTACACTCGAAACCCCCCTACGTCGGCCGGTTATTCGACGACGATGAGATTTGTAGGGTTTCGGTGGGAATGGGGGTGGCTATGGTTTCGATTTGGGTGCTTTGTTTCTAGGGTTTCGGTGGAAGAAATATAGGTTTCCACCGATTTGGGGGTTTTTTGTTCCCACCGATTTGTAGGGTTTTGGTGGAAGAAATTTGGGGGTTTTTGTTTTTTTGTTCCCACAGTTTATGATTCGATTGAATTCGCTTTCACCGATTGTTAGGGCACTGATAGTCTCAGAGTTATCAATTTAAACTAGCTAGGTGAATTGGTCGAAGGAAATCAACGGTTTTATGTCTATAGTATTAGATAAGAACTATTGCTTGTTGATGTTTGCTGCCCGGGGGACAGCTTGGATGCAGCTTCTTCATTAACTGTAAATTCAGTTAGTTGTGTTTGTGTTGTATGTTTGTGCTTGGTGCTTTGTTTTGTTAAAGTTTGGACTTTGGATTACATTCATCAGGCCATGCTGATATTTTGCTGATGAATTATCCTGTTTCAAGTAATTGGATATAATCGAAAACCCCAACTGGAATTTTAGTTATGATCTGTCTGAAAGGAACAATTTAGAATTCCCATTTGGTAAATCAATCGTTTGAAGTTTGAAGCTGCAGTAGCAAAGCTATCGGTGAAGCTAACTAACTGAGATATAACAAGTTCTAAAATAATTTTTTTCAGTAATGATATTTATAGGAAAATTAAAGTGCTTCAAAACAAGAAATTGTCAGATTGCAGTGACACCAAACAACCCTTAAATACAGGCTGCAGTGATACCAAATATCCCATAGATATAAGCTTCTTGATCATTAGCACGAGGGGGTCAAATAGATAGAAACACTGAACCAATGTACTGACAATTATCATTACATAAAATGCAACTGTAGTTTCACTTCATATATTTACCTATATGTTATGATGTCTCTGTTGAACTCCGCAGTAGCTGTAATTGTTGTGTACCAACTATTTACCTATACGACAACTCTAGTTGTTGTGCAGCAATGTTATTAATCATAAGCTGCATCAAATTGTAGGAAAGCAAACTTTACACTTATAGGTTGCTGAATACCAACAATAACAGATCTGTATGAGATGTTTCCATGAATAAAATGAACACACAGATTTGGCATTTGTCATTGTTTCAAAGGCAATCAGTGAATGGCATTCCGATTTTGGCGTTAGTTTTCTTATTCATCCAAACTCTTGATGAACACGTCCTTATGATTGGCATTCAGATTTGGAATTTGGTGTTTTATATTATGCAAATGCTCTCTTTACCCTATATCATAATGCTTGTTGGTGTTGTTTTAGATACATTCATTTGTCCATTTCCAAACATGGGAGACTCCGACGTAAGTTGGCCAAGTGGGTGTCCAGAAAGGTATTGGTGGATAGGAGGTGACGAACCTGTGGAGCCATGGTATGCACACTACGCTCAGGTGATACCTCTTACCTCATATACCACCTCGTCCCATGTTTCCATTATTGATGTTCGTTTATGGACAAAGTTTGTGACGCTTTCGCATATGGCAGCACGAGGAGGTGGGGGAGACGAGTGCGCAGCAGGAGGTGCAATCCACCCTCAACGTAGGTAACGAAGAAAACATTGCTCCTGCTCGCCAGGCACTCGCGGAGGTTAGGCAGCCAGTGCAGGCCGCTCCGGCCGTTGACAACCCACGTATGGTGGAGATGGAACGCCTCATTCTGGACCTGACTGCACGTCTGTTCGACGTGGAGGCTCGTGAGCACCGCCAGGAGGTAGAGCTGAACAGGATCACCAACTTCAACGACGAGCTCATTGGGGAGATTGCCCAACTGTCATCTTCCTACACGCTGCTGTGGGCCAATCTTGTTGGTTCAAGGAACAGGGAGATGAGGAACAAGTGGCTCTGCATTGTGATGGGGGTGATCGCCCTGGCTGCTGTTTTGAGGAAGTAGGAGGCGCCGGCAAACGAACTATGTTGTGAAGGAACTGGGGATGGTTGTGAACGATGCCGTAGTATTTTGTACGAAATCGGCCTACACTACGGTGGTACCTTATACCCCTAGGACTAGTTCGTCGTTTATGTTCTCACTTTTGGTTGTTATGAAGCACAAACTTGTTGCACCGTGTGGTGGTACCTTGGGTGAAAACTAGTTGCCAAATGTCGTTCTGGAATCGGGTAATGTATGTAAATATTTGTATGTTATGCTTGTTGGAATGTTGGTCCCATTTTGGTGTTCGGCTATCATGATATGGAATCCGGGGGAATTACATAACATACACTTATAAGCACACGATTGTCTACGAATGTCTGCACTAGAACTATCCCTCCCTTGTTTGGGAGTGCTATACAAAAGGTCCTACTTTTACGCCATAAACACACCTGAAGTTAGCGAAGCCATCATAACCCGATACTTCCAAAGATGTTCCATACGGATTGACAAAAGGTTGTTGTTCCTAATACCGTCAAAAGAATGCGTCTCCTGCGTCTGCACATATACGCCTACCTGCGTCTCCGGCGGTCATTCCATATTGCGCGTGCAATG
Organism: Persicaria maculosa; assembly: GCA_963922045.1. Lineage (NCBI taxonomy): Eukaryota > Viridiplantae > Streptophyta > Magnoliopsida > Caryophyllales > Polygonaceae > Persicaria > Persicaria maculosa. The sequence continues at coordinate 36,465,343 of OY998262.1, read as the reverse complement.
TGATCCCTTACGGCCCTCATGCCAACGGGCTCAGCGTCGTCGTCGTCACTCGAGGATGAGTCATCCAGAAACTCTTCCTCCTGGTCCTCCTCTACGGCCGCAGCTACGTCATCCTCCTCTACAGGCTGCATGTCGCAATCATCCTCGGCCACAGTGCGACGCACGAAGTTATGCAAGGCGAAGCATGCAAGGATGATGTCTACCTGCTTACCGACTGGGTACTTAGACATCGTTTTGCTTATCTTCCACTGGCTCTTATAAATACCAAATGAGCGTTCAATTGCACCGCGTAATGACGAGTGGCGTGAGTTGAATCCCTCCTGCTCGTTCGATGCCGCCTCTGAAGCAAAAGCCTGTCGATGGTACTTCACCTTCGAGTACGGTACAAGGTAGCCCTGGCGATCGGGGTAACCCTTGTCGCACACGTAGTATCGCCCTGCCAGCGGGTGCGGGAAATGCATGGCCGGTGTACTAATGGCGTGATCGAAGACACGAGCATCGTGCGCGCTACCCTCCCAACCGGCTGATATGAAAGTGAAATTCAGGTCGAAGTCACACGCGGCCATGATGTTGAAGGTTGTGATTCCCTTGCGCCCCCAGTAGGGGGCCTGTTGCTCGCGAGGGATACATGCTTGAATGTGAGTGCCATCGATTGCGCCTATGCAGCCCTGCGTGGAAACGAGGACGGTAGTCAGCTGTGTGCGTACAATGAGTATGGGTATGTCGATGAGATTTCTTACCTTGAAGTATGGGCTGTAGCGCTGGTCGTTTGCAATGTGCGCAGGCACATCCTTGAACTCAGGGTCGACGGGCTTCAGAACCTCGCGAGCTAATCCGTTCCATCCTCTGCTGCGACCCACCAACGCCTCCAGCACATCGCTGATGGACTCGCTGATCGTGCTCGTAGATCGTTGGAAGCGCTCGCACGTGTTCCGTTGTGATTCTCCCCAGGCCATAGTGTTAACGAAGATTGCCACTTTCTCTCGAACGGACATGTTGATAGACCCTCGGAGGCCGAATCGATGTTGGAGCACCGAGCACAGACGAATGAAGACATACTTAGGCATTCGAAACACTTGGATTGCTCGAAGATCAGACTGGTGGGAAAGAATATCGTTTACCCATTTGTCCCCTGTGTACGGTGAAATATAACAGGGTACCTTGAACACATGCTTGTAGTAGTGATGTGCCATCAACAAGTGCTGGAGCATCATGAGCAGCCATAGTAGCACAGCTCGTCTCCAGCGCCGTCGACCAGCTACAGCAGCTGTGGGGTTCCTCATGGCGTACTTCCTGCATACAGGAGAGTACCATGTTCAGGAACCGACATGCCACGCAAAGAAGATTCATATAATGCGTGAAGAACATAACAACGGAAACATATATACACAAGCATTACAAATAACACAATCTATTGTCATAAACGCACAAACTCAACCAAATGGCATATAGCACAAACTCAACCAAACACACACAAGCCGAAAACATAAAACACAGTACAGTCAATCTCGAAATAGTTTCAACCAAACTCATGGAAAACATGTAACAAAGGGTCAGAGGAACAGTCACGACGATGTCTACACACAGCCACCGGTGTTGCGATAGTGAAATTCCAACCAAGCCAGCCTTGAGGAATTGCGCTTGCAAGCCAAAAACAGTTTAGCTGTGTCTGGGTTAATCAGCGACCCAAAAGCAAAGCACCATAAAGGGCTGGCATCCTCAATTAGCCCCTCTTCCACCATCTGATCTAGAACTGCCATGACGTCGACAGCGACGTCTTTCTGAGACTGTGAGGCCTGGGTTTCTGCATGTATAGCTGCTATCACCTCCCTGCTTGTCTCATGGACCACCTCAACCTGCCGATCGAACAATGACGACCCAGTCGACTGCCTTGAACTCTTTCGCTTCCCGCGCTGGTCGTTGCCCTCCACTGCTGGCCTTTTTGAAGGCTGCTGTGGCTGCGAGCTACCCCCGACAGTTGTGTCGGGTGTGGGCTGGCCAGTCGGCACGGGACCAGAGTTGCTGATCCCACGCACCATCTCCTCGAAGGTGCCCCCACCCAGCTCTGCCCCAAGGTTGTCGAAGTCGATGTCAATGTCTATGTCGAAATCTCGTGCAGGACGGTTAGGAATTTGCGTCACATCTGCGTCCTCACAGGCAGTGGACATGGGGTGGGGAGGCTCAACTGGATCCATAGACGGGGCAACGAAATGCTGGCCAGTTGCAACCGTCCCGCCGTATATCTGGTCCCAAGCGTCTTCCACATCAGGTGGGATGCCTTTCTTTCGGAATCTCTTGAAGTTCCCGTTCTCCTGCATCAGACAACAAAATAATCCGTTTAGCTCCAAATCAGGTTTGATCTTGCATGGACATGGGTAGTTCGAACTTGTATATGAAAGAAAATGGGTCGCCTACCTGGATTTTCTTATCCCACCATTCCTTTGTTGCATTGATGGTCCCCTTGTTGCAATCCCATCCGAGACCAGTTTCCCCGTGTTTCAAGTCTTTCCATTCCTTCCATCTGTCTTTCATTGTGCCGTGCTTGTTCTTTAGAGTGTCCTTCCCAGACTTCGTACCAGTGACCTCCTCAAACTGGGCCGTAAGCTCAACCCAACTGAATGCCTGTTCGCGCCCGTACTTATGCTGATAGGCAATTAGGAGGTCGAGGAATTGAGTAATCAATGTCGGGGTCCAGGGGTATGCTTTGTCCTTCCCAGCCTTTTCCTTTGAAGCCTTGTCCTTCGAAGCCTTGTCTTTCTTTGCCTTGTCTTTCTTACCCTTTTCAATCGTAGGCTTTTCATTCGGGGGAGGTGGAGCAGGAGTGGTAGATGACGACATGGTTATCGTATTACCCTAAGCTGCAATCGACACATATTCACGCCAAAGACACAACCAAAATCGCAAAATGGCGAATAACTTTCGTCTCAAACCACAACCTCCATTTCAGGTCGTTTAATATGCATAAGTACTCATGAAATGGAAGTGAAATCACACAAGCACAAGTCAGTTAAAACTAGAAAATAGACCATCAAAACAATCCCCAATTCCATCACAGCAGGACTGCCTAATCGCCGATTTATGCGTTTGCAACAAGTTCACAGCATTTACCCTAACTCTATTCTATCAAAGTGGAACCTATCCCAAAGGCTCAACGACATCAATTGAAGTGGGATTTCATCCAACCTAATGAATCACAATTGGGTTACCACATGTCCATAAAGTCAATCAAACCCTAACACAAATCAATCCGACCTAACCAATTTCAGTTACAGTAATTCGGGAACCATTATAACCCTAACCAAATTCGATCGGGAACATACCCTAACAAAAGTCGATTAAACTCAATCAAAGAACAAATTCATCGACGAATCAAGCACAATCGAACCTATAGGTCAATCGTCGAACATAGGAAGAGGAGGATGGAGACCGACGTACCAATTTCCGTCTCTGTCGGAGGGGCGACGGCCAGCAATGACTTCAACGGACCGCGATGACTACAAGAGGAAGGGGCTTGATTGACGGCCGACGTCGATGGTGCTGGCGCAAGTCGTCGCCGTGTACTGACCGAAAAGGGGAGAGCGCTTTGGTCCGATTTCCCCGAGCAGGAGAAGAGTGCCAAGGTGAAGCGCTCGCACTATCGTCGGTGCAAAGGGTGAGGGAGTTGTGTTTTTTTGCCTTTGGACGAGGGGTAGTGGGAGGAGGGGTAGTGGGAGGATAGTACTTTTAAGGGTATTTTCGACAATTTGCTTAAAAAAAACCCTACAAAATCTTACACCCACCAAACACCTTTCTAGCTTTTAATGAGATTTTCGTTCCCCAAAAAACATAATCTTTGAAATCTCCATAATCTACAAAAAATACCCATAACCTACAAAATCTACATAATCTAGACAAAATCTACTTTTTACAACCTACTGCCAAACACAACCTAAGTCTTTGCATGTCCTCACCGCGCTTGACATTGGAGATCCTCCACAACCCTTCCTTTTCTTCTCCTGCTCGCCTTTTTTTTGGTTTGTTTCCCTTTATTATTGTCTATTTGAACCTGTAAATTTCAATTGAACTTTTACTCTATCTGATTTCACACTTGGTAAGCTAGGGATTGAAAATAGGGTTTTCATTCAAGTGTGTGTCTTGTGATTTTTTTAGGTTTTGGTGATATTTGAGGTTACTTGATGATATGTTCAGGCTTTCCATGGTTAATTTACATTTTCTTTTTGATCATTTTCTTTTTGTCCAATGGAACAACTATTGTGCTGTCAAGCTGAGTGGAAATGTCTTTTATCTTTCTCAAGTGAAGTGCTTTTATGTGGTTTACGCTGTGCTAACTATTGGATAAATTGGTTTTTATATTATATCACAAGTTAATTGGTTGCTGATTTATTGTGTTAGCAGCTTGCTTTAGGTTTAATTTTCCAGATGTAGGTGAATATATATATGACTTTCTAGGAAGTTCCCTTACCTTCAAATTTTCAAGTTTCAAATTAAGATGAAAGAAAAAGACAGCACATGTCCCACATCATGCTAAAAGAATTGGTCAAATACCAAACTCCCTTTGATTTTCTTTTAAAAAAAATTGATTATCTTATAATTAGTAATTACTGCCTTCAACGCAATAACCCCATCCAACAAGCTAGTGTTAATACTGGTCTCAATTCGATTTTCCAGGAGATCAACAATGAAAAATTGTTGAGTCAGATTTTCCTAGAATAAATTTCAAAGACTGTAGGAATTGGATGTCCTTAGGAAGTGAAATTGAGGTTTCAGACCTCAGTAACCAGCTTACATGCTTATGACTACTGTCTTGCGTCATGTCATGCAATTTACAGAAGGCAAGATTGAAGCTCTGCTTTCTCATGTCATCTTTCAAATATCTTTTGGAACTAGAATGCAAAGATGCATGTAAATCAAGCACATCATTGTATAGAGCTCGAGGTTGGTCCATTAGGCAACTCGACATCAACAATGCATTTTTGAATGACGATCTCTCGGAAGAGGTATTCATGGAACAACCGAAGGGATTTGAGGACCCCACATGACCGTCTCATATGTGTCGACTCCACAAAGCCCTTTACGGTCTCAAACAAGCTCCCCGGGCTTGGTTCCAAAAATTGAAACACTACCTTGTTTCTCATGGGTTTAAAGCGTGTCAATCAGACACCTCTTTATTTGTTCACTCCTTACCTACTGCCGTCATTTATGTGCTAGTATATGTTGATGACCTTGTCATAACAGGAAGTGATCCTAGGCTATTGCAATGCTTCATTACAGAGCTGCACTCCACCTTTGCTCTCAAGGACTTGGGCAATCTTCACTTTTTTCTTGGCCTGCAAATTGGTAAAAGCTCCACGGGTATCACCATGTCTCAACAACAATATATTAAAGATATCTTATCTCGTTGCTCCATGCTTGATTCGAAGCCCATCTCCACACCGGCTGATCCGGCGTCTCGTCTCTGCATTACGAGTGAACCATTTCATGATCCCACACTTTACAGGAGGACAGTAGGCTCTCTACAGTATGCCACCATTACTCGCCCGGACATTGCCTACGCCGTCAACCGAGTGTGTCAATACATGCATGCCCCGACAACACTTCATTGGCAGGCCGTGAAACGGATATTAAGATATTTGAATGGGACGCTCTCTCATTGTCTTCACTTCAAGCCAACGTCCGCTCCTTTCCTCCTCGCATTTTCTGATGCCGGTTGGGTTTCCGACCTTGATGATTGTCGGTCGCAATATGGCTTTGCCATATTCCATGGTCCAAACCTTATTAGTTGGACATCTTGGAAACAAAAGGTCGTTGCCCGATCGAGCACCGAGGCGGAGTACCGAGCCTTGGCTTACACCGCTGCCGAGCTCCTCTGGATTAAGCAGCTTCTTCGAGATCTTCAAGTGCCCCTTCTCAGGTCACCTCTCCTTCTATGTGACAATGTTGGTGCCATGTTCATGAGCAAGAATCCGGTCATCAGCACTCGATCGAAACATATTAAGCTGGACTTTCATTTCATTCGTGAGCAGCTTGAGTCGTGCGAGTTGACGATTAATCATGTCTCATCAGTGGACCAGTTAGCAGATTTGTTTACAAAACCTCTAGCCAAGGACCGTGTAGCTCAGCTGCGTTCCAAGCTGCAAGTCCGTCCCGTCCTTGAACTTGCCGGGGGTAATAACGGCTCTATTAAATATCTTTATTTGAAACATTGTTATTAGAATCCCGATCCGGATCTTTAGAATCTTAAGATCCTACGATCCTACCTAGGGGCCCAATCCGGATCTATGCATAGGATTTTTTTTGTGTAGGATCTACAATGGGATCTTTAGAATCTTAATGGATTGATAGGATCTTACAATCCCACACGATCCTAAAGATCCTATTTTTATTAATAATATGTATTTTTTAAACATTTTTTTTGTTTCCTTGGTTGATTTTAGGGTGTTTAAATGTACACATTCATGTAAGGAACGTGAAAAATAGCTTAGAGACAATTGTTTTCGAGTCTTTTAACCAATATGACAATGTCTAAGGTCGTAAATGTAGATTTTTATGTCTTAAAATCAAAATATATTGTGTAACTAACATTTTTTCCCTCGTTCTAGAACTTTAAATTAAGCTACTTTGTTATATATATTTTTATTTTATTATTTAATTATATTTCGAGGATCTTACGATCCCCTAATGGGATCTTACGATCCGATCCACAAACCCTATTGTGATTCGATCCTAGAATCCCGATCCTAATAACCTTGATTTGAAAGAGTCAAATTCAGTTAGTCATGCTATTGTTGTATATCCTAGATTTGTGATATCTGTTACTTGATTTGAGGTTCCACCTTTCCTTGAGAATAGCTCACGAGATCATGTTCAGTTAGCCTCTTATTGTATATATACCATTGTAATTACAGTGATAGAAATGAAGGAATTCAAAATCATATTTCCTCATTTCATTATAGTCTTGAGTGCAGCAAGCAATAACCCGGCGCCCACTGTTGAACCCTATGAGAGATTTGAAGAATTGGATTTCTACAATAACAGTGGTGGCGTGGATTTCGACAAGAATTAGGTTCATACTAGTGTAGTACTCATGCCTTGAAGGCACGGGATTTTGATTCATTTCAATTTGAAAATCAATATATATATATCGGAAATTTCGAGAGGTACCCCTGAGGTATTGCAATTTTCACGAGGTGTACAACTCTTTTGTATATTTCGCGTGGTACCCCTGAGGTTTTGAATTTTTTTCGCCTCGTGCCCTTCATGGTTAAATCTAACGGATTCCGTTAGTTTTTAATTAAAAAAAAAGAAAGAGGAACTGGGAACCCTCCTGTGCTTCAACCGATAAGTCCACACCCCGCCGCAGGTTCTCCGACTATCCTCCTTCTCCTTCCACCGGAGATAGCACGCCTCTGCCACCAAACCGGCAACGCCCAGCCTTCGCTCAATAGCTTCTCCGATAGCCTCGGCCTTGCCCAGCAGGTTCCCCGACTGTCCTCCTTCTCCTTCCACCGGAGATAGCGCGCCTCTGCCTCCAAACCGGCAGCGCCCAACCTTCGCTCAACAACTTCTTCGACAGCCATCGGCCTTGCCCAGCAGGCTCTCCGATTGTCCTCGCCCTTGCCCAGGAGTCTCCAGCCCCCCGTCCTCCGTTTCTCGCAGTTCTGCCCTCCTAGCGTTGCCCGCTACACCTTCGGCTCCGCCATAAAGCCACCCTCACCGACCTTTCCCCACCCGAACTCCTTTGTCCGGGCCAACACATCTTCACCGATCCTAACCGATCGCCCGTAGCTCTCCGGCTCCTCCGAGTCCGATTGTGCCATCGCCCGTTCAATTCCTTGGCTTCCGAACCGCCATCGCCAACAATTTCACCCCAGCATCAATTTTCTCAATCCCAGATTAAACACCTAAAAAGGGAAAAGGGTAAGAGATTTAAGTGGGAATTTTAAGCATGTACTTTATTTGATCCACATACATAGGGAGGGTGATTGACATTGTCAGTGGAAGGAGAACGAGGATTTGTTGGGCAAAGAGGAGGAGTGTGGAGGCAGCGAGCTGAGGACTTGCCGGTTGAAGCAAAGGAGGAGGGTTCCCAGACCCCAGTTCCTCTTTTTTTTTTTTTAATTAAAAATTAACGCAATCCGTTAGATTTAACCATGGAGGGCGCGGGGCGAAAAAATTCAAAATCTTAGGGGTACCACGCGAAATATGCAAAAGAGTTGTATACCTCGCGAAAATTGCAATACCTCAGGGGTACCTCGCGAAATTTTCGTGTATATATATATATATATATATATATATATATATATATATATATATAATACTATATTAATATATACTTGTTTACAACAAAATATGTATAAAATATTTTTTTAATTAATAAATTAGTTGCAAAAGAGATACCATACAAATCTGAAAATAATTTAGTAAGGTAAAGTAGTAATAAAACTCAAACACACCACTTAATATAATTTGAAATACATATATAGTTATTGTCATTAGGATAAAATTAAAAAAGAAAATATAAGTTGTCATATAATTGAAACACTGAAAAGTTACTTACATCAAAATAAAAACGAAAATAATATAGAACGAAATTAAAAGAACATAAATCAAAAACTAACGATGCACTCCTTGTCTCCACAACAACATGAATTCTTCGATCAAGGGTTGTAAGAAAATATCAATCAACTTCTTCGGATTATTTGGGCCAGGTACAATCGTTGATAAGAACATTTATGGGGTTTTCAAGCACACTGGGGGTGGAAGATTATAAGGGGTTATGATAATTAAAACTGAAAAGTTACTTACATCAAAATAAAAACGACAATAATATAGAACGAAATTAAAAGAACATAAATTAAAAGCTAATGCTTAAAATAAAAACGTTAATATATAATGCATAATAATGAAATCAAATTAAAAGAACATGAAAAACTAACATGTTGTTTGAATTGATTGGAGAGATTCAATGAACAAATCTTTTTAAGTTGTGAAGGTTATCTACAATTAGAACAAAAGAACATAAATTAAAAAAATTGATCCAGATTTCCTTCCCCAATCCAAAGGCAAACTACCAAAAAAGGGGTGACAAAGGAAAAAAGGCTAAATAAATATGTTTAAAATAGGAAATAAATATATTTAAAATTGGAAACAGATATTTTAAAATTTTAACAATAATATTGACCAATAAGAAAATACCATTTGAATAAAAAATTTAACTTCAATTGTGGACGTGACACGTCAGCAAAATGCTAGCAGAATTAGTAATCTATACTACACCTAAAAGCATAAGCACTTATCTCCTAGGTGGCTTCACTATAGGCCTAGAATCCACGTGTCGATAGCTTGAAAGTTTCCCTTCCCTATTTCAGCAGTTGGCGCCTCCATCTCACCATCCAACGTATCAATTTTATACTACGTGGACGGAAACCGGTCAAGGAAACCGTGGGTTACTGATCCATGTCATCCCCACGTTCTCCGGTACCTGTCTAACTTCCTTCTCTCCCAACCCACGTTCTTTCTTTAATCAATTGCAGTTTCCCAAAACAAGAGTAGGATATCCGATCGGCGAGTGCGAGCGAGAGAGAAAGGTAAAGATGCAGATCTTCGTGAAATCCTAACGAGGAAGACGATTTCGCTAGAGGTTGAATCCTCTGACACAATCGACAATGTGAAAACTAAGATCTATGACAAGGAAGGGATTTCGCACACTAGCAGCGACTCATCTTCGCCAAGAAGCAACTAGAGGACGGCTTCACCCTCGCCGAATACAACATCCAGAAGGAGTCGACACTCCACCTGGTGCTCTGCCTCCGCGGTGGCGCCAGGAAGAGGAAGAAGAAGACCTATTCCAAGCCTAAGAAGATTACGCACAAGCATAAGAAGATGAAGCTCGCTGTCTTGCAATTCTTCAAGGTTGATGATTTTGGAAAGGTTCAGAGGCTTAGGAAGGAGTGCCCTAACACTGAGTGTGGCGCCGGAACTTTCATGGCCAAACCACCACGATCGCCGCTACTGTGGTAAGTGTAGCCTCACCTACCTCTACAAGGCAAGCGGCGATTGATTTTCGTGATTGAGGATTGCGAAGATCGCTCTGAATTGATGTATACGGTTAAGTGATTCGTCGATTTCTTGTAGATTTGCATGATTTAGGTTAGATATTGTAATAGATTTCTTGCGGATTTGCATGATTTTGCACAAGTTTGATGTTAATTTTATGGTTGAATGATTTGATTGCACAAAATTGCAATGTTAGGTAAACTCACTTTTAAGAATTGTTCTAGACTAGATTTGTTCTCCGGATGCAGTTATGATTGATTTATATTGGTTTGATAGTGCGGTTTGATTGATTCGCCTTTGTCGGAGGCCTTAATCTTGATTTTGTTGTTTTGATTTAGTTGATTTTTGTGACAAGGATGATTGATCATTGCAAAGAATAGAAGACAAGGGAAAGGATTATGGAAGCCTAGAAGGTATATAAGGTCTGGAGAGTTGATTCGGTTTGTGAGATAAACAGGTGAAATGTTGCTTACTTTCTTGAAGCCACAAACTCATTTTCAGAGTATCTAAACATTGTTTTCCTACAAAATGATGTTGCATGGTCACCTGATAGCAGACATGGCCGGAACTATTGCTTTCCTTCATGGGGCGCCTACACAATCTTACAGGTATCACGTTGTCATGTCATAGGTTTTTGGCCAAAGTGCTCAGCATTGCGGATTTGATTATTTTGCATATAGAGAATTCATTAGTGTTTTATCATTATAAATGGGTAACAGTACTACTAAACATGATTATTTTATGAGCAAATTACCTAATGCCTTCATGTTGTTGACCAAAATTCCTCTTGATTAGATATCAGATTCAGGGTTCCATTGCGTTGCACCTGATTGGATCGGATTTGGTTTCAGTGATAAGCCTCAGTCGGGATATGGATTTGATTACACAAGTCTATCTGTTTGCATCTCTCTCTAATTGTATGCCACTGTGTTTCTTTGTTTTCATTTCCCTCCCTGGCCGATCATGAGTTCACTTGGATTTATCATGGGGATAAAGATCAACATTTCTGATATAATAATATCACTTTTGCAAAAAAGGAATTCCATGATGCATTGAGTGATTTGCTTGAAGTAATTGGAGTGCGATCTCCTTTCCATTTGGTTGTGCAGGTGTGAAATGGAAGTATCCTATTTCACACGAATAGTTCGATTTTGTTTGTATTTATGTTGTCCGGGTGTGACTTTCTGTTGCATGTTTCTTGGTGCGTTGTAGCCTTTCTTTTTAGCCTTTTGAAATGTAAATAGGATGGTAAAGAATCTGTAGTTTCTTCTACTTTGGTTCTCAAACCCGTCTTTATCTTTTCGCTACCCTTCATATTAACCATGAACTAATGATTGTCTTTACGATCTTCAGATCTCAGTTGGAGCTCATATATATCCTCGAAATCCTCTTCTTTATACAGGAGGTGTTTCCAACTTTTGAATAGAAGGTAGAGATGCGTGATGTGCCCCATAATGTTTTTCCTTCATGATGTCAGTGTCATCCTTCTTTATTTTTTAATGATTAAAACTGGTTTCTTGGCCTTACTTGATTCCATGGAATGTTTATATATTTTGGTCAATAGCATTGCTTATGTAGAAACTCTACCGAATTGTGGCCTTAAAAACTTCTCTTTTACTTTTTCCTTCAAGGAAGAAAATAGGATCATAACCTCTTAAGATGCAATTTAAGATAGTCCAACTAAGAAATAAACAGTTTTGTAAGAGGCAACCAACTCCTACAAAGAAGAAGCTTCCCCAACTATGCATTATGAATTTCTATCTAGTGAGTTGTATCCCAATATAGACCTACATTGGCTACAACTAGCCTTCTGAACCTGTATTCTTAAGACTGACATGGCTCCAATTTTCTTGAAATTCTGGTTTGTTTGAGATCTTAATTCATTTTTCTTTAATGAAGCTTGCATTAGTTTGTGAAATTGCATTCAGTTTTCAGGATAAGAATTCGCCGATTGATTATGTTGTCAATATCTCATCGAATATGCGGCTTATGGCAAAAGTCAAGTTGATATTGGTGCAGCTTATGGCACTGGACAGAAATTTGTGAATCCATGGTCTGATTCCACCATGAAGGAACTACTGGGAAAGATCAAGCCTAAAATTCTGAAATACGAGGTGAGTGATATTCGTGCTATGATGACATTTCCCTTAGCATTATTACCAAGTAGCATTTAGTAGAGGAAAGAAAAAGTATATATCTTGCAGCAATTGCTTCAAACCATTTTAATTATTTTTACAGGGGTATCATTCAAGCTTGAAAAAATGTTCCAAGATTTATGCCCTGACTTTGGATAATTCCTCAACAAACAAGACGGTAGAGATAGGTAGTCTTGTACACAATAGTCTGTAATTTGAGATTTGAGTATCGCTTGCAGTCTTTGCTTAGTATCTTTGTGATCTTTCCTCTTGTCAATCAAAGGGGGAAAAAGTATCAGGTTAAAGGTTGTGCAAGCTAAGGTGGTTTTGCTCAGGTTTTCAAAGCATATGTCAACTCTGACCCAAATGATGTTGTTGCCCTGAAGGTATTGAAGAACTCTATGTCATCTTCATCCAAATTGCATTCTTGGTGATGCCAATATATTTCTGAGGCATAATTGTTGTACACTATTTTGACACTCTTAGTTTACGATATTCTGTGTTGATTTAGCACTGCTGCTTTTGAAAGTTATATATGTGCCTTCCTGGTTATGCCTATTCAGTTGTCCCTAGGCCAAACACATGTTGAAGTTTAGTTTTCTATTTCCCTTATTTTACAACTTGCTTGCTTGAAGTTATATCATAGGGTGATATCGCTTGACACGTCAATTGTTTGATGCCGACATTTGCAATGTTTTGATTTTGGCTTTTGGTTGTTTGGATTAGGCAATTGAGCTGAGACTCTTGATTAGATGTGATTTTACTTTCTCATACAAATTGCTTAAGTTGAGAGAATATGTGATTGTACTTTTTGATATCCAGTGCCTATGTTGAGCATTATGATCTTTTGCTCTGTCGATATTACAAGGAACGTTTTTTTAATCCTAAATCTGAGACAGTTGGTTGAAATTCAATGTACTTGCTCTCACTTTTCAGTGATCAATGTGAACTTGCCTTTTTGGTCCTGTTTCGGTGGCATAATTGGCTTTACATTGCTTTGAGAGTCTCCGGTTACTGCATTCTAGGTTAACCCTTCTACTTTGAATACTATACAAGTGAATCTGCATTCCTGATTAAGTCAATTTAGCTCCTAGAGTCCTAGGTGCACACTCATGTTGAAGTTGCTTTCTCTGTTTCCTTAATGTTACAGTTTATTTGTCTGTAGTTAATTAGACTGTATAGTGATATTGTTTTGGAAGAAAGTTTCATATGAAAGATTTTGTTCCAGTGCAGGTTGACCCTTGCATACTTTGATTATGGAGGGGGGTTCATCATGAATTACATATCATCGTTACTCTGCTAATTTGGACCCATGGGAGACTACTTTAGATCATGGGGGCTATGAGTCATTTTCCGAGGGTAGTGACAAAGAAAACAAAGCAATGGTTTCAGTTGATTCGATTCTGCCTGATGATCTTTTGGAGCGAATACTCGCCTATCTCCCCATTGCTAGCATCTTTAGAGCCGGATGTGTTTGTAAAAGGTGGCACGGGATAGTTTCTTTAAAGAAGTTCCTATGGAACTTCTCACCACTGCTTGTTTTGAGCATCTTATGGGAAGTTGATCGATAATGGTAGAGGAAGCTGTAGACTTGTAGTATATCATATATTGTTATGATGACTGCAGATATTTTCATGAAAAAAGAAGCTTTTGGTATTTTTTGTTTTCCTTTTCAAACAACTTGAGAAAAGGCCTTACTTTCCAGTTCCGGGAACTCTTTTAGACTCAATGGAACTTTATTTTAGGTTCTATGTGTAAATAGACCAAATGCAAATTATTGTTATTTTTGTAGAACTCAGATTCTCATTGGATCTAGCATTTCCATATCATATTCATTTTCATCAATATTAGGTTAATCATTTTGGGATAATCAACTACTATATGCTGGTGTTTTATATTAGGAAAAGCCTTAAGCTTCTCGAAAATGGATGTTTTGAGTGGATATGATAATCATTTACAATTCAGTGAAGACATAGTTTGAATGTTGTGTTGCTTCTCCAAGACAAAGACATTGTATATCCTACATGAGCCGATCCAAATCCACGTAAGTGTGAAAACAGCTAATTTCATGTATATTTTGTTTAGTCCATATGAATATTGTTTTTATTACTACTACTACTACTACTATTATTATTATTATTATTATTATTATTATTATTATTATTATCTATATCTATATCTAATATAATACTAAAACACATGTTGGAGGAAGCCACATGGCGGATTCTCCTTTAATCATCCTACGTGTCACTTTTTACTTAAATATGTGCCCACCTTTCATTTAAAAAAATTATCTCAATTTAAACTTTTAATAATCAAACTAATTTATTAATTTAACTAAATAATCAAACTAATTTAAAAGTAATCAAGTAATTCAAATATGTATTAATTATCCAAATCTTCTATTTTATTAATTTAACTAAATATGTTTAATACAAATCTTTATTCATTATCAAATCTTTATTTATACATTTTGTTTATAACATAATCATATAATACTTTACTTCAATCTTAATTTTATACATCACATTTTTAAAAATTTTAACTGAATATTTTTTGGACGTATTACAAAGTCCATATCGATCTTCAACTGATTCGATGTTTAACTAATTTTTAAAACACTCTCGAAAAATATTTTATTGTTAGGGACTAGGGAGTGTTTAAAATTAGTTTAAATCAATCAATAAATTATTTATTTACTGTTAAAATAACTTATATACTTATCTCATTTTGATAGCTTTTTTTTTAATTAATTTCTACTTAATCTTTTATTAGAGATAGTTTATTTAGTTACAATTAATTACTACTAAAATTAAGATGCTTTGCTTTTTTTTTTATAGATTGTCTATTTTAAATAATTATTTCACCTTAATTATTTATTAAATGAAAGTAATGGTATCTTATGTATTTTTAAATTAAAAATCTAATTAATTTTTTAGAATAATTTATTTATAAGCTAACTACCAAGTAATACGTGTAAAACAATCTAATTAATTTATTTATAATATTTTTTAGAATAATTTATTTACAAGTTAACTACGATGCACTCTCACACACGTAATTGGGAAAATATTGACACAATTGTTTAGAGTTTCTTTACGAAATCGATTAATTTTCCTTAAAATTATCTTAAATTGTTTTTAATTAAATAATGAATTGTTTAATTTTTATCTGAATTTAATGACTTGACATAAATTTTCATTTCTTTTTTGTCATAAAATCTTATAAAATAGGAAAACTTTAATTTGTATTACCTTTATTTCATATTTGATTTTATTAGAGATTTTCTCTAATTAAAACTATAGCCGCACTTTAAAACCTTTTCAATTTGAATTTCAATCTCTTTTTAATTACAAAAATAATTCCATGAAAAAATATATAATCTACCAATGAAAGTTTCAATTAATAAATTATTATTTTTAATCAACAATCATCTATAATAATAATAATAATAATAATAATAATAATAATAATAATAATGAAATAGAAAATCCGATTCTTTGAATTTTTAGATAATATTGCAATTTTTTTTATTATTCATCTTATTAAGTTTTTAACCAATTTTCAAAATATTAATTTTTTTGATGGAGTAAAATAAAACCAATTTATTTATCTAATCTCTATCAATCTTGCAAGGGAAGAATCTTTTTATTTTTATTATCTCTTTCTATATATAAGGGCTTGAGTTTTCATTCACATCATACTAATAAAAATTTCAATTATCCACAATAACATTTCAAACACCTACTTTATGTTTGTTGTAAATTGTAAATTGTGTATTTGAATTCAATTGATGGTTATGGACTTTGTTTTGATTCATCCGTGTATATATTTTCTTCTCATATATTACCATTTATATTATAAAATTCATGTCGTGTTTTTTTTTAATGTAAGATGGTGATGAAGATGAATGGTTAATTTTCATAACCACAATGATCTAAAAAGAAAATTAGCATATCTCTACAAGATTAGAGTATGTATGCTTCAAAAATGAAAATTGAATATTATTAGTATGATTAGAGCATGTATGTTTTCTTTAACATAAAATAATTTAAAATTTCATATTTCATATTTAAATGAAATATTTAAATGAAATTTTGTTTAATGATTGTTCCTCCACTTCTTCTTCTTCTTCTTCTCAATCCCCACCCAGCGAGGAAGGTGAGACATTGACGTTTTGCCACATATATTATATATTGATATAATATAAGCATTTTTTTTTATCCAAATTTATATTATTTTGCTATATTGTTTTCATATTATTATAATAGTATAATATATCTAATATATAATGTAAATAAATTATGGTAATATCTTCTATAAAATATAATACATTTTACAAATCTCGTGCGTTACGCACGGGTACTACGCTAGTAAACTCTTAATTTAGAAGAGTTTAGGATGATGTGTCAATCTTAGAGGCATTTTAGGAGTCTTAACAAGTCATTTTTTTCCATTTTTTTTATTTTCTTTAATTCTCCTTTTTTCTTCTTTTTCTTTTAATTCTCTCTTTTCTTTAATTTTACTAACCATCTATATCTATACCTATATAAAATCTTAATTTAGAAGAGTTTAGGATGATATGTCAATCTTACCGGCATTTTAGGAGTCTTAACCAATCATTTTTTTTTTGCCATTTTTTTTATCTATATCTATATAAACTCTTAATTTACAAGAGTTTATGCTGATGTGTCAACATTAGAGAGATTTTAGGGGTTTTGACCAATTGTAATTTTCTTTTTTTTCTCTTTAATCTTTTTTTTTTAATTCTCCTTTTTTCTTCTTTTTATTTTAATTCTCATTTTTTTTCTTTAATCTTACTAACTATTTGGCTTAATTCAAAACATTGAATTCAATCTAATATAATTATCTATATCTATATAAACTCTTAATTTAGAAGAGTTTATGCTGAGGTGTTAACGTTTTACGGTTTTTAAAGGCGGGCCTTGTCACTCAAATAAAAAACATTATAAAAAAATCTAAAATTCTTATACATTTTACGGTTTTAAAGACGTAACATATAGTAGTTTTTATATTTTATAATTTTCTTTATATATACACAGGACACATTATATATATAATTACACACATTATATATATATTGTATAGAATATAGTTATGTTATTTACCCTAATCAAATTGCTAATTACTTAAAAGTATACACTTTGTATTATAGTGTGTATTTGTATATATATTACGTAGTACTATTACGGTATTATTTACGTAGTACTAAATTACAGTGTGTATATTTGTACACTCTGTACATATGTAATCAAATATATATACTATACTGTCTATATTATATATATAACATAATATACTATATGTATATATATTATATATAACATATAATATACTTTATAAAATAATATATTTTATCTATAGTATTACAATATATATATATATATATATATTAATATATATGCGGGACGAGACGGGATTTGCGGGATTGAGACGGGTCGTCCCGCGTCCCATCCCGCATAATTTTTGCGGGACGGGACCGGGACGGGATTTACTATTTTTTTTTCGAAATCCCACCGGGCCCGTGACGGGACCGGGATTTGCGGGATTTGTGCCCACCCCTAATTGTTGTCACCACCACTCCTATCACTGTCACCACCACCATTATCGTTGTCATCACCCATATTATCATTGTCACCACCCATATCGCTGTCACCACCCTTATTGCTGTCACTGCTCTATCGTTGTCACCCCTATCGCTGTCACAACTCCTATTACTGTCACCACCCTTATTATCGGTGTCACCACCCTATCTCCGTCACCACCCCTATCGCCGTCACCACCCTATCGTTGTCACCGCCACTATCACCAACAAAGTCGGAACATCTTTGTTTTTAGATGATTTTTTTTACGAGAACACTGTCACCAACAACAAAGTCGGAACATTTTCATATTGATGAAGTTCAAGGATTAAGAAACTCTCGTATAATGAAAAAGTAAATCTGATAAACTAAAAATGTGATTATAATATAGAACATTTAAGTCATTGTCTCTTGATAAACCAACATTTAAGACCAAAATGTGATTAAAATATAGAACATTTAAGCCATTTACATCAGTGCAAGTGTAAAATATCATCATCTATAGCAAGTTTACAAACCAATTACGCGCTATGTATCATTTCATCATCATCATGAATGGGGCGTTTGCTTTTCTTCTTGCAAAATTCTTTGCAGACACCTTCTAGCCCAATCACGACAAAAACCAATCGGAATTTTGCTGTTAATAATTAGCACAAGTTGATCCCTCCCACAATTTCAATACATAGAAAAGAACATGTTTTAATCAGCAACAAAAAATTTAATATGAAATACCAGAGATAGCAGACAATAAGCATAATTCCTAAATTCACAAATTAAGATTGGAAACCATAACTACAAACGTCAAACCAGATCAAAATTTAAAGGAACAAGTCCAGAATTTGGGAAAGAAAGACTAACGGAAGCGTAATCGGGGTGGTTAGCAGTCATGGCAGCGGCTGTCTCAGCCAAGACGCTGAAGTGACAGGCCATTCCCGTCGGTCAATCCCACCACTCACATTCTAATCGAAATCGTCAAATTCAGAAGAGATCTTTGTGGATGAGCCTCCCGCCGTCGTCGGTATCCATCAGCCTGAACGCCTCCTCCATAACTCCTCTATTCCTCCTACTGCCTTCCATCCTCAAAATCATCCGCTAGATCTCCCTGAAATCGATGCGACTGTCGCCGTCCGAGTAGGCCCCGCGATCATCGCGCTGATCTATTCCTCGTCGTGGTCGTGGTAGGCGGAAGAGAAGTCGCAAGGAGAGCGAGCGAGGAGTCGCAATTCCAGCAACTACAATTCGCAGATCCGAGGCGGCAATGGCGAGAGCGCGGGGATACGAGACTAGGAGGAAGGAGGAAGGAGGAAGGACATCCGGCGACGACAGGTAGTGGCGCCAGGGGCTGGATCTGGCGCCATTGGAGCTCGGATCCGGCAGCAGAGGTGGTGCAGCGGTGAATTCCCCTGACCGACGGTGGAAGAACGCTCGACCAGATCTGACCTATTGCAATTGGGGAGAAAGGGTTGAATTATAAGGCAGGGGTAAAACGGGATTATCAAAAAAAATTAGGACATTTAGCAAAAACTGATTTTAAGTGGACATTTGGCAAAAGGAGTTTGGCAAAATGGATATTTAGCCAAAATTTTTCAATTTAATATAACTATTGAGCTTAATTTATGTCACATGTCCTCTCCATGTTCAAAGTTATTTGTGATAATATTATTTACATAATATCATTTTATTATGGTAACTATATTTTCTAATATTTTTTTAAAAAAATATTCTAATATTAATTACCCAATATTATTTGATGATTCATTTTTTAACCAATGGGATTAATTCAAAACTTTTATCTTTCACTATTTATTATTTATTTTTCTCTTTATCGTTGTAACCAAAAAATATTTTTTTCTATTATTTTTAACACATTTACTAATCAATGGGTTTAATTAAAAATATTGAATTAAATCTAATGTCTATGCTTTATCTATATCTAAATATTTTTTTTTTTTAAATCGCGCCATGGTGCGGGGATCGTACTAGTTTTCTTTAATTCGTCTTTTTTCTTCTTTTTCTTTTAATTCTCTCTTTTCTTTAATTTTACTAATCATCACCATCTATATCTATATCTATATCTATATCTATATCTATATCTATATAAACTCTTAATTTAGAAGAATTTAGGATGATGTGTCAATCTTAGAGGCATTTTAGGAGTCATAACCAATCTTTTTTTTGCCATTTTTTTATTTTCTTTAATGATCCTTTTTTCTTCTTTTTCTTTTAATTCTCTCTTTTATTTAATTTTACTAATCATCTATATCTATATAAACTCTTAATTTAGAAGAGTTTAGGATGATATGTCAATCTTAGAGGCATCTATATATCTATATAAACTCTTAATTTAGAAGAATTTAGGATGATGTGTCAATCTTAGAGGCATTTTAGGAGTCTTAACCAATCATATTTTTTTTGCCCTTTTTTTTATTTTCTTTAATTCTCCTTTTTTTTCTTCTTTTTCTTTTAATTCTCTCTTTTCTTTAATTTTACTAACCATCTTCTATATAAATTCTTAATTTAGAAAAGTTTAAAAAAATGATTGGTTAAGACTCCTAAAATGCCTCTATCATTTTTTTTTTTGCCATTTTTTTTTTAATTCTCTTTTTTTCTTCTTTTTATTTTAATTCTCTCTTTTCTTTAATTTTACTAACCATCCATATCTATATCTATATAAACTCTTAATTTAGAAGAGTTTAGGGTGATATGTCAATCTTAGAGGCATTTTAGGAGTCTTAACCAATCATTTTTTTTTGCCATTTTTTTATTTTCTTTAATGATCCTTTTTTCTTCTTTTTCTTTTAATTCTCTCTTTTATTTAATTTTACTAATCATCTATATCTATATAAACTCTTAATTTAGAAGAGTTTAGGATGATATGTCAATCTTAGAGGCATTTTGGGTTTAATTCTAAACATTGAATGTAATTATTGATTATGACACATCACATTTAAACAATGTTATAATGAAATTGATATTATTATTGCTGAGTAATTCAAAATACGGAAATTTCGCCTGGTGCCCCTCAGGTAAGGCCTTTTTTCACGGGATGTACAGAAGTTTGGCATATTGCGCCAAATACCCCTGAGGTTTATATTTTTTTCGTCTCGTGCCCCTGCGTTGCCTTTTAGAAAAAACCGTTAACACTCCGTTAACTTTTATTAAAAGAAAGAAAAAAGAGAAGAAAAGAGATCTTCATTCACGCGAAGAGAGCAAGAGGCAGCCGAACTCCTCTTCACTGGCCTCACCTACTCTTCACTGTCGCTTCTTTACCGGCCTTCACTTGCAGAGTCGCTTGACTCCTCTTTGTCGGCCTCCTCTTGCAGAGTCATTTGACTCCTCGTCCCTAGCCTCCTGCATTTCAGATCTGTTTGTTCGACCACTAAACCCTAAATCACATATCTATTCTCGCCAAGTCTCCCTCGGCCTCCAATTCTTCTCGACATCTTCTCTCGATGTTTCTCCTTGTTTGAATTCGAAGTGCTGGTAGTCGGTTCCAACGCTTTCTCCCTTCAATCTCAGGTAAGTTATCATATCTCCTTATTCGTTTGAACCAGGGAATGTTACCGCTGACTTGAACGGCCTTTAATCAATTGTTCAAATTTAAGGGTTTCGTTAGGGTACGTTTTGGCTTGTCACTTCTCCGTTCTCTAAATTGCATTAGAAATTAAACTTAGTCATTCAATTTCACTGCTTACTGGTTAGTGGGAGCAACCAGCATTGTGCTAGCTCGCAGACATCGAAAGCTCTGAGCTCCATAGCCAGCCCGCTTACTAGATGTATTTATTGGTGTATTTATTGCTGATTGTTTGCCTTGTTCTTGCATTGTAATTGTCTGGTGTGCTTTGTTCTTGATAGCAACACGATAGTGTTGTTGATAGCAACATGATAGTGTTAGATTAACACTTCTTTCTTAGCTTGTGGTTGTTCCTCATTTGGTTTTTATACAACTTAAATGGAAGAGGTTCCTCATTTGATTCCTCAGCAGTATGTTAGCCTTGAGGACCTTAGGGACTGCTATGAGATCAGGGTGTATAGGGATCATCAAAGGGGCTGCATATTTGTTGGATCGATAACCTGAGTCTGAAACTGTACTTTTGTTGTCATCTGCAGACAACAAATCTATCTCTGAATAGATTTGTTTCGGGAGTTCGCTCTAAAAGAGTGTTTTATTCTATTTAAGGTGGCCTTCGAGTGAAACTCAGATATCGGGTTCAAATCAGGAATTGGATCCAAAACTTGATTAAGGTGTTTCATTACTTCATAGAAAGCTAAAAATTAATGAGAACACAAACAAAAGAAGCTGCTGGATTGTAGCAATGTTGCCCCTAAAGTCAAAGGGCATTTGCAAGAGGAGAGTATAAATTTTTAGCTGGTGATTATGGTATGTTAACTTGATCCTAAAGCCTTTGGATGTTATGGATTATAGATATTGCTGAGTTCTCCTAATGCCTTTGGATGTTATGGATTATAGATATTGTTGAGTTCTCCTAAAGCCTTTGGATGTGATGGATTATAGATATTGCTGAGTTCTCTTAAACTTCATCCGTTAATAAGTTGTTACATATTGATTTATATTAGCCTATTAGCTCAAATGGAAGAGCAATGTGTTGTAGACATCGATGTGGGTTCGAATCCCACATAGGCTACAAATCTTTGCTTTTTTTTTATACTTGCAATTGGCATTTATTAAAAACCTCCATTTTATTCTTATCGATGGAACTGAATATTTTGCATTGAAGGAAATCAAAAGATGTTGGGGTTGTCTTGGTAGGCAGAATGGGCTGGTGAGGTTGTTCTGAGAGCTGGTGACGCACTGCTGGGCATACTGAAGCTTGGCATAAAGAACTACCATTCATCTAATTAGATATCTTTCATGCTGAATGAGAACTTAAACTAATTTTAAGTTGCAAGAAGCCATGGACAATGCATTTGAAGTAAAATAGAGTTGCAAGAAGCCATACAAAATGAGAGCTTAAACTAATTCTAATTAGATATCTTTCATGCTGAATGACGCACTGCTGGGTATCATATTTCCTTCAGAACATATAGAGTACTCGACATTATTGTAGACACATGAGGAAGCTATTAGTTTTTTAAGTAGAAAGAATGCTGCTTATTGAAGAGTACTCGACATGACAACCTGCACAGAAGCAAACTAATGGAAACAAAGAATGACTAATTTTAATTCTTAAACTAAATGAAAGATGAAAAAGATTTAAATCTTTAAAGGAATGAAATCTTAAACTGAATAAAATCTTGAATCTGAATTCGTGAATTATGTCCTCTCTCTGGCCACCTGGCATAGTCGAAAGGAAGAAGACAACCCTAAATTATGAATTTCAAAAAGCAAAAAAAGCAAAATACATGAATGAGTTGAAACTAAAAAAAAAGTCAATTGTTTTTGCCAACATATAAGTATGCAACTAATAATTTGCAAAGTTCAAAAATGGAAATGCTTATAGCCTATGTGGGATTTGAACCCACGTTTATGTGTATTGAACACATCGCTCTCCCATTTGAACTAACAGGCTGGAAAACTTAATTTAGGAAATTCCATGATAGTAGTTCTCTAATAGTAGTTCCAAGTTTCATTGTAGTACATGCTATAAGCAACAGATTTTAGATCTCATAACAAGAAATTTTAGTAAATGCTATGACAGATTCTACATGTTAGTTTAATTTGAAATATGAAATCTGTCATAGCACTAACTCAGTTGAAATATGAAATCTATCAGTAAATTGAGGCTCAAACAAAAAAAATTGAAAGCGAAAAAATTCAGTTTCAAGCACTTGACACTATAATTTACTGACAAAATTTACTAAGTATTTGCTTACTCAGTTTGGTGCTTCAAGGATTTATACTTACTGAGTAAATTGAAAACGAAAAAATATGTTAGTTGTTCAGGGATTTCAGTTTCAAGCACTTGGCTTTATAAGTAACTAACAGAATTTTCCTTGATAGAAAATTTATGCTTGAACAGCTATGCAGATGAATTCAGGTGAGAACAATAACCCCTAATTCAGAAGGTCAATTCCCAAAACCCAGTTCTTAGGGTTGAATTTAGAAGTAAGAGGCGAATTGAGATGCTTTAAAGAGGCGACAACAATAACACCCCCTAATTCAGATGCTTTAAAGAGGCGAATTGAGAAAGAATCCTCAAACCCCTAAATCCCCAAACCCTAAATTAAATTGAGAAAGACTTACCTCCACTGGTGTCCCTCACTTCGACATTGGCTTCCTCTTATCGACCTCTCAGTCTTTGCTGATACAGAAGAATACTCAAATCTAGAAGTGTATGTTGGCTTCCTCTCGTCGGCGCCGGTTTCCTAGAGCAGAAGAATCAGTACATGGAGGTAGGTCTTTTGTCCTTTATTTTGTTTTCATTTTTTTTAACGGAAATGGGAAGAGAGAAAACGGAGGGGTACCAGACGAAAAAAATATAAACCTCAGGGGTATTTAGCGAAATATGTCAAACTTCTGTACACCCCGTGAAAAAGGCCTTACCTGAGGGGCACCATGCGAAATTTCCGTTTAAAATATCTATATTTATGTATTATACTACACATAAGATTTTTAAAAAATAATTTTCTGAGATAATTATAAGATATATTTGTTATAAGTTTTTTTATGTTTTTTATCTTAACATTTATTAATATTTTATAATATTTTTATATATAATATTTTAGTTTTAAAAAAAGCGCGTCATGGCGCGGGGATCGTACTAGTTATTATTATTAGAAGCAGAGAGAGAGAGAGAGATTGCAAGTAGTCACTAAATTTACTTGGGGAGATGGCTGAAACTAGACCTGAGCAGGGGCCGACCGGCCGGGCTTGGGCCGGGCCTCTACTATTTTAGTAGCCCATTGTACCGGGCTGGGCTTGGGCCAGACCTGGTTTTTGGGCCTACTCCATTGTCCAAGCCCGCCCATGTGGGCGGGCCGGGCTGCCCACTGGGTCTAGCGGGCTTGTTTTTTGTTAGGAAATGATTCAGAACGAGGGACCTCTACCCGATATCATAACCGTTACTAAATTATACGTATAAGTTACTATCCAAGAAGTAAAGTCAATTAAAGACATAACATATATAAATTTGTACTTTTTTTATATATATTTTATGGGCTTTCTTTATATTATATATATATATATATATATATATATATATATATATATATATATATATATATATATATATATATATATATATATAACATAAGGTGTATGCACACACTGTATTTTATATATGTATACACTGTTTTTACAAAAAATATATATATAAATATATACTGCATGTATAATACACACACTATATATACACACTGTATAAACATATATATGCATTGTATTATGAAAAAAAAATATGATTATATATATATATGTATAATTATACGTATAATATTGTAACATTAATATATACCGGACCGGGCCTACCGGCCCGCTTGGACCTCATACTTCAGCCAAGCCCAGCCCAGTGGGCCTACCGGGTTGGGTCTATCGGCCCGCTCGGACCGATTGTTCTACCCAAACCCGCCTTTTTCACCGGACGGACCGAGCGGATTAGCCCAGGTCTATTCAGGTCTAGCTGAAACTGATCCATGAAGAATTTCGCAGTTTATATAGGATTGTATTCATCCTTGCATATCTTAATTTCTATTACCCTCCCATATATAAAACTTATTCTGTAATTGTTATTTTAAACAATACCCACTAATGGAAGTTTCTGAATATTTTACTCACCTCTAACGTCATCTCTTTTGTCTCCCTCTCTGAATAGAGGACATGGAATTTGGATGTCGTGTTTCGACTTTGGAATGATGTAATGGTAGAATTTTTAGTGGTTTTAATTATATGATGATTTAATCTTGGCCATTTCTTTCCTCGAACGGTTGAGATTAATTTAGTAGGTTAAAGAGTTTTTTCCCATATATTTAGGACCATTACAATATTTCAAACTTGATCTAAAATATTTGATTTTTACAATTTTACATGTTTTTGATAAAAACTAATTTTTTTTTATAAATTATTAAATTTATAATAATTTCATATCTATGATAATAATTAGTAAATTAATGTGCTAAAAAATAGTAAATTAATAAATAATACCTATGAAATTAATATTTTATATAATTTTAACTTTTAAAAAATTTACTAAAAAAACAAAACATCAAATATTACTAATTTTGACAAATTACCCGGTTACACACTTACACTAGTATCTATCTATACTTACTACACCTAAAAGCAGAAGCACTCATCTCCTACCTGGCTTCTCTAGAGAGCAGAATTCCAGATGTCAAAAGCAGGAAGAGTTTCACCCAAATTGCAGGAGGATGTGGAGCAGTTTCACCCACATGGCGCCACCATGGCATCTATGTGGCGGTGAAGATGTAGAGCGGTTTCACCCACGTTCTCTATATCCTTCAGCAAAGCGGTTGCAGATTGAACCAACTTCTCCTTTCTCTCAACCCCCTTCTCCTTTCTCGCAATTGGGACGGTCTGCATTGCGTAGTCGGTGAACCTCCTCTGCGATTTTCAGTCCGTTCGATTAGGGTTAAGCCATGTAACAGATCCAGTACTCTGAAAAGATCTGCGAGTCGTTGTAGTCGCCGCCGCTGATCTTTGATTAGTTCCGATTGGGATTGGAATCTCTACCCGCCTCCGCCAGTAGCAATGTTTGTTTCCGATTGGGGCTGGAATCAGAAGTCGTCGCTGCCGCTGGTACCAAATCTTGGTGCTCAATTGGCATCTGTCAAAGCTGGTTTTCAATTTCTCCCCCTTCGTACGTTTGTTCTAAATTCTTCTGGTAAGATCCTTCATTCTATATTTCCCATTTTCTTCCTCTCCATCTCCCTTCCAGATCAGTTTCGCATTTGATTCTTCCTCATTAGGTCTAATCGGATTGGCTTGCAGTGCTCTCGCAAGCGCTACTTTCGTTCTCGAAGATCATCTCCTCAAGAGCTTCAAATCAGTTCCCACTTTTCTTGCTCAGGTTCATCTCTCTCTCTGGGATTGCTCAGCTTCAAAGCTGGTTTTCAATTTCTCCCCCTTCATACGTTTGTTCTATTTTTTTTTTTTGCCTATGAATACAATTTGCTTCCAGTTATGAATTCTTAATAATTGATTCTTGGATTGGGAATGAAATCAGAGTTGTCAAGGAATTGGTTGGACCTTGTAGGCTGAGTTTGCAAGCAAATTGTGGTTCAGTTTTTCCTGAAGTGACAGAAGCTGTGGTTGGACCTTGTAGGCGGAGTTTGCAAGTAAATTGTGGTATCCATTCCCTATTGTTCCAATGTTTTTTTTGCCTATTTGCCTATGAATCATTCCCTGTTGTTTGGATGAATATTTCCCGAAAAGAATATGAACTGTTGTTGGAACTTTCAACTCTCCATTAGTTGTTGCTGCTATAGTGTAGTCAATTTATGCAAGGAATTTACCCAGTAGCTCTTTATTTCAGAATATTATTTTATTAATAATTCTTCACTATTAAAGAGTCAATTTATGAATGGCTTTTAAAGAGTTTTATTGTTAGCCTCTGTAAAAGCATCTTGCATCGGACCAAATATGTTTTATAAATTTCTGAAATATGTGACTATAGCACATTAAAAATTAACCAAATGTGAAATCTGAAATCTTTTTTCTAAATTTCTTAATTTTTAATGTGTTATAAAGCATTTGGTTGCCATTCTTCATTATGTTGTTGTGGAATACGGATTATTCTTCTTTTTACACTTGAATATTCTATATCAATTGCTAGGATGAGTCCTCCTGAGCTATGATATGGCTGCTTATTATGATACCCCGCATACTTGTCATGTTCTTATCTTGTAAATTTTTTAGGAGTTGGAGCTCAAAAAGAAAGTTGAAGAGGAAGTGAAGGAGAAGGAAATAACTGCTGCTAGGGAGAGCGCCGAATTCGTTGAATCTGACAATAATGCATCTACCAGTCCTACTGAAGGACAATCTGAGAATGAAATGGATGTGCTGGTTCTGTTAGTGTGATGGGTATGAAGTTTCCATTATCTGTCATTCTGTTGATCCATTTTGTAATATATAGTCTTTCCTCACTCTTGAATCCCTTTTATGCTCAGGCAAAATGTCTAGGACGCTGAGTTGGTGGTGTTTCAATCCAGGAATTGCCATGGAGGACTTTTCCAGAAAAGGGTGTTGGGTCTATAATTTTGACATCCGGGACTTTGTCTCCCATGGACTCATTTATTCAGTCTCCTACTCAAACTAAGTTTCTGTGACATAATAAAGCTGACAATCACTCTAACAACCCACCTCACAGCCATGTAACCCCCCCAAACATAACATATTTTTATCCTTTTTGTCTTACATTGCTGTTCCATTTCTTTGCTTATTTCTATATCTCACTTGCAGTCAACTTTGCCAGAATTGTACCTGATGGGTTGCTTGTGTTCTTTGCATCATATTACCTCATGGGACATTCAATTAATTATTGGAAGGACAATGTAAGCATATAAGCCCAGTTTTTCGTTATTTTTGGGATAGGATCTGTATGCAATTCATATGGAAATTTTTGTGTGCAGGTTCATATCAATTCAGCCACTTCAAGCACAATTTTGGAAAGAATGTGCAAACATAAGCTGCCTGTTGTTGAACCTAGGTAGTCTTCACTTTTTCCTGCATCCATTGAAGTAGGCAGTTTTTTTTTTCTTTGCAATTTATTGTTTCCATTTCAGATGTTAATGCATTACCAATTGATAGTCTGACCGCTAAAGATCAATTTCAGCCTCAGTACTCTATTTCAAAGCTGAATGATAGATCTACTTCTGGAGCTATGTTTTTTTTTTCCGTATGTCGTGGTAAGGTAAAATTGTACTTTGGCATAAAATTCAGATTGATTGAAAGGGATGTGAGTGATTTATTTAATACAAAACATCAAAATTGGTGGTTGTGTAATTTAATAATTTATGATTATTTTTATTCAATTTGCCCATAACTTCTAACATCGATTTGACAAGTTTGGTTACACAAAATGTTTGTCAAAAACCTTGAGGTTAAAATGTGAGTTTTCTCTAATTTTCTTTGGATAATGCTTGATCAATAAACTGTGCTTTCTGTTTTTAATGATCTGCTTGATGCTTTATGTTTTCTGATTTCTGGTTTTCTGTTGCTTTATGTGTTTGTAGCTGCTGGCAAGGAGGCATTAATAATCACACCTCTTATGCAGTATATTTGTCAACTGAGAGCTGCAAACATTGCATCTCGGGTATTTCTCTCTTTTATCTGTCATATTAGGATATACATGCATGAACCTTATTTCGTGCTATTTGATCTTAAGCGTATAGGTAGAATATATAATGGGGCTGTCTATTTGAAGTTGGTATAAGTTGCTATTAAACTGCTGCTAATCGTCTCTTGACATGCTATCCCAAAATGGCTAAGTGAGTTGCCATTCCAACGAAAAGTGGCTGTCTATTTGAAGTTGGTATACGGAGGAATTATTAACTAACATTCATCGCTTTTGCCTTATCCATTGACTGCAATCAGATTCCTAGCAAAGAGCAGGTTGATGCTCTCTCGAAAGAGTTACGTGAACGCGCTTCCATCCCAGGTACTTTCTCTTTCAACTTCAGGCATTATCATGTACCCATTAAACCGTGCTCCATTGTATTTTGGGTTGTTAAGACCCTTTTCTTCTAGCCTTTTCATTGAGTTTTAGGCTTTCTTTATGGTGTGAATTTTGGTGGATATATTATTCCATTTTTTTCTCCTAAGATTGCATGTTTGTTTGTGGATATTGCTTTGCTTGCAAATTACGTATCCTAGATAATTGATGCTCTGCCTATTGATGCTCATCCAATGACTCAGTTTTCAACTTATGTCATGGCACTTCAGGTTTTTATATATGTGGATTTTGTCAAATTATAATTACAAATTCTATAATTTTCATGTTCAAAATTCTCCATTTTCCATGGGTTTTCGTTATTTTTGCTTTTATCACTTTTGTTTCCTTTCTTGATTCCTTTCTAAGCTAGAAGTCTAGAATCTAGAACCCAAGATTAATGCTTAAATTTTCATGGAATTGGAAATTTTTTACAAGTCTATGTTAGGTAACATGCTGTGCCTTTTAAGAATATATGGAGTTAGGATAGATTATTCTAGAAGAAAGTGGGTCATGTGCTACATGGTAAACATCAAGTTGATGAGGGGGAGATGCTTGGGTGACCGGCTGTGAATAGGAATTTGTTAGCTCATAGCTGGTGACTTTAGCTTAAAGTAAGAAGTATAAATATATAAGAGGCTTTTAACCCTGCAGTATGTATCTAGAACAGATCATTGATAGGCATCCACCCTGACAATTTTGAGTGTCTACTCTTTGGTGGTCAGTTTGAGGTGATATTCATCTAATAGGCTTAGTGGATTCTGTTTTGTTCCCTTGAGATTGTGTCCATGTGTGTGTGTTGTGAGTTGAACAAATCTGTGGTTAATTCCCAATTTTGATTCCATCCGCCAGCCTTGAACAACTGGAATTTAGTTTCAAGTTTCAATATGCTATTTTTGCCTTCTGTTGCTATTTGGAGAAAACTTTCTCCTCACCGTGATTGTGCCTTTTCTGTTTTTTACAAAAATTCATTCTATCTTGAAGTGGACATTTTCGTTTAGAGTCGAAAATCATGATAAGATCAATTGCTTGGGATCTTGATTTTCCTAATTTTTATTTTGTATAGTCCATATGAATATTGTTTTATTATTATTAATAGAAGCGCAAAATAAAAAAGATTGCAATTTGTCACTAAATTACTTGTGGAGATGGCTGAAAATGGGAGATTTCTGCTTGAGTCAAATTTTATCTGGAGGGTATTACTCCCTTTATCACTAAAAGAGTATTTAGACAGTTATTAGCTATAATAAAACTGAGTTTAATTGCATTCAATCTATGGTAAATTTGGCCACACTTGTATTCTTACAGATCATGTGAGGATGTTGTGGAATCAATACATGACTCTCTCAGAAAGGTGAGCATAAAATGGAGTCTGATGTTCTGTTAAATTTGTATTCGAATCAATAAAAAAAGTCTCGTGCGGATGTACTATGATATGCTGACTCACAATATAAGATAATGTATTGCTCTTTCATTAGGGTTAAATGTTAATTATTTACTCTCCCTGTGAGGGAAGGCTTTGAATATGATGAAGTTGATATACTCCTTAGTTTGTTTACTCTTTATTAAAATTACTTCTAGACGCTTAAAATGAATTTGAATTCTCCACAGATACAAGAAGATATGAGAAAGGGATAAGTAGCACTTGAGAAATATGTCATCACAAAGTCATTAACTAAACCACCCGAAGCATATCCCGATGCTAAGAATCAACCACATGTTCAAGTGAGTAGTGGAACTTATTCAAATCTCAATTTACCACCAGTGAATTCCTACCTGAATTTCACTGTGTTGGGTTTTCAAGATCTGATATAAACCCCATCCTCATCATATCACATATTTCCTTGGCTTTTATTTGTTCTTCAGGTTGCACTTAGACTAAACACAGAGTGGTTACTCTTCGGGTTGTTTTGCTGGTGACACTGTTCCTTATGTCATATGTTGTGACGAGGTTTGCTACCAATCTTTGATCTTTAGTGACTAGCAAGTCAAATGCATTTACTGGAGATAAATGATGTACCTTGAGGTAGTTCAGGAAGACAAGAACCTCAACAAGGATTGCTCAGCGAGCAAGGCACCATGATGAACTGAAAAAGGATAATGGCAAATGGATGATCGATATTGATTATTATTTGTCTCAGCAGGTAATGCTTTCAACTTGGTTGCAACTTCATTGTGACTTCCCACATCTTCGAATAATCTCCCTCTATATTGCTGATACATTATCGATCCATGCAGATTCATCCTGTTGTATCATGTTTATGTGCATGCATCCAGGGTACCAGCCCTGCACGTTTAGCTGACTGCCTAGGGCTTGATTCATCAAAGGTGCCGGTATTTATAATTTTGGCGATGAACCAACTTAGTTGTTTGTCTTGCTGATATTGATTGCCTTTGTTCTGTTTAGTTCCAAAGCAAGACAACAGAAGCAGTCAGCCATGAACCTTCTAGCTTGCTGTTAAGCTCTGCAGATGAAGAGAGGTAAATCTACATATATACTATCTTTCAATTACAATGAACGTGTAAGTCGATTATGTTAATTCTGGTTGTAAGAGTTTACATTAACCATGAGAAATTGAGAATGTAGTTTTAGTACTTTCAAGTGAAGATCATGATGAACTGGTATATTTTATTTTCACCAGAAGAATAAAAAGATCCATTGCTTATTTAACTCCCACCTCTTTAAAAAAGGAAACCGGATAATGTTTATTCGGCTGGTGAATCAACTGATTTCACATTCTTAATGGATGAAATTTTCGATAGATGTTTGAAAAGCATATGATAATCAACGATTCTCATTAAATTTATTGAACTGCAGGTATCGGGATTGTGAACCTTTATCTTTGTCATGCCTCAGTTGCTTCAACAGTTTCGAATGTCCAAGTGTGTTCCAGTACCTGTGTAAAGTGGTCAACAACAATGTCAACAAGGGAGCAACTAGAGGAAGAAAACTTGATTGGACACGAGAGTTAATCAAGGGATGAAGAAACTAGACAGCCGTTTATTGCTGGATGACCCCTCATCAGCTTCACCCTCTAAGAAAGAGGGCGAGAAAAGTGCCTTGTCCTCAACGTCCACACTGTAAAGGCCCGGATTTTTAAATAATAAATTTCAATAAATAATATAAATGGATTTAAGTCGGAAAAAAATATAAGATAAAATAAAATAAAAATTCGGATATTTCAAGAAAAACTCGTCCTTAATTTCCTAAATCGAAATTGAAATCCTTAAAACGAGTTCCGGCATTATTTAATTGGAAATTTAAATTACGTTATACTATGCTTTTATGTACCGAAAATTTGAGAATAATATTTGGAGTCTTATATTAAATTCGGATTTGGAAAATTAAGAAGTAATTTAAACGGGTCGGGATGAGGTCGAGAGAGCGGATCTAGAGATTAATTTCATGGGTATCTTGAGAAATTGTTTTGGAATGGCGTTTTTGTCTCCTCCTCCCACCTCTATCCGATTTGCATTCAACCCAATTCCAGCTCACTCCACCCCAATTCTGGCTAAATATTATCCACTCCCGTCTCCTCCCTCATGTGCTTGTTTCACCCAGAATGGCAAGATGTCAAACACCACCTGCTCCCTTCTGTTTCCTATACGCAGTAGCAGCTCCCCTTTTTCACCTCATTTTGAATCCAAACCAAAATCCCATTTTGCCTTGTTCTTAAACCTTTCCTTGTTGCTGTCGAATCAATCCAAAGCATCCTCTTTGGCTTCCTGTTGTCCAGTACGACTCCCCCCTCCGTCGCCTGAACCACCAGCAACACCACCACCTTCAGTCACCTCGCCTTCGTCAACCATCACCGAGCCCCGTCATCCTCTGTTTTCGACAACCACCGGGCTCCGCCGCCAGCAGCAGCAACACCAACCACCTCCGTCCTTCCTCCGACGTCGAAGGTTCCCCAGGAGCCCCACCGACGCCCAGAAACTCCGGCGAAGCCGTCGAACCGCGATTCACCTCCTTGTTTTCCCGTTAAACTCCGGTAAACTCCTTTCCTCCTCCTTACGATCCAAAACACCGTAAAGCTCCGACTTTAAGCCTCCTATCTTCGATATCGACCAGGCGAGCGCTGCCTCGAACCTCCGGCGAGCTCAATTGGACCTCTGACGCCCTCGAAGATCCCCTCGGAGTCGCGCGGTGAGCTTCCTCTTTTCCTTCTCCTCTATTGTACGCGTTTCATCCTTGTGGTATGGATCTTGATCGGTTTTAGGATTCGGTCGGGGTGGGAGAGTCTGAGCCGGTAAGGGAGTCGCCGGAAGCCCTGGATTCTTCCTCTTTTTCTTCCGTCATCTGTCGTCGTTGCAGAAAGCGCTGCTCTTTTGATCTGGGAAGAAGACAGGTCTAGTGGGCTTGGGCGTTGGGCTTGACCCGGATTCATGTATCCGGGTTATATCATTTACAATCCGGGTTCCCTTTTCTTCCTTCCTTCCTTTCTATTCTGGATCCGGGCTGGGCTCTTCCTTTGGGCGGGTTTGGGCTCAAAAATCCGGGTCTGGGTGATGATCTGGGCCTCTTCTCTCCTTTCTCTTGTATGGGCCGGATTCCTTTTCAGATTGAGAGGTTTGGGTGTTGGGCTCCTGGGTTTTGTTAATAAATGGTTATTGTTAATTGTTGTTGATGTTTTATGTTACACTATACATTTATATTAGGATTGGTAGTTGTTAGTATTATTATTATGTTATATTTTCTGTATTGGTGAAAATAAATAATTCTGAAATTAATATATATTATAAATTACTTGAAAGTAATATTATGCGTAAAATGTTATTATAAGATGTATTTTATGCGATTTTGGAATTTGTAAAATGATTTGTTAATTTTGCTTTTGATAAGGTTTGTGAAGAGAGATTTATTTTGGAAATGTTTATCGTTATTACTTGAAACATTAAAGTCAAGGTTTTGAAATAAAATGCCGGAACTATTTCTACAATATGATTTGAGAAATTGTTTTAAAAAAATGAGTTGACTTAACTTGGGATTTAAGAGTTTGGAAAACTTTGGAAAATGAGTTCTGAAATATTATTTTAATATTCATTGTTAAAGAAGGGATTTGACGGAACCTGAACTATTTGATCTCGAGCTTGAAGTTATGTTAAAAGTGTTATTTCAAATGTCGGGATTTTTGTCTTGACTTGATGATGTTGGTTTGAGAAGGAAATTAGAAGAATGATTTTGGTTGATGTTGATCATATCGGAAAGGTTTTGGAAAATGGTTTTACCATCGATTGGTTTTGAGTACGTTAAGAACTTGGGTTTCGTGTGTATGAATGTTGGTTCGGTAGCTTATGGCAATGACTTGATGATAGGTGTGTGTTGCTATTGGATTATACTCTGGACTTGCATTGGGCCCTTGCTTGTGTTATCTTGCTGTTCTGCATCTTCAGGTAAGTCTCTTCGGAGCTTACTCAGATTGAATAGAGCTATTCCCTGCTTTAGGTGCATGATATACTAGGTGCTTGCATTCATGATCAGCATGCCATGTAGTACCATGCTAGGTTGCATCGATCGTTGAGCATTCTATTTCTTTGTGCGTATGTAAACAGAACGGCCGTTATCAGTGATAGTCCTAGAAGTCTTTGCTAGGGTCATAGGGTAGCCCGGCCTCATCGGGTACCCTGAGTCAATCGAGTACTTCCTTATATTATGATATGCCTGCGGGCTTTATTGTGGAGTGGGTTAGGCATGCGTGCCCCCCGATTATGAATGAATGCATTCACGAGCTGGCCGTCTCCGCCTGTCGGAAGGGGTGGAGGTAGGAGAGGGATATGCCACTTGGCATTGTCTTGGGCCCTTTACAGTATTTCTGCACAATATTATGAACTAGGAGCATGTTAGTGTGTTTGAATTTCGTACTGCATTAGAGCATCTTTATTAGGTATAGCGTATATGTGTGCTTATGGTTGGGATGCAGAGTTAAGTGGGCATCGATCTGATCCCGCCCCAAATCAATTTTTTTAGGAATTATTTATGTTCATCCTATCGGTGCTGTTTGCATATTGCGCGGGTCATTTTGTCGGCGGAGAGTGAGCGCTGGAGTTATAGACTTCACCAGACTCTGATTATATTGTTTTGGATTTATACTTTTGACTCCGTTTTGACCCGGCTCCGCCGTGGCACTTGTATCTGTACTTTACTTCCGCTTTACTTCCGTTTGAAATGGTTTCCGCGACATAGTTTTATGACAGGTTAAGGGTACCCAACGGCCCTTCGAGGTTTCAGGGTTTGAAATCCCTCTTTCTACAAATCTTAAAATGAGTTTGAAACCTCGACCCGTACCTGGATTGCAAGATCCGAACAAGGGGTTTTATCCCTTGAAACGTAACCCAGAAATTATAATTCTGGGCCGTTACACACACCAACCAGACCGGTGTTAGAAGAAAACATTGTCCTTGGTGTTGCACTGGATGGGTCAAAATGTACCCTGCCGATCGAGGGAGTGACGACTTAGGAGGAGAAAAAGGAATCTTATGGCGAGGCATCAGCACTTTCAGAAATGTGAAGCTTTTGGTTTATAAATGTGTAACTACTGTCCATTCATATTTAATAGGATGAACAATTGAACATCGATCCATTGAAGAAAATTGTGTATAATTAAACATTGATTCAACATTAAAAGTATGAGATATGCACTTCCATGCTCATGTGTTTGCTCATTAGACATTTGACAAGTTTGATAATTGCAAAAAGAGTTACAACTATACAAAGACAAGTGGTGGAGCTTTTACAGATCACGTGATTTTGACTCAAAGTTGACAGATTTTTACCAATTTGAGTTAAAACTAAATACTGATCAATAAGATAGATTTTTACCAATTTTTTTAATTTTTAATATTACACTTAATTCCATCCCACACATCACCCGT
The DNA here is from genome assembly GCA_963922045.1 of Persicaria maculosa. Lineage (NCBI taxonomy): Eukaryota > Viridiplantae > Streptophyta > Magnoliopsida > Caryophyllales > Polygonaceae > Persicaria > Persicaria maculosa. Next base: position 36,429,049 of record OY998262.1, on the reverse strand, counting down.
TGACATCCAAATTACCCCACTAATTCACCCACATTGGTTCATGATGCATCTGCAGTGCAATATAAATTCAAGTGCAATTCATTTTTTTCACCATCGGCAATCACAAGTGATATTAAGTATTGTGTATGGAGTTTTTGGGTTTCAATTACCTCTATCTACGTTTTTGTTCAATATGTTTCCTTCATATTATCTAATATACAACCTTTTGATCTCATGTTATGCTAACTGTCATTTTCTATGTGATGGTTATCAATTTGGCTAATTTATCGTTATTTTCTCTTCATCCATATTTATATGACATTTCTTATTTATTTTATATCTATAATGTTTTAGGAAGTGTTCTCGATGTTGGGTTGAATTGCCAGTTGTGGTACTTTATTTAAATATTCGATCTTTGTTAAATATTATATCGTTTCATTTTAAATAGTCTAAGAAAAAAGGAATAGAAATAGAATATAAAATGTAGTATATAATTAGAATATTTCGTATATAAAATGTAGTATATAATTAGAATATTTCGTACCCGTGCCTAAGGCACGGGCCTTACACTTAGGGCCTGTTCGGCAGTAGGTTATAGGGGATTATTGGAGTTTTTTTAAAAAACAAGAAGCCCCGGGGTTGTGTTTGGCAATGGCTTCTCAAGGGTTGGGGATTGGAGAGATGGGGATTATGTGGGGCTTCTAGGAGGCTATAATCCAACCCTTGCCAGGGAGGATTTCGGGGATTCTCGTCTTCCACAACACCATTTCTTCCCCCATTGCCCCTGGTCACACCAGTTCAAGATCGGCCTTCACTTTCGCAGAGCACCTTCTGGGGCGATTGCTTCTTGCGACTGACGGTTCTTCTTCGTTGCCCCTGGTCACTTTCGCAGAGCACCTGACGGTTCTTCTTCGTTCGATTTCCCGTCGAAACCAGGTGAGTTTGCTCTCCTTCTTCACTCGAAAAAGCTTTCAATCTGCAATCTATAGTCGTTAGGGTTTCGATTGTTATTGTCGTCGCTATTATTCTTGCATTTGAGAGATTTCTTCATTTCATAATATTGCAATCGTTAGGGTTTCGATTGTTCTTGTTGTTGCTGTCAATCTGCTATCGTTAGGGTTTCGATTTCGTCCTTTCCTGATTTTGCTTGTTCGATTTCTTCAATTTCTAATGTTCGATTGTCATTTCCATGTTGAGAATGAATTTGCTTCAATTTCTAATGTTCGATTGTTCGATTGTCTTCAATTTCTAATGTTCGATTTCTTTATTGTGCAACCAGGGTTGTGACAATGAATTTGCTTCACTTTTCTCTGCTCTTTTGTCTATCTGATGAAGTTTATTAGGATGAAAATAGGATAACATCTCTGATTGTAAACTCTGGTGGAGATGACTGTCATGAATTTGCTCTTTTTCTTAATTTTATGCACTTTCAGCTTGCATTAGTTGCAAGTACAAGATAAGGACTACATAGTATTGTCAAACAGGGCATGTCTTCTATACTTTCATCATGTTCATTCCTATTTCTGATCTTTTTATGACTTCTCAATTTCTGATGTTTTCACTTCGATGTGAACTACAATGGCGGTAAATCTACAGCTTGCTACATAAACCTATATGTGTAATTTTTAGGTGCAATTTCTGATTTTCTGCTATGGTTTTGCTGCATCTAAAGCTTGCATTATAGTTTTATGCATTTATAGCTTGCATTAGGTGCAATTTCTTTGTTTGTTCCCACAGTGCAGGAGAATGTACTTTGCATTTTTTTTTTATTTCAGCTTACAGTTTACAATTTCAGCAATTGATAAATTGGTTTCATTTTGTGATATTTTCATTGACAGATTAGCTTAAATTGAAAGGATTTGGGATGTTAATCAATTAGCTTAAATTGATAGGATTTGGGATGTTGATCAATTAGCTTAAATTGAAAGGATTTGGGATGTTAATCAGTTAGCTTAAAGTTGTATACATTTGCTGTCTGATATTTGCATTTGTGATATTTGCATTTGTTACTTTTGTAGTTTGATATGGCCTCGAGCAGTAGAACATCATTGTGGAATGATGAGTTGACGAAGACATTACTGGATATGTTGATTGCATATCGACTTGAGTTTGGCCCAGAGGAACCAATTAGATGGGTTCGGATAGCATGCGATTTCAAGAATGCTACTGGTAAGCAGTGTCGTCCCGAGACCCTTAAAAACAAGCATCGACAAATGAAGCTCTGGTGGAGGCTTTGGCAACAATTTAAAGATGGGGAGACAGGGTTCAGTTGGGATGCAGAAAAGGGATGCGTCGATGCACCTAATGAATGGTGGGATAGGAAATTTGGGGTATGTCTTATAATGTCCTTACTTTGTTGAACATTTGCTAATGTATATGGCATCCACTACGTAGATAACTTGTGACAATTGTGTTTTTTCCCGCTAGGAGAATGTACATTTCAAACAATTCCGAAGGAAGGGTGTCCCACCTGTGTTAGAAGAGTTGTTAGACAAAGTTTATGAGAACACAGCTGAAGCATTGTACATCGGGGATGACCCTGACTCTGACGACGACAGATCCTTTGGTACGGAGGCCATTGACGACATCCTCGAACAAATGATTTGCGACAATCAAGAAGGGCGTTAGGACCGTTGAAGGCCTTGCATAATCTATGGTGTATCAATTGTGTTGTTTCTAGGATTGACCTGAACTTGGTGTAATGGAGTATGTTAAATGCATGATTGTATGAATGATGTTTCAAAAAATTGCGCAACTTTTGTGCTTCATCTTAGTTTAGAAATAGAATGGACATTAAACGAGTGCATGCTAGTGCTTAATTGGGTTGTCATGGTCTTCATAAAATGATGAAAATAAACATCAGTTGTTGCTCTAAACTGTCAAATGTAGAGGGTAAAAAGAGATATTGCTGCTCATGTGTTATTAGAAATTAAGGGCATTTTTGTCTTTTTAGGATTAAAAGAAAAAAATAACCCCATACCCACCAAACACCTTACCGGGATTATTTATAAAAAAAAATCTCCACCTCTTCCATCCCCATAACCCACACAATAATCTCCACCCCATATAATCCCTTAAAAATAATCTCCACCCCTTAAAAAATAACCCACTGCCAAACAGGCCCTTAATAGAAGATAATAGATGTAAGAGGAGTTAAGCTCTCAAAGCTCCACGGTTCTAGCCTTCTAGGTTTTTTTTTTCCAGTCATTGGGCCGTATTGTTATGGGGAGGCCCAAATTAAATTGAAAGTATAAAAGAAAAGGGGCGATCTCGGTTAGGGTTAGGGTTAGGGTTTGGTACTCTCTGTAATAATGGGTGCTAATAACATTGAATTGATTTGGAAAAGCAGCACCACTGCCATTCATTTTCTTCAATTGAGACGGCACCGAGTTGTTTGTTTGAAATTGAATGATCTGAGATTCCGGCAGCGGCGGTGGGCTGGGCAGCGGCTGAGAAGCAGCACCGTCGCCTCCATAACTCCATTTTCCCCAAAATCCATCGGACCACCACAAACACCGCCATCATTTAATTCTGAATTGATGTGGGTGGGGGTGTTGAAAAAGTGGTCGGCCGTTGTTGCAATTACAGTTGCACTAGTACTAACGCAGCTTTCAAACCCGCTCTGTGCATCGGCCCTTCCTGTTGCTTTCCGTAGCCGTACCCTTCGTAAAAGACATGGGCTTTATGTTCCTAGAGAGCTAAAGTCAGATGGAGAGCCAGGAGGAAGTAATTTCTACTGGTACTTAACTCTCTTTCTTTTGCTGGCGGAGATTATGAAGATTATTCTGTATTTTGTGGACATTGAAGAAGGAAAATTTGTACACTTCCAAAAAAAAAAAAAAGAAGGAAAATTTGTGGAAATTGAAGAAGAGCCACAACCGCAACCTTCAGGTAAACCACTCCACACTGCAAAAAGCTGCTTAATTGTCTTTTTACGGATTCATAGACGCTGCTTAATTGTCTTTTTACGGATTCATGTCTATGGGTTTATGTGTATGTATCCTTTTAATTAATTTAAGACAGTTCAAACCGATCTTACTTCCTGGGAATTAGTCTAATTGATGAGAATTGTGAAAATGGGTTTGGTTGATTTTTTTTTATTTCTAAAGGATTAAAAGGGAGTTGAAAATTTCCAAATACAAAAGGGTGGAGGTTGAAGTACCTAAGAAACTAGTCAAGTGAACCTCCTCCAGTTCTCCAGTTGGAGAAATTTAATTTCCTGGGAAGTGGAATTGCTGGATTTTCATGGCATATATTTCTCCGACTTCCTGAAATTTCTACTTCATGGTTTTTGAGTTGTCAACCAAACATGCCCTTAATCCAAGTGCTGCATCTCTTATTCCTCCATACGGGAAAATATCATATTCCTCTCATCCCATGTTAAATTCCATTATTTTGTTGAACAGTTTAGAACAATCATCAATTAAGCATAATTCAAACTTATTAAACCCATCGAAATTTACCATTGCAATAAGATGATAGGAAAAGTTTAGTTGAAACACAATATGAAACAGCTAAAGAATAAAGATTATAGCGGAACATCATAGTACGTGGTTATTGAGATCCAAACAGCTAAAGAGTAAAGATTCGGGGAACTGATATGCTGATTCTAAAGTTTGTTTGGTTGGGTTTTATTACCTTTTATAGTATATATAGCTGGGCTAAGCTAGTGTCCATTCTCAATAAAAGCGATTTCTGTGTGTAACTGAGTGCTTTTGAGTGCATAGTGAAGTGTTTTTTGTTTGCTAAAAGCCATGTTAGGCAGGAAAGGATAGGTTCTTCAGACGGAAGCATATTGTAAGTATGTATGAAATTCATACAGCAATTGAAGAAATCTTTATTGGAACTATTTTAGTCAAAAGTCATTCTTTTGCTTTCCACCAAAAAAAAAGCCATTCTTTTGCTTGAAAGTATGTGTTAGGATACATTCATTAACAAACTCCAAATGAAAATGTCCTGTTACTGATTACAGAAATAAGGAATTGACAAAGCCTATTTCTTTGCACTTTCAAGGTTGCAAATTGCAAGGCATTGCATTTAGTAAAGTGAATTTGATTTTCTAACTTCTCCATTGAACAACTGTTTTGCTACGTACGTGTCAGATATTAAAAGTTTGAACAGTAATGCTTTTTAGATTCATCAAGATATTATTAGAACTGCCATTATCTGTAGGCCACTGCTTTTGATTAGGAAAGTTGAGCTCTTTTTGGCGAGGGGGTGTTTTTGGCCTTCATTTTGGATGTTATCTACCTGACCTTTGCATTGAACTTGGTGTTTTTGAGGCTTATATTTATTTGAGTTCTTAGATATCGAATTACCTTGTCAAAAAAGGAAATGATTTCCAGCCATATACGGAGTATTGAATATTTCGGTCATTAAATGTAGTAGTATAGTACTATTGTTTTACCATGCATGATCTGTACAGCAAGGTAAGTTATCATAACTCATAAGTTGTTAATAATGTTGTTTTCATACATGGTGGCTAGAGCTTGATACTCATTTCTTTGAATACTCTGACTTGCATCAGCTGCACGGATTGCTCTAGAGAAGCCTGAAAACTGTGAAAAGGCTAGGGGAGTTGAAGATGTTACCATAAGAGCTGCACAGATGGGTCAAATTACTGAAAAGGTTCTGAACCCAACTAGTTCTTTAAAAAAAAATATATTAAAGTATTTATGAAACAAATCATATTACCTTCATCAAGCATGTCAACCGAAACGGTTTTGGAATTGAAAGGTTCATGTTATGCCATTGAGGCCCAAAGTTTGACTTTACGAAAAACTTTTTACTAATTTACAGGTTTCTGATGAGGAGAGGCCTATAACCTTGCTGGAGCAAATCAATACCCAAGACAGCTCAACCGACCAAAGTCACTGTGAGTTTCAGGTTTTTTTTTCATTCATTTTAGCTGATGAGTTTGCACTGCTTATAGCATCATATTACTCACCTTGGCAGATCCAGAGGCGTAGAAGTGTCCTTGAAGATGATGATTAGCTCTGCAGAGGATCTCTGTTTCTACTGTAAACAGTTATTGTTTGTGGTCATTCAAGGCTTTCCAGCATCTTGGTTTTTTAAACATATAATAATAATTACACTCGTGGTTTTACAGTTTTTGGACCCGTCATTGCCCTTAAAACCTTGATGCTTTTTTTAACTATTAATTAATAATTAGGGCATGGAGGGATTCTGAGTGTTACCCGTATTGTCTTTGAACCTTTGACTCTTTTTGAGTGATTATGTGAGTAGTGTTTGTCTGTTTTTCAGCTACATTACAGAAGAGTTCTCTTTATCAATCGGGCTGGGAAATTGGTATGGTATACCTTGCAGCCTGCAGACGGCTTCATTTACCTTTCTATGTTCTGCTCAAGTTTCTGTTGCGTTTGCCTTAATTATTTTTCCCTGGATGAGACCACTTAGCATTAGAGGTTGCAATCACACCTGTTGGATGAGCTCTTTTTGGTTTTCGTTAAGGGATGTCGAGGACAGGTTGAATCCAGTTTTTGATGATTTTAGTTTAGTTTGGTTTTTGTTAATATGCCAGTCTACAAATATTGTTTCTGATTTATAAAATAATTGTTGCTTTATATCCATTTTTAGTTTCTTTTTAGATCAATCATCTTGGCACCAATTGATCTGTGGGGGTTTGTTTTGGTCTTTCAGTTTTAGTAATGTTCGTAGTTGTCATTCCACCAAGGCCTAATCCTTTCCAGTCACCAATTTATTTAGATATTTTATTTAAGAAAAGGCACTTTTTTTTTTGTACAAATTAACAAAATGTCCACGTTTTTGGACAAAAGGGAAAAATGTCCCAAATAAATAACCTAATCCCCGTTTCTTTTGTGCCCGATTTCTCTCTCTTGTTCATCGTCGATCGTCTTCCTCCCCCGCTCATATCCCTCCTTAGATCGCTCTTCCTCTTCGACTCTTCCTCCCGACCACAAGATCCACCACTGTGCGCTCGCCGGAGATGTTGCTGCTGCAGACATAGGAGCCAGATATGTGGCGAGGCGGTGAAGACGAGGGATGCGATTGCGAAATCGTCCTTCCCTGTTCGGATGTGCGAAGTTGCGCGCTCCTCTCTTCCTCGATTGCAATTACTCTGATCTGTGGTGGAGAAACGGGAGGCAAAGCTGGTGGCCGACGCCTGCTCGTGGTTGCCATGGCGGAGAAGAACTTCTATTGGGATCAATATATTGAGTCCATGGCGGAGGAGAACTGGTGTCCGCACTTTGATTCCTCCTCTGCTTGATCTCCGATTGCACTCTAGTAAGCGCTTTCATCTTATTCCTCCTCAACTTGAAATTCAGGAATAGTTTGCTGCATAATTGATTGATCTCCGATTGCAAATCTACTTGAAGTGATCGGAGGTACTTGATTCACTTGTTGAATTTGTTCTAAGGCCCCTGCTTGTTGAAAATGTTGAATTTGACAAGGATCATTGGTGCTGGTGTTCTAAGGCCCATGTTGCATATTTGATTGATTTGCTGGTGTTGAATATGTTGAATTTGCCGGTGTTCTTAATTTCTTAAGTTCTGAACACAAGTTGTGCAAGGTATTTCAAACAGAACTGTGCTATATATGAATAGTGTACTTCAAATAGATTTTGAGTGTGTGGAGAAGAAACCTACCAAAATTTGTTTTGCTGTGCTTTTTAGCTGGTAATGGGTTAATTTCTCAATCTTTTTGATTGACGAGTGCAATTTGTAAACCGTCTCATTTCAGTCGCTAATAGAAACTTTCGTAGTTGTCATTTGAATTCCTAGTTTAATATTCTTGTTTTGTAACAAGAACTAAAAAGAGAAAATACCACTACATGTTTCCACTTTCTTATGTTATGGAGCAGTTTATCAGTGTCATGACAGTCATATTCCTCTTGTTTTCTGCTGGTGTTGCTTTTGTGTATTTGAGTGATAATGAGTTGTCTTGCTCACTTTTCATCTAAGTAGATGTTTTACCATATCTGTCATATTCACCGTTGCTAATCCTCAACTGCTGCATACAATTGACATTGGAGTTTCCGACACTTTTTGTTTTCATACTACAGTTAAAGCAGCTCTTGAAAACTCGAGGAATTTTGCAATGGTAGTCCCATTGTACAACTCTAAATTAGAGTTGTGCAACTCTAAAATAGAGTTGTGCAACTCTAGGAATTTTACAATAGTAGTCCCATTGTGTGTACAACTCTAGGAATTTTGCAATAGTAGTCCCATTATGCAACTCTAAAATAGAGTTGTGCACCTCTAAAGTACCGTACTTTTAAAAGTCTATTAGCTCAATGGGGAGAGCGATGTGTATACACACATAGATGTGGGTTCGACTCCCACATAGGCTCATATTTTGGCAAAATGTGCACATCCTTTCTCTTCTCTACTTGATAGCTTCTCCTTTGCCTGCAGCTGCGCAGCTTGATCTATGGTCTCATCTAACTAATGGATTGATGCGGGTAATCAAAGTATCTTTGCTCTGCACATGTCCTAAACCCGACTCCAGACCCACAATGCATCAAGTAGCACACACCTTTTCATCCCGTTCAAAAGCTTCCTTGGCTGAGCTTCTCAAGATCACTTAGGCGCTTAGCTGCTGTTATTTATTGGAATAATATTGATTTTCTTTTTCCAGATATTGGTAACATCATCTATATTGATCTTTTTTTTTTTAAAATGAAGATGCTTGAAATATGGATGGGACAAACATAGTTGATTGTCTTCCACCGATTCAAATTCACAGATCTTGAGCAACATGCACCATGTTAATGTTGGAGATCATAACGGGAAGGAAGGCAATTGATGAAACAAAAGATCCCCGAGAGCAAAATCTGGTTGCATGGGTAAGATGTTACATTTGTTTTGCATCATTTTAATGTTAGATCTTGTTAGCATTCACATCAATGTGTGCTAACGTATGCCCGCGTTTGCACCCAAATAAGTTAATTGAAGCTAATGATTTAAGTTGGTTTTCAATTTTCACATTCTCTGTGTTCGTCTTTCTACTTCTTTCACTAGTTTTTACCTGAATTAGACGTTTTTGTTAAGTGCATCTTTGAAGATTGAGATTAGTTTTTACTACCACACCGCATAGTTGACTTGCTAATCAACTTGATGCACCATTTATTATTCAGTGAAGCTTTTCTTATATGCTTTGAAATCTTGTTTACTGGTTATGAGCACAAATATACAATGCTGAGGAGTTTCTGGCTAAGTATTTAGTTCCTGGTTTGTGAATGGATCTTTGCCTTAAGTTTGGCTAAAATACGTTATTGCAGGCGCGACCACTTTTCAAAGACCAGAAACAATTCCCGCAAACGGTGCACCCAGCTCTGAAAGGGCAGTATCCAACTAGGGGGCTATACCAAGCACTTGCCATTGCAGCCATGTGTGTTCAGGAGCAGCCAAAAATGCGCCCTCTCATAGCTGATGTCGTAACAGCTCTAAACTACCTTGCTGCCCAAAAGTACGACCCTATAAACCCCGCCTCCCACAGCAGGAGACGAAACTCGTCAATCCCTGCGGCCAAGAAGTACGACGATGATGATGGGAGTGAAAAATCAGAAATAACACAAAAGCATTCCATAAAACAGCTCTAAAGAACTTGCGTTCTTTACAGCATTCCATAGATCCTTGATCCTTCCATGCTTCTGTTAACAGAAATAACGCAAAAGCATTTGTGTTTTTGTGCATTTACAGGATAGCAAATTGATTAATGATGATGGCGAGCATCTAGTCGCATCAGAAGCCAAGTCTATCTTATCATAAAATCTAGGAAGCACCAAGAGATCACTGAACCAGAACAAGACAGATTATTTATCACTACTTTTTTCTTATTCTTTTATTAAAAAACAACCATCATTGCATAAGATTTTTCTAGTTTCTTATGTTGAGAGACGAAACCAAATTTGCTCGTTCAGCTTGTAGCTCTAAATCTTAAAAGCACTTGAACCTTGGGCTATTTAGAGATAGTTGGTAGCAATAGCATGGAATCATAAAAAGTTTAGGCAGTAGCTGGTGCTTGTATTCAAGTTATTTGCTTGTTTACACTTCAATAAAAATGGTTTTCTTGAGCAATTATTTAGAACAATTATTTGATGATATATACTAAATAATCTCTTTATGACAGAGATGCGAACAACAATAAAAATCCCTAAAAGGGTTCTCATTAAAGTCGGGTCTGCAACCAAGGAAACATCGAACATCAATGGCTCATACTTAAGTCCCAGAAGCCAGTTTGCTCCACCCACTAAGGGTCAACAACTCATGGTTGATACCTTTAAGTATGCTGATGATTAGAGGAGTGAGCAGGATCTGCTACGGGATGGTGGCCGTCGAATGCGTTCTTCCCACAGGCTGAGCTTCTTCCAGTTTCGAGTTTCGCATCGCTTCAAACGAGTGTTAAAAGTAGCTCTCTAAACCCATCCATGAGCTACCTCCAATAGGTTACATCTGCCATGATTCCTTGCCAAAGGACAAAAGCATATTTTGTAGCAAGTAGAGGCAATTTCGCAATTTCATAATGTAGCTTGGCAGCTATATAGCTTCCATCATTTCAGTATTTTCGGTTTGGAGTTCATTTTGGATTTGGGATATTGAGGACTGTTGTAGATTGGCCCTCTTGTTTTCTTGTTTGTATAGGTTAGAAGATCACAGTACATAGCTCACAGAAAATTTTCTTTCAGCTATTACATTACCTGCAATGAAGTCTTCAATAACTAACTATATATATGTAACAAATCTTGGTGCATTGTTTTTCATGCTCAAGTAGTTGTCTTCAACAACTATTTAAATTGAAACTCGGCTTGAGCTCAACTCGAATAGCTCAAATTTTGCGGAATTTACAAAATATTATATTTGCACAACTTACGGTTATATTTGCATATCATACTCTTATATTTGCACGACAAAATGTTTTTTTTTTAAAAAAAAACTAGACTTGATTCATATTTACACAACTTACTCTTATATTTGCACGACAAAATATTAAAAAAAAACCAGACTTGATTGAAATTTGCTCAACATGATCTTATTTTTGCATGACAATTGAGACTTGTAAAATTTTGCTCAAAATGATCTTATTTTTTTTCTCAATATAATTTTATACTTGCTCAATAGGTTATTGCACAACACGGTCTTATTTTTGCTCATCAATAGAGTAAAATTGCACAACATGTGAGATTGGTGAAATTTTGCTCAACATCATCTTATTTTTGCTCAACAATAGGTTATTTTTTCACAACAATCAAGACTTGTGAAATTGTGCTCAACATGATTTTATTTCTCTCAATATAATTTCACACTTTCTCAATAAATTATTGCACAACATCATCTTATTTTTGCTCAACTATAGGTTATTTTTGCACAACAATCGAGACTTGTGAATTTGTTCTCAACATGATCTTCTTTTCTCTCAATATAATTTCATACTTTCTCAATAAATTATTGCACAACATGCTCCTATTTTTGCTCATCAATACTTTATTTTTGCACAACTAGTGGTGAAAATTAGTGATGACACTGATATTAGTTACAATTAGTGCTGACACTGATATTAGTTACAATTAGTGTTGACACTGATATTAGTTACAATTAGTGATGACACTGATATTAGTTACAATTAGTGCTGACACTGATATTAATTACAATTAGTGCTGACACTGATGTTAGTTACAATTAGTGGTGAAAATTTGCACGACTCTAGTGTAAGAGTTGCACGACTGTGTTTTAAGAGTTGCACGACTGTGTATTAAGAGTTGCACGACTCTGTTTTAAGAGTTTCACGACTCTGTTGTAAGAGTTGCACGATGTTAGCACATATATATTTCACATAAAAACGCTGTCAGCACTAAAAAATTGCACTAATATATCTTTGTGTTTCAATTCAAGTGGCTCAGTGCTTCAACCAAAGTTTACACAACCAACAACACGATAGCCTATATGGGATTTGAACCCATATCTTTGTGTTTTTACACAACGCTCTACCGATTTGAGCTAATAGGCTTCATAAAAAATCTTACTTTTCGTAAATATAATTTTATAATTTTTAATAGATTATTGCACAACATGGTCTTATTCTTGCTCATCAATAGACAATAATTGCACAACATGGGAGATTGGTGAAATTTTGCTCAACATCATCTTATTTTTGCTCAACTATAGATTATTTTTGCACAACAATCGAAACTTGTGAATTTGTTTTCAACATGATCTTATTTTCTCTCAATATAATTTCATACTTTCTCAATAAATTATTGCACAACATGATCTTATTTTTGCTCATCAATACTTTATTTTTGCACAACTAGTGGTGAAAATTAGTGCTGACACTGATATTAGTTACAATTAGTGCTGACACTGATATTAGTTACAATCAGGGTTGACACTGATATTAGTTACAATTAGCGCTGATACTGATATTAGTTACAATCGAGTCATCTTCCTATGTAATAACTTTGTAGTTCGATATATATTTTTTCCGTGTCAGCACTTTTTCTTCTTCATGTCAGCACATTTTTTAGAGTTGCACAATCGTATTTTAGAGTTGCACAACTTTAGTTTAGAGTTGCACAACTTTAGTTACAATTAGTGGTGGAAATTTGCACGACTCTGGTGTAAGAGTTGCACGACTGTGTTTTAAGAGTTGCACGACTGTGTTTTAAGAGTTGCACGACTCTGTTGTAAGAGTTGCACGATGTCAGCACGTATAAATTTCACATAAAAACGATGCCAGCACTAAAAAATTGCACTAATATATCTTTGCGTTTCAACTCAAGTGGCTCAGTGCTTCAACCAAAGTTTACACAACCAACAACACGATAGCCTATACGGGATTTTAACCCATATCTTTGTGTTTGTACACAACGCTCTACCGATTTGAGCTAATAGGCTTCACAAAATAATAAAACAAGATGACAACTTGATTGAAGTCCAAGGCATCCAGCAGGTCATTCCGCTTACGATTCTTCTCTGACTCCGTTAGTTTGATATAGTGCTGCCAAAAAATAAGACCCAAAATTCAGTTAATAAATACATCTCCAAAATTATGAAAACCCAAAATAGCTCCACATCTAAACAACAGGAAAAACCGGTTAACGTGAAAACAAAGAGCCAAGGCTAATCCACCTGCAATTTGAACATGCCATTTTATCCGCCCAAATTCTTTGTATAAATCAACACATTGGCTCAAGTTATAAAGCAATGGCCGTGCGAGGGGGTTAACCATCCAAGCTAATGCTCATAACTGAATTTGATAGAAAACACAAACTTGAATAACACAGATTCATAGAGGGTCATTGAGAAAAGAATTCAAATACAGACAAAACACCCTAGGATTTCTGAAGTCTAATGAAATTGCGCTGAAGATGACAAATGTCTAAAATTAAGACTCCAAAACTCGATTTTAAGACACCACTGCAACAGTAAGTTAAAAGACAACAAACATCTGCATCTAGAACTTATGTTGTTGTCAAACCTCCTTTGGTAATAAGCTGATGCCGCAACACTCTTCCTTGGAATTAGGTTGATGCCGCAACCTTTTTCCTTGGAGCTGCTTCTGTCCCTATTGATATTAAATCATAAAAAAAATCAGTAACCATGCACATTGAATCAAGGAAATTGAGAGCCAGAAGAACTTTAGAAAACAATAAACTGGCAGGAAAAACACACCTTATCTGAAGTTAGTCTTGAACCTCTTAGGAACATTGCGGAGATACCTCATACGACCAGTTCTAGTGGTCTTCCTCCTTATTGCTTTTACACTCCAGTTGTCTGTGGGAAAGAAGAAGAGGAGGGAAATACCCCTTAGCCAAAGTGTATGGCAAATCAAATCAAGCAATGGTGACACATAGTATTACATAAAACAAATTGTTTATCTAGTCTACAAAAGGACATCTCAGATAATATAACACATGAATTCAAAGATGAAAAGAAGAAACCTGACAATAGTGGAAAGGAAAATACACCTTAAAAGCAAAAAGAACAAATTTGATATCTCAACTTTGAACAACGGAATCCCTTATGGGGTTTTTCAATAGTGTAGTTGAAAACCAAAATAACAATTGAAACACAATTGGAATGAAAACCAAAATAACAATTGAAACACAATTGGAATGAAAACCAAGCTAATGAAGATCATAGAAAATACATCAGACGGGGAAAACAATTTTAAAGCAACTAGTACAAGGTTTATGTGCAAATTGCGACCATACATAAAAAACTCCAACAATTTTAAAGCAACTAGTACAAGCTTCCTCGAGATCGAGGAAGCTTCCAGAAGCCGCGTAACGCGTTGAGCTGTCCTACTCGGATTTGGATTCCTTGGGGCCGAAGATTGCCGAGCTCTATCCGATTCTATCAAGTTACATCATGAAGAGAGATCTACCCACTTGAAGACCTTTTAGATATAATTTCCCTTATTTAGATTTAATTATGTTGTTACATTTATTTATCCTTAATGTTTTAGATATAGATTTAGATAAAGATATAGATATTCTATCCTTGAATAGCAAGGATTAGAAGGCTATAAATAAAGCCCATGGGGCTGATTTTAGGATCATCCAATTCAATTTCAGAGACACGGTTAGACAGAGATGTTTAGGAGTTCGAAGGTTTTAGGGTTTTGGCGTTCAACGAGAGTTGGATTGCCGGGATTGTAAAGGCTTTGAATTTAGTTTATGCAAGTTGTTATTTCCTTTCAAATCAATGTCTGAGATGGCGATGAAGCGCGAGTAGTCCACCCACTTCTAGGGTTGGGGCGAGCCCGACGATAGCCATGCATGTTTGAGGTAAAGATCCAACTTTTATCATGTTTTGAGCATCTGCTACTTGTTATGTGTTTATTACCCATCTAATGGAGGTCCATGCTAACAACTTGGATTGTAAACATAAAATCGGTAGAGACAATTAGGGTTTCTTGAAAGAGTTGTCTAATTGTTGGAAAAGGCGAAAGCTTGGTCCTTTGATGCGAATCACATGATTATCTGTTTTATTTCTGCCTTATGCATGCTTGGTTATCGTTGTTGCAAACCCCAATCTTGGAAGTCCTTTTCATACAGTTTAGTTCGAAATCCCAAAGCATTTGCCTTTACTTTATTTTCTTTCTTTTTAGTTTCTGTTTTCCTCGAGATCGACTAGCACTACTCGATCTCGAGTTACCGATTCTCGATCAAGGTCGTTGTAGCTTCTGTGTGCAGGAAATCGACCAAGACAACCCGACGTCGACGAGACCCTACTCGATCTCGAGTAAGGCTTTGTTGAGATCGACCAAAACCGCCAGGAGTTGCTGATGCGCCGTTCGACTGTCCGATCTTCTGTCGAGTAACTATACTCGAGATCTAGGACCCCTGTTGTCGACTTCTGTGAGATTTCTCCGCTGCCTAGGATCCGCTGATACGCTTCCTCGTGGATTGATCCTGACTTTCTCTTACTACATTGGAGGGAGTCTTGTAATTATTTGTGTGGGCCTAAATCTGGTTTGATCTATTTTATTATATTTCATACTCGATTTCCTCCTCACAACACTTGACAGTTCATAAACGCACCACTGTGTGTTTCTTGAACCAAAATTCCGAGAACACCACCCCTTAATTTTCTCTAATTACATTTTTCTTCCCCCTATTTCAATTCAAAGGTATGATTTCTCCCTCTCTTCTCTCTAAATTTCAGATTATTACATTTTTTTGAGAACCTAGGTAGAGATTGGAATTTGAGTTGTGTGTTGAATGTCTAGGGTTTGAAATTTGTTTGGGAAATTGATATTTATTATTAAGGGTTGGTTATATATGGAAATTGCTATATTTGATGGGCTGATTTTTTTTAACTAAATGATGTCATACTTAGTTCATTTATATTGTCAACGGAATTCATGGAATTTGAGATTTATTTCACATTATATTTGGAAATTTCTTGAATTTTGGGGCTTTATTTAAATTCATATATATGTTGCATTATTGTTTCAGTATATGAATTGTTACATGATTTGATGGTATACACCTCCTTATGCTTATTTATTATATCTTATAGGATAGTTTATGAACTAAGTATGGGGTTGTTTTATTTAGATATTATCTTATAAATGGTACTTTATTTTTGAAGTATATGTTCAGGACAAAATATCCAGAAATGGATCACCATACGATTGATGATGAGGAGACCCGCCTCCGAGCTCAGGATCTTGCAGCACGGGCTGAGAACGCCCGGTGGTATCACCAGCCGACTATGGAGGAGCTTGGGATGCACTTTTGGATGATCCAGGGGTTTGGTTGGCTTGATGCTGACCGTCTGATTGAACCCCTTGACCGTCACTATCCGACACTGACAGGGGAGTTCTTAGCGATTCTCCGGATCCCAGACTCCCCTGCCTCCAACCGCCGGGTCCGCTACCAGCTGGCCAACAGATAGTTCACCATGACTTTGGAGGAGATGAGCGTCGTCTTCGCCTTCCAGCACACCACCAACACCTTCCACGTCCACGACACGGATGTGATGTGGCGTTACATGTCCAACATGTTGGAGCCTACCCAGGACACCACTATCACTGTCAACATTGACAGTCCCTTATTCGCTACTATTCTGAGGATCCTGGGCAGCACTATTTGGGCCCGCCCCGAGCTGCGGCGGCTCAACCAGCCAGAGCTAGAGTGTCTACGGCAGATGCTCTTTGAGTCTGATCCCCTACCGCTCGCCTATGCATGGCTTGAACACTGTGTTTCCCGTCGGAACCTCCCGCGAGTAGCCATCTACGACGGCTGTTTGGTGGCTATCCTTGCCCTTCACCTCAAGCTCCCCGTCCACCGTTACACTGCGTGGAATGTGATGATGATTAACCTGGCGTCCCTGCAGAAAGGACATATCATAGCACACCGCCACGACAGCTGGGTCCATTATAGGACAGGGATACCTATTCGGCGGGATTTGATGGATCTGCACCACCCCCGCGACTGGTACACTACATGGACAGGGATCGATTATCACCCTGAGATCATCCCAGCCGTTGACCCTACCCTGAGGGACCATCCTTATTCTGAGCCTATGGCCGTAGACCCTCATCTAGATCATGCAGATGGTGGGAACGAAGGGGATGACGACGATGACGAGGCTGACAGCCCACAAGCCTCTCATCACTCTTACCACTCCCCACGACAGATCCCCTCCCACCACTCTTACCACTCTCCCCAGCAGATACCCTCTCATCACTCTCACCATACCCAGCAGGCTCACCATACTAGAGGATATTCAGATGAGATGGTATCCGAGATGCAACAGATGCGGGAGTTACAGGCGGCCTTGTTCGACCAGATGACCTATCCGATGCTCAGAGTTGACACCATTGACAACCGCCACGAGCGACTGTATTCAGCTTCCATTAATCACTTCTCCATGGTCAGAGATACCTTCGGCGGCATGGTTCAGTGCCTCTGGGGCTGCCCATCACAGTTCCAGCGACAAGGGAGTACGCATGACGCTGGTAGATCTTCTTCACAGCAGCCTGGTAGCTCTTCCCTTGGAGGAGCTTCTGATTACCAGATCGGACTTCACCTTCCTTACAACGGTCCACTACCTCATTAGTGACCAACTCTGTAAGTCTTTTTCCCTCCCTTTGGTTATATTTCTTTGACAGTGAGGACATTGTCTATTTTAAGTATGGGGTGGGAGTAAAGACTATGTTTAGGACTTCACCTTCCTTACAACGGTCCACCACCTCATGGTTTGTATCAGATTTATTTAGGACATGGCACAACTCTGTATTTGAGTTTAGTTGCATATTATTTATCGCATTTGCATGGTTAATTTCCATATTATTCAAAATATGCACTTTTAAAGAAAGTTGTAAAAGATATCACCCAAGCTTGCAAAAAGTTCAAAGAAAAGAGTCATGGAAGCCAAGGAAACACTCGACGATGCAAATGATGGATTTGTTAGAGATATTGCACAAGATTGCCCAGAAAAGGGAAGTCTCAATGACGTGCGATTTCTTTTATGGTAAAACCACAAAAGTGAGGTAAATTGATGTTGCTTTTGACATTATGCACAATAAGAGGATGGAGGATTTTAAATTTCCATATATGCTCATTTTTATACTTCTAGCCATAGCGTTACCCAATTGCATCACAAAAGCCATATTATAAGCCTTATTTGTCTCTACATCATTATTGCTCCACATATGCCTTATATTGCTCATTTTTACCATATACCCTATCCGGGGATTATGTTGAAAATGGGAATCATTTTATGGAGCCATTATATGGTTTGTTGTGTAGATTGTCATTTTTGGAATTTGGCAAGAAAATTCAGTTTTATGGAAAATTTATTGAGTGAGAAAAAATCCGGTCACCTCAGGAGATAAAGGTAGATCGACCCTGCTCGCTGAGATAATAGTTTGGCGAGATGGGACACAGGTGAGGAGTCCAAAGCACTAAGTATTCGGTAGGGTTGCTCAAAAATTGAACCGGCCCGAAAACCGAATCGAAACCGAACCGAAAACTCGGTTTCGGTCTAGCCCGAAAATAATTCGGTTCGGGCCACGGTCCGTAAAAAAATTAATTTCGGTTTCGGGCCGAAAACCGGAACCGAACCGAAAATTTCGGTTTTGGCCCGAATGAACCGTGATGAAACTAACAGTGTGTGTAATGTGTAGGTAAGTGTGTGCATTGTGTACGTAATTAAGGTGTAATAATAATAATAATAACAGTGACTTAGTTAAGCTTGCAATGTGTAATTATATATATATAAGATGACAGTATATATTAATATATTAATAAACATATACATATACATATATATATATATATATATATATATATATATATATATATTAAAAAAACATATTTATATATTAATATATTAATATATTAATAAACATACATATAAATATATTAATATATATATATATCTAATGTGTAATTTATATTTAAAATAAAGGTTCAATCCAAATTAAAAGGGTTCGGTTTTTTCGGTTTTTTTCGGGCCATGGACCGAAAAAACCGAAAACCGAATACTCGGTTTCGGGTCGGGCTTCGGTTCGATGCCCCAAAAAAATCGGGCCATCGGTTTCGGCCCGAACCGTTTGGTTCGGTTCGGGTCGGGCCGGTTTGGCCCGTTTGAGCCACCCTAGTATTCGGGGCCATTCATGACACCCATGTTTGCGACTCGCGAGAAGGCAGTGCTGAGGTTAGAGAGCTAAAAGCATTATTATTGACAAAAGCATTATGAAAGGTGAGAAATCTTATGAAGAAGGGATGTGGTTAAGAAAGTTTGGAAATAATGCATTTCCCCGGATTTAACACCACATGACCAAAAATTGTTCACCTTTAGCCTTTTACCTATCTACTCCTTTTTTAGCTGAAAAAAAAATCCTCTTGATTATTGTTGCTTTGTCACATGAAATTGTTTTGGTATAAACCTCCTTTTGTGTGTAGAAATTGCTTTTCATTCACATACACAGATTTGTAGGCACCAAGTACCTTTTCAAGGATAGCAATTGAGTGTTGGATAATATTACAATGAATTCATTATGTTGAGAGTCTTTGCAGGTTTCCCCCGAATGACCATCCAAGTTATTGCTTGGGGACAAGCAAGCTTAAGTATGGGGTGATTTGATGTCCACTAAAATAGCCATGTTTTTATGCACATTTTAGCTCCTTATTTCATATACTTTGCATATTTCGGGCTGGGAATATGTTGAATTTATGTAATATATTCTTATTTGCAAGAAATAGAGGTCTACATGAGTTTTGGTTTAATATTACAGAATTTGGAGCCATTCCGGGACAAAACCAAGAAGAGAAGACGGAAGCCGAGTTTTACTCTATGTCGAGAAGAATTCCTCGATATCGACAAAAATGCGAAGGCAAGCCTGGTCGAGGACAAGCTGCTCGAGAAGCTGAGGAGAAAAGCCAACTCGAGTGACATTTTTACTCGATGTCGAGGAAATTCCTCGATATCGACCAAACCGAGAACACATGTCCGATTCCAAGTCGGGAAGAAGTTACTCGAGAAAGCCAGACAAGCCAAGTCGACGACATATTTCCTCGATGTCGACCAAAACGATCTTTGGGCCGCGACGCTGTTCGGCCTGTCCGAGTCGAGCTGGATTGTTTGGATAGCGAAGAGATCCGAATCTATCAAGTTCTATCAAGGATTTATCCAAGGAGAGAAGATTATTCACTTATGTCAAGAGATATTTAGATATTCCCTTTTAGATTTAATGCTTTATCTTTATTTAACTTTATCTTTAGGAAGTAGATAGAGATTGCTTTCCTTGATTAGCAAGGATTAAGCCCTATAAATAAACCCATGGGGCTGATTTTCTATTCATTCAATTTCAGAGAAGTAGTTCCACATAGAGTTTAGGAGTTCAAAGGTTTTAGGGTTTTGGCATTCTACGAAAGTTTGAGTGCCGGGATTGTAAAGACTTTGAATTTAGTTTATGCAAGTTATTTCTTTTCAATCAATGTCTGCGATTGCAATGAGGCACGAGTAGTCCACCTACTTCTGGGGTTGAGGTGAGCCCAACGAGAGCCATGTTGGTGGATTAGCGATTGCAAAAGAAGGTATTTTATCGTTATCTTAATCTATTCTATGTGCTTCATCTTTGATTGAGAAATTGAAAAACTCGTGTTGTGAAACTTGGGTAGTAATTAGGATTTCTATTCGGAAGTTTATAAATTCTAATTATGAAAAGGAATAGATGCAATTAGGGATATTTATCGCGAGATCTATTTTCCTACTTGTCGGATTAGGTGAAAGTCTTCTCCTTTATCGATAAAGTCACCGCCTTTTATGGTTTATATTCCGCTATCATGGTAATCGTTGTTGCAAATCCCAATCTTAGAAGTTCTCTTTCATCCATCGGTTTAAAGTTCGAAGATTTTGCATTCGTTTTATAGTTTCTGTCTTCCTCGATTTTGACCAAACTGGTCGACATCAACTACTGATTTTCGATCAACAAGGATCGCCGTAGCTTCTGAACTGCAGGTACTCGATCTCGGAAAACACAATTCCTCGACGTCGACATATTTACTCGATATCGAGTAAATCTTCTCGATATCGACAAAAACCGTAGCTGCCGCCTGCTTGTTTCGACTTGTCCGACCTTCTGTCGACTAACCTTAGTCGAGGTCGGGTAATCTGTGGTCGACTTCTGCCCGTGAGATTCCTCCGCTGCCTAGGATCCGCTGACTAGCTTCCTCGAGGATCGAACCTGACTTTCTCTTGCTACATCGGGAGGGAGTCTTGAACATTATTTGCTGGGATCCAATCGGTTTGCTTTATTTTATTCGTAGTTTATTTGCATTCTCGATTTCCTTCATCAACGCCTTCCAAGAACATCATAAAGTTAATGGTTATGATCTTTTGTGCTCCTAATTATACTTTCAATTATCCCCATTGTCTGCTATTGTTATATTGTCTGTTATACGGGTAGGATGATTTTGGTAAGTTAATGTGAATACTTTTATAATGTCTTCCTCTTGAAACTGTCTCTTTAAATTACAGAGTGGCATTGA
The DNA here is from genome assembly GCA_963922045.1 of Persicaria maculosa. NCBI lineage: Eukaryota > Viridiplantae > Streptophyta > Magnoliopsida > Caryophyllales > Polygonaceae > Persicaria > Persicaria maculosa. The sequence goes on along the minus strand of OY998262.1, from coordinate 36,407,580 downwards.
TGCATCTCATGATCAGTCACCATTGGTATCACAAGGTTCTCAAAGTGCTTACCCGGAAGATTGGAATGATTTGAGGTTTAGAGAGTATTGGGTTCTTGTCCAGCTATCTAATGTTCAGCTTGAGCAGTACTGTTCTACACTCATAACAAATTATTGATCTTTATGCTCAAATGCAAAGAGAGGAATCCTCAATCATCTAAATGATGTTCTCCGTGCTCTTAGAAAGGTACATAGTGCAAGCTAGTCTGTGAAAAAACACAATGTTCATATCTTCTTTAATCATGTTATTGAATTGTCTTTATTGTTCCCAAGGTGCTAATTTAATAAGGCTCCTCTTAATAATTGGACATCATAATAATGACATTTTGATCATCGAGGTGGAGATACAGTTTGATTATGTAGTGATTAAAGTTTTCTTTGGTCCAGAACCTGCAGAGAAAACTCACTATTAGTTCCGGTGAGTTGGTTCTGTACTCTGCAGTCTACACAGGAGACTAGTAGGAAAGCATTCTGGTTAATTTCAAAACCAGTGACAGCTGCCCCAAAGTCCTTTTTCTGTTTACCTCAGTGCTTTCATGCCTCTTTATGAATAATTCTCAACGTGTAAATGTAAGATTTCAATGTGTAAATGTAAGATTTCATGTTTCTTGTCAGTGTTGTGATCATCCATATGCATTGGATCCATCCTTGGTAAACTTTTCCAAAGAACACATTCCATCAGTGGATTATTTAACCATTGGTATAAAAGGAGCAAGGATTAAGGTTGTTGATTGTGTACAAGGTATGTTATTATTGTTGTCTTTTATGCTCTCAATAAAGTATAAGGTGGTCTAAAAATCTACTTCTGCGCTTTGATATTGGCATCTCTATAGCTGCCCTGGATCTTCTTTTTGATTTGTATGTGGGGTTATTGTAAAAGAAGTTTTAGTGCCATTCATGCATCTTATATTATCACCATTTTACTAGTAAAAATTTCTGTTGAGGCGCTGTTTGTAAAAAAAAATTACCGTGGTAGACAGTACACTAGGGAGATGTAAGAAACTTTCGATGCAATGAGACTACAAAAAAATACAAGAACTTGTGTTTTTCAATTTCGTGTGGTGTAGCTCTACATTCCTGTTGTCTTTAGGCCTGTATTTTTTGGTTAGCTAGCATGCAGAAGCCTTTGTGTTCTGACTTTATTCTTTTCATTGTTACAGACAATTAATAATCCTATGAAGTATTCTATTGGGATTGGTCATATTCTGGATGATTTTATCTGTCAACGCTTTGGCTAGGAATCATATGTGCACATATATAGTCAACTCTTTGTCCCTCAAAAGGAAAAACAAACTGCGGTTGATCTTTTCAATGATAAAACCAAAGGAAAATTTGTGGTACTGACAAAATATAAGTCCTCTCATGTTAGCATTAGACTTTCATCTGTAGATGTTGTGATTCTTTTCAACAGTGATTGGAACCTAGTAAATGATATCCGAGCCCTGCAAAATATGACAATTCACATAGAGAGTGATCATGTAAGAGTGTTTCGATTATATTGTGTGTGTACCTATGAGGAGAAAGCTTTGGGTTTATCACGGGATACTGTTAAAAGTGGCATCCATTAGTTAGCATGAGCACTTGTCATATGCTTCTTGCTTGGGGGTGCCGCAAACCTGTTTGATAAACTTGATGCACTCCATCAAATTAATACCTCCGAATCAACCGAGTCATTAGAATCGGAAATTTTGTGCAATATTATACATGAGTTGTCAACTATATTGTCTTCTAAAGTTGACAACCCTAGTATTAACTGCTCATTAATTTCAAAAGTAAGTGAGGTTGGTAGAGGTTACTCTGGAAACGTAAAGCTACAGGGTGAACTGGAGGTACAGTCTCTGGATCATGTGCTACAAAATGTCTTTTGGTCTAGTTTGCTTGATGACAAGAGTCCTCGTTGGCGATTTTTTCCTGATAAATCAGAGTCTATGAGAAGAAGAATTCCATTATGTGAAAGACTACCTGAGATGTCTGAAGGTGGATTGCTCGAAACAGGTGTACTAGATAAATAAATTCCTCGATGGTCCAGGGGGAGAAGTATTGCTAAAAGGAGCTTGAGGGGCAGAAGATCTACCTGGATGCGCCTTGCAGAAAGTCTACAAGAGAGAGGATAAATGGTTCTTAAGAAGCATGGCTCCTCCAAACTTGCAGGTACCTTCAAATTCCGCGTCTTCTAAACTAGCCTTTGCAGTTTTAACAAGTGGATGAATGGAATTATGAAAATTTCCCGAACCTTTTAATTTAATCTTTTGCAGGTCAAAGTGTAAGCCGTTCTGGTAATGGCTTGACATCCTCCTTGTTTTAAAAAAGTGATGCAGTCTGTTTAGATTCTGTCAATTGCATGGCACAAGGAATAGAAGCAAATTTATCTCCAGAGACGACGGGTTTGAGCAATGCGCAAGGTGACATTTCTGAACTTATCCAGCAAGTAGAGGAAACTCACCAGGCAAGGATGCGAGAACTTGCACAAAAGCAACATAGGGAAATTTTAGAATACTTCCGGGCTAAACGATGAGCAAACTATATAGTTTGCAGAAAGATTTAATCTGTGAACTAGGTGAATCATTGTCCAAATTGGATAAGCTTAAGGAGTTAAATGACCAGTTTAAGATAAAACTTCAAGGACACGATCATGAGATGGACCAGCGCTTTGCGAACCTGACGGCTGCACATTAGACTGAAAGGACCAATGACGAGGAGATGAGATTGAAGAGGATTGAGTCACTGAAGAAGAGGGTTGAAAGTACTCTTCCTGGAGATTCTGATGGTGCAAACGTCAATGCTCCATCTACTTTCCCAACTGTAACATCTAACCCTGTGGTGCCTCTACAAGAACCAAGTCCGAGAGAAATGTTGAAAATGGTAACTGATAATGGAGTGGGTGTTATTGACATATCTCCTAACAGTTCACCCATGGAAGATTCCATGGCCCTGCCTGTGGACCTCGATAAATATCCTGAACAAGTTCTTTTTTGCTGAAGCACTTTCAGGTTCATCTTTGGTGGATCGGTTGGATACTCTCGACGCTCCAATTACTTCAGATAATCCAGTAACTGATAATGGCTTATCACTGGATGTTATTGACATATCTTCTGACCGTTCTCCCATGGAAAATTCGATGGTCGTACCTGTGGACCCTGATAAATTCCCTGATCAAGTTCTTTTAGCTGAAGCTGTACTTTAAGGTTCATCTTCAGTGGAACAGTTTGATACTCTCGATGCTCCAATTGCTTCAGATAATCCACAAATATTGCATTGTAAACTAGGCACCAGCACCTTAAAGAATAGGCAAGGGCAAGTTCCTAAGGGGTTGTTAGTTACTGAAAGCCAAAATCCCGGAAAAAGTGTGCAGGAATGGCAGGATGCTAATGATGGGGTTGGGCAGTTGGATGCTGAGGACATTGAGGTGTCTCTCAACCGTTGGACCTTCGAAAAAGTGATATTGACGAGTGACCAAAATCAGGTTTCCCACGGCATTCTCTCTAGCTCTGTGCCAATTACTGAGAGCCAATCTTTCAAAGAAAGTGGGAATTTTACCTCTAATAGGGTTGTGCCTCATTATGAGTAAGAGATTTCTAATGAATCTTTGCCAACTGAAGAAATGACTGTGGCTATGGGCTCTGATATTGAGCCGATAAATGTAACTTATGTGCCAGTTCCCGTTTCATCTTCAATAGAGCAGATGGATGTGCTTTCTGCTCCAATTACCCCTCCCTGACAATCTTAACATATCAGACTCTTCACTTGTCCCGGAGTCCGAATTAGGAGCTAACATCTTGAAGAAGAACCAGAATCATGCTCCACAAAATGTCATCTCTTGCTCTTCTCCAACCACAGAAAGCCAAGGTCCTAAATATGGCATGCGGAGTTCAGATGAATCAGCTGTTCCATCGTATACAATTGGGTTTTTTCATGATGGTTTGTGCACGGAAACACCGGACATGTATGTGGATTCTGATGATGTTCAGATAAATAAAATTTCTGCTTCAAAACCTGTGGATAAGCTTCAAGTTACAAACAATTTATCAGAGGAGGTTCCAGTTACCTCAAGTGAGCAGCTAAATCCTTTCTCTGTTGGATGCTCTACAAACGAACCAGCAACTTTGTCATATATGGGAAATCAACATAAAGAGGCGCAGAGAATGTCTAATGGAGTTTCAACTGGAGGCAGCTCTCCATGTATAGCTTTACCTGGTGGTGAATATGGTTCTGTGAATCAAGATACAACCATAGAAGATCTCAGATAGCAAACCCAAGAAAATGCCCCGATAGATTTATGTTCTTCTGGATTTATCCCATCCACGATGCCTCAACTTAATTGCATAAATCAAAGCTACCAAGTACCTCTGGATCAGGTAAAAGCGAGTTTAATTGAATTGGACAATACTATTTTTTTTTTGTCAATGTTGTCTATTTGTCTGAAGGATGACTAACGTTGGGACTTGGGGTTTTATGTCGACTATATTTCTTCTGATTTATTTTCTGCAAATCAGTTTCAATGAATCCATTCAAGCATGCCTTCTAAAAGTTCCCTTTTTTGTTTATTGAAGTATACTCAGCCGCATACAAGTAGTTACAATTTATGAAGGGGGGTCACCTTCGGGTAGAGTATCTGAAGTTGATCTTGGGTAGTAGTCTAGTAGATTATAAACAATGCATTGGAAAATTTAGAGAAAGTTGTTATGTATATGTAGTGATAAATCCTCTTTTATCTTAAGTCTTCATCTTCCTTTTGCATCTTCTTTTCCTCAGCTGCCTACTACACAACCACTCTGCACAGAGATCAGCGTCACTGATGGATCGCCGTCCTTACCATCTAGTCAATCTGTTGGAAATGGTGCTTGTTCTCAACCAGTTCAAACGCCAACTAGTGGATCTTCGTTCTTGCCATCTAGTCAATATGTTGTAAATGGTGCTTGTTCTCATCTGCTTCAATCATCAACTAGAGCATCTCTGCTGAGGCCAAACATGTGTGGGCTATTTGATGCTTCCTCGGTGCAAACTAACAATCACCTTATGTTGCATCAAATTCCTCGTGGACTGAGGAAAATACTCTGCCACATCTTTCTGGTCCAACTAGAAATTACTACCTGAATAATTCTAGGAGTTCCGATGTTAGAACCAACCGTCAGCAACCTGTCAGGCTTATCTTGGACCCACTTCAAATTGAACTAGAAAGCATCCAGAAGGCAAATGATGAAGCTATGAAGAAGTGTGGGGATATGGTTTGTTCCACTTTCTTTACATCATTGTTTCAGTTAAATACCAGAATCTTTCTTAAATTACTTTCCCTTGTTCCCAAGCAGGTAGCGCATCTTCAAGCTGCCCATGACCAAGAGATAGCTCAAATCTCCCAAAAATATGCTTTATTATTTCAGGATGCCAATAATGATTACAGGCAGAAGAAAGAGGATCTTAATGTGTATTATGAGAAAACCAAAGCCCATAAATTATTGGCCGAGGCATGGACAATGGCATTTGATGGTACGTTATCTCTTTTCTTCAAGGTCGATAAGAAAACCCCTAGCAAAAAGATGAAATTTAACATTTAGAGAGACATAACCTACTAGCTTTTCTAATGATATGGGCAATTTTGTCACTTTATGCATGAAAAAATTGTAGTATATATTATCTTTATGTTATATTCTACTTTGAATATAACCATGTAGCAGTAGTACACACATGTAAATGATCACCCACTTAGTGTCTTTGTCAGACAAACACAGACTCAACTCAACCACAGAATGAAGGAAAAAAAAAATGGATTTGAGTACTTAGAAGAGGCTAACAGATGGGAAGAGGAGCACCATTCCACTCCTTGAGACACTCCAGCAAAGGGTCGATAATCTGTCCTTGGCACAATGCGGCGAACACCTTGTTGAACTCCTCTCTGGGGAACTTGTTTTCTCCCCTGTCAAAAGCCCGGTTCCCAACTCCTCCCTCACGAACTTGTACAGTGGGTAAGACCTGTAATCGTTCATCTGGTTGTTGATCGTCGGGTTCCCTGCCTCATATTCAGACCTCACGTTCTCGATGTCCTTTGGAAGCCGGTCCTTGAGCTCCTTCTCGAACAGCACAATCTTCTGGAAGATCGACGTGTTCTGGTTCTTCTCCCCATCCCCGTTTTTGAGGGCATGGTCTACCAGCACTTGCCTCAGCTTAGGCATCAAGGTGTACGTTGAGTTACAGGGTTCGTCTGTGTATGCAAACACGTACTCGTTGTCGACCACTCGGAGCATATCCTTCTCGCAGAACCGAGACGGGTGGAGCTTCCCATTGGCATTGGTGGTGAGCACCTTCCTGGTCACCTGGATCACGGCGGTCTTAACCGCGCTCCTCATATTCTCCTCCAGGTGTCGCAGATCAATTGCCTGGCACAATGCAACCAAGTAAGTCAAGCTCATCAGCTTGAGGAGCTCAACAGCTTCAGTTGTCTTCCTTGAGGAGATCTGCCCCAGGGAGTTCACATCCTGGTTGTGCTGCTCAGCGCTCTGGACATGGTTGGTCACCGGATTCCCCAAAAACTGTAGCTCCGAACAGTAAGATGCCATGGCGATCTCTGCGCCTTTGAAGCCGTAATCCTAGGTAGGGTTTCTGCTTACAGTAAGGTTGGAAGACAATCCATTGTTGTAGAAGTCATTCACAAGCTCTGCGAATTGAGCGAACATGTGCTTCCCAATTGCAGCCAATGCCAGACGAGTATTATCCATGGAAACTCCAATCGGTGTGCCCTGAGAAAATACACTGAAATTCACATCAATTACATATTCAAATTGCAAAATTTGCAATCATCTTATCCCGTTGGAAGATGAAACCTTAGGTACCTGGAAGTTGCCGCCATGGAGAGCCTTGTTTCTAGAGATATCGATCAAGGGATTATCGTTGACAGAATTGATCTCGTGCTCGATCGATTTGGTGGAGAAGCGGATGACTTCGATCTGCGGCCCTAGCCACTGCTTCGGCTTCTGGGGAGGATCCTGCTTCGGCTTCAGGGCGTAGCGATCCTTCTGGGGAGGATCGGTCTCGTGAAGCTTCTGCGCGCATTTGATGTAAGCGTTGCCGTCTAAGATGTGCTCCATGATCACCCCCGCCTCGATCTGGCTGGGGTGGTGCTTAAGCTTGTGAGTCAGGTGATCGATGAACCCCGACTTCCCTTGCTTAACCTCAACGAAGATGGCGGATAGCACCTCCGACAAAAGCGCGAGGACGTTGGCATCGAATAAGACGGTGAAGGCGAGGCCGGATCCGACGGCGGTGCCGTTGACGAGAGCCAGACCTTCCTTTGGCTGGAGCTCGAAGAAGCCGGAGGCGACGCGAGAGGCACTGAAGGGATCGGCAGGGGAGAGGTGTTTGCCATCTGAGTTGACGGCAACGGAGTTAGGGCGGCCGGTGAGGAGGCCGGCAATGTAGGGGAGCGGAGCGAGGTCGCCAGAGGCAGTGATGGTACCGCGAAGGGGGAGGCAGGGGGTGACGTTGGCGTTGAGGAAGGCGGCGAGGGCGGTGAGGATGTCGAAGCGGATGCCAGAGTATCCTTGGAGGAGTGTGTTGATCCGTACGAGCATGGCGGCCCTGGTGGTGGAGTGCGGGAGGGTTTGGCCGCCATCGGAGCCGAAGACTCCGGCGTTCAGAAATCTGAAAATTTGAATATCTGAAACGCATTTTCTGGGACCCACCATGTTTTATAAACAGATTTTTTTATTGGAATGATTAGAGATCGACGTTTCAGAAGACGAAAACCGCCTAAATATACGGTACAAATAGCAAACAGGCGCAACAAAATAAAACAAAAATAAAGTCTATAACAAGACGAACTAAGCAGAACTACTCCTAAAAAGTTGAGGACGCCGGCGAAGAACGAAGCCAAGCACCACCGAAAAGTAGCACTGCGGGCCAGCGGTACAAAGAGAACCTATATCCTGTGGGTTGTACGGTTGAAACTCCAAGGAAGCTCCTTCCTAGACACGGAGTCGCCTTGAACGCACCACCACGACCCCAGTCGATCCCAACTCCGGACTCCACGACCCCAACCAAGCAGAAGATCTTCAAAGGCGTCGGATGTAGAGCCACACGCCGCTCGTTCGAAAGCGCCTCAAAAGATATTTTCCATACCCTTTCGGGATTTGTTCAACTCATTCAGGTTTTTAGACGAACCCTTTCGGGATTTTTGTTGAACCTTTTCGAGATTTTGACAAAGTCCTTTCGAATTTTTAACCCTTTCGGAATTTAAATTAGGTCCTTTCGGACCTTTTTTGGGGTTATTTATTTATTTATTTTTTCCGTAGAAGGCCAAAAAAAAAATTAGCCTTGCACTCACTCTAGGGAGATGAACAGTATTGCAGAGCAAGACCAAAGTCCTTGCACAGCAAGGCAAGGGCGGAAAGGAGATACTAGATAGTTCACGGGGCGACGGTTAACGAAGGCGGCGACCGACGAGGGTAAGAAGTTGACGCACAAAGCAACCGAAGATTGAAGCCAGGAGGGATGGCGGCGCACGGAGAGGAACCGAAACAAACCCAACCGGCGAATGGGGATTAGAAAACCTCGAAGGAGATTCGGATTTGCGGGTCGCCCCCGACGACGAGGGCCACACCGCCAAAGCCCCAAGAGCCCGATGACGGAGGACGGAAGCGAGCAGAAGCCACCAACCCGGAGAAGAACACGCAGGCAAAAGATGAGGTGAGAAATAAAGGAGGGAGGTGACAGAACCGACGCGAAACGACACCCAAGCAACCCACAGCCTCCAAGCCACATATAAATCTTAGGGAAAGTACTCAAAAGAGGGTGAGTGAGGAAAAAACCCCAAACCCGTTGGTGTAGTTGTTGTGGGGTTACATGCCATGCCAAGAGGATCTAAGTTCGAATCCCCTAGAAATATGGAGTCGCTTGTGAGTGAGAGGGTCAACCACTTAAATGGGTCACACAATACCCGATCTATATGTAGAGCGACTGAGTCGATCAAACTGGACTAGGATTAAAAAGAAAATGAATCTGAAAGGGGTGAACAAATAAGGTTTCCATGGGTTCCCTTTTTTAAAAAAAAATTAAAAACGAAAAGATTGCTAATAATGATAATTTATTGTTAAGTAAGATTACAATGATTAAATGACCTAAAAAATCCCCTTGAAATTTCATTATCAAATTATATTTGTAAGTTATATCATTAGAGGATTTAATGATTCAATTACCAATCTTGAAAAGTATATATACAAATTTCTTTCAAATTTCATGTATAAATGAAAAGGAGCCATGAATGTTCATGAGCAACTTACCTGTATAAATGAAAAGGAGCCAAAAACGAAAAAATGAGGCCTGACCTGTTTGCTCGTTCTCAACCGCCTCAGGAAGATGTTTTAGAAAATGCCTAGAAAATAAATTCCAAACCAAACGGATCAAAAACCAGCCAAATCGAGCAAAAAGCATAGGAAAAAACCCTAAATTAGGAGAGAAATGGGAGTAAAAGAGGCAGAGGGGCGGAGAGGCAAATCGAACCACGTCATGTGGGGCCCCTTGCCAATTTGTATAATTTGATTATCATTTAACCGGTTGGGATTTATATTATCGGTTCGGTTCGGATTTATCCGTTAATTTATTTAACTAGTTAGCGGTATTTAAAATATTATAATATTATTTGAGGATTTAAAAGATAAAATATTATTTCATAAGATTTCTAAAGGGTTGGTTTTATCGAATACAAATGGGTTGGAATTATTTCATAAAGGATTTAGGAATACTCTATAAGGGTGTTTTATTAAATGGTATTTTAAAATATTATATCTATAATAATATTTGGGAGACTAGAGATTTTTGGAAAGAAAAACTTGTTCGATATATCAAATTCCGGTAATTTCCGTTTCTATCTCCGTTGTTCTATGTTTGTCCTGCCGAATTTGATTGAATCAAGCATGTACTTTTCCATGAGTGGCTAGATCTCTTGTTCTAGGGTCGGGGTGATCCCAGCGATGCGAAAATAGACTCGTTCTTACTTCTTAGTATTGTTTGATTAATTTCTGATTTTGTTTGGTGATTTAATCCTAATCGATGAGAATTTGTTAGAACTGATTTTGGGTTTGAAATTGAAAGACTAACCCTAATTATAAAAAGGGTAAACTGCATAAAACCACCCTTAAAATATGCCACATTGCACTAAACCATCCCTTATATATAAAATTGCAGAAAACCACCCATTAAACACAAACCGTTAACCAAAAGCCACCCGTTTTCACTATTCCGTTAAGTAAATGTTAAGTAGTTGATAAAATTATGTTAGATTACCATTATACCCTTATCTTTGTTAGTATTAGAGTTTTTTCCCCTAAAAATAGTTTTTTTTAACAATTTTTTTATAGAATATAATCCATTCAATTTAAATATCAATCTCTATTTTTAGAAAAAATATTTTATTTTTTATGATGTTTTATTTTATTGATCAAAATTATTTGATTCAATTATTTTTTTACAAAATAAAGTGCATATTTTTTATTTTTTTTTTGTGAGCAAATTTTATTTAGTATTTACGATTTAAAAATAAATGAAACATGTATTTTTTTTCTTTCTGAAGAAAAATTTATATTTTCATTAGCTATTTAATTACTAAATAACTAAAAAAAATGTAAATAAAATAGAATTTTTTTTCTAAATACTTTCTGAAAATTAAATAATTAAATGTGGGTGGGTGATACTGATGGGGTTTGGTACGGGGTCACACACACAGGGAGAATGGTGTGGATCTGAGGAGAAGGCTGGGGCTGGGGTTGTTGCAGAGGTCCAGGCGAGGCGGGCAGGGCTCCGGAGAGCCTCGATCCGGCGACGGGGTGGGGGATGAAGGTGTGGGAATCCGGGGAGGAGGTGGATTTGTTGTTGCGGGGCTGCAGAGATTGGCGAGGTTGTCGGGCGATGGGCGATGGGGCGTCGGCGATGGGTTGCAGAGACCTCCTCCCTCAACTGTCCCGACCTCCTCCTTCCTCCCCAACTTGCAACTGCTCCTCCAGATCTCGATCCAAAGTCGTCTCCAATCCAAGGTCGCTTCCAAACGTGGCATAAATCCAGATCCAGATCTAGATCGAAGAGGAAGCGACCTCTCTTCCTCCTTGATCGAAGGTCTCATCCTTCCTAGTGATTTCTCCGGCGTCTCGACCTCTCTTCCTCCTTGATCTGAGACGACGGCTCGACCTCCATTTCTCTTTCTCCTTGAAGGCTACGATTTCTAGGGGGTGAAATTGTAATTTCAATTATTTTAACGGAAAGTAAACGGAGTTAAGGTAATGGGTGGCTTTTTGTTAACAATTTGTTTTTAATGGGTGGTTTTCTGCAATTTCAGATATAAGGGGTGATTTAGAGCAATGTGACTTATTTAAGGGGTGGTTTTCTGCAATTTCAGATATAAGGGGTGATTTAGAGCAATGTGACTTATTTAAGGGGTGGTTTTCTGCAGTTTACCCTTATAAAAATTCACCACTTCTCCATCATCATCCATCGATCATCACCATCACCACCATCGCAGCCTTGGTTCCTCCCCTCGTCACCATCACCACGCACCTCGCCTCGGAGCCTCTTCATCGTTGTTGTCACCCTCGCATCCTCCTCTTTCATCGAAGAGCAATCGCAGCCGCCCCTGGAGCTCTTGGCGTCATCGACGAGCCTCCGAAGATCCAACGTCCGTTTGAGAGTGAACCGACCTCCTTGCTCTGTTTTGCAAGCTAACTTGCGGTAAGCCGTTCTCCTCCTCGATCGATCGAAACCATCTAGAAGCTCTTCCTTTGTAATCACCCATATGCGGTGCAGGTTCGACAAGCCATTACGGGCATCCGACAACACTCAGACCTCCGATCCAGTGCTCCGAAGTAGCGAAAAATCCATCTCGGTGAGCTCCGAATTTATCCTCGTTTCGATTCGTTTTTGAGTCTTTTTCGATGCTTAGACTAGTCGGGAGGGTAGTGAGAGTCGATTGCGAGTGCTGGGTTGAACTCCGTCACGCCCTATCTAACGCTTTGGAAAGCTCCCGCCAAACATGCCCTAAGTGACGGAGTAAGGAGTAACACTTACCGAAGACTCTGCAACTGATACTTGTAGGATATTCTTGTAACCTTCCCCTCATTCCCTGAAAATCCAATCCCTCAAAATCCAAATCGCTTCCCATTCCAATGGCGGGTTTAGCCCTCACCACAAACCTCCATTTCTCCCGTTGCTCCTCCCTCCGTCCACGTCCACCCCACCCCACCTACAAACCAATTCAGTGCAAATTGATCGACCCAAAGATCATCCTAAAACCTACTGCGACCTTTGTCTATCACGCGTCGAATCTAATTGATCCAACAGCGGTGGTTAGCGATGTCATGTCTGAGCTCGTAGTCCGTAAGATTGATGCTAAGGGAGCCGACTCAACCGACCGCGTTATGATTGGACTGGTGGTGCTCATCTGTTTCAAGGCCATCGCCATCGCACTTGCATTTGCACTGGATCTGGAGAAGGCCAAGGATCTGGAGAAGAAGGAGCCCAAGGGGGAGACGAAGGCGGCCAAGGGGGAGAACCCAAAGGAAGGAGATGGACTTTGATGCTTCCTCTGACTGACGGTGCTTAGAGAACTTTTTGTTCATGTTTGCATATAATAATACTGATTGCATTTACTGCTAAAACACTAATTCCATACGGAGTATGGTATATTCGTTGAGAATTTCGTTGAATTTTGGTTGACTTGGATCTTTGACTCCATATAGTAATACTTAATTTGTGGTTTGAGATTATTGGTTAATTTTTGTCGCTTCGTTTCCTTCGCTTCTTTTCTTCTTCCGCCCTCTCGCGAAGCTCTAGCTAGGGTTCTTTTCTTCCTCTCGCGAAGCTCTAGCTAGGGTTCTTTTCTTCTTCCGCCCTCTCGCGAAGCACGGCGTCTGAAGAGCAGCCGCTGTCAAGGTATGCGTCAATTTGCCTTTAGTTTGAATTTGTGATCTGTATTTTGGGGCTTTTAAATTGCCTGTGTTTTGTGATGATTTCACGTAAGTACAAGATTTATTAGATACATGATTGTTTTAATCAGATGGTTGTTGTTTGTGAGAAATTAGATCAGGAAGATATCAGCTAGCTGACTTTTTGAAATGCAGCGAAATCAATCTTTTTTGTTTTGAGTTTTGGGGAGAAAGCTTGATTGAACTTGTGAACTGGATTATTGATGCCTCCTTTTAGTGTGTCATTAGACATGCATTTGAATGACTTGTTGCCATATGATGAGACTTGATGTGTGCTTTCAATTTCCTTTGTTACATGGTCTAAGGATTTATCACATATTGATACTCTAGTGGTCTGTGGTTATTATATTCCGTAGACTGTTCACAAATAGCACGTCATCCTTGCAAATAAGCTTCATAATTGCATCCTCTATATTCTATAATCTGTAGTGTGTCCAAATAGTAGGTCAGTCTTACGAATCAGTGTTGCAATTGTAACTGCTAAACAGCAGATGGAATGAGGCATAACGTGAGGTTCAAGACCACTAAACTCACCCCAAGCCTCTTGGGGACTGGTTTGTCTGTCTAGCATGTTCATGCTTATCTCCGGTCTAGCATCTGAATAGCAAGCAAATTATTTTGGTTTGACCTGGAATTTCATAAATTATTGGCTAGTTTATTCTGGATTATCCCCGCATAATGAAATACGCATAGCTAGAATATTGAGATTGACACTAAGGTTGTTCGTGTGAATATGTTGAGAATGGACCTAATTTTGGTTTGTGGTCTTTCTTGTTATTAATGCAGATATGTGGCAGCTCCAATTGTGAAAACCTGGAAATTGTTTATGATGAAATTTCAGAGGATTTCGAGAAGCAAGGGTGATCAAGATGTATGTATATGCAATTCATAGACCTTCTCTTTCTTCCTGATCACCTGTCACCATTTCTAAGTAAGCATGAGAAGGATGTTTCACAGGGAATGTATTCCATGATATTGGTTCTAATCATTTTTCTTTTAGCACTACAGATACTTCCTAAAGGATGGATGTAAGGGAATTTGTTGGAAGAACAAAAGGGAGTTATCAGATCTAACTGCATTGACTGTGTTGATCGAACCAATGTGACCCAGGTCTTCAGAAGCTTGCTCTTATATATATATATATATATATATATATATATATTCTACTAACTTCCGGTTCTTACCCTCTGATTATATGTTCAAATCATTGGTCATAATAATTCAGCTTGTTTTCTGGTGCCATTGTTTCTGAGGATCATCTGTTTGTCCACTTGCAGAGTTTTTCTGGGCCAAAAATCTTTAAATTTACAGCTGCAACTGCAAAGGATTGGTGTTTTTTCATCCACTGATTGCATTTCCCAGCTGGGTGAAGAATATGACAAATTCAAAATCGGCAGGTGATCTGTTTGTCTAGTTCATCTTTCTTCCTCTAATTGCCCGCGTCATTTAAAAAAAAAAAAAACCAATTTCTGTCATGGTAGCTGTCTGATTGATTTCTTGCTTGCAAAAACATCTCCCTGACATCTTGGCTTGGGCTTTACCATTTCTATTGACCCACCCAATATGCTTAATCCCTTGTCCTCTCGCCTCCAAAAACAATAGGCAGTGGAGAGTAGAAAGGTGATAACGATAGCAAAGCTGCGAAACTCTACCAATCAGTAACAGTTGATGTATATAATTTGAGCATTGATCGAAGTGCCTTACTTAGAGCTGGCAATCGGGCAAGCCGGATCGGTCTCGGTCGGACATTTCGGTTTCGGAATCGGACTTGAATTCATATCGGATTGACTGAAATTCGGGTTGTATCGGATCGGGTCAGGTCAATTCCGGGTTTGACTGGATTGGATAAAATCGGATTATTGAAAAGTAACCGAGTAAGTTAAATCGGGTTTCGGCTTAATCGGGTTTCAACTTAATCGGGTTTCCACAAAATCGGGTCGGTGGAGTTGGGTTTCGATTGAATCGGAATTACACATGGTTGGGTTAGGGTTGAAACGGATGTTGACATATTCGAGTTTCGGATTAATCGGATTTCGGGGTGATCGGGTCGGATGAATCGGGTTTTGATTTAATTACTAAATTTCATCTTCATTCGGTATGATCAATTGGGTTTTGGTTTAATCAGATTTTAACTTTGTCTATTTTGGTTTGATTATATTTCAAATGAATCAATTATTCGGATGAATATATATATATAGATTTCTTGAAAATTAATGCCCAAAACTTTAATATGAATCACTTTTTTTTAATGAATATACAAGATTCTATTTATATGTTTCAAATCGCATTCGTTTGTACAATCGTGAGATATTTATCTTTATAAAATAAGCAAAAACTAAAAATAAAGCTCGATCTTCAATTATTTACTAGGTAGGGTGACGGTAGTAATTAATCATGTCAGGGTGCTCATGCTCGAGTCGTAAAGAATCTCAGGATAGTACTCGAATGTCCTCAATTCAATTCCCTGATAACCTCTCTCTATTTACCAAAAAAATAAAAAAAAATAAACGGTAGTATTTAAATCCAGGAAAAAAAAGGGGCATATATTTCTCAATCTTTTATCAATTTTTTTTTTCCAGTTATTGGGCTTTCCTTTTTATCATAAATAAAATAGGACAGACCATATATATAAAGTCAAAAAATGCAAAAATACCAAAGAGCTAGCACGCTCTTTTAAAAATTAATTGGGGTCGGCTCAGTCTTCCGGTTCAATATGTATTATTTTTAAGTACACTTATAATATTGGGTTAAATAAAAATTACTAGTTATTGATGATTTGAATAAATATTCTCAATGAGTAGTTAAAGAAATGAAAATAGGTTGAATATTATATGCTCCTTTAAATATGTAACTAGTTAAGCACCCGTACTTTTGTGCGGTTTTTGTAATATTAATTCATTTGATATTAAAAAAATATATATAAAGTAACTTGTAATTAAACATTAACTCTACCTACCACTATATTACATATATCATTTTATTTTATTTACTTTTAAATAATTTTTGTATTAACACCCGTTTAACTAATTAATTTCTATCAATATGTTTAATTGATTACCAATAAAAGAGATATAATATATACATATTTTACAAACATGGGTAAACTTTTGTAAAAATATATTGATATCTAACAAAATTTGGTAAAACCGTAAAGTATTATCTTAAGCTATTGTTATATTAATCTTCTAAAAATATATCGATATCTAACTAAATTGGGTAAAATCTTATCCGAAGCATATATTTTTATATTAATTAAATGGAATTGGATAAAAAAAATTAGTAAAATCTTATCTTGAGTATATATTGCTATATTGTATTTATTAATGGGAAAAAATACAATTGGTTAAAAACAATACAATTAAGGAGAAGTCGACACATATTACAAACGTCTTCTCTTTTATTATACGTAGTATATAATTCATTTAAATATATTAAATTTTTTTTATAAGTATCTTCCAATAATGGAACAAATAATTATTTCCTTTTAAAATATAAAATGTTATTAAAAAAAAGTGAAGGTAAAAAACTGAAAACCATAACTTGTACAAAAAATCATCAACTGTGCCAATTAACCACCTCCTAAACCCACTAAGGCACTAAGCCACTAACAAGTAAATAACAACAGTACCCCGCGCCATTTTTTTTTTTACTCCGTATAGTCACGTTTATACATACTAGGGGTGAACCGTGCTTCGCACATCATTTGAATGAAGTAAGCGCAGCCAACGATCCCAGTCTCATGTGTTATTGTGTTAACATCATTGGAAGACATCATTACCCACCATGTCGAAGTTGTCGTCGAGCCTTCCTCACCAATCTGTTGTTCTTGCTCCCGCCTTTGACAGGCTCCTCCTCCTCTTCCTCTTCCTGGAGAGCGAATCTCCTCTTCCTCCTCAGCACAGTCGGAGTCAGAGGATGGGAATCAGACAAATAGTCTTCGAATTATAGCGATCGGGGTGAGGTACGGACTACGCTTCTGCGATGTATCCCTTTCCTTCTGAAGCTTATTCGAATTTTCCTCGAGCCGGCCCTGGAGGCAGAGGCGCTTGAAGTTGAGTTTGCAAACCGGAGAGAGCATTGCAGCAGCTGCCTCAGCAGCCTTCCTCCACTGATCTGCATGCACCTTCAACATCCTCATCTGGGCTTCTAGTTCTGCGTTCGCAACTTGTGTCACATATAGATGTTCCGCAAACTTCTTAGCTCTATGGCTGCTCGTTCGCTACTCTGCAACTGCTTCTTTCGCCTTTTTCAATTTTCCACCAATGCCGCCTCCTTGAGGTTTGATTCTGACTTTGCTCTCTCCACAGCTTCATAAGCACTCATGATTTGAAGTGTGCTTTGGATATATTCATTCTGGTACCTCGCCTCAGATGCCTCCAATGCCAACTTCAACTGTCCTGCCTCGAGTTTTAGCGAATCAATCTTTATGTTGAGCTTGTCTGCCTCCTCAACCTCATGATCATCCGTAGGTTTCTTGGAAAAATGTTGCTTAAGTTGGGTCACAAGCACCTCCAATGTGTTCACTTGCATCTTCATTTGCTCTAGTTCCTAAGCTAGGGTGTTGTATCCTTCCTTTGCTTCCAAGCTATCTGACCGAATTGCTTCCACAAATTCAGTGGCTGCTTTCAGCTGCCTTTGAGTGTCACTGAGCCTTTCAAGACCGCGAGCTTCGGATTCCTTAGCATCCTCCAGCAGCTGGTGCTTCAATTCCTCGACCAAGTCTACAGTTTCCGAGAGCTCAACTCTTAGGCTTTGGACCTCCTCATGTGCAGACTCAGCTGCTACATCAAGCTGCTTCTTGAGCCTTTGGACCTCATTCATGGCAGACGATAGAGCCACACTGTCTGCAGCATATTGCTTCTAGAGAGACTCTAGCTCGGACTGCCATGATCGGTCTCTTTCCTGTGATATTGTAAGAAGCTCATGAAGTATAGCCTCCTAGGATTCAGAGAGCTCAATCAGCTGCTGCTGTGACTCGTCTAGCTTAGCTGACAAGGATGAGGCTTGCTCTTTATTTGTTACTGTCATAAAAACTGAACAAGACCTTCTATAAAGGTTTCCTGTAATTATTACAAATATTTTAAGAAATAATAATAATTAAGAGACAATAATGATCAGTTCTTAAGTTTGAATTGCCAATTTAATAAAGATAAACAAAATGGAAATTTTCTTACTTTAAAGAAGTTCAACACAAGTATTACATCATCGTGTGCAAATAAAAAAAGAGAACTTTATAACTTTAGCAAACATTTAATTTCAATCATCCATTGACCAACCAACACTTCCTTTCTCAATTTACAGTTTTAAAGCAAATAAGAACTGAAGAGACCATTAAAGAGGGCCGTGCATTGTGAAGATAAGATATCTAACAAATAACAATGGTCAAATTATATCAAAATTGGTTTATTTTGGTCTAAATCAATATATAATGTTATTCACTATAAAAAGTTTCAGATAAAGTGGCTGGCAAAAATAAAAAGTTACAAATAAATCTTATAGGGATATACTAAACAATATGATTCTGTTATGGTATAACGATGAATGAAATAATTTATAGGACAAGAACAAACAAGTAAAATAAAAGTCAAGGCAAGATAGAATTGGGGGGGGGGGGGGGGGGGGTGATGAATCAGAGAACTACAACATCCAAATGAATGAACAAATCTTAAGACCCTTTTTTACATAAATAGAAATAATTTATACGATATAAAAATTCAATTTTGATATGACAAGTCAGATATGTACATAAACCAAATTTTACTTGAATCGTCTATTACCTGAATGTACTCAATAGATTATGATAATTCTTGAGCGGGTATTGTCAATCAAGCATGTAAATCTTAGATGCAATGTGCTGGACCAACCAATCAAATCCATCGAGCAAGGTGTCAGCAGTGTATGCCCTGCAGCCCATGATTTTCCAGTGTCTGGTTTTGCCCATCGTGGAGGAGTTAAGCGCGTAATACAATACAGTCAGATAGCATTAAAAAGAGAATGGAAACAAGTGTATGACCTTTCAGTTACAACATTACAACTTACAAGAAGTGGGGCATTCAAAAGAGAAGTTGTTCTTCCTATGTTTAGATGACAGAACGCATCAAGCTAGCATGTTTCCACAAGTAGCTGACTTACAATGCTCACTTTGCTTGAACTTTGTCTTAGATGACTTCCTATGGGATTTTTGTTTTGCCTTACGATTGAGAAAGGGTTGGTTCGAACTTTGCCTACTTTGCTTGAACTTTGTCTTATTTTGAATACGAGTTGTATACAACATAACTACACAAGTGCTGACCTTCCCAGTAGTCGACTCTTTCTCTGCGTGGGCATAAAACATATCCCAAACGCCAAATATCATGCTTGAAACACAGTGACACCTCCTGCAAGATAAAAATAGAAATGCTTAGAAATCAAGAGGAGGCTAAAACCCCTAATCTGAATAAAACGAAATTCAATTAAGGAAATAAGTGTAACTAAATCACAACTAAAACAGAAAATTAAGGTTCAAGTGTAGCTTCAGTTGGGAGTAAACAAAGCATCATTTTATATTCCTATATGAAAACATAAGTAACTCATCTAGATTATTAAAAGCTTCAATCTTAATCATTCAACTAAATTGAACCAACAACCAATCCACAAAAGCAAAACACGACTAAGAGCTGCAATGGTAAAAGGCAAACCTAATCTAACAGCAACATCAGAAGAAGGGAGTGAGGGGAGGAATTTCCGATCATCTACGCTCAGATTAACAACCAAAGCTCCAAGAACACCAAATTCGGGACACGAGAAGAAAAATTGCATGCAAAATCGATTCCAAAACAAGAAAATCAAATCCCCTAATGAACCTAATTCGATCACTGAAGCAGCAAACAAAGTTTAAAAGAAGAAAAAAAAGTGTAGGTCGAATTCATACGTGTGAATTAGACAGAAGAACGGGAATTGCGGACCTAAAAGGCTGACACGAGGAGGATGACTAAGATAGGGTAGCTGGTCAGAGGGGTAATGAACAACAACTGAATCAATATTATGAATTCCTGAATAAGAATAATTAAAAAACACAAATTTGTAATGTGTTATAGAAAATCAATTTGAAGCAATACCTTGTAAATTGTGAGGTACTTACAGCCTTTGGGAACAAATTGTGAGGCACGTCCCAAAGTAGCAGGTGTAGAAGAATAATTAGGGCAGTTTGATTTTGACACTTAATAAATTAGGGTTTCCTCAGATGTGGGAAAGGAATCATAATCAAGACCAAAGAGGAAGATGCTAAATTGGTAGAATTACAGGTGGCAAAAATCCCGATTTCATGGGTATGAAGTGGATTTTATTTTCCATTTCATTTGTTTCTTCACTTAGCCACCAAGTGCAGGATCTATACCTAGAAGGCTAGAACAACTGAATATCAAACCCAAGAACTAAGAAAAACACGAAGAAAAAAAAACTGGCTAGTGATTAGGAAGCCCCAATTCTTTAGCAAGGGCCTATACCACTACACTCTTTGGTTAGAGAAAGAGGGAGGTCAAGGCTTGTGATGACACAACAATAATAGTTGTATCGTCTAGACAAGGGGGTCTACATATTGAGTAACAGTGAAATAGATAAACATCTACAGTAGTCTAAGATTTGACTGGGATCAAGAGGTATGAGACAGGAAAACCATTAACACTTCTATCTGTTACATTTTATAGAAGCAAGAACAGTTAATGTCGTCTATTATGTCATCCTCTGAATAATTCTTTTTAGCACCAAACCATTTATCAATTATACAAAGAGAGTAAAGCAAGCAGACCAGATCAAAACAAGGAATGTATCATAAAATTAATCAATAAATCATTATGGGGAAAAACAGATTCTGAGGAATTAGGCAAATTATGGGGAAAAAACAATGAAATCAAACGGAGTGTATTAAAAACAAAGCAAACCTGAGCTTTCTGAAGAAACATGCCTGAACTGGTCCGAAACTCACTCGGTATACTCTTACCGGATTCATTATCATCCACCATTGATTTCTGTAGGTTGTCCTTGGCCTAACAAATTGACGCACAATACCAAATGGAGAAATTTTGAAGTCGTCACTAATTCAAGAATAACATATTTCACAATAAGCACTTGAGCTTGAAATGAGTTTGAATGGATGGACAAGATACCGAAGAGAAGGAGAAGAATTCATTTATGAGTTCTTACCAAATAAGATGCTTGTTGAGTTCTCCGAGCTGGTTGGGACATGAAATAGAAAAATTCCAGCAACAGAGAGCGGGATCTTATTAAGTGAGCTGACAAGGCTGCAAATTTTCAACAGTCAAAGGCCCTGTAGTTAAATCCATATACATGAACAAAATCTCTTAACAACCCGCGCGAGCTAATATACATTTTAATAAACTACATGTTTCAGGGAGACCCAGATTGTGCTGATGAATAATTTAAATCGTGTGAGTTTTCAGACAGTCAGTTTTCGAGTGAGAAAAATCTGGTGTGACAACGTACCTATATGTAGTGGCGCCCATCTGATGCAGAAACCACATAGAAGTGAAGCTGATGGCCAACCCTGAGAATCCACTAAGTGTCATCACCAACCAGAAGCTGGGCAGCTTTAAAACGGGCATGCAATGCCACATACTGCATTATTCACATGAAAAATCGCTTGTCAAACCAAAGAGAAAGGAGTAAAATTTGATGTCACTACCTGAAGAAAAGGTCTACTCACGTCTCTAATAGATAATCAACCTCGTTAAATATGACAGCAAGCAGCAGACCTAAAGGCAAGGAAAGGGTGTTATTCAGCATGACTTTATTTGGTCCGAATTTTCTCAATAACAGTGAATATTTAAATCATATTCAACCAAGCAATTAGATTATATTGGGTACCCCATATTGATCTCATTCTTATATCAAACCCACCTCACAACTGACATGAAAGGTGCAGAAACTTGAACCTAGTATGCACTTTGTGGTAATCATTATCATAAAAGGGTGATGCCTAACGGGAACTTACCAATGTAGTAAGTGTAGGTATGGTTTCTAAGTTGGGGTGACTGCTATCAACTGTTGCCTTTTGCTTGAACTTTGCCTTATTTTGAATACGAGTTGTATAGAAGTACAGAACATAACTACACAAGTGCTGACCTTCACAGTAGTCAACTCTTTATCCGCCCAGGTATAAAAACTCTTAACATATCCCAAAATGCCAAATATCATGCTTCAAGGCCTGGAAGGGTATAAAACTCTTACATATCCCAAAACACCTTGAGTGCATTATCAAGTCACATGTCTGAATTCAAAATTCTAAACAAGCACTAATTGTAAGTTTGGGGATAATCTTTGTTACACATTTCAACAAACACCTTGAGTGCATTATCCACTCAAATGTCTCATTTCCAAAATATCTCAAATAAGCTAGATGAGGGGCTCCTAATCACTCATCAAGAACAAATGAAACGGCCATACCTAAAAGATATCATAACTGGCAATGACTCTTTTAAACAAGATTAACAAAAAATATACACATAAAATTACAGGACGTAAATTTTCCAGAGGATATATATGCATGGTGATTAAAAAAAGAAGGAAAGTTATGGATAGGGTTGCACAGGAAAGATTATAAGCCAAATATAGTAAATCAAAGCTTTAATTACGTGGCACAGCCATTACGTGAATATTAAACAGGTTTTTGAAACTTACCCATGAAGAGAAAATCCATTTGGTTAGCAAATCTCTCTCTTAAACTCTGTGATTTTTGTCTCCATCTTTCTCTCAACTCCTATATAAATCTTCATCTTCAGAGGCAGCAGCAGCCACATTCACCATAAGTACCAAATATCCTCCTGCATTTCCATACAAATTAAACAAAAAAAAAACAAATAACAAAAATAAGGAGATAGTGATTCTTCATAGTCCACCACCAAGGGAAGAACACAAGGGCTTATATAAGACAGATTGCGATAAATTCAGAGTGCGGGAGAGGAGGAGAGAAGGGGATGTGTGGATCATTTGCATTTATCCTTCCTGATTACCCAAAGAGCTCATCTGTTCAAACCCAATTACCCAAAGAGCAAGAAGGCCTGCATGATTGGCCCCTCTGCCTTGTTCTTCCACTAAGGAGACTACCACATGCGGCTCCAGAAGCTGGTCCAAGCCTCCTTGTCACCTGAATCTGTCTGCGCCCTGGTTCCCGGTGTTGAAGTCATTGCTATCTCCACCTTGGACTTGTGGGTCGAGGGCTGAGTTATCAACACCTTCCATGAAATGAAAAAGGTTAGTGCTTTTTCAGGAATGAACCATAATATTTTAGTTTTTTTTGGTGAGATGATGATTGAGTTAAATTTTAACGGGTAGCGAAACTGCAATTTGCATTTGAAGATGATAATATTTTAATTTTTTTTTGTAAGAATTTGTTGGGTCATCTTCTGAACTCTGGAGATGAAAGAGGAACAGTGTTAACTGAAGATCAGATTGCAAATAATGTCATAGGAGTTCCGTTTGCAGCTCAAGACACCACAACAAGTGTTATGACATGGATCATCAAGTACCTCCATGATAACCCAAAACTTCTAGAGGTTGTCAAGGTAAAATCTAGAACAAACTAATAGACACCATGTTTTGTTCCTTTTTAATTTGCTCTAAAAATAATAATATTGTTGAGCCTTGTGGTTGAAATATGATTTGTTTTGTTTTGTCATGACAGGCTGAACAAAAGGCCATATATATGAGTCAAAACAATGAAGGTGAAAGGCCATTGACATGGGCACAGACAAGAAAGATGCCTCTTACTCATAAGGTAAGTCATCGGTCAATAAACCTCGAAAAAGAGAATAAGATGATCATCTGGACAAATATATTCCGTTTAATGATGTGATACTGTTTTTTTTAATGGCATCAGATGGTGTTGGAGAGTCTGAGAATGGCAAGCATTATATCTTTCACATTCAGAGAAGCTGTAGCAGATGTAGAATACAAAGGCAAGATGCTCACTCCCCACACCCGAAACGGTTGATACAAACAAATTTCAAGAGACGAATTCATGGAAAGTAAAATCAGAACAATCCGGTCCAAACTTTCTCTCCTCAAATGGTGAAGGCAATGTTTCACCTGAAAAATATGTGTACCTGGTGACCATTTAGTAGTGTATCTTCCAGGATTTTCTTCTTCTAGTTTTTTATGCCCTCGGAATCTAGAATTATCATACAGAAACAAAGAGCACCAATACACACAAGCTACTCCAAATGGCATAATGCCATGAGACATTTTTTGTTTATTTCCCTAAAATTGTTTTTGGACTCAACTAAATGCACGAATCTAAAAACAGTAAAATATAAATCAACTGTCAAATGTTCTTAAGTATTCTCCCCCATCAGTTCATCCTTATCAACTAATACTTACCAAATAAGTCATAGATAGGCTGGTTAATTAGGAATGGAAACTATAGACCCGTGATAAACCAACCATTTTATATTACTAATAAAGCTGAAATAGACATCTCCCTAGCAGATTAAGAATATTAATTTGTTGTTGGGAGATACACATGAAAACAGTAAATATGGAAGAAGAGTCTTACCTTCACCTGATGTTCCACAAAGATCATCAAGGTGCACCTCCTGCAACATACCAATTGGCCGCAAGGAAAAAATGCTGATTCCCTTCACCTTCTAAGGTACAAGACGCACAGCTGCCCCTCGGGAATTCCATCCTCTTCTTCTTCACCTTCGTCTTGTACTAATATCTCAACTTCATGGGCTTCTTCCTCAATCCTCTTGGCTCGTTGCTGCCTCCCCTTCCATCTGTTCCAGTTCCTGACACAAGGACGAAAAATTATAAAGATTATATGTTCTTCAGAGTAGGCCTTTTATAGACAAAAATACACTATAGCTGATAGTTTATTGTGTCTAATTACAACTTTAAATAAAATCGAGAAGTCTTTGGGCAAAAGCGAAACTGTGGAAAATTCAGTTAACTAAAGATGGGATACACAGATTAGTAGAAGTATTAAATCATGGTAAAAATGAATGAATGAATATTTGTCTACAAGAAGAAAAAAAGGTACCTTGTAACTGCATAAGCAAGTATACCAACTGAAATGGAGCCAATGACAATACTGCTCACATCAACATCTTCATTCTGAAGGAGAGATCCGCAACCATCTCTTTCTTACCCATTACAGAAGTGCAGAGACACGCCATCAATTAGTCACAGTTCATGAAAATTACAGCATCTTACCCAACAACTGTGAAAACGAAGTAAAGATGTAGATCTATGTCCATCTGCCCATGAGTTGCAGCACATTACAAAACTGAACATCTAAGCAAATTAAATAAACATACAGGTTACTTTAAGAAAGAGTCAAACAGTCATCTAGCATGATTTGTTCATAAAGAACTCTTGTGGCAAACCCATCGATGTATAAGAAAACACGAAAGAAATAAGTAAAGGAGAGGAACCTAGCCTGCCTGTTTGAGCAGCTTGTCTGCTTCCTCTGGGCCTCGGCTTCCAGGCTTGTATGGGCTGGGCTTCATCTTCCCTTCGTCGATACTGTGCAAGTGAAGATCTCCCAGGCAGCCTGCAGATATCAAGTACAAATATGCACAAGTTAGCACCTGGATTAGAAATCTCAAATCTGGATGCAAGGTGCGACTGTTTTTCACAGTACCTTCAGCTCGTCTCTGCGAACAAAGTGCTGTTGATCACCCTTTATTCTGAGGAAAAATAAGTCAATAGTTAGTTATCCGGGCATGAGTATTGGAGAACATTTTCACTATGAATGAATGAGGTATAGAATCACATTAAACCAAAGGCAATCGGAGCAGAACTCAAACACAATTAAGCTTTTGGAAAATGAGGATTCTTACGTGTCTAGAATTACACGTTCATAGGCCTGGGATGGCAACATCTTGATATCTATATCGTTGCCTGTATGATAAGCCTAATTCGCTTTGTACAGTCGACATTTCCAAGCCAGGCTGCTTAACCTGTAGGAGGACACAACGTCAGTTCATCTTTTCAATTGAAATCTACAGTCTTTGACATGCAAGAGATGAATATGGCTTTTTTTTTCCTGACAAAAAGTAGGGTAGCACCTAGCAAGGACTATTCAATTCAAAATGGCCCAACATGTAAAGAAGAAACAAGAAATTCTCATGAGCTATGACAGTAAGACCTTCATCAGCGACAGATAGATAAAAAGGGGCTCCCCTTTTCCATGGAAAATTCATGAATGAGAAAGCCCATATTCCCAATCTAATTACTCCCAAAGGAGCGAAGAAAGAAACGACAAATGAATTAAGTTCAAAGATATGTTATCCACTGCTAGTTGAGGCAAACAAAGTCACATTTCTTTGATGCTTGAAAGAACTGAGCAGAGTTGTTGCAACATAATAGAAAATTCACAAATGAGCTTAAGATCCAACAACATACTGGAAGCTTCATACATTGCTTCTGATGGTTGTAGTCATATAACAAATTCATTTCGGCCCTTCTTTTTACCTGGGGAAGAATACAAGAAAACTTACAATATTAATTATTTAAGCACACAAACGACATAATCATGAAGAATTTGTTTTGGTTTGCATCAAAAGAGAATAAAAAAATGAGCAATACACGACACTTTTCAGACTCTTCCTGATGTAGAAATAAGTCACATATGAAATAATTATAATAAGAATCGGGCAATATAGGTGTCTTTAGGGTCAATCTGATAACTTCACAAACAGATTTCTGATTCTATTTTATGCACAACATGATATAACTTGCAAATTCAAATCCAGATGTTGGAGGACAATACAAAGAATATAAATGAAAGAGGGAACTGGTGAAGACCGATGAATACAGCAGAACAATGATAACATACATTTGAAAATGTCACCAGGAACATCCTTAAATTGAACACGTATTTCGGCTTTTCTAGAAGCTAGTGCCTTTCCTGCTTTGAGTATAAATGGAACACCTGCAACATAGATTTTTCCAAGATGTTAGTTATATTTCATAGGGGCACTGGTAAAGTATGATACATGATGTGTGAATCCTTAAAGGAATACTACAGACTACTGCCTCATAGTCAAAACATCTCATTAAGATAGTTCCATATGATGTCTTCAATCCTTAAAGGAATACTACAGACTACTGCCTCATACTCGACTGGCATTGTTCGCCGCGGGGTCAATATGCCGTCAAAAATCCCCAATTTCATGAGATGGCCATTGAATATCAAGGTGAAGACCCCAACAAATGCGGGTGGAGAGTGGGTAATAATTGAAAAACAAAACCCAATCCAAAGATCAAGACCGATGAATAAGGCAGTGGGAAGAGGGAGATATCCGCAAAGTGAGAAATACTAACCTGGATAGGATTCCACTTTGAGAATTGAATTGAGAGGCACCGGTCGTCGGAGAAATCGAGACATGAGGAGAATCGTGATGACAGAAAGATGGAGAAGAATGAAGCAGAAGCGGTGAGAAACACGAAGCAGAAAGAGATGAGGAGGAGAACAAGAAATCAAAATCGAAGAGCAAACAAAGAGACGAAGAAGCAGAAGCACGATGACAGAGAGATGAAGAAAGAGAAAGGAGGAGAAGCGGTGAGGAAAAAGCGGCGGTGAATTAGGTAATGACGGATAGGCCCATCTAAAGAAAAAAATACGGAGTAAATCATTTTCAATTCAAACTTTTGAGGTTAAATCAAACATTACATTTCACATTTGAACTGAACCTTTGAAAATTTGACAAAACTCCGATGAAGGGCTGTGAGGCATTTGAAAAGCAAAAGTAAGGGAAGCATGTGGACAGGAGAGCGATTGTAGGCCGTAGATAAAAACACATATAGTGAATCAACGGTCAGGATTGCAAACACTCTCCCTCGTCTTTATAGTAGTATAGATATAGATATAGATATATACTCCATATGATTTTTCATTTATGAACCATTTCTTTTATTAGGCTAGTTGACATTGTACATTTTTCGATCAAGTTCGGATTTCGGATACAATCGGGTTCGGGTTATTTCGGATTTCAGATACAGTCGGGTTCGGGTTATTTCGGGTTTCAGATTTGATCGGGTTTGGGCTGTCTCGGTTTCGGATTAATGTCGACTTGATTCATTCGGTTATAATCGGATTCGGGTACATCACAAATTCGGGTTTTTTAAGGTTTCGGCATGAATCGATCGGGTCGGTTTCAGATCGGACGGATCGGTTTTTTCGGGTCGGGTCAATTCCTGCCAGCTCTACTCCTAATTTAGGGTTTTTTCCTATGCTTTTTGCTCGATTTGGCTGGTTTTTGATCCGTTTGGTTTGGAACTTATTTTCTAGGCATTTTCTAAAACATCTTCCTGAGGCCGTTGAGAACGAGCAAACAGGTCAGGCCTCATTTTTTCGTTTTTGGCTCCATTTCATTTATACAGGTAAGTTGCTCATGAACATTCATGGTTCCTCTTTCTTTTGAGTTCAAGATATATGGTGCATCAATCTGTTTACAGGATAAGTGTTCTAGAATTTGGTTTTGATTTGGGGGGTTAGGCTATGAATTATGATTTTGGATTTGTTGGTGAGGCCACCAATTCGGGCTTTAGATTTGAGTCTGTAGGGTTTGAAATAGGGTTATTTTGATATAGATTTTGATTCGTAATTGATTTAAATTTGCTGAATTTTTCACTTCATGCCTAAATTATTGATTTTATTGCTTGTTAAATATTCCATGAATGTGTGGCTTTGCTAAATTTAAGAATATACCATAAGAGCTTGCTAGATTTTTTTTCTCCGGAATAGGTGGCTTTTGAATAGAAGAACTTGCAAAGTTGCAATAAGATTATAAGAGCTTGAATTTCGATGACCTATGTTCATCCATTTGCATAGTCTATTGTGTTTCCCTTCTCACTAGCTTCGTTGAATGAAATTCATTAAGAAAATTGCAAGGGATTCCTCTGAAATTCAAATAGCAAGTGCAGTCTTTGCATTTTCTGATTGACCTTTTGACAATTATGTCATTGTTTTTATTTCAATTCCTTCCATTTCCAGCACTTACAATGAGAACAAAAAAAAGTCAATGAAGATTCATTTCTTTTATTTTACATTTCAATGTTGCATCTTGTTAGGCATCTTATTTTGACATTTTATGTTGTGCATGATCGTTCCATGCCAGCACTCTAAACCAACTGTATACAGGCTATACATAGAACTTTTAAAAAGACATGCTTTCAGCTTCAAATCTCATATAAGTGGGTCAAACTATCAGAAGTGAGTTTTAAGTGTGTGCTTCTTACATTTCAACCTTTGTTAGTTTGAATATTCATTGTCATTGGTCATCAAAGTATGGAACTCAACATTTCTTTTGCCATTGGTCTCTGAATTTTATCCATGCCATGCTTGGTTAGAGTTCTTATAATTACGCCTATAACTAAAGCAGCAAACTGGGAAAAGATAGGTGGACCCAAAGCAAGCCTACACAGGCTCTATTAAATATCTTTATTTGAAAGAGTCAAATTCAGTTAGTCATGCTACTGTTGTATATCCTAGATTTGTGCTATCTGTTACTTGATTTGAGGTTCCATCTTTCCTTGAGAATAGCTCACGAGATCATGTTCAGTTAGCCTCTTATTGTATATATACCATTGTAATTACAGTGATAGAAATGAAGGAATTCAAAATCATATTTCCTCATTTCATTATATGGTACCAGAGCCACCAGTTTTTTTTCCCTACCTTCTATCCACCATGGCTGGCCAAAACACAAACCAATAGCTTCTTGCCGCTGCTACAACCCCTTCCAATCTCAACTTCCAAATACCATCAATTAGCATTAAACTAGACCGTGAGAATTACTCACTTTGGCGTACAACTATCATCTCAGCTCTCGAGACCTTTGATCACGAGTCCTTCATCTTGGATCCCAATCCACCACCAGAAAACCTTCCCGTCACTGCAGACGGCACAACACCACCAAACCCAGACTATGTTCTTTGGAAGAAGCGCGACCGGTTTGTCCTCTTATGGGTCAAATCTACCCTGTCGGAACGAGCCCTTGCTCTCGTCGCTCGATCCACTTCATCTCAAATGGCGTGGCTTGCCATTGAAAGGACTTTTCAAGTCCAGACCCGGGCTCGCCGAATGGCAATGAAATCTCAACTCCAAACCCTTATGAAAGGGTCCTTGTCTATGCTTGAGTACATTGAGCGCAAACGCTCTATCGATGACTCGCTGGCTGAAAACCTCCATGTCGTGTTTGATGAGGATCTCATCGGTCACATCTTGAATGGGCTCGACTCCTCCTACGGGTCGTTCACTGCAGCCTTTATGATGAAAACCGATGATGTCTCGATTGATGATCTTGTAGGCCTTTTACTTCACGAAGAAGCCCGGCTTGAACACGAGCATTCCAAACAGGCTGCCATACAACCTCCGACATCTGAAGTGCCACCGATTCAAGCTCCTTCGGTTCATTCGGCTCAAACGATGTATCGTTCTGGGAATCGAGGCTCATCCTCCTCTTCCAACCTTGGTTCTGGCTCGTCCTCTGGACCCCGGAACTCTGACCCACAGCGCCGTCGGCGACCCCAATGCCAACTCTACAACAAAACCTGGGCATGAAGCTATAGACGGTTGGCAACGCAACAACCATACCGACTATCCTCCTCGTCCTCCAAATCCGAGAGATGCTAACAAGCAGGCCAACTTCGCCAACTATAGCAGCCCATCCACTGTGGTCGACCCTTCATGGTATCTTGACAGCGGAGCCACCGACCATGCCTCTCCTGATGTGCGGAAGCTTGCAATATCAGATGAATATTCCGGGGACGACAAACTCCAAGTTGGAAACGGTACCCACTTGTCCATTTCTCATGTTGGTTCATTTTCTTTGCCTAATCTCAAATTGCCTAACGTGCTTATTGTCCCATAATTGACCAAATATTTGCTTAGTGTCTCCAAACTTACCCAAGATAATAATGTAATTATGGAGTTTTGGCCTCACCGTTGGTTTATTAAGACATTTCAGGGAAGAATAATCCTCCAAGGGGGCAATTAGAATGGCTTATACAGACTGTCCACTGCTTCAAATAAATCGCCTCAACCCACAGCCTTAACTGGTGTGTACACGTCCTTACACGGGTGGCACCGCCGACTTGCACACCCGCATGAGGCCATCCTAAGGCGTCTTGTTGCTTCATTTCATCTTCCTGTTTCATCCAATAAATTCCCGGATGTGTGTGATTCATGTCAACTGGGAAAGAGCCATCGTTTCCATCTCCCTTTATCGCATGTTCATTCATCTAAACCATTTGATCTTGTGTATTCGGATGTTTGGGGTCCCTCCCCTATGTTTTCGATGAACGGTCACCGCTATTTTGTTTTGTTTATTGATGATTGCACAAAATTCGTTTGGATCTATTTCTTGTCTCAAAAATCACAGGTTTTCTCCACATTTGTGCAATTTCGTACCATGATAAAAACCCAATTTAGTTGTGACATTAAAAGCCTCCAAACAGATTGGGGTGGGGAGTTTCGCAATGTTTCTACACTTCTAAAAATTTGTGGAATCA
The DNA here is from genome assembly GCA_963922045.1 of Persicaria maculosa. Classification (NCBI taxonomy): domain Eukaryota; kingdom Viridiplantae; phylum Streptophyta; class Magnoliopsida; order Caryophyllales; family Polygonaceae; genus Persicaria; species Persicaria maculosa. Next base: position 36,376,069 of record OY998262.1, on the reverse strand, counting down.
ATCACCGCATCTCTTGCCCTTACACTCAAGAACAAAATGGTGCCGTCGAGCGTCAAAATCGCATTATTGTGGAAAAGGGTCTCACTCTTTTGGCTCAATCCTCTCTTCCTAAGGAATTTTGGGAACACGCTTTTAAAACCGCCACTTATCTTCATAACCGGACTATTACCCCGAGCCTTCATTTCTACAAAGGACTTCCGCTCCCTTCTATGTGTTTTTATAGGCTACAGTGCTTCCCACAAAGGGTATTTATGCTTCCACAAACCATCCTCCCGTATTTACGTGGCTCGACATGTGGTGTTCAGCGAGGAAGTGTTCCCTTATGCTACTCAATCATCCCAATGCCAATCTCCCTCACCAAGCACATCCCCCTTGGCTACAACATCCCCTGATTTGCTCAGCCATGCTTCATCCATGCCCACACCTCCTTCTCCTAATCTCGAGACACCAACTACACCTACCCCATCTCCATCCCCACCTTCTCCAATGTACCAACAGTCCACTATTAGCTCCCGTTCCAAAGCCTCCACAAGCCATTATCGACCCGCGTCCAATAACCAACACCCCATGGGTACCCGGGCTCGTACAAACTCCCTCAAACCCAAATCGTTTGCCACTTCCCTCACCCAACATCCTCCTACTGAACCTAGGACTGTCCCTCAAGCTCTTAAGCACCCCCTTTGGCAAATTGCGATGCAAGAGGAATTTGAGGCCTTATTGAGAAATGGCACGTGGTCCTTAGTTTCCCGTCCTCGTAATATTAATCTTGTTGGTTGCAAGTGGCTTTTCAAAATAAAGAAAAACTCGGATGGAACTATACAACGATACAAAGCTCGTTTGGTGGCCAAGGGCTTTAGCCAAGAAGAAGGAGTTGATTTTTTTGAGACGTTCAGTCCGGTCATTAAACCGACCACAATTCGACTGGTTATCTCCATTGCTCTATCTCGAGGTTGGTCCATTAGGCAACTCGACATCAACAATGCATTTTTGAATGGCGATCTCTCGGAAGAGGTATTCATGGAACAACCAAAGGGATTTGAGGACCCCACACGACCGTCTCATGTGTGTCGACTCCACAAAGCCCTTTACGGTCTCAAACAAGCTCCCCGGGCTTGGTTCCAAAAATTGAAACACTACCTTGTTTCTCATGGGTTTAGAGCGTGTCAATCAGACACCTCTTTATTTGTTCACTCCTCACCTACTGTCGTCATTTATGTGCTAGTATATGTTGATGACCTTGTCATAACAGGAAGTGATCCTAGGCTATTGCAATGCTTCATTACAGAGCTGCACTCCACCTTTGCTCTCAAGGACTTGGGCAATCTTCACTTTTTTCTTGGCCTACAAATTGGTAAAAGCTCCACGGGTATCACCGTGTCTCAACAACAATATATTAAAGATATCCGGATGCAGTTATGATTGATTTATATTGGTTTGATAGTGCGGTTTGATTGATTCGCCTTTGTCGGAGGCCTTAATCTTGATTTTGTTGTTTTGATTTAGTTGATTTATGTGACAAGGATGATTGATCATTGCAAAGAATAGAAGACAAGGGAAAGGATTATGGAAGCCTAGAAGGTATATAAGGTCTGGAGAGTTGATTCGGTTTGTGAGATAAACAGGTGAAATGTTGCTTACTTTCTTGAAGCCACAAACTCATTTTCAGAGTATCTAAACATTGTTTTCCTACAAAATGATGTTGCATGGTCACCTGATAGAAGACATGGCCGGAACTATCGCTTTCCTTCATGGGGCGCCTACACAATCTTACAGGTATCACGTTGTCATGTCATAGGTTTTTGGCCAAAGTGCTCAGCATTGCGGATTTGATTATTTTGCATATAGAGAATTCATTAGTGTTTTATCATTATAAATGGGTAACAGTACTACTAAACATGATTATTTTATGAGCAAATTACCTAATGCCTTCATGTTGTTGACCAAAATTCCTCTTGAATAGATATCAAATTCAGGGTTCCATTGCATTGCACCTGATTGGATCGGATTTGGTTTCAGTGATAAGCCTCAGTCGGGATATGGATTTGATTACACAAGTCTATCTGTTTGCATCTCTCTCTAATTGTATGCCACTGTGTTTCTTTGTTTTCATTTCCCTCCCTGGCCGATCATGAGTTCACTTGAATTTTCATGGGGATAAAGATCAACATTTCTGATATAGTAATATCACTTTTGCAAAAAAGGAATTCCATGATGCATTGAGTGATTTGCTTGAAGTAATTGGAGTGCGATCTCCTTTCCATTTGGTTGTGCAGGTGTGAAATGGAAGCATTCTATTTCACACGAATAGTTCGATTTTGTTTGTATTTATGTTGTCCGGGTGTGACTTTCTGTTGCATGTTTCTTGGTGCGTTGTAGTCTTTCTTTTTAGCCTTTTGAAATGTAAATAGGATGGTAAAGAATCTGTAGTTTCTTCTACTTTGGTTCTCAAACCCGTCTTTATCTTTTCGCTACCCTTCATATTAACCATGAACTAATGATTGTCTTTACGATCTTCAGATCTCAGTTGGAGCTCATATATATCCTCGGAATCCTCTTCTTTATACAAGAGGTGTTTCCAACTTTTGAATAGAAGGCAGAGATGCGTGATTTGCCCCATAATGTTTTTCCTTCATGATGTCAATGTCATCCTTCTTTATTTTTTAATGATTAAAACTGATTTCTTGGCCTTACTTGATTCCATGGAATGTTTATATATTTTGGTCAATATCATTGCTTATGTAGAAACTCTACCGAATTGTGGCCTTAAACTTCTCTTTTACTTTTTCCTTCAAGGAAGAAAATAGGATCCTAACCTCTTAAGATGCAATTTAAGATAGTCCAACTAAGAAATAAACAGTTTTGTAAGAGGCAACCAACTCCTACAGAGAAGAAGCTTCCCCAACTATGCATTATGAATTTCTATCTAGTGAGTTGTATCCCAACATAGACCTACATTGGCTACAACTAGCCTTCTGAACCTGTATTCTTAAGACTGACAGGGCTCCAATTTTCTTGAAATTCTGGTTTGTTTGAGATCTTAATTCATTTTTCTTTAATGAAGCTTGCATTAGTTTGTGAAATTGCATTCAGTTTTCGGGATAAGAATTCGCCGATTGATTATGTTGTCAATATCTCATCGAATATGCGGCTTATGGCAAAAGTCAAGTTGATATTGGTGCAGCTTATGGCACTGGACAGAAATTTGTGAATCCATGGTCTGATTCCACCATGAAGGAACTACTGGGAAAGATCAAGCCTAAAATTCTGAAATACGAGGTGAGTGATATTCGTGCTACGATGACATTTCCCTTAGCATTATGTCCAAGTAGCATTTAGTAGAGGAAAGAAAAAGTATATATCTTGCAGCAATTGCTTCAAACCATTTTAATTATTTTTACAGGGGTATCATTCAAGCTTGAAAAAATGTTCCCATATTTATGCCCTGACTTTGGATAATTCCTCAACAAACAAGACGGTAGAGATAGGTAGTCTTGTACACAATAGTCTGTAATTTGAGATTTGAGTATCGCTTGCAGTCTTTGCTTAGTATCTTTGTGATCTTTCCTCTTGTCAATCAAAGGGGGAAGAAAGTATTAGGTTAAAGGTTGTGCAAGCTAAGGTGGTTTTGCTTAGGTTTTCAAAGCATATGTCAACTCTGACCCAAATGATGTTGTTGCCCTGAAGGTATTGAAGAACTCTATGTCATCTTCATCCAAATTGCATTCTTGGTGATGCCAATATATTTCTGAGGCATAATTGTTGTACACTATTTTGACACTCTTAGTTTACGATATTCTGTGTTGATTTAGCACTGTTGCTTTTGAAAGTTATATATGTGCCTTCCTGGTTATGCTTATTCAATTGTCCCTAGGCCAAACACATGTTGAAGTTTAGTTTTCTATTTCCCTTATTTTACAACTTGCTTGCTTGAAGTTATATCATAGGGTGATATCGCTTGACACGTCAATTGTTTGATGCCGGCATTTGCAATGTTTTGATTTTGGCTTTTGGTTGTTTGGAATAGGCAATTGAGGTGAGACTCTTGATTAGATGTGATTTTACTTTCTCATACAAATTGCTTAAGTTGAGAGAAGATGTGATTGTACTTTTTGATATCTAGTGCCTATGTTGAGCATTATGATCTTTTGCTCTGTCGATATTACAAGGAACGTTTTTTTAATCCTAAATCTGAGACAGTTGGTTGAAATTCAATGTACTTGCTCTCACTTTTCAGTGATCAATGTGAACTTGCCTTTTTGGTCCTGTTTCGGTGGCATAATTGGCTTTACATTGCTTTGAGAATCTCCGGTTACTGCATTCTAGGTTAACCCTTCTACTTTGAATACTATACAAGTGAATCTGCATTCCTGATTAAGTCAATTTAGCTCCTAGAGTCCTAGGTGCACACTCATGTTGAAGTTGCTTTCTCTGTTTCCTTAATGTTACAGTTTATTTGTCTGTAGTTAATTAGACTGTATAGTGATATTGTTTTGGAATAAAGTTTCATATGAAAGATTTTGTTCCAGTGCAGGTTGACCCTTGCATACTTTGATTATCGAGGGGGGTTCATCATGAATTACATATCATCGTTACTCTGCTAATTTGGACCCATGGGAGACTACTTTAGATCACGGGGACTATGAGTCATTTTCCGAGGGTAGTGACAAAGAAAACAAAGCAATGGTTTCAGTTGATTCGATTCTGCCTGATGATCTTTTGGAGCGAATACTCGCCTATCTCCCCATTGCTAGCATCTTTAGAGCCGGATGCGTTTGTAAAAGGTGGCACGGGATAGTTTCTTTAAAGAAGTTCCTATGGAACTTCTCACCACTGCTTGTTTTGAGCATCTTATGGGAAGTTGATCGATAATGGTAGAGGAAGTTGTAGACTTGTAGTATATCATATATTGTTATGATGACTGCAGATATTTTCATGAAAAAAGAAGCTTTTGGTATTTTTTGTTTTCCTTTTCAAACAACTTGAGAAAAGGCCTTACTTTCCAGTGCCGGGAACTCTTTTAGATTCAATGGAACTTTATTTTAGGTTCTATGTGTAAATAGACCAAATGCAAATTATTGTTATTTTTGTAGAACTCAGATTCTCATTGGGTCTAGCATTTCCATATCATATTCATTTTCATCAATATTAGGTTAATCATTTTGGGATAACCAACTACTATATGCTGGTGTTTTATATTAGGAAATGCCTTAAGCTTCTCGAAAATGGATGTTTTGAGTGGATATGATAATCATTTACAATTCAGTGAAGACATAGTTTGAATGTTGTGTTGCTTCTCCAAGACAAAGACATTGTATATCCTACATGAGCCGATCAAAATCCACGTAAGTGTGAAAACAGCTAATTTCATGTATATTTTGTTTAGTCCATATGAATATTGTTTTTATTACTACTACTACTACTATTATTATTATTATTATTATTATTATTATTATTATTATTATTATTATTATTATTATTATTATCTATATCTATATCTAATATAATACTAAAACACATGTTGGAGGAAGCCACATGGCGGATTCTCCTTTAATCATCCTACATGTCACTTTTTACTTAAATATGTGCCCACCTTTCATTTAAAAAAATTATCTCAATTTAAACTTTTAACTAGTATAATTCCCGCGCCATGGCGTGATTTTTAATAAATAAAATTTTATTTCGGAATAAAATTAATAGTAAATGAGAAAATTTAATTCAATGGTTTAAAATTAAACCCAATTGTTAATAAATAAAATTTTTACATTTTCTCATTTTTAAAAAATAAAAATGAGAAAATGTAAATGTGTGAAGAGATGAAGAGAAAAAGAAAAAGAAATAATAAGAGAAATTAATAGTAGACATTAGATTTAATTCAATGTTTTAAATTAAACCCAATTGTTAGTAAATATGTAAAAATATTAAATATAAAAATTGATTTAAAAGTTATTTATTATAATTGGAAAAAAAAGAGCTACAATTAAGGGGAGAACGACACATCAGCAATGTCTTCTGTTTTAAAGTATTATATAGATAATCAAACTAATTTATTAATTTAACTAAATAATCAAACTAATTTAAAAGTAATCAAGTAATTCAAATATGTATTAATTATCCAAATCTTCTATTTTATTAATTTAACTAAATATGTTTAATACAAATCTTTATTCATTATCAAATCTTTATTTATACATTTTGTTTATAAGATAATCATATAATACTTTACTTCAATCTTAATTTTATACATCACATTTTTAAAAATTTTAACCGAATAATTTTTGGACATATTACAAAGTCCATATCGATCTTCAATTGATTCGATGTTTAACTAATTTTTAAAACACTCTCGAAAAATATTTTATTGTTAGGGACTAGGGAGTGTTTAAAATTAGTTTAAATCAATCAATAAATTATTTCTTAATTGTTAAAATAACTTATATACTTATCTCATTTTGATAGCTTTTTTTTTTATTAATTTCTACTTAATCTTTTATTAGAAATAGTTTATTTAGTTATAATTAATTACTACTAAAATTAAGATGCTTTGATTTTTTTTTTAATAGATTGTCTATTTTAAATAATTATTTCCCCTTAATTATTTATTAAATGAAAGTAATGGTATCTTATGTATTTTTAAATTAAAAATCTAATCAACTTTTTAGAATAATTTATTTATAAGCTAACTACCAAGTAATACGTGTAAAACAATCTAATTAATTTATTTATAATATTTTTTAGAATAATTTATTTACAAGCTAACTACGATGCACTCTCACACACGTAATTGGGAAAATATTGACTCAATTGTTGAGAGTTTCTTTACGAAATCGATTAATTTTCCTTAAAATTATCTTAAGTTGTTTTTAATTAAATAATGAATTGTTTAATTTTTATCTGAATTTAATGACTTGACATAAATTTTCATTTCTTTTTTGTCATAAAATCTTATAAAATAGGAAAACTTTAATTTGTATTACCTTTATTTCATATTTGATTTTATTAGAGATTTTCTCTAATTAAAACTATAGCCGCACTTTAAAACCTTTTCAATTTGAATTTCAATCTCTTTTTAATTACAAAACTAATTCCATGAAAAAATATATAATCTACCAATGAAAGTTTCAATTAATAAATTATTATTTTTAATCAACAATCATGTATAATAATAATAATAATACGGTGCGTGATGTTTTATATGATGAGTGCTTGAAGGCTGGTTATGGTTTCATACCCTTCTCCTTCTCTTCGTTAGGGGAGTTAGATACGGATGCGGTTGCTTTGCTGAAGCGGATTCAGAAATTCTCCGTATCTCAGGATGCCGGTGCTCGTGCTGCCGCTTTTATTTTCACTAGACTCAGTTTTATTATCGCTAAGGGAGTGGGTGCCCAGATAGTATCTCGGCTACCCACTAATTTATTGTAAATAGTAATTGGTTAATAGTAATAATAATAATAATAATAATAATAATAATAATAATAATAATAATAATAATAATAATAATAATATGGTGCGTGATGTTTTATATGATGAGTGCTTGAAGACTGGAATTTCGGTTCGTAAAGAGGCGCCTACCGGTATGGTTGATGACAAGGGGGGTGAGCTACGTCCAGCTGATATTCTGTTCTATAACTGGTTCCAGGGCAAGGACACTTGTGTTGACATTACGGGTACTTCTATCTTTAGCTCTTCTGGTCTTTCAGGTTTCATTCCAGGTAGGGCGGCTAGGGTAGCTGCTGAAAACAAGAGGAAAAAATATGAGGATGTTTGCAGAGAAAAAAGATATCATTTTATCCCGTTTTCAAAAGGGTTGCGGAGATGATGCCATGGGACTTCTCAAGCGGGTTTGTGGAGTCGCTAAGGGGATACCTGGATATAGTAGGGATACTTGTCACACTTTGATTAGAGTTGCTTTTAGTATTCAAAAGGGTTGCGGAGCTCAGCTTGTTAGCCGGCTCCCATCCAATTTCATGTAAAAACTTTTTCTAGTTATAATAATAATAATAACAATAATAACAACAACAACAACAACAACAACAACAACAACAACAACAACAACAACAACAACAACAACAACAACAACAACAACAACAACAACAACAACAACAACAACAACAACAACAACAACAACAACAACAACAACAACAACAACAACAACAACAACAACAACAACAACAACAACAACAACAACAACAACAACAACAACAACAACAACAACAACAACAACAACAACAACAACAACAACAACAACAACAACAACAACAACAACAACAACAACAACAACAACAACAACAACAACAACAACAACAACAACAACAACAACAACAACAACAACAACAACAACAACAACAACAACAACAACAACAACAACAACAACAACAACAACAACAACAACAACAACAACAACAACAACAACAACAACAACAACAACAACAACAACAACAACAACAACAACAACAACAACAACAACAACAACAACAACAACAACAACAACAACAACAACAACAACAACAACAACAACAACAACAACAACAACAACAACAACAACAACAACAACAACAACAACAACAACAACAACAACAACAACAACAACAACAACAACAACAACAACAACAACAACAACAACAACAACAACAACAACAACAACAACAACAACAACAACAACAACAACAACAACAACAACAACAACAACAACAACAACAACAACAACAACAACAACAACAACAACAACAACAACAACAACAACAACAACAACAACAACAACAACAACAACAACAACAATAATAATAATAATAATAGAAACTCTGATTCTTTGAATTTTTAGATAATATTGCAATTTTTTATTATTTATCTTATTAAGTTTTTAACCAATTTTCAAAATATTAATTTTTTTGATGGAGTAAAATAAATGGTGTTTTTGCTAAATAGCTTATTTTGAACCTTTAATTAAATAATTAGCACCCAAATTAATTTTATTAGGTAGGCTAGCACCCTTCCCAATCGGTCAACATTGACCGTTGACTGGTCCACGTTGACCGTTGACTTTTCCGTTTTTTTTTTTTTAAAAAAAAACCAATTGATGCCACTTTTTTTTATGCCATTTTTTCACAGTGTTTTGATGCCAAATTTTTAATTACATTTTTTCCTTTAATGTGATGCCACTTTTTAAATTAGCGTTTTTGATGTTATGTGATGCCACTTTTTTTAAACTTTGATGACATTTTTGTTTACTGTGATGTCATGTAGACCATTGATGCCTTTTTTTTACTATTGACTATTGATGACACTTTTTTATGTCAATGTTTTGATGATATGTTTTTTTACCATGATGCCATATTTTTTCAAAGTGGTATTTTGATGACATTTTTTTTCTTTAATGTGATGCAAGTTTTACAAATTAGTGTTTTGATACCATTTTTCTAATGTAATTATTTTATCTCACTTTTTTAATCAAATCGTTTGATGTCATATTTTTTTTCAAGGTACTGTTTTCCTGGTGCCATATTTTTTCAAGGTAATGTTTAGATGACATTTTTTTCTTTAATGTGATGCAACTTTTTCAAAGCAGTGTTTTGATGCCATTTTTCTATTGTAATTATTTGATGATATTTTTTTAATCAAATCGTTTGATTTTATAATAAAATGGATTGATGACACTTTTTTAATGCCACTTTTTTCAAATCTTGCTGATATTTTTTTGTTTACTGTGATGCCACATTGACCACTGATGCCATTTTTTTTACCGTTGACTACTGATAACACTTTTTTTATATCAATTTTTTGATGATATTTTTTTTTCTGTGATGCCATATTTTTTCAATGTAATGTTTCGTGATGCCATATTTTTCCAAGGTAACGTTTTGATGACAATTTTTTCTTTAATGTAATGCAACTTTTTCAATGTAATGCAATATTTTTTCTTTAATGTAATGCATTTTTTTCTTTAATGTAATGCAACTTTTTCATATTTATGGGTTAATTTTTGTAATTTTACAAAAATTTCTATTTATGGGTGAATTTTTGTAATTTTGTGAAAAATGCTTCCTCAACCTCCCTTATTCCTCCTCTGTACAAGATCTGAAATTTCTGGACGCCGCCCTCGCTCCGGCCGCCGCTCCTCAGTCCCTCGCTCCGGCCGATCGACCTCGCTCGCTTGACCTAGACCTTGCTCCCTCCGCCGCTCGCTCGTCGCCGCCTCCTTCCTCTCACTCAGATCTGGACTCGCTCGACCTCGGCTCATCCCCTTCCTCTCGCTCCCCTGCTCCCCGTCTCTCGCTTTTGCCCAGAATCTGGCGCCTCCACATCAGATCCGGCGCTCCCTCGCCAGATCCGCCCTCCTTGGACACGTACCGCTCTCCCCGACGCACCAGCAGCCTCCACCTTCCCCTTCACGGCCAAGATCCGCCATTACCGAGCACTAAACCTCCCAATTTTCGGCCTTCATTCCACCAATTCCGGCCATCCCGAGCCCAAATCCAGCCGCTCCGACACCCAGCCCCCACCGACGAAGCCTCGCAAACACCCTCCCGTTCTTGCACCTGCCCATTCCGGCCACCTCTCACCACGGCAATTTCTCTGGGGAGAAGGACTGCTAAGGGGCTAATAACTGTTAATTGGGTGTTAGAACGGCAAATTACAAAAGTTAGTATGCTATTAACCTAATTAGATTAGGAAAGGGTGATATTTTAGCAAATTTTCTCAAAAATAAAACCAATTTATTTATCTAATCTCTATCAATCTTGCAAGGGAAGAATCTTTTTATTTGTATTAACTCTTTCTATATATAAGGGCTTGAGTTTTCATTCACATCATACTAATAAAAATTTCAATTATCCACAATAACATTTCAAACACCTACTTTATGTTTGTTGTAAATTGTGTATTTGAATTCAATTGATGGTTATGAACTTTGTTTTGATTCATCCGTGTATATATTTTCTTCTCATATATTACCATTTATATTATAAAATTCATTTCGTGTTTTTTTTTTAATGTAAGATGGTGATGAAGATGAATGGTTAATTTTCATAACCACAATGATCTAAAAAGAAAATTAACATATATACTCTACAAGATTAGAGTATGTATGCTTCAAAAATGAAAATTGAATATTATTAGTATGATTAGAGCATGTATGTTTCCTTTAACATAAAATAATTTAAAATTTCATATTTAAATGAAATATTTAAATGAAATTTTGTTTAATGATTGTTCTTCCACTTCTTCTTCTTCTTCTCAATCCCCACCCAGCGAGAAAGGTGAGACATTGACGTTTTGCCACATATATTATATATTGATATAATATAAGCATTTTTTTATCCAAATTTATATTATTTTGCTATATTGTTTTTATATTATTATAATAGTATAATATATCTAATATATAATGTAAATAAATTATGGTAATATCTTCTATAAAATATAATACATTTTACAAATCTCGTGCGTTACGCACGGTTACTACGCTAGTAAACTCTTAATTTAGAAGAATTTAGGATGATGTGTCAATCTTAGAGGCATTTTAGGAGTCTTAACAAGTCATTTTTTTTTCCATTTTTTTTATTTTCTTTAATTCTCCTTTTTTCTTTTTTTTTTTTCTTTTAATTCTCTCTTTTCTTTAATTTTACTAACCATCTATATCTATATAAAATCTTAATTTAGAAGAGTTTAGGATGATATGTCAATCTTACAGGCATTTTAGGAGTCTTAACCAATCATTTTTTTATCTATATAAACTCTTAATTTATAAGAGTTTATGCTGAGGTGTCAACATTAGAGAGATTTTAGGGGTTTTGACCAATTGTAATTTTCCTTTTTTCTCTTTAATCTTTTTTTTTAATTCTCCTTTTTTCTTCTTTTTATTTTAATTCTCAATTTTTTTCTTTAATCTTACTAACTATTTGGCTTAATTCAAAACATTGAATTCAATCTAATATAATTATCTATATCTATATAAACTCTTAATTTAGAAGAGTTTATGCTGAGGTGTCAACATTAGAGAGATTTTAAGGTTTTGACCAATTATAATTTTTCTTTTTCTCTTTAATCATTTTTTTTTTAATTCTCATTTTGTTTCTCTAATCTTACTAACTATAAACTGGGCCGTTTGGTTCATTAAAAATTAACCCAACAAACACTTTATTAGTGTTAGGCTAAAAATAAAATGTTTGTTTCAGGCCTCAAAGAGTCAAAGGTATGAAAGTGTTTTAGAGCAACCCCAACAGCTTTTGTATAATAGAGAAAATGTGATATTTTAGAGAAAAAGAAGATGTTTTCACCCCAACAGCTTTTGCAAATGGTTTTGTAAAATAGAGAAACATTAGGATAGAGAAGAAAAATCTCTAAATTTAGAGGAAGAAGTGAAATTTGTAAAATTAAATACTTTGCTCTTCCCCATGAAATTGTTAATAGATTTGTGGTTGAGATTGTAAGATTTTGAATTAAAGTAAATATTTTATGTCCTATTTCTATTTCCTTTTAATTCAAGTAAAATTTTATTAAATAATATGCTATAAATATAGAATATATTTAATGTAAAAACTTGTAAAATAGAAAAGCTGTTGGGGTTGGGGTATAAAAAATTTAGAGATTTTGAAATTTTTTCCTACAAAATAGAGATTTTATAGAGAAGCTGTTGGGCTTGCTCTTATAGCTCAAACACTTCGGCCCGTTTTGTTACCCTCGATTTTTTGGGATTGGCCTGTTGTCTCGCTCAGTCGCTCGCTCCCCGACACCATCGTTTTCCGTCGAAGGGATCTGAAAGCTACTACCCGTCGATTGCACCTTGGTATCGATCGTCGATTGCACCACCGTGTCCCTCCGATCTCTGTCTCGCTCTTCGTCCGTACCTTGGTGTCGGTCGTCCATCTTCAATCTCGTTCGGTGAGTCCTTTAACCCTAGCTTTGCAATTTCGCCTTCAATTGATGCAATTTCGACCTTCGATTCGAGGGGAACCTCTTTCCTTGTGCTTTTCAAATCTATTTCCTTGTAATGTACTACAATAGAGGGTTAGCGAATCTTATTTTAATTGTTTCGAATTTCGATTATGAATTTGCGGAAGATATGTTAATCCTGTCGAACATGAATTTGATTGATGGTTTAATATGGATTTGATTGATGTGTTCACCGTTCAGAATTAATCCGGAGCAATTCCTGTTACTGCCGGTTATGATTGATTGTCTTCTGTGAGCAGGATGAGGTGAAGAGGTTGGTTTTGCTATGTAAATTTATGTGGTGTTAGATTATTAGTTGCGAGGTGGTTTTCTCCTTTTAAGCTGGGAGGATTACTGAGAAAGTGGAGAATGATAGTTAATGGGAGGGAAATTGTCCTTTTTCTGGTGATGGTGAATTTGATTAGTTCAAATGGTTGTATTTGTATATGTAGAGCAGTAGAGGGTATTTCATTCATCAATTGATTGTTCTTATGGATTCTACCACTCATCCTCGTTACAATTTCTGCCTTTGTTGTTCTCTATATATTTCATGCTTTGTTTCCCGAGTAATTCTTCTTGCCTTTGTTTTTTCTGTTCTGATACCTCTTTGTTTTTGTTTTTTTTTATCATAATCATTGCAACTCTAAAAAATTGTATTCTAGCTACATTCCTGATTAGTGATCAAGCTAAAAGGTCGCATTAGTACCTTTATTAAGCTAAAAGGTAGCATTGGTACCTTTCATTCAGTATCTGATTGTTTATGTGTGTGAATGTCCAATTTTGCATTTTGTGTACCTTCAACTCTAGGAAAAAAGTAAAGATCTCTTTTCTTTTCAAGCATATGAATGAGAGTTGTGGGGGGAAAGCATAGTGATGATTTTCTTGAATGAGTTCCATGAGATATGTTACAAATATGGATATGTATAGACATAATGGGTGTAATACAGCTCAAATACTCTTTTATCCAGCAGGTAAATATACCACAAATTTTAGGATACATGCTGAGATGATCAGGGCAATCTATGTCCATTCAATCTATTAGATAGTGAATTAGCTTGATGTAATAAGGGTAATGTGGGTAGTAGAAGGACTTATAGTTTCTAGCAGTTTCTTAAGAGGGGTATTTAGAGGGATTGGTGAGTGGTATCTAAGGAAGTAGTCCTCTGCATTGTACGACATCCAGTAGTGATCATTTAGAACGGCTTTTGCCTTGGCCTTGTGAGAGTTGCTCTCCTTGGTGGCCAGTTGAGGTGATCCTCTCTGGTAGGCTCAGCGGAAACCGTTCAGTTTCTTGAGATTTGTTCTTGTTTTCCCGGTTAATCCAAGTAAAATCAGTTTGTGTGTATTCTTATGTTGATCCGGATTTTCACCTCTATCACAATCTTTTGGTTCTCTATATTTTTTTTATTTTATGAAGATACATGGTGGCTTATTGTTGCTGACTTATTGATGGTGGCTTGTTTAGATTTTCCTGGTATACGAGATTTTAAGTTGTTTTCTTTTGTTATTCAGGTAGGGAAAGATTGCAGTCCAAGACACAAAATCAACCGAAATAACCTCCTTTCCAGATTTCCTTAAGGTATGCCACTTTCCATTGTCAGAAAAAAAAAGACTCTAAATTAGGTAGGCTGATAATGTTCAGATTTATGAAGAGACGGGGATTATCTCCGCTGGCCTGACTAGGGCAATCTATGTCCATTCAATTCCTTCTTATTTATCTTTTCCTTATCTCCTCTTTATCTCATTGGCATTATCTCGACAATAGAATCCTATTTGCATAAGTTTTAGTACTGACATCTTCTATGTAGATTGTTTTATGTTTTGGAGTAAGTCCGAGTGTCCAAAACCGTACTCAGTTGGCAATCTGGCATTTGGTTGTTTGTTTGTTCGCTATTGGGAAATTGTTCCAAGTTCCATCGTCGTAACTCACGTTTTGTTTCTTGCAGATGCTGGAGGAAACAATTGATGATTACAAGGGACACAAGACGGGTCAATATCCTATGCTATCGTGTTTTCTTGAGCCAGAAGCTCCTTAATTGAACAAATAAGTATCTGAAGCTATCTGAAATCGTCGATGAAGCTGTAACCAAGCTGCAAGCTGAAGTTGGGCCTTTAAATGATGTAACTATCAAGATGGGTAGGCATTGCCAATAGAATGTCTACAGGCCATGAAGTTCAGAGATTATGCGCCTTTGCAGTGGAATTATTGGACGCTATGCTCTCCAAGGCAACAATTGATCCGCTAACTCCTCCTGCTGACCAAGGTAGCTAATAAAACTAGTGCCTCGAGATACAACAGTTGTTTTTATGGTCTATTGAAGTTGTTTCTGGTGTGTATTGTCTTAACTTCTAGTGTGTATTGTCTTAACTTCTGAAGTGTATTGTCTTAACTTCTGTTAACTTTTATTTTTTGAAATTGTCTTAACTTCTGTTGAAAATTGTCAAACTTCCTTTTGTGGTGCGTCATTAAATTTGTAGGGTGTTATATCTTTGTTTTGTAGCAATTCTGAAGATATTCGAAATGATTTCAATTCTATTTCAATTCTAATTTATAGAAAAGAATAATAATTAAAAACTGAGCTTTTATAGATTTCTAAGTTAGTGTTGATGATCATTACTTGGTACAAATTAAAAGCAACAAACATTATGATTTATGAGAAGATTAAACATATCCCTTTCCTAAATCAATTCAACCAAACATTCACAAAGGCAATAGGAAATTCAATGATTCATCTTCTAAGTCAACCAAACAAAAACACAATCAAACACTAATCCTATCCTTTCCCTTCCCATAAAGGTAATGAATTTCTTTCCTTTCCCTAGCTCGAACCAAACGGGCCCATAAAACAAACGACAATGTTTATAAATGATACGTAATATACTAATATGGTAATGCAAACGCAGCCTTAATGTAACGAGGAATGGCCTTCGTTTACTGATGGTGAGTACTAATTGCTATTTTTAGAGTTAATTGCATTGTTTTTGAATTTTTTTTTACGAGGGACAAATCCCGTCCCGTCCCGATCCCGTTCCGTGAGGGATAAGACCCGGCGGGATTTGAAAAAAAAAAAATTCAATCCCGTCCCGCAAAAAATACGAGGGACGGGATGCGGGATTACCCCAATCCCGTCCCGTCCCATGCCCACCCCTAATACTTGGTGTAAATATTGAAACCTTAATAATTTCCTCTTTTTTTTAAACACTTGATAATGAATTAGGTACAAGTAAATATACGGTTACAAGAATGAAACCACCTACAATAACTTAGTTATAGTAATGTGATTGTGTTGATCACAATAATGCATACAAGAATTAACCACGGTTAAATAAGCCTTCAATGTTCTCATAAAATATGAATCTGAATTTGACAAATGAATGAAAACCGTACGAAAAGTGTGCACTGAAAAATATAATGAAAATAAGGTCCTCAAAATGTCCATATAGTTTGAATGAGGCTACTTTTTCTTTTTGGGAGGCCAGCTCCAGTTGAGAGTAAATAAGTCGTATGCTATCTGTTCCCTGTATGCCGGTATGTAATCATCACAAATTAGCTGCATATCCCCTCTTGAAGAACACAAGGCCTCTATGTATTTAACAGTGTAAACGCCACAACTCCCACTACAAAAGATACAAAGAAGCGAACATTAGGACATAAATTTTATTATAATTGAAATCATTTTTAAATATAATTGACATGGTACCTTAATAAGTTCCTGGGTAAGTCTGTCTTCCGTATAATAGTGAATGGTTGATCAAACCATTTCTTAAATTGAATCATCCCCCCGGTTCGTTTCAGAAGCTCAGGAAGCATCTCAGAAAGAGGCTGAAGCTTCAATCGAAGTTCTTTTTCTTTTGTAATGTAAATATCCGAATCGTATACATATATCGTCCAAAAAGCCAAGTTTATCTCCAATGCAACCCAGTGGATATTGTCTATGTTAAATGGTGCTAAAATCTTCCACACAAGCTCAAGACGCTTACCATATGGGGCTGGTACTTCTCCACGATACAATTTGAACCAGTCATCGTCAAATTGGAAAGAGCTCTTCCCATGTTGATTAAATTTAGCGAAAATTGAATCGTTGAATTTTCCAGTCCACCAATCATCGACAACAGCGACACTGAAATACTGGTTGAAATCTTCCGCTATTGCCTTTCGTATATGGCATAACATTTCTCCTATTTGTTGAATTGGATTAATATATGGAAATTAAACAAAATATAAGTAGACATGCCGATATTATATATTGTATTACATTAATTAAAGTACGTAGATGGTGCTTGTTAACCACATAATACCTCCCCTGTGAGCCATCCAGTATGGTTGAGAATGTCGGTAAAAAATGCGCGTGTTGTCGTGACAGACAACAACTGAATATCCTCCGCTGGGTCACTAACAAGGAGAATTCATTAAGTTACTCCTGAATTTACATAAAAAATGACATTACAGTATATATGTACGTAACAAAGCTTCCATTACCTCGTGTTACAATACCACTTATAAAACCTTTTCCTGTGCGTCTCTTTTAGGAAAGAATGACAAGGCGCCTTTGGAACATTCAATTTTACCCTCTTTGGAGTTGTGATCCGTTTAAAAGGAGTAACTACTGCTTGCGGTCCAGGCTTCCGATTTCTTGGAGGGTTTCGTCTTGTCAACACAACATCTTTTTCTTCCTGTAAGGCAAGGTATATATATATATATAGAGAGAGAGTAATGTGCAATCAATTAATATAGTAATTAAATGTATATATGTAGAAAGATCGGTGTTGTGTGCATACATGGGAAACATCTACGGTTTCAAGAACTTGTTCTGGTTGAAGACTCGAATGCTTATTCGCATGGGCTTGTGTGATTTCATGGACAACCGCTTCGATGTTCTCATCTACATTAATGGCATCCTCTATCACCTCATTGACTTCGACATCATAGCGACCATACGCGCCTTTGGAGGTAAACAGCTTTTGAAGCCTATCCAACTTGAGTGTAGAACGATATAAATTTTGATCAATGCTTTCTGTTTTGGCTTGCAAGTTCCTTTGTTGCAGCATAACATCATCGAACATTTCTTCTTGTCCACTAGATAACTCATGTACATTATGTATTGTTTCCTTCATCACATTTTCCATTTTATCAAGGCGACTGAGCACCTCAACAATAGTTGTGGCAAGCTGTTCGTTGGACTGAAGCAACCTCTTTATAACTTCAGTTAAAGAGTCAATGGTGTGCTTTGGAATGTTTGTCTCACTGCCATAGTATACAATAAATATATATTAGGAAAATGACAATAACTCAACAACCTAAAGGGGAGATATTGTAGCTTATATACCTAGTGCCATCAACATGTGCACCAACTGGTTTAAAGCCTCTGTCAATGTGTGCCGATATCGGATCAGGCGGTGGATCGATGCTGACAACAGTCCTGAGGCAATTGTAACAGTATAATACACATATACATGTATAACAAAGAAAGGAAACTGAAACTCGCATAAATACATGTTAAAAAACTGGATATATACCTTTCCTTGTCCTCTGTAGCTGGTGGCCTTTTTGTCTTCTTGCAAAACAAATTTGATCGGTGTTTGATTGGGTCATCAACAAAATCATCAGAGTCATAGTTGGATCCCTTCTTTATCAATTTCCTTCTCTTATTTGACTTAGTAAGTTGAGAGGGATGTCTACCATATTGGCTTGATTCATGATCAGAAGCAAATGCAATGACAGATATCACTGCACACCTCTTTTGCAAGAATAAATCGATGTTTTCATCTTTTTCCTCATCGGATTGCACTAAGCTGTCATCAAATCTTTCACCGTGGCAAATGTTAAACTTCGCGTGTACCTATGATAATAAAAAATATATATATAAATAATGAGCCTCAAACTTATTTAAAATAGCAATGACATAGAATGAACTTACCATCCCTTTCAGTGATAGTTTTTTAATGTCCTTGTACGAAGGCATCTTAGCACCGGATACAGTTGATCGCCATCGCAAACACAAGGGTGATGCCTTCAAATTATCTACAATAGCAAAGGCGGTGGCCAATCCAGGTAGTGCTTCGAAGACCCAAATCTAAAATTGAAATCAAGTACCATTGCAAAAAAAAAACCCATAAGATGGAGAGCTTAAGAGAGGAAAAAAAACAGAAATTAATATATATCTTGGAGACTAATTAGTTTGGGGGGCTACGTAAGTTTAAGCTTAAATTTGGAGAGAAAGGAAATCTTAAGGTAGATGACATCATAAGCAAGTAATGGCGATAGATAGAAGTAGTCTTGTAACCCCACCTTATTCATATGATACTGATTAATGATTATCCATATGCTATACTTTAGAACTTTAAGTATAGTTACTCATACCTGAAAGGCCAAAGGGAACCCATAAAGGCTGTAAGCATTACTTTTTCTTTCCTTAAGAAGTGCCTTCCGCAATCCATCAAATGTGTCCTTGAACACCAAACGACCCCACGGGAATTCATTAGCCCTTTCCAAGTCATGTAGTATGTTTATACTCAGTTGTCGCACTTTGAGCTTCTTATCCCTTGATAACAAAATGCCCTCAATGATAAGTAAATATGCCATTTTGAGCTTATACTTAGAATTCATAGGCTCCTTCTTGAATAGCTCTTCCAACTCTGGTAAATTGCATCTTTCGTGACCAATTACCGTTTTTGCGTCCAAATCGTCACCTATATAAGTGGCCTCCCCAACACATTTCAATCCAGTTACATGATGAAACTCACGTAACCCAAATCTAAATAACCTTTTGTTTATAACAAACCACATTGAAGCCGATTTCGATGTGACGACTTCCCGCAGCAACATAAAATGAATCAATTGAGAGGAGAAGGAAACCCTTTCGCCAAGTTCCACTATTATTCCAAAACAACTCATACGTAGCTATTGTTTATCTGCCTCATTCAAATTATCCATAATAAGTTGTATCAACTGCATTTTAGAAAGGTTATTGCTTCGTCCTTTGTCAGGGTAGTCTTGCTTTATCCTGTAAGAAAACTACGTAAAGGAAAAAAAGAGCTGTCACTTACCTAGACTTACAGAATACCTAAATTATATAGTATGCCGATTTACCTTCAATGTTGGAGGTTCAATTTGTGGTTGAACTTGGAATGATATGGACCCTCCCTCATCTTGTTCGGTCATCTCTACGCTGCAAACTGGAAAAAGAAACATAAATTGTTACAATAAAATCATTCGCACACAATAATTTAGGTCAGAATGGATCGACAAACTATTGTAATCAATTAATTTGGACGTATTACCTGTAACCTAGAAAATTATTGAAGTTGTACCCTAGAAAATTCTCCTTTGATAATCCGTCTGCAGTAATCTAACTGATTAGTATTAAAAAGGATAAAAGCTTGTTAAATATCTCCATCACCAATCTTTTAAAAAAAGGATTAAAAAAAAAATAGGATAAAATCTTATTTGTTAACAATATCTTCCTCATCAATATTCTAAAGAGGGATAAAAATTGAAAAAAGTATAAATTAATTGTAAGGGTAAATATGTAATATCCACCTTTAAAAAGGTACAATTATCAAAAACAAAATTGAGGGGTACAATTAGTTAAACAAAACTTGAAAAGAGTACACTACATCCAAATTGTATGATATTGTGTCAGATTGAGTATCATATCCGTGATACTTGGGCTACCTTTTTTCTTTTTGGTTCTTTAAAAAATCTGACTTTCTCTTACCTTTTTTTTTAATTACTATGGTATTCTACGTACCACTATATCGAGTTGCTACAATCTGACCTTCTCTTATATAGCTATCCGTCATATTTTTAGGGAATAAAATGCAGTGGCTGACTATCTCGCTCGCAGTGCACTTGCATCCCCTGTCGATGACAGCTACGACAACGATCTAGAGTTTCGTGCTCTCATCCGCAAGGATGCGCTAGGAAGGGTTTCTACTGCGGCCGACCCAGCCTACACTTTACTCTGTGTCTAAAAAAAAAAAAAAAAACTAGGCAGCGCTTGTGTGATACTGTGATCTGATTATTAGTTGTAAAACGATTATCAAACCTATATATTCTTTGCTCATTAGGTTATAAAAACCGTTTTTACAATTCAGAGGTTGGGCACAGTTTTACCCTCCGCAAAAAGTTGGGTCATTTTATTTAATTTCCTAACATTAAAAAAGAACGTTACCACACTCTGCTCACCGTAAAAACGCAGCAAACTCGTAACTCGTAAGCGAAGGAGTCGGAGAATCCTGAACCTCCACCTGTAAACCCCTGAAAGCCTCCACCGAGAGGGAGAGAGATCACCACATTCGCCTCCTCCCTCGCCTTCGTCCACAAGAAAATTCACAGCGAAATCCTCCAGCGATCTCTGCGTCGAAGAGAGAGAAAGAGAGGGCGAAATCTGAAGAGAGAGGGTCATCAGCTGCCGTCAGATTTGATGAATCGTTTCCTGAGATGTCGCCGGCGTTGTTAGACACCGCCGGAGCTCAATCTCAGGTTCTAGGACCACAGGCGACGAGCCTCGTCAATAAAGGTCAGGTTTCGAGCTCTTTGATTTCTTCTAGGTTTGTTCTTAACGATCGAGTCTCTTTGCGTCGCGCTATGAATCCATCGAACGATGTGAATTTTCAATTTAGCGCGTCTTCAATGTCGAAACCGGAGATGGAGAGAGGCGCATTCAGCACGATTCACGCCCAATCGAGGCCACGGATTGTGAAAGTTAAGAAGTCGCAGCATAATCGGACAACGGGCGGCTCTGTAGCCCGTAAATTTGATCCCGCGTTGAATCGATTTTCGCCTGATTCAGATGATTGCGTTAGAGTTTCTTCTGATGAAGGCTCTTCTATGCTTGGAGTGAATAGGACGGGTTCAGGTTTGAATCCAAATCAGGGAGGTGAAGTGGAGAGTTCAATTTTGAATGAAATCAGGAGACTGAGACTTCGGGATGAGAAAGTTTCCGTGGGTGCCACTGCCAATGGTCGAGTGAATGGTGTACATGAGAGGGAAAGTGGAGCATGGAACAATGTACAGAGAAGTTATCAGGTGGATGAAAATTCAGCAGGTGAGCTTCTTAATGAGATTAAAAAGCTGAACATTCAGGATTCATTGCAGCACGAGACGCCTATGAGTTCTGAGGGTAAGCAGTTTAACATAAGCAGAGATTCTCAAACTAACATTGGGTTAGGAGGAGATAGTGATGGGGATGGATATAGTAGATTGCCTTCAGGACTTTCTAAGGACTTGAAGAAACTTAACATTAAAGATCCTAGTTTGGCCAATGGTAATGGCCTTGCTTTTGGTGCAAGTAGAAATTATAATTTTGGGTTTGGGAATAGAAAGAAAGAAAGTGATTATGTTGCTTCTAGCATGGCAGATACAATCAAAAATAAGATGAAAAATCTGGATTTAAAGGTTGACACTGATAATGTCACGGAGAAGGAAACAAAAACAGGCGATGAAAAGGCGATGTTTGGCTTGGGTAATAGTATGATACTGGATGAGCTTGGAAAGCTTGAAATTGGGAATAAGTCAAAAGGTGTACTGCCTGAGGGAATGGGTGAAAAGTTCAGACCAGTAGATGTGAATTTTCAGGGTGAAGGGTCAATTGGTAACATACAAGTTCCACAATTTCAGGCCAGTGATGGAACCCAGATGAAACACCAGTTTTTATTTACAAGCACACAAGATGGTTTAGGTGCACCTGAATTCAGCTCACCAGTTCCAAAAGGGACTATGTTTACCACTAGAAGGAAACCAGGTAAAGGCAAACCAACGAGAAAAATGAAGATTAAACCAAAGGAATCTACGCAGGCCCAACCGTCGGCACCAATGAATTTTTTTTCAAAAGAAAGCGACTTCCAACATAAACACGGACCTTGCCAATCATACTCCTCTATGGAGGATTCACCTTATCAAGAAGCCGAGCGTGATGAACAATCTTTAAGAGACATGTGTACAACATCTGAAGAATCTAGTACTCTTGCCAAAAACAAGATGTCAAAAGATTGTCAGCAGACTCAACCGGCTTACGGAAATATAGTAGATGAAGATCTGATCACTGCGACAGAATTCTTGGGTATTAATGAAAGTATAGATATGAAATTTGGCGAGAGAACAGAGCAGGTGTCTGCCTGTGGAGTTAGTAAACGTGTAGATATGGAGGTTTTATCTGAAGAATCCATTTCTGCACTTAAAACTGAAAGTTTCAAATCTGCAAAGGCCTTTGCTGAAATGAATGGAGAAAATGAAGAAGTTAGTTCTAGACTAAATGACAAGGCCAAGAGTAGTAGAGATGGAAAGACTCAGTTTTTATCTGCTTCCAGTTTTGAATCAAGAGGAGAGATTCCCTTTAAATTTTCTGCCTCTTCCTCTGGTCAAGTAGCATCTGTAACCCGTGGTCCGAAAAAGAAAAATCGGACAAAAGTTGGCCAGGATCCATATAATTACTTGAAAGACACCTTATTATCTAATGCATCATCAACAATCCCCAGCTCTTCAATTCCAATTCCAAGAGGTTCTGCAGCTCTAAACACTGGTCTCCACCTCAATGAAGATCTTTCCAGTCATCATTGCAAAGAAAGGCCTAGCAAAGACATGGATAAAAGACGACCTGTCAAGCAAGAGACAACCTCTCCGTCACCCACAAGGCCCACAACTTTTGCAGCTAAGGGGGCTTGTGAAAAATGGAGATTAAGGTGAGCTACCACATTTCATTTTCACTAAAATATTGCTCGGTATGGATACTGGTGACTATTGCTTCACTGCTTACAAGTTCACATTTAACCAGATTGTATTTGTGTACTTTTTCTTGGGCATTTTCTGACCAATGTCACTTCACACTGTTATGGTTATAGGGGAAACCAAGCCTACTCTAGTGGGGATCTTGATAAAGCAGAGGACTCCTACACGCAAGGAGTGAATTGTATTCCAAACAGTGAGGCATCTAGAGATGAACTTAGAGCTATAATGCTATGCTACAGTAATCGTGCTGCAGTTCGCATGTCCCTTGGGAGATTTAGAGATGCATTAATGGACTGTGAGGCTGCAGCTAAGATTGATCCTAAATTCTTCAGAGTTCAAGTTAGAAAGGCAAAGTAAGTTTTTAACTCCTATCTCTTAGCAAATGATTTAAGCTTGCATTCCGCTTGTTGTTGTGTAACTACTATGTTTACAATTAATGGTGAATGGTGATTGCCCATTAACAAGAGCATTGATGATTTTTGTTTAGCCTGAATTTGTTGTGGTTGCATGTTTCCTTATCCCCTTTCTCTTCTCATGTTCAAGCTGTTACCTTGCTTGCGGAGAAGTTGCAGAGGCATCACTTCTTCTCATGAAGTTATTGCAGTCAGGACCTGAAGTTTGTGTGGACAGAAAACTTATTGTTGAGGCTTCTGAAAGCTTTCAGAAGGCCCAGGTAGTTATCTAATATAAGTACGAATCAACAAGATCTAATATGCTCTTCCGATTTCCATTATTCTTCTTTTTTCTGGATTCTTTTGTTATCCCTTAGCCCCACCCCTTTTTATGGACTAGGGTAAGGGGAAGGATGGGGTTTATGGAGATTTTTTCCCCTGCATGTGCATATGTCCATCTGTTGGGTTCTATAAATATCTGGTTGTGGGATGTACAGCTTTTTCTCCATCACACACAAACGTGATTGAAGATGGAAAAAGATAGGTTTCAAGTATAAATTTGGATGGGTAAGGATGAAATTGTGCATTTCAGATTGCTGGATGGACAATAAAAGAGGGGGAAGAAACTTAGAATAGCAATTGTTTTTTCATGACCTAAACCACAGACATTCAGTTGCTGCCAAGTCATGTTATTTTGACTTATGATGATATTTATTTTCCCTATACTATCTGAAGTACACCTAGGTTTTGTACAAAATATGGGTGGTGATAAGAGACATTTAAACTCTCATTTACTTTGAACTGATAATAGATCAAATAGGTACTTAATAGCTCAAATAAGTATGTCTTTCACCATTCATGTTTTATAGCAATTTTGGAGTTTGTGGTCAGGATACGCCATACCAGATGGAAGCTGGGCATGATTTCAGTTTCCATGATAGCATATTGTGTAGACTTGGGGAAAAAGTTGCTAATTTCGTCTTCATGAATTACCTTATTGCAGAAAGTGGCCCAATGCATCGATCATTCTGCTGAGCTTTTGCGACATAAAACATCAAAGGATGCAGAAATTTCCCTGCGAGCTATTGACGAAGCCTTAGCTATAAGCTCTTACTCGGAGAAATTGCTGCAAATGAAAGCAGAAGCTTTTTTCATGGTCCGTAGTTTACTTGAGGAAGTATAGTTGTTTATAATATTTATTTGAGATTCTTGATTCTGTACATCCTGTTATGACCATCCATTCAATTTGTATTTTATTATGCAGATGCGAATGTATCAGGAGGTGATCCAGCTTTGTGAACAGACTCTGCAGACTGCTGAAAAGAACTTCCCATTGTTGGGTGCCTACAACGAGTCATCAAATGTGGATCCTTCTGAATTCTTAAAAAACCATTCTTCTTGGGTATGGCGTTATTCCTTCATCTTCAATTCATACTTCTATTTAGGAAAGCTTGAAGAAGGTCTTGATTTCTTGGAGAAGCAAACAGATATTAGATCAGCTACAGCGAGGTACTGAACTATTATTACCTGTTTACTTTCTTACATTTGAGTTGGTCATTGTACTTTATAGTACTCAAATACCTGAATTGGAATTTGTAGATATGGACCCCAAGTTGTTGAATCATTAATACCTCTAATTGTACCTGCTCGGGAGCTGGTCAAGCGTAAGGTATTCATGATTTGTATTTTTGCAGGGTTTTCCTGATTCACAACTTGTCCCGGTAGTTTGGACCTTGGGTGGCATTTGAATTTTCTCTTCTTTCCTCTAAGCAAATCAGCATATCTGTTTGGAGAAAGCAAATATAACCTCAACTTTAAGCTGATTTGTTCATGTTACTCTCATTTGGATTGTGCATACTTAGTGACTGGTGATAAATAATATGGCTAAAGAGATTTTACCAATTTTACAAGGTCCAACATCAACACAAAACTCTCTACTGAATATAGGCTTGTTCCTTCTGTCTCAGAAATATATATATAACCCTTTTAAGAGGTTGTTGTGACTCGAGGACATCTGACCATGTTCACAAGTTTAATTGTATGATTGTCATTGCAGTCTGCAGGAAATTCGGCGCATCAAGCTGGAAAGCATGCTGAAGCTGTCGAACATTATGCTGCTGCTTTGGCATGTAATTCTGAGTCACGTCCCTTTGCAGCTATATGTTTTGGGAATCGTGCTGCAGCTTACCAAGCATTGGGCCAGATTCGTGATGCTATTGCAGATTGCAATCTGGCCATAGCTCTTGATAAAAATTATTTCAAGGTTGGGACCAGTATTTTAACAATCTCTTTCGTTCCAGTTTGCATTTCATATTCCACATCCTCTGTCTTCTCTTGTTGGATTTAATCTCATGGCACGGTACATTAAGCATATTTTCCATTTTGTTCCAGGCAATTTCTAGAAGAGCAACTTTATTTGAAATGATCAGAGATTATGAAGAGGCAGCTAGTGATCTTCGATTGCTCACGTCTCTTTTGACAAAGCAGGCAGAGGAAAAACCCAATCAACCCGGAGCAACTGATAAGCCAGTAAGCTTTCAGGCTGATCTGAGACAGGCTCAAATGCGGCTTGCTCTTATGGAGGAACGGGCTCTCCAGGAAGCTCCTTTGGATCTCTACCTTATCTTGTAAGTATCTTAAAGAATATCAGGTTAATAGTGAATACGAACTTCTGAGTGAAATTCCACTGCTTTCTTTCGGCTCTAATTTGAAATATAATGGTAGGGGTGTTGAACCATCTGCCACTTCAGCAGATCTCAAGAAGGCTTACCGTAAGGCTGCCCTTAAGCATCATCCTGATAAGGTAGTTACTGGTGTACTAAATGTAGAAACGGTACCGTCCAGATGTAAAGTACATGATCAATGTTTTGTTTTGTTTGTGTCGATGTAGGCCTGTCAGCTTTTGACCAGGCCCAGGGGTGAGAACTTGGATGACGGGCTTTGGAAGGAAATGTCCGAGGAGGTTCAAAGAGAGGCTGACAGGCTTTTCAAAATGATTGGAGAAGCATATTATTCTGTTCTTTCAGATCCTACTAAGGTTTGACTGATAAACTGCATCTTCGATTCTTCGTGTTTCTTTATTACTTGCAATCTGCTGTCCCTTCACGTTTCAATTATTTCTTGGAAATTCATCGCTTTTTAAACCTTTTGACAGCGATTTCGGTATGAAGAGGAGGTGAGAAATGCCTTGAAGAAACCATTTGGAATGGGCAGTTCAAGGACGCGTCAAGACGGTCATTCATATGATTACCAAAGGAGTTATAGTGGGAGAACTGCAAGAGAGACATGGGCATCTTCCGGAAACCCTCACAACCGACAATATGAATCTTCAAGGTCAAGTCGGTTCAACTGACCCGCATTTTGCCTTCCAGAGCTACACTTACACTGCACATGCTCGACTGAGCAACACACTAACTCCCTTAACCGGCTTACATACGTCAACTGAATTTTATTCAGCTGCAATGAGGGATCCTCCGGATTGATACATCTCTGGCACAGGGGAGATCTTTTGGTCCTGCAAACCACAAACTTGGACTAATCCAAGCAGACTTACTGTTGACTTCTCTATATTTTTGTAGATATAGATATGTAGCATGTACAGATAACCGTCTAGGAAATGCTCATTTGTAGACTGAAATCTGAATGAGGACCAAGAGACCAAGGGAAAGTAGACTCAACAAGGGTTAAGTGAGAAGAGTCGTTTGTCGATTCATCTCACATCATGTTCCACTATTATCATATCATAACATTTCTGGATGGAACATTTGTGAACTCACCCTATGCTTTGCAGATAATACTAAAGAGGGATGAAACTCAAAGCAGTTTTGACATTAGCTCACTCAAAATGGGCACCGAAACAGCTCTATGTCGATCAATTTTCACACAAACCTGCCACTAATCCACACCAGTTGGTCATGTACTCATGTTTTGTAAATACGGAGCTTGTAAGCAACTTTACAATGTTGGGCTTATCAGATTTCTGCTATGCTGAATAAAACATTCTATACTAAAGATGTTTGATGAAGCGAGACACCCTTTCAAAGAACATGGGGCACATCCTGAAACTGAAGACGATGGCCTCCCTCATGAATTCAGGCGCGACCCTCTCAAAAGTCCCCAATGATGATACCTGATACAAGAACTCGGTCTCCTCATTGGCAGGTTTCTTCACCCAAGTTAACTTAAATGAGTACCCTGTAATTTTGAAAAAACAAGATTGACTTCAGACATGAATTGATGGAGGACACAATCAACATGCTTTTCTGGAAGAATGGGAAGTTTAAATGGAGAAATTACCACTAGACTGATGAAGTGCAGATAGTCCCACACTATCAGACTGCCTGTCGACGGAAAATTTCATGCCAGTTAAACACTCAGAAAGGTCTTGGAACAGACAATTGCAAAGGCCTGAAAAGACACACAGAATAGGACGTGAGAGGCGTCGTCTATTTCCCTTACGTTTACAACAGAATGGAAAAATGTTCTAGAAAGGTACCGGAATCATTGGGGCTCCTGCAACACTGGAGCTGCATTTCACAGATAAAGTCAACCAAGTTTCCACATAACATCAGTTGAGATATAAATTCAGTCACTCAACTAGCCATACAACTAAAAGTACCTGGTCTACATGATAAATGTTTTCTTGGGAAAGAGAGGGTGCCGGTTCTAATACTTTTGAATGAGGTACATCAGAATGAACGAATTCAGTAGACACAGTATCACTAGCATTTCTAGATACCCTCCTACGCTTCCTAGTGAGTGTACTTTGAGGTGTAACTGTTTCCTGGTTCTGACTTGTGCCTTCTTGTTGCAACTTGAGCAGATTGTCAATTTCTTTGGTAAGCTCTTCATCTGCAATTGACATGGCCAAAGTTTACAAATAACTGCATAATTATAACGTGTAAATAAATTTATATTCCAGTCACTATTTCTTCATCTTCCTGCCACTATAAAACCCAACTCAGAAGTACTTTTCCCAACAACTAATGTTCTCTTTCTGTCAAAGAAGGAAAATAGAGAACTACCATTCAGAATCACACAGAAAATGAAGAGGAAAGCAATCACAATAACTATGAGTCAAGGCATCATCTAGACATAATCAATAAAGATAGATGAAGCAATTTTCTCCTAATGCAATTCCACTAAGAAACAAAGGAAAACACAGCAAGTTATATCAGTTCTTATAGCTATTACTGATAGACAACAAAAACGCAAACAAATATCGGCAAGCAAAAGACTTAGTATCATCCTTACTTTTTTGCCTCTCTTCGGATAGAAGTTTCTGGATATCTTCATACTTCTGATCCTTGGACAAACTGCAACTGAACAAAGCAAAACTTTTTTCTTGTTTTGTGCCACAAATGATAGAAATGACGCATTAAAACTTATACAAAAAAGTACCTCAACGAAGCAACTTCATTTCGGAGGTCACCAATGTCAGTCCGTAACTTCTCATTTTCACCCTTCAACTGATCAACATAGGCATCTGCAGCTACAAGAAAACAAGAAGAGGAAAAGAAATAACGAAAACAGGAAATTGATAGGTATTTCTTATCTATACATAGTACAAGGAGCACTTAACCCAGCAAAAACGAAACAGCAGGGAAACAAATGAATACCACTGAGATAGTCCTGGAACCTCCTTTCTAGATCCGCGTTGGCATCGTCCAACTGAGAGATCCTCTTGACCTGCAAGCAAATAGCTGATAAGCTGTAAAATCGAACAGCAAATCTTGCTCCTCTAAGGATAATCCCACAAATTACAGCTAGAGGAAACTAGGGCAACCACATCAGAACCCAAGGCACCCATCTTCAGCTCCGAAACCAGACAGTCACAGAAAATAAAAACTGAAATTGATCATGGAATGCAGGAAAGAAAAATCAAACCTTCAAGTTGTTGTACTTTTCGTAGAGCTTCTTGTACAGTACCTCCATCTGAAATCAATAGGAGCAAAAAACCCTAACTGATGTACGAAGCATCGTCAACAAAGAACTTCTGTAAGAAAAATTAGATGGACGAAAACCTAATTGTGGAGGAATTTGACGTCCTGACCAGTTGAATTAGGGAAGAAATTCACCTGCGCGTGTGTGAGAGGAAAACAAAATTCAGAAGCGCTGTACTCGAACGAAGCCTGGATTTGAAATTTGAGGCCTCCGCGCGAGGGACGAACGAAGGTGGGAGACTGATTAATAAAGGGAAATTTACATTACCGCCTCTTATTTGACCTGATTTACTTTCAATCGCCCAATATTTTTCAAAATTATGAAAAAACCACCTGTTAATCTTTTATTTCTATCCAATTAATATACAACCACCAATGGCCATAGTTCTCGAGTTCCTTCAAAAAAAAAATTATTAAGTAAAATTTCAAGCTTCAGACTATTAAGTAAAATTTCGATTTCAGACAAGTCTAAAGCTCGATAGGCCGACAGGTCGGTAGACGCTAGATCGTCAAACATACAACAAATACAGAAAATGTGCAAAAAATCATGCAATACAAACAACGAAAAATGAAACACAAAAGACTAAAGCTAGCAGGTTGGGAACGTAGACTCCGGACGAAGTCAAACACCATCGTAAAATAGCACTGTTGGCCAGCAATACATTAGACATCCTTGTGGGCAGTAAAGACGAACCTAGTATTTATTTTATTTTGATAAGTAAAATATTCCATCACATAAAATTCTTCATTTCTAAGGAGAACTTCACACAACTCACCTCAATGGAGACCTTAATTTTTGTAATGTAACTCACCTCAGATGTGGGTTTGAGTATAGATTTACATTTAACAAAATTTATAGATTTACCTTAGCTTTCAATTTCATAACAAGACTCGACTATATAATCTAGCCACCGACTCGGAAACAATACATACCCTGAGCTACTCGTGCTATTTCTTTCGCAAATCCTGTTGATACGAACTTGTTTTCTGTGTCGATCACGAGCAGAGACATCCCTGCTTTGTATATTTTGCCAGCGACTTCCAGAATCTCATCCTGATCAGAATCAATAAGGGAATGTTTTGTGCCAAACTGTATGGTAAGAGTGGGAAACATATATCCAGCAAGGACCCGGAAACAGTGATGGAAGTTGTACCTTTAACTCCTGAGAAGAAGGTCTGGGTGCATCAGCAGCAGCTTCTGGATCGTTTGATCTTTTGAGTGATATGTTAGCCCTACCGTCAGTGATGGCAACGATCATCACTCGTCCCACGTCACCGCTTTTCTCGGCGTTCAGTCCTACCCTGACAGCCTGTCCATTATTATATGCATACAAGAGAGGGTGAGGGTCCAAAAATTTAATCAAGGGATACAAGAATGAATGAAAAGTGATATTGCAGACCGTGGTAAGGCCATGAGCTAGAGGAGAGCCTCCGCCGCATGGAAGTGTCTCAAGACGTTTTCTTGCCATTGCAATTGATCTAGAAGGAGGCAGTAGAACCTCTGCACAGTCGCCACGGAAAGGAATGATCGAAACCTGTATAAATTTGATGATGGGGATCAGAGACAAATTCATATGATTGCTAAATTTTGGAGAAGCCACCTTTGGTAGGATTCAAGATAATCTGATGTGCATTTGAAAGAGTATCCCATCATGAGCTTCCCAGTGACAGCAGTGAGAAGAAATATTAATTTCACTATGTGAAGAGTGAAAAAACGTCACCTGATCTCTACTTGTGTAGCTCTCAGCCAGCAATTTAAGAGCTGCACCTTTCGCATTCTGCATCCGATTTAACGCCATACTCCCACTAGCATCAACAACGAAGATAACCTAACAGAACCAAAGTATTTTTAAAAACTAAGTTCACTCTAAATTAATAAGAAATACTATATGAAGAATCCACTTAGACAAGACAAGGAGGCAAACAAGATCTTGAACTCAATGACATGTATTCTAATTTCTCATGCTAGAGTATCATCTACAATAGGTAGAAAGCAAGTGATCAAACAAGAATAAAGTAATACACATCAAAGCCATATTCCAGATCAAATACCAGAGCTCCTGCTTTGCGTGCCATTCGTTTTGCCCTCATATCTATCTTCTCCACATAAACTTTTCTAGAATTATGCACATCCTTCTCCCTCCTCAACTTTTGGTATGGAGCTGCTGCTCTAAGAGTTGCATCTACAGCTAATCTTCTAACAGTACCCTGCTTCCAAATGAAGAGTTGAGCAAAGGAAATAATGAAATGAAAGAGAGAAGTTGATTTGAAAACTAAGCAATCAATTGAAATTCTTCAAAAGGTTTGTCATATTAAGTGAACAAATGAAGAAAAAGATTGAATACGAAAGCCCGGGCCGTTTTCAAAGCAGCAGCTACTCATTTTCAAATAAATTGATCAGTAAAAGAGACGAAATAAAGCAATAAAGCAATTTGCCCTTTCTTCGTGCAAGGGGTAGGAGATGCATTTTGAAGCAAGCAACTGAACCTTTGGAAGCATTGGCTTGATATAACGGCCCCTGTCCTCTGAAAATATGACATTCTTTGCTCTTCCAGCCTTCCCTCTCCGTTTCTGAGCTTGCTGTGCGAAAAAAAGAAGCTTCTCATCCACAAGACCACCTTCAGCATCAAAAATAAATTCATCTGGCAACTGATCCTGCTGCTGTTCATTTTCTTCATCATTCTCATCCTGTAAAAAAAGTTGTCCCCACGATGAGCATGCTTTGTACTAAAACTAAACTCTCAAACAGGTTGCAGGTTCAACTATAAACTTGCAAAAGAAAAACCTCTTGTTCATCCTCTTCTTCTTGTTCCTCGGATGATTCTTGATTTTGTTGGGGAGGTGGTGGGGGTGGAGGCTGCTGGTTCTGTTGATCTGGTGGAGAGTCGTTGATGATAGAACGAGGAAGAATTACTAGTTCAACCTGTAAGAAATGAAATATAAGAAGCCTAATATAACAGCCGTCCTTTGAGAAGCAATAGAAAAAAAAGCAATTAACTCCATTTCCTACAAGCCTCATGACACTCAATTGTAAAGCCCGTTGATTGAGTATGATGCATAAAATAAATACTTAACAGCTTTCTTTAGGTCATCCACATAGACTTTCTCACGTCCTTCTAGAGCAGCTAAGCACTTGGCAACACGAGCAGCATACAGTTCGGCTCTATGACCCTGAAATAGACATTTGGATAACGTTATCTTGACTCACAGCAAATGATGGGATATTATCTAGAAACATACGGAGTATATCATACCAAAGAAACATGACAAAGCACAGGAGATGTTCCATATAGCTACTGGGAGTTGGAAAAGAGAAAAGCATTGTAGACACTTTAACACAAAGGTATAGCAAAACTATTTTTCATAAACCCGAACTAATTTCTTTGTAGTAACTGAATCAGTGCTTCAGCTACAAAACCACAATTGCTTCAATCAGCCTCAGATGCAACACTTGTAAAAAAAAAAATCCGCTTATAGGGGAGGAAAAAAAATAAAAAATCCTGAACCTGGCAACCGCCGCGCATTGCTTCTATGACCAAGTATTTAATTTGCTCTTTGCTTATAGCGACATCCTTCAGATACTCCCTAGCCAAAATGATCTGAATTGTATATAGTGTATCAATGTTAAATTTGTCAGTCAGAAATAGGCAACACATGCACAATAACAAAAAAGATACCAAGCAGATGACTAATAGCATCTTACTTGTGTCTTTGCAACTTCCATTTCTTCCTCAATCATTTTATAAACTCCACTGGTATCTTCCTGAAACTGTGTTGCAATTCCAACAGCTGCAACACGATCTTCAAAACTCATTGGAAGATCTGCACTGCAAGAAATATTCTTGTATCAGCAAAGAACACCATCAGTTTGCTATTTGGACGCAAAAGGGGGAAGAACATAACTTATGAAACTTACATAAAGCCCGTGATATAATACTAGAAGAAGATGAAGAAACTGAAGCAACTCAATACATAAACAAATAAAACTCATAATGAATGGATGATAGAATGGTATACTCCATGATATCTGCATTAGAGTACAAGGATACCTTAGGTTAATTGCAATGCGGTCCAGTAAATGCTCACGAACTGCACCCTCTTCAGGATTATAGGTGACAATTAGAAGGGGCTTGCAGGGGTGCCGAAAACTAATTCCTTCCCTTTCAATAGTATTAACACCCTCAGTCAGAACATTGAGAAGAAGATTACAAATACCCTCATCCAGAAGATTAATATCATCGACATATAATACACCCCTGTGAGCTTCAGCAAGAAGTCCTGGTTGAAAAACTGTAGTTCCTGATTTTACGGATTCTTCAACGTCAACTGAACCAATAAGCCTGTCCTCTGTAACACCAAGAGGAATCTGCAACATATTGATTTAGGTCACTAAGAAATCATGAAAAACTGTGAAAAGATGTACAACAGTTGAGCCATTTTGAAATGTACCTGAACAAAAGGCGATTTTATTATCCTGGTTCTGATATTACCAGAGGCGTCATAACCAGCACGATCTGCTAATCCATCTTCCCACCTTCAGAAACCATAATCAGTCCTTTGTTTTAGAGGGGGGGGGGGGGGGGGGGGGGAAGGGAAACATAAATAACAATGATACTGAATAATGACACAACATAATGTAAATCAGGTATCCACATTATTCCTTCACAGGAAGAACAAGTATTTTCCTTACAGGAACTCTGATATGTCAATGAATATAATGAAGTGGTTAATTATCATAGGGTAAAATCTTCACTGCTGACTTCAACAACAAATCTTTTTGGTAGCAAACATAAACAAATCCTTTTTTTTGGTGAATGACTAGAACATCCAAGGTGATCTGCAATTATCAATTTAAATCATACTCTTCTGGACATCGTGGATCTGCATTCGCAACTGAGCGCTCAACCACTTCAATGGGAGGAAGAATGGCATGCAAGCCACGTGCCATCACAGTCTTAGCTGTTCCTCGCTTCCCAGAGATGGCGATCCCTCCAATCTCACGATCAATGGCCCCAAGCAAAAGAGCAGTTTTAATAGCATCCTATAGCATACAAGTTTCAGATTATCAGTACCAGTGAAAAGAAACCAGACATATAAAAAAAATCACTTCCGCCATTTTTGCTACAGTAGAGCCTACATTCCTATTCAACAGAGTCAGATGAATACTGAATATCATCTTTGTCAAAAACTGCTTGCCAATTAGTCATCAAAAACCATGACATTTGCCTAATCAAACGCTTAATTCACTTATACTTGAGCAAAATTCACATAATTAAGTTGAACTGCAAAAAACAAATCACAATTCACGAAAGTTAGGCATTCACAAATCACAAACCGCGAGGTCCACCTCGAGAGATAGAGAGGGACGAGAGAAAGAGAACCTGTCCAACAACGGCTGCTAACGGGAAGAACTGGCGACCATAGGAATCGTCCTTAGGTTTGTCGGGCTCGGCGACGAGAGCGCCATTGGTGGAATTGAGAGTGGCAGCAGCACGAATTGGTTGGCGAATTGAGGATTTCCTAGACCTAGAAAGTTTTGATCCATGGAAGAAAAGAGCGAGAGGCTTAGAGGAAGAAGGTGAAGCTATGGAGGAGAGAGAAAAGGACGCCGGAGATGGGGTTATCGACGGAGCCGCCACCATGGTCGAGCAGTGAGCGCGCGTGTGGGAGCGAAACTTGGTTGGATTCTTCGGTTCACTTATCTGAATACTCTCACTAGTGGGCCCCCGTAATCTCTTTTTTTATAGGGAAAATTGCAATAAACCACCCTTTAAATAGAGCCTTTTGCACAAAACCACCCCTTAAAATCTAAATTGCAGAAAAGCACCCTCTAAAATCCAACTGTTAGCAAAGTCACACCCAAATCAACTTCCCGTCAAATAATTACAATGACCATTTTAATTAAAAAAAATTATATTTTTTAATTAAAAAATTACAATGACCATTTTAATCCAACTGTTAGCAAAGTCACACCCAAATCAATTTATATTTTTTAATTAAAAAAAAATATTTTTTTTAAACTAAATATACCAAACCCATTTTGGAAAATATCCAACTCCATGTTGAAGATGAATCGATACTTCTCTGAAAACCTAGATCGATTTGGGTTCTTCTTTGTTTCAATTCCTTCTATCACAAATCCTCACAAATTACCCCAATTTTCACCATCTAAAGTCTTGACCTAATTAAATTTCATAATTTTCCAAAATTTCAAACAACCTCTACTCTAATTCGAAGTTGGGTTAACGTTAAAAAAAATTGACCTTAACTTCAATTGTTTTGAACCAAAGCAACAAAGCACTTAATTTCTTTTGAAATTGGGGGATTGAGTTCAAAATTGGGAGATTTGGCCGCTATAAATCTTGTAGTTGAGTGGATTGGAGATCCATATCGAGAACAAAGCTAAGGGTTTCACAGAGGTCGACAACCCCACATGCCAATCCACTGCAGAAAGCTGCGATTGAAGTCCACACACAAGGATCGAATTTTGGACGAATTTTCGAAAAAAAGAGGAGTGGATTCAACTGGAGGGGAGAAGGCGTGAACCAGAAACCCCGTATAAAGAGAGAGGCACATACACAATCCCAACAAACAAGAGGAACAGAAGAAGAAGCGCCGGTGTCTTCTTTCTGCGGAAGGAGAAACTCGAACTCGGACACTACATAGTTATAGGATTCTGCTGACCGTCTCGATCTAAAGCTTTAATTTGGAGATTGAAATCTAGATCTTTGGCAATGGTGGAATTAAGTTTTGCAAGATTTAGAAGTGAGGGGTGAAAAATGAAAAGGGGAGATGATTAAACACATCGAGAGAGGGAGGAATAAAGGGTGTCATTTCTTTACTGCTTCACAACAAGTTATTCAACACTCAACAGTGGGTGCCTTCAATAAAAATAAGGGGTATAAAGGACATTTCTTACGTTTTAACAGTCAACAAACGGAAATTGGTCAATGGGTGTGACTTTTGCAAACAGTTGGATTTTTAGAGGGTGGTTTTCTGCAATTTAGATTTTAAGGGGTGGTTTTGTGCAAAAGGCCCCATTTAAGGGGTGGTTTACTGCAATTTCGCCTTTTTATATATAAAAAAAGAAAATAATTCAAAATCTCATGTAACAACAGATATCTGAGAAAACCACCCTACAACTAATTCACAAAATTGACCCAAACATTAAAAAAGTGATTCGAGACATCGACACTACAAACAAATCAATCAAAAACATTGTGTGTGAAATTTTTACTAGACTGAACCATGAACAAAAAGGAAGACTTGCGACGACATGGTGGAGCTTATGGACAAGTAGGAATCGGAAAGTATTTGAAAACATCAATACAACATCCATCCATACTATGGAGAATTATATCAGACAACAAATAAAGAATTGGGCTGCTTCTAAATTGACCTTTGAAGAGGAGCCTACATATCACCACCAGAAAACTCGAACAACCGATACACGACGAAGAAGAAATTTAAGATGGAGCAAACCAGATGAGGGGTCTGTCAAAATTAATTTCGATGGATCCAAACTGCCTTCGGGTGAAGCTTCTGCAGGTTTCATTATCAGGGACCACAGCAGGGCAGTCATCGATTGTGGCGGCTTCAAATGTGGGCACATTTCTGCTTTGGCTGCAGAGGCTCTGGCGACTAAAGGTGGCATCGCCAAGGCGAAGGAGCTCCAGCTATCTAGCATCATGATTGAAGGCGATAGCCTGACCGTCATCAACTGTTTACGAGGTATATGGCGCTGCCCGTGGGAGATCGAGATGCTGATTTTCGACACCTTGCTCCTACTCCAACAGTTTGTTAGGGTGCAATTCGGCCACGTTTTCCGGGAGGTCAACTCGACCGCGGACAGGATTGCGCGATTCGTCCACACAGCGTCCATGCAGGACCTCCACGCTGATTCTTCTCTGCAAGTCCTCATTCGCAGGGATGCCCTTGGGTGGACCATCCAACAGGGTCTGACCTCACCCAAATCTTTACCTTATCAAAAAAAAAAAAGATATCTGAGAAAACGAGAGACCAACGGAACTGCAGACGGGCTAACCTTCATGAAACAACCAGAAAAAAACAAAATACAAAAAGAAAACTCGAATACAAAAAATCTCAGCAAGGAAGACCTGCAAAGAGACAGTCGAAGGACACCAAATGTAGGTTGCGAATGCCGAGAACATGGGAAAATCGAGGGATTGGCACGGCGTCTCAACGCCGGGGAGACTAAGGCAGTTATACGAAGAAAAAAAAAGTGCAATTTGTGGAAAATAGACTTAACTTTGAGGTAGTTATACGAAAAAAAAGTAGGGCTGGGCAAAATGTACCAAGATAAACCAACCAATTCGTTACCAACCGAACCAATTTAAATTGGTATCGACTAAATTGGTAACCAATTATATTGGTACGGTATTACCGAACCAATTCCTTAAAGTCGGTTGGTAATGGTAATAAGTTTTCCGAAGTTGGTATTACCATTACCAACCAATTATATGTATATATAATTAAAAAGTAAAATTTAAATAAAATCTTAAATAAAATAAAAGATGTTAAACTCTTAAGCTTTTAATTTTTTAGTAATTTTTTATGAGAATATCATTCAATAGCTAATTTAATCTACATATAATATACCAAAAAAATTTACAAAATAATAAAATTAAATGTTTTGTAGATTGATTCGTTACTTTGTCTTCGTGCAAATTAATAGTATATTATTATCTACATTATGTAGATTGTTTGTCACTTACATGTACTAGGAAATTTTGTCTTCGATCCTGCAAATTGTCTGTCTCATTTTTAATTATCCTATAGATTCTACATATTGTTGTTAATCGCATTATGTATAGCTTATGTGATATATTCGTTTATTGATTCATTCTTTTTATTTGGTTGAATTTTTTTAACAAAATGCCTTCTAATCAAAGAAGAAATGTCACAAGTCCTAGCTCGGTCCAAACGAACAGACTAAGTTTTGATCAATTTTTATTTTGTACTTGTTAAATAATTAATCCTTACAATATTGCATTTGAATATTTAAATTTAGAGTTCCACTTGAATTATTAAATTATGAACTATTAATATTGATATGTAATTTGGTAAGTGTTTCTTTTGATATGTAATATTTTTTTTTTAAAATTTAAATTTAATTTTAGATTTGTATACAATTGATGTCAAAACTTGGTAATTTACCATTACCAACCAATTATATTGGTTACCAATTAAGTTGGTACAAGGGTTTATATGGTTGGTAATGGTACGAGATTTATCATTACCAATTATAATTGGTTGATACGTGGTTACGGCGAAAATTAACTGGCATTGTACCAATTTCACCCCTAAAAAAAGTACTCCTTCCGTCTCAAAAAAACAAGTCGTTTGACTTTTTTAGCACACGTTTAATAGAGCTAAAAACTATATAAAATATTTAATTTTTTAAAATAATATTATACTTATTATTAATATCTATAGTATTATTTTAAAAAATTAATAAAAAAAAATAATATTTTATGTAGTTTTTAACTCCTTAAAAAGTATGTCAAAAAGTCAAATGGACAGTTTTTTGAGACGGAGGGAGTAAGTTTTAACTTGGGAAAATATCATATGTTACGACATTGCTTATAACACCTATTCTGTCTCAAAATATATATCATTTATTTTTGACACATTTTTCAATAAGTTAAAAAACTATTTTAAAAATCAACATTTTTATTAAAATTTTTTATAATGTCGTACTTATTAATATTTTATCGAGTTTTACAAAATTAATATTTTATAGAGCTTTTAGCTTTTTAAAAAATTTATGAAAATTTAGGGTCGGACAAAAGTGTAAGGACCTATTCGAAGGTTGTGTTAGTGCTATTAACTAGATTAGGTGGGATAAAGCACAAAAGAAAGATAAACGATATTAAATGGAAACTCTGTTACTATATGCAGGTAGTGCGGAATAAAAATCATCACCTTCATTTGCCTCGGGAAGGAGTTTCAATAAGTGTACTTATTTTTAAAAATAAAAATCTCAACTCAACAATTTGGGACACCGGAAATAATGTTATCTTTAAAAATAAAAATCTCAACTCAACAATCAATCTAGCTTTTGAAATAATCTCAAATATAAAATGCTAGAACTCGGAAACGTAGGTGGAAAATAAACCAACCACACAAATCACTAATAGAAGAAATATTAAGTGGACTAAACCCCTGAGCAATATCTATAAAATTAATATAGATGGCTCGGTTAAGCCCACGGGCTCTTGCCACGTGGGAGGAGTCATTCGTGACTCGGAGAGCGGTTTATTAGATGTATTCTTTCAAAATACATCAAGAGGTTCGATCTTACAGACAGAGGCAGAAGCAATCATTGTAGGCATGCAACAGGCAATAGGTAGAGGAATCCGGAAGGCTATCGTTGAAAGTGATAATCAGACTATCATCTAGGCAATAAACAAGGAAATCAATACTCCATGGGAAGTCATCCATCAAGTTGAGAAGATTATGATTATGGCTCAAATGTTCGAGTTTATACAGTTTAGACATTGTTATAGAGAAGCCAACTATGTAGCTGACTTCATAGCTAGAAAATGTATTGATTGTATTAGATCTACATCTCCTCATACTAAGGAGTTGTACTCCATCACCCCTAGGGATGATCCTGGTTGTTTATTACGGTTCTCGTAGCAAACTCCAACTGTTTGCATACTGTAAAAAAAAATAAGTATACTTATTTTATTTTTTTGATCAATAATATGCTTATTTTATTAATGTGACAACTATAACACACTAGTATAACCTGTAGAACTAGTTTTTTTTTTACAGTAGGCAGACATTGGGAGCCGTTGCTAATAAAGCAACCTAACTCCTGGATCATCCTGATGGATGATTTTACAGAGATCCCTATGATAGAGAATAGAGGGTAAATTACAAATTACACCAGACATTGGGAGCCGTTGCTAATAAAGCAACCTAACTCTTGGCTTCATTGTCCGAGGACGGGGCATAGAAATCGACCCCGACAAAATCAAGGCAATCGTGCAAATGCCAGCCCCGAGGAATCTCCGTGAGTTGCGAGGTCTACAGGGCAAACTTGCCTACATCCGGCGTTTCATTTCAAATTTGACGGGGAGGTGTCAGCCCTTTCTGAGGTTGATGAAGAAGGATGTTCCATTCATATGGGACCAAGCTTGCCAAAATGCTCTCGACAGCATTAAGAAATACTTGACTGACCCGCCAGTTCTCATGGCACCAGTTCAGGGAAAACCCTTAGTTTTGTACACCGCAAGTCTTGAGCGGTCGTTAGGGGCAATGCTAGCCCAAAATAATGATGAAGGAAAGGAAAATGCCTTGTACTACATCAGCCGAACAATGGTTGGGGCAGAACTAAATTATCCTGCTATGGAGAAGATATGTCTGGCGTTGATCTTTGCTATCCAAAAGCTAAGGCATTATCTCTTGTCTCATCAAATCACAATAATCTCCAGAGCTGATCCTTTGCGATACATTTTGTCCAAGACGGTGTTGTTAGGAAGACTAGCTAAACGGGCTATGCTTCTGGCTCCCTTTGACATCAAGTTTGTGCCTCAAAAGGCGGTCAAGGGGCAAGTTATAGCTGATTTCTTAGCCGCCCATCCTACTCCCAATAATGAGGAGTTAGTGGATGATTTGCCAGATGAAGAGGTCTTCATGACAGAAGAAAAATCTTGGCAGTTATACTTTGATGGTGCTGCAAAGAGAAGAGGGGCAGGAGTGGGCATAGTATTCATCACCCCAACCGAGGGAATAGTGCCTTATTCATTTTCTCTTTTAGAAAACTGCACAAACAACGTGGCAGAGTATGAGGCACTCATCATTGGCCTAGAGGTAGCTCTTGAGATGAACGCTGACCCATTAAAGGTGTTTGGTGACTCTCAGCTAGTAATCAGGCAGCTGAATGGCCAGTATGAAGCCAAAAACACAAATTTGCTTCTTTTGCATCAAAGAGTCAGGCATCTCATGCACCAGTTCCGTCAGATAGAAGTTGTGCATATATCAAGGTCCGAAAATGACCAAGCAGATGCATTGGCTAAATTGGCCGCGTCACTGACATTGCCAAGTGAAAGAGAAATCGAGCTTACAATCGGAGAGCGACATCTGTTAATGCCAGCTTTGGAGCGAGTCGAGCCCAACGAAGAGGTGGATATCATTTCCGTATATGAAGTTGAGAAAGAAACAGATTGGCGACAACCGCTCATTGAGTATCTTCGTCATGGAGTCCTTCCTGATGATGCTAAAAAGAGAGTGGATGTTAAAAGGCGAGTGTCAAGGTTCCTACTTAAGAATGACACTTTGTATCGAAGGACATTCGATGGAATGCTATTAAGATGCTTGTCAAATGAAGAAGCAAAATATATCCTCGCAGAAACCCACGCTGGGGTATGCGGAGCGCATCAAGCCGGTCCAAAATTAGCTAATCAAATCAAACGACTGGGTTATTATTGGACAACAATGGTGAAGGATGCCATGGATTTTTCTAAAGCCTGCCACGCTTGTCAAATTCACAGCGACTTCATACACCAGCCTCCTCAATTGTTGCACCCGACTACTTTGTCATGGCCATTTAATGCATGGGGTCTCGACGTTGTAGGGTGTATAAATCCATCGTCCTATCGAGGGCACCAGTATATCTTGGCTGCTACAGACTACTTCTCCAAATGGGCCGAAGCTATACCGTTGAAGGAAGTGGGAGCTAAGGAAGTCGCTAACTTCATAAGAACTCATTTGATCTATCGATATGGAGTTCCTTCAAAAATCATCTCAGACAACGCTCTCTACTTCAAAAATCAGATGTTGGTGAAGTTGAGCGAGAAGTTTGGGTTTAAGCATAGCTTCTCATCGAGCTATAACCCGTCATCAAATGGGCAAGCTGAGGCATTTAATAAGTGCTATGCAAGATCCTAAAGAAGATGGTGTCAAAATCCAAAAGAGATTGGCATGAACGGCTGCCAGAGGCATTATGGGCCTATCGGACAACAACGCGAACATCGACTGGTTGTACGCCTTACAACCTAGTCTTTGGGTCTGAAGCTGTTTTACCCTTAGAAATTCAGTTGCCATCTCTCAGAGTTGCAGTTCAGCTCACCGACCCGGAAGAGAATGTCAAGATTCGTCTGGCCGAGCTCGAAGCATTGGATGAGCATCGGCTAGCAACACAACAAAAACTGGAAATCTACCAAGCCCAAGTGGCTGGGGCATTCAATAAACGGGTCAAATTTCGCTCATTTATTGTTGGTAACTTGGTCCTTACCATCAGGCGACCAATTGTGGTCAACCGAAAATCCCAAGGAAAGTTTCAAGCAAAATGGGAAGGTCCTTATGTGGTGACCAAAGTTTTTCCTAAAGGGGCATATGGGCTCTCAAATGCCGAAGGTGAAGTGGTATACTCCTGCGTGAATGGAAAATTCGTGAAGAAATATTTCACGTAAAGCCTCGAGAGTGAAAGTGCCCAGAACTACGTCATGACTTGATCTCCAACAAGGAGTACGTAGGACGTTTGACAACCAAAATACATCAAATTCAGTCGCAAAATAAAAAAAAGGGTTCGCAGATGATAGTCAAAGCGTTTGGGAAACCCTTCCTAGAAGGTGGGCCCAGATGATTTGAGTGATGCGGTAAAAAAAAAAAAACTCCCAGCTCAATGAAAGAAGAAGGATGGACTTGAAGTTAGTCCAAAACCGAAGCACCCTGTCGAATATGTGAAGAAAAGGGTGCTCAAATGAACTACGAACGGCTTGATCCCTCATGAAGAGGGTACGTAGGCAGTCTAGCTAGTTAAGAATGCTGGATGCAGCCCCAAAAACAAAAACAACACCAATCTTCTCCTTTCAATGGGAATACAAGTGTACTGTCCTGAGGTTGGCTAATGATGATCAAAATTGCGTTAGTCATCACGTGAACATCACACCA
This sequence comes from Persicaria maculosa, assembly GCA_963922045.1. Taxonomy (NCBI): domain Eukaryota; kingdom Viridiplantae; phylum Streptophyta; class Magnoliopsida; order Caryophyllales; family Polygonaceae; genus Persicaria; species Persicaria maculosa. The sequence continues at coordinate 36,332,156 of OY998262.1, read as the reverse complement.
AGTCAAGAAAAAGCGCCCCATACGTGAGATCCGTATTGTTCTTAATCAAAGACCAAATCAAATAAGGTCAAAAGATCAAGGGCGAACTTTGAATCTGTTCGTCGAGCTTCTCACAAATTCAAAGTTCGGGGGCATCTGTTTGGGTGTAAAAAATCATCCGTTATTAAAAAATTACCATACACGCTCGTGGGATTGTTTTCGTGAAAAAAAAAAAAACTTCATGTGATAGTTTCTCTTTTTTCCTTACGGTTGCTGATATTGAGATCCTCTATCCTTTATTCATTATTTTATTTATTTTGGATACAGACGGATCCTCTTTTACTTAATCTGTCTCTTTTGCTGCTTTCACAAAATTTGACAGCCATCTATTTTGGGTTGGGCCTACCTTATAATTTAAAAGCCCAACTTTGTGTGGATTCTTATTTTAAACCCATTAACTTAACCTTGGCTTTTGCAGATTGAACAAACCGTCGAGCAAGCGTTGTATTCTGAGCAAATTGCCACCAAATAACCGGATTTGTGCACTCAGCGACTTTAAATATTTTTTTTTATTGTATTAAACTTGTACACTTTAGCTCACGAATTTGTAATACGCTAAAATAATGTATTTAACACAATCCGAGCGCTCTTTATTGTTTGTAAATATATATAGTAGTATTGTACAAGAGAAAGAGATGTAACACCAACATTTTATGACTAAAAATTATTATTATTATTATTTATATATATATATATATATATATATATATATATATATATATATATATATATATATATATATATATATATATATATATATATATATATTTAAGAGAAAGAGATGATGCATGAATCATATGCAATTAGTATAAACTACAAATAAGCAAATTGTAGAACGAGGCAGGTAATAGACAAAAAATCAAATTAATTCTCCAGAGAACTCTATTTATTATTGGTTCCTAATCATTACTGAAATGATTCTATTTTGAAGGAGATATTCAGCTTAAATTTTAAGAATTAAAGCATAAATTACCTAATAAAGAATCAAAATAAAAGATTAATTCTTAACAGGCAAAACAAGAAAATTGGACCAGATTATGTAAGGTAAGCAAAGGCACAACCCCCTTGCCTTGGTTTCAGTTAAAGGTCTCGTATCAATCATCTAACGAACTGGATTCGTTCATCATGGCATCTCATTTGACCTCGTTTCCTAATTGCAATGACCCGTCTCTCATCAGCTTCAAGCTGAGACTATTGAAGCGTTCTTGCGAGTACTCTGAAGATGCCTTTCTCCAGTCGGCACTCACTTTCATCATTGAAGCAAATTCTTCGTAAAATGTTTTTGCCATCCTACAGGGAATTTGTGTCGATAAAGCATTGAGGTGCACCGAAACAACAACAAACTCTCCCTGGTTCAGTGTTCCATCACCATCAACATTAGCCTGCAAAAAACAGATCCTCTTTTTCCCAAAAATTTCCTGTTTCCTCTCTTCCAAACTGCATAATCAGAAATCCTTATTATTGTTGATGCAAAACTACTTATTTCTAGCAATATAGCATGTAGTAATGGAATAAGAAGCCATCGCAAAAAGTGTGTATGAAAAAAAAAATGCTTACAGCTTCCAACAAAACTTTAAGATCTGCATGAGGGACGTTTTGCCCAAACTTAGCCAATGACAAATGCTCAGCAATAACCTACAAATGAAACTCAAAAATTTAGGAAACGTTAAATCTATTAAAAAAAGGAACGGGTACAGAAGACAGTAATCAGGAACAAAACAAGTTAGTAGCATTACCCTAAAAGCCTTTTTGTTTTTTTAGTTTGTTCATCACTGAAAACTGCTTTAATCTTGCTTTTACAGTTTTTCCCAAAGACACATCAGGAGCTTTCTTGGCATTCTGCAACCAGGTATGATTTGCAAGTCTCATTGGTTTATCCAAAATAAGAGAACTATAGAATAGCCACAGTATAACATTCAATCAAAATCACAGTGAAAGGTTACCGAGTATGCTTAGACAGAAAGTTGCTTCATTGGATCTGGATTAAGCATTCTCCTTGCCAGATCCTTTGCTTTATCCGAAACTTTTGGCCAAGGATCTCTCTTAACATTAATTACTGAACGAATAATTTCCTGAGCAACACCTTGCCCCGTTTCTGATGTAAAGAACAATGCACTCATTAGTAGAAAAACCAAAAAATACCATGAACTAAACAGATTTCTGTGTGCATCACATAAATACAAAAGAACAACTGAGGCCTTTACAGAGGACGTTTATGAACATTTAACTCAATAAGATAAGGAAAAACAAGCAGATATCACAAAATTAAAATAATAATGCACAGATACTACCCTAACAATGGGTTGTCTTATGAATGGGGTCTAATAAAGGACTATTTGAAGTGAAAAACTCCCCTGTAAAGGGATACCCTAACAATGGATTGTCTTATGAATGGGGTCTAATAAAGGACTATTTGAAGTGAAAAACTCCCCTGTAAAGGGATACTCTCCTGTAAAGGGATACCCTAACAATGGGTTGTCTTATGAATGGGGTCTAATAAAGGACTATTTGAAGTGAAAAACTCCCCTGTAAAGGGATACCCTATCAAGGAGATGCGGGTTAGGTTATAAAATTCAAAGACAGAGCAACTGAGGTCTTTATTATTTTTCTGCACTCAAAACATTAGGACAAAACATAAAAAGAAGGCAAGAACAGAGGGAAGATACCAATGACAAAATCAGCGAAAGAGAGGAAGGAAAATGGAATAAGAAGCGACAACCAAGGGTTACAAATGACAAAAACACCAACACAACAAGACGAGGCTCTCAGTTCCACTCACACAAACCCAAATAACACGAGGGAAATAATAAAGAACTAAGGCGACAATGAACAACAATTGAATCAATACTATGAATTCCTGGATAAGAACAATTAAAAATCACAAATTTGTAATGTATTATAGAAAATCAAATTGCATCAATACCTTATAAGTTGTGAGGTACTTACAACCTTTGGGAACAAGTTGTGAGGCACTTCCCAAAGTAGCAGGTGTAGAAGAATACTTAGGGAAATGAAGTTTGATTTTGAGGCTTAATAAATTAGGCCTACTTTTAGATGCGACTGATTAGCCTACAACATGAGAAAATAAACATAATTAAGACTAAATAGCTACCGTTTTAGACATAAATTTAGAAATTGAACTGAATTGAAGAACAAAAAAACACCTCCGATTATGTCACAGGAAAGGCAGATGATATCATTTGTGACATGTGTCGATTTATTATGTGTCTAGAACTATGGTTTTATCACCTTCAATAAAGGACAACCCTTCCAAACCCATCGCAGGTATAATTCCCAAAGAAAGTTTGTAAAAGCATAATCTAAGGCATGAAACGCTACTTAGAGGCATTTTATAAAGAAAGACGGGGCCAGGAGTTCTCTATTGTAGATCAAACAAGTTCCAAAAAAAAAAATTCTCTTATATTTCAGTTAAATTGGCAGAAGATAGGACCTTTAACATCATAACATGTTTGTTAAAGCACGTAAACAAGCATGCCCAATGTCAAACCACAAATAAACCTCACATATTCAAATGGCTTCCAACAGAAGAAATTTATCAGGTTGACACCGCAATTTAAATATAGGGTTAACTGCCAAATGCCACATTGGGGACACAACGTCATTAAAAGACAAGCTTAATTATATCTATATATGACCACCTATACGCTATTCAACTACACGCTCTTTCTTAATCCTATATTAGAATTTATATGATCCAATTGGATTTTGCATTTCTAATGATATTAAACTACAAAGAATATCACCATCAAAGTACAACATGTTCTACGACAGGCATTTCCCCCCAGAACAAGGTTAGTCACAACAAAAACTGAGGTAGCTTTGCACTTTTGTCCTCACCTACAGTAGAACAAGCCTTACTTTCTACCAGCAATGTGGAAAGAATGGTATCATTTGCAGTTTTATGCACTGAGTTAAGGAGAGAGTTGTAATACAAAAGGAACAACCAAATAAGTTAAGTGAATATATAAACCCAAAAGGCAAAGATAACAAACCTACATAGATGGGTGACATTAGGCCCTTGCATGTTGCCAATTCAAGTGTTGCATGACCTACATCCTGCAAAGAATAACTTTAGCTGTGTTAAGGATAATCAACTTTAACCAAGTTGAGATCATAAACACAATCAAGAAAATCATATGGAAGGAAGTAAGAAGTATCTTATTTCTTGCACTACTCACATAAGGACAATCAAAATATATGTTAGATCGTAAACACAACAATATAAACATGATAAGACAGCCATCCAATTAATGAGAACATTTTGACAATAAACCGATACTTAAGATTCTTTAAAGAGTCTCAGCGCGTTGTGCAAGGGCGTGGCTCGTATTAGGGTCATAAGTGAGGCCTTTCACCTTGCCATTGTACTTGGATTTTTTATAGTTACCTCCAAAGAATCGTTCTTGTAACCTTTGAAGTCTTCTATCTTGAAATAATATATCACAACCAGTTGGGTTATTCTTATTTTGAAGGCAATCGTAGTTCCTATGACAAAAAAAAAACAGATGTAATTGAATACTTGGTATTATAAATGTAATTTATGGAAACCATTGGATCCATATAAACTAAATAATGACATTGCATACCTCCATATAAACCAAATTAAATTGGAAATCTGTTAGGCTGGAAGAATTAAATTATCCTAATGGGTGGTGTTTCTCGAAACTTGAGAATGTAAGCATTGTTCTGTAAGTGAATAGCTTACCGAATTATATCCCTTGACTTTTAAATTGCCCACCAAGATAAAGGCAAAGAGAATGAAATTATCAATAAAAAAGACAATAGTGGAAGCATAAGCCCCCAGCATGACTCAATTATTTATTCCTCACAAGTTCATGTAAGTGATGTAACCAAATTGGGATTTAGAAGATTTTTGAACACTAATTGTAATCACATTATTGTTGTAAGTTTGATAAAAACATTTAAATAAAAAAAGATTTGGTAAAATACTTTTTTTTTATCTAAAGTGGAACTTTGGCCGATGTTTTCGAGGAAAAACTTGGGCTGATGTGTGTGCAAATAAGCTAAATTTGAGAAAGAAGTTGATAGTACACTTTCTATGCAAGTGTAACATGAGATATAACAACTGGTACTGGCCTAGCTATGTAACGTTATTATAACCGACATTCTCTATTGCATATAACATACATATAGAATACATGAAAACATTTGTGTGTAATTGATTTTAAAATGAATCTCTTTGGACTTGAAATCAAATCAGAACACCTAATTCGATAACAATTAAGCACAAAGCAAGGGATGATGAGGCATTACCATTTACCAGCATCATGGCTAGGAATATCAGTGCCCGGGGTTCAGCTTCACGCCTGAATTTGACTTGAAACACCTTTCTGAATGCGAATCTCGATCAAGCTATCTCCGTATAGTCTGTCCTTTCTTGTTGGTCGAGTATCGTTCTTTGTACATTGTACAAGTGCTCGTAACAAACCAGCTCTCACATGATTGTAGCCAGACCTATTGGCTCTCCGTTGTCGTCACCTTCTCTGTGGGTTCAGTGACAGTGATAGCTGTGCTGCGAGGCCTCACTAAAAAGGGTACGAAGAAATGGTTAATGAGTTGACAAATATCATGGTGTGCGTGGAAATAATTTTCTTCAAATTGGTTATCCGATTTTGCATTGCAACGAGGAAATCCTTTCCTGAAGCTTAAATCAAAGATGGACTTTTTGGTGAATACAAAGATATTTGAAGCAATTGTCAACCATTTCAGGATACCAGTGTAGTTGGAGTTAAATGTGAGTGTGGGTGTGGACTGTGCAGGGCGGGCGAGCCAGCCAGGGAGATATACTTGAGACATTTGTGATAACATTGACACTTTTTTGTACCGCAAGTGCTTTCAGATTGTTTGTTGTGGCCAACAAGAGCAAGCTTTTCATATGCTGCTTTTGTTCCTTTGGACTTGATGTTTTTACCAATGCTTCTTCAAAAGCAAGTAAATCTTGGGTTGTAATAAATGGAAGCGATAGCAAAATCTGCAACAGAGAAACATCCATATGTTATTATGGAAAGAGGTGATCAGACGAGTTACCCAATGTTGAGAGAAAAGACATTCAACTCACCTGCCTGGGCGCTGGATCCCTATCCACTAAATAAATGAATATATCGCAACATAGACTGACTAAATCAGCACTGATCAAAGCATTTGACTCAAGAGCCAAACCTTGGATTATTGCGTAAAACAGATCTCTGCAAACAAATTCTTTCAGTTCCACATTGTTTGTAGCTACGCACAGAGTAACAACAACACCACAAAAAGACGAAACTTTGCTCATGGAATTAGTGTCTGTCCATTTAAAGGCTTCCAGCGCTATCTGGAGTGCAGGCCCTGCAAGACTCTTGTGCTTCAAAATGAAACTGCATTAAATCAAAAGAGGAAAAAATAAAGATACCAATGAATTGCCCAACCAATGACAAAAACGAGGGAATGCTAGAAAATGCATTCAGGTCCTTGAGAGCAGATGCACCTAAGTGGTTAACATGGCCTGAGTGTTCAAGAGAAGAAACTCCTGTGTTTTGACCAGGGGAAGCCATGGCCGACAAAAGTGCACAAACCTCACGAGTTAAATCTTGCAGCAACTTCTCCTCCATTACTTCCACCTTGAGATCTGATCCAGGCAATATCCCATTAAGATCTGGAACTTTTGCCCTACCTTCATGAAGCAGACTTGACCACGAGCAGCTTAGCACTTGTTGAGCATGACGAAATAAAAGATGCAGGAGGTTCTCTACCCATCTCTCCCAAAAATCTGAAGGGCATGATTTAACAAATGGAATCAAGACTGAGTGAATAAGCTGTTTCATATGTCTGAACTCCATATACTCCACATTCTCCATTAATGCTAGAATCACTGTATTACTATCCAAAATATGAAAAAATGTGTTGGCGATTGAAGTTGACAAGCCCAACAGATTGTACCTACAAAGTAGAATACCAAAAGTGAACACATTAAAATAATAGGATTTGTATAGTAAGAGCAATGCACGGCAATGGACATTACCAATTAGATAATATCGTGTCAACTATGAGAGAATAAGAAAAGAAGTCATCTGGAAAACACCAGTACATACCCACTTTCCCTTATGCCTCTCAACCAGTTTCATATGTCAGCTTCATTTGGCTCAGAATTTGCTAATGTAATTGTCAACCAACGATCCATCTGCAAATGATAAAGCACCCTTGTGCACTTTTTGATTCACTTCTCCAGGAGGGCCTGCTCACCATCACTAATGCTCATTGCACCTTTCACCTCCCCAGGCAAGGCTTGAATCACCGAAGGAGACCAAAGGGAATGAATAGCACGAAGTAGCTGAAATTTAGAGGTTGTGTTATTAAGAAGAATGCTTGAGGCAAATGCATTAAAGAAATTACCCAGCAGCTTAATTCAAGCAATATGCTTACTTTCAATAGAGGAGGCAATATCCATGACAAATGGGCTGCCATTGGATGAAGGGAATGGCTTGCGCTCGTGTTTTTCTGCATATCACTCTTTCTAATCCCACTCCTCTTTGATGCCCTCTCAAAAAATGTTACTGTATGGAAAATCGACCACATCAAACGAGTATCAGAACACAAGCGAACAAGACCTGCTGGATCCGACAAATAAGCACTTTGTCAATCTTGCTCCATCCATGGTTTGCTCAGAGGTTCAAGTAACCACTGTAAAACTTCTTGCTGCTGCTGAACCCTGGGACAAAATTTGCCAGCAGAAAAGCTCAATAAGATTTTCAGGTTTAATCAAAGCGCCCAATCCCCAACCTTTGGGATGAAAAAGGTTAAATGCATCAACGCAATTACCCAGCAGCTGAAGCCATGATAAGAAATGATTCTCCAAGAAGATTATGTTCCCCACGTAGCAAACGACCCTCGTTTTGCAAATAACCCATGGTATCAGCAATGCCCTTCAAAATAACCAGAAGCACTATCATTTTGAGTTTTGACGTTCAAACAACAGATCAGAGGAACCGCAAGCTCTAACTCATTAGCTACTGAAAAATCATCGTTGTCACTGTGTGATCACAAGACCATTATAATTTCACTCTTGGAAACCCGTTTACTCGCTCAAATAGATACGTACAATATATATGTAAAGTTATGCATGTGAAAGCTATGCACGGGGTAGACTTATTTCAGTATCAATAGACATTTGACCTACCAAATACTCCGTATTGTGGAAATTAATGGATGGACAAGGCCATGCTATGCATGGGATGAGCTTACTGCATATATCTTAATCTATTCATCCCCATTTAGTCTCCTAATTAAAGGTGGATGGTAGCTGTTTGCCATTACTACATATAGAACCTACGAATATAATCCCTCAAATAGCAAGTTTATTCATATCAACTATACTAATTATCTAAAGCCAAAATGATGATGGGAAGAGCATAAAAAACCTTACAAGACAAGAAATATCAAATTAGTTGCATTAAAATGTTATTAACTTATTATTCTAATTTTTTCAATACGGTCCATCAATAAGACTTAATTTTATAGAAATCATATAAAATCAGAAATATAGAATATCTCATGAATGTATACCACCAAATCAGAAAGTTATGACCTCAGATCGGGCTCTATGTCAACGATGAGTTTGATGCACACTGACCTGGAAAAGGAGTCATATGTACTGAAAGAAAGAGTATCAACAGTAGACTGAACAACAAGAAACAACCGGGAAACAAATATGGCAGTTCCAAACAAAACACCAACTAAACATAATATTAAATGGATAAGAAGCTAACCTCATTAGGGAGAGTGATTCTCAACACCAAGTGGCGCACGCTCATTTAAAACATCTACAAGACAGCTTATCGAATAGTTCAAAATCAGCTCTAAATCGAATAGAAACAGAGATTGTTAAGGCCAAAAAAAAAAAAAAAAAAGCAGCAAGAAGAAACAAAAAGAATTAGAAGGAATTACTATTAGAATCACAAATTACCTACGATATACAGGAAGGTAATTCAGAACAAGAAGAGCATACCAAGAGAGACAGAGAATAGGAGCCTGATTAAGAATTTCCATCAAATAGCCAAAAGCATGAAAACTTAAGGATATGATCTATGCTCTAGATGTTATACAACCTGTCAGGTAACATAGTACTCTATGATTGGCATAGTACTCTACCTTTTCAGCTTGTTATCCAAATGAATCTTGAAGATAGGCTATTAAAATGGTTTTTGTAACTTATTCCCTAAAATTGAAATTTGAGAAACAAATTGCTGGAATTGCATTATAAGAAACAAAAAAAGACAACAACAAGTGAAGAGGAGTCCAACAAAGCTACCTGAGTATTGTTAGTTTGAGATAAAAACCGACAGAATCCTCTAATGGAACAGTTGCTGGACAAAGCTAACCTTGAAGTTCAGGAGGGCCTGTTTCTCCTTTTCTACACAGGACTTCCGAATGACAACTGATAACCCTAACAAATTAGAAAGGAAGCCAATTAAAAACATTGAAAAACGTCAATTGAAAACATAACAAATCGACCAGCAACATAACGAAATCAAAATTATATTGCAAATTAAGATTTTTTAGAAAGAGGGAAAGAGGGGGAGAAGTTGAGTTGGGCAACAGTTGCCCTAATTGAAGGAAGGGGAAGTTACAGAGAGAGAGAGAGGGAACAAACTTACCAGAGTGCAAAGGGAGACCACCAAGGGTGACAACCTAAAATGAAGAGCAGATGCCACAGGTAGATGGGACCGGAGGAATAGGAAAACACAGGTAGAGCAGATGCTGCTCTTCAGACGCCGTGCTTCGCGAGAGGGCGGAAGAAGAAAAGAACCCTAGCTAGAGCTTCGCGAGAGGAAGAAAAGAACCCTAGCTAGAGCTTCGCGAGAGGGCGGAAGAAGAAAAGAAGCGAAGGAAACGAAGCGACAAAAATTAACCAATAATCTCAAACCACAAATTAAGTATTACTATATGGAGTCAAAGATCCAAGTCAACCAAAATTCAACGAAATTCTCAACGAATATACCATACTCCGTATGGAATTAGTGTTTTAGCAGTAAATGCAATCAGTATTATTATATGCAAACATGAACAAAAAGTTCTCTAAGCACCGTCAGTCAGAGGAAGCATCAAAGTCCATCTCCTTCCTTTGGGTTCTCCCCCTTGGCCGCCTTCGTCTCCCCCTTGGGCTCCTTCTTCTCCAGATCCTTGGCCTTCTCCAGATCCAGTGCAAATGCAAGTGCGATGGCGATGGCCTTGAAACAGATGAGCACCACCAGTCCAATCATAACGCGGTCGGTTGAGTCGGCTCCCTTAGCATCAATCTTACGGACTACGAGCTCAGACATGACATCGCTAACCACCGCTGTTGGATCAATTAGATTCGACGCGTGATAGACAAAGGTCGCAGTAGGTTTTAGGATGATCTTTGGGTCGATCAATTTGCACTGAATTGGTTTGTAGGTGGGGTGGGGTGGACGTGGACGGAGGGAGGAGCAACGGGAGAAATGGAGGTTTGTGGTGAGGGCTAAACCCGCCATTGGAATGGGAAGCGATTTGGATTTTGAGGGATTGGATTTTCAGGGAATGAGGGGAAGGTTACAAGAATATCCTACAAGTATCAGTTGCAGAGTCTTCGGTAAGTGTTACTCCTTACTCCGTCACTTAGGGCATGTTTGGCGGGAGCTTTCCAAAGCGTTAGATAGGGCGTGACGGAGTTCAACCCAGCACTCGCAATCGACTCTCACTACCCTCCCGACTAGTCTAAGCATCGAAAAAGACTCAAAAACGAATCGAAACGAGGATAAATTCGGAGCTCACCGAGATGGATTTTTCGCTACTTCGGAGCACTGGATCGGAGGTCTGAGTGTTGTCGGATGCCCGTAATGGCTTGTCGAACCTGCACCGCATATGGGTGATTACAAAGGAAGAGCTTCTAGATGGTTTCGATCGATCGAGGAGGAGAACGGCTTACCGCAAGTTAGCTTGCAAAACAGAGCAAGGAGGTCGGTTCACTCTCAAACGGACGTTGGATCTTCGGAGGCTCGTCGATGACGCCAAGAGCTCCAGGGGCGGCTGCGATTGCTCTTCGATGAAAGAGGAGGATGCGAGGGTGACAACAACGATGAAGAGGCTCCGAGGCGAGGTGCGTGGTGATGGTGACGAGGGGAGGAACCAAGGCTGCGATGGTGGTGATGGTGATGATCGATGGATGATGATGGAGAAGTGGTGAATTTTTATAAGGGTAAACTGCAGAAAACCACCCCTTAAATAAGTCACATTGCTCTAAATCACCCCTTATATCTGAAATTGCAGAAAACCACCCCTTAAATAAGTCACATTGCTCTAAATCACCCCTTATATCTGAAATTGCAGAAAACCACCCATTAAAAACAAATTGTTAACAAAAAGCCACCCATTACCTTAACTCCGTTTACTTTCCGTTAAAATAATTGAAATTACAATTTCACCCCCTAGAAATCGTAGCCTTCAAGGAGAAAGAGAAATGGAGGTCGAGCCGTCGTCTCAGATCAAGGAGGAAGAGAGGTCGAGACGCCGGAGAAATCACTAGGAAGGATGAGACCTTCGATCAAGGAGGAAGAGAGGTCGCTTCCTCTTCGATCTAGATCTGGATCTGGATTTATGCCACGTTTGGAAGCGACCTTGGATTGGAGACGACTTTGGATCGAGATCTGGAGGAGCAGTTGCAAGTTGGGGAGGAAGGAGGAGGTCGGGACAGTTGAGGGAGGAGGTCTCTGCAACCCATCGCCGACGCCCCATCGCCCATCGCCCGACAACCTCGCCAATCTCTGCAGCCCCGCAACAACAAATCCACCTCCTCCCCGGATTCCCACACCTTCATCCCCCACCCCGTCGCCGGATCGAGGCTCTCCGGAGCCCTGCCCGCCTCGCCTGGACCTCTGCAACAACCCCAGCCCCAGCCTTCTCCTCAGATCCACACCATTCTCCCTGTGTGTGTGACCCCGTACCAAACCCCATCAGTATCACCCACCCACATTTAATTATTTAATTTTCAGAAAGTATTTAGAAAAAAAATTCTATTTTATTTACATTTTTTTTAGTTATTTAGTAATTAAATAGCTAATGAAAATATAAATTTTTCTTCAGAAAGAAAAAAAATACATGTTTCATTTATTTTTAAATCGTAAATACTAAATAAAATTTGCTCACAAAAAAAAAATAAAAAATATGCACTTTATTTTGTAAAAAAATAATTGAATCAAATAATTTTGATCAATAAAATAAAACATCATAAAAAATAAAATATTTTTTCTAAAAATAGAGATTGATATTTAAATTGAATGGATTATATTCTATAAAAAAATTGTTAAAAAAAACTATTTTTAGGGGAAAAAACTCTAATACTAACAAAGATAAGGGTATAATGGTAATCTAACATAATTTTATCAACTACTTAACATTTACTTAACGGAATAGTGAAAACGGGTGGCTTTTGGCTAACGGTTTGTGTTTAATGGGTGGTTTTCTGCAATTTTATATATAAGGGGTGGTTTAGTGCAATGTGGCATATTTTAAGGGTGGTTTTATGCGGTTTACCCTTTTTATAATTAGGGTTAGTCTTTCAATTTCAAACTCAAAATCATTTCTAACAAATTTTCATCGATTAGGATTAAATCACCAAACAAAATCAGAAATTAATCAAACAATACTAAGAAGTAAGAACGAGTCTATTTTCACATCGCTGGGATCACCCCGACCCTAGAACAAGAGATCTAGCCACTCATGGAAAAGTACATGCTTGATTCAATCAAATTCGGCAGGACAAACATAGAACAACGGAGATAGAAACGGAAATTACCGGAATTTGATATATCGAACAAGTTTTTCTTTCCAAAAATCTCTAGTCTCCCAAATATTATTATAGATATAATATTTTAAAATACCATTTAATAAAACACCCTTATAGAGTATTCCTAAATCCTTTATGAAATAATTCCAACCCATTTGTATTCGATAAAACCAACCCTTTAGAAATCTTATGAAATAATATTTTATCTTTTAAATCCTCAAATAATATTATAATATTTTAAATACCGCTAACTAGTTAAATAAATTAACGGATAAATCCGAACCGAACCGATAATATAAATCCCAACCGGTTAAATGATAATCAAATTATACAAATTGGCAAGGGGCCCCACATGACGTGGTTCGATTTGCCTCTCCGCCTCTCTGCCTCTTTTACTCCCATTTCTCTCCTAATTTAGGGTTTTTTCCTATGCTTTTTGCTCGATTTGGCTGGTTTTTGATCCGTTTGGTTTGGAATTTATTTTCTAGGCATTTTCTAAAACATCTTCCTGAGGCGGTTGAGAACGAGCAAACAGGTCAGGCCTCATTTTTTCGTTTTTGGCTCCTTTTCATTTATACAGGTAAGTTGCTCATGAACATTCATGGCTCCTTTTCATTTATACAGACTCCAATTCGCCTTCTCCACCAAACTCTTTCACTTTCACGCTCTTCAGGTAACAGCCTCAATTTCGATTTCAATTTCGATTTGCAACAACCTTGTTATCATCAATTTCGCATTTACTTGTTTGGGTTTTTTTATTTGGCCGCTTTTAGGGTTTTGTCAAACGTCCCCAATTTATTCTTCGTGTAATTGTTGTTCTTGTGTCAGTCATCTGTGAATGGCTGCGTGCAATGGCTTTTTGAGTATGAGGAATGGTCTGAATAACTTTTTAATTATAGTTTGTTTACGATTTGTTGAATTACTCAGTTTCTCATCTCCACCTTCAGCCTTGAGGCTCTTTGATTGTTCTTGCTCCACTCTGATTCAATTTCAAGGATTGAAGTTCGAGAATTAAGAGGGTTTCAACCCTTTTGTTTAGGCATCCAGAATTTTTTTTGAGTTGTGGGTGTTAGGGATATCATCTTTGGCCAGAGTTTGATCTGTGTGTGAGTGTTTGTGTGATTGAGCTGATATTATCTTAGATTTTAGATCTAATATGTCAGAATTAATTATCTGACTAATGATTCTGTAGTGAAAGGTGAAGTGATTCATATTCATATTCCAGCCATTACTTTTTCTTTTTCTACAAATTTCAGGTTAGCGGAATTGTGCAACAGTCGAAGTTTGGTAAAGTTACAAGACCAATTTTAGGGATCAAATTTGCACCTGATCAATCTGTCGGGCAACTGGGTGTAAGTGGAGTGCTTGTGCTAGATGCTCCCCCTAACGGTCGAGCTAGGAAAGCATTAAGACTCGACAACTCTTGTTTGATGACTCTTTTCTTGTTGTATTTCATTAGTAGATTGGGTAACTAGGATGTGATTCTGTAGGGTCTGCTGCTGCCAACTGAACGTGACGGATACAAAAGACTTGTTTTAGGGGATATTATAACATATGTAAATGGGAAAAATGTTACAAATGGGTGAAGAGGAGTATTGCATTGATAATATATAATTTTGGTTTCATAGCCCGACCTTGTTGTTGCCTTGTTGGGCTATAAAGACATGTATTTTTTCTCTTTTATAAAGGAACTTTATAGTCCCGATCAAGTATGACCGGATTGGAAAGTCATGCATCAAATAGAATAGGCTTATTGTTTTCATTCATTTATTGATACCCATTTTGGTAATTTTAACATTTAATCTCAAAAAAGCTTGAATAATCAATAGTCATGCTAAACAAGATGTTCAATTTTAAGCTAGATTAAAAAATGTGTATGTCCAACATGCCCTTAATTAAAATTTGACGTTTTACTATTCACGCACGTATTTTTAGGTGTTAAAAACTTTAAAAAATATTAATATGTTTTAATAATTTTTTAAAATAATATCATACGTATTACTATCAAGTATAAATTTATAAAAACAAATGTAAAAAAAAGTTAATATTTTATATAGTTTTTATCGTTCTAAAAAAGCGTGAATGAATAGTAAACGACAAGTTTTAATTAAGAGGGATTATGTATTATCTTGTAACGTGGGCTCGCTGTATATTCATATCGTATGGACTAAAAATACGAGAAAATTTGAGTCCCTAACTTAAAATATGAGGAAAAAAATATCGATATATCTTGTTTAATTAGTTAAAATGTAGTTTTCTCCTCCTAATATAAACCACTTATACAAAATTAATTATATTTTTTAATACTCACGTAGTACTCCGATAAATAAAATGTCATTTTAGATTTATGAAAATTTAATACTCAAATGATTACATATATAAGGGTGTGTTTGAATTCCAATCTATTTATGTTTATAAACACTTCCTTTTAATTATAATTCAATTAATTTTTAAACTCTTTTTGGATAACCACGGATGAGAAAGTGTTTATATTAAAAGCGTTTATTTAGATTATACCCCAATTTCCATCCCTTTCACAGCAGGTTGGCTACAGACCTTCAATTTACAAGACCTTCAACAGGTCGGTGATGGGGGATCTTGGCGTAGCAAGCGCCCGAGCTTAGGCCGTCGCGATATTGGAAGAGCTATGTGAAGGCCTTGTAGAATTGAGAGCGTAGACGCCGGATGGATCTGAGAGGATAAAATTAATCCTCGCCGCCTCCTTCTGTTCCCGTATTCATTAAATCTCATTGTCTCTCTCACTGATCTGGAACTTTTGAGCCCTTGTTCATCACTTGTGACTCAGATGGTTCAGGAGATGTATTAAGTAATTATGTTTTTGTTCTTATCCAAACACGGATTGTGTTTTACCACCAAATAATTGTTTAGCCAATGATGGATTTCGCGCCACGGAATGAATCAAAGAACTGAATACGTTTCCAATACCGACAGCAGCTCCCGCTACTATTGGTTATCATTATAATTAACTTTTACAAATAATACATGTACGTATTTTGCTTATAATTAGGGTTAGTCTTTCAATTTCAAACCCAAAATCAGTTATAACAAATTCTCATCGATTAGGATTAAATCACCAAACAAAATCAGAAATTAATCAAACAATACTAAGAACGAGTCTATTTTCGCATCGCCGGGATCACCCCGACCCTAGAACAAGAGATCTAGCCACTCATGGAAAAGTACATGCTTGATTCAATCAAATTCGGCAAGACAAACATAGAACAACGGAGATAGAAACGGAAATTACCGGAATTTGATATATCGAACAAGTTTTTCTTTCCAAAAATCTCTAGTCTCCAAAGCTCTCAAAAGCTCCCCCCCCCCCCCCATGTCAGATTTTCGGCCCCAACTGATCTCCAAAACTCCCAACCTTTCGAATCCCCTTTTGTTTAGAAAAGAAAACGAATTTAATTCGAAACACAGGAAACACTCGCCCGAGTGGTTTCTGCACTCGGTCGTGTGGACTCTGAAAAGAAGTGCCTATAAAGCACTCGACCAGAGTGAGTCTCGAGTGGTTTCTGCACTCGGTCGAGTGCCTTCTGGCTTGGTCATCTTGACTTCACTCTGGCACCACTCGACCGAGTGGTTTCTGGAGCTTAACTTTGCCGAGCTTGCTTCGCTTCTTTTGGCACGTTTCCTTGATCCCGTGCCTCCTAGCTCATCTTTGACGACTTTTTAGCATAG
Organism: Persicaria maculosa; assembly: GCA_963922045.1. Lineage (NCBI taxonomy): Eukaryota > Viridiplantae > Streptophyta > Magnoliopsida > Caryophyllales > Polygonaceae > Persicaria > Persicaria maculosa. Next base: position 36,315,592 of record OY998262.1, on the reverse strand, counting down.
CGAAGATCATCGAGCCACCTCTTTCTCTTTAAACTCTTGAATCGACACTAAAACCGCTCCGCAACGCCTGAAATCATAACAATCGGGCGGTAGACACCGATTCCACCAAACTAAACCAAAAAGAGCCACAAATATGTATAATACTTAACTCAAAAGCCCTAAACCTGATGCAAACATGCCCTATAATCATCGCTAGATAGATGCTGTCAAAATACCCCACACTTAACCTTGCTTGTCCCCAAGCAAGACTAAGACAATAATCACAAAATAGCATCTACTAACGCAAAATATTCGATGAATACCGTCCTAGCATATCATAGCCAACAACCAAAGTTCAACTAGCTCATCAATTTCCAAACCCTCAATGCATTTCGCTCAAATCTCACACTCAAAATTCATCATCCACAGAGCTTGAAAATCGTCAACAAAATCGCCGGTTGAATTTATGCACACAATAAAATCATGAGGGCTTTATAGGGTTATGATGGGGATAAGGTAAAAACAGTTAGGTATGGAAAATTGCAGGCCATGTGGTACTAAAATCCCGGAAAGAGGATCATGCAAGAACAACCGGAAAAACACCAACTTCAAAGAATCAAACTCATACCAATCCACCAAAAAACTCCATCACAACAACTTTTTTCATCTTCACTTTTGTCAACCACTTCAAAAAATTCTTTTTTTTTTCTTTTCAATATTTTTTTTCAAGAATTTTTTTTCCTTCACCCTCTAGTCTCGACACCGTTTTACGTGAATACAAACATTTGTAATGAATGCACCCGGTTACTAAGTGTCTTGACCATCTCACTTTACATTGCTTTCTCCTTGTGTGAATTTTATTCTCCACAAGCAGGCCGGATCGGTTACTAACCGTATTTTTTCTTTATTGACTTTTGCACAAGAGTGAATTTTATCCTCCTCTTATCCCAAGACTTTTTCTTTCTCTTTTTTTTTTTCAATCACAAGCAAGAGAAATCATCTCATACTTGAAGCACATCCACACAACAAAACACACTATCATGACCCAAAATCTCGGACCGGCACTACTACATTTCAAGCCCTAATGTAACATTTTTTATGTAACATTTGTATAAAATGTTACCATTAGTATCTATTGTAACATATTTTAAACTCTATTAACAAATTGTTACATTAGCACAAAATATGTTACATTGGGATGTAACTGAAAAAGCCCCGATACATAAAGACCACCATTTTTGTGGGGCCCGGGAATCTACCTAATGAAATGACCGACCTTCACGACGGACTTACCTGACCCGCGTCGAAAAAAATCGACGCGGCCCAACCTGTGCCGCAGGAAGTTAAGCTAATTTGACTTTAATTACCAAGGACGGTTCCCTTATCGAGTTTTTCCTAGACAATTTGGAAACTTGACTTGTTTACCTGTCGTCGTTGAATGTCTTGAGATTTATTAACAACGGTCATCAATAGAATTTTACACTAAAAACGGACAGGGATTTTCATCCGTGGAGCTTGACATTGTGAATGATGTAGACTCTTTTCGATCTATCAGATTTCTTTCTACGCGTGTGATTGCTTCTCGAACTTCTTTTTTCTAGGTTCACTATGTCCTGTTCCGCCCTCTTCCTCTCTACTTTCTTTTCCCAAAAAGTCCCTCTCTTCAATGAAGTTTTTCCTTATTTATAGATCATTGATTGTCTTGCATGTTACGCCACGTGGCGCTCGACTTTCAACACGTGTTATACCCGTGGGAGGTGGGCATGGTTGCCACGTATCTGTTCTTTTTCATCCGCGGATGATCGCTTTTGAGTGATTTTTTGGACCTTTGTCCGCGGATTATAATAATATGAGTTTCTTGTTTTGTTTCACTTAATTATTTGGTACTCTTTATGTTTTGGCAGATGTTTTTAACACTGGTTTAGTCACAGCTCCTCGGGCCGTGTTGATTCTGTCTAGTAATTGACGCGGATCGACAAAAAAATATAAACATCTGTAGTTTTGTATGCCGTTATTGATTCCGATGGGGTTGATGTGCCTTTCCTTCATCGAGTTAGGGCCCAACTTGGGCCCATTAGGCCCATTTATGTTTGGAATTTCAAACGTCGGTAATTTTTTCTATAAGTTACCCCGTTCCGTTCTCTTTTTCACCCAACATTTGTCTTCTTCTACTTTCCGCAAAATTTAATCCTTATCTTTATCTTTAGTTTTCCGGCGGCGGTTTTCTAGGGTTCCGGCTGTTTGCTTGAGGTTTCTGGTGGTTTTCTTCAATTCCTTCAAGGTATTTCTTCTTGCTCTTGGCTGTTCTTGAGTTTTCTTTGTTGAGTTCTTTGATTTTTTGACCTTTAGATCATAGATTTGGGTATGGAATCGTCTCAAAGGTGTTTTTTGGATGAAATTTTACTTTGTGTGAGTAAAACTTCGTACAATTTTCTTCTAGTTTCTTTTTAGAAATGGCTAATCTCAACAAGGAGGGTGACTCGCTAGAAGATTTTGAGAGGGATGAAGGATGGAGAGGTGGTGTTGCTTCATCCTCTCAAGCGCGTCCGTCCCCAGAGACACTTTCTTCCTCCTCTGGGAGTTCTTCTTCTTCCTCTGATGATTCTCCGTCGGAGTCATCTTCTTCTACATCCGCGTCTATCCCGGATCGAGTTGGTCCTACTGGTAGCCCTATTAAGGTGAGAAGGCGTCGGAAGCGTTCTGACCCTGATTACTATTCTTCACCTTACTTAGTTTCTTCTTCTTCGAAGGGATGCGCGGAAGGTGAAAATCCAAAGGCTGTGGATGACTCAGGTGCTAGTTCTTCCGTTGACGCGGGGACCTTGTCCGTATCTCAATCGGCGGATCAAGAATCGGAGGAAGTTTGGATTCCTTATGAGCTTCCTCCTATTGGTTTAGCTGAAGACCCTAAGGTAATTCGTTCTAAGGAGAACTTGAGTGACTTGGACACCCCTGTGTACGACTTAGGGGATCTTGATTCTTGTCTCTTTTTGGGGGATTTCAAACCTCTCCCCCCTCCAACCAGCCGTCCACCAGTTGTGCTTGAAAGGGTTCATCCATGGAGGTCCCCAGTGAGTAAGTTGAGGGGTTGTACTACTCTATTGAACCTGGGAGATCTTGATGCTCTTTCGCAAGTCTTCCCATGGCCAGCGGGTGTTGAATTTTGTCTTCCCGAGGAAGGAGGTGGTTGTTTGGACGCTTACGAAGATTGCTTAGTCGTATATGCAGCTAGTCTATCTCAGGGTTTCCGACTTCCTCTTCATCCCCTTTTCTCGAAGTTTTTGGAGGAATATAACCTGAGTCCAGCTCAGATTGTTCCTAATGGTTGGATGTTCTTTACAAGTTTTATTATGAGATGCAAGGAGATTGGTGTCGCCCCCTCATTGAAGTTGATGCTCAGTATTTTTTCTTTGAAAAAGGGGACTCAAGACACAAGGTTTTATCAATGCAACTCAAGTTGTAAGTACATGGAGAGGTTGTCTAGTAAACCAAATTGGAAATATAAGTGGTTTTTGGTCCGCGATAGATCCGGACAAGGCTTTAGTTGTCGAACGGTTCCAGGGCCTTTTTGCTCTGCCTCAAAACCAAAAATTTCCAATCTTTCTCAGTTCAAGCAGTCCTTTTCTCATATTCCTAGGTTTCCATGGGATAAAATGTTATCCGCGTTTCGTCTTGAGATGGCTGGCTTGAGCATGCCTCATCCGCGACTAGGTGGCTTCTTTGTTTAATAATTTGCGTTTTCATCCTTTGCCTTTCTTAAAATGGATAACTTATTGGGAAATGTACTTTGTTTTTCAGACAAAATGGATCTGGATGCGCTTTTGAAGCGGCACAAAGCTAAATCGGGAAAGAAGAGGAAATCAAGTTCTGTAGCCAATGATCCTCCCGTTCTTCCTCCTGTTTTAGAAGTGACGTCAAATATTGATGTGAGTGTTGCGGACGAGACTGGCGCTTTAGTTGAATCTTCATCATTAGTTCCTGTCTTTCAAGAGAAGCGTACCGGTCCGTCCGCGCCGGAATCTTCGAGATCCAAAAAGAGGAAATTTGCCATGGCTGTTGGGCCATCTGCTTCAGATAAGAGGGGGCTCTTTTTGGAGGGTGTGGCGACTCTTCGTGAATTTCCCATCCCAGGTTTCGATCCAGTTGACCTACAAGGTCTTGCTTTTCCAGCCAAGAAACGTTGCTTCCCAGAGCAAGGATATGTTAAACGCTTGGACCCTGTCACTCTCTCTGCTAACTTCGATCGTATAATTCAGTGGGTAAGTTAAAATTCTTTTATTGTTTCCCATTATCCTTCTCGACTTTCTTGACGCGTTTTATTCTTCAGATTTTCTTACTTTCACTCCGATTTTTGCAGTTGAGGGTAATTCAACCGGATGTTGAGAGACGCATGGTATGCGGAGAGGAAGATCTTAAGAAGAAGGATGAAGAAATCAAAAAATTGAACCACCAGCTTCGCATATTGGGGAATACAGTAGGGGATCCGATTTCGGTGGAAAAGTTTAAGAAAAGATCGGTTGACCTTCACGAGGAGGTGCAAACTCTGAAAGAAACCATGGTAATTTTACAGAAGAAATACGATGATTTGAAAATTTCTTCAAACTCTGCTGCCTCCCGCGTCAAAGAGCTAGAGGCTTCTGATGGTGTCTCGCAGAAGCTTCTTCAAACTAAACAGGCTACCATAGATAAGATGGAGGAAGACTTCTCCATTCTTCGCGAGGAGCTATCCATCACCAGACAGGAGCTTGACATCATTAAGGCGCGCCTAGATCAAGACGTGGCTCTGCAATGGCTTCAGAGTCCTGAGGGTTTGAAGCATCTATCCTCTGAGTGGATCAAAACTGAGGCTGGTCTCTCTTTCCTATCCTCCGCGGCAAAGGCCTGTCTTCAGACTTCAAAAGGCTCCAGTATTCTGAAAGACAAATGCTTTAGTTATTTTCGGAAGGGAATGGTTGCAGGGATCAACCAGAGTGTGACGCGTTCATCAATCAACCCAGGTGTCCCTTTGGAAAAATTCGAGCCTAGCTTGGAGAGTGCTGACTGGGGTCTTTCGAAAGAGGAGATGGACGCGGAAGACTCTTATTCTGAAGATGATGGTGATGATGAAACGGAGGAAGAAGTTGAGAAGGCAACCTCTCCTTGAAAGACTTTGGTATTATGGGTTTTTTGTGTGGTGATGAAACAATGGGAATCTGTATATGGTTTCCTGGTTTTTGGTGTAGCGTTGAGATACTTCCTTTGTTTTGAAAATAGGTTGAAGATCTCTCTGGCTAAGACGCTTGTGTTGCTTGCATGCTTTATTTGTGGTAAATATTTATATATTTATATTCTGGATCCTCCAAGTGTTGAATGGGTTATTCTTGGTGTCCAAAATTCGTCACCACTTGTCTTTATTCTTTCGGATGAATTTCTCTTCTTAAGGCCCCGGTCTCTATCTTTTGTTATCTCTTGAGTTGCATTAACTGGTCGTGCTACTGCGAGTATCATGTCCTCTGGAAATTTTAATCCTTGGACCTTTTTTCAAAAGATTGAGAACGTGGAACAACTTTCTCGTCTAGTGAGTTTCTTTTAATTTTGTTTTAAATGAAGTTTGAGCTTTCTCGACTTAAGCCTTGATTTGATTCATATGTAGGTTATGCCACCCCAATTTGAGGCCGAGTATGGACCTCTTCCGCCTCGATGGGCCTTTCTTTCGTCTTATCTCGTCCGCGACTTTCCTGTGGCCGTATCTTGGAGTGAAAACGGTCTTTTTCAAATTGACAATGGTTGGGATGAATTCCTTATGCTTCATCACCTGGGAATAGGAAGTGCGATGATGTTTTTTCATAAGGGCAAAGTTTCCTTTCAAGTTTGTCCGCGTCGTGAAGTCGTGGATGAACCTAAGGCTACTTCGGACTTAGTCTCTTCATCGTGCAGTTCTAATTGAGTTATTTCTGCGTTGTCCTTTTGTAGTTCTTCAAGCTTGTCTCTTGATATAAGTTTTGTTAGTGGAATAAAATAAAGCAAAAAAGGGAATTCATGATTTCCTTACTGTTCTCACATGTTTTCTCAAACTGAAATAAAGGGAGGGATCTTTATTGTAATAAAAACTGCGTACAGAAACCTTTCACAGAGGTTGGATCCCTCTAAGCTTGTTACATCGTTGACGCGGAGAATTTATTGGGGGATCAAGGATGGCCTATCTCTCCATTTTCTTCGCTATCTGGGCTGACAACGTCGACTTCAAAGATAGAATCACCCATGTAGGTGAAGATCAACGCGGACCCGACATTGACTCGATTTGCTTGTGTGAAGTCACGCCACCCTTGAGTTAGCCAGAAAAGGCCATCTTCATCTTTGTCTACCTTCACCTCGTGTTCCTGGTTGGAGCGGGACCAGAGCCTAGCTTGAGTATGAGCGTCTTCGTCGATTAGGACATACATGAGAGGGAGGCGAAGGGTTTGAAGTTGTTCTTCCCTCATAATGACTCGATAGAAAGCCCTAGGCTGTGGGTTTGGATCCATTTTGTTTTTAAGATTGCTCATTACTCATGGATGTTTTTGGTGTGTTTTATACTCGTCTCATGAGGCTTTCCTGTCCTCGGTTTCGTCGCTTTTTACCGATAAGTAATTTTAATTTCCTTTACTGAAATTTTACTTTTACCGATTTTGGGAAAAGGTTTATCATCTGGTTAATTTGTCTCGGAAAAAGTGGGACGCGTGCCCTTGGTGGTTGTGCCACCTGTTGCATGTCACGCATGTGTTTCTTTTTCTTGTTTGACTATCCCCTTATGGCTGATAAGTAAAGGGACTTTTTCTGTTTTTTCCAATCTCATGGAGATGCGAGGATCTATTATAGTTCCTCCCTTGTCGTTTAGGGCAGACGGGGTTGTCGAGTTGGAAACCCGTTGGGCTTTCTTTCAAGCGATCGATTATCCAGAACAGTTTTTGCAATTGGTGAGCTAACTATATTGGAAATCTTTAGAGAGCTTACTTTTAACTAATAATTCTTTATTTTTTAGTTACTTCCACTTCGGTTTGAGGAGGAGTATGCCGACGCTATCCCTGGTCAGGTTTTTCTTTCATCTTATCTGCTGCATAACTTCCTGGTTTGCATAGAGCGGCGTAACGGTGGTCTTCTTTACCTTGGCCGCGGATGGAAAGACTTTGTAGATTCTCATGGCTTCGAGCAGGGGGTCTCTATGATTTTCACTCATATGGGTGAGGCTCACTTTGAAGTTCAGGTGGTGGATCCGCGTGGGGGAAATAACGATGATCGTGCTCCCCCAGAAGCAATTTCGAATGGTTCTTAAAATGCCTAGCCCTGAATAAGGTTTTAGATTCCTCTAACTGTTTCGTAATGTAGAAGTTTATCCAGCTTATGGCAATTACTTCTGGGGATCTTTCTATTTATGCATGTTGTTTTCAGTCTTTTGAGGTCTATTTGTCATGATGTTCACCTCACAGGATTTCTGAGAAATTCAGTAATAGTGTTTACTATTTATCTCATGCATGGTGCCTGTGGTTCTTGTCTCAATGACATGACATTTCAAACTTATTTGTCCAATATTTCTGCCTTTCGACACATGTCCAGATCTTTGTTATATAAAAAAGAAAGTGTGAGAAAGAAACGATTACACTTGTTGTTGCGCTTTCATGATGCCTTCTATGGTTGGTTTACCTTGGTCCTTCTTTGAGAGGATTAGTTTTCCTGAGCAACTTCTCCGTCTGGTTAGTTTGTTTATTGTTGATTTTTTCTTTTTATCAAGTTAGTTTATCTACTAGCATCTCTTGAAGTCCGTTGTTTTTGTTAGTCTTTGCCCCTATGCTTCGAAGATAGACTTGGGCCAGATCTTCCTAGAAATGTTCTTCTGTCCACTCGGATTCTCCGTGACTTCCCAGTGGAGGTAACGCGTGGAGACTACAGGGTTCCATTTTTGAGGGGTGGCTGGAATGACTTTGCTGAGACTCACAGCGTCCATATTGGCTCCTCCCTTACCTTTATTCACAAAGGAGGGAATCGCTTCGATGTTCAGATCTTGGATGCCGTGGGGGATGAGGTGGACGCGGAGTGGGCCTCTTCGGAGTCAGATGGTCCCCCTTCAAATGGATTTTGTTTAAGCCAGGGCAGAACTCGTATCATCCCAGGGCGTTTTCCGCGGATAAGTTGATGGATGTTTGCTTTTTCTTTATGTGAGATTGCCAACCTTTTTAATCATAGCGTCCATCGCTGTGATTTCTTTCAATAATTATGATACTACTTCTTTTTTTTAATATTTCAATAGTGGTCCACCGATGAGTTTGGATCTTGGAAAGGTTGGCTATATTTCAAGCTCTAGTGTTCTGATTTTAATAATGAAGTGTCGTCTTTGAGAATGTAGATTCAATTAGAGTCCTGACGCGGAGCCAAGCTCCAGCGTCTTAGGACTTTATACGAAGTATCATCTCTGAGAATGCAAATTCGATCAGAGGCATTACGCGGAGTCAAGCTCCAGCGTCTTAGGACTTAATACGAGGTATCATCTCTGAGAATGCAGATTCGATCAGAGGCCTGACGCGGAGCCAAGCTCCAGCGTCTTAGGACTTAATACGAGGTATCATCTCTGAGAATGCAGATTCGATCAGAGGCCTGACGCGGAGCCAAGCTCCAGCGTCTTAGGACTTTATACGAAGTATCATCTCTGAGAATGCAGATTCGATCAGAGGCCTGACGCGGAGCCAAACTCCAGCGTCTTAGGACTTTATACGAAGTATCATCTCTGAGAATGCAGATTCGATCAGAGGCCTGACGCTGAGCCAAGCTCCAGCGTCTTAGGACTTTACAAGAAGTATCATCTCTGAGAATGCAGATTCGATCAGAGGCCTGACGCGGAGCCAAGCTCCAGCGTCTTAGGACTTTATACGAAGTATCTTTAAGTGCGAATCATTATAGAAAGCGCCCACTAACCGCCTTATTTGATTCTTGCGGGGGCGACTCAGTTTTATATTCATTTAGCTATTTAGTGATTACACATAATACTTTTTTAGATTGTCCGCGTTCCAAGTCTTGTTTAGGATGATTCCTTCGGGAGTGCTGAGTTTATATGCGCCTTTTTGAACTTCTTTGATGATTATATATGGTCCTTCCCAGTTGGGATCTAGTTTCCCCCCCGAGGTAGCTTGTCGTAGCACTAGATCTCCTTCCTTGAGATGCCACGGAGAAATTCGTCTATCTTGATACTTGGAAAGCCTCCTCTTGTATTCTAACTCCTTCAAAGCGGCTGTCATTCTGCGTTCTTCTATGAGATGGAGTTCAAATTCCAGCGCTTCATCATTGATGTCTGGGTCGTAGGTCATTATCCGTGCTGACGGTATCAATCTCTCAACTGGGATAACCGCGTCCATACCAAAGACTAAAGAGAATGGGGTTTCTCCAGTGGGTGTCTTTGTTGATGTGCGGTAAGACCAGAGTACTAGTGGTAAATGTTCTGCCCAACGCCCTTTTGCTGTATTGCCGAGTTTCTTTTGTATCCCATGTAACAACTGTCGGTTAGTTGTTTCCGCCTGCCCATTCGTCTGTGGGTGAGCCACAGATGAGATTTTAAGATTGATGCCCAGCCCAACACAGAAATCTCTGATCATTTCGCAGTCAAATTGAGGTCCATGGTCTGTAATTATTGTTTCGGGTACTCCGAAGCGGCAAACAACATTCTTCCATAAAAACTTCCTCACCTTTTCCGCGGTTATTAACCCCATTGCTTCGGCTTCCACCCATTTAGTGAAATAATCAACTAGGACCAAAACATATCTCAACTGTCCGGGAGCAGTGGGAAATGGACCGAGAATGTCCATTCCCCAGACGGAAAAAGGGCAAGCTCCGGTTATGCTCTTCATTGTCTCAGAAGGACGGTGATTCAGATTCCCGAACCTTTGGCATGCGTCACATTTCTGTACATAACTTTGGACATCCTGTCTCATAGTAGGCCAATAATATCCTAGCCTGATTGCTTTGGCCACAGCAGCTCTCCACCCCTGGTGATGCGAGCAAACTCCATCATGCAGCTCTTCCACTACTTGACTTCCTTCTTCTGACGATATGCACAATAGATCTGGTAAGCAATACCCTCTCTTGTACAGTTTTCCTTCCCTGATAGTGAATCGAGAGGATTTAACGAGTATCTTCTTAGCAGCGGCTCTATCTTCAGGTAGGGTACCCTTGCCTAAATAGTCCGCGATCGGGGCTCTCCAGTCTTCCATCTCCATTTCTTGTACCTGATAGATTTCTTGAATAAGTCTTCGGTTACTCATCCTTTCAAGAATCACCTCTCTTCCTACTTTCTCTGGCATTACAGCTCCCAACCGTGCCAACGCGTCCGCCTGCTGGTTATCATTCCTAGGAACAGCCGTCAAACAAAAACTCAAGAAAGCTTTGGAGAGTGCTCGCGCTTTTCTCTGGTAATCTGGCATTAATCCAGTTCTTGCCTCATATTCCTCTGTTATTTGCCGCGTCACTACTTCTGAATCGGTGTAAACTGATACTTGTCTAGCACCTTTCACCAAAGCAATCTCCAGTCCAGCTAGTAAGGCTTCATATTCGGCTTCATTATTGGTAGCTTGGAAATCCAACTTATAGGCATAATTGTACTGCCGTTCATCAGGTGCTGTTAACGTAACCCCTACTCCGCATCCATCTTTCTTAGTTGCACCATCTACCCTGAGTGTCCACTCACTTCTTTCTATTAGAGAACCCAATTCAAAACTTGTCTCGCTGATGAAATCAGCCAGAGATTGAGCGAGGGTTGCTTTCCGCGGAGTATACTCTATTTCAAATTCTGTGAGTTCGACTGCCCACTTCATCATTCTTCCCGATAAACATGGTGAGTGAAGGATTTGTCGCATCGGCAAATCTGTCATAACTCGGATAGGATGATCTTGAAAATAAGGCCTTAGCCTTCTTGCCGCGAATATTAAGCACGGGATCATTTTCTCCACTGGTTCATATCTTGTCTCCGCGTCTTGAAGAACACGACTGATGTAGTAGACCGGGATTTTTTCTTCTCGCGTCAAGACTGCACTGATGGTGACATTTTTTACAGATAAATACAGATGGAGGACCTCTTGTCTCTCAGGTTGGCGAAGGGTAGGAAGTGATGTCAGAAAAAGCTTTAAATTTCCAAAAGCTTCTTGTAATTCAGGAGTCCACCGTATCGGTCCCTTTTTCTTGAGCAGAGCAAAGAAAGGCAATGACTTATCCGCCAAGCAGGAGCAAAAACGGCTCAAATCGTTCACTGCTCCATTTAAAGATTGTAACTTTTTGATCGTTCGCGGCGGTTGAAGATTTTGAATTGCTGTAACTTTTTCAGGATTCACGTCAATTCCTCTATGGCTAACCATAAAACCGAGGAATTTCCCAGAATCAACCCCAAAGACACATTTTTCTGCGTTTAAATTCAAACCTCCTCTTCGAAGAGAATCAAAAGTTTCCTGTAGATCCGCGGCGTGATCCTCTGCTTTTTCACTTTTGACGACAATGTCATCAACATAAATTGATACATTCCTGCCAACTTGACTACGGAGGATCCGATCGACTGTTCTCTGAAATGTTGCCCCAGCATTTCTAAGTCCGAAAGGCATGATGCGGTAGCAAAAAATTCCCTGACTGGTGATGAAAGTCGTAGTTTTTTTATCTGAAGGGTCCAGGTTTATCTGATTGTACCCTGAGTAAGCATCAAGAAAACTAAGGACTTTGTTCCCCGCGGTCCCATCGACAAGCTCATCTATGGATGGTAGTGGATAACTATCTTTTGGGCAGGATTTGTTAAGATCAGTAAAATCGATACACATCCTCCACTTCCCATTAGACTTCTTCACTAGAACTACGTTTGAGAACCATTCAGAATCTTCCACTTCCTTTATGAAGCCCGCTTCTAGAAGTTTATTAGTTTCCTCTCTTGCCGCAGCAGCTTTTTCTGGAGCCATTTTTCTCCTCTTCTGTACTATGGGTTTCGTTCCTGGACGAATTCTTAAGGTATGCAAAGCTATCGCAGACGGGACACCTAGCAGGTCTCGAGGACTCCACGCAAAAATGTCTTTTGACCTTGCTATGATTTCTAAGACTCTAACTCTTTCTCTTGTTTCCAATGCTTGTCCCAGATAGACTTTCTCCTCTGGATTAGGAAAGGGTGTAAATGCAATTTTCTCGTCCACGGTAGGCGCCTTGATTTCTGTCGGCCGGACCTCTAGTTCAGCTTCTGAAAGTTCGACTGAGTCATTGTATCCGACCTCGGATTCACAATTCTCACTTATACACATCACTTCTTTATTTTTCTTGATGGAGGTTAAATAACAGCTTCTACTTTCTGGTTGTTGTCCGCGGACCTCGCCTATTCCTCCTCCTGGCAACGGGAATTTTCCTAAAAAGTGGTAGATTGAAACTACCATTTGGAATTTGTAGAGCGAGACACGGCCCAACAAAGCATTATACACAGTGGGAATCTTCACTACTGTGAACACAATATTTTCCATACGTCTGTTTGGAGACGTCCCCAGAACAACTGTAAGCTCGATTGTGCTAGCCACTTGTACTTCTCCTCCCGAAAATGTGATCAACGTTCCTGGATATGGTTTCAACGAAGCCGCGGAGATTCCCATTTGAGAAAAAGCTCCCCATGACAGGATGTCCACAGAAGACCCAGTGTCAATAAATACTCTTTTTACGTTCTTGGCAGCTATCTGTGCGTGAATGACCAGCGGGTCTGAGTGCGGCAATCTTATTTCCTCCGCGTCTTTTGGAGTGAAAGAAATATTCTCATGCTGCGTGAGAGAAATTCTTCTACTTGACGCGGATGGTGGCTGTCTTCCTTCCCTTTCATAGTTTCTTTTTTCCTGCCTACTGGACCCGGCCATAGACAAACCTCCTGCGAGGGTGTTGATGAAGCCTTCTGGTTCTGGTATTTGACATGCTTCTGTCCTTTGAGCTTCTCTCTGATTGACAGATCTCTGGGCTGCGGGTGTGTAGTTGTACCTTCCTCCGCGTCCTCTTCTTCCTCTCCCTCTTCCCCGGTTGTGGAATGGGAGATCCCTACGCGGATCTTGTTGTCTATCGAATCGTTCTTGTGGATTCCGAGATTCGTCAAACCTAGGATCTCGGTCCTTCCATCGAGGTAGGTGATCGGGTCGGTTCTCCCTCATAGGTGGAGATCTCATATCGCGATTTCCGTGTTGATTCTCTCGTGGATGATGAGAACGCGGATGATTTTCCCTACGACGAGATCCTTGATCCCTTTCTAAGTTCATATGCACTTCATCACGGTGGGGACGGAAATCTATCGCCTCTGAATGATGTCTAGGAGGCTTGGCTTTCTCTTTTCTGAATTTTCCTATCAGTTTCCCAAAAGGACCTGAATTTCCAGTATTCGCCTTGGAGCTGGACGCGGCTGCCTCTTCTGCTTCAATCTGTCTAGAGACCCGCTCTCTTAAGTCATCATAACTTGTGGGCTTCTTTCGAAACAAATATGTCTTGAAGTCTCCTTCAGCTAGATTGCCCATAAGTATGATAATAGCCGACTCGTGATTGAAGTTAGGGATTTGGACTATCATACTGGTGAATCGAGTGAAAAAACGCCCCAAGGATTCCCCAGCTCCTTGCCTAATGGAATTCAAGTCGAGCATAGTCTTCTTTCTTGACCGCGCACTCCCGAAGTGAGAAGTGAAGATGTGGGACATCTGGGCGAAATTGGTCACAGACCCCTTGGGAAGGTTAGTGAACCAAGTTAGCGCGATCTTTGTTAAGGTTGAAGGGAACGTTCTGCATAACATGGCATCATTATACTCGTTTATCCCCATTGCAGTAGCAAAATGACAGAGATGATCTTCAGGATCAGTTGTTCCATCATACTTCATGAGGTTCACATCTCTCCACCGCTTTGGTACTGTCGCAGAGCAAATCTCTTGAGTAAACACTGATGGGAAACCGGTTGGTGCATTTTCGTTTCTTTTCTCTACAGAGTCAGATTTTGTAGAGGTGGAAACATCTGTCGACTTATCCCCGCGTCGATGTTTATTTTCTCTGTAATAGTGATCATTTTGCCACGTCTGGTGTGGTATTTCTTGGTTCTGAAAACCATAGTTCCAGTTACTAGGATTATCATAGGCAGTGTTACGTCGTTCAAAATTCCCATACTGTCCTTCTGGTCTATAGTTTCCCCGCTGACGCGGATTCTGCCCCCATTGATCATAGTAAAAATACTGAGCCTGCTCCTGTTGAAAAGGGTTTGGCTGTTCATGTCGCGCTTCATAATACCAGAAGTTTTGTGGGATGAATCCTCCGTCTAGTCCATACTGATTACCATAGGGTTGAGGGGGAGTTTCAAGGTTCTGTTCCCCCATTTCAGCACCAGGATTAGTTAGTGGTGTCAGCGGGACATACATGCTAGAGGCTTCTTGATCTTGGTGAACCCCTTGACTCATGTTTTGAGTCTGATTGTTCTGGATATCACTCATCTTCTTGTTATTGTGAATCTGCCTGTCGTAAGAAAGTTCGATGTTAGATATCTGAAAACTTGTATTTGTAGATTTTAATCAATTAAAAAGGAAACCCCTTAGTGTGAGGGGTTCCCACAAACGGCGCCAGTGAAAAAGCCCCGATACATAAAGACCACCATTTTTGTGGGGCCCGGGAATCTACCTAATGAAATGACCGACCTTCACGACGGACTTACCTGACCCGCGTCGAAAAAAATCGACGCGGCCCAACCTGTGCCGCAGGAAGTTAAGCTAATTTGACTTTTAATTACCAAGGACGGTTCCCTTATCGAGTTTTTCCTAGACAATTTGGAAACTTGACTTGTTTACCTGTCGTCGTTGAATGTCTTGAGATTTATTAACAACGGTCATTAATAGAATTTTACACTAAAAACGGACAGGGATTTTCATCCGCGGAGCTTGACATTGTGAATGATGTAGACTCTTTTCGATCTATCAGATTTCTTTCTACGCGTGTGATTGCTTCTCGATCTTCTTTTTTCTAGGTTCACTATGTCCTGTTTCGCCCTCTTCCTCTCTACTTTCTTTTCCCAAAAAGTCCCTCTCTTCAATGAAGTTTTTTCTTATTTATAGATCCTTGATTGTCTTGCATGTTACGCCACGTGGCGCTCGACTTTCAACACGTGTTATACCCGTGGGAGGTGGGCATGGTTGCCACGTATCTGTTCTTTTTCATCCGCGGATGATCGTTTTTGAGTGATTTTTTGGACCTTTGTCCGCGGATTATAATAATATGAGTTTCTTGTTTTGTTTCACTTAATTATTTGGTACTCTTTATGTTTTGGCAGATGTTTTTAACACTGGTTTAGTCAGTAACATTATTTAAAATAATATAACACTTTTGTATATGCAACACATTTTGCATTATATTGTAACACTATTTAAAATGATGGCTTTTATTTATTATTAATATTGAAAACCAAATTAACTACAATTTAAATCACAGAAAATGAAAGACTACATGTAAGAAAAATGTAAAAGATAACTTAAATTCAATTACAAGGGTACTATTAAATAATGCATCAAAAGTTAAATTTTATAACATTTTTACTCCTTAATAATAATTAAAAAAAACACATGTTTAAATTTATTTATAAAAAGTTATGTTTGCTATAAATAATATCATCTTATAATAAGATGTATGTTTTTATAATATTTTTTTTAATTAATTAAGTAAGTAGGTAAGGGTATTTATGTACTAAAATATCATTCACAAATTATTATTATGAATATTATTATTATATATGGCCGGAAAAAAAATGATAATTAATGTATTTTCATGTAAAAAAAAAATCAAAAAACAATTTTTTAAATAAAAGAAAGAAAAAGAAACATACCGGAGTATTATTGTATTCAATTTTTTTTTTGCAAATTGTTAGTGTGTCCAAAAAAATTTTGATTTGTGTTTGGCGGTATAATTCCCGGCTTGTGAAAGTTTGAGTGCATCTTTGACTCTTTTCACTAGTCTGTTTTCTAAACCTAAAAAAACCCACCGCCCACCGTCTTTCCTCACATCCCTCTCTCTCCTCCTCAACGCTTCAACGAACGGCGGCTGGCTCCTGAGAGTGATAGACGAAGCTCTCAGTCCAGATTGATCCCTCCCTCTCCACAGAGAAGTCGCCTCTCCACATATTCCTCTCGCTTCTCTCTATAGATCCCTCTTACCCTGAATTGATAAAAATTCGAAGGGAAATCTAATAGCGGCTGATTCCTTCTTCGGTTTGTTCCACCATGGTAAACAATCTCATCTCCTTTTCATATTCATCTACATACCTTCTCTTCTATTGATGTGATTCTTTTCATGCTCGTGCATTGACGTGGTTCGATTTGCCTCTCCGCCCCTCTGCCTCTTTTACTCCCGTTTCTCTCCTAATTTAGGGTTTTTTTCCTATGCTTTTTGCTCGATTTGGCTGGTTTTTGATCCGTTTGGTTTGGAATTTATTTTCTAGGCATTTTCTAAAACATCTTCCTGAGGCGGTTGAGAACGAGCAAACAGGTCAGGCCTCATTTTTTCATTTTTGGCTCCTTTTCATTTATACATGTAAGTTGCTCATGAACATTCATGGTTCCTCTTTCTTTTGAGTTCAAGATATATGGTGCATCAATCTGTTTACAGGATAAGGGTTCTAGAATTTGGTTTTGATTTGGGGGTTTAGGCTATGAATTATGATTTTGGATTTGTTGGTGAGGCCACGAATTCAGGCTTTCGATTTGAGTCTGTAGGGTTTGAAATAGGGTTATTTTGATATAGATTTTGATTCATAATTGATTTAAATTTGCGTAATTTTTCACTTCATGCCTAAATTCTTGGTTTTATTGCTTTGTTCAATATTCCATGAATGTGTGGCTTTGCTAAATTTAAGAATATACCATAAGAGCTTGCTAGATTTTTTTTCTCTGGAATAGGTGGCTTTTGAATAGAAGAACTTGCAAAGTTGCAATAAGATTATAAGAGCTTGAATTTCGATGACCTATGTTCATCCATTTGTATAGTCTATTGTGTTTCCCTTCTCACTAGCTTCGTTGAATGAAATTCATTAAGAAAATTGCAAGGGATTCCTCTGAAATTCAAATAGCAAGTGCAGTCTTTGCATTTTCTGATTGACCTTGAAGGTTCGATAATATAAAACTAAGTAAAATAGAAATACTCTAGAAGGGGGGTTGAATAGAGTATGCCGGTTTTTCGCAGATAGTCTCAAGACTTTTGAAGCTCGTGCAAAACCCTTTGAGATTAGACTAAGTCTTTTCTCTGAAAACCTGAATCACAAAGTTAAACAATTCGAACCAAGTGCGGAAATAAGGTAAAACAATAAAGTAAAGAACTTGATGAGTTGTTTACGAGGTTCGGCACGAACTTGGCCTACGTCCCCGCCTAGGGTTCTTCCACAACCCTAGGATTCAACCGGCTTTATTGATTCACAAAGCTTAGGATCCTAATAGCTCACCGAGAAGCCTCTCTCCTATACAATTGCAATCTAGTCAACTCACGTTCCCTTGGAGTCCTAGACCAATCTAGAAGAGCCCCACCTCTCTCAGCTATCTAGTACAATCCTCTTACTCTCGAGAATCAAAAGCCTAGTGTTCACTTCCTGAGTTACAAACTCTCGAGTATAACACTATAAAAGAATATATCCTATAAGCTCACTGTGTAACTCTCAAATGCTTTGAAATGAAATAACAGACTCTTAGGACAAGAAGAGAGCACAGGAAGACAGATTTCTCTTGAAGGCTTGGAGTGTATGAAAGGCTCGTGTTCAATGAATGTGTGTACTCTGTCTTCTTCTTCCTTCTTCTTTATATTGAGACAAATCGGCGCCAAGGATCTTCTCCAACGGCTAAACAAGATCATGGCCAAGGCTGGATCTTTTATCTTTGGAAACTTCAAGTCCACAATCTTTTCCGATTTGAATCTTCTCAACACGCATCACAAGGAAGGAAATAATTCAAAAATACTTCCTGAAAGGTTAGTTACATATATATATATATAATATAATGGAAGTATATAATAAAATAATATTCGAACAATATAACATATAGAACAGGTTTTGTATTTCATCAACGCTGTTAAAGCTCCAAGACCTTTGACACATACAAGCTGTCAAGGCCTTTGAAACTTATTCCTATTTTCATCAAGGGAGGGAGTTATCAATCTCCCCCTTGATGAAAGACAAAACATGTGCATCCCTGCAACTTAGTCAAGCATAAATAATATAAGTGAAATCGGACTAAGTACCTGCAAGGGTTAGAAAAATGTTGGATCAAATTTTAAAGCATGAAAAGTTATCCAACCGAAAACCAAAAGATCAAAAACCAAGGTCTTCCAAGACCTTCACAGCAAAAAGAGGTTTTCAAGTCTAAACAACCACAGATCATCTCCCCCTTTTTGTCTTTCAACAAAGGGAGGAGGTAAAACAGTCACCAAAAGTTTTGAAAATGTTTCCAAAAACCAGCAATGTATCAAGTTTGGGATAGGGATGGGATAGGATGGGGTTAAGCTTCGTCGTCCGGAGCATCATCAGTGAGCCTCGTCCACAGACCTTGCAGCATCTTGGTTATCCCGCTCATCTCCGTCATAACCTCCTTGTGCAACTCCTTGATATCCAGGCGAACTTCCTCCAAGCCCAACTCCAGGTTGTCTATGCGCTCATCAATAGCTGAGGCAGTGGGAAGAGCTTTTGAAGGAGTGACAAGACTTAAGGTCCCTTGGGGAGACCGAGTGATGCCAATCTTTTCAAGGCTCTTGGAGTTGAACTTACCCGTATGACGCTGCCGTTCTTCATTTTTGAAATCAATTCCAGAAGCTTTGAAGAGTTGGGTCAAGAGGGTAGCAAAGGGAAGGGGAGTTCCTTTCCTGGCTTTTCTTGTGTGAGCCATGGATCCTAAAATGGTGTTGGCCAGATCAAGATCAAGGCCATTAAGGATTCGGTAAAGGAGGACCATGGCATTGTCAGTAAGGAGTGAGCCAGAGTTAAGACGGGGTAAGAGGCATCGAACAATGATATTAAATATAATTTTTGCCTCTAGGGTAAGGGATGAGTGGGTGAGCTGCTTTGAGGTGCTGTTAGATGCTTCGGGTAGGAGATATTTGGATCGGGCAAGGATGATGCAGTTTTCTTTAGAGGGGTGTACATCAGCGGGTGGACAAGGGCTAGGTAGGCCAAGGAAATCTACAAAGTCATTGGAGTTGAAAGAGATTCTAACCCCTTTGACAACAGATTCCAAAGACCAACCATTGGCATCGTGTTTGGCTTTTAGGTTTATGTAGAACAGGCGGGTAAGTTGGGGATAGTAAACGGTTTCAAGATTGAGAAGGGTCCAGGCTGGGGATTTTTTGAGAAGATCAATGCAGGGTAGCTTCAAAGCCTCAAAGAACTCGATATCCAAAAAATCAGAACAGCATATCCTACGAGTTCGAAACTCATCTACCCACTTACCAGCAGTCTCATCATTTTCAAACCATGAGGAGGGCAAAGATTGGTTTACCTGGATGTAGGCAGGTGGATCGGCATTCTTCCTGCGAGCAATCGTTGGAGCAGCTTTCTTGACAGGCGCCTCAAGGCTTCTGAGGGTGCCCTTCCTGGTGCGCTTGGGAGATGGAGGCTTGACAACAATTGGGGCTTTCCGCTTCTTTGGAGACGGGGGAGGATGAGAAGGAGAAGGAGACTCTTCCTCCTCTTCCTCAGACCCCGAGACCTCACCGGACCCCGCTTCATCTCCTTCAGCTTCCTCGTCTTCTCCAGATCTGTCTTGTTCTTCATCCTCTTCCTCAGGCTCCTCTTCCTCCTCGGCCTCGGCTTCCTTCCGAATCCTTTCAGCTTCCTCCTTGACAATTTTCCTTGCAAGCTCGGCCTCCTCCTCGGCCTTCTTCTTCAAGGCTTCCTCTTTGGCTTCCTTGGCAGCATCTCTTTCCAGAATAGTGTTGAGATCATCTTCCTCCTCTTCCTCGTCCACCTCCTCAGCTAAGATCTTCTTTTTCCCTTTCTGTTTTGCACTGAGGGGCTTCTTTGCAGAGCGCTTTGGAGAGCCCTTGGTAATAGTGGCCATGCTCTCAGCGATGGTGCTCTGGACAACAGTTGGGACAATGGCTTGAGGAGTGGGTTCAGTTGTGGGAGAGGTGGCAGCGACCTGACGTCCCTTGGGGGTGGCGCCAAGTCTTTTGGGTGTGGAAGCTTTCTTTGATTTGGGTGCCATGGAGGAAATCGGCTAGGGTTTCTTAGAACA
Organism: Persicaria maculosa; assembly: GCA_963922045.1. NCBI lineage: Eukaryota > Viridiplantae > Streptophyta > Magnoliopsida > Caryophyllales > Polygonaceae > Persicaria > Persicaria maculosa. The sequence goes on along the minus strand of OY998262.1, from coordinate 36,295,391 downwards.
GGTTGAGAGGTTGAAGAAGGAGAAGTTAAAAGGGTTTAGATAAGTTCTTAGTTTGTGAGAGAATCGGGTACAGGATTGGGTTTAAGTAGAGAGAGATAATGATGGAGTGATGGGACGGGTTTAGAGTTCCAAGGGAGGGTAATAATATCATTGCCAAATTTGAAAATTTTCCAATTCTAAATTCAAACCATTCCATTAAAATAGGAGGGAATAACCGAAATATTTAGTTCCAAAATTAAGAAATCTTAACGGAAAGAAAATATAACATAAATAGGCAAATTTTTTTTGAAATCCGATAAAAATATAATTGATTAAATATCTAGAAAGATATTAACCAAATATATGTTATCCGATATATGTGATCTACCATTTAGTTCACAAACCTTGACATAATTCTCAAAGGTCTTGACACTAAGTAGATTTTATCTTTCGTAAAGGGAAAGCTCCCCCTACGAAAGTGCATCCTTGTTAAGCATCCCAATCTCTCGTCTTATGAAGGTGAACCTGTCCTATGCCAAAGACTTAGTAAAAATGTCAGCCCATTGATAATCAGTTGAAATAAACGAAATGGACACATCACCTTTTTCAACATGGTCTCTAATGAAATGATGCCTTACATCAATATGTTTGGTCCTTGAATGCTGAACAGGATTCTTAGTGATGGAGATGGCACTTGTATTGTCACATTTAATAGGAATGCCTTTGAGGTTGATGCCAAGATCTCGCATTTGTTGAGCTATCCAAAGGATTTGGGAGCAACAGGCTCCAGCTGCAATATATTCGGCTTCTGCAGTGGATAGAGCTACTGAGTTTTGTTTCTTTGAGTGCCAACTGATCAAAGATGCTCCTAAGAATTGACAACATCCTAATGTGCTCTTCCTATCCACCTTATAGCCTGCAAAATCTGCATCAGAATATCCAATTAATGTGAAATCCTTTTGCTTTGGGTACCATAGTCCAAGCTCCTTAGTGCCATTGAGATATCGAAAGATCCTCTTCACAGTCACGAGGTGAGATTCTTTAGGATTAGCTTGAAACCTAGCACACATGCAAACACTAAACATGATGTCAGGTCTACTAGCCGTGAGATATAATAAAGATCCAATCATTCCTCGATACTCCTTTTGATTGACACTTTTCCCAGTCTTGTCTTGATCTAGAGATAATGTTGAGCTCATGGGAGTCTTGGCTGCTTTGGATTGATCCATTTTAAACTTCTTCAAGAGATCCTTAGTGTATTTGCTTTGGTTGACAAATATCCCTTTCTTGGATTGATGAACTTGTAATCCCAAAAAGAAGTTGAGTTCACCCATTAAGCTCATCTCAAATTTACTGCACATGATGTCAGAAAATTCCTTGCACAAAGATGTGTTAGTAGCACCAAATAATATATCATCAACATAAATTTGAATAACCAAAATGTCATTTCCTTTGGTCTTGATAAAAAAAAGTCTTGTCGATCAACCCCCTTTTAAAATCATTTTCTAAAAGATATTTTGACAAGCGCTCATACCAAGCTCTTGGGGCTTGTTTCAAACCATAAAGCGCTTTGTCAAGTTTATAAACATGATTGGGAAATTCCAAGCTTTCAAATCCTGGGGGTTGAGCCACGTATACTTCTTCCTCTATGAAACCATTAAGAAAAGCACACTTGACATCCATTTGATATAACTTTATGCTCATAAAAGATGCAAATGCTAATAAAATGCGAATGGCTTCAAGCCTGGCTACGGGAGCAAAAGTCTCCTCGTAGTCAATACCTTCCTCTTGATTGTAGCCTTGAGCAACAAGCCTTGTTTTGTTCCTCGCGATCTTACCATTCTCGTCTAGCTTGTTTCGAAATACCCATCGTGTGCCAATGACTGATTGATGCTTTGGCCTAGGCTTCAAGGTCCATACTTTGTTTCTTTCAAATTCGTTAAGCTCACTTTGCATAGCAATAATCCAATCTGGCTCTTGAAGGGCCTCATCTACCTTCTTTGGTTCAATAAGAGAAACAAACGCGTGAAAAACACAAAGATCTTTAAGTTTAGAACGAGTTTGAACACTAGAAGTAGGGTCAGAAATGATATCCTTTAATGAGTGTGATGAGGAATATTTGAATTTCTTTTTTGCTAGTCTCAGCTCCTTGATTCGTCACACCAATAGGATTGACTTGTGGTACATCTGACTCCGTGGTCCTGTTAGGTTCAGTTACAACAGTTTTTGACGCTTCAACACTGTTGGATTGGACACCAAGGGCTTTGGAAGAATATTCAACACCTTGGGCCAATTCTTCAGTGTTGAGAATTTGTTCCTTCATGTTCCTCTTCTCTGTGTTCTTGGTGGCAGCATCATCACCTTCCTCATTCTCTGTATGGATGTTAAGATCTATATCTGCAACACTTTCACTCAAAGAACCGTCATTGCATTCATAAAAAATAACGTGTATACTTTCTTCAACTAACTGGGTCCTTTTATTGAAGATTCTATAAGCTTTGCTACTTGTGGAGTAGCCAAGAAATATACCTTCATCACTATGCGCATCAAATTTCCCAAGGTTATCTTTTCCATTGTTATGAACAAAACAAGTACAGCCAAAGGGTTTAAAATAAGATATAAGTGGTTTGCGGCCTTTGAAAAGTACATAAGGAGTTTTCTTTAAGATGGAACGAATAAGACAACGATTCAAAATATAGTTAGCTGTGTTAACAGCTTCAGCCCAATAGGTTTTAGGTAATGCATTTTCTAAAAGCATAGTCCTGGCCATATCATCTAAGGTGCGGTTCTTTCGTTCCATAACCCCGTTTTGTTGAGGTGTCCTAGGAGCAGAAAAGTTATGGGAGATGCCATATTTAGCACAAAACAAATCAAACTGAAGTTGATCAAACTCCCTACCATGATCACTCCGAATTGACACTATGGGCTCGTTTCTTAAAGTTTTCAACTCCTTACAAAGTTTTGAAAACTCAAATAAGGCCTCTGACTTTTCTTTTAAAAAAGCAACTCAAGTATATCTAGAAAAATCATCAACAACAACTAGCATGTACTTTTTACCATTGGGAGATTTGACTCGCATAGGACCACACAAATCCATATGTAGAAGAACTTACAACCTTTTTGGGTTTGAAAGAGCTACGTGTTTGTTTACCTCGTGTGCATGCATTGCACATATCAATACCTTTGAAGTCCATCTCAGGTAGCCCTCTTACAAGCCCTTTGGACACAAGCTTCTGTAGTGTATGTGAGCTCACATGACCGAGTCTCCTATGCCAGAGCTTTGGATCGTCCGTCAAAGCCTTTAGACAGGTTAAGCTTCCTTGTGGCACTTGATCAGCATTTACAGCGTATATATTGTTGTAGCGATAAGCAGTTAGTATAACTTCACCTGTATCTTCTCTGCACACTAGACATCCTTTCTTGTTAAATCTGACATTGTAGCGATAAGCAGTTAGTATAACTTCACCGTGGATTGCTCCTTTAGATCATGAAAGAGAGAACTCTTTCCACTCATATGCCTCGAGCATCCACTATCAATGATCCATTTATGTTCCTTCACCTTGGTGATCTCCTGCAAGACAAACATCAACCTTTGTGGCTAGACCAATAAACAAATTTGGATCCATTGTTAGGGTAAACCATATTTGGTAAAATAGTGCCTTTTGGAACCCAAACTTGTGTTATCCGTTCTTTTCTCAAATGAACAGGAAAAGTATTGCGAATGATATAAGGATCCTTTCTTCTATAGGGGCAGGTCTCTTTTACATGTCCCTTTCTAGCACAGTGGTGACATATAGGAGAAGTTTTGCTTCCTTTTGCCTTTACAAAGGTGGTAATGTGCTGCTTCTTTAAAAACCTTGGATTGTAACCAATACCACTTTTGTTTAGAGAACTTTGTTGCTCACCCAACATCCTATCAAGAGTGCCTTTGGATTTGGTAAAACTTATGAGGGTTGTCTGTTGATCTTGAATCTTATTATTGAGGGAGATCTTCTCGTTCTCTAAGTAATGATGATCATTTCTTAGAGAGGAGAGATCTTGCTTGATTTCAGATTTCTCTGAGTCAAGCGTCTTGAATTTAATGTCAAGATCTGAATAAGAAGCTTCAAGACTTTTAACCCTCATAGACAGATCCTCAATAGTTCTTTCCTGGTCCACAGTTCTCTTAATAAGAATGTTAGTCTGGGCAATAAGTTTCTCTTCATTGGAAATCATATTAGAAAGGAATTCCGATAATACCTCTTTTGGACTTGCCATAAGTTCTCTTACAGTAGCTTCAAGCTTTTCATCGTGGGATTCATCTTCTGAGGCCATAAGACAAATATTGGCCTTCTCATCATCGGAGTCGGAGTCAGAATCGCTCCAAGTTGCCACCATGGCTTTCTTCTTCCATTTGTCACCCTTCTTGGACTGGCTCTTTGTCTTTTGAGGGCAATCCTTCACAAGATGATCTGTTTCACCACATTCAAAACAAGACAAAGGTTTAGTCTTCTTATCATACTTGTTGTATTGAGGCTTACCTCGAAATTTAGAAGACTCTGATCCATCCTTGTTGTTGAATTGTTTCTTCATTTTGAGAATTCGAGCAAGGCCTCTAGTGATAAGAGCAAAAGGATTATCCTCATCGTCATCCTCATCTTCGGAATTAGATCCATCTTTAGGCTCATCCTTCTTAGACTTGAGTGCTAAGTTCTTAGTGCTAGTTGGAAGTTCTCCATCGTCTTCATTAAGGATCATCTCATGCGTGATCAGCTTCCCAAGCAGGTCATCAAGGGGTAGAGTAGTGAGGTCCTGTGCTCCCTCTATAGCTGTTACTTTTGGACCCCATTTCTCCTTTGGGAGGCACCTCAGTATCTTCCTCACTTTCTCAACGTTTGTAAAGCTCTTGCCGAGAGAGTCAAGGTTGTTGGTGATTTCTGTGAATCGTGTGAACATGGCCTTGATTGACTCATCAGACTTCATTTTGAAAAGCTCATACTTTCGAAGGAAGATGCTGATCTTGATGTCTTTCACTTGGCTTGTTCCTTCATATGTGACGACCAGTTTGTCCCAAATCTCTTTAGCTGACCTACAAGATGAAATACGGTTAAACTCATCAGTGCTAAGACCACAATAAAGTAAGTTAATAGCCCTGTAGTTTTTGGAGACGAGTTCAAGATCCGCTTGGATGTATTCAGACTCCTTCTTTGCGACTTTGGTTCCATTTGGTCCGTCTTTCTCTGGAATCTTCGGACCATTCTCTATAATGTTCCAAAGTTCCAGATCTTAATCTATAATGAACATCTTCATCAAGGATCTCCAGTGGACAAAGTTGTTTCCTACAAAGAGTGGTGGTCTGCTTGTGGACCTTCCCTGTGCAAATCCTCCGCTTGCTTCACCAGACATGATCGAAAACTCACAAGATTGTTAGATCAAAAGCAGTGAGTAAAGCTCTAATACCAATTGAAGGTTCGATAATATAAAACTAAGTAAAGTAGAAATACTCTAAAGGGGGATTGAATAGAGTATGCCGGTTTTTCACAGATAGTCTCAAGACTTTTGAAGCTCGTGCAAAACCCTTTGAGATTAGACTAAGTCTTTTCTCTGAAAACCTGAATCACAAAGTTAAACAATTCGAACCAAGTGCGGAAATAAGGTAAAGCAATAAAGTAAAGAACTCGATGAGTTGTTTACGAGGTTTGGCACGAACTTGGCCTACGTCCCCGCCTAGGGTTCTTCCACAACCCTAGGATTCAACCGGCTTTATTGATTCACAAAGCTTAGGATCCTAATAGCTCACTGAGAAGCCTCTCTCCTATACAATTGCAATCTAGTCAACTCACGTTCCCTTTGAGTCCTAGACCAATCTAGAAGAGCCCCACCTCTCTCAGCTATCTAGTACAATCCTCTTACTCTCGAGAATCAAAAGCCTAGTGTTCACTTCCTGAGTTACAAACTCTCGAGTATAACACTATAAAAGAATATATCCTATAAGCTCGCTGTGTAACTCTCAAATGCTTTGAAATGAAATAACAGACAGACTCTTAGGACAAGAAAGAGCACACGAAGACAGATTTCTCTTGAAGGCTTGGAGTGTATGAAAGGCTCATGTTCAATGAATGTGTGTACTCTGTCTTCTTCTTCCTTCTTCTTTATATTGAGACAAATCGGCGCCAAGGATCTTCTCCAACGGCTAAACAAGATCATGGCCAAGGCTGGATCTTCTATCTTTGGAAACTTCAAGTCCACAATCTTTTCCGATTTGAATCTTCTCAACACGCATCACAAGGAAGGAAATAATTCGAAAATACTTCCTGAAAGGTTAGTTACATATATATATAATATAATGGAAGTATATAATAAAATAATATTCGAACAATATAACATATAAAACAGGTTTTGTATTTCATCAACGCTGTTAAAGCTCCAAGACCTTTGACACATACAAGCTGCCAAGGCCTTTGAAACTTATTCCTATTTTCATCAAGGGAGGGAGTTATCAGACCTTTTGACAATTATGTCATTATTTTTTATTTCAATCACTTTATTCCTTCCATTTCCAGCACTTACAATGAGAACAAAAAAAAGTCAATGAAGATTCATTTCTTTTATTTTACATTTCAATGTTGCATCTTGTTAGGCATCTTATTTTGACCTTTTATGTTGTGCAGGATCGTTCCATGCCAGCACTCTAAACCAACTGTATACACGTTATACGTAGAACATTTAAAAAGACATGCTTTCAGCTTCAAATCTCATATAATTAAGTGGGTCAAACTATCAGAAGTGAGTTTTAAGTGTGTGCTTCTTACATTTCAACCTTTGCTAATTTGAATATTCATTGTCATTGGTCATCAAAGTATGGAAATCAACATTTCTTTTTCCATTGGTCTCTGAATTTTATCCATGCCATGCTGGGTTAGAGTTCTTATAATTATGCTTGGTAGAACTTAATTCCGTGTTTGTCAATGATCTAACTGAGATTAAGGGAAAATAATATAATCATCTTTTTTCTTAGTTCAAATCTATGGATTTGTGGACTTTTTGGGTTTTAATGTAAGGCATCATTCCACTTTGGTTAAGTTTCAGATGCTTTTTTTTATTATATGTTCTTGATTGATACCTTTATAAATGATATTTGAATTGATTCTAACTAGTTGTGCGGGCTAGATAGAATAAAACAATAGACAATCAAGCACAAAGAAGTTGAAACATTCAAATATAGGAAACAAGGAACGAGAATTAGAAACTCACAATCAATCCGAATGAAGCTTCAAATTGCAAGCAGAATAGATGAGTTTAGTTCCTCATGGAAGACATCGCTCAAAATCTCTAAAGTGTCTGATGAAAGAATAGAACAGAAGTTCTGGAAAAATAACTAAATTTGGCCTTAAATATGACCCAAAGTCGGCCATGAAACAATAAATAAGATCAAGGGTTTTTATTATTTAAAATGCAGCGCACAGCGCTGACGCCCAAATGCTGTGGGCGCAACATATGCAATTTTCCTTCTCCCCCTGCGACGGTACTGGCGGCGGCCGCAGCATACATGCTGCAGCCGCTGCATCGGTGTTTCCCGGAAAATCCATCTCGAATTTGCTCTTCTTCTCAACAGGAAAGTTGTAGCTCTCTGAAAGATCTTTCTAACGCATGGTCATAATAGTCAATCGGACAATCGAGGCCTCCAGAAAGTGCAAAACAAGTTCAGCATGTCTGGTGACAACTTCTGCAGACTTGTTCTTCGTTTAGGCTCGCTTCTTCTTCTCAGGACCTCTTGAGATCTTCATGTAAGCTTCTTCGATCAACTAGACATTCTCATCCAATGCGTTACTCAACTCATGTCTCCTCCTCGGATCCACCATTACCTGAAATAATCAATAAAAGCGTGTAGATTCTGACTCCGACAACATAGAGAACTAATATGCAAATCGTGCTTAATCCATCAATGAAATGCATTTTAACTAAGCTAAGTGCAACCTATTATGCCTACCTAAATGCATGCTATCATAAGCTAATCGTAATGGCCTTCAAATTCCCATTTTTTAGCATTTCCCCACCTTATTAGTGATACCAAAGCTAGCCACAAACTTTCATCCCTTTTGGAGTACTAGATATGGCACTTCCTTCATTAACCCGAAATATCCCTTAAAATACAAGCCGTGTTGAAAATCTCATGCGGTAAGATGATCGTATTGACCTTCAAATTCCCATTTTTCAGCATTTCCCTACCTTATTGGTGATACCAAAGCTAGCCACAAAGTTTCATCCCTTTTGGAGCACTAGAGATGGCACTTCCTTCATTAACCCGAAATATCCCTTAAAATACAAACCGTGTTGCAAATCTCACGCGGTAAGCTAATCGTAATAGCCTCCAAATTCCCATTTTTTAGAATTTTCCCACCTTATTGGTGATATTAAAGCTACCCACAAAGTTTCAGCTCTTTTGGAGCACTAGAGATGACACTTCCTTCATTAATCCGAAATCCCTTATAAAAATACAAGCCGTGTTGCAAATCTCACGCAGTAAGATAATCGTATTGGCGTTCGAATGGTCAAAAATACCATATGAAATGGTCAAAAAATCAAATGTTTCAAAACTCGGATTTTTTCAACCAATTCATACTCAAATACCATATGAAATATATATGACGAATACTAGACCTTTTGGAGGCCCTAGGGTTGGGTGTCACGGGGTCCGCTTAGTTAGGTCGTGTTGCAAATCTCACACGGAAACCTGATCGTTTTAGTCTTCAAATTCCCATTTTTTAGCAATTCTCCACCATATTGATGATACAAAAGCTACCCACAAAGTTTCATCCCTTTTGGAGCACTAGAGATGGTACTTCGTACATTTACCCGAAATCTCCATAAAAATACTAGCCGTGTTGCAAATCTCACAAGGTAAGTTGATTGTATTTGCCTCGAAACTCCAATTTTTTAGCATTTCCCCACCTTATTGGTGATATTAAAGCTACCCACAATGTTTCAACCTTTTTAGAGCACTAAAGATGGACCTTCCTTCATTAACCCGAAATCTCCCACAAAAATACAAGTCGTGTTGCAAATCTCACGCCATAAGATGATCGTATTGGCCTTCAAATTTCCATTTTTTAGCATTTCCCCACCTTATTGGTGATACCAAAGCTAGCCACAAAGTTTCATCCCTTTTGGAGCACTAGAGATGACACTTTCTTCATTAACCCAAAATACCCCTTAAAATACAAGGCGTGTTGCAAATCTCATTCGGTAAGCTATTCGTATTAGCCTTCAAATTCCCATTTTTTTTAGAATTTTCCCACCTTATTGGTGATATTAAAGCTACCCACAAAGTTTCAGCCCTTTTGGAGCACTAGAGATGGCACTTACTTCATTAATCCGAAATCTCCTATAAAAATACAAGTCGTGTTGCAAATCTCACGCGGTAAGATTATCGTATTGGCGTTCAAATTCCCATTTTTTAGCATTTCCCCACCTTATTTGTGTCACCAAAGCTACTCACAAAGTTTCAGCCCTTTTGGAGCACTAGAAATGGCACTTTCTTCATTTACCCGAAATCTCCCTTAAAATACAAGTCGTGTTGCAAATCTAACGCGGTAAGCTGATCTTATTAGCCTCCAAACTCCCATTTTTTTAGCATTTCCCCACCTTATTGGTGATACCTAAGCTACCTCCAAAGTTTCATCCCTTTTGGAGCACTAGATATGGCCCTTTCTTCATTAACCCAAAATCGCCAAAATAAAAATCAGGGCCAAATGGTCAAAAAATGAAATGTTTCGAAACTCGTATTTTTCAGCCAATTCATACTCAAATACCATATGAAACATATATGACGAATACTAGACCATTTGGAGCCCCCAGAGTCGGGTTTTAGGGCGTCTGCTTAGTTAAGCCATGTTGCAACTCTCACGCGAAAACCTGATCGTATTGGTCTTCAAATTCCCATTTTTTAGTATTTTCCTAACTTATTGGTGATACAAAAGCTACCCACAAAGTTTCATCCCTTTTGGAGTACTAGAGATGGTACTTTCTTCATTGACCTGAAATCTCCCTAAAAATACAAGCCGTGTTGCAAATCTCACGCGTTAAGCTGATCGTATTTGCTCCAAACTCCAATTTTTTAGCATTTCCCGGCCTTATTGGTGATATTAAAGCTACCCACAAAGTTGCAGCCATTTTGGAGCACTAAAGATGGAACTTTCTTCATTAACCCGAAATTTCCCATAAAAATACAAGCCGTGTTGCAAATATCAGGCGGTAAGCTGATCGTAATGGCCTTCAAATTCCTATTTTTTTGCATTTCCCCACCTTATTAGTGATACCAAAGCTAGCCACAAACTTTCATCTCTTTTTGAGCACTAGAGATGAAAATTCCTTCATTAACCCGAAATATCCCTTAAAATACAAGTCGTGTTGCAAATCTCACGCAGTAAGCTGATCGTATTAGCCTCCAAATTCCCATTTTTTAGAATTTTCCGACCTTATTGGTGATATTAAAGCTACCCACAAAGTTTCAGCCCTTTTGGAGCACTAGAGATGGCACTTCATTCATTAATCCAAAATCTCCCACAAAAATATAAGCCGTGTTGCAAATCTCATGCGGTAAGATGATCGTATTGGCATTCAAATTCCCATTTTGTAGCATTTCCCCACCTTATTGGTGTCACCAAAGCTACCCACAAAGTTTAAGCCCTTTTGGAGCATTAGAAATGACACTTCCTTCATAGACTCGAAGTCTCCCTTAAAATACAAGTCGTGTTGCAAATCTAACGCGGTAAGCTAATCTTATTAGCCTCCAAACTCCCATTTGTTAGCATTTCCCTGCGTCATTGGTGATACCAAAGGTACCTCCAAAGTTTCATCCCTTTTGGAGCACTAGAGATGACACTTCCTTCATTAAACCAAAATCGCCCAAAATACAAATCGGGGCCAAATGGTAAAAAAAAAATGAAATATTTCGCAACTTGGATTTTTTCAGCCAATTCATACTCAAATACCATATAAAACATATACGACGAATACTAGAACATTTCGAGCCCCCAGAGTCGGGTTTCACGACGTCCGCTTAGTTAAGCCGTGTTGCAACTCTCACGCGGAAACCTAATCGTATTGGTCTTCAAATTCCCATTTTTTATCATTTCCCCAACTTATTGGTGATACCAAAGCTAACCACAAAGTTTCATCCCTTTTTGAGCACTAGAGATGTCACTTCCTTCATTAACCCGAAATATCCCTTAAAATACAAACCGTGTTGCAAATCTCACGCGGTAAGTTGATCGTAATAGCCTCCAAATTCCTATTTTTCAGAATTTTCCCACCTTATTGGTGATATGAAAGCTACTCACAAAGTTTCAGCCCTTTTGGAGCAATGGAGATGGCACTTTCTTCATTAATCCGAAATCTCCTATAAAAATACAAGTCGGGGCTGATAGCCTCTGTTGTAATTGTTGTTGTTGAAATACCCAAGATTTCCATAATTGCCTTGCTTAGGCCTTGTTGAGTGAAATTCCCAATGGCATTCAAATCAAAATTAGGATCTTGTAGAAGCGGGCACATATCCATAGGATGAGTGCATTGATTTCAAAGACCACATGCCTTCAATTGTCGAGGAGTTCTATCAATGACCAATTGTTTCAACATCTCCTTTACCTCTGCCATATCAGTCTGAAGTGCAGCCATAGGGGCTTCAACAGCGAGTACACCCCTTGCACGAGGGCTCTTATTGAACTGTCTGGAGCCCTCAAATAGCTCCTTAAACACATCCCAAGCTGCGGCAGGCGTCTTGTTCAGCATGTTTCATCCACAAGTAGAATTCACTGTTTTGCACTCTATATCAATCAGCCCATTAAAGAGAAAGAGAACCAGATCCTTTTGAGTGTACCCATGGCATGGGCAGCTGGCGCAGAGTTTCTTGAAGCGCTCAAAGTACTCATGTATCGACTCCGTCGCGTACTGCTCAATGCTGCTGATTGACCTTTTCAAACCATTGAGCTTTGTTGTAGGGAAGTACATCTCTAGGAAGACTCTCTTCATCTCAGCCCAAGTAGAAATAGATCCAGGTGGCAGATAGAAGAACCATTCATTCGCCTCATCCTTCAAAGAGAAGGGAAAAGCTCTCAGCTTGATTTGATCTTCAGTTACATTCTCTGGTTTCATCCCAACAACAACCGTATGGAATTCAGACAGATGCTTGTGAGAGTCCTCCCCACTCAACCCATGGAATTTGGGTAGAAGATGAACTACCCCAGACTTCAGCTCAAAGTTGACTCCTTCTGCTAGCGCAGGGAATTGGATTGCCAGGGGTTGCTGCTCCAGATCAGGAGCAGAAAGCTCCTTAAGAGTGCAGTTCACGTCGACAACCATCTCTGTTGTAGGTTCTTATTTATCAAAAGGGAGTTCGCGAAAGCGATCACGAGTTTCTCGCCTTAGAGCGGCAAGGGTCCTTTCAATCTCTGAATCAATCGGCAACAAAGAAGAATTAGTAGCACGGGTATGGACCATATAAGACGGTCCACACCAAGATTAACACTAAAAACACAAAAGAATTAAATAAAAATCCATGGCAACGGCGCCAAATTTGACGGAGGGAAAACCTATCGTTGATCCGCCAAAGAAAACTCAAACCTATAGCAAGTATAGCAATAAGCAAGAGGTCGATCCACAGGGAAAGTTATAATTCCAGTTTGATTTAAGTGTCAATCAAAGTAACCAATTTGGGGGTTTTTGTTTGTGAAAGTTCTGCCTTTTATCAAAGCGGAGTGAAGAAAGCAAAGTAAATGGATTTGTTTTAAACAATTTAGAGAAGCAATTCTACTTACAATTTTCCACTTTATTGGGTTAAAGCGATCCTTGTAACTTCTTCTCGTCCTATTAAGTTTCCTCTGAATGCCCTTGTCCCGACCTAATATAGTTACTAGTCCAATCAGTCCTAGAAACCCTTATCAATCGAACAGTCCCTAAAGAAGGATTTAACCCAATTGATAGCTTTAAGTTCAGAGATCAGACAAGGTATTTGCAGTCCCTAAAGAGGAATTTAACAACACATCCAACTTCCTACTTGTTCAATTAGTTCAATCAGCCCTAAAGGAACAAGTTTGCCACTTAGGTTAAGGTTCACAATCAGTAATCTACAAAACCTTAGCAATTGAATTGATTCTAACTAGTTGCACGGGCTAGATAGAATAAAATAATAGACAATCAAGCACAAAAAAGTTGAAGCATTCAAATATAGGAAACAAGGAACGAGAATTAGAAACTCACAATCAATCCAAATAAAGCTTCAAATTGCAGGCAGAATAGATGAGTTTAATTCCTCATGGAAGACATCGCTCAAAATCTCTAAAGTGTCTAACGAATGAATAGAATAGAAGTGCTGGAAAATAAACTAAAAGTGGCCTTATATATGATCCAACGTCGGCCATAAGCAAATAACTAAGATCTGAGGTTTTTTTATTATTCAAAACGTTGCGAAATAGCGCTGACGACCAATGCTGCGGCGGCAGCATGTGCTGCTCCCTTTTGCCCGCTGCAGCGGGCCCTGCTGCGGCCGCGGCATCTCTTTTGCCGTGTCCATTTGGCTTTTTCCGAGAGTAGCTCCACTTGTCTTGCTTTTCTTCTTTCTTTGCTCCTTTCCAATGTTTCTTGTATTCCTCTTCAAGGTATTGCATCGCCCAATTGTGTTCCGATTTAATCTGCAAGATAAACACAAATTTGCGCAGAATCCGAACTCTTCTAAAATAATCACAAGATGCAATTTAGCAACAAAGTATGAAAGAAATGCAACCTAACTAAACTAAAAATGCCTATAATGCCTATCTAAGATATGCAATTTTAAATTGTCTAAAATAAATCCATCTGACACATACATTTTGAGCTCGCCCATTGATGAACTAGGTTTAGAGCCATCAGCTGAGGCTCAAGAGGTAATAAAGGTAAACTTTTGCAATTTTGAAGGTAATGGTGTTTATGTTGATCCTTTTTATTGCTATTTTGATAAGCCACCAGCGGAACTGTGTTGGTGGTATCATATTTCTTCAGGAGAGAGTCATGCTAGACTCTTTGATAGATTGAAAGGGTTCTTGAGTTCCACATTTTATGCTTTCAATTTATTGTGCTATGATATCTTTTCTAAGATGTGTGCACATGAATATGATAGGATACTGAGGGCCTTGACGATGTCTGATAGCTATGATCATGAGAATTGAAAATAAGTCAAGTCAATGACATTAAAGAAAGGCGCTTCTCAGGAGGCAACCCGAGGTAAGTTTTCTAATTTAGTTATTTCAATTCCTAGTTAGCTAGTTTTCTTTTCAATAAATTAGGTTTCCCATTAGGCATTAGATAGTTGTTTTTGGTTTGGGATAGACTAAGCTTTCAGGAAAGGCCGCCACGATGCTCAGATCTAACTTATTTGTCAGCGATGTCATGATCCTACTCTTCCACCACATTGTGAGCATTTCATTCATCTCTTCCTTTATGTTTTTATTTTTTGTTGTCTTTTATGTTTCATTGAGGACAATAAAAGGTTTAAGTGTGAGGGAGGGATTGCATATAGATAGAGTTTCCATGTCATGTTTATTTATGTCTTCATATTTATTTTTACTCATATATCACATTTAAAAAAATCACAAAAATATCATGCATTGCATTTACGTGTTATTAAAGATACCCATCTTGGTTTAGTTTCTCCTCTAATTTATTTTTATGATCTCATTGCATAAATCCCATGATTTGATTGAATTGCTTGAAAATGATTTTCGGAGCATGATTTGAGAATATAATTGAGCAAGTATGGTTCATGGTTGAGGTTTAATTGAAATCTAGCAAAAACATAACCCTTTGTGAGTTTGTTTTGGCCTTATAGGGACTTTACATATTATTTCATTTTGCTTTTATTGTGTGATTATACTCTCCATTTGCTTCTTATTTCATGACCATATTGCACATGTTTGTTGCTTGTCAATTTCAAATGATTGAGGCATGTTTTCTTTAGCCGTATTATACCTTATCTACCCTTTGCATTATCCTTTGCTTGAAGCCAATATGAGCCTTAAAGCCTTTTTTTTATAGCTCCACAAAAATATATCCTAGACAATGATTAGCCTGACCCCATCCGAAAATTAGGAGGAGAATTGATGAAAAAATCTATATGTTGGAGTTGCTTTGAGTGGAGATGATGTATGTATGGTTGTGCATTGCGAGAGGCATAGCCGAAATAAGGTAAACCTTCTTGCATAATAGAGATGACTTGTTACTAGGGGCCTAAGGAGGATAAAATTCACTTAGGAGTAAAAGTCTAGTAAGCTTGGACCTAAGGAGGATAAAATTCACCTAGGGGCAAAAGTAAGCATAAAAGAAAAGAAAAGAAGTCATCATCCAAATAGAAAAAATGCATGAGTTGTATGGCTATTGAAATCGAAGAGTGCTTATTGATGTGTATTGGAGTTTATGTTATTGGAATGGTTTGTGAAGTATGGAAGTTTTTGGTGTTGTTCTGGTTGGTTGTTGTTCCTTTTTCCCGGATTTTTAGCACCACAAGCCCTAAATATTTCCCATACCTTATGTTCCCACCAAAGCCCCATTACAACCCTATAAAAGTCATCATGATGTTGTTTGCAAGTGATGACTTTCACGGTGTATAGAGCATTTTGGATTGAGTTGAAAGTTGGATTTTAAAGCCTAAACACATGAGAGCTTGAGTGAAACGCATTATACCGGTGAGGTTGGATTAAATTTGCCTTTACTATTGGATTGCTCACATATTTGCTAGGATATTTGTTCTCTTATTCATGTTTCCTATTGCTTGATGTTGCTTTTATAAAATTATAGTATGAAGATCTTATTTGTGGGATGATTAATTCTATATTTATTTTTCATTGCTTGAGGACAAGCAAAAGCTTAAGTGTGGACTGTGTGGGGGAGTTTGATAGCATGCATTTAGGTAGGCATAATAGGTTGCATTTAGCTTAGTTAAGATGCATATCATGCATGATTTAAGTAGAATTTGAATATTTGCTCTCTATGTTGGTGGAGTCGGAATCTACACGTTTTTATTGATTATTTCAGGTAACTGTGGATCTGAGAAGGAGAAATGGGTTGATGACGCATTAGATGAGAATGTCTAGTTGATCAAAGAAGCTTACATGAAGATCTCAAGAGGTCCTGAGAAGAAGAAGCGGACATAAACGAAGAATAAGTCTGCAGAAGTTGCCGTCAGACATGCTGAACTTGTTTTGCACTTTCTAGAGGCCTCAGTTGTCCGATTGACTATTATGACCATGTGTTGGAAAGCTTTTTCAGAGAACTACAACTTTCCTGTTCACAAGAAGAGCAAATTCGAAACAGATTTTCCGTGGTCCGATTGACTATTATGACCATCCGTGGCCGCATCATGCATGCCGCGGCCGCCGCATCCATCCCACGGACGCAACATTTGGTGTCAGCGCTGGACCCTGCGTTTTGAATATTAAAAACCCTAGTTTCTAGTATTTTGTTTCATGGCCGACTTTGGGTCATATATAAGGCCGAATTAAGTTATTTTTAAGAACTTCTATTCTATTCTTTCATTCATCAGACACTTTAGAGATTTGAGCGATGTCTTCCATAAGAAACTAAACTCATCTATTCTGCCTGCAATTTGAAGCTTTATTTGGATTGATTGTGAGTTTCTAATTCTCGTTCCTTGTTTCGTATATTTGAATGCTTCAACTTCTTTGTGCTTGATTGTTTATTGTTTTGTTTTATCTTGTCTGGCCAACTTGGTAGAATCAATTCAATTGCTAGAGTTTTGTAGATTCCTGATTGTGAACCTTAACCCAAGTAGCAAACTTGTCCCTTTAGGGCTGATTGAACTAATTGGATAGGTAAGAAGTTGGATGTGTTGTTAAATCCCTCATTAGGGACTGCAAATAACTTGGTTAATCTCTGAACTCAAAGCTATCAATTGGGTTAAATCCTTCTTTAGGGACTGTTCGGTTGATAAGGGTTTCTAGGACTGATTGGACTAGTAACTGTATTAAGTCGGGACAAGGGCATTCATAGGAAACCTAAAAGGACAAGAGGAAGTTACAATATCAATTCAACCAAATAAAGTGGATAGTTGTAGGTAGAGCGATCTTCTCTAAATTGTTTTGCATTATTTGTTTTTATTTTATTTTGTTTTCTTTTCAATCTCAATGAACCAAAACCCCCCTTTCTACTAATTGGTAAATACACTTTGAGGAGAACTACTTGATTCTTTGTGGGATCGGCCTCTTACTTACTTGTTATACTAGTTTGTAGGTTTGAGTTTTATTTTGATACAGATACGACGCTAATTTGATGAACGAAGAGAGTTTAGCAGCCCATATGGCGAACATCGCTCTCTCTCCAATTGTCTGATAGAACGTAGAATAGAATAGAAGTCGTCCCCAAAATAACATAAATCCAACCTTATATTAAGTCTAAGTCGGCCAAAACAACCCAACAACGAAACTAGAGTTTCTTAAATAAAACGCTGCGCTGAGATCAAATGTTGCGGCCGCGGCATCAACAGCTCTCCCATATCCCGTTGCAGCGGCTCTAGCGGCGGTCGCGGCATGCATGCTGCGGTCGCGGCATATTGTCTTTCACGGAAAATCTGTTTCGAATTTGATCTTGTTGTCAACAAGAAAGTTGTAGCTCTCTTAAAGATCTTTCCAAGGCATGGTCATAATAGTCAATCGGACAACCGATGCCTCCAGAAAGTTCAAAACAAGTTCAGCATGTCTGGCGACAACTTCTGCAAATTTATTCTTCATTTAGGTTCGCTTCTTCTTCTCGGGACCTCTTGAGATCTTCATGTAAGCTTCTTCGATCAACTATACATCCTCATATAATGCGTCATCGACCCATGTCTCATCCTCGGATCCACAGTTACCTGAAATAATCAATAAAAACGTGTAGATTCCGACTCCACCAACATAGAGAGCAAATATGCAAATTGTACTTAATCTATGCATGAAATGCATCTTAACTAAGCTAAATGCAACCCATTATGCCTACCTAAATGCATGCTATCGGTCACTTTCCTCATAATGAAATAAAAAGGAATGTCCATAATTAACAAGGAGCATGTTTAGCTTAAAATGAATATAAACTTTCACAAATATAAATACCTTGAATGCATCACTTTGTATAGTCTTCACGAATTTGTCCCACATTTCTTGATCAATGAACGAGTAGTTGGATGGAGGATGTGGGTTGATGTTTTTTTTCTCATCATACTTATACCTTTTGCCTAGTTTACTTTTAAAATCCCTCCACATATTATTGGCAGTGCTCAAGAGCCAAGATTTTTTATGTTCTGGAACATCATACACGCCCTAGAAGTGAAACCCATACATAAAAAAAATTCAAAAGGGAAACAAGCATAAGGAATATTCACTTGTGCAAAATTGAGCAGCAACTTCTTAGCCTATAAGCAATTTATGAAATCCCTATCTCAATTTACCACCAAGTAAATAACATAAACTAATAATAACACATACCAATGAACACAACGAAGAGTTTGGTCATCACATTATTGTAATAGAAGAGCCAAATTGAAGGGAAAAAATAGCTATCTGACATTCTGGAGATTTACTCAAACACATTCCCTCTCTCCAATATTCCAGCCAAATCATGCAATAATAAAGCAATCCACTTTCTCGAATATTTCTAAAGGAATCTAAACAAGGAAAAAGGGAGAACAACAAGTACAACTGAATAGAACAGAAACACGAATCTAGATGCAAAATCTAAACAAATGTGTGCAAACAAGAGCAGAAACAGATACATCTAACCGAATAAGGAATCAAAAAACCCAATCAACCCCATATATTCACAGAATTTCTTTATGCAATACCTTGAAGCATACACCAAGTATCAAGGTAAAGGCATATATTAGGTATATGGAATCTGAAAGATCATCAAATCAGCCATAAAAGAAGTACCAACACCTTGGGATCACTAAATAGAGTAACAATGTAAAAGAGTTTACTGAGACATCTATCCATATAGCTTCTTTAATATGGTCCGATGCTGACACGACAACGGGTACACATTTCGTGGTAACTCTTGAAGTTTGCACTATTCTCCCTGATTATTTATCCCCTTGCATTCCAATGGAGCTTAAACTTTTGGCCCTTGTCCTTTTGTCTCATCACCTTTGATAAAAGAGTGTGCCCTCATTTGGTCTTACTTGTATCTTTTTCATCACATGAGTTGTCATTAGCATTTACACTTGATGGTGCCATAGACGTCGAATTTTTTTATCTGATTCAAGAAAAAAAAAAAACCTATTGTAAACAGATAGCATTCAGGTTGATTCTCTCTAATCACAACACAAAATAGTTGGCTCTTGAAATTATCGCTTAAGAAGTATGATGTTTGATTCTCAATGTACAGAGGTACTACTTTTCTTCTTCCAAAGAGCCGATGAGAATCAATGAGACAACAAAGTCAGCTCTTGCCAGCCATGTTGCTGAAATTGTAGCAAAGGTTATGACAATAAGAGCTTTTGGAGAGGAAGATCAGTTCTTTTCAAAAAAATCTGGACCTAATTGATAAGAATGCAAGCCCATTCGTTCACAGCTTTTCGACAAATGAGCGGTTTATCCAACTACTGGTCAGTAGCAACAGCTCTATTCATGACAAAAACATCTATGTGTGTGCTATCTGCAGCAGATCTATTCATATTACATCCTCAAACTATTCATATTACCTAAATTCCCTAAAAACAATTTAAAACCAATTTCTCTGCACATTACCCTATCCACCATCCTATTAGTGTCAAAGAACATATTAAGTGCACCTTCTAGTAAGGGTTACTTGTCACCCACCTATTATTGAGATTGTTAGAATATAAGCTCTAGGTTTAAAACTTGATTGTAGGTTTGGTCTCGTTCTCTAAACCTTCTCTTTTCTTTTCTTTTTTGTTTTTTTCTGAATTTTCTGTTAATTGTGCCTCTAGGCTTGATTTTATTTTAATCAAATGTATTAAGATAAAATATCCCAACTTCAGGATATGTAGAGTGTGCTTGAAAGAGTTGAAGCTCTCATTGTCTAAACTGAATATGAGAAAATAAATTGCCTAAAAGTCGCCCAAAAAGATTTGGATAGCAGTGATCTCTATTAAAATAAATAAATAACTAAACAACATTTCCTTCCTATCTACTTTTATTACTTGTAACAAAAAGAAATATATTGTAAATTGATTTGTACATAACTAGAAGTCTATTGTATCTACGATAAAGAAACTCCCAAAAAGAAATCATCTTGTTATCATCCCGTTTTCTTTGTGGTGTTATCAACATGACGAAGTTTCTTTGCTCGAGTACCAGATTCCACATTCGAGTCTTAAACATACATCCCTTCATCGTGATCCATCCGTGCATAAAACTCTTGATCAATATTATCATCATCCATACTCAGGAACGAAGAAGCGACGACTGTTTCACTAATATATTCATCTTCATTTTCAAAGTCATCACTTGAGAATCGTCTTCTTGATGCTATAACAACAGACCACTTATTGTCAGACGGATCTTTAACGTACAACACTTGCTTTTCTTGTGATGCAAATATAAATGGATCTTCTTTGTGACCATACCTATTAAGGTCCACAAGAGTGAAACCTAACTCGTCAACGTTGATTGCACTATTATTGTCAACCCATTTGCAATCAAATATTGCCACTCGGAATGTTATATAATCTAGCTAAAAAATATTTTCAGTAACCCCATAATACTACATGCCTGCATATATTGCATTTTTGTCTTTCGAGCTCGACACATGGAGTGCTTCTGTCGTATGAGTGACACCACTGTTATGCATCGGGCTATTACTATCATGACCCTTTATGTATAATGTATAACCATTGGTTATATATGAGCTGAAATGAACAGCCTCGGTCTTAGGGCCATAGGATAACCATCTTAAATGATCAGATATAGAATTTGCACCTTTCTGTAATTCAACCGATATCCTCTACTTGAACCACGCTACAAAAGTGCGACTGTGTTAATTCACAATCCAATTTTCATTTCTAGTCCGATTTTGCTGTCTCAAAATACCCTTGTGCTCCTCTTCATATGGTGACACTTCAACATCATTATGAAGGACATAAAGATGTGCTTGATTTAGTGTAGCACTACATCTGATCGTTGACATTTAAGAAGACCAATGGCTTCAACATTAGATAAGTATTCGCTACAGAATTCAATTGCCTCTTCAGTGATGTAACACTGAACAATCGATCCTTTTGGATGATTTTTATTCAATCATAATGTAACTCTGACTAGATGAATAACCAAATGGACCATGATGTCAAAGAATGACGGAAGAAAATATATCTGAAGCTTGCAAAGAGTAATAACTATATCATCTTGTAATGATTGTAGATGAGTCAAATCAATAACTTTACTATAAATTGCTTTGAAGAACAGACATAATCTAATGACTGTAAATCGAACATGCTTGGGTAGAATATGAGGTATATTGGCAAAACCTCTTGCATTAAAATATGACAATCATGAGATTTTAGGCCCATAAGTTTCAAATCATTCATGAAAACAAGACTTTTAATGTTAGAACAATATCCACTAGGAGCTTTAACTCTAACCATGAATTCACAAAAAGCAACATTCTCCTTCCTAGATAGGGTATAGCATACATGAGGCAAATACTTGCGATTTCCCTTCTGTTGTGGTAATAATTCAGTTTTGATGCCCATTGCTTTCAAATCAAGTATTGATTTAATCCCATCCTTTGTCTTCCCATGAACATTAAGTAGCATGCCAACGATACTATCACAAACATTCTTCTCTATGTGCATAACATCAAGGCAATGTCTCACGAACAAAAATCTCCAATATGGGAGGGAGAAAAAAATTGACTTTTTCTTCCACCTATTGACAACTTTTACTATATTCTTTTTTCCATATTCATTCTTCTTCCCAAATGATACTTCAATATCTTTCCCTCTTTCATACACTTGCTGACCGCTAAAAGGTTTTGGAGCTATCCCTGGCTCTTGAAAAGCATTAAAATTCTTTTTCTGCCTACGAAAATGATGGTCATTGGGAAGAAACCTACGATATCCCAAGTACACTGTTTTACTAGACTATGACAACTGATAATAATTAGTATCCATCTCATAGATTGGACAAGCATGATAATTTTTGACATTGTATCCGGAAAGATTACCATAAGCTGGAAAATCATTGATTATGCAAAACAAAAGAGCTCCCAAGTTAAACACTTCTTGTTTATTTGCATTAAATACTTCAACGCCGATCTCCCATTATAGTTTTAATTCTTCAATAAGAGGTGCTAAACGTCATTGCCTGACTGTTTTGGCTCTGATATCAACAACGACAACATCATATACTTCCATTTCATGCATAGCCAAGGAGGTAGGTTATAAATTACCATCAAAATAGGCCATACACTATAAATGTTGCTAAGATTACACTACTAGAATACTGCAATTAGACATCATGTGATTTAAGTCTGTCAAAAAAACAACAGATGTTAAATTTATCTATTACATCAATATTTTTTTTTGTAATGTTTAAAATAGTTTAGACAACAGTCAAATATATGGACATATGTTAAATTATTGGTTTTAAAAAATATAAAAACGAGCGCGTTTATGAAAAATGGGCGGGATCAAAATACTTAGAAAAAAAATGAGAGTGTTTTCAAATTTGAAGGGACTTTGAACCTACTTTTTCTAACACTTGCAGACATTTCTATCTGACTCTTCTCTCTCTCCCCTTCAGATTCAATAACCCGGGCACATCAAACCTCCATTTTTTTGGACCTCTGATGGCCAAGCCAAACTTTTTCCTCTACCTCCCTAATCTTTCCGCCGGAGAAACGAGCAGCTTCGATTTCTCACTCGCTTCGTTTATGCACGACAATTTGCACTATTGTTGTCGGTCGTTCAAGTAGACACTGAAACCCTAACTGCCGCCATGAACTGCTCGAGTAAATCTCTCTCTCTCTCTCTCTCTCTCTCTCTCTCTCTCTCTCTCTCTCACTTGCATTTATTCCTTTGCTTTTTTGTGATTTGTCGTCTTGAAGTTGTTGTTTGTGTTTCTTTTGGATGCAGTTTCTGGTGAGGCTCCGGAGGAGCAGGTTGTTTTGATGAAATCCGGCCTTCTCTTCGAGAAGCGGCTGATTGAACGGCACATCTCCCGGGAGGGAAACATTATAACCCTAGATCTACCGCAGTACCGCCGTCTCCTTCCCTAATTGAGCGATAATCTCTAGTTTGCCTAGATCTGATAAACTTCAGAGGGCTGGATCTTATGGCCTCCTTCCTTCTCTCAATCTTGCGGTGCTCTCTCTTTCTCACACTCTTGATCCTCCTTTTTCTCCGTCAATCGACCTCGATGCCAGATCCTAGATCTCTTCTGTATCTTCTTCAACCTCGAACATTACTCTCTCTGTCTCACATGGTTCTCTTAGTTCTCCCCCCATCTTTTACATATCGACCT
Organism: Persicaria maculosa; assembly: GCA_963922045.1. Lineage (NCBI taxonomy): Eukaryota > Viridiplantae > Streptophyta > Magnoliopsida > Caryophyllales > Polygonaceae > Persicaria > Persicaria maculosa. The sequence goes on along the minus strand of OY998262.1, from coordinate 36,271,935 downwards.
AAGATGAAGAGCTCAGCCCGAGCCCACCTCCCGTGACCTTCGCCCACCTCTCGATCTCTCGTTGTCGTTGTGTCCTCACAACCATGACGATTCACCGATTCCTAGCCAATCAAGGCCAAACGGGTGCCTGTCGACAACCCTGTTGTGAATTTGTCGCCTAAGAAGGTAAACACTCTATTCTATCATTTTACTTTTAGTTGAAATTGATTTAGTTTCTTGATTTACGGTTTAAACTAGGTTAGAGTTCTTAATTCCTAAATGATGATTTGAGTGGAACTATGGAACTATGAATTTTGGCTGCTTCATTACATTGGTCTCCCTGAATGATAAGTTCAGCTGAAAGCTACTATGCAATTGCTATAGCATTTATGCATCTTTAATCTTAATTGCTTTAAATTTTGTCTGGATTTGTGATGTTGATTGTTTTGCTGGTGTGAATTCAAGCTTTATTTTGCAAGAGTGAAACATGGGACCCCACCAAGGGAATACAATGTCCAGATTGACACTGGGAGTGATCTCTTGTGGATTACCTACAACTCTGTATTGACAGCCCTAGTAGGTTTTTTTATTTGAAGCTAATAAATTTGGTATTCACTTTATTTGTAGAATTTTATGTTCATGTAATTGAGGGTGGTTGTTCTTGCTCACAGATTGATCTTAGTTTCTATGATGTTATTGGATCGTCAACTGCTGCCTTTGTTTCCTGTTCAGACCCGGTGTGTGCTTCCATCAGCTCAAAAACACCAGCTATGTGCTCTACTTAGACTGATCAGTGTAGTTAATCATTTCAATATGGAGATGGAAGGGGAACATCAGGGTTTTATGTGTCTGATATGTTTTACTTTGCCATGATTATTAGAAACGCTATGATTACCAACTCTTCTACATCCATTCTTTTCAGGCAGGTAAGATACTATTTCCTGGGATTGCTTTATTTTTTAGTTTTTGCTCAATTCAAAATGTTGGCAAAGAACTTTTACTCCTTTGGCATTATCTTTTGTTTGCTGTAGAGATCTTTTGATGGGGATTTTATTGGCCTAATGAAAAATCATATGATTATTTTATTGATAACATGGAATCTTCTTGCTTCAATCTGGATGTATTTAATTTACTTCTTGAATTATATATAGTATTGATATCATCTCCTCTGCTAATTCATGTGACCCAGTAGACTTCACTTGTTTTTCCCGAGATCAAGTGCAGAGATTTGACTAAATCAGACAATGCGATTGATGGAATTTTCGGTTTTGGTCAGCTGAGTTTATCCATCATATCACAATTATTATCCCATGGAATAACACCAAAAGTATTCTCCCATTGCCTGAAAGGAGACAATAATATACTTGAATCTTTCTGCGTATTTCCGAGTAAATATACTTGAATCTTTGAAGTTCATCCCAAATTAGCTTGTTTTGTTTAGGGCTTTGATGTTTTGTGCCCAAATCTCAGCCTTGAATTAGTTGTGGAGATGAGCAACTTTATGACTAAGATATAGCAATCAGTTGTCATGGATAACTTGTTTAATAAGTGTTTCTTTTCAGATTTCTCTAATGGAAGACTCTGGATTTCATCGAAGAGCTCTTGATGAGTTGCACAAGAAAGAATTCAAAATTGTGAGGTTCATATAAACTTTTTGTTTGTCAATGAATACTTTTTATTATACTCCCTATATATATTATCAGCTTCTATTGATCATTACTCATTAGTGAGCAAATTCTTGATCAGAAGATTTGGATGATGTTTTTCAGGTTGTCATAGATAGAGCTGAGAGGATTGACATTCCCGATATTGACAAGAAAAAGTGCGTTCACCTTTGTTCTTCTTTTCAGAAAAGAAAATTTAGTTCTACTTTTCAGAATTTAAAATTCCTAGTTCCCAAACTATTAAATTAGGTTTTTCTTTGAATGAAGAGATTAAGGGTATCATCCACAGTTTGAAATATTTTGAGATTAAGACAATAACTCAGAAGTAATAAAATGTTGAAAACAAGTATGACAAGTACAAGAAATGCTATAATAAATTACAGAGAAAGATCCTACTATCCATCTTTAAGGATAGATGAAAGACAATTAAGTAATTTCAGTTCAATTTAAGCATTGAGTACAATACATGATTTCTCTGAAAACTTTTTATGTCTTGAACTTTTGAAATCTGCCTGCTTATATTTCTTATATTTCATTATGGGAACTTTTTTATTTGTTAGTTGGATGTATTGGTCAGTGCTGTTGGATTTTCCAAACTGTTTATGTTATAGGTAACTTTCTGCATTTGTCAGTTCCTCTGTCATAGTTGATTTGAAAACTTTCCAAATTACTTATTTTCTAGATAACTTTCTAAAACATGAATTAGGTTAGGCTTGTGATTAATGATAGTGTTTTTGAATCTCTATTCGTCGTATGATATATACTTATGTCATAATTGACTTGATATCATGGTTGATAAAAATGCTTTGTTTTTCTTTCTTTTTCTACATTTAAGGTTTAAATTTTGTATTTTAGTGCATTGTGTTGTGTTTATTCTCTCTGGTGCTGAAATAAGCTCCCTTATGGTTTTTTGTTGATGTTAGTAATCTCATGAACATACAGCTAAACTGATGGTTTTAGGTTCTTATGGTTTAAATTATTGTTGCTTGCTTTAAATGAGATCAAATGTATGCAAGAACTGCATCATTGCTTGCATTGTATTTTACTATTCTTCATTTCCTTGTGTGCATATGATGCAAAGAGCTATCTATCTTGAGTTTAAAGGTGCTTAGAGCTTCTTGTACACGTGTGTCTTGGTAATGTTAATCAGCTCATCTGTGGTTTTCATGGTATTCTCAAAGTGCTTTGAGTTCCTATTGATCCAAATGTAGTAGATGGTTTCTCCTAAAACCATTCTTTTTGCTTTTCATTTCCAGCTTTATGGCTTTCCTTCTTGATTCATTTGAGTGCACTTGCTAGGGTGTTCATTTATCTCTTCACACCTAACCAATTCCTGATCTGCAGCCACATAGTACGTGTATAAGTACAAGTAAAGAACACATGGGAGCTAGTTTCAGGGCTAAATTGCTTAGGGCGCTGGTAGGATTTATCTCCTTATGTGTGATTTTGGCCTTTTGCAACTGAATAGACATTCATTAAGCATATAGTTTGATTAGTTCTATGAAATTGTGTATAAAAAGAAGTATGAAATTGAGGTTTTCATGACACATTTTTCTAGTAGAGAGATCCTTTCTTGCTACAATTTAAATATTCGACAAGGTCCTTAAACATGTTTCTTTTTCCATCATGTTGTTTCTCGGGGACATCTTCATAGTAAAATGTTTATAGTGGATCATATTTGCTTCGCTGAATGGTTGTAGTGGATCAAAAGAAAATGAATGGTTATAGTGGATCATATTTCCTTTTCGTCAATGAATTTGCTTGATTTCACGGCATGCTTGAATTTCCTTTTTGTCAATGAATTTGCTTTTGCAGATGGCACTCTGCTTCTATGGTATCTTTGATGTGTCGATAAAGACCGGTGGTGTATTTGAGAGTATGATTCTCCAGGAAGAGTTGGCTCATCGTGCCAACAATGTGCTCGACATCGCAATCAGACTCAACGTCACATTTAGGTGGTTGGAACCTATCACGGAACAATTTCCCATTCTCAGCTACTTTGAATTCCACTAGGTTTATAGAATTTGATTGAGTTTTTCATATTATTTGTAAAAAACCATTGTTAAAGCCCATTTTGTTGATGTCCCTTTTATATAGTGTACATCTATATTATAATACTAAAGGAGAAGTCGCCTACGACATGTGGCGGCTTCTCCTTTAATGTAGCCCCTTTTCTTTTTTCCTTTTTTATTAATCTATTTATTTTAATATTTTTAATGGATTAGATAAGTGTTAATTTAACAAACAATTAATTAAAACAAATTAAAAAGGAAAATTATCTAATTTATTTATTTTAATATTTTTAATCGATTAGATAAGTGTTAATTTAACAAACAATTAATTAAAACAAATTAAAAAGGAAAATTATCTAATCTATTTATTTTAATATTTTTAATCGATTAGATAAATGTTAATTTAAAAAACAATTAATTAAAACAAATTAAAAAGGAAAATTATCTAATCTATTTATTTTAATATTTTTAATCGATTAGATAAGTGTTAATTTAACAAACAATTAATTAAAACAAATTAAAAAGGAAAATTATCTAAATTAGTTGATGATTTGGATCCTTCGGCCATCTTCAATTTTAAAGATTTTCTAATTTAGTTAAGATTTTGTATATATGAAGCCGGCGTAGCAATAAATCTGGCGTAACTTTTTTTTTTTAAAGATTAAATTGTTTATTTTAATTTCGAGTTGAAGATTAAACCCGCGTAGCTTTAATTTGTTTGTTAAATTAAAGCTTATCCAATTTAGTTGAGATCCTAACCAATTCTTTAAAAGTCAACTTGATGTAAATCTATATCTATACTCTATATTATAATACTAAAAGAGAAGTCGACTACGACATGTGGCAGCTTTTTCTTTAATGTAGCCTTTTTTTTTATCAATTTATTTTAATATTTTTAATCGATTTGTTTTAATTTGTTTTAATTGTTTGTTAAATTAAAACTTATCTAATTTAGTTGAGATCTTGGTTTTTATGATTGATGATTTTGATCCCCTAAAATCCCTCATCCGGCGTAGGTTTGTTTTTATTTTGAAGATTACTTTATTTACTTTAATTTTTTGTTAATTTTTAATCGATTTGTATTAACTGTTTGTTAAATTAAAGCTTTTAGCGACTTCTCCTTTAATGTAGGAATTTTTAGTTTTGTAATTAATTTATTTATTTATTTCACAAATCTAATTAGAATATTAGTTATTAAAGATAACAATTAGTAACAAATCCACTGATTGCAATATTAAGGATAACAACTCTTAACAAATTGAGATATACACAAATCCAAATCCAATTAATCTAGCGAGATCTAATTAATTCATTAACTAATTAGAAAATCCAATTAAATAATTAATTACCTTAGGTATTAATTAACTACCATATCTTAGTGCAAGCATGTAATTGGATTCTACCTTATCCAATTAACTAAACAAATCTAATTAATTACTTAATTAGAAAATCAAACTAACGACATATCAATCTGAATATTCGATTCTACATTGCAATCTCTTATCTATATATTAATTATTCAATACTAAATGAAATATGCATTTTTGCATTTTAAAATGAATTAGATCAGTATAAATGTTGAAGGATTTAATTTTATTTTAATCTATGTCATGCATTCATATCCCCCAAGTATTGTAATTATCCTTATTATGTGAATCATTTGCAATGCAATTATGCAATCGTAATAAAACAAAATGTACAACTTCCCAAACCACACACATTTTTTTGGAACATCAATGTATTTATTCCTTTATCTTGCATTGTTTTCCACCACTTATATTTTTCCTCACATTTCTCCCACGTAGGTGATGATTATCTAATCACGGGTGGTGAAGTAGATGTTCACCGCGAATTACAAGACATTATCAAAATTGTTATTATATATTTATCATATTTACTGTTTTTTAAATTATTTCAATTGTTTTTCAAACATTTTTTCAATTTCAGTTTTTCAATATATTCTCTTATTCATGCATTTTGATTAAAGTCGTTATATTTTTTGGTATTATATTAATGGTTGTAATGCTTTAATTTTCTTATTATTTAACATTTGATTTTCGTTATCATTCAATATGTTAGAAAATGCTCACTTTTTAGCTGGTACATAATATTTGTATTATTATATTGTAAATAATTAATGATATTATATGCAATATATTTCGAAAGTATGGCCCGTGCACTGCACGGGTACTTAACTAGTATACATTAAATTACACGTCATATTATAAATAAAAAATGTAGTGCGTCAAAGCTTCTAAATTAGTCCATAACGTGAAAACAGATGCCAGTTAAAACATTATAGACATCATCTTATCAACTTAAATCAATGTCTAATAAATGTTTTTACATTATATTGCTAATACAAACTGATGTATATTGATAACAATAACATTGTGATAAATAGCTAAAGTAATATTGAATAATGCAAACACATCATATTTCTAGAAATAATCCGATGTGAATGGGAATAACAACATCGGTTGTGTATATATTTCATTTGGTATGTTATCTGAAAATAATATAAAATCACAAATTATATATATGAAATTAATATACACATAATCAATATAATACAAAAGATGTCTATTTTGTTTTAATACATTGGTTATTTTTAGAAAAGTGATGTGAATATTAAATTTTGGCTTGACGCGGACATCTTAAAAAGCTTATAAATAAAAAATAACGAGGGTTTAATAACAATTGAACATGTAATAAATAAAATAAAAGGGCTAATTTACATCTATATTCAAAATAAAACAGATGTTTTAACCAAGAAAAGACATCTGCTTAAAACCGATGTGAAAAGTTTTGATCTTTTATTACACGCACATAGAGATCGGAATTTTTTTTGAAAGACATGTTGACAATAGATGTCTAATTGATCTTTTCTAGTAGTGATTACCATATTATAGACTCATTCCGTCAGTGGAAGTGCACCCCGTATGTTTCTCTTCTCATCTCCAAACGCGCTAAATTTATTATCTATAAAGACCAATGTGGGGAATCTACTGAATGTCTAAGTTTACCATCCGTTGACCTCCCGCTAGCATGCCATATCAAATTCTTTATTTCTTCTTCTATTTTAAACATGCGTTTAAGTCTAGATATAATTGGAAAATACCAGGGCACTTTACGAGGAATTTTCTCTCTCTTATATCATGATTCGTTGCAACCTATCTTAAGACACTTCTCTAATAAAGCATACTCTCCTTGATACAAAATGCAATCATTATGGAAAACATGTATCCTCTCGTAAGACATTCCTGTGGTTGATAACATCTTCTTGACCTCGTAAGTCCTAGAAGAAAGAACATTGTCATTTGGCAACATATCTTTAAAAAGCTCTAATACTTTAAGGTAGCTGATAATTCGGAATACTTCGAAATACTTCGAACAACCATTGTACAACTTTAAGGTAGCTGCCTTAAAATCCATCATCGTGTATAAGTTCTACAATTTCGAAATCCATCATTGTACAACTTCGAAATACTTCGTAAAGCTTTTTTCACTCCACCCATTAGCTGCCTTAAAATTATATAACTTTAAGGTAGCTGATAATTCGGAATACTTCGAACAACCATTGTACAATGGTTTTTGAAAAGCGGCTAATAAGTAGTTAATTTCATCCACTGAGCCATTTAAATTGTCTTGAGCAACATCCATCATATCTTCTAATCTATCACCCTCATTAATTTTCCTCATTATCGCCGCTATGTTCTAAGCCGATGTTATCTATTTCACCATGCCAAATCCATCATCGTGTATAAGTTCTATCAATCCCATACTCAAATAGATGAGACTTTATTTTTCTAACATTAGCTCGGTCAAGATTTCCACATCTTACACACGGGCATGGTATCTGTTTATTGTGATGTCCATAATGTTTTACTGCTTCATCTATAAATTCGCCAACCCCTCTCTCATATTCATCCGACAACCGATTTGCAACCATCCATTTTCTATCCATGATAATAAATCAATTTCCTAGATAACACACATAATATCAATTGACAATGATGATTGTAATGTAACTAATATCATCTAATTGTTTTCTAAAATAAAAAATGTAATATATAGTAGACTGAAAATAATTAGATAAGAATTACCCCGATAGATAAAAAAAACTGAAAAATAGAATTCAATGTAAGTATGTGCTTAATTTTGATTACATATAGTAGTAGTAACCTACTTGATGACATCTAATTTAGTCATATTTTAGGGTTGCATTTGTATATTAGTTTAAAACATTTTCATGCATATTTGTCATGTTTTATATTTTATTAACTTTATTTTGCAATTTCGGAGTCTACACCGAGTGTTTATTTATTTCAGGCATTTTAAGGCTATTATTGTGGAAATTCAAGAGTTGATACGAAGGAGCGAACATGATTGGATCCGACCCTGGAAGCTAAAGTGCAAAAATTGCCAAAGTTGGATGATGGTTGGCAATTAGAATTGGGTATTGGGTTAGATTTTAATTCTTTAAAGGGTGTGGGCTGAATTTGTAATTAGGTCAAAGTTTTATATATATATACTCGGATGAACATAAAGAAAGGGGGGGCTCTTGGTTCGGACTTGGGAGCATTGCCGCACAGCCCTTCGGCGGCTAGATTAGGGTTTAGTTTAGTTTTGTTTATTTTGTTTTCGGTATTACACTTTGGATTGAAGACGGAGATTTCTGGTTTGCATTTTATTTTAAGCATGTCTTTAATTTATTCGATTGCTTTTTATATTATGCTTAGCTAAATTTTCCGTTCTAGGGTTAGGGTGAACCCGACAATGTCGTGAATTGTTTGATTTCGATGGTTGCTTGAGCTTAGTCTTAATTTTATGAATTGATTTGATCCTAGTTGCTTAACCTGATTGATGTGAATCGATTAGAATCCTTTTTAGATTCAAGATGCTACCGCTGCGAATTGAAATTGGATAAATAGATGAAATTCATGATGTCGAAAGGAGGATTGGTTTCATCGGAACCCTAGGATTAAACTTGAGAAGTTGACAATTGTTATTGTGACATTTAAACAATTGTTGAGGACTCTTGAGGATTAATAAATTATCGTAGATTCTTAGGTGTGAATCGGTTAGGCGGAACGCGACAGCGAAAGTTTAATTGATTTTCTCCTAAGGTCTATAAAGAGCTTAAAGGGTCTAGATTCGGACACAATTGCTACAACATGCGACAGCTGAGTAGTGATGACTTTAGATAATTTACCTTCAATTTGACAAATTAAGAAGATGAAGTTCGAGTGAATATCGGGTTGAATTCGTTGTGGCATTGTCGTGGGAATCCTTTAACCCTGGAATTACTTCTCATATATATTTTCTTCATAATCTTTGCTTGTTTTTCTTAGTTTAGTTGAAAATCAAATCCCTCTTTCTTGGCTTAGCTAATTAGTTCTAGATAACAATTGATACATATATAATCCCCGTGATCGATATCCGTATACTGCAATTGATCTCGTATTCTTGCGAGGTTGGTTCAGGCTACACTATTCTTGTGTTGGTTTAGACCACATCACTACTCTGATTTTATGCTTCAAGTGAAAAATCTAACCAATGTCTTTGTGTCATACGTTGGTGGTTTTATTTTTTATTGGTCGGAGAAATTGGTGCTTCAAGGTAGGGAAAATGGATGACAAACTGGCTAACTTACAGGTATGTAGTTTAAAAAGGATTGTTTCCCTTATGGTTTCCGGTCCATTTATGTTTTTGAGCAAGGTGATCCCTTTGGATACCATTATATGCACACTTCTCCACATTTTACTGAAATTCTTTTGTTATTGTCTTCATAACTTTGTAAAAAGTATTATGCTCAACCTTATAGTTATAGGTCTCATATAAAGTTTTTGTAGATGTTTTACTCTTGTGATGCGATTGAGACAATCAAGTAAGAAGTAATGAAGTTATTGATGCGGGACCATCTTCTACACCATCATCTACACCTCCGGACGCGCCGATCATACTCGGAGACGGACCGATGACTAGAGCTTGAGCTAAGAAGCTCCAACGCGACTCATTCCTCTTTGTGAGTCACTCCTTGTTCTCGAGCGCGGTTCAACTCCCGGAGCCACCGATGAAAGTGTACATGTGCATTGGAACCCAGGTTGCTGACGCCGGAAGCCAGCTGCAAAGCGCCTAGGCAAGCTGTGACGTGCGCGGGCGTGCACCGGGGCTGCGCGGGCGTGCGGGGGCGCGCTGTTGGTTGCTGATCGCCGAAGTCACGTTGCCAGCTTTGGGAGTCCTTATGTGTTAATTTAGAAACATAATTAACATGTTATTTCATGGACTAATTAGTCAACTTATTCTAAGTTATTTTTAGGATTATTTTATTAATTTTCTAAGTTAATATTTTTATTATTATTTTGTTAATCTTCGGCCAGCATAGCCTTGTTAGGGTATATTAGATCGACCGACCCTTGTAGAACATTCACGTCTTCCATTATTTAGAAATACAGTGCTTTGTGTGAAACACAACTGTGAGAAAGTCAATCGATTCGAAGCGTTGCTCATCGATTGCACAATTGGTTATAGATCTAACTTGGTTTGCTTTGAGTTCGTCAACCTCGCGAGAGCTTGGTGATCCAGGTAATCACAAGTCCTCTCCTTGTTCCTCCAAGTTGTCCGCTTGGTTGTGTAAGGTTGTAGAGGCGGGCTTTATAGTCGTTGGTATTTGGTTCATATCCTCTTAGGAGGCCTGGGGTCTTTGCCTCGTTCTATTTTAGTTCGAATCAGTCCTTATCGGTCGAGTCTTTATTGTTTCTTTGTTTCGAGTCTTGCTGCGTTTTGTTCTTGTTCTTGAGTCTTTGCTTCCGTTCTTGTCTTTGAGTCTTGATTGTCGAAGATCGGGCCATCCTACGGATAACCCCGTATCAAATTGGCATCAGAGCTTCGGTTTCCGACATCAAAAGTTGTGTCTTTTGTTTCCCTAAACACAAAACCTACAAAAAAAAAATAGAGTCTTTCTTTGTTCTTGATTTTTACCTCTTGAATTTTTTTTTAATTTGATTGCATTAACCTTTGTTTGTGATTGTTGTGGTTGCTTTATCCTTAAACACAAGCCTAAGCCGAGAACCCCTTTGTGCAGTCGACAACCATAGTGCGTGCTTGTTGTGCAGCATCCTAGTCGACAACAGTCAAGAGCCTAGCCTAGTCAATTTCGGCCAAGGCTTCCTAATCTCAAACCCTAGTTTGTTATTCTATCTTTTGATCTATCTTGTTTTATCTATTTTATTGCCTAAATTAAATTCTGATTTTTTTTTTGTGGTAGATATTATTGATTTATCTATCATAAATTATAAAAGGCATGAGATAGTTCCTCTTACCTAAGATAGCCAAACCTCCATTATATATATTTCATTAGGGCTATACACATTTTATTTTATTTTTTTTCTCACCATAGCTTAATTTTCAAGAGTCCTTTATTTTTTATTGTTAGTTTCTTGCATTAGGTCAAAAAAAAAAACAGTCCCAAATATTCAGAAAAAAAAAATTACATTCAAAAGCTTAGTCCTAGGAGGATAAAATTCACTAGGGGCAAAAGTAAGCTTTCAAAAAAAAAAAAGGATTGTTGAGATCTAGTGCAAGAACTTTCAAGGACCAATTTTGGTGAAATCCTATAGCCCTAGTCGAAAGTCTCAAACACATACCTCCCAAACCATAAATTTTTTTTTAAGCCCTACCTTGCAACTACAATATCCATACTAAGGGTTTAAATCAAAAGGAGGTAAAAATCCAAGTTTTTCTTTCTTTTCTTTCATTTTCTTTTCCTCTTTTTGTGTGTCGTGTACTGCAGTGCCCATACCGACCCCATACCGACCCCCTCCAGCCTCGGTATAGCCTCAATACACTGTCTGTCGAGTCAGTTTGGTCGATTCCGAGCTTCTGCCCAGCTTGTGTCGAGCACTTTCTTCGGTGTTTCTTTGTCCTTTCTCTTGATTACTCTCTTTTGATTGTTAAGTCCTTGCTTGAGTGTTGATTTGCCCAAAGAGGATTGCCCCAACAAGCTTGTCATAACCAATTAGAGAGAAGTGTGCGAGAGAAACACATTGTGAGTTGTTTTATTTGCTAATCTTGACATAGTTCCGTGTTTGTTTATTTGCGATGTCTCAGCAGGTTAACAACCCGAACAATGCCAACAATGACAACGATTCCGACGCAACTATATCCGCCGCGGTGGTCAACGCCAGAATGGACACTTTTGCCACCACCTTGACGGCGATAATGGATAGGTTGACGGCCTTGGAGGCTAGACCAACGGGTTCTAATAACCTTGGTGGTCAAGGTAATCACCGGCGTGACGAGACGCCTAATGATGACAGGGAATTCCACAATCCTAATCCTAATCCTAACCCTAACCTTAATTTGCAAAATCCTATCTTTGAGGAGAACAACTCTCCACGAGGGGAGAGAAATGGTAGAAATAACGGATTTGCTAATATGCAGGGGCATGGACGAGGAAGAGGTCGAGGTCGTGGCTTCCAAGAGGAGTTCTACTACTCGGAGCGTGATGATGACTTCCAAGAGGAGGACTATTGGGATCAACGCCCGAGGCGGAACGACAGAGGAGGGCGTTACCAATACCGTGAGCCTAGAGATCCTGATCAGGACGGCATAGGTAAGGTTAAGGTAAAATTTCCTTTCTTTGATGGCAAGACAGATCCAGATGCATATATAGACTGGGAAACTAAAATGGAACAAATCTGGAACTGGCACAATTTTTCTGAACCTAAGAAAGTTCAATTGGCTTCTTTAGAATTTCATGGGTTTGCTCTTTTTTGGTGGGATAATTTGATTAAGGAAAGAAGAAGAGCCCTTGATGCGCCTATCGCGTCTTGGAACCAATTGAAAGCTTTAATGAGAAATAGGTTTGTCCCTCAACACTATGCTAGAGAGCTTAGGCAACGCCTAGAGAACCTTAAGCAAGGTAATAAATCTGTTGAGGAAACCTTTAATATTATGCAAGAAACCATGGCACGAGCAAATGTTGTTGAACATCATGAGGATACTAATGCTAGGTTTCTTCGCATTTTGCATCCCGCCTTAGCTTAGGACATTGATTGCTTTCCTTACTCTACTCCTACTGAATTATTGCATTTGGCTATTAAAGTTGAACGTGGAGCTAGATACAGGAACCAAGGCGGAAGATGGACGAGTGGCCAGCCCCAACCTTGGCGCCAAAACCGGCCACAACAGCCCCAAGGGCGGTCTGACGGCGGTTACACCTCTCGGCCAAACCAAGCCCCTGGGAGAGGAGATGGCCAAACCAACCCTACAGCTGCTGACAAGGGTAAGGCGTCTTGGACAGGACGAGATTCGTCTGGGACATCTACTGGTCCCAAAGGGAGTAATCCTAACCCCTCTACTGCTAGATCTAGGGACATTGTATGCTTTAAATGTCAGGGTAGAGGTCATACTATGAAGGATTGTCCCAATAAGAAAACTCTCATGATTAATCACTTGGGTGAATATGTGTCTGACAATTCTTGTGATGAAAATGAAGAGCATGCTAATGATAATGATCAAAACCTTAATCTGCTTACCTATGATGAGGATGATGATGGCATTGATTATGAACATGGAGAATCACTGATTGTTAGGAGAGTCTTAAGTGTTGTTCCTGCACCATGTGATGACAATCAACGTGAGAATCTTTTTCATACTAGATGCTTAGTTAAGGGTAAAGTGGTTAATGTGATCATTGATGGGGGAAGTTGTTGTAACTTAGCTAGTCAAGAGATGATTGATAAATTACACCTTCCTACTATTCAGCATCCTAGGCCTTATAGATTGCATTGGATGAACGACTGTGGTAATTTGAAAGTGAATAGGCAAGTCAAAGTGCATATCAAATTAGGACATTATGAAGATGATGTGTTATGTGATATAGTACCTATGCAAGCCTGTCATGTCTTATTAGGTCGTCCTTGGCAGTTTGATCGTAAGGTCTTGCATGATGGCTTTACTAACAGGTATTCCTTTACTTTTCAGGGCAAAAATGTAGTTCTCAAGCCTATGACGCCAACCCAGGTGGCTGATGAGATTGAGAAGCGGAAGGTAAGTAAAGGTGAGTTAGATAAGGAGGCTCAGTCGAGCCATGTGTCTACCCCTACTCGGCCTAAGGGTGTATTTTTGGCTTCCAAGAGTACATTTTTAGACGAGTTTGCGGATGGGGAAACAACCCTCATGCTCATATGCAAAGGGTTGAATATGTTGAGTGATGAGCTTCGAGCTACCCTCCCTCCTCGCATCCTATCTCTTCTTGAAGAATATAAGGATGTTTTCCCTGAGGACATACCAGCAGGTCTACCCCCTGTTAGAGGAATTGAGCATCAAATCGATCTCATTCCAGGGGCTGCATTGCCTAATCGGCCTGCTTATAGAATGAATCCCACTGAAACCCAAGAGGTTCAATCCCATGTCCAGGAACTGTTGGACAAGGGATACATTAGGGAAAGTTTGAGTCCTAGTGCTGTGCCTGTATTGTTGGTCCCTAAGAAAGATGGTTCATGGCGAATGTGTGTAGATTGTAGGGCCATTAACAACATTACTGTAAAATATCGCCATCTTATACCCCGCTTAGATGACATGTTAGATGAGTTGCATGGTTCTTCTATCTTCTCTAAAATTGATTTTAAAAGCGGTTACCATCAGATTAGGATGAAGGAAGGCGATGAATGGAAAACAGCCTTTAAAACCAAATTTGGACTCTATGAATGGTTGGTTATGCCTTTTGGCTTGACTAACGCACCTAGTACTTTCATGAGACTAATGAATCATGTGCTTAGGCATTTCATAGGTAAATTTGTTGTTGTTTATTTTGATGACATTCTTATCTATAGTAAATCACCTGAGGAACATGAAGCACATTTGAGGGAAGTACTTTCTACACTTAGATTAGAACACTTGTATGCCAATCTTAAGAAATGTGAGCTTTGTAATGATCAAGTGTCTTTTCTGGGTTTTGTAGTGAGTTCAAGCGGATTGCGAGTCGACGATGCTAAGATCAAGGCAATCCAGGACTGGCCGACACCTACCAATATCGGCCATGTGAGGAGTTTCCAGGGCCTAGCGAGCTTCTATCGGAGATTTGTGCGTGACTTCAGCTCTATCGCAGCCCCTCTCACAGAGCTCACAAAGAAGCGGTGTGAGTTCAAGTGGGGTCCAGCTCAGGAGGAGGCGTTCTGCAAGCTCAAGGAGAAGCTCACTCATGCGCCATTACTGGCTCTGCCGGACTTCACTCGGCCTTTCGAGGTTGAATGTGATGCTAGCGGAGTTGGGATTGGAGGCGTCCTCATGCAAGAAGGTAAGCCTATAGCCTTCTTTTCTGAGAAGTTAAAAGGTGCATGTCTTAACTACTCTACGTATGACAAAGAATTATATGCATTGTTTTAGAGTCCTTAAGACATGGTCCCATTACCTTTGGCCTAGAGAGTTTATACTTAGGACTGATCATGAATCTCTAAAACATTTTAAGAGCCAATATAAGCTTAATAGGAGGCATGGTAGATGGATGGAATTTATTGAGACATTTCCTTATGTTATAAAGTATAAGAAAGGGAAAGACAATGTGGTTGCTGATGCTTTATCTAGGAGACATGTCCTTTTGACAACTTTGGATTCTAGAGCCTTAGGCTTTGTATACATTAAGGAATTGTATGCTAATGATGCTGATTTTGGGGAAGTTTTTGGAAAGTGCCTAGATAAGGGTCCTACCGACCAATTTTATATCTTTGATGGATTCTTGTTTAGGAAAGACCAAGTGTGTATACCTAGGTGTTCTCTTCGGTTATTATTGGTGAATGAAGCCCATAGTGGAGGTTTAATGGGTCATTTTTGGAGAGATAAGACTTACCACACACTCAAGTCTCACTTCTATTGGCCACATATGCTTAGGGATGTAGAACATTGCCTTAAGAGACTCATTGACTGTTTGAAGGCCAAGTCTAAGCTTATGCCCCATGGATTGTACACCCCACTTCCTATACCCTCAGCCCCTTGGGAAGATATTTCTATGGACTTTATTGTGCGATTGCAGCTCATGCGGAAGGCTGAGTACAACGCCAACAAGGCCAACAAGGGCCGCAGATTGGTAACATTCCAGCCTGGGGATCTAGTGTGGGTGCACCTGAGGAAGGAGAGGTTCCCTAAGGAGAGGAAGGGCAAGCTTGCACCACGAGGAGATGGACCTTTTAAGGTTCTGGAGAAGGTGGGCGACAATGCCTACAAGCTGGAGCTTCCTGGCACATATGGCGTGAGTGCTACTTTCAACGTCGCAGATCTCATTCCATATCTTGCCGTGGACGAGGACTTGGATTCGTGGTCGAATCCTTTCCAAGAAGGGGAGGTTGATGCGAGACCATCTTCTACACCGTCATCTACACCTCCGGACGCGCCGATCATACTCGGAGACGGACCGATGACTAGAGCTCGAGCTAAGAAGCTCCAACGCGACTCATTCCTCTTTGTGAGTCACTCCTTGTTCTCGAGCGCGGTTCAACTCCCGGAGCCACCGATGAAAGTGTACATGTGCATTGGAACCCAAGTTGTCGACGCCGGAAGCAAGCTGCAAAGCGCCTAGGCCAGCTGTGACGTGCGCGGGCGTGCATCGGGCTGCGCGGGCGTGGACCGGGCTGCGCGGGCGTGGACCGGGCTGCGCGGGCGTGCACCGGGCTGCGCGGGCGTGCGGGGGCGCGCTGTTGGTTGCTGATCGCCGAAGTCACGTTGCCAGCTTTGGGAGTCCTTGTGTTAATTTAGAAACATAATTAACATGTTATTCCATGGACTAATTAGTCAACTTATTCTAAGTGATTTTTAGGATTATTTTATTAATTTTCTAAGTTAATATTTTTATTATTATTTTGTTAATCTTTGGCCAGCATAGCCTTGTTAGGGTATATTAGATCGACTGACCCTTGTAGAACATTCACGTCTTCCATTATTCAGAAATACATTGCTTTGTGTGAAACACAACTGTGAGAAAGTCAATCGATTCGAAGCGTTGCTCATCGATTGCACAATTGGTTATAGATCTAACTTGGTTTGCTTTGAGTTCGTCAACCTCGCGAGAGCTTGGTGATCCAGGTAATCACAAGTCCCCTCCTTGTGCCTCCAAGTTGTCCGCTTGGTTGTGTAAGGTTGTAGAGGCGGGCTTTATAGTCGTTGGTATTGGGTTCCTACCCTCTTAGGAGGCCTGGGGTCTTTGCCTCGTTCTATTTTAGTTCGAGACTGAGTCTTTATTGTTTCTTTGTTTCGAGTCTTGCTGCGTTTTGTTCTTGTTCTTGAGTCTTTGCTTCCGTTCTTGTCTTTGAGTCTTGATTGTCGAAGATCGGGTAATCCTATGGCTAACCCCATATCAGTTATCTTACAATCTTTCACGACTAAGGGTTTGATTTCTATCTTTAGAAGTAACCCCTTCATCCGAGTTCCTAAGGTGGTTGATTTATGTTCGTTCTATCTGTTGTCTACTTAATCTTTCATTACTAGGTCTAGAATCAAGTGTGGATTTTATCACCTTAGATGTTGGATTTTTTTTGGCAGCAGTTTAGAGCCTTTCATTGCAGGAATAGAAATTGGATGAAAAATAAGGTGATTGCTTATAAACGATGCTTTGATTAATTTGAACAAGTTTTATAATGTAATTTTACAGTTTCTAAACTATGCTATTGTGTATTGATGTGGCTGTTACATAGACATGCAAGAACGACTACATGATCTTAGTGAGGATGAAAATAATCAGAAGTAAAAAGCCCGTCTAGGTGAAAGAACAACTTAAGCTATCTTCTTATGAGGGACTACCAAGGCAATACTCATTATCTTCCTCTTCTCTACCCTAATCTCCTTCTTATTCCTTAATTCTTCCCCATCCTCTATTAATTATTATCAAGGACACTTGCTTGCCTAATTTATAGAAAAATTGGACTGATTTCTTTGAAATTAGGCATATTAGGGGTGGATTAACAAGACAATAGATGAATTATATGAGAAATTACGGCTAGATTCAGAGATTGAAAGCTTTGTAAGCCATAACGAACTGGAATTTATCATCATACCGGGATAACCAGGTGAACACTGACATAACGAACTTCAATACAATGCAAACTGAATCGCACGCTCTGCGATCACCGACACCGGCAATGAACTTCAATCAGGCGCTCTAGATTTTCCTGAATTTGCACAAATTTGGGGCGGATTAAGTAGACAGCTGAGGATTTGTAGTACAAATTAGGCCGAAATTAATGAAGAACGACAATGCTCAGCCTTATCGTGCGCGAGTGAAGAACTTTGTGAACCAGGATTTGCATTTGTTGAACGAGAGTGATGAAGAACAAGCACAATTGCCTCTTCAGACCGCATATAGTTGCTAGTTGAATTCAAGGAATTTCGGCGGAAATCATCTCCGGCCGACGACGATGGAGAATGAAGATTTCAAGCAGCGATGGTTCTGCTCTTCGAACGGGACGAGGGTTAGGCTTCAAACGAGAGTGATAAAGAACAAGTACAGTCGGCCCTTCGGACCGCGTATAGTTGCTGGTTGAATTCAAGGAATTTCATGTTGTGTGATTTTTTTTGCATATGACCCTCCACATACAAAGGACAAGGACCTTTTCTGGGAGATTCTTACTTCGCTTATTACCAACGAACAACGCCCGTGTCTGGTTATTGGAGACCTTCATGAAATTTGTTACAACAGTGAGAAGGTCGGGGGTGGTTCTTTTAACCACCCCTCACGGTCTAAGACTCAACCAATTTAAGAACCATTTCTCTCTTACGGACTTACCGTGCTATGGCAACCAATTCACGTGGAGAAAAAAGGTCGATGGGGAGGATAATATTCTAGAGAAATTAGATAGAGTATTAGTTCAACAACAATTTTTAGACACTTTCCTGATCTTAGTACTTTTAATGGAGCATTTTCCTCATCAGGTCACTACCCTATATTGATTGACTTAGTCTCAACAACAACATTTAAGCCTCCTCCTTTTATGATGGAAAATATCTGGTTCCACAAACCGGACTTTAGAAATATAGTGAAACAATCTTGGCGTGCTTCTTCTCCGGGATTTGCCATTGTTTGGGTGTAAAAATTCATCCTTTATTAAAATGTTACCTTATACGCTCGTGGGATTATTTTCGTGAAAGACTTCACGTGATAGTTCGTGTATCATATGCGAGAGCAAGTTTGGTGACAATGATTAAAAAACAAGTGAATAGCGCTAAGTGTTATGTATCAAATACATCATTCTAGCGTATTACAAGCTCATAAACTAAAATATACAAATTTAACACAATGGTTGAGCATACACTTGAAAAAAATAAAAAGCAAGTTGCCGAGATCATAAATCTAGTCACTTGGGTGGCGAGTTTCTCGGAATCCAACGATAGCTCAAGATGTCCATTTAGTCTTTTGCTGCAAAAAATAAAAATGAACCAAGGTTAGATGGATGGACTCTAAAACAATCCACACAAAAGGAAATGCAATATTGGGCCTTATAAATTGAAAGCAGGGTCAAAGCATATCCTAAAAGAGAGAAAAGTCCAGCCCAACCTATTAATGTTGAAAATAAATAAAAAATCAGCAATTACAATATGCTGGAATCTGGGCAAAGAGGCAAGATATCAGCTAAC
Source organism: Persicaria maculosa (assembly GCA_963922045.1). Taxonomy (NCBI): domain Eukaryota; kingdom Viridiplantae; phylum Streptophyta; class Magnoliopsida; order Caryophyllales; family Polygonaceae; genus Persicaria; species Persicaria maculosa. The sequence goes on along the minus strand of OY998262.1, from coordinate 36,252,653 downwards.
CTAGCTAGCAACTACGTGTGCACTAAAAGCAAAGGGAAAAAGATCAATAGTTCACAAGCCAAAAAGGGAACTGTGTATTCCTTGAAATAAAAAGGAAAGCTGATTATTATTGTGTATAAAAGATGGAAAAAAAGAAAGAAAGAAGGGAGCTATCGATATATATAAAAATAAAAATCAGGAGATCAGAATCTTAAAGAAAGAGAAAGAATATCAGAATCTCAAAGAAAAAGAAAGATATCTTAATTTCTAAAGGAAAGAAAAAAGATATGGCAAAGTAGGGTTCCATCTAATGCTTCCCTATAAAAAGGGTTGCAGGCATATGCAGGAAAAAAAAATCAGACGCAAAAGAAAAAGAACAGAGCACGCACAAAGCAAAGGAAGAGCTGCAGAAAAAAAAAAAAAACCTACGTCTGCAGAAAGCAAGCAAAGAAGAAGAAGAGAGCCAACAAGGTAGCTCTCCCTCTATACGTGGGGATTCCTATCGATTCTCGAAACCCCGCCCTTGCAAACCCTCAAGCTTTCGCTCGTGGCTTAGGCCCTTGCAAACCTTGCAGGCTTTCGCTTGTGGCCTGGGTTTCGGAATCATCAAATTGCCCCAAATCAAGCCGATATGCTGCCAAAATCGATTCTCGAAACCCCGCCCTTGCAAACCCTCAAGCTTTCGCTCGTGGCTTAGGCCCTTGCGAACCTTGCAAGCTTTCGCTTGTGGCATGGGTTTCGGAATCATCAAACTATCCTAAAGGAGGGCGAAGCGCTGCCCAAAATTTTAAAAATATGCCAGCAAGTTTGCGCACAAATCACAAGCGATTTCAAACAAGCAAAAGGCGAAACTTTACGAGAATCCACTCAAAAGTCATAATGCTACTGGAACTTCTACTAAGTTTCATCAATTCCAAGTGAACCAAGCATTGTCTCAAGTCTAGACTTACATCTAAAAGAGCCTAAACCCAATCAAAGAAACCCAACCAAGGGGCTGCCAAACAGGAGACGAAATCAACATCAAATTTTGAGCGAAACACTGCTCAATCTTCCTAAACAGGCTAACCGGCCATCTCAAACAAGCAAAGGAAATCCCATTACAGCATGGCGTTGGAGTTATTAAATTGAAAGCAAACAAAAAGGGGAAATCTTGCTACAATCATAATGAAGCTAGAAGCAAAGAAATGGAACAAGTTTTCTGGAAACAAAGAACAAACTTTCCTGGACAAACTCAACCATCTCAAAGTAACTGAAACCAAGAAGGAGAGACAACAGTACACACACAGCAATTGGTGATAAACAAAAGAAAGGAAAAAAGCTCACTGCAAACAGACGATGAAGTCAGAACAAATAAAAAAGAGAAACTGAACATATTTTCTGTTCAATTTCACGCAAATCAAATCCTCAATTCAGCAAGAGCAAACTTTCTGCTTAGGCTAAATCTGTTCAAATTGGCCATGAAAACCCCTAACCATGAGATCAACGAATTGCTCTAAGTTGGGACTAAATAGTTGTAATGCGGTGGAGATCACAAACAATGAGTTCAAACAATAAGAAGACTCTAAAGTAGTCTGTGCTTAGCAAAAAAATACACAGGGAATAAGTTAACTTACCAGGGAAACAAACACACCAAAGTGGCTGCATTGCCCTTCACTGCTTTAAAGTCGAAGTCCTTGTCCAGGATCTTGTTTGACTCCTCTTGTCGATTACCTTGATTCAAAAGCACAAAAGAATCAGACTTTGCCTGAGTTGGTCAACAACAATTCACATGTACAGATTGCAATATGTCTCAAACAAACAAAGGAGACGAGCTCCCTGCAGTCAGGCGTGGGAATAATGGAATTGAAATCAAAAGAGGGATATCGGATTTTATGCCAATGAAAAGCAGTTCAATCCTACAAAGAAACTAAGTGCATTCTTGTCAAAAAGAAGATAAAAATCAAGCAGGACATGTTCTTTCTCGGGCTATCTCAAACAAAAACCTCAAAAATTTACCAATTGCAGAAAACTGCAGAAATCAGACCATCTCCAATTAGCAGGCTCGTCTTAACCTCTTCCTCTGTCAGTTGTCCTAAAACAACAGCCTCTAACCAAAAAATCCCAAATTACAAATCAACCATCTCAGCCCTAACTATGTTTTCCAAAATCGGATTAAATAAAGGGGTAAATCGCAAAGGGAAGGGTGAAAACAAAACCTGTGTTTGCAAAAGCTCGCTCGTCCTCAGCAGCTGGACGCTCCGCGCTCGTCTTCAAATGTCGAAAATCGAAAAGGCCCCAAATCGCACAAATTAAAACCCTAAAATCACGAATTGGGGAAAATGAGTCCAGTGTTAAAATCAAACACTAAATTGAAAGGGATTCGACATAGAATCTGAAATCTAGGTCAAGAATCATCTAAGAATTGGATTGAACTCTAAATTTAGGTGAAATTCGTATAAAAGAAAAACCCTAGAACATACCTATTCCGAAGTAGTTGGGATCGGAAAGCCTAATTCATGTTCCGTGGTAGAACTGGACTCACGCTGTCTTCATCTGTTTCGAGTGCCCAAAGCCAACATTTCGAGCTTTCAAGGTGGCGCGGGAATGAGACCTCGGACAGCGCTGCAATGGCGCTCGTCTATCGCCAAAAGAAAGAGACGATAGCTGCAAAAGAGGCAAAAAAAATATACGTAGCTGTTGATGGGCAGATGGTGGGCCTGTTTCAATTGTTGATCAATTGGACTATGGTTAACAAAGGCAGGAATTAAGCTACCGTTAAAAAAATAAAAATAGATAAACAAAGCAAAAAAGGCTGGCAATTATACATATTATACATGCTGCGGCATTTGTAAAAAAAATGTTTAATTGCGAAACTTACCCACTAAAATATAAGAATTATAATTGGCACAAATTAGAAATTGGGTTTAACAAAATTATAAAGTTAAACTCGTAAAATTTCATCGCCGATTTATTCTAGTGGGTCGATCTCAAAATTGACTTCTAAACGAGGAAAAAGAAAGCGGAGTCAAAACCCTAAATCAAATACCCCAAATTCAAATGAGTTCTAAAAAGAACTACGTAAAGACTTGAAGCCTCTTACCGGCTACGTAGGTAACCCGATATTAAATCCTAAAAATATATCGGGTACAGTCGTCAACCTCTAAATTCAATTCTAAATGAATACGAGGTCAAAGTCCAACCAAATTAAATAATTGGTTCTCAAAAGAACTACGAGTGATTTGATCCCGTTCCAAACGGGTACGTAGGACACCCGACAAAAAAGCTCAAGCTCGTCGGGTTCAATCACCAAAACCCAAAAATAAAAATCAATTCAAATACTCTGAACTACGTAAGGCTTGATTATCTTCCAAGAGATACGTAGGCAACCCGTTAAAATTCGGGTGCAGCCCAAATCACCAAAACCACTTAAGTCTTGGTGTCGATACGACTTCGAATCAAGAGGATAACCAAAAGGGGTCGAACTCAAATTCTAAAAAATTAAATAAAATATGTTTTACAATTATTCGCGTATTTTTGTTCAACATATTTTTGGCACGCCCAGTGGGACCCTTTTTGCCTTTTCATCTCTTAGTTGTGTTGAAGCTACTATTTGCCTATTTCTTATTTGTAGGAGAAAATGGCACCAAGAGCTATTGTCAACTTCAACGAACTACCTGCTACCTTTCTCGTGGAGGGTGGCCGCTGGTTGAAGAGGAGATCATTTAAGGTCCAGTTCGACGTGACTAGGGAGTCGATCATCGCTGAGATCCCAACCAACAACAGCTTCGAAGCTATCAGGGAGGAAGGAACATGCGGAGAAGAGCTCACTCCCAGGCCTGCTCGTGGGCCAATCATTCGAGTTATCAAGAGAAACGGTAACTCGGCCAAGGTCTCAAAGCCAGCTGTGAATGAGGCAAAGAAGGAAAACAAGCCTCGCAGGAAGAGGGGACTCAAATGTGGTTCCCAACGCGGAAAGACAGGAGCGCTTCGCAAATTGGCTCGTTCCCCTGCTCTGGAACAGGCTAATGCAACACTGTGGAGAGCTGCCAAGGATCTTATCGATAGCCCAAGGAAAATTTTCTTTGGGTCTATCCCTGTCGACATGGACAATGTAGTACAGGTTTTGGTTACCTCCTATTCTGATGAGGAGTCGGAGGCAATATCCTCAACTGTGAAGGCTCAAACGGCCAAGGTTCCAGAGGTTGAGGTACCAAATCTGGCCAAGCCTCAAAAGGAGACATCTAAGGCTTCTCAAGCCCAGAAAAAAGGAAAGGGTCTAGCTATAGCCGAGAAAACAACGTCGCTAGAAAAATGTGAGCGGCGAGTGACAAGGTCTATGTCTAAGGCCGAGTCATATGCTAGAGTGACCACCCAATCTTCGAATCCAGAAATGGTTGAAGAAGAAAAGCAAATTTCCCCATTATATGGGGACTCTACTTCTCTATTTCAAGAGGAGGATTTTCCGCTTGTTGTAAGCGAGGGTGGGTCATCCAATGACTCTGAAGAAGAAGTTGAAAGCATGCCAGTTTTAGTGACTGGGGCAACAAGCACCGAAGAACAGCTTCAGGAACTACAAAAGAAGCTAGAGGAGAGAGACGTTCAAATTAAATTGCTCATGGACCAGCTCCAACAGCAAAATTCGGAGAACAGGCAAGAGCGAAATTCGGAGAACAGGCAAGAGATTCCCAACACGGGAGAAAGCAGTACCTCTATCTCTCCTTAGGAAATAAAAGAATGGATCGCACAAGGGATCCGGGAATTCAAGATTTCTCAAAGTCCGCCTGTGGCTGGCTACAGGAAGCCTTATCCTGCAGAGTTTGACGCCATCCCATTTCCTCCGAATTATCAGAGGCCAAACTTTGACAAATTCGATGGGATTAACGGGTCACCTCGTGAGCACTTGGCCCACTTTTACTCAGCGTGCGGAGAAACCGCCTTAAGTGATCCTCTATTGATCAGGCAGTTTATCCAGTCATTACGAGGGTCAGCCTTCACTTGGTACACACAGCTTCAGCCAAAGTCTATCCATACATGGGATGACTTACAAAAAGAATTCTTGGCTCAATTTGTGAGCTCGAAAGCCAGAGTCTCCATCATGGACTTGGCAAACACCCAACAGAGGTCAAATGAGTCAGCTAATGACTTCATCGCAAGGTGGAGAAGTTTGAGACTGCAATGCTCAGAGAAATTGAGCGAAGAAGCGTGTGTGCAAATGTGCGTCAACAATCTACTTCCCGAGCTTGCAATTCATGTTGGAAGTGCGGAGCCTCGTTCTTTCGATACATTGGTTTCAAAAGCTTGCAATGTTGAGCGGCAACTAGCTCGACGCAAGCTTACAATGAACCGACCTCAAATTAATGAAGGAAGGAGGGACGACAATAAAAAGCCGACAAAGAAAGGAGGGTCCATGGCTACTTTCATTAAGCCTCAAGGAAAATCCTCAGGGAGCAACTCCAAGTCACAAGAGAAGACCCAAACTAGAGAGCCGTCTAAAAGACTATCTCTCGAGGAGAGGAAGCAGAAGAAATATCCCTTTGACGACGAGGATGTAAGAGGAATATTCAACGAATTGATGGCTGCAAAAATGTTGTCACTCCCAGAACCGAAGAGGCCGAATGAGGCTAATAAAACGGGTGATCCGAAATATTGCCCTTACCACCGCATTGTTAGTCACCCAATTGAAGACTGCTACGTATTCAAGGATATCGTCGAGAGGATGATTAACAAGGGAGAGATTGAAATGGAGGGATCAAGCTCGAAAGGCCAAGCAGCCTTGTCAAACCCCATCTCTGTAGTAGAAGAGGTTGAGGTTGTTCCTTCACCAGATGACATCCCTACAGTGTCATTACCCCCGAAGGCAGTCCCAGTACAATTTCAGGTGCGTGACAAAGTACGCACTGTTTGGTCATATCCTGACATGCCAAGGGAAGAACCAGACTGCCCGACTCTATATGAGGTCCTAATGCAGTCAAACGTTGAAGAATCATTTTCACAAGACGAAGACGTTGGGGATGGTTCTAAACGGCAGGTTTGTCTAAGCCGAAAGAAGTCTCATCCAAAGAGTACCCGGCATACCAGACCTACAGGCTTTAGAATGATCGGTAGAAAGCCCGAGAAGAAAAATAAGAAAAAGAAAAACAAGAGCAAAAACAAGAAGAACAAGAAATCAGAAGATGATTCTGACGAAGAGTACGTTCAACCTATGCGCCAAATGATTACTCTTAAAGATTTTATTCCGAAAGAGCTCCTAGAAAATGATCCTTTTGAGGAGGAGTTATTTTGGGAAGAAGAAATTGTTCAATGTTGCATGGCCACGTGGGCCGAAACAGTTGAGGAAGAAGAGTTAGAGGCTGATGAAATTACTCTTCGGTCGGGGAAAAATTTGCCACCTCTTAAGCCCAAGGAAAAAGGGAAAGGGAGGGGGCCACTTATCAACGAGACTTCAAATGCTTCAAATTTTGAAGAGGCGGTTGAAAAGGAGACTCCCACATTGGGTCAGAAAGACCAGGAAGCTGGGGCATCCGCCCAAAAAAATGTCGTGCCACGGAGGCCTGTGTTGCTTCGTAAAGCTTCTTTTAAGGAGCAAGTGAAGTACGACGTGATCGGCCATTTAAAGCGCATTCCTGCACGCTTAAGTGTATATGATGCGTTGCAAATGTCCCCCGAGTTAAGGAAAGCCTTAATTCAAGCTCTCATGGATCCGGAAGACTATAAACATCAAGTGGATCAAGCGGAGGTTGATGAGGTGACTGTACCCACTTCATCTCAATGTGCTTCATGCATGACATCCATAACGTTCTCCGACGGAGACCTCCAATTAGGAAGCACCGATCACAATAGACCCTTATGTGTCACGGGTACGATTGGAGATGCAAAAGTCAACAGAATCCTGCTGGATTGTGGGTCTGCGGTAAATCTATTACCTTTACGAGTCCTGGAAGCGATGGGATTGACCATTGATCATCTGTCGCCCACATTGCTCACCATTCAAGGTTTCAACCAGGTGGGACAAAAAGCTTTGGGCGTCATTGCCTTGAAAGTGGTTCTGGATGATCTCTACAAGGATGCTCTTTTCCACGTCATCGACGCTGAAACCTCCTATAACGCTTTGCTAGGGAGGCCATGGCTCCATGCCAGCAAGTCGATTGCTTCTACACTTCATCAGTGCTTGAAGTACACCGATGAAAACGGAAATGAAAGGACTATCCGTGGCGATAGTGATCCTTTTCAAGGTGAAAGCGTTAATTACGCAGACGCCAAATTCTACAAGACTGTTCACTCTAACTCAAATCCACGTGTGGAAGCGAAAGAGAAAGGTAAAAGTGTCAGTCCACAAAAGGGAGCAATGACCCAAGAAGAGTCCCCGTCACCCAAGGTCTCTCTTGTCCGAATAAGAGAAGAGCCAGAGACACGTCTGAAGGTGTTCTTCAAATACACACCCAAGGATAAGAGACAACCCGGCCAGAAGCCACTGAGTGCAGCAGAGAAGGCTATGCACTCCCTAATGACAAGCTACACTTGTCCTCTCCGCAAAATCGACCAATCCGTTCCAAAGAAGAAGTTGGTCATTCAAACACACTTCGGAGATAAAAGAAATGAAAAAGTAAGGATGGTGTTCAAGGGTGCACTACTAGAAAACTTCAATTATACATCTGTTGTCAACAGATGCCTTTCAAAAAAAATTCCGATCTCTTTGTGCGTGTAGTAAAAGATCAAACTTTTCCACATCGGTTTTAAGCAGATGTCTTTTCTTCATTAGAACCCCTCGTTTTTTGTTATGACATATTCACTTGTTGATGCGTATTCATAATTTGTCATTTGAAAACATGTGAAGATGTCCTCCTAAAGAAAAAAAGTGACATTTACATCTTTATTTATAAAAATAAGTGATGTCTTAATACAAAATAGACAACAGTTTTTGATTGTGTGATCATGTTTATAATCATGTTCGATATATAATTTATGATTTTATATTGTTCTAATTTAACCGACCACATGAAATATAGGCATAACTGATCTATTTCCATATTTTCGACATCACATTTTTTGTTATAACTGATGTGTATAACTATACTGACATCTTTTTCAATAGACGGATTTGATGTTAGTGGTATGAATGCACTACTATTTTCATATTTAATTCGATGTTTTATTTTGGGTTAGGCAACACGCTTTTGTCGATAGAACATCGCATTTTGTATGGTCTTCAAAATGGTAGGTGGTTTAATAAAAACATATACATATATACTACCATCATATTGTCACATTTACAAAATACACCGCCGCTATTCATAGCCACAAAATTGGCTAGCCACAACATCTCAAAACAAATAAAGCACACCGACGAATATATCTTAGGACAAACAAACACCAAACTGCCTGGAAAGATAAAAAGAAAAGCTAGGACTAAAAACTGCAGAACAACGCATCAGCATGACATTCATCCTTGACCTCATACAATCTGAAATGATCACAAACAGAAAATTACATGGGGTAAAAATAGTGGACATTGAGGGTTTACGCTAGGAAAATAATCTGTACTTCCAAGAACTTGATTGCAGAATTCAGAATGGTATACGGACAATGCTATTTCACCTAACATAGCGCTAATCTTGTATTTTATGCATTAGAACATTTCCAAAATTTCAGCACAAGTCGATGCAAGATTACTGCCTAGTCTTTGAGTTTGAAGCATAATAGAGGCACAAGAACTCACCTTGGTCCACGTTTCTTTCTAGCTCTACCTTCCTCATCAGATGCATCATCTTTGGAAGGAGACGAGGCATCACAATCATCAATGTCCTCATCAACAGGCTCAAAGTGCTCATCAATCGGGGTAGCCTGGTTCTTCTTTCCAGGATGCGTAGCCAAGTATTCCTCCGATTGTTCATCAATTAAAAAGTTCTGGATCCCATGAAAAGTAAAAATCACAGAAATACATTAATATACAGAAACAGTTCATTGAATAAGCAAATCCTGAAAGAAACTACCAAATAGGAAATTAATGTGATCAAGTTTGGCACATCAATCCAACTGTACGATGGACAACTCAGAGCACTTACCTTGCGCTCGAACAGTTCAGCGAACCATTACACTCATGACATGACATATAAACACTGGCCCATGGACTGATATGAATGGACTTAAAAAGAAACTAAAAGGCTTAATTTCAAGTTCTGTGCAATGTAATACAATCAGCCTTGGCCTATTAAGTCGGAAAGAACTTTTGTCATTTATTCTCAAATTAACTCTGCAATACAACAACTTATAGTTTACAACACACAACCTGTGTGACAGACTAAATGCAATTCCCAAAGACTAGTGGTTCCACTTTCTAGATAAGTGCAAACTAGTCTATCTCCCTTTTCATATGACTAATGGTTCCACTTTCTAGATAAAGTAAGTATCAAAAGGGCCACAAAGACTAGTAAAACTCTAAACAGGGTAATACTAGAATAGGGTTGAATGTTCACACTATTTCGAGTTGTGCTACTCTGATTGCCATAAAGCAGCTTCTGAGGGCATAGTCATTCAGACAAAAGAATTACCTTATCATGTATTAAACTCAATTGTCCAAGTCTGACAAGAACATCATCCACTCTTAGTCCTTCCTTTGGAACACCGTCTACAGCCAAAAAAGTAGGGAAAGGCTAACATATAAGTGCAAACCATCCAAGGGAAACATTAAGGAGAGATTCCCACTTTGAAAGCAGGTTAGAAGAACAAAGAGAGAAAAATAAAAGAGAGTAAGAATTACCTGAAAAAGTTGGTGTGTTATTTACACCTTCATATATGTGAGATAAGAACAGGTTCGCATATCTGAAACCCAATGATAGATAAAGAATATAAAATTACAGAGAAACACAAGTATATATGATCAATAAGTTTTGGACAGGAGAATTGGCTAAATAAAGACTAGAAACCTCATTCAATTTCAAGTAAGCAGTAAGGTAAGAAAGCAAAATAAAGCTACTAACAATTCTGTTTGCTTAAGCAGATAAACTATTTATAGAAAAGAAACGACATGAAAAAAACCTATAGATAAATAATACACAAAACATTAGGTTTTCTGCCATATTGATAATCAAATTCTTTCAATAACAACAACAACCATAAAAGCATTCATGTTCAGTTGGTGTTAGCTAAGTGCCTCTCCATGCTAGTCCAATTTCTTTTTCTCTATCTAGAATATCAACTAGCTAATATATGACCAATTCTTAAGTGTGGCAACCCCATATCATTCTGCAGTAAGAGAAACGATGTTGCCTTCTATTTACACTGTAATCTTTTTCTTTTGTAGTTTTTCTTCTGGGTATATTTTTCTGTTTTATCTACTTTCTATATCCTACATCCCATAGCAAAAGTCTTTAACTTCATTTTAAAAAAAAAAACTCTCAAATATGTTCAAAAGATGCTATTTGGACAATGTAGAGGTTGTATCAAGCCTTTCACATTCAAGTATATAACTCCTCGAAACTAAATTAATTTAAGAATTCAGGTTCATTCAATAGACGAAAAGACAGGGATAATCAAGATTCATTTGTATTTTCCAAGCTCAAGTAACCAGCGTTAAGCCGATAAGCTCGAACCCAGATGCTCACGAGCAGCCCAATCACCAAATCTTATTTGAAAGCACAACGTCTGCAAGATCTTCAAAAAACGCCAAATCATCATCATGAAATTAAAAAATTAAATGTTCAAATCACAGATGATGAACCGCAACCCTGCAACCAACTTAACAGGTTACAAACACAAACAAGTGATGAGTTGAAAACTATAGTCATGACATAAAAACTAGTGTAAAACCATGGCTCAGAGCAATTGGCTTCAAAATCATCTAGGGAAACAAGCATCACACTTGATATTTAGAGAATTACATGAACAAATTTAGAATCGAGCATCTGAATGCAAGAACCACATAAACACAAATGATCTTAGCTAGAATCTCAGCTACATTTCATTTCGGCAACGTACAGCGCTGAAAACGCTATCGAAGATACAGCGCATCAGAGACTCTAATTTATTGCCTTGAATCCAACACACCATCTATCCAAATCATATAAAGTTTAAAGCATTTTGAAGCAAACTTCAAAAGTGAGTTGATCAAGGGGCTCAGAGTGTAAGTATATAATAGCATCAACAAGCTGTAAGCTTTCATAGTTTGATGGTATAAAATCATTCATCATTGCCACGAAATCAATCAATTAAAGAAAAATCAGAAGATGCAATTAAATAGTTAAGTTTGACGGATCAGAACATAGGCTTGAATACTCAAGAGAGTATTTAAATCGCTTAGTTTAATTAGATTCGATCATCTGGGGAAAAAGTCCTCACTTCCATGTGAAATTAAAATAATTTCTGAAAACCTGCCTACTCGAAATTTATATATATAAACTAACCTAAACTCAATAAGAGGTCAATGAAAAGGATCAGTTTATTGGCTTGGATCTCTCTTGAAGAGAGAACAAATGTCGCACAATTTATTCAGCTTCGATCATTAGGGGAAAAAATCATCACATCCAATTTTGGCTCCATACATTCTAAATCTAATTTTGGGGAAAAGATAAAAATTTGCTAAAATAAAGATGGATCAGCGCATTGGCTTGGATACTCTTTCAAGAGTAAAATCGCTCAGTATAATCAACTTCGATCATCTGAGGAAATAGTCATCACTTCCATCTATGAACTTAGCATAATCATATCAATTTAGAAAAGTCTAAATATATGAAATTAGGGATTAAAGATCTGATATTGGAGCATCTAAATGCAAAACCATCTGAATCTCTAGCTCCAACTATGTCGGCAACGAACAGCACCGAGCGCACTACAGATTTTAGTGACTCAGAGACTCTAATTTGTTGCCTTTCTAATCGCCCTAAATCCAGAATATTTAACCTAAACAAGCTAAACCAAAATTCCTAAGCAGCTATCACATATCGAATAATCAACAAATGTGCCATCTCCTAATGAGCTGAAACTCCAACGAATAACCATAAAAGAGCACAGAACAGGGTAGAGATGGAACTGCTTATCTAAGTCCATTAGCATTCAAAGCAAGACACAACCTTGAAAAAGGATTCCCAGCTTTGCCAAGATGGACTGAAAAAAAGAAAAGGTTGAAGATGATGAACCAGTTGCAGAACAAGATGTGGGAGCGGATGGAAATCCCATAAGCTCCAAAAGCTTAGGGGTAGGAGCTGCCACCAAGAGCGCCACCAAGAGCGACATTGCAGGTTATCTCTCGCCATCTATTCTCTTCCTCCTTCGCTCTCGAAAACCCTAACAAAAAAAACCAAATTAAAATTGAAGGAAGATGACGGAGGAAGGATTTGAAACTACCAGATCTAAAGTAAAACAACTTAGATCTAGTGAAGAACCACTAAATCCATGCAACTTTAATCCGAAAAAGGGCAGATAGATCTATATAGAAGTTGAGAGGACAAAGAGAGCGGCCAGATCTACAAAGGGCGAGAAATGGCTTACTTGTTAGGGTTCTGGAAGAGAGGGCCACCGTCCTTGAATTGTAGTTGCTTGTCAGAGTGAGAGAGGGGAGGAGACGAGCAAATGAGACCAGCAGTTCGAGATCTGAAAGAGATAAACCTCGTCGGCGATTTAGGGTTTCATCTCCCATCCATTTTCGCGATTCCTCAGAGTCGGTGATGGCCGGAGAAGTGAGGCAGTACCGAACGCCGGTCGCCGGAGCTGGCAAGGGGGTGCTTGGATCTGTCGAGAGAGGAAGAAATTTAGTTTGCGGGTTTGATTCGTTCTGGAGAGAGTTGAATCTCGAGGGAGTTTAGAGCAGGTTGAATGTGAGGGGAGGGAGAAGAAGATAGAATTATTTTGTGCTAAAAATTTTAGGAAAGTACAGAGTAAGAAAAAAGTTATAAGTTATAACACAAAATAATTCTAAGTGTTAAAAGTTATTGGAAAAAGTAAAGTCAAATTTTTGTCAAGTGTTAACATTACCTCTAAAATTTGGAAGCCCGGGCTCTAAATTATTTTCTAAGTGTTTGGATCCCGCTTTTTTCTCTTATAACGCGCGTTTTGGTTTTTTTAGAATTAACAGTTTCACATCTGTCCAAATATTTGACCATCGTCTATACTGATTTAGACATCACAAAAAAAATAACTGATGTAATAGATAAATTTAACATATGTTGATTTCTTGACAGACTTAAATGATATGATGTCTAATTGCAGTATTCTAGTAGTGGTGAATCTTCCAAGGCACCAGTCGAGCAAGCCTTTTCAAAGCATCATAAGGCCATCAAAGTTAAGGCGGCAAGACCTCTATTGAAAACCAAAGCATCGCGAAAATCCCTCAATGAGATCTCGGTGAATGATCTGCAAATCTCTCAGGAGGGGGAGTTATTGTCTGCTAAAGTCTTGGAGCCTATGACTCTAACAAGCCAAGAGCAAAATATGTTCTCTCAAGACGCAACAAATGCACCTCGAGTCACGGTTTTCAAAAGACTTGGGATATGTGCTCCAAGAGTTTCCGTGTTCGAGAGGCTTGCAAGAGTTAACGTGCCTAAAAACAAGAGGGCCAACACCAAGAAGACCAGAAAGTGGAAACTAAAGAATAAGAAGCCAGAAACCTCCAATTACGAAGATGAGGATCCCATGGATGCTCAAATAGAAGAAGTAAATATGGTGTTGACCTATACAAGGAGTGAGCCAAGTGAAGATCTTCAGGATTTTCTTAATGTGGTCCAGCCTGCTCCGCCAGAAATGGAAGATGGGGGTCAAGCTACAATTGACAAACTACAAGAGATCAACTTGGGGACTACAGAAGATCCTAAGCCCGTATTCGTTAGTGCTTTGCTAACGGAAGAAGAAAGAGGATCATACGAGCTTCTTCTTCTCAACGAATATAGAGATGTGTTTGCTTAGGGATATCAAGACATGCCTGGTTTGGATCCTAAGATGGCTATGCACAAGCTATCTGTCTCCGAAGAGGAAAAGCCAGTAAAGCAAGCTCAACGTCGTTTTCGGCCCGAGCTGACAGTACAGATTAAAGTTGAAGTCAACAAGCTCATTGACGCTGGATTCATTCGTGAGGTTCAATACCCAATCTGGTTGGCAAACATTGTTCCTGTCAAGAAGAAGAATGGCCAGCTACGTATCTGTGTGGATTTTCGAGACATAAATGAAGCATGTCCCAAGGATGAATTCCATCTTCCAATAACCGAGTTGTTGGTTGATTCCACCACAGGTTTTCAAGCTCTATCCTTCATGGATGGCTTTTCGGGGTATAATCAAATTAAAATGCATCCCGAGGATGAAGAGCTAACAGCTTTCCGGACACCTCTAGGCACGTATTGCTATACAGTAATGCCTTTTGGTCTGAAAAATGCGGGAGCGACCTATCAGAGAGCCATGACGGTGATCTTTCATGATCTGCTTCACAACACCATTGAGTGCTATGTGGATGACCTTGTGGTGAAAACAAAGAAAAGAGAGGATCATCTGCATGATCTTAAGAGAATCTTTGAAAGGTTGCGAAAACACCAATTGAAGATGAATCCCCTTAAGTGTGCCTTTGGTGTAACTTCAGGCAAGTTTCTTGGCTTCATTGTTCGAGGACGGGGCATAGAAATCGACCCCGATAAAATCAAGGCAATCGTGCAAATGCCAGCCCCGAGGAATCTCCGTGAGTTGCGAGGACTGCAGGGCAAACTTGCCTATATCCGGCGTTTCATTTCAAATTTGACGGGGAGGTGTCAGCCCTTTCTGAGGTTGATGAACAAATATGTTCCGTTCATATGGGACCAAACCTGTCAGAATGCTCTCGATAGCATCAAGAAATACTTGACTGACCCGCCAGTCCTCATGGCACCAGTTCAAGGAAAACCCTTAGTCTTGTACACCGCAAGTCTTGAGCGGTCGTTAGGGGCAATGTTAGCCCAAAATAATGATGAAGGAAAGGAAAATGCCTTGTACTACATCAGCCGAACGATGGTTGGGGCAGAATTAAATTATCCTGCTATGGAGAAGATATGTCTGGCATTGATCTTTGCTATCCAAAAGCTACGACATTATCTCTTGTCTCATCAAATCACATTAATCTCCAGAGCTGATCCTTTGCGATACATTTTGTCCAAGACGGTGTTGTCAGGAAGACTAGCTAAATGGGCTATGCTTCTGGCTCCCTTTGACATCAAGTTTGTGCCTCAAAGAGCAGTCAAGGGGCAAGTCATAGCTGATTTCTTAGCCGCCCATCCTACTCCCGATAACGAGGAGTTAGTGGATGATTTGCCAGATGAAGAAGTCTTCATGACAGAAGAAAAATCCTGGCAGTTATACTTTGATGGCGCTGCAAAGAGAAGAGGGGCCGGAGTAGGCATAGTATTCATCACCCCAACTGAGGGAATAGTGCCTTATTCATTTTCTCTTTTAGAAAACTGCACAAATAACGTGGCAGAATATGAGGCACTCATCATTGGCCTGGAGATAGCTCTTGAGATGAACGCTGACCCATTGAAGGTGTTTGGTGACTCTCAGTTAGTAATCAGGCAGCTGAATGGCCAGTATGAAGTCAAAAACACAAATTTACTTCTTTTGCATCAAAGAGCCAGGCATCTCATGCACCAGTTCCGTCAGATAGAAGTCGTGCATATATCAAGGTCCGAAAATGACCAAGCAGATGCATTGGCTAAATTGGCCGCGTCACTGACATTGCCAAGTGAAAGAGAAATCGAGATTACAATCGGGGAGCGACATTTGCTTATGTCAGCCTTGGAGCGAGCCAAGCCCAACGAAGAGGTGGATGTTGTTTCCGTATATGAAGTTGAGGAAGAAACAGACTGGAGACAACCGCTCATTGAGTATCTTCGTCATGGAGTCCTTCCTGATGATGCTAAAAAGAGAGTGGATGTTAAAAGGCGAGTGTCAAGGTTCCTACTTAAGAATGACACTTTGTATCGAAGGACATTCGATGGAATGTTATTAAGATGCTTGTCAAATGAAGAAGCAAAATATATCCTCGCAGAAACCCACGCTGGGGTATGCGGGGCGCATCAAGACGGTCCTAAACTAGCTAATCAGATCAAGCGATTGGGCTATTATTGGACAACAATGGTGAAAGATGCTATGAATTTTTCTAAAGCTTGCCACGCTTGTCAAATTCACAGCGACTTCATACACCAGCCTCCTCAAATGTTACACCCGACTACTTTGTCATGGCCATTTAATGCATGGGGTCTCGACGTTGTAGGGTGTATAAATCCGTCGTCCTCTCGAGGGCACCAGTATATCTTGGCTGCTACAGATTACTTCTCGAAATGGGCCGAAGCTATACCATTGAAAGAAGTGGGAGCTAAAGAAGTCGCTAACTTCATAAGAACTCATTTGGTCTATCGATATGGAGTTCCTTCAAAAATCATCTCAAACAACGCTCTCTACTTCAAAAATCAGATGCTGGTGAAGTTGAGCGAGAAGTTTGGGTTTAAGCATAGCTTCTCATCGAGCTATAACCCGTCATCAAATGGTCAAGCTGAGGCATTTAATAAAGTGCTATGCAAGATTTTAAAGAAGATGGTGTCAAAATCCAAAAGAGATTGGCATGAACGACTACCGGAGGCACTATGGGCTTATCGGACAACAACACGCACATCGACTGGTTGTACGCCTTACAACCTGGTCTTTGGGTCTGAAGCTGTTTTACCCTTAGAAATTCAGTTGCCATCTCTCAGAGTTGCAGTTCAGCTCACCGACCCGGAAGAGAATGTCAAGATCCGTCTGGCCGAGCTCGAAGCATTGGATGAGCATCGGCTAGCAACACAACAAAAACTGGAAATCTACCAAGCCCAAGTGGCTGGGGCATTCAATAAACGGGTCAAATTTCGCTCATTCGGTATTGGTGACTTGGTCATTACCATCAGACGACCAATTGTGATCAACCGAAAATCTCAAGGCAAATTTGAAGCAAAATGGGAAGGTCCTTATGTGGTGACCAAAGTTTTTCCTAAAGGGGCATATGAGCTCTCAAATGCCGAAGGTGAAGTGGTATACTCCTGCGTGAATGGAAAATTCGTGAAGAAATATTTCACGTGAAGCCTCGAGAGTGAAAGTGCCTAGAACTACGTCATGACTTGATCTCCAACAAGGAGTACGTAGGACGTGTGACAACCAAAATATGTCAAATTCAGTCGCAAAAAAAAATAAAAAATAAAAATAAAAATTGGGTTCGCAGATGATAGTCAAAGCGTTTGGGAAACCCTTCCTAGAAGGTGGGCCCAGATGATTTGAGTGATGCGGTAAAACAAAAAAAAAATCCCAGTTAAATAAAAAGAGAGAAATGATGGACTTGAAGTTAGTCCGAAACCGAAGCACCCTGTCGAATATGTGAAGAAAAGGGTGCTCAAATGAACTACGAACGGTTTGATCCCTTATGAAGAGGGTACGTAGGCAGTCTAGCTAGTCAAGAACGCTAGATGCAGCCCCAAAAACAAAATCAACACCAATTTTCCCTTTTCAATGGAAATACATGTGTACTTCTCAAGGTCGATCGATGTTTGATCAAATTTACATTGGTCATCGTGTGAAGTTGTTCATCTACGCTTATTCAGGGTTGAACTCATACATGAGCTTCATTTTGTCCCTAAGGCGTTTTAGGGTGATTGTCTCCAGATACATTCATTCTTATTAACAGAGAGAAAACAAATCAAAATCAAAGGTCAGATCAAAGGCAAACTTTGAATCTGTTCGACAAACTCCTCACAAGGGCGGCCACAACAGCCCCAAGGGCGGTCTGACGGCGGTTACACCTCTCGGCCAAACCAAGCCCCTGGGAGAGGAGATGGCCAAACCAACCCTACAGCTGCTGACAAGGGTAAGGCGTCTTGGACAGGACGAGATTCGTCTGGGACATCTACTGGTCCCAAAGGGAGTAATCCTAACCCCTCTACTGCTAGATCTAGGGACATTGTATGCTTTAAATGTCAGGGTAGAGGTCATACTATGAAGGATTGTCCCAATAAGAAAACTCTCATGATTAATCACTTGGGTGAATATGTGTCTGACAATTCTTGTGATGAAAATGAAGAGCATGCTAATGATAATGATCAAAACCTTAATCTGCTTACCTATGATGAGGATGATGATGGCATTGATTATGAACATGGAGAATCACTGATTGTTAGGAGAGTCTTAAGTGTTGTTCCTGCACCATGTGATGACAATCAACGTGAGAATCTTTTTCATACTAGATGCTTAGTTAAGGGTAAAGTGGTTAATGTGATCATTGATGGGGGAAGTTGTTGTAACTTAGCTAGTCAAGAGATGATTGATAAATTACACCTTCCTACTATTCAGCATCCTAGGCCTTATAGATTGCATTGGATGAACGACTGTGGTAATTTGAAAGTGAATAGGCAAGTCAAAGTGCATATCAAATTAGGACATTATGAAGATGATGTGTTATGTGATATAGTACCTATGCAAGCCTGTCATGTCTTATTAGGTCGTCCTTGGCAGTTTGATCGTAAGGTCTTGCATGATGGCTTTACTAACAGGTATTCCTTTACTTTTCAGGGCAAAAATGTAGTTCTCAAGCCTATGACGCCAACCCAGGTGGCTGATGAGATTGAGAAGCGGAAGGTAAGTAAAGGTGAGTTAGATAAGGAGGCTCAGTCGAGCCATGTGTCTACCCCTACTCGGCCTAAGGGTGTATTTTTGGCTTCCAAGAGTACATTTTTAGACGAGTTTGCGGATGGGGAAACAACCCTCATGCTCCTATGCAAAGGGTTGAATATGTTGAGTGATGAGCTTCGAGCTACCCTCCCTCCTCGCATCCTATCTCTTCTTGAAGAATATAAGGATGTTTTCCCTGAGGACATACCAGCAGGTCTACCCCCTGTCAGAGGAATTGAGCATCAAATCGATCTCATTCCAGGGGCTGCATTGCCTAATCGGCCTGCTTATAGAATGAATCCCACTGAAACCCAAGAGGTTCAATCCCATGTCCAGGAACTGTTGGACAAGGGATACATTAGGGAAAGTTTGAGTCCTAGTGCTGTGCCTGTGTTGTTGGTCCCTAAGAAAGATGGTTCATGGCGAATGTGTGTAGATTGTAGGGCCATTAACAACATTACTGTAAAATATCGCCATCCTATACCCCGCTTAGATGACATGTTAGATGAGTTGCATGGTTCTTCTATCTTCTCTAAAATTGATTTTAAAAGCGGTTACCATCAGATTAGGATGAAGGAAGGCGATGAATGGAAAACAGCCTTTAAAACCAAATTTGGACTCTATGAATGGTTGGTTATGCCTTTTGGCTTGACTAACGCACCTAGTACTTTCATGAGACTAATGAATCATGTGCTTAGGCATTTCATAGGTAAATTTGTTGTTGTTTATTTTGATGACATTCTTATCTATAGTAAATCACATGAGGAACATGAAGCACATTTGAGGGAAGTACTTTCTACACTTAGATTAGAACACTTGTATGCCAATCTTAAGAAATGTGAGCTTTGTAATGATCAAGTGTCTTTTCTGGGTTTTGTAGTGAGTTCAAGCGGATTGCGAGTCGACGATGCTAAGATCAAGGCAATCCAGGACTGGCCGACACCTACCAATATCGGCCATGTGAGGAGTTTCCAGGGCCTAGCGAGCTTCTATCGGAGATTTGTGCGTGACTTCAGCTCTATCGCAGCCCCTCTCACAGAGCTCACAAAGAAGCGGTGTGAGTTCAAGTGGGGTCCAGCTCAGGAGGAGGCGTTCTGCAAGCTCAAGGAGAAGCTCACTCATGCGCCATTACTGGCTCTGCCGGACTTCACTCGGCCTTTCGAGGTTGAATGTGATGCTAGCGGAGTTGGGATTGGAGGCGTCCTCATGCAAGAAGGTAAGCCTATAGCCTTCTTTTCTGAGAAGTTAAAAGGTGCATGTCTTAACTACTCTACGTATGACAAAGAATTATATGCATTGTTTTAGAGTCCTTAAGACATGGTCCCATTACCTTTGGCCTAGAGAGTTTATACTTAGGACTGATCATGAATCTCTAAAACATTTTAAGAGCCAATATAAGCTTAATAGGAGGCATGTTAGATGGATGGAATTTATTGAGACATTTCCTTATGTTATAAAGTATAAGAAAGGGAAAGACAATGTGGTTGCTGATGCTTTATCTAGGAGATATGTCCTTTTGACCACTTTGGATTCTAGAGCCTTAGGCTTTGTATACATTAAGGAATTGTATGCTAATGATGCTGATTTTGAGGAAGTTTTTGGAAAGTGCCTAGATAAGGGTCCTACCGACCAATTTTATATCTTTGATGGATTCTTGTTTAGGAAAGACCGAGTGTGTATACCTAGGTGTTCTCTTCGGTTATTATTGGTGAATGAAGCCCATAGTGGAGGTTTAATGGGTCATTTTGGGAGAGATAAGACTTACCACACACTCAAGTCTCACTTCTATTGGCCACATATGCTTAGGGATGTAGAACATTGCCTTAAGAGATTCATTGACTGTTTGAAGGCCAAGTCTAAGCTTATGCCCCATGGATTGTACACCCCACTTCCTATACCCTCAGCCCCTTGGGAAGATATTTCTATGGACTTTATTGTGCGATTGCCTAGAACTAAGAAGGGGAGGGATTCGATCTTTGTTGTAGTGGATAGATTTTCTAAGATGGCTCACTTCATAGCATGCCATAAGACCGATGATGCTACCAATGTTGCAAATTTGTTCTTTAGAGAGGTAGTTAGGTTGCATGGAGTGCCTAAGACAATTGTGAGTGATAGGGATGTTAAGTTTCTTAGTCACTTTTGGCTTACTTTATGGAATAAATTGGGAACTAGATTGTTATTCTCTACCTCTAGTCACCCCCAAACAGATGGCCAAACTGAGGTGACCAATAGGACCTTAACCACTATCCTTATAGCCATTTTAAGGAAAAATTTGAAGCTTTGGGAAGAAGCCTTACCTCATGTGGAGTTTGCTTACAATAGGACAATGCATTCCTCAACTAAAATAACTCCTTTTGAATGTGTATATGGTGTTAATCCACTAACCCCTTTTGATCTTACTCCATATCCTATGAGAGAGAATGAGTCTTTTGACGCAGGTAAGCATGCTGAGTTCGTCAAGGAGCTCCATGACCGGACGCGTCAGCAGCTCATGCGGAAGGCTGAGTACAACGCCAACAAGGCCAACAAGGGCCGCAGATTGGTAACATTCCAGCCTGGGGATCTAGTGTGGGTGCACCTGAGGAAGGAGAGGTTCCCTAAGGAGAGGAAGGGCAAGCTTGCACCACGAGGAGATGGACCTTTTAAGGTTCTGGAGAAGGTGGGCGACAATGCCTACAAGCTGGAGCTTCCTGGCACATATGGCGTGAGTGCTACTTTCAACGTCGCAGATCTCATTCCATATCTTGCCGTGGACGAGGACTTGGATTCGTGGTCGAATCCTTTCCAAGAAGGGGAGGTTGATGCGAGACCATCTTCTACACCGTCATCTACACCTCCGGACGCGCCAATCATACTCGGAGACGGACCGATGACTAGAGCTCGAGCTAAGAAGCTCCAACGCGACTCATTCCTCTTTGTGAGTCACTCCTTGTTCTCGAGCGCGGTTCAACTCCCGGAGCCACCGATGAAAGTGTACATGTGCATTGGAACCCAAGTTGCCGACGCCGGAAGCAAGCTGCAAAGCGCCTAGGCCAGTTGTGACGTGCGCGGGCGTGCACCGGGCTGCGCGGGCGTGGACCGGGCTGCGCGGGCGTGGACCGGGCTGCGCGGGCGTGGACCGGGCTGCGCGGGCGTGCACCGGGCTGCGCGGGCGTGCGGGGGCGCGCTGTTGGTTGCTGATCGCCGAAGTCACGTTGCCAGCTTTGGGAGTCCTTGTGTTAATTTAGAAACATAATTAACATGTTATTCCATGGACTAATTAGTCAACTTATTCTAAGTGATTTTTAGGATTATTTTATTAATTTTCTAAGTTAATATTTTTATTATTATTTTGTTAATCTTTGGCCAGCATAGCCTTGTTAGGGTATATTAGATCGACTGACCCTTGTACGTAGAACATTCACGTCTTCCATTATTCAGAAATACAGTGCTTTGTGTGAAACACAACTGTGAGAAAGTCAATCGATTCGAAGCGTTGCTCATCGATTGCACAATTGGTTATAGATCTAACTTGGTTTGCTTTGAGTTCGTCAACCTCGCGAGAGCTTGGTGATCCAGGTAATCACAAGTCCCCTCCTTGTGCCTCCAAGTTGTCCGCTTGGTTGTGTAAGGTTGTAGAGGCGGGCTTTATAGTCGTTGGTATTGGGTTCCTACCCTCTTAGGAGGCCTGGGGTCTTTGCCTCGTTCTATTTTAGTTCGAGACTGAGTCTTTATTGTTTCTTTGTTTCGAGTCTTGCTGCGTTTTGTTCTTGTTCTTGAGTCTTTGCTTCCGTTCTTGTCTTTGAGTCTTGATTGTCGAAGATCGGGTAATCCTATGGCTAACCCCATATCAGTTATCTTACAATCTTTCACGACTAAGGGTTTGATTTCTATCTTTAGAAGTAACCCCTTCATCCGAGTTCCTAAGGTGGTTGATTTATGTTCGTTCTATCTGTTGTCTACTTAATCTTTCATTACTAGGTCTAGAATCAAGTGTGGATTTTATCACCTTAGATGTTGGATTTTTTTTGGCAGCAGTTTAGAGCCTTTCATTGCAGGAATAGAAATTGGATGAAAAATAAGGTGATTGCTTATAAACGATGCTTTGATTAATTTGAACAAGTTTTATAATGTAATTTTACAGTTTCTAAACTATGCTATTGTGTATTGATGTGGCTGTTACATAGACATGCAAGAACGACTACATGATCTTAGTGAGGATGAAAATAATCAGAAGTAAAAAGCCCGTCGAGGTGAAAGAACAACTTAAGCTATCTTCTTATGAGGGACTACCAAGGCAATACTCATTATCTTCCTCTTCTCTACCCTAATCTCCTTCTTATTCCTTAATTCTTCCCCATCCTCTATTAATTATTATCAAGGACACTTGTGTTGAACAAAAATGCGCGATATAATTGTACAACACATTTTATTTAATTTATAATATTTGAGTTCGACCCCTTTTGGTTATCCTCTTGATTCGAAGTTGTATCGATACCAAGATTTTGTTGGTTTTGGTGATTTGGGCTGCACCCGAATTTTAGCGGGTTGCCTACGTATCTCTTGGAAGAGAATCAAGCCTCACGTAGTTCAGAGTGGTTGGGTTTTGTGTTTGGTTTGGTTTGGATTTGGTTTCGTTTTCTTATATGCATCATAGGATGAAGTTCAAGCCCACCTTCTAGGAAGGGTAGCTCGAACAACACTCCACCCGAGTGACCTGAGCCCACCTTCTCGGAAGGGTAACTCAAGTAACCCGCCTATCATTTGCATAGAAAACGATTTGGTGTGGTGTTTGATTTGACTTAGAGGTTTGACGTAAAGGTCAATTTGGGGACGGTGGAATTTGATTTTGAATGTTGGTCGTGACCAAACTCGACGAGTGGAAACTTTGTATCGAGTTAGAGTGGGCACTTTGATTTTGATGGAAGATTTAACATCTGGGACGACTAGAGTCGACAAATGAATTTGGAAGGATTTGTTTGAAGGTTTGGATGTGACTGGACTCGGTGAGAATCTGATTTACACTGAGTTTCCTACGTATCCACATGTTTGGTGGAATCAAGTCACCGTAGTTCGGGACAAAAGGAATTTTGTATTTAGATTTGATCGCGAGATCATTTGAGAGTGGTAACTGAACTCAACGAGCAGAAGCTTTGTATCGAGTCGGAATGACCAATTTGAATTTGTTTTTGGCGATTGAACTCGACGAGCCTTGACTTTGTATCGAGTGTCCTACGTATCTCTTAGAAGAGAATCAAATCACCCGTAGTTCTCAAACGAACCAATTTAATTTGTTTGGTTTTGACCTCATATTCATTTAAGGGGAATTTTTGAGGTCGACGACTGTACCCAATATATTTTTTAGAATTTAATATCGGGTTACCTACGTAGCCGGTAAGAGGCATCAAGTCTTTACGTAGTTCTAGCAAAGGACAAATTTGATTTAATTTGAGTCGGGCGACTGAATCCGATATATATGAATTTTTAATATCGAATTTCCTACGTAACTCGTAAACGAGTATCAAGTCTTTACGTAGTTCTTTACGGAAACCAAGCTTGATTTGGTTTTAAAAGTTTGATCGTTTGAAGATCGGGATTGAACTCGACGAGCTCGTAGCTTTATGTCAAGCTTCGTACATACCCGTTTGAACGGGATCAAATCTTATGTAGTTCTTTCCAAAACCAAGTTTATATTTAGTGAAACTTGATTTGAGGGTTTTGACTCCGTTTTTATTTAGGAGCCGGGTTTGTGATTGACCCACTCGAATTAATTGACAAAGAATATTTGACGAGTTTAATTTTTATGTTTTGATAAAACTCGAATTCTTGATTTGCGTCAATTATAATTCATATATTTTAGTGGGTCGGATTTGCAATTAAATAAAATTTCTTTCAAATAATCGCAATTGGGTACAGTGCATGTTCAAAGATTGAATGCACTAATTTGTTTAATGGGCCGATATAGATTGGCATTAGTTGCCTGATGTAAGTCCATCTTCCTTTCATATAATTCAGCCCAAGCTTATTAACCTTCCTTTAGCAAATGAGTGAACGGCAACCCTCGCCAGTCGCCTACCTCTACTGTACTCGCCTCTTTTTTTTATCTGTTCGTTCAAAATTCAGAGGCTTCGAAAGGAGAGTCACTCCACAATAGCCGAAGGTAGCACGGGTCATGGTGCGAGCGACAGTCACAGAGCAACCAGGAATCAAGGTTTCCGGTACTCGCGAAAGACCGGGGGAATATTAATTTCAATAGTTTCTGGGTAAATATGTTAAACTCTTGAAAAGTTTCCCCCAAATTAGCTTAGGGATTTTGATGCTTTATGCCCAAATTTCAACCTTGCCGTTGCCTTTTCTTCTAAACAGAAGGATCACCGATGCCTACGGGAGCGTCGCGGCAACTACAACCCCTCAGACCGGGTATGTTCGGTTCATCATTTTTTTCCTGAATTGATTTGTGCTTTAGTCCAAATTTGGCATTTTAATTTTGAGACGGGCATACAAATTCCCATCTCAATTTGATTTGTGAATCTCCGATTCATGGCCCGATTTTTGTCTTCCCGTTATCCAGGGGACTTGCCGACACCGTAGAGCCGCCAAAGTCGCCAACGCCTATAACTGTTGATGGAGGTGGCGCTTTGACAGACAAGTTTGGTGTCTCTGGACTTTGGGTAATCAACAGGAGAAGGATTACTGCAGCAAGGTCTCGCTTGAGCTCTCGAATACGCTGCTGCAACTACCGAACCACAAATTAGATAGGTTCGTTCCCCCACTTTTCTTTGTTTCTACTGAATTGAGACATCAGTTGGATGGTAGGCATAACCTGATTTTGATTTGGGTATATGAATTTTGGATTCATTCAGTTTGCAATTTAGTAGCTTCTGAATTTTTTTTAAAACCCAATTTATGCCTACGTTTTCTACGCCTTCGATAGGATTCAAGTTAATGTTGCTTTGCCTTTGTGGCTATTTGGATCCCTTGAAAACTTAATGCCTCCCTGCTTATTTTTTGTTTGGAGATATTAGGTTTCAATTTGCCTGGCTGATTAGAAGCCTTTTAGCAGTCCCTTTGAATGAAAATTTCGCCAGAGTTCCGCCATGATTTTAGGCGGTTTTGAGATTCCAAAATCCATACCATATGCTTAAAACAAATATAACTGTACAAAGCTATATCGTTTTGCATAGGGGGATCTTGGGAACCATGAAAACTACCTTGAATCTTCTTCTTTTCTGCAGCAGGAACCAAGTTTGCTGATGTTGTTTGGTTTTTCTTGCTTGTGTTTGTTGTTGCAGGTTTCTCCAGGAGAGAAGAAGCCAGCCGAAAGGTCAGGCAGGAAGGAAGGCAGGATGGAGGAAAAACTGCTTTCTTTGTATTGCAGTTGAATGACTCCCAAAGAAGAAGCTAGCTGAAGGGGCCATCTGAAGGTTGCAGTAGCCTTTTTAAAGGGGAAGAACTTGACAGTTTTTTATGGGATAAACTGTTCTCCCACGTTCTCCCAGTTGCATCCTTTTCTTCTTCTTCTTTTTTTTTATGCATTTTTTTTACTGCCTTTTCTATGTATCTTCCCATTAACTGCAATCGAAAACTAGAAGAGCAGTTACCCTTTGTAACCTCTGTTCAGATTTTGGGCCCTCCTTGTTTGGCATGTATTTGGGCCTGACGAATCGGGCTTGTAATGAAAATTTTCAGGCCATCTTTAGATTTTAATTTGGGAAAATTTTACCACATTTTTTATAGAATGAATGTGATAGATTTATTTATTCCATGAATAATAAAATTCATGAAATTTTACCCGCCAACAACTTGCTTGCCTAATTTATAGAAAAATTGGACTGATTTCTTTGAAATTAGGCATATTAGGGGTGGATTAACAAGACAATAGATGAATTATATGAGAAATTACGGCTAGATTCAGAGATTGAAAGCTTTGTAAGCCATAACGAACTGGAATTTATCATCATACCGGGATAACCAGGTGAACACTGACATAACGAACTTCAATACAATGCAAACTGAATCGCAAGCTCTGCGATCACCGACACCGGCAATGAACTTCAATCAGGCGCTCTAGATTTTCCTGAATTTGCACAAATTTGGGACGGATTAAGTAGACAGCTGAGGATTTGTAGTACAAATTAGGCCGAAATTAATGAAGAACGACAATGCTCAGCCTTATCGTGCGCGAGTGAAGAACTTTGTGAACCAGGATTTGCATTTGTTGAACGAGAGTGATGAAGAACAAGCACAATTGCCTCTTCAGACCACATATAGTTGCTAGTTGAATTCAAGGAATTCCGGAGGAAATCATCTCCGGCCGACGACGATGGAGAGTGAAGATTTCAAGCGGCGATGGTTCTGCTCTTCGAACGGGACGAGGGTTAGGCTTCAAACGAGAGTGATAAAGAACAAGTACAGTCGGCCCTTCGGACCGCGTATAGTTGCTGGTTGAATTCAAGGAATTTCATGTTGTGTGATTTTTTTTCCACATACAAAGGACAAGGACCTTTTCTGGGAGATTCTTACTTCGCTTATTACCAACGAACAACGCCCGTGTCTGGTTATTGGAGACCTTCATGAAATTTGTTACAACAGTGAGAAGGTCGGGGGTGGTTCTTTTAACCACCCCTCACGGTCTAAGACTCAACCAATTTAAGAACCATTTCTCTCTTACGGACTTACCGTGCTATGGCAACCAATTCACGTGGAGAAAAAAGGTCGATGGGGAGGATAATATTCTAGAGAAATTAGATAGAGTATTAGTTCAACAACAATTTTTAGACACTTTCCTGATCTTAGTACTTTTAATGGAGCATTTTCCTCATCAGGTCACTACCCTATATTGATTGACTTAGTCTCAACAACAACATTTAAGCCTCCTCCTTTTATGATGGAAAATATCTGGTTCCACAAACCGGACTTTAGAAATATAGTGAAACAATCTTGGCGTGCTTCTTCTCCGGGATTTGCCATTGTTTGGGTGTAAAAATTCATCCTTTATTAAAATGTTACCTTATACGCTCGTGGGATTATTTTCGTGAAAGACTTCACGTGATAGTTCGTGTATCATATGCGAGAGCAAGTTTGGTGACAATGATTAAAAAACAAGTGAATAGCGCTAAGTGTTATGTATCAAATACATCATTCTGGCGTATTACAAGCTCATAAACTAAAATATACAAATTTAACACAATGGTTGAGCATACACTTGAAAAAAATAAAAAGCAAGTTGCCGAGATCATAAATCTAGTCACTTGGGTGGCGAGTTTCTCGGAATCCAACGATAGCTCAAGATGTCCATTTAGTCTTTTGCTGCAAAAAATAAAAATGAACCAAGGTTAGATGGATGGACTCTAAAACAATCCACACAAAAGGAAATGCAATATTGGGCCTTATAAATTGAAAGCAGGGTCAAAGCATATCCTAAAAGAGAGAAAAGTCCAGCCCAACCTATTAATGTTGAAAATAAATAAAAAATCAACAATTACAATATGCTGGAATCTGGGCAAAGAGGCAAGATATCAGATAACCTAGCTAGCAACTACGTGTGCACTAAAAGCAAAGGGAAAAAGATCAATAGTTCACAAGCCAAAAAGGGAACTGTGTATTCCTTGAAATAAAAAGGAAAGCTGATTATTATTGTGTATAAAAGATGGAAAAAAAAAGAAAGAAAGAAGGGAGCTATCGATATATATAAAAATAAAAATCAGGAGATCAGAATCTTAAAGAAAGAGAAGGAATATCAGAATCTCAAAGAAAAAGAAAGATATCTTAATTTCTAAAGGAAAGAAAAAAGATATGGCAAAGTAGGGTTCCATCTAATGCTTCCCTATAAAAAGGGTTACAGGCATATGCAGGAAAAAAAAATCAGACGCAAAAGAAAAAGAACAGAGCACGCACAAAGCAAAGGAAGAGCTGCAGAAAAAAAAAAAAC
The DNA here is from genome assembly GCA_963922045.1 of Persicaria maculosa. Taxonomy (NCBI): domain Eukaryota; kingdom Viridiplantae; phylum Streptophyta; class Magnoliopsida; order Caryophyllales; family Polygonaceae; genus Persicaria; species Persicaria maculosa. The sequence continues at coordinate 36,224,152 of OY998262.1, read as the reverse complement.
CTACGTCTGCAGAAAGCAAGCAAAGAAGAAGAAGAGAGCCAACAAGGTAGCTCTCCCTCTATACGTGGGGATTCCTATCGATTCTCGAAACCCCGCCCTTGCAAACCCTCAAGCTTTCGCTCGTGGCTTAGGCCCTTGCAAACCTTGCCGGCTTTCGCTTGTGGCCTGGGTTTCGGAATCATCAAATTGCCCCAAATCAAGCCGATATGCTGCCAAAATCGATTCTCGAAACCCCGCCCTTGCAAACCCTCAAGCTTTCGCTCGTGGCTTAGGCCCTTGCGAACCTTGCAAGCTTTCGCTTGTGGCCTGGGTTTCGGAATCATCAAACTATCCTAAAGGAGGGCGAAGCGCTGCCCAAAATTTTAAAAATATGCCAGCAAGTTTGCGCACAAATCACAAGCGATTTCAAACAAGCAAAAGGCGAAACTTTACGAGAATCCACTCAAAAGTCATAATGCTACTGGAACTTCTACTAAGTTTCATCAATTCCAAGTGAACCAAGCATTGTCTCAAGTCTAGACTTACATCTAAAAGAGCCTAAACCCAACCAAGGGGCTGCCAAACAGGAGACGAAATCAACATCAAATTTTGAGCGAAACACTGCTCAATCTTCCTAAACAGGCTAACCGGCCATCTCAAACAAGCAAAGGAAATCCCATTACAGCATGGCGTTGGAGTTATTAAATTGAAAGCAAACAAAAAGGGGAAATCTTGCTACAATCATAATGAAGCTAGAAGCAAAGAAATGGAACAAGTTTTCTGGAAACAAAGAACAAACTTTCCTGGACAAACTCAACCATCTCAAAGTAACTGAAACCAAGAAGGAGAGACAACAGTACACACACAGCAATTGGTGATAAACAAAAGAAAGGAAAAAAGCTCACTGCAAACAGACGATGAAGTCAGAACAAATAAAAAAGAGAAACTGAACATATTTTCTGTTCAATTTCACGCAAATCAAATCCTCAATTCAGCAAGAGCAAACTTTCTGCTTAGGCTAAATCTGTTCAAATTGGCCATGAAAACCCCTAACCATGAGATCAACGAATTGCTCTAAGTTGGGACTAAATAGTTGTAATGCGGTGGAGATCACAAACAATGAGTTCAAACAATAAGAAGACTCTAAAGTAGTCTGTGCTTAGCAAAAAAATACACAGGGAATAAGTTAACTTACCAGGGAAACAAACACACCAAAGTGGCTGCATTGCCCTTCACTGCTTTAAAGTCGAAGTCCTTGTCCAGGATCTTGTTTGACTCCTCTTGTCGATTACCTTGATTCAAAAGCACAAAAGAATCAGACTTTGCCTGAGTTGGTCAACAACAATTCACATGTACAGATTGCAATATGTCTCAAACAAACAAAGGAGACGAGCTCCCTGCAGTCAGGCGTGGGAATAATGGAATTGAAATCAAAAGAGGGATATCGGATTTTATGCCAATGAAAAGCAGTTCAATCCTACAAAGAAACTAAGTGCATTCTTGTCAAAAAGAAGATAAAAATCAAGCAGGACATGTTCTTTCTCGGGCTATCTCAAACAAAAACCTCAAAAATTTACCAATTGCAGAAAACTGCAGAAATCAGACCATCTCCAATTAGCAGGCTCGTCTTAACCTCTTCCTCTGTCAGTTGTCCTAAAACAACAGCCTCTAACCAAAAAATCCCAAATTACAAATCAACCATCTCAGCCCTAACTATGTTTTCCAAAATCGGATTAAATAAAGGGGTAAATCGCAAAGGGAAGGGTGAAAACAAAACCTGTGTTTGCAAAAGCTCGCTCGTCCTCAGCAGCTGGACGCTCCGCACTCGTCTTCAAATGTCGAAAATCGAAAAGGCCCCAAATCGCACAAATTAAAACCCTAAAATCACGAATTGGGGAAAATGAGTCCAGTGTTAAAATCAAACACTAAATTGAAAGGGATTCGACATAGAATCTGAAATCTAGGTCAAGAATCATCTAAGAATTGGATTGAACTCTAAATTTAGGTGAAATTCGTATAAAAGAAAAACCCTAGAACATACCTATTCCGAAGTAGTTGGGATCGGAAAGCCTAATTCATGTTCCGTGGTAGAACTGGACTCACGCTGTCTTCATCTGTTTCGAGTGCCCAAAGCCAACATTTCGAGCTTTCAAGGTGGCGCGGGAATGAGACCTCGGACAGCGCTGCAATGGCGCTCGTCTATCGCCAAAAGAAAGAGACGATAGCTGCAAAAGAGGCAAAAAAAATATACGTAGCTGTTGATGGGCAGATGGTGGGCCTGTTTCAATTGTTGATCAATTGGACTATGGTTAACAAAGGCAGGAATTAAGCTACCGTTAAAAAAATAAAAATAGATAAACAAAGCAAAAAAGGCTGGCAATTATACATATTATACATGCTGCGGCATTTGTAAAAAAAATGTTTAATTGCGAAACTTACCCACTAAAATATAAGAATTATAATTGGCACAAATTAGAAATTGGGTTTAACAAAATTATAAAGTTAAACTCGTAAAATTTCATCGCCAATTTATTCTAGTGGGTCGATCTCAAAATTGACTTCTAAACGAGGAAAAAGAAAGCGGAGTCAAAACCCTAAATCAAATACCCCAAATTCAAATGAGTTCTAAAAAGAACTACGTAAAGACTTGAAGCCTCTTACCGGCTACGTAGGTAACCCGATATTAAATCCTAAAAATATATCGGGTACAGTCGTCAACCTCTAAATTCAATTCTAAATGAATACGAGGTCAAAGTCCAACCAAATTAAATAATTGGTTCTCAAAAGAACTACGAGTGATTTGATCCCGTTCCAAACGGGTACGTAGGACACCCGACAAAAAAGCTCAAGCTCGTCGGGTTCAATCACCAAAACCCAAAAATAAAAATCAATTCAAATACTCTGAACTACGTAAGGCTTGATTATCTTCCAAGAGATACGTAGGCAACCCGTTAAAATTCGGGTGCAGCCCAAATCACCAAAACCACTTAAGTCTTGGTGTCGATACGACTTCGAATCAAGAGGATAACCAAAAGGGGTCGAACTCAAATTCTAAAAAATTAAATAAAATATGTTTTACAATTATTCGCGCATTTTTGTTCAACAGCCATGTTTAAATTTATCTTTAAAACTAAACTCCTTAAACGGAAAGCCGAGCTCTGGAACAAGAACACCTTCGAAAATATCTTCCGCCAACTATCAACTGTAGAAAATGAGTTTTTGAAACTACAAACAGAGGAACTAAGCGATCTTTCTACAATCACGACCATTAAAGAAAATAGGCTTATCCAGAAAAGAAAAAAAAAAGCAACTTCTATTTCAATAAGAATACTGGTGCATGTCAACGTGCTAAGTCAAAACATTTATTTCTCTCTACCTCTAACACATCTTACTTCCACAGGGTAGCGTCGGGAAAAAGGAATAGGAAAATCATTCAAAATATTACTGCTACGACAGGTACACTCATTGTGGGTGATGATAATGTGCGTACAAAAATTAAAAATGACTTCACAAATCGTTTCTCAAAGGAATCGATCAATTTGAATCTAATGTTAAATTATCTTCACTTGACCACAAGTTCAATCTAATGTTAAACATCTGCAATTAACCGCCCAACCAACCAATGGAGAAATCAAGAAGGTCGTGTTTAATCTAGGACAAAACAAATCGCCAGGCTCGGATGGTATATTGCAGAGTTCTACAAAAAAATATCGGAATATTGTTGGTCCACACATCACACAAGCAATGAAATCTTTTTTCATTTTCGCAAATTATTACGACAAATCAATCACACATTTATTTCACTCCTACCTAAATGTAACAATCCTGCCAAAATTGCGGACTATAGATCTATAAGTTTATGTTCCACCATATACAAAATAATATCCAAATTGTTAACAGATTGTTTGAAATCTGTCATGGAAAAACTAATTCACTCGTTGCAGGGAGCATTTGTGTCAGACAGAGCTATCCAAGATAATGTTCTTATTGCCCACGAAATTTTCCACTCTTTTAAGACAAGAGAAGGGGATTGGATGGATGGTTAGCTATCAAGTCGGATATGGAAAAAGCTTATGACCGTGTAGATTGGACATTCACTAAATTAGTTCTTCAAAATTTTGGTTTTCATGAAAAATTTATTGCTTTAATCATGAAATGTGTAACTACTATTTCATTTCCGGTACTTGTCAACAATGGGCCAACGGAAGTTTTCACCCCTTCAAGGGCTTGAGGCAAGGAGATTCCCTATCCCCATTTTTTTTATATTAGGTGTGGAAGTTCTGGTAAGGAAACTATCTCACAAATCAACTCTTGCAGAAAGCAATATCGGTTTCTCATTTTGGGAAAAACGATCATTGGATTCCTTTTTCGGCTTTTGCGGATGACATTATTATTTTCCAAAGGAAATATTCGTGAAAAGGTTAGAAGTATTATAGATGGATATTGCCAAATCTCAAGACAAACCGTTAATTATCATAAATCAACATTTCAAAGAACATCTGGAATTCCTAAATCTCGTATTTTGGATATTGAAGGATGTCTAAACATTTCAAAACAAGTTAAATTATATAAATATCTTTGTTGTCTAATAGTTAATGGCAAAGTTAATAAAACTACATTTGAAGAAATAATCACCAATATTATGAATCAACTGTCTAAATGGAGGGCTGATTCACATCTTATGTCAAAACACCTCTATTCTATGCAAAGCTTTATGTTTCTTCCGAAAATTCACCATAATTTAGATTAGATTAACATATCTTTTTTCTTGAACAAAGATCTACAATATAAACCACTCATTACTTACCAACGACCCCTTGCCCTGGTGGTAAAGTAAAGTGCTTCCTTGTGCCTCACTACCATGAGGTCAAGGGTTCAAATCCCACTAGGAGCAATTTGTGCCATAGTGGGTACTCATGTCTTGGTTTACCTTGGCATGAGTGAGCTTGTCTTGTGGCTTGCCGCTTGACTCACTCAGCTTGAGTGCTTTGCAGGGTAGTGCTCGGCCCGTGGAGAATTAGTCGATAATCTCAGAACCTCCACGTCATAAAAAAAACCACTCATTACTTAGGGTAGAGTATGTAAGCCTAAAGCGTTTGGTGGGGTAGGAATGAGGAAATCTAAAAACATGAACGAAGCCCTCCAATTAAAACTATTATGGAAAATACTTTCATTTAATATTTGGGAAAGAAATATACAGTACAAATATATAAAAACAACCTACATATTGAGTTATGAAGCAAAAGGTAATGCATCGTGGCAATGAACACAATTAAGAAAGTTAGTTCCAACGTTCAGAAACGGTTTGGTGTGGTCAGTAGGTAATGGGAAATCCTTAAAGTTTTGGCAGGACTCATGGACTAATGCAGTATTGTATACGTCCTGAGACTATCAATTTTAATGAAACGGTTGATAATTACATAAGTAACGGAACTTGGGAAATACAAAAACTGACTAATGTACTTCCAAGAGATCTAGCTCTAAACATTATCAATACTACCCTTCCTACCAGAGCTATTGAGGATAGACATTACCGGTGACCTGACAAAAATAGACGGTTTACTACACCTAGTGCTTATAAACTTGTCACATACAACACCCATGTAATGAATGACGAGAATAACTGGATTTGGAAGCTGGACATCCTACCAAAAATAAAGAATTTTTTGTGGAAGATTTATCATAATGGTCTTCTCACGACGGTCCGCTTATCCAAGAGAGGCATTGCAATTAATATTCCTCCTATTGTTCAATGTGCAACCATCACGAAGAAGATGTGTTCGCATCGATAAAATCTACATCGAAGGTGACTCTAGCATAATCATAAACCATTTAAACAAACACATTAAATGTCCTTGGGAAAATGAGCTCTGTCAGATGTTAAACTCTTACTATTGACTTTGAAAGAAGTTTCCTTCTTTCATGTTCCCTGTTTGGGCAATATTGTAGCCGTGTCAGATTGCACACTTTTGCCACTCCACCTGGGGTATCGATATTTACAATGATTCTGGTCTTTCAGATCTCATCCGTAAGGATGCCGCCGGGTAGAGCTCGCTCACCCGAATTCTTTCCTAATAAAAAAATCATGAAGAAGATGCGGTCCATCTTTTTTTTTTTTTTGAGTGCAAATTCAATACGGAGTATGTTTTACAATAGTCTGGAGAGGCGAGTTAAGTCATTAATTAATCAAAGAGTCAATTAGCAAATCTAGGGAAATGAAGCCAATCATGTCAATACTCTCTAATAATTTATCAATTAAAGATAAACAAAGAATGACATTTAGTTGATGGACAATTTAGCTAACGCGTAACTAATTTGTGTTTAGGCAGGAAAAACTCCCATCAATAAATAGACATAAAAGCATCGTGGATTGTCATATGAAGAACTGGATCAAACCTGACAAATACTTCCTAGCTAGAAAAGAACTAATATGGGTAACTCATGTATTAATACTATTAAACGATGTAGTAATAAACGCTCTCACAAGAACCAAAAATGGAGAAAACCCCCCAAGGGGGAGTTTTTAAGTTAAATTTTGATGGCTCCTCCTCCTCTTTTCAGAATAGTTCGGTGGAGTTTATTATTCGCGACTGAGATGGTTCCTCGGTTAGTATGGGGGCAGGAATCAGTGGCCGACAAACTCCTTTTTGGTTGTTGAATCCCATGCCCTTCGTTTTGGTATTCTCGGGGCTCGGGAATTGAATATAGATAAACTTATCATTGAACGAGATTTTCTTATTGTCATCAACTATCTAAAGGCTGATGTAAAATGTCTCTGGGAAATTGAAATTCTCATGACAGACATGAATTCTTTACTTCTTGGTTTAAAGAAGTATTCTTTTCTCACATATTTCGCAATGATAATTACGTGACCGATAAGGTTGCACACTCTAACCAAATTACCAATAATCATAAACTTTTAAATGATCAAAGTCCGCTCGACCTCATTCGAACGCATCCGAATTTTCACTTCATCAAAAAGAAAAAAATCTCTTGATGCAGGAGTAGTATCTATATTATATTTTATATTATAATACTAAAGGAGAAGTCGCCTACGACATGTGGCGGCTTCTCCTTTAATGTAGCGTTTTTTTAAGATTAATTAATTTAATTGATTTATTTTAATGGTTTGTTAATTTTTAATTGATTTATTTTAATTGTTTATTATTTTATTGTTAAAATCTAAACTAATCTAATCTAATTTGGAGGAGATCCTAACCAAATCTTAAAAAATCAATGTGATGTAAATATATATGATTGATTTGGATGAGTCTATCGGTAGTTTTTTTTTATGATTAATTGATTAATTTTAATTGTTTGTTAATTTTTAATTGATTTATTTTAATTGTTTGTTAATTTATTGTTAAAATCTATATTTATCTAATTTAGAGGAGATCCTAACCAAATCTTTAAATATTAACGTGATCTAAATATATATGATTGATTTTGACCCCCTCAACCTATTATCGGTAGATTCTTTTTATTATTTATTATAAATCAAATTACTTATTTAAATACATAATTCATTCATTCATTCATTTTTCCCTAATCTTAACCGATTGATTTTCTTTTTCAATTTCTTTTTATTAATTTCACTAAAACTATTTTGAATTGGATATTTTTGCAATTTTGAATTTGAATAACAATTCGGATAAACTTAAATAACTTAAAAAATCTAATTGGTTTTCTTTTTATTATTTATTATAAATCAAATTACTTATTTAAATACGTAATTAATTAATTCATTCATTTTTCCCTAAATCTTAACCGATTTATTTTCTTTTTAAATTTCTTTTTATTAATTTCATTAAAATTATTTTGAATTGGATATTATTTCAATTTTGAATTTGAATAAAAATTCGGATAAACTTAAATAACTTAAAAAATCTAATTGGTTTTCTTTTTAGTATTTATTATAGATCAAATTACTTATTTAAATACGTAATTAATTAATTCATTCATTTTCCCTAAATCTTAACCGATTGATTTTCTTTTAAAATTTGTTTTTACTAATTTCTTTAAAATTATTTTGAATTGGATATTATTGCGATTTTGAATTTGAATAACAATTCGGATAAACTTAAATAGCTAACAAAATCTATATTGGATCTTTTCAATAAGATTCGTATACAAAAATACCCTTGTGTCTTCAATTCTATAAATTCTATCGTCTCTCCATCAATGTGCCTTTCTCACTTTAAGTTTTTATTCATCATTCTAATTTATTTTAAATTTCTTGCAATCTTGTCATTGATCTAATTTTTAGCATTTTATCTTCCTACTTTGATTGTTTGTTTATGATTTATTCGAATTGGCTCTTAATTAGTATGTGCATGCAATTGTTGGTTTATAGGATAGGAGAGTGTAAAAGTAAAACTTTGGGAATCGACTTGATTTAGTTCAATTTATGTTTTTCTACCCCCGCTCAATAACGTCATAGTTTTCGAGGTGAGTAATGTACAAATTTCTATTCTATAATTATAATTTACAAATTAAACTATTAATGTCTCTCTATGACCTTTTAACTTAATGTGGATGGTTTCATTTCTCTATTGGGATAAAAATTTCCCTATATTTTCAAAATCTTAATTCTTTTTTATTAAAATAAATATGTACGTGTGTTAAAGATGTTATAGGTAATCCAATTCGACCAGTTATCGATCGATTCTCTTGCACTCAGATTTATATAAAAATTAAGATTGTTATGTTTGTGGTTTGCCGTTGTTGCTGTGAATTCCCATCTCTCCCTTTATTATGTTTGATTTGAAATATATGCAATTGTTAATGAAATCTATTTTAGTATATATATGTACGATAAAAACAAATCTCAACTATGTATACTAAGAGATAAAAACAAATCTCAAGTATACCTAACAAACCACAATAAATAAATAAATTTACTAAACAATTTTCAAATATAAATAATACATTCATTTATATTGTTCCACAATATAATTGAAAGATGACAGATGCATTCAAATATGATAAATGCATTCGAAGAGAAGAAGCATAAATTTTCTATTTAGAACATTTCATATATAATTTATGATTATTTTTACATACATGCATTTGAGTACAAATATTAATCAACAATGAGATAAAATTCTGTCTTTAATTACAAATTTTCAAAGTTTTTTTTTTACCATTAACTATATAATAATTAATAATGTTTAGATATAAATAGTGGTACTTAGAGTTTAGAGTTTATTTGGAAAAATTATTTATACATTTTCTAATATTAAATATATTAATTTTAAAAAAAACCCGCACAAAAGTGTGGGTACTAAACTAGTCTTCTCTTAATGGAAACGCAAAATTTATTCTTTGACCCCAAAACATAATTTATTCACAATACTGAGTTGGCATCTTCTGATTGGTTATGACACCTCACTTATACGTGTCCCGATGACCTGGCACTTGTCATCCCACGTCACCCATTTCAACCCCTCTGTTGTCTTAAACCGTAACCGGGCGCATACGGTACACCGGCATGCACTTGATTACTTCCCGTCCATGTAAACGCACAAGTCACAAAGCATAGAAAATCTCTATCATCTCTCCCGCTGAACGTTCCGATCTACAGATTACGAATCTCGACGGGAAGGGACGGAGACTAACCAGATCTTGTTCGTTTGGTATTTCTCTATCCCCATATTTTATTTTGTTTGTTGATTGAGGAACCCTAATTGAGTAATTGTTGAGTTTTGTAAACCCTATGCCGTAGAGATTGAAGCAGAGGTTTCCGATTGAATCTGGCAATTGAGTTAACTGGATTGTAAATTTATTGACAGGTTTAAAATTTCATCTGTATTTGCGTTTGGTCTTCCAATTTGAAGGGAGATATCGCGGTATTGTTCGGTGTTGATTGCCGACATAGTTTGAATTTCGGCTTTTGATTCTTTGGTTGCATAGGAAATGAAGAACTGCGAACGCATAGCTAATGTTGCGCTGGCAGGTTTGGTTTTGCCTCTTTACTATCTGTGTAGCATTCAGATTGGGGTGAATGATGATTTTCATTTCACTGTAGTGCTGTTTTACTTGACAATTAAATCATGGAGTTATTGACTGATGGCGTTAGTCGAGAATGAAGCTGGAATTTTATTTGATTGGAGACCTTGCTTTGTAAACTGAGTGAGTTGGGATGGGCTGTCAAGGTTTCTTCTGAATTGGGGGTGTTAGTGTGTTACTAGTAGGTAATGCTAGTTAATATGCTAGTGGATAGCTGAAAATCCTAGTTCATCTCTCGATCTTTTGGGAGCTTTTGAAATTGTTTCATTGAACACTTAACAGTCAAGTTCAACTGGGTAAGCTCGGATGTGTCAACACAGGAGACCTTATTCATCATTCTATTAAAGAGGCCATTGAGGGGAATGTCACATACCTTTGCATGGAGATGGCTAACTAGTGAAGTTGTAAGCTTGCAAGTTTGATGGATAGGCTCCTTCAAAGATCTGTCTTTTTTTCTTATTTTGTCACTTATTATAATTTCATTAGATGATATCCTTATTCTCTACAATGCATTTATGTTTGAATCAGAGTGCTTATCTCCGGTGCTGCTGTTTTTGCTTGCTTGTTTGTTTTATGCTGCAACCGGTTTATAGGCATGAGTAGAGTCAAGAATCTGCTTTTAAATACATCCTTGTGTAGTTATCTCTTCTGCTTCTATTTATATATCTGGAATTTTTCTTTCTTGCAGGGTTGAGTTTGGCACCACTTGTTATTAATGTAAACCCAAATTTAAATGTGATATTGACTGCCTGCCTCGCAGTTTATGTGGGGTGTTACCGGTCTGTGAAGCCAACTCCACCTACGGTAAGGCCACACTCTCAGCCTCCATAAATTTCTCTGCTCCACCCCCTTCCACACAAAGAGGAAAATGGGGTCAAAATTCACTGTTCTGTCGATGCAGGAGACCATGTCAAAGGAGCATGCAATGAGGTTTCCCTTGGTTGGAAGCGCAATGCTGTTATCACTGTTTTTGCTCTTCAAATTCCTGTCTAAAGACTTGGTTAATGCTGTGCTGACTTGCTACTTCTTTGTCCTTGGCATCCTTGCCCTTTCGTATGTTCTCTTCATATGAGTTATTTTGCATATGTGATTTGTATTGTTTAGAAGACACTTATTTTAAATGTTCACACTTTTTTTGGTTGCCAGAGCCACACTACTGCCCGCAATAAAACGCTTCCTGCCAGATCACTGGAATGAGAATGTTATCGAATGGCATTTTCCTTATTTCCGCTGTATGTTATCTCACTCAGTTATTATTAGTGTTTCAATAATAAAGTTAAGCTTAGAATGTTTATCAATGTTATTATTCTAGATGCATTGGAGGAAAAGATGGTTAAACATGTTTCAGGATGAGTTAGATACTCAAATCTCTGTGCCTACCCTGTTATATTTAGTGCTTATCTATATGATAGTGTTTCGAATGATTATGTCCATTGTTTGCATGCACTTTTCAGTTTCTTAGTTTATTTCTCCAATGCATCGACAGTTTTGGGCTACAATGTGCATTGAGTGCTTAAGCTCAATCTGCAAGAATGGAGGAAGTATGTGAGATCCATACAATAGAACATGAACATATTTCCATTAAATGCTTAAAACCTCTGTTTGTAAAGTAACAGAGGCAGCGCTTACTCACAGAATGTGAAGTTCTCTATTTCATTGTTCCCTAGTCTCTCCATGATCAAGAGTACTGGAAAAATTATTGTTAAGATTAGTAGATGCTTATATTTCCAAATGTAAATATGTATTAAAGATTATTAAAAAAAAGATTGCAGTGCTCGGGCTATACCCTGGAAATCATAATAAACCATCAACGATTCTTGCCAAATCTAGTTTGGCTAAGCGGCTAGCACAATCATATGTTTGGGTCACATTCCTCAAGATACATGGATACGAGTTCAAGATGACCTTGTATACATTTATCTTGATTCTAGGAGGGAATAACTTTCTACAAGTTCATAAACATTCTGTTGAAAATGGTATACACCATTTTTTTGACCAAGGATAGTTGCTATACCTGTTAGTATCATATGTTTTTCTGTCTTTATATTGCTGAAAAACTGCTCTCCTTTTTGTAATCAAATCATTTCATTTAATATCCTTGTAACATCCTCTGACTGGCTGTTTGAAATGTGTTTGTTTCATTTTTTGTATTGCAGCATTGGAAATTGAATTTACCAGATCACAGATTGTGGCTGCAATACCTGGAACCTTCTTTTGTGCTTGGTATGCTTCAAAGAAGCATTGGCTGGCTAACAATGTACTGGGCCTCTCCTTCTGCATTCAGGTTTGATTTCTCTCAAAGTTTCATTTCATTACTAGCTGACGTAGTCGATGACTTTGTTCGAACTGTGTACACACCGACTACCATAGGTGTTTTAACTATTTCTACAATATTGCAGGGAATTGAAATGCTTTCTCTTGGGTCTTTTAAGACTGGTGCCATTCTCTTGGTAAGAAGTTGAATATGGAAATAATATGAGGTTTTTGCCGTTTTGTTTCAAGTAAATCTGTCTCGACATTAATATTCAGATTTAGACATTAGTTTGTCATAGCATCAATTATCGTTTTGCAAGTATGAGAATTCTATTTTGTTGAATTTGGATTTTTATAACACCGATCCTCAACAAGCAACACCTCTAAGTTCTTAGTGAACATATAAAAGAATTCTAGTGTAGATTATCTCCTTTTTGTTCCTTGAATTATATAGGTGATACAGTAGGGTTTTTTTTTTGTTTCATGTTTGGATATTTTGGTTCATCTTCTTTCACTTTTCTGATGGCATTGCAGGGTGGTCTGTTTGTGTATGATATCTTCTGGGTTTTCTTTACTCCAGTGATGGTCAGTGTTGCAAAATCTTTCGATGCCCCAATAAAGGTAATTAGTATCTTCTCTCCCTAACCATCTAATATAATTTGTTGTACTATATGATTTAATTATTTTCCCCATTTACCTGCAGCTTCTTTTCCCAACGGCAGATTTGTCAAGGCCATTTTCCATGCTTGGATTGGGTGACATTGTTATCCCTGGTAAGAAAAAAGTTGAGTTTATCACTTTAGTATTTGTCAATTGTAAGAGGATGTGTTATTTTGTGTTTGCTTCTGAAAAGGATTTTTTTTTTCATGACTTATTGTTCTTAATTTATGCCCGCTGCCTTATTCTTTCCTGTATTATTGTATTTCTAGTAACATCCTAACATGATGAGCTGTTTGTGAACGTAGTGCTTTACAAATTGGTATTGTATTACTTATAGCAAAGACTTTTAATTCGTGAAGGTATCTTTGTTGCATTGGCATTGCGGTTCGATGCGTCCAGGGGGAAAGAAAGTCAATACTTCAAGAGCGCCTTTTTGGGATATACCGCTGGTATGGTCCTGACAATTGTAGTCATGAATTGGTTTCAGGCTGCACAAGTAAGTCTTGTAGTTGGGTCACTTGATTATTTTGTAGAGGTCATATATATCTTTCCTTAATACAGTATTATTTTATATGTTAGTTTATGCTTGAATAGCTATCTTAATCTGATATAAATCCGCAGGTATCTTGTTTCATGTCATGAAAAATTGCACTGGCTTATTTATCTTTTTTCCGGTTTTGTAGCCTGCCCTTCTGTATATTGTGCCTTCTGTCATTGGATTTTTGGCTGCACACGTAATTTGGAATGGTGAAGTTAAACAGGTTCGTAACCTGTCCTTTTCCTTTGTTCTGTTTTTGGGATTAAAAAATTCATGATCAACCTGGGACATAAAACAACCATGCCAAATAACAACTACTTGTGTTGTTAGTTGCTTTGTTTGATCTTGTGCGGCATGTTCTCTTTCTATTTGTACAGTTGTTGGAATTTGACGAGTCAAAGACTGCAGAAGATGCATCCACCGATGATAATATTGACAATGCCAAGTTGAGTAAGAAAGTAGAATAGTGAGAAACATCTTGCTGCAAAGCCCTATTTTGATTGCCTAGGAAGACAGCACAGTTCTCATTTAGGACCCAAACCCGACAAGGGCATGCTTCTCTGACCTACGCGTCAAAGAGTGCTCGTGTAGCAGCAGCTGGAAACTCGTATAAAGAAGAGCAGACCAATTTTACATCTTTTTCTACGGGTCTAATTACAACTCTTGCAAGTTTTACTTTTACCCCAACCTCCCTGATACAACTTTGCATTCAATACAATGTTTCTCATGTTAAGACAGGTATTCGACTAACGAAGTCATCCTTTTTCCACACGACTTTGCGCCTTGATTCCTTCCACTTCCTATTTTGTGGGTCATAAACCCATAACGATTCTCGGACAGGCTTTGGGTGGTCTTATATACTGGGTTAAATGTTATTGTGTCATCCGGTGGCTTGGGAGTTTATGATTAGGAGGATTGAATATCTTTTGGACCCATAACCCAAATCTTTATAGTTTATACACTTGAAAGTTGAAACGATTGAGCCTCTTAATCAAATTATCAAGCTCATAGGAAAAGTTCAAATCAAATGCAGGAAGAGGAGAAAGGGAAGTGTTTGTCCTATGCTCAGGTGACGGTGTTGAAGCAGATGAATGACAGTGCGGTAATCAATGTTCAATTTGGTGTTCTTCCACGTGAAGATATATCAGAAATTGCAGAAGGGGAGGTAAAGTGGGATCAGAAACGTCCAATTTTCATTACCAGAGAGACTTGGTATCGCCCTCTTTTTGGACCAAGGGGGCACACTGGGAAATTGATCTTTTGAAAGAGCCCTTAGGAATTAGGAGTCATTGGATTGGAAATTGGAATGATGAGGACTCATCAAAGAACTCGTCATCAAAAATATAATCTACAGCTGAGGCCAACTTGGATTGTACCAAACGGACTCAATCGAATAGTAGAAGAGGATAAATGGGTCATTTCAATGGAGACCCAGAAACAAAATTTTCCCCTTTACTGTTATATGTTTTCATCTTTTGACACGGGAGAGAGGAGACCCAGAAACATTTAATTTCATGAATTTTTCATCTGTCAAATACTCAAAAAGATGAACAAGAAATTGAATTTGGTATGAAACGCAACATGATGGGACTAAATACGACTGAGTAATAATAAACCAATTGGCGGATAAATTTATTAGTGTTTGAGAGAGAGAGAGAGGATGTGTGTAAAAGCAATTTGGTTTTGCAAGCAAACATGGAAACCCAGAAGATGCCCTTCTCTCTTTCTTCTTCCCTATCACTTTCTACCCCCTCCTCCTGGATCTCTCTCTCTCTCTCTTCCGCCTCTCCCTCCCTTCAATATCTCTCTTTCTCTCTCCTTGATTTAGGGTTCCACATGTGAGCGCCAATCTTCCGTCTCACATCAAATCTCAATACCTTTTTTGATTGCATTCTCAATTAGCTTTTGCCCTTCCGGTGATGGATTTCGTTGTTTAAGCGTGTTGAAGGCCTTGAGAGGGAGAGGGGAGGGGAAGGAGGCTCTCGCGGAATCGAGCATACGCCATGGAAGGTATTGGTGATTTTGCAGATCATGCAGTTCAGTTTGATTTTATAATTTATGAGATTTTTTTTCTCCGTAACCGATCTGATGGAATTATGATTTTTCTTCTGTTTTGGTTGGGAGATTGTAAGGTGATTAATAAGTGAGATGCTGTTTGGTTTGGAATTTGCCGATGAATTTTGTGTGAATTGATGCGCACTGTGACGAATTTAGGGCTTTCTGGAAAATCAATTGTTTGCAAGCAATTCTTATTTATGGCTAATTTCTTATAGGACCATTGAGGGTTTGTGATGAGTTCAGATTATGTGGGTGTCATGATCCCAAATTTCTTTCTACAGGCGCTCATCCACATCCATGAACAACCTTCATAATGAATGAATCCTTCTGGTTTTTATTTCTTTGTGCTGTGTGTTGAATGGGATTGGTCTTGATTTAGTTGAACTTTCATTAGGTTTACTGTGGCATATTGAAACCTGATCAACACAGTGCATGTGGTGCTTTCCTGTATGATATGGACTTTCATTAGGTTCAGTGGCGAAGTGCTTTCCTTGATGGACCTTTATTAGGTTTCTGTAGCATATTGAAACCTAATCGGCACAGTGCATGTAGTGCTTTCCTTGATGATATTGGCAATCAGCGCCTTTATGGTTCCCTTTGATTGCTTAATTTTTGCCCTTTGATCCCCAGAATCAGGAGACGTACACAGCGAAGAAAAAGCACTGCCTGAAACAAATAAGAAAAGGCGGTTTAAAACACCATCCCAAGTTCAGGCCTTAGAAGAGTTTTATAATGGTAATCCTTACTCTTTTATGATCAATCTTATGCTTTCTTTTCGAACCCCAAATTATTCTTCTGCTCGGATCACTAACTACTTGGTTTCTATATGCCCAGAACATAAGTATCCAACGGATTCAATGAAAGCAGAGCTTGCAGAGAAGTTGGAGTTAACAGAAAGGCAGATCTCTGGATGGTTTTGCCACAGGAGGCTGAAAGACAGAAGGTTGCAAACTGAGGAAGCCCATGCAGCAGGAAGACAGGAATTGTCAAATGGTGGCTTACAGGACCAAGGTAGTGGGCTGCGGCAGGATTCTTGTGGTAGCACAAAGCGTGGGGATTATAAGATTGCTGATTTGAGGGAAGTTGAGAGTCGGAGGTTGGGCGATGAGGATCTTCCACCAGCAGATATTCACTATGGGCAAACGGGACACTATGACATGAGTGAATCTGAGAATACATCTTCGGAAAGTGAATCAGATTTACAGGACAGCTATCATCCTCGAGGGAGGGATTTCATGGACGTGGAAACTTCACAATATGGGATCCCAAATGGATCTATCCCCATGAGCAGGGGACGTTCCGGGCCGTCAGGGTACCTGAAAATTAAGGGGCAAATTGAAAATGTTGCAATTACTGCTGTCAAGCGACAACTAGGCAGACAGTATCAGGACGATGGTCCAGCCCTTGGTGTTGACTTTGATCCACTTCCTCCTGATGCTTTTGAGTCTCCAAGCAGAAATGCGTTGCATGGTAGGTATTGAATCTTGCTCTTTGTGATATTGAACATCTGACAAATCCAGCGTGAAACCGGTTCTTACTTGATTGAGAACGGTTATTATAAAGTGCCTTTCATGTTCTTATTGGGAGGATCTGTTTGATAAATAGGTTTTCTATTCTATATGCATTCATTGTTTGAATGATCTGACAGAACCATATGTTGCAGATAGAAGTACCCCGATTCCTCTTGATGTTCGTGGTGCACGTTTTCCACCCACCTTCAGAAATGTAAGTAAATTACTATATGCCTTTGGTAGGATTACAATGTCTCTCATGAATTACTAGTCAACAGATCTTGAAATTGAACCTACATTAAATGTTTAGGTAATATGGAAATGAAAATTGAAGTAATAACTAAGAAGATGCATTGAAGCCTAGTATTAGACAACCCTGGCATTCCATCCATTACACATGTAATCTGTGGGCATGTCTTTCTGACTCTGTGTGTTTCCTCCTTGAGTGTGTGGAAACAATGTGGTATATCTTTTGGAGGTAGAAGCCTAGAAGGTATATATGGTGGTGGCTGCTAATGTAATCCAGTAGCCTTTGAAGTTTGAACTAGTAAAATTGCTAACATTACTGTGATCTTAGGACTACCTGAATGCCCTAGCATTAGTATTTATTAGACAACTCTAAAACATATCTTCATCTATATTCTCATATATTCAAGGTTCTTTGTTTTTAGGGGTACTCAAACCTTTAACTTTGGTGCTCGTAGTGGAATTTTTCATTTATATTTGTACTACAAAATGTGATTCCTATAATCAAATTTACAGTTATCTAATCTTGTTGGTTTGACCATTACCCACTTTCTCCATTGCCATCACTAAATTTTGTTTGGTTTATGATGGATCAGGATCTGTATGTTGATGCGGCAAAATTAAAACCATCTCATGGTGCTAATCAGGATACCCTGCCTCACCACCATCCGTTGAAGAAGTCAAAGAATGGTGACGCTGTTTTGAGCCAGAAGGCTTCATATAGTTCAGATGAATATTCTGCTGGTGATACATCAGTTTATGATGGCAATATGCACCCCAATGCCAACTTAAAGCATGTCGTGCAAGGGAAGAAGCCAGATCCTTTTCCCAATTCCCGTCTTTGTCCTTCTGGTGGAAAAATAATGGGCGAACGGTCAGAGCCTTGGCTGCATAACTACGATGATATGAACCCGAAAGCTGGCCACAAGAGGCCAGGCTTTGAGTCAAAGCGCCAAAGTATGAAGTCCAAGTACAATAATTCTCATGATAAAGAGGAGCTGGTACTACCTAGTCAGATAATAGAGGTCTGACCAGTGTAAACTTGTTCACTCTTTCAATTGCAATTTCTAAAAAAAAAAATAGTGCAAGTTTTTTGATCCGTTTGATCTTGCCACATGACAGCCTGAAGAACTTTCTGGAGAGAAAAGAATGATAAAAGAACATCAAGATCCAGTTCGACACAAGCGCTTGGTGAATGATATGAAGGTGGGTTAGTTTTCCTTGGTCAATTCTCAAATACAAGTTCATTTCTGTCTTATATACTCCTTTTTCAATATTTCTTTCTCATCTAAAGGCTAGCAAGAGAGGGCGAGGCTTGGTTGAGCAAGATTTTCCCGTGAGACAGACGTTGCAAGAATTACCACCGCAGACGAAACAGATCAGAGGGTGAGCTTCAGCTGTTGCATTACCTGCCTTTTGTTTTTGTAAATTATTACTAATTCCATTGCCAAGTAATTTTTCGATTTTGAAATATCTCTCTGAGTTTCATTAAAATGGTTTTCCCCACTCTTTTATTTTAAAATATAAAAATGGAATTATACAATCAAATATTATTTGGCTATAACCCCAAATGCTAACCTTGATATAGACACAGAACTACAAGTTCTCATCCAAAAGAATAATCTTGGCTGGACTACAATTTGATTGTAGCTAGACCTAATCTCTTTCCTTTATCAAAAAAAATATATATATTCTTCGGCTGCAAGTACTTGCTTTGCTTTGTTATTATTGTAATTCTTTATTTCTGGCCGTCTAGGTCTGCTTTGGAGATGCCTTCTAGTTTCAGTGAGGACGAAACTGCATTGACGAGTTCTTCTGTCGATTGAGGGTCGGTCCGGGTATGATGAGATCCTGTCAAGACTATACACCATGCGCAAAGATTAAGGAGGTGGTCCAGAAAGAGCCCATGGGAGATTACCTCGCCTTAAACAAGGTTGTACAGTTGGAAACAGATTATCTCTCTCCCTTTTTATAAACACCAGCATGCTAAAAACACAGATGAGGAAGAGATGATTGCCATCAGAAGCTGCACTTCAGTTCTGCACTAGGTCTCTCTCTTTTCGCTTTCCTCCTGCTTTTTTTTTGGGTGCTTACCTGCTTCAGTTAGCTATTCGGTTTTGTTTAGGATTGGTGTTCTCGCAATCCTGATTCAGATTTCTTCAGCAGATCATCTATCCCTCAGGTGATCAACCTGTCTATAGTAGTATAAAATAATCTGCTTATGTTTTCGGTTTTGCTACCTAACTTAAGCCAAGGAAGAGCAACTTCTATCATCTTTACCCACCAAAAAAGGCGTTCCGGGTTCGTTTTCGGACAGCTGGGCTTCTTTCTTGGCTCCTTGTGGTATAGTTTTCAAGAACCATGAGATGTGCAATGGATTATGACCTTACTATGCATGTAGATCATGCATATAATTTTTTTTTCCACTTGGACCACTTCTCTTTTCCCTCTATTTTCTTAGTTGGAAGCAATTATTTATCCACTTTAATAATCGTTTTGGCTAAAACATTTTGATCCCACATGCTGAAAAGATGAACAAAAATTGGATCCATCATTTTACCAAGAAATGGATAATATTATACTGTTACCAACTCATTTGGCTCAATGATGATGGAGCTCTAGGCCTTTGATGTAGGGTTTGAGTGCCCACATCGACCTCTATTGTTACGGATCCATTATATGGTTCGTATGCATTTGCTTCGCCGTTGCACCATTCTGATCGCCCTCACCACCTCTGCAAGTTAGGGCAGTTATTCGAGCTGAGTATTGCTTGTTCATATTCAGTTCATTTAGGATATGAACGAGCTCGAGCTAAGCCTAAATTTTATCTCGAGCTTAAAAATGGGTTCATACTCGGCTCGTTTGGAAAATGAACAAGCTCGAGCCGAGCTTTAACCAATTCTATTTGCTCATTATAAAATAACTTAAAGAAAATTTTAGAAATTCTATAAAATTTGAGCTATTCGGGTTTAATTCGAATAAGACAAGTTTAAAATTATGCTCATACTCGGCTCGTTTAGAAAATGGATGAGTTTGAGTCGAGTTTTTATCGAGCGAGTACGAGTCGAATTCGAACCACTTATGATCACATAACACCATTGTCTACAACTGGCAAAAAAAGATTAAACCAATGTGCTTAAAGAGCTACTACCATCAATCATAGTCATGCATTAGCTTGTGTGGTTTATGGGTTATTTACTTCCTGTGTGCTTTAGATGTGGTTGTTATGTGACATCAATTGTGGGGGCAACTAACATCTAAATCAAACATATCAACAAATGAATGGTTCATCAAAGAACTATATTTCATGATTGCCCATCAATGTAAGAAATTGAACAAATAAGCTAGGAGGTTTACCAAACAAGTTGTTTGCTCCAAACTTGGATGGTTTGCCATTATTTGCACAACTAATATCTCTTCCAAGTTTGATTGCCAATTGGGTATGAGAAAGGTACTTATAATTTTTAAATGCACTATAGAGACTAGAGAGCAAGCTTGTGAGTAGCTAGCTTTGGGGGTGGGGCTTTTGCCAAAAGGGCACTTGGCTTTTCTCCAAGGTAGGGTCAATGGGGTTGGCTCTAAGGACCATTTTTCTTCTTCCTCTTTTTTCTTCTTTTCTTGATGAAATGAATGGGGAAGAGTGGAGGTTCTTGATAAACCATGTGAGTTTCAACTAATGATTCAGATCGAAAAAACATATCGGAGGGTTAAAGCGTTCCCTCGCAAGAAGATATTATTTCCAAGATTCAAACCTCCAATTAATTCACCATACTCCTTGTGGCAAGTTGTGTTTCTAATGATGCTTTTTTTTTTGTGCTAATTGTCAAAGACGCAGTCAATCCAATTTTTGTCTACTTTGGACCAATTTCTATCATATTTGGTGAATTTCGATCATGTTAGACATGGTTCATTCCTTCTAAATTGCAAAGATTATATATCAATTTGATTCCAAAAGCAAAAATATAAAAGAAAAATAAGGGTCCATAATAGGTCTAAACCAGACCAAATTGATTTTTGATAAGTTGGGTCGAACCTATTATATTTTAACAAGGCAAGGACTAAAATCGAATCAATGTTCAACCCTACTACTTAAAAACTCATAACTCATTGATCTATAAGAATCATTTTGGATATTTTGTTAATATAGTTCAAATACCTATACTATATTCATGTAAAGAATAGAGTTCTTTTCAATCAAAACATGACCCCAAATATTCAAAGGGTAGGCAAATTGATGGAATTATATGCTTTTTATTTCCATGATTTTCATACTAACTAGAGTTTCATGTGGCTTTGAGATATATTTTTTATTTTGAAAAGACAATGAATGTGTAAAGGGGAAAAAAAAAAGGAAAAAGAAAATGAGGGCCCTTAAGTAGTTCAATCACACCAATTCCCGACCATCTCTTTCCATCGACCACACATTTCATTGGTATAAACCATCTCTAATCTCATGCGTTGTTTTTTGCTTTAAATTCCAACTCTCTTTCAACTAATAGTAACTTGGGATTTTAGTTGAGAAAAAAACACTTGAGATTTAATTAATTAGTTGACATCAAATGGGTAGGCCAAGGCTTTAATTTGAGCTTTGATTGATTGATGTTTTGGTGTGTATTTGTTCATTTAACGATTATAAACTTTACATAAGTCATGTAACAAGAATACTCGTATGGATTAATGATTATTATTCTTATTCTTATTATATAACAATAATTATTAATTTGATTTTCGGTATAGGGTTTTGTTTTTAATAATAAATAACTGTTGCGTGCTTTTAAATGAGTTGGGATTTAGGAAGCACATGTATTTCTTAGAAAGTCATAGTAATCACTATCTTAGTCAAAAGTAAATGAAAAACAATATCTTATCTTATATACTCACTCTGTTAATTAAAACATTTCATTTATTATTTATGCACGTTTTTTATAATGATAAAAATTATATAAAATATTAATTTTTTTTTACATTTGTTTTTATAAATTTATTCCTAATAGTAATAAGCATGAAATTATTAAAATCAATTATTACAAAAGTTAATATTTTATATATTTTTAACACATAAAAAAAGTGTGTGTGAATAGTAAAACGTTAAGTTTTAATTATAATTTATTGTTCCCATCAATTGATAAAACATTTTTATAATAGACATTGAAGGGGTCAATTCAACGAAATGTAAAAAATTAAGTCCATCTAATCTCAATCCTAAAAGCACCAAATGAAACCTCTTCCAAGAGGAGAGCCACAAAATTTGATTGAAGGAGAAACAAAATTATCTTAATTTAGCAGTTTTTAGCTATTAATAATAATAAAATTAAATTTTGTATGAAGTTTCAATTGCAAAAAATAAAAAATAAAAATTGACCTATAAAAGCAAGTTCCATTTTATTTTTTTTAGGTCGAAATAAAAGCAAGTTTCATGTGAGGGAAAAAAGTGTGCAATATATAGCTAATAATTCTACTAATGATTGAAGTAAAGTTATGCCTTCACATTATTATCGTTATTCATTTATATGTAAATATATAGATTATAAAATAAAACTAAAAAAAGTTAATGTGATGCATTTTTGTTATAAGGATTTAAGCCTAATTAGGGATTAAATATGCAGTTTCATATGTTGTTGATAAAAAATTATCTACAAATATAGGTATATCCGCGTACACAGAGTACGCATTCAAGGATTTCTTTTAAAAAAAACGTGCAACCGCGTATTGCGAGTTTGCGGAGGATCAAACCGTGTAATCGGTGAAAAATTCACCATGTAAATTAATTATTGTAAAATAATGTCATTTTAGGTCCTTGTAATTATTACAATGATTAATTGTAATTTTTAAGAAAATAAAAAAGTAAATTAATAAATGATAATATAACTATATATTTGTAATCGCTATAAAATTTGTGTAAATGAATATAATGGCATATTTTACTACTATACTCATTCTATCCTTAAAAAAACAAGTATTTTATACTGTATTTTTTTAACTACCTTCAAAAATATACATAAATAAAAACAATTGATATATATTTTTCTAGCTCTCTTTAGACCACCTTCAATGATTGTGTGCAAATGTGTATTTTATAAACATTTATTTATGACTCCATTGATTGATTTTAGAGTGTTTAATGTGTACATTTGATTATATTGTGTGCAAATTTAAGCACATTACCTCTCTTATATGTATAAACTTTCACAAAAGTGAATACAATTACATTGATTTGTTTTTTTATATATAATTTTACTTTTTGTTTTAATTTTTTTTAGTGAAGAACGACAGGCAGCAGAGCTCTCCTATTTATATAGCAGCAAAAATATGGGGGACACAAACCCCTTACACATCCATCTGCAAATGGTAAGACATGCACGTAGGCGGTTCTGTAAGCAAATACGACCCTAAGGGAAAGTTCATTGCAAACACGGCAAGCCCATCGGCTACCGAATTCACTTCACAAAAAATTTGTCGAAATTAGATTGACCAATCTCTACGGAGGAAGCCTTGGCACAACTCGACTAGGTTGAACATTGGGTGCTTCCATGTAATCTATCAAACCCCCGCAGTCGAAAGTGGAGGGTCCTGTACAGTGAGACTGGACCGAAAATCAAGGAACAACTGACGAGGTAAACCCTTGGTGAATATATCAGCGTACTAATAGGAGGACGGTACATGTAGAACACGAACATGTCCAAGAGCAACCTTGTCCCGGACGAAGTGGAGATCGAGCTCAATGTGCTTCATGCGCTGATGCTGGACTGGGTTGCTAGCCAGATAGATGGTGGAGACGTTGTCAGTGTAGACCAGGGTGGCTTTCTGAAGAGGACAGCGGAGCTCAAGGAGGAGATTGCGCAGCCAAGAGCACTCGGAGACAACGTTGGCGACGCCCCTGTACTCAGCCTCGGCGCTAGAGCGAGAGACCACAGACTGTCGCTTCGCGGACCACGACACAAGGGTGTCGTTGAGGAAAACACAGCAACCAGAGGTGGAGCGACGTGTGTCAGGACAACCACCCCAATCCGCATCAGTGTAAGCGACGATCGAGGTCATGCCGAGAGGAAGGGGTAATCGTGGTACCCAGCTCGAGGGTACCGCTGATGTATCGGATGATCCGCTTCAAGGCCTGAAAGTGCGGTTCCCTGGGCGCATGCATGAACATGCAGATCTGCTGAACGGCGTAACTAATGTCTGGCATAGTGAACGTAAGGTACTGCAATGCACCCGCGAGGCTCCGGTACAACGTCGGATCATCAAACAGAGGACCAGAGTGAGCACTGAGCTTGTTGGAAGTATCCACAGGGGTGACAACTGGCTTGCAGTTACTCATCTTGGCCCGATCGAGCAACAATCCCGATAGCATACTTACTCTGAGAGAGAAACGGCCCAGACGCATGACGCTGCACGGCGACTCCCAAGAAGTAAGACAACGGACCCAGATCTGACATGGCGAACTCGGCACTCAACTGGGAAATAATAGATGTCCGAAGAGCATCAGAAGAGGCGGTGAGGACGATGTCGTCGACATATAGTAATAGAAAGGTCATGTTTGTGCCTCTGCGATAGATAAACAAAGACGTATCTGAGCAGCTGCTAACAAAGCCCAAGCGTAGCAGATGAGAAGCAAAGCGCTGGAACCAAGCCCGCGAAGCCTGTTTCAGACCATACAGAGAACGCTTCAGGAGACACACGTGCTTGGGATGATCAGGATCAGCGAACCCCGGCGGCTGAAACATGTAAACTGTCTCATTCAGGTGGCCATGCAGAAAGGCGTTCTTGACATCCCGCTGATGAATAGCCCAATGTCGCGACAATGCTAAGCTCAACACCACTCGGATAGTGGCAGGCTTGACCACGGAGCTGAATGTCTCATCACAATCAATACCTGCCTGTTGAGATCGACCGTTGACCACAAGACGAGCTTTGTAGCACTCCAAAAACCCATCGGAGCGGAACTTGTGGCGGAAGAGCCATATGCAACGAATGACGTTCGCCTCAAGAGGGCGAGGAACTAGAACCCAAGTGTCATTCCTTGTAAGGGCCCTGTATTCGTCGAGCATAGCCACCTGCCAATTCGGGTCGATGAGGGTTGTTTTGTGGGAGGTGGGGATATGGGAAGGGGAGGTCGAGCTTGAGGCAGGAGGTGGGAAGCGGCGGGGACGGCAGGGGAAGGTGCGGCGGGCGCTGCAAAGTGTCGCGGCCGCGGCAAGACACCCGCGACAGGTTGATGTGCTGCGGCCGCAGCATGATGCGGCGGCCGTGGCATCTGGGGTGACGGGGGGGGGGGGGGGGGTATCCGGGAGTAAACAAGAAATGGTTTGTCGGGGTGATGGGTGGCATTCATAGAGACGATCTGACGAGCTCTGAAAACACCGGAGATGCTGCAGGTGTGCGGTCTGGTGGTAGTAGGAGGGGGTGAGGGTGGTGTAGGTGGAGAGGCAGGAGCACCGGTAGAGCTCTGGGAAGGAGAAAGTGAGGGAAGGAAGACTCTGACTCAGACTGGGACACAAGAGGCATGGAAGAGGGGAGAGGAGGAGAAGAAAAGGGAAAGTGAGACTCATCAAATGCGACATGACGGGACATAATGAGCTTATGGGTCTTTACATCGAAGCAAAGATAACCGCGATGATCAGACGGATAGCCAAGGAAGACACAAGGAGTGGAGCGCGGGTGAAGCTTGTGAGGGGCGGTGGAGGACTGGTTTGGGAAGCACAAGCACCCGAAAGTACGAAGGTGATCATACCTAGGCAAGGTGCAATAAAGTGTCTGAGTTGGCGAGCGATGGTGTAGGGTAGTAGATGAGAGAATGTTTAGGAGATAGCATGTGGTTGATAAGGCGTGAGGCCAATAGGTAAGGGGAATGGATGCGTGAAAGTGGAGAGAGCGCATCATGTTGGTTATGGTTCTAATGATTCGTTCGGCCTTGCCATTCTGCTGGGAAGTATAGTGGTAAGACAATCGATAGGAGATCCCATTTGTGGCGAAGAAAGAGTGAAAGTCTTTGTTGTCAAATTCACGACCATTGTCACATTGGAAGCATTTGATGGATGTTTGAAATTGTGTTTTGATGTAGGCATGAAATTTGACAAAGATATGAAACACTTGGGACTTGAAATGCAAGGGGAAGGCCCATAAGAAATTACTGTAATCATCAAGAAACAAGAGGTAGTACTTGTGACCCTCCTTGCTGGGCACATGAGAGGTCCAAATGTCACTATGAATGATATCAAAAGGAGCAAGGGTGGAGTTCAAAGACCGTTGGAACGGTAGTCTTGCATGTTTGCCTAACTGACAGGAAGAGCATAAACTAGAGCGTAACTCTTTATTACAGGTGACAAGACTCTGAGAACGGAGGACATCTAGGAAGGCAGCACTGGGATGGCCCAGGCGTGCACGCCACAGGCTGGACGATGATGCCGAGAGGGTGATCAGGCACGACTGACTAGACGCAAGAGGTGGTATGACGGGGTAGAGCTCCCCGGTGCTGTTACATCTCATGCGAGTAACCCCCGTAGTAAGATCGTTCACAGAGAAACCAAAGGGATCAAACGCAAGAGAAACGTTATTGTCAGTAGTGAACTGACGGAAATAGATAAGGTTTTTGACAATCTTTGGGGAATGAGGACATTGTTAAGGTGTAGTGGGTGGGTTGGGGTATGTAATTTGGCATGGCCAATCCCCGAAGTAGCAAGACGACCACCATTGCCGACGATAATAGAGTGTGCAGGGCCTTTAAAGGAAATAGATGAGAGGTTACTTGAGGAGTTCGTCATGTGGGAGGTGGCACCAGTGCCAATGTACAAAGAAGATTCTGGAGATATCGGGAGATGTCGGCTGCATAGAGGAGAAGGCGTGATGCCCATTAGGCGGAACATAGCCTTGATCAGACGATGTCAGATAGGCCTGAGAACCGACATGTCGAGGGGCAGGAGAGTCGAAGTGCATCCAAAGAGGGCTGAAGCCAGGCACCGGGGACCATTGAGGGGCGGCGGTCCAAGGACGAGGGCCACCAGTCCACGTATGTCGCGACCGGTGCAACTTCCGAAGCCGCTGCCTATGCCGTGGCCGCAGCTAATGTCGAGTGAGGACTTTTTTTTTTATTTTTTATTTTTAGAAGAGAAACAGGTCGGAGACGACGAAGAAGAGAAGACAAAGACGTCGAAGAAGAAGAAAATGGCGGGACAGCTGGAGGCCGAAGGCGGGCTCGCAGGTGGCCGACGGGAGCGGATCCGGGGTTTGGGTGACCTGGGAATTCGGACCTGGGCAGTGGCGGCGCGGTGGTGATCGAGACGGCCGGATCTGGGTCTGGGCGAGAAGGGAGATGGCGAGGGAGCGAGAGAGAGACAGAGGAAGGAAGGGGATGGGGCTTGTGAGGGAGGCCGGTGAGGGCGGTATATGGACAGAGAGGAGGAGGCCGATGAGAGAGAGAGAGGCGGCGAGGGGACGACGCCGGCGGCGGTAAGAGGAGGGGTGGAGCCGGATGATCAAATTAGAGTTCCGTGAGGAAGAAAATGTTGTGATACCAGGTAGGATTCTAGAATTGATGTAAAGTACTCCTTGAGGGTTTCATTAATTGATTAAACATATATATAGGTTACAATGGATTGGGCCTTTTGGCCCACTATACAATATGAAATCCATGTAATCTATCAATCAGCTTCACGAAAACCTCAAAATCCGACTCCAACATCACTTTCTTGAACCCCATATTCCAAGTTACCTCAAGTCCTTTAAGGACAGTCCTCCCTTCCGCCATTAAAACTGAACATGACCAATGTTGATCACGAAAACCACATAATTAATTAAATTAATTTAAATGATGTGTAGAAAATGCACATTTAAACAGTGAAAAAAATATTTAATAACATATGAGGTAAAAATTAGGATTATGAACATGTGAGGTAAAATTAAAATTAATTTAATTTATGTTATTCGAGCCGAACGAGCCGAGTATTGCTTGTTTATATTCAGTTCATTTAAGATATGAACGGACTCGAGCCGAGCCTAAATTTTGACTCGAACTTAAAAATGTGCTCATACTCGGCTCATTTAGGAAATGAACGAGTTTGAGCTGAACGTTTTTGAGCTTTAAACAGTTCTACTTGCTCATTATAAGTAACTTGAATGAAATTTTAGAAATTTCATAAAATTCGAGCACGAGCCGAGTTTTGGATTGAGTTTAAAAATGTGCTTATACTCGACTCGTTTAGAAAATAAATAAGTTCAAGTCAAGTTTTTTATCAAGTGAGTACGAGTCGAATTCGAGCTACTCGTCGTGTTCACAAACCATTACGAAGATTCTTATTAAAAAAAATCCAAAATACTTTTTATTTTATTTTATTTTAACATGAGTAAATGTAAGACTTGATTTAGGTCCTCGAGTTTCTCTCTGTTTCTCATGAGATCAACCCCTCTTTCTCTCTCCTCTGCAACCGATTTAAGATCAACTGCTCCGAGATTACCTCTCTCCTCTTTCCTTTTTGCTGATTTCTCTTTCCAGCTTCGAGCTCATTGATTCTCTTCGATTCATCCAACGACAGCGCTCCAGTTTAGTTCCTTCCCGTCGGAATCCCGAAACTCACTCGCGCGTCTTTTTCGCAATTCGCAGTTTCAAGCTCGTCTCCTGCTCTATTTGAGTCGATTAAGACCTCGCGCTTACGCAGGAGAATCAGACTCAATCAAACGCTAAGGGAATTTGTATATTCTTGGAGGTTGATGCTGCATTTGATTTGCTTTTGAGCAATCCAAGTGGTGAATGATGCGAAATTTGGTCTCCTGATGAGGCGTTCTGAGATTCGTTGGCATTTCAAGCAGTGTGATTTTCGGGAGATGTTTTCTGGAGGTTTTTTGATTTTCAATGTTGAAATCCGAGATTTTTGGTGGGGAAGTGATGTGCGGGAGGCTCCGATTTCGGGAATGATGAGTTGAAGCTTTCGGTTTGAGGATTTGAATTCTCGTTTTTGGAATTGACAGTTGGTTTTTCGGTGGTCTGGATGGATAGGATGACTACGGATCTTACTCGGAATGGCCCTGTGGAAAGAGACATTGAGCAAGTAATAAATGCAATTTTCTTGTTGGTCATACTTCAGATATAATATTTGTTCTGATGCTTTATTTCTTATACTTCTACTCAAATTCATTCATGCGATTAAGAGCAAAGAGATCATTAATTGGATGCAACTACATAGACCTTTGATCTTTCTAGTTTGACCGAGTTTTGGATTTGTTCATTTATCTAAAAGCAGAAGAGCTGGATAGTTGAACATCAATTTGTAGAGAATTAGTGTATTTTCTAGGCCTGTAGAAAAGTCAGTAGTGTGTTTTAGTGGCTTAATTTGGACCTGGTTTTGCTGTCTCCCTGGTTCCTATTTACTGATGCCAATATTGTTAGATTTTATTCACTGCGTGTATTGTTGTGGATACAGTTATGTAATATACGATTGTCAGAATGTGCTTAGGTTTAACATATTTTAGTGTTGGATTTATTTTATGACTGAGGTGACATTTATTGATAAACTGAGAACTCGACCTATAAATTGGATTCTGCTCTTGCATTCATAGTGGATAAAGTTAAACTCATTTGCTTCACTGATTGTACAACAGGCAATCACAGCTCTTAAGAAAGGTGCATACTTGCTCAAATATGGGAGAAGAGGAAAACCCAAATTCTGCCCTTTCCGACTGTCAAATGTGAGTACTTAATTCCTTATAGCCCAACATTATATGTTACTTTGAAGATACATTTGTATTTTGTGTGGTTGTTGATGTTCAAATCATTCCATACTCCAGCTTAATGTTTCATGCCATTTCTTCCCATGACATTATCAATATTTTGAGCTGACATTGATGTCTTCGAAGTATCTCCCTTCTTGGTGAATGGACATCATATTTAATCAATTGATTTTATCTTTTCCACCAAAAAAAAAAATCAATTGATTTTATCCTGCTAGTTATTTTGGTCACCTTCTGATTTTTTTTAATTCTTTGCACCTT